>BSWB01000006.1:20000000-21250000 GCA_033239125.1 Fagopyrum homotropicum
TCTACATTGCTTTCTCCAACATCAGAGGTTCCACCAAGAGTGCTATCGCGTTAGGAGACTGTCGAACCTTCCTCGACCTAGATGAACGTGCAGTCTGCATGGAAAGAGAAATCAGGGACAGAACTATAACCTAATATACCAAAGCAAAGCACCGAGGACGGAGTCGAAAAAGACAAGGATCAAGAAGAATACCGGTACCAATCAGGTCAATACATTACAGTCCACTACTATAGCTCAGAGACCCACGACCGCAGGGAATCATCAGGAGAATAATTATGAAAGGAGACCGCAACAGGCAACTCAGCAGGCAAGGCCACAAGCTGCAGCAAGACCACCAGCTCCTCTTTCCGTTATATATGGCCCCGAAACCAAGCTTTCGCCTATAGGTATTCTGTTTGAAAAACAAGGACTTCCATATCGAACAATTGGATCTATTATAGGGGGCAGCTTGCTAGAGATACGAGGTTAGAGCTAGCCGGGTCCAGCTAGCGGCCAAGAGAGATGTGCCCTCCCTAATCAATAAGCGGGAGGGGTCGACTAACCAACATCATACGCTTCCGCATCCGCAGCAACTTCCATCATTTCACAGAATCCAATTCATTTCTCAATCATCACTTGACCACCAGATTCTATCTTTAAAGGTTTGGAACCCTACTGTGATCGAGGAAGATTACAGTGACGCGACTGTAACTTTAAAGGTTTGGAACCCTGCTGTTACTTTTTCTTATATTCGTCGTCCCGGCGTCAAATGACAAGGAGGACGCACGTCTAGCGAACCACACATACAAACACACGAGGTTCCATCCTAAAACAATTGACAATAGGAGGAGTAGCCCGGATGCTTATATGGTAGGTTCACTTGATTGCGTGTTATCGATGTGGGATTCTTTTCCCTACATCTCAGCAATCCCCCTCAAGTGTTAACTACCTGAACTAGTTAACACTTGACACATTTTTCTTTTTCTTTCTCGGGTCGAGCATCTCATTCTCTTTTTAGCTCGCCCACAATTTCTTCTTCTTTTTTTTTTCTCTTTCGACGGGTTTCACATCTCATTCTCTTTTTAGCTAATCCCCGAAGTCAGGAAGCCGGATCCGGAACGAACCTGCTTTGATACCATGTTACTTTTTTCTTATATCCGTCTCGGGACCAAATGACGCGGAGGGTGCACGTCTAGCGAACCACACACACAAGCACACGAGATTCTATCCTAAAACCAATTGGCAATAGGAAGAGTAACCAGATGTTTATATGGTGGGTTCACTTAACTATTTGTTATTGATGTGAGATTCTTTTCCCTACGTCTCAACAACTACACCCTTAATATTCAAAATTGAATACTACTTTGCATAAAAATCTAGAGCAATATTCAAAGTTAATATATATTTGAAATTATTGTATATAAAATCCTTTTATTTCTAAATAGGGTATAATTTATGCGAAGGTATGGTGTGCATGTAGAACATTTTGAGGTTAATAACTATCAAAAGTATAAGTATAGCAATTTGTTTTTACAGAGCGTGTGTGACCGTTAACCACAAGGTAGCGTTATGGTATTTTTTTAAAATAATGCAAAATTGAAATTTAATTTTAATTTATTAATATCCCTAATTTGAAGGACATTATATATATACTGGAGAGCATGACATTATAGTGCCTACTTTGCAACATATTCACACAATAACTTTTTGTTATATACTCAACTAAACTATGACCATACAATAGTGTAGTGCCTTAGTTTCTTAAACGATATAATATTTTAAAAAATATTTCACTTTGCAACATATTCACACAATACATGCATTCTCTTTTATACTTTATTACTTCCTTTTCCCATCCATAAAAAATGCATGCTTGTTCACCTTCCTTCGGGCACAACTTTCGAATAAATCTTATATTAAAATAGGATATTTTGCCGTTTCAAAATTATACCAATTATTAATATAAACATTCCTCCCCTTTATGGTAGTGAATTAAAAATTATACTAGTTTCGTAACGCATATTAAATAAAGGTCCTATTCTATATTTGTAGTGATGTTTTGTATGCATTGGCTTCCATGCAATCCGTCGTCCAGCGTTATGAGCCACCAAGGAAATCGTGATCACATATCAGGTGATATTGTTGGAACTTAAATAAGAAGAAAAGAAGAATATATATCGGTTATTTCGTATTTTGGGCCATATATTATGGGTTGAATCATATTCACAACTTGCTATCAATCTCCTAAGCAAAGACATACAAGGTATCCAAGTCTGGTAAGTTCTTGTCAAGACTATGTTAGAAGGAAATGGAATATCCAATATCGACATACTTACCGTGAGACGAATAATGTCGCGGACTGTTTAGCAACTCTAGCTTTTGGTTTTCAATGTATTGCATGACCCTCCCGAGATATAGTTGATCTTTTACTTCATGATATAAGGGGTCGGGCTATCTTCGTGTGCATACTACTTAGCCTTTTTTCATATATAATAAGCGCGACTAGATGTGTCGGAAACCACTTACTCTCCTTTTCAAAAAAAAAATGTCCAAAAAAATAATGAAATTTCTATTTAAAAAGCTTAAAATAAATTGAATATATATAGCTCTTTCTTATTGTTTCGAAGAATGTCCAAATATATCGCGAAACCTTAATAAATGACGATAGATTAGACTGGTTTGAGTCTAAAACTTAGGTCCAATAAGTTTAATTTACATTATAATGGTTTATTGGCAATACAAATAGTGTTTCACCAAATTTATATTTTGAATTTGAAAGTCTATGATTAATGTCACAAATCTTTTTTCCTAAATAAGATGATATGTTTTCGGTCACTTTGAAGTTTTTGCACGTAAACTCTCTCTCTCTTTTTGGGTGGGGTGCATACGGTAACAGTTACAACTTGACTACCTTGATTATCGAAAAAAAAAAAATATTTTATTAACTCCTTAGATTAAAATTATGGGCTCAAACATTCCCAATCCATCTATAAATAAGATGCATAATTTCTTTGTTAATATTACTCAAATCACCTTCACCCTCACAACTCATACGCAAAATTTGACCTTTAAAATGTGTCTTCTCATTGTGATATCACTTGGCCTACTTGTTTGTAGTACGACTGCCCAAAACTCACCCCAAGACTTCCTAAATGCCCACAACGCGGCTCGAGCTCAAGTGGGCGTGGCTCCGATGACATGGGACGCCACTGTGGCCGCCTACGCTCAAAACTACGCGAATTCAAGGGGCGGAAACTGCAACCTGGTGCACTCGGGTGGGCCCTACGGCGAAAACCTTGCAACGGGGAGCTCTAGCAGCTTCTATGGAACAAGTGCAGTGAGCTTGTGGGTGAATGAAGCGCAGTTCTATAACTATAGTTCTAACACTTGTGCGAGTGGCAAAGTTTGTGGTCATTATACTCAAGTTGTGTGGAGAACGTCGACCACTTTGGGGTGTGCTCGGACTCCATGTAACACCGGAGGTTGGTACGTTATTTGCAGCTATAATCCCCCTGGTAACTATGTAGGACAACGCCCTTACTGAATCACATATATATATTCTACTTTTATACCTATTTTGTATGTGTGAGATCGATACACAAAGTACACTACATTCATATAAATAATGTAACTTACTAGCTTAGCTAGTAAGTTATGAGATCCGTTACTAGTTTGTAACAAGTTTATATGTCTTTCTTTACCTTCGGTTTTAATGGGTTAATGACCCTTAATAATATATAAGGATATTTGTGAAGTGTTTTGTTGCTCATCCGAGTATAGTATATAAGATCAGTGAACTATTTCTTCTATTGTCAATTGGTTTTAGATGAAATTTTAGTGAGTGTATGTTGGAGGTAATAAGTTCACTTCTCTAAAAGATGAAACCTCCTTTGGCTTATTCGGTGAGATTGAGACAAGTGCGCACATGTGCTCGATTGTATGATATGTTTTCGGTCACTTTTGTTACGCCCAGTAGAGTTATGGCAGGTTCGAGTACAAGTGAGCACGGTTTTGAGCAGGAGGATGCTCTCGGTTGGGGTCCAACTCAAGATGGTGGTTATTCCACTAAGTCAGCCTATCGATATCTCACTGGAGTTGACGATTTGTTGCAAGATGATGAGACTATCTACAAGATTGTTTGGAAGCTTCATGTCTGTTCGCCTCAAAATGTGCGTGCAAATAAGTTTTAATTGTAAAACTGAAATCAAAGCAAGCGAACCCGCAGTGTACGGATCGGCGTAGTAAATCAAGAATTCCAGAGTATCGAACTCAAGAATTTGGTGAAACAAAATCAGTTTCGATTAATCGAGCAATCAAAAGTATAGAAGCTTTGCAAATAATTGGGAAAACAGCAACCCTAAAGATCAAGGTATCCAATTGTGACAATCGATTCAAGATATTCTATAGATATAAGGACAGAGTCGAGATTGCAAAGGTATAACTAAGGTAAGGTTGAGTACGGTGAAGTTCCAAAACCCTATATATCTCACCCAAGGACACTCTCTATAAAGGTTGTTGAGACTGCAGTATAGAAAGGATCTAAAGGTAAGAATTAATCTCAAATACCCATGCCCAAACCCAAGAAATCAAAGATAAACTAAAACGGTTAAAATTGTGACACTCGAAACCGAAGTAGAGGATGTTGAGTCTCACTAGTACCTAGTAAAAGTAAGCCAAGGCTAGGTTAAAGCAAATCTTTAACTTTGGATTAAAGCAAAAGCAAAAGTCGTAAAACAAAGAAAATCACGGCTAGATCTTGAAGAACCATGGCCGTGGTTTTCAAGAACAGACCGTGGAATAGGCTGTCGACGAGGTTTCTCACACTCTCAGGGTCCAATCTATTTACGATCGATCTATCATCATCTAAACCACAACTATCAACCCTTCACCTTAGAATTGCTAAAGGGTTTTAGCCAATAATCATTGCCATTGAATCAAATATCAATTTAAGAAGAGAAAAAATGTAAATCCTCGAAAACTCTATAAAAACCAAACAATCAATCCCCAAATCCGAACAACAAAATAGTATGTTTAATGAATTCAGAATATGGAACAAGAATCCTCACAACAATCTTAGGGAACAATGAAGAACGAAGTGTCAATCCGTCTCCGAAAGCAAAACCCTAAGAAAATCTCCAAAGTACGCAATCTTCAATATCGCGTTCTTGACAAGCCACACTCTGAAACCTCCAATCTCCGTCTCGACTCTCTACCGAGTTGCAAGTGCAGGTCAAAATGAAAC
Source organism: Fagopyrum homotropicum (assembly GCA_033239125.1). Taxonomy (NCBI): domain Eukaryota; kingdom Viridiplantae; phylum Streptophyta; class Magnoliopsida; order Caryophyllales; family Polygonaceae; genus Fagopyrum; species Fagopyrum homotropicum. Next base: position 20,005,222 of record BSWB01000006.1, read on the forward strand.
CCTAAGCGACCATCCTCGAAACTCCCTTCCCAAGCCTTCTTATAGGGTGAAATAGGGTTACGAGAAAAGCCCATTAACCGTCACTGACGTGGCAAATATGACACGTCACTTCGTCATGAAAATCACGGTCTAGTACAAGTTTCCACGGCCCTGGTTTAGGGCGTGGAACTTTCTGCTGTGCTCCAAGTTCACTCTCCACGATCCAAGGCCAAGTCCACGGCCGTAATTTAGGGCGTGGAAATCCAAATCCTTTGTGAAAGCCTTTATTTCGTGATGTTCTTCACTCATGCTCCTTCCTTACCTCCTCCAAAGCATCTCCTTGACATCTAGCATGATCAAATACTCCTTTCCTTCCACATTTTGCTCCAATTCAAGCCTTTATTCACCTATAAACAAAACAAAGCTAGTGTAGATCTCTATATCGACAAAGTGGGTGAATGAGCTCACAAATGCTTCAAAGTCATGTCCATGTACACATAAAAGAGGGAAAAACAACTAAAACAAGTGCCTAAAATATAGTCATATTTCATGCTAACAGTGTCCAAGAGCGTGTGAAAACGTTTGTGGAAGTTGATACGAGGTGGCGTTCTCTGCAACACTGAACGAAAAAGGAGGCATATCATGGAGGTGGCTGAATGCGCTTGCTGCATGCAGAATGAAGAATCTCTTATACATCTATTTCGAGATTGCCTCAAGACCCATGATCTATGGGGACCCCTCCATGCTAACCGGCGAGACGTCGACTCCTTTAAGTCTCCCTTTGCCTCTTGGATTAGAGGTAATATCTCTTCACCTATTTATTATAAGAATAACTGTTTGTGGAATGAGATTTTTGCCTTAAGCATATGGTGGATTTGGAAGTGGAGAAATGAGAAAACTTTTAGGCACACTGACCCGGACGGAGATAGAAGTCGGCTCGTCCAAAGAAAAACTTCCGAGTACCTTGAGGTTTGGAGTAGAAGAGGCACTAAGTAGAAGAACCGGCAACAAAGCGTCATCAACATAGCATAGTATCCCCAAGAAGGTTTTGTTAAAGTCAACACCGATGATGCCAAGAATAGCGATGGTTTTTCCTTTGTTGCGGGCGTGATTAGGAATAGTGCAGGAGAATGGTTGAGAGGCTTTGGTGCCAATCTAGGCTTATGCACCGTCCCCATGGCTGAACTGTGGGGAGTGGTACATGGTCTCAATATTGCTTGAGAGTTGGGTCATCGTTCGATTATCGTTGAAACATATTCCCTTTTGGTTACTGAACTTCTCAACAAACACATTGCCCCTCACCATCATCTTGCCAGTCTGGTACGTACGTGCCAAGACTTTATGAAAAGTGACTGGAATATCCAGTGCCCCCACTCCTACCGCGAGGCGAATAGAATAGCGGATTTTATTGCTAGTATAGCTATAACATTTCCTATTGGATTGAATGTATTGTATGACCCGTTGGATTGAATGTATTGTATGACCCGTCGGAGGGTGTAGTTGATCTTTTACTTGATGATGTAAGGGGCCGGGTTATCCCGTGTGATGACTACTTAGTCGCGTCTAGATGAGCCGGATACCACGATCTCTCCTTCACACACCAAAAAAAAAAAAAGCTAATAGGTAATCCAACCTAAAGACCAACAAAAACTCTTCCTCAGTTAGTAATTTCCACAATCCAAGAGAGAGAAAATATATTAAAACAAAAACAGTTTAATCGTACTACTTGTTAACGATTATGATCTCTAGTACTACAAATACATACGTGTACTATTCCCAAATCCCAGCCAACTATTGATATGAATGAATGACCCAAAAAAAGTGCAAAATAGTTTGAGACGCCATAAATACCACAAACAATGTGCAGTACAAACCCTTCAACTCTTCTCTATTCCATAAACTGTACTATCAAATTACGTCTCTATAATGTCTTTCTTCTTTACTCACATTTCAAATCTATAAAACAACACAATCCGTGTCCTCAATCTCTAACACTCTAACAAACTCTAACTCGATCTCCTCCAAAAAAAATCAAGATTTACACTTTCATGGATCACGGCCCCGGCATGATGGGTGGCGGCAGCGCCGGTGCTCCCTCACCGTTCCCCGGAGGGATGATGAAACGCCGGCGAGGGATGATGATGCACATGACCTTCTTTTGGGGTACGAAAACCGAGGTACTATTCGACGGCTGGCCGGGAAGGGGTGGGCCCGCCATGTACGCCGTCGCTCTCGTTGTCGTCTTCCTCTTAGCGGCGCTTGTCGAGTGGCTCTCCAATTGTCGGCTCATCAAGCCTGGTGTGAGCCCGGTGACGGCTGGGTTGATTCGGACCCTGATGCATACTATTCGGGTAGGGCTTGCTTATTTGGTTATGCTTGCTGTTATGTCGTTTAATGGTGGCGTGTTCTTGGCTGTTGTGGCTGGACATGGTGCTGGGTTCTTGCTTTTCGGGTCTAGGGTTTGGAAGGAGTCCGGTAAAGATGAGCAAACTTATGTGTTTAAGTCGCATGATGATGATCATAGGGCGATTGCAGATTCGGATCTTCCTCCTATGAGTTGTTAATCTCTTCATTTTGTTTTTTTAATCAAATATTACTCCGATTTTAATAATATCAATACAAAGTTGTTACATTCCAAGATCGTTCAATAAACCGATACCATTAGGACCTTCGGCCTTTAGACGAAGTCAAGATTAGACATATTTTAAAAAAGATAAATTATGTTGCTGACCGATAAATTCACGTGAGTGTATTGATCCCAACACCAATTTTTCTGATGATCCTGAATTTCGTTCTTGTCCGCAATTATATTTTAGGGTAGACTACTTCTAGGAAGTAGATTAACCTACCCACTTTTTGTTATCAAAAAAATAAAATAAACGGATACCATTATTAGAGAAATTATTCACTATTTTAAAATAATAAATGGGTAATACGTAGTTACACATGCGGATCGTATAATAGAGATTAGTGTACATACGAACACAGGTTAGATCCAACCTGAAATCCTCTTAGAATTTCACCATAACCCACTAACCTTATATACTGGACTTTTAAATGCGATAACTTATATTATCTCCGACAATTCACCTAGATTACACTAAAATTACAACATTCTAAGATTGTTCCGTATCCCATAGGTTTAACAATCTCCACGAATGGCTTTTTTGGCTTTCTCAGCTAGCAAAGAGAAAGGATCTATTCACGAGATCAAGATTTACTTCCTTTGTTTACTTCACTTGAAAGACAAAAATAAAACTATCTTTTGGGACACTAGTTGCTCGATCTGCAATCGAGTGTGCGTCATATTATTCTCTCATATAAACATATTTATGTTGCAGAAGAACATTGATACTAGTTCATGATCTAGGATACTCACTATCAATTTTGTAAATGTTTTCCCCTAGTTCTCTTGACGATAAGGCTTCCGGAGTTGTACATCCAGCCATTTGTTGTACAATACGTAACCTTTTTTTAAATATTTTTGTCAATATGGAATATTTATCTTAGTTAAGGCTTTGATCTGTTTTATGCTCATGTAAAATTATAGCTGAATATGACAAAAGTTTACGAGGAAGGAAAGGAAATTATAACCAATTACAAACGTATTTTTGTATTAAATGTTTTTAATATTTATTAATCAATGAAGTCGTTGTAGTATAGTGGTAAGTATTCCCGCCTGTCACGCGGGTGACCCGGGTTCGATCCCCGGCAACGGCGTTTTCTTTTCTGTGTTCATATTATTTTGACTTGGTTTTAAATAAACGATGATATAATTGAGCAAAAGTGCTGGAATAGCTCAGTTGGTTAGAGCGTGTGGCTGTTAACCACAAGGTCGGAGGTTCGACCCCTCCTTCTAGCGTTTTGATTTTTTTTTTTTTTTTTTTTTTTACCAATTTCTTAACAATGAAATTTTAAAATAGTTCATTTTTTAATTTTATTTTATAAATGTGTGATCAATTTTTTTTTTTTACCAATTTCTTAACAATGAAATTCTAAAATATTTCATTTTTTAATTTTATTTTATAAATGTGTGATCAGTTTTTTTTTTTACCAATTTCTTAACAATGAAATTCTAAAATAGTTCATTTTTTAATTTTATTTTATAAATGTGTGATCAATTGAATATATTTAGCTTCAACACAAAAGATAATGATGCAATTTCAATTAATGTCAACTATAGGAAGATGGAAAAAATAAAGTTACATCCTAAAGAACCACATCAGTAGTAAGAATGTAAGATTGACACAAGGTGCTTCGATAAATTCTTTCCAAGTCTTAGATGTAAAGTAAGAACCGAAAATCTAATAATATTTCATGTAAGTCTTCTACCTTCGTTTTGAGAAACCAACAAAAATTTTTTTTTTTACCAATTTCTTAACAATGAAATTCTAAAATATTTCATTTTTTAATTTTATTTTATAAATGTGTGATCAGTTTTTTTTTTTACCAATTTCTTAACAATGAAATTCTAAAATAGTTCATTTTTTAATTTTATTTTATAAATGTGTGATCAATTGAATATATTTAGCTTCAACACAAAAGATAATGATGCAATTTCAATTAATGTCAACTATAGGAAGATGGAAAAAATAAAGTTACATCCTAAAGAACCACATCAGTAGTAAGAATGTAAGATTGACACAAGGTGCTTCGATAAATTCTTTCCAAGTCTTAGATGTAAAGTAAGAACCGAAAATCTAATAATATTTCATGTAAGTCTTCTACCTTCGTTTTGAGAAACCAACAAAAAAAATACTGTTATTCTTACACCATATATTTCAAAAATCATTCATCTTCTAAATTTTGGTATCCGGAGATTCGCGCAACTTTTCCCGGATCTAGCAAGTCTTACCGTTTGATTCTTTGTCGGAATGGCAAGGTGCGGTGCTTCAGGTGGTGGCCAACTACGCGCTCTCCCTTCAAACATCCTATTCTGCCTTTTACCCGTGGCTTGGATTTGTACTGGCGCCGTCCGGGCCACAAATTTGCCGATGGGGAGAGCTTTGCTCTAGAAGAGGGTTGCGAACTAGAGGGCGATGTTGTCGGTCATGGCTTTCTGTCAACCCTGTTTTTTGGTTTTGTTTTGAGCATCTTCATGAGTTCCATATTTGGCCCATGCTCATTCTTGTTCTCCATACCTATCATACTACAAATTCTTGTAGCTTTTACTCCCTTTTGGATTGGGTTGTGCCCTTTAACACTAATTTTTTGAATTGTTATAGTCCTGTTTCCTCTGAAAATTATTGGTATACGCTTAAGCTCCACAAGAGCCAGTTTGGTTCTAAAAATTGCTTTTTCTATGGATCTTTGATGTTTGGTATGTCTATTGCAGTGACCCTGCATTTGTACAATCCACAAGTTAATTGGTCATGAGTTTGTTTGATAGATCCTCGGATGAGATATGTCTTTTACATTTCTTAACTGAAATTTTTTGTTATGAGGAATTACTCGTTTTCTAGCGAATTAATTATCCCTCACAGAAAGACTACTAGTCGTTTGTTACCGTGCACGATGATCATACGCTTTCTTGGCCGTTCAATAAGAGTCCGGATCCTCTATTGCCCTTTCCTATTGCCTACTATATTGCATTCACTTGATTGGTCCATGTGGCAATATTTTTATTCAATTAAATTTTATTAGAGTAAAATTAGGGATTTTCTATCTCCTCAATCAACCTTCTCTTTCTTCCTCTTCGTCTTCAACTTCTGCATTGATAAATCTTTCAACAACTTACTTGAGTGTTCAAATCGGAGTTTTATTATTTGCTTTGAACTGGCTAGTAAAATTAGGTCCGTGTCTGAGACAATGCTTCATTACCACTGACTCGATTATGATTGTTGTTGTTGTTATTGATTTGGATAATTATGCAATTAGATTACGATTAATAGGCCGCAGAGAAGAAACGCCTTCCGTCCTTTGACGGTTAAAGAGCTAATTCGGGCCTTCAATGATGCCAGGGACGATACTTCTGTAGGCGTAATAATCCTCACCGGAAAGGTAAATTGGAGCTGAAATCCCTAATTGTGGTAAATGTAGGACTGGAACTTGAAGCTATTGATTCCATGGCTTATTGTAGGGGAGCAAAGCATTTTGACTTTCAGCCTTCTTTGGGACTAAAACTGGTGATTTAACCGGATGAGTTTTACTCGAGCCCTAGAATTGCTAACGTCCTGTATACCTAATTGTTTTCAAAGCGCCTAGAATTTGAGGGCTGAAGAGACCATCCATGCCTTAATTAGCAATTGTTCCTTCTTTTTTTAGGACTCCTGGACTTCAATCACTAGGTTCCTCTGGTTGAGCTTCAAGGGTATTTGCTATCTGCAGTTCAAATATACTTCTGCAGTGCGGCCTTATATACTTCTTCAGTACGGCTTTATCTGTGTAGCTTGAAAGCATGGGTTTGTGATTAGACATGGTTTAGGTGCAAGATTTCGTAGGCTAAGCTCTTTGGTGGGCTAAGTGTAAATATTCCTTCTCCTCTTGATTGCTAGCCAATTTAAGTAAATAATAAAACTCCGATTTGAACACTCAAGTAAGTTGTTGAAAGATTTATCAAATGCAGAAGTTGAAGACGAAGAGGAAGAAAGAGAAGGTTGATTGAGGAGATAGAAAATCCCTAATTTTACTCTAATAAAATTTAATTGAATAAAAATATTGCCACATGGACCAATCAAGTGAATGCAATATAGAAGGCAATAGGAAAGGGCAATAGAGGATCCGGATTCGTTCAATAAACAAACTACCCAGTTTACTACTCCATTCGAATAAACGGACCACTCCTCTTACTAACTCTAATCGGACCCACAAAGCCCACCATCACAAGATAAGTACGCAAAATTGCATCATGTTAATGACCGATAAAAAAATAACAAATATTATTCACGAGATTCAACCCAAATTAATCAATTTCATTTTTGGTAAACTCACCCTAAAATGCTCCAAGGTGGGATTAAAGTTGATTGTCTGGATTCAAAATTACAAAATCAACATTGCAAGAAACGTCACACAAGAACTAAGATGAAAGCATTGCAATACCCGCATTATCAAACTAAAACCTACCAAGTTCATATGAAAATAACCTTCTGGAATATTTGAGGGATGGACCGGAACAACCTCTGGACAAACCTCGAAACTGTTTGTAAAAATCACAACATAGCTATTATGGCCCTAGCTGAGACAAAAGTTGAAAACCCTCCTGATGATAGGCTATGGAAATCTGCAGGGTCTGACAACATCATCTACTGTCCCACTACAGGGAGGGCAGGAGGTCTTTGCTTGCTTTGGAAAGCATACCAACTGAAAAACCTTTCAATTAGATTCATCGCCAAAAGTGAACGATTTATATGTATTGAACTGTTTATGCAGCAATCAAAATCACAAAATTAACATCATCTTCACCTACGCTCCACCTCAGGAAGGAGCAAAAAATGCGTTTTGGGATTCAGTTGCCAACTTAATAAACACATCCCATAACCCTTGCATTATTATGGGGATATGAACGAAATACAAAATCACTCAGAAAAAAAGGGGGAGTCATAATCAACTCCAATAGATTCACTAGACTTATCAATTTTAATAACGTGTGTAACTTAGACGACACCCAAACAACAGGCAATCAATTCACTTGGAGGAAAAAACGTGATGGACCAAATAACATTCTTGAAAAACTTGACAGAGTACTTGTTCATAACCAAATTCTCCAATACTATCCTACATTAAAAACAAAGAATCACGCTTTCACAATCTCGGACCACTGCCAAATTTCAAATGAACTTTCAGATCCGAATCCATATACGCCAAAACCTTTAAATTCGAAATGATGTGGACGAAACGTAAAGCCTTTGAAAACATTGTCAAACAAACCTGGAGAGAAAATTATGAGGGGAATGATATGTTCAATCTCATCAGGAAAACACAACTACTTAAAACTAAAACAAAACAATGGAGTAAGAATAGTTTTGAAAATATCTTCAAACAACTCAAAGAGGTGGAAACCCAAGTACAAAATATCCAAAGCCTACTACCTGAAAACCTAAATCAAAGAACCGAAAACATACAAAGGAACCTACTCTCAAAACAAAACTGTCTAATAAACTTTCACCAAAGATACTGGAGACAAAGAACTAATAATAAAAAAAACTTGACATAAACTCCAAATACTTTCACCGGATTGCTACCGGTAGAAGATATAGAAAACATTTAAAAAAATTAATAGATGCAAACGGAAACTCTATCTCTTCTGAAAAGGAGATCACGAAGGAAGTTTTTAACGAATTTAAAAGGAAATTCCAAAGATCCCATCTAAACACAAACCTACTCAATGAAAAGCTACATCTCACAAAAAACAAAGTCAGTAACGATGATAACGAAAGACTAACAAAAGCACCAACAAATGAGGAAATTAAAAAGGCCATTTTTGACATTGGATGTGATAAATCCTCCGGACCTGATGGTATGTAAGTCGGTTTTTATCAAAAATATTGACACATTGTGGGTACAGGCGTGCCTAAAGCTGTAAAAAACTTCTTTACAAGCGGAAAGCTCGTCAAGCAAATCAACCATACTTTCATAACATTAATCCCAAAAGTTAACAACCCCACAACAATTAACCAATTTAGACCAATCAGTCTTTGCTCAACGATTTACTAAAATAATTGCTAAAATTATTACGGATAGAATGGAACCCATTATGCCAAAACTCATTCACCCTCTCCAAGGTGCTTTTGTTACTAAAAGATCAATTCTTGATAATATTCTTATTGCCCATGAAATTTTCCACTCTTTCCGAAGCAAGAGTGGTAAGGAAAGATGGACAACCATCAAACTCGACATGGAAAAACTTACGACCAAGTCAGTTGGAATTTTATTATCTGTATCTTACATAAGTTTGGCTTTGATAAAAATTTTGTAGGATGGATTGCGGAATGCATTACCACGATCTCTTTCTCGGTTCTTATTAATAATGATCCAACTGATCAATTCTTTCCTGAAAAAGGACTTAGATAAGGAGACCCCTTATCACCATACCTTTTTATATTAGGAGTTGAAATCGTGACACAAATGCTCCAAAATGACTGCAATAATTGCGATAACCACATTGGATTTTCCATTTGTAGGAACACTATCCCAATCCCCTTCTTAGCCTTTGCAGATGACATGATCATTTTTTCAAAAGCAAATTTAAACTCGTGTAATAGTACAAAAGAAATTTTGGCGAATTATTGCTCTATTTCTGGTCAAAAAATTAATTACCTAAAATCATCTTTTCAAGCCACCAAAAATACTCCCATAAATACTATCACCAAAATCAAGCATAACCTCAACATGGAACATGCAACATCCCTTAATTTCTATTTGGGATGCCCTATTATTAATGGTAGAGTGAATAAGGAAACCTTCAGTAATATTAACAATAGAACCAAACATCAACTAAGCAAATGGAAAGCAAACTCCCTTTCACAAGAAGGTCGAAACATACTTTTAAAGCATAACATCGCAACCATTCCATCCTTTGCTATGCAAGGATTTATGCTACCAAGGCACAATCCGAACGAACTGGACAAAACATACAAAAACTTCTTTTGGAATAAAGGCGACAATCATAGACCTTTGATTAGTTGGGACTCAATTTGTAAACCAAAGAAAAACGGTTGACTCGGGCTAAAGAAGACCCTCACAACAAATAAAGCCCTTCAAATGAAGCTTCTTTGGAAAATTCTAGCCGAACCGGACAACATACGGGTTAAAGTTATTAATGAAAAATACCTAAGAAACAATAACATTCTACAATACCATCTTAAAGTACCGATATCATGGCAATGGAAAAACCTCGTGAAACTAAAAACTGAATTCAAAAAACGGAATTATCTGGCAGGTAGGTAACGGGAAAACCATTATTTTTTGGCAAGATAACTGGGTCACAACGAATCCCCTAATCAAATTGGTCCATAACGCAAATATCATCAATACTCATATAAAGGTAAGTCATTTCATCAATTCAAATGAATGAGATAACACCAAAATTGAGAACGAACCTCAAAACGTTCTAAGCCCAACAATTAGAAAAAAAAATCTTGGAAACTATTATCCTAACAAATGACATACAAGACATGTTATATTGGAGAAGTAGCTCGATTGGTTGGTTCTCCACTAAATCAGCATCGGAAATGATTGACAAGGAATCCGGGTGGCTCCCTGACTATTCCTGTGATTAGATTTTGAAACTTGACACACAACCAAAAATCAATAACTTCATATGGAAAATCTCTAAAAACGGGATCCCAACTAAAGCTAAACTCAACGAAAGAAGAATGTCGGTTACATCTAACTGTGAATTCTGTAATCATCAACTCGAAGACATTGTACACCTTCTTTTCAAATGCCCTTGCAGCAGAAACGTAATTAAAAAAATCGACAAAACTATCATGATGAACCTTAATACCATCAAAACAAATAATAAAAAATCGCACGAACTGCTTTTGGGAACTAAGAGTGAAATCGGAACAACAAACTTTTCACGGTTGGCCACTATATGGTGGAGCATCTGGTTTTTCAGAAACAAAATTATTTTCACTAATGATGTAGTCCTATCGGATCACAACATCGTCAACTTCATCACTACACAGATCCAAAACTGGAAAAATCACTCCATTGATGATGACATTAACGAATTTAAGTATACCCAAAAGAACAATACACCTACCACAAGAAAGCAAAATAATATCAAATGGGATAAACCAAAACCTGGTTTCCACAAACTCAATTTCGATGGATCTAAACTCGATCCGGGAATAACATCTATTGGTTTTGTAATACGAAATCACAACGGCAAAGTAATAGGTTTGGGCGCTAGGAAAAATAATTTTAACTCGGACGTAAAAGCTGAAGCCTACGCGCTGAAAGCAGACCTTAGTGAAGCAATAAGACTCAATATAAAAAAGATCGAAATTGAGGGTGATAACTTATGTGTTATCAAAGCACTCCAAGGACTTTGGAGTTGTCCCTGGGAGGTCGAGATGATCATATCCGACTCCCGACTGGATCTTCGCTTCTTTGAGGAAGTCTAGGTCAGGCATGTATTCAAAGAAATCAACTGTGTTGCTGACCGATTGACCCATTTGGAAATTTCGAACCCCAACACACCCTTTTCCGATGATTCCGAACTTCCCGTTCTCATCCGCAAAGATGCTTTAGAATGGACTACCTCTAGAAGATAGGCCGTTCTAACCGCTTTCCGTTTTCAAAAAAAAAAAAAAGCCCTTTTATATCCATAGATGGATCTACTATGTTAGGTCACCTAGTTATGAAAGATGAGCAAGTTGAGACACTCATCTTTATTTTCATCTTTTGAAAAAGTTGAATCATTCTCAAGTTAGAAAAATTCATATATTTTGAAAAATGCATAAACGCTTTTCGACTCTATATAATATAGTAGAGTAAATTATACAAAATCACCTCTTATTTACACATTTTTCATTTAACCACCTCTTATATATTTGTTTTCAAATAACCACCATTTATTAAATTTAATTAACAAATACCTACCTCATCTAACATCCTTCATATATTCCGTTCGTAGGGCCCATTAAAATTAAATGAGTAAATTTAATTTACTTTTTAATTTTTTAAATATCGGACTTCTTTTACTCGTCGTCGTCCACAAATTCTAGTCCCTACAACTCTCAATCCTTTATCTGATTATAACATATATAATGTCTTTTGATTCTCTTTAAAAACTACAATCTCCTTTAAATTCCTAATCCCATCAATCTTTCAAATTCCTAATTTAAAACCTTGAAATTGGTGTACAATAATTCAGGTAGACAAAAAAGACCTATATGGATCAACATGGTTGCAAATGAAACTCAGCAAACAACAAATTCATACAATTTTCAACTATTTCCCCATATGTAGACTATAAGTTCTTCGAATATCGAGTTCTTGCTCTATTGACGATGGTGGGGCGTTGTTTTCGTCAAAGAAGCAAGCGACGATGCTCAAAGAGGCATATGACACATATGTCTCCGACGAGGACACTTATGTCACCGTCATGGAGAAGATTATGTTGAGGTCGTTCGGAGCGACGAGGACACTTGTGGGTTCCAATGTCGATCTGGTAAAATCTGCGTTTCACTTTAAAACATTGCAACTTTTACTTTCTTTAAAAGCTTTGTTGGAGAATCTAAGGAAAGCTCCTGACCATTTTGTATAAGGAATAAGTGAAGAAAGGGGTTAATGGCTATGCTTTTGTGGAGGCTCTTGTCTCATGCGTATGACATGGAAGAGTTGTAGATTGATTCACTGCCAACAAAACTCGCAAAAGAAGAACACAAATCAAGCAGAGAACATGATTAAATAAGGGTTAGTTTGTCTTTAGACGAAAACAAAGGAGAGGGGAACAAATTAATTAGGTGTCTTCTAGCAAATGAAAGTGAACTGAACAACACAATACAGAACACGTTATGCAATCCAAACCCACAAAACCTAATCTTCTTGAATAAGAATCCTTCCCAACAACTAACAAAGATATGAAGTTTCCAAATCTAAACACCAAAGAAATTGGAGATTAAAGGTTGACATAAACTTAAATTGACAAATCTTAGAGCTTGATTAATGTATTAATAACCCAATTGTTAAGAAGAATATATGTTGTTCAAATGGTCTCATGTTCGAGGCCTCTTCGTGCAAAGCACGGGAATTATACTAGTTAACCTATATATACTCTCAAAAATATGGACTAGTATTTTTTTAATTGGACTGGGCCTCCAAATACATTGAGCCGGGCCCTGCTATTATTTTAACAATAAACGGGCCTTCCTCTGTGGGGAACATTGGTGGCCAAATAGAATGGCCCCTAACACCCCGTCTAAGAGATAACTAAAAGGCAAGGCTAAAAACATTGGATACAAATTATTGAACTCTTTGTCAATCTCAGTTCTAAGAGCAATTTCAGTTTGTTGATTGTACGATGTCCCAACTCTCAATCTTGAGTTCTTCCTGATTGCTCAAGGAGGCTACAATCGATTCCTACTCCTTACAAGAAATTTCTTGAACTACAACCCAAATTCCCTACATTAATAATTTGTCTTTAAAGAACAATGTTTGAACGGATCGAATCTCACATGAATGAGATTAGTATGGACCCATGATTCTTATATCTTTTCAAATAAAAAAACCCCTTCTTATTATATGCCCTTTTCAAATAAAAAATCCATCTTGTGACAACGAAAGACACGCACAAGCTTAATACATAGGACTACAGGAGCAGCAATGTGTACGCCTGACAGCTACGCCAGAGGAAAATGCTGAGTCATCCCTCCGTCAACGACTAACGTTTGACCAGTGATGTATGAAGACGCCGGTAGCGAAAGAAATGCGACAGTAGCCGCCACCTCCTTGGGGTCTCCTATTCGTCCAACTGAAGTTCGAGAACTCAAAGCCGCCATTGTCTCCTCGTTAAGATGCTGCAACAGGGAAGTGAAATTGAGGAAAAGAAGCATAAGAAATATAACCGCAAAAGAAAGAAAAAAAGATTACATCTTTGAGTTGAGGAGTTAAGATTGTTCCAGGTGCAATAGCATTTGCTCTGATATTCTCTTTTCCCCACTCGCATGCTAGACTCCTGCCAAGCTGATTCATAGCTCCTGAAGATGTGGGATACATTTCAGTTTCAGAAATTAATCAAGGTTTCAGTTTCGGTTTTTACCTTTGGATGCACCGTAGAGAGATCCGATATTCATTCCGACGAGACCGGACACTGAAGAAATGAATACAATGCTTCCAGATCCTGATGCCTTCAGATGAGGATGACAAAGCTGAGACAAGTGATACGCTGATTCCACGTTGGTACTCATTACCAGCGAGAAATCCTCCGACGTGGATTCCACTGTTCTCTTTGGCATAAATGTAGCAGCATTGTGGACCTGAACCCACCGGATACTTGTTAATTGATTTGGTAACTTGCACAATTTGATTTTGCAGATAAGGATCAGAACTTACGAGTATGTTGAGCTTGCCGTCGAAAAGCTGAGAAACAGTCTCGATTAGGTTAACCCTGTGGGGATGGGAGGACACGTCACAGACTGAACCTGTGATTTGGAGTCCTCTTTGTTTCCAGTCGTCCAAGCATTTGTTCAGATCTTCTTCACTGCGCGCGCAAGTGTGCGCTCTCGCTCCGAACGCAGCCAACTCCTCAACCACCGCATAGCTGAACCACAAATGAATCAGTTTTAGGTTTAATTAGATTCCAGAAAGTAAAAAAGAGAGAAAAATGCATACCCAATTCCTTTAGATCCGCCGGTGACGAGAGCAGTGTGTCCCTGCAGCGACCACCTAGGATCCACAATGTTAGCAGTTGTCATCTCTCTTGCTAGTGTTGTTAGTTTTACTTATAATTGTGTGAAACAATTGGTGAGTTTCAGATCTGTATATTTTCAGAGATTAAATAGAATCAGAATGGTGAACCCTTTATGCAAAGGATATGTACGTAAGCCAAGGAGGGAAAGAAATCAAGGATATCATGGAAATTGATATCTACATACAAAGACTATAGACACCTAAAGAGGATAAGGATCTGAGCATATATAGAAGAGATTTCTAGTTTTGAGGATGATTGAATCAAATGCACATACATTTTATTCATGGCTCTAAGGACAAGCTATGATGCACGGACACTTCTAGAAGACGGCGTGTCCCGTGTCTTGCCGTGTCGGAAACGGGGACACAATCGGACACGGCTCGGACACGGTCAAATATGACCGGACACGGTCAAGACACGTTTCCAAGGTAGGACACGTTTAGGACACGGTGAGGACGCGGATTGTGTCCGGTCAAGACATGATCGGAATAAAAACTTATATACCGTAATATTTATTTCTTCTTTCCCATTTTTTCCGACTAAACCTAGCTCCACATGACAACCTGCGAGATTGTGGTTGTCGAAAGTAGGACACCGATCTTCTTCTCCGACTCTAGTGTTGAAATGTTGTTCCACCGACCGACTCTTCTATCCATTTTTCTTATAATTTTATAAATTAATTTTGAATCTTTGATTATTAATTTATTTTGTAATTTTTATTTGTTGAATGTTGACTATGTTATTCTAATTCTTTCACTTTTTTATAGTTCACAAATATTTATTATTATTTTCCTTTGTTGATCATGTTGTTCGGTTATTGTTGATTTGCAAATGAATGATTCATTCTTCAATTTTGATAATAAGTATGATTATTTCAGAATATAATTACTAGGATAAGTCCTCGTATTGTCAATTGGTTTAAAGATACAACCCCCGAAACGTATATAAGAAAAAGTTAACACATCTTCATCTAAATTTATTTATCCTTGCCAAACACGTATCTCTTGAATAGACTTATATTTCTACCATTTGCTTCTTTCTTTTATCTTCATTATAAGTTATAACAAGTTCAATTTTGACTTTATCAATAAGATCCAAGCCCACCGCAGCACGTATGATTCTTCACTATTTCCCAAGATCCGCAAACCTTTACGTATGCTGCTAGCTAGCACAATCACCATCTTCAGTAATAAGAGTGAGAAATCGTAAATTCCAACACAATTGAGATACTGAAATGCGGAATATGCAGATAAAATAGTTTATCCAATACTCTAGAAGGGGGGGATGAATAGAGTATGGAAACTTTTCGCAATCTTAGGATAGGTAAGACCTTATCAAATGAGATAACGTCTTACTCGTAATTATAAGACCTTACACGTTTCTCTAAGATTGGAATTAAGTGTAAAGGTTTAGACAAACCAGGAATATAAAGAGCAGAAAAGGACACGCGATATGTTAACGAGGTTCGGTCACCAACACGACCTAGTCCCCGCCTAGGATTGATTCAACCCTAGGATTTCAAGTAGCTTTATTTTCCTTCTTCTTGATGAGTTCCAGATACAATCTTCAGAAGACCTTCCCTCTTCTAAACTCAGAAGTCTTACACTTCCTATCTAGCAACTCACACACTCGAAAAGAAAAACTAAAGTACTCCAGATACAACACTCGTATCCAACGTGTTTAGTAGTGATAACGGTTTGTATGATCCTAGTTGAATTGTACTATCAGCTCGAAAAAGATCTCACACTCTCAGGAAAGTAGAATGATGAAGCTTCGAATGTGAGAACAATACTTTGTGAGATAAGTCGAATCGTCACTTGTGTTTCCGAAGTAGGCAATGAACGTGTTTTGTGTCTTCTTCCTTGTCTCTTTAAATAGGCAAACGTATCATCAATTTTGAGCGTAGAAGAAGATCAGCAATTTTGAACGTTGAAAAAGATCTTGGCTGCGTGATCTTTTGGAGATCTTGGTTTGTTGAGATTTGATCCAATCTTGTTTGTTGAGATGTAAAGTCAAGCACGGTTTGTTGAGGTTTAGGAAATCTTCCAATTTTATCTCAAGAAGATTTAATTAAAACAAATCAAAGATTTGTTAAAATCAAATCCCTTAAATAACTCAACAAGAAGGAAAAGCCACTTGGACGTACGTAACTCAATTGTAGTTTTTGTCCAGTTTTGGTAAGGTCTTACCAGTTTATGTAAGGCCTTACTGAAACCTGGAAACCAAGGTTTTCTGTAATATGGTAAGGTCTTACTAGACACTGTGATGACTTTACCAAAACTTGTAAGGTCTTACAAAAACTTGGAAACCAAGGTTTTGGCTTTTATCAACCATAAGTAATGTCTTATTTATCAAGGTGGAGTTAACAATCTCCCCCTTGATGAAAGACAAAACTTATGATCTATTTCCTGCATTTGAACAACACAACAACACAATAACAAACAATATAGCATAATCACATGTAGGATCAAATTTTTGAAAAAGATCGAGCCTTGCAAGTTTTTCAAAACCAAAAACAACCAAACCAAAGGTTTTCAAAACATTCAAAAACATTCAAAAGACAGAAATATTCTCCCCCTTTTTGTCTTTCAGCAAGAAAAATTTTAAAATTTAAAAAAAGTCATTCTTCATCATTAGAGACTTCAACAACCAGTAAGGCCTTGAAATATATATCAAAGTCTTAATGTAGGGAATAAGATCAATATTGTATAACATAATTGCTCCCCCTACATTTGTGCTTCCCTGTTAAGCATACCAAGAATGTTGCATTTTCCTTTGTCACCAAGAGTTATAGTGCCAATGGTTTGCTTCTTTAGATTTTCAAAAAGAGATTCTTTTCCACTCATATGTCTTGAGCAACCACTGTCCATTATCCATTTTTGACCCTTTATCTTGGTGATATCCTGCAAAACAAAAAATCAACCTTTCCGGGTTGACCAATAGACAGATTTGGATCCATTATGGGGGTAGACCATGTTAGGTAGCCAAGTTCCTTTAGGAATCCATATGTGTTTTACCCGTTCATTTAAACGTACAGGAAAGGTATTTCTAATAATGTACGGATCCGTTCTCCTATAAGGACAAGTTTCCTTTACATGACCCTTTTTACAGCAAAAGAAACATGTAGGAGATCTCCAATTTCCTTTTGCCTTGACAAAAGTGGAAGTAGGTTTTGCAGGAAAATTCCTGTTATATCCTATTCCACTTCGGTTTAAGGATAATTGTTGTTCTCCAAGCATTTTGTCAAGAGTAGCTTTAGATTTAGTAAATTGCACAAGAGCTATTTGCTGTTCTTGACATTTTTCAGAAAGTTTCACTTTTTCAATCTCTAAGTCAGTATTACATGTCTTAAGAGATGAGAGATTTGCCTTTAGTTCGAAATTTTCCGATCGTAAGGCCTTAACCTCAGTATCAAGATCTGATTGAATGCTGTCAAGATCTTGAACTTTCAGCGAAAGCATTCTTATGCAAGTTTCCTGATCTTTTAGCTTTTCTTTTAAAATGTTGATTTCTTAGCTGTAAAATTCTTCATTAGAAATCATGTTTTTCAGCACTTCTGATAAAACAGCAGTAGGACTGGATATAAGATCTCTTACCATTCCATCCAGATGTTGATCTTGGTTTTTATCGGCTTTTGCCATAAGACACAAGTTTGCATGATCATCTTCAGAATCTGAATAACTTGAGGAGTCTAAATCACTCCATGCTTCTATCATGGCCTTCTTGCTAAATTCCTTTTTCTTGGATTTGTTCCTCTTCTTTTGAGGACATTCTTTAACAAGATGATCTGTTTCACCACATTCATAGCAATTTAGAACACGATTCTTTTTCAAGGGGTTAGAAGACTTACCTTTGTATTTAGATGATCCAACATATTCTTTATTTGAGAATTGCTTCTTCATTTTCAATATTCGTGCTAGTCCTCTTGTAATAAGAGTGAAAGGATCTTCATCATCACCATCATCACTGTCAGAATCTTCCAGTGGTTCCTCTTTCTTTGCCTTGAATGCCATTTTCGGCAATTCCCCATCGTCCTCATTGAGGATCATTTCATGGGTGATTAATTTGCCTAGCAAATCATCAAGAGCAAGTGTATTGAGGTTTTGTGCTTCTTCTATAGCGGTTACCTTGGGACCCCATTTTGCTTTAGGCAAGCATCTAAGTATCTTTCTGACTTTTTCTTCATTGTTGAAAGTCTTTCCCAATGAGTCAAGATTATTAATGATCTCCGTAAAATGGGTGAACATTGTTTTGACTGATTCATCTGGGATCATTTTAAACAATTCATATTGCCTCAGAAAGATACTTATTTTGGTTTCTTTGACCTGGCTGGTTCCTTCATAGGTGACCACTAATTTATCCCATATTTCTTTAGCGGATCTGCATGAAGATATACGATTAAATTCATCAGTACTTAAACCACAATATAATAGATTAATAGCCTTGTAGTTTTTCGCCACGCTCTCAAGATATTTCTGATTGAATTCAGCTTCTGTCTTGTTTACTGTTGTATTGTCGGGACCATCCTTGGTAGGAGTGAGAGGTCCGTTTTTGATAATGTGCCAGAGCTCTAAATCTTGATCGATGATAAACATCTGCATCAAGGATTTCCAATGCATAAAATTGTTTCCTACAAAAAGAGGTGGTCGAGAAATTGATCTTCCTTGACCAAATCCGCCTTGACCTTCACCTGCCATTAGTTAGCCTCACAGATAATAATATCTAAGAAGACGTGAGTTAGGCTCTGATACCAATTGAAATGCGGAATAGGCAGATAAAATAGTTTATCCAATACTCTAGAAGGGGGGATGAATAGAGTATGGAAACTTTTCGCAATCTTAGGATAGGTAAGACCTTATCAAATGAGATAACGTCTTACTCGTAATTATAAGACCTTACACGTTTCTCTAAGATTGGAATTAAGTGTAAAGGTTTAGACAAACCAGGAATATAAAGAGCAGAAAAGGACACGCGATATGTTAACGAGGTTCGGTCACCAACACGACCTAGTCCCCGCCTAGGATTGATTCAACCCTAGGATTTCAAGTAGCTTTATTTTCCTTCTTCTTGATGAGTTCCAGATACAATCTTCAGAAGACCTTCCCTCTTCTAAACTCAGAAGTCTTACACTTCCTATCTAGCAACTCACACACTCGAAAAGAAAAACTAAAGTACTCCAGATACAACACTCGTATCCAACGTGTTTAGTAGTGATAACGGTTTGTATGATCCTAGTTGAATTGTACTATCAGCTCGAAAAAGATCTCACACTCTCAGGAAAGTAGAATGATGAAGCTTCGAATGTGAGAACAATACTTTGTGAGATAAGTCGAATCGTCACTTGTGTTTCCGAAGTAGGCAATGAACGTGTTTTGTGTCTTCTTCCTTGTCTCTTTAAATAGGCAAACGTATCATCAATTTTGAGCGTAGAAGAAGATCAGCAATTTTGAACGTTGAAAAAGATCTTGGCTGCGTGATCTTTTGGAGATCTTGGTTTGTTGAGATTTGATCCAATCTTGTTTGTTGAGATGTAAAGTCAAGCACGGTTTGTTGAGGTTTAGGAAATCTTCCAATTTTATCTCAAGAAGATTTAATTAAAACAAATCAAAGATTTGTTAAAATCAAATCCCTTAAATAACTCAACAAGAAGGAAAAGCCACTTGGACGTACGTAACTCAATTGTAGTTTTTGTCCAGTTTTGGTAAGGTCTTATCAGTTTATGTAAGGCCTTACTGAAACCTGGAAACCAAGGTTTTCTGTAATATGGTAAGGCCTTACTAGACACTGTGATGACTTTACCAAAACTTGTAAGGTCTTACAAAAACCTGGAAACCAAGGTTTTGGCTTTCATCAACCATAAGTAATGTCTTATTTATCAAGGTGGAGTTAACAGATACATGACACAAGCTCCAAACTGAAGCAAATCAAGTTAAGATACATGCAGGAAGGAGATTCAATTCATAATAAGCCTGCTGCAAATTAAAATAGGGTTATACGTAAATTTGATCACAACTTTGGTCTTGGTACTATGGAGAAGTCGACCGTCATTCCTCCATCGGCGATTATAGTTTGTCCGATGATGTACGAAGATGCGGGCATGGAAAGGAATGCAACCAAGGCTGCCACCTCCTTGGGTTCCCCTGCTCGTCTGAGCGATGTTCGACTACTTATAGCGTCTATAGTCTCTTGGCTAAGATTCTGCCACATTTGTATGTACATTCAATCAGATTCATCCAAGAAAGAAATATATGTAGCGTAGATATATATATATACGTTTGTGACTACTGGAGTTACGATGATTCCAGGTGCAACAGAGTTAGTTCTGATGTTATCTTTGGCCCACTCGCATGCTAAGCTCCTCGCCAACTGATTCATACCTCCTATTGAATTGATTATCAGGCAAAAATTAATCCATGGAATTAAAGAGTATATATGCGTGTGTGAGATATGATATGATAGATAAGAAATTGAGCGTATGTATGTACCTTTGGCTGCAGAGTAGATGGAGCCATTATTCATTCCAAGAAAGGCGGCGACGGAAGAGACGAAGATGATGGTGGCAGAGGCTGATGCCTTGAGAAGAGGATGTGCAAGCTGCGACAAATGATAGGCTGACTCGAATATGGTTGCCATTGCGATTGCACAGTCGGCTTCGCTAGTTTCCAGCGTATTTTTCAGTATTTGCATTCCTACGTTATTCACCTTGTGTCCAACATGTCAATATATAAATTACACAAAATTACCTTTAGTTAATTTATGGTACTAGAAAATACATATTCTTTTCATTTCTAATAATAATGAAAAAACTTAAAATGTTCAAAATACGAATTGATGTATATATATTTTGGAAATTTGCAGAAAATCACCCGAACTTACGAGGATGTTAAGCTTGCCCTCAAAAATGTGAAAGACAGTGTCCATTAGGTTCTTCCTTTGGGGACGAGAGGAGACATCACAAACCGAAGCAGTGACTATGAAACCTCTTTGTTTCCAGTCCTCCAAGCATTCGTTGAGATCTTCTTCAGTACGCGCACAAGTGTGGACTCTAGCACCGAACCCAGCCAACTCCTCAACCACAGCATAGCTGAACAATTAAACATCAGCCAATTACAAAAACTAAAAGAAATCGCAAGTGTACGTGCGTTAATAAGAACGAACCCGATCCCTTTAGTCCCGCCGGTGACGAGAGCAGTCCGTCCCTTCAACGACCACCTTGGATCCACACTCTTCATTTCTCTCTCTTCCTCACCGGCCTTGTAAGTTTTATTTCAATTGCCCATGAAATATTAATACAGGACTAGTAATGTCATACATTATGTTATCCTTCCAGGTGGGGGTCGGAAGAATTTGGACCTTAAAATAGGACTTTAATATATACACTCCATAGCCCTTAATGTGTAATGATTGGTTTTTTTTTAATTTTGGGTTTTATGCCCATTTTTATTAGATTTCAGTCGCAATTTTATATATATTACACAATTTTATAGGGTGGGCATAAATCCCGCTTAATCCCGTCCCGTCCCGCATCCCGTCCCGATCCCGTCCCGATCCCGGCGGGATTTGAAAAAAAAAATGTCTATCCCGTCCCGTCCCGTAAAAAATTTGCGGGACGGGACGCGGGACGAAGACTTCCCATCCCGCTTAATCCCGTCCCGCATATATATATAAATAATATTTTTATATTTTTATAAATATTATATAGATAAATAATATACATAAATTATAATTTTTTTAAAAAAATTTTATTTTTAAAATTATTAAATTGATGATTTTCATCATTCATTCACTCATTCTCTACTACTCATTCGGTTGGATCTAAAATATTAGAGTTTCTGATCTCCCTTGATTTAGTCTGTTTGCCGCCTTGCTCTGGTCCGTTCCATCGACACCCTTGCTCTAGTCGGTTTCATCGTCCTTGTATTTGTGGATTACCACAATTGTAATCGATAGTTAAATAAATATAATTTTCATTAAATTATCTGTTGTTATTTTTTGAATGTGAGTCGGTAAGACACTTTGATGTAACTTGAATTTGTTTTCAATGTATAAACTACTAATGTAGGCGTCATGAATCGATAATTCGGTATCGAGTTTTTTTCCGATCATTTATGTCTTTAAACACGAGAGAAAACAAGTATACATATTAAATATAATCGGTGCGTAATTTTCGCGGGATTTGTCCCGTCCCGTCCCGTCCCGTCCCACATGGGATAGGACCCGCGCGGGACGAAGAAAAAATGTCTTAAATCCCGTCCCGTCCCGTCCCGCAAATAATTTGCGGGACGGGACGCAGGACGACCCCTATCCCGGCCCGTCCCATGCCCACCCCTACAATTTTATCTAAATTGACACACTTAATTAATTAAATCTACTAACTATGTATAATAAAATTTCTATGATTACAAGTCCACCGTGCTCCGAAATAATTTTCATGAAATTATATGCAATGTACCCTACTCACTGGAAAAAAACAAAACACAGAAAGAACAACTAATCCTACACAAAAAATTCTAAGGTTGTCATTAAGAAACAAAAATCCTCATACTTAACCAAAAATCTCACTTTTACAAAAAGTGTCCAACTGTCCTATTTTGGCCCGTCATAACTTTAAATATGACCATTGAATCCTTCCCAAATTTTACTACTAGAAACTAACCATATCAACCTATAACATAATTAAATTTCAACGGTGGAAGATAAATCTAAGATATCGAAACTTACTTCCAAATCCAGCAGTTCACAACAAAATTTCAGGAAACAAAAGAAAACATAGCAGGTCTCAGGTTCGATCCTCACCAGCAGCGGTCCTGAAGAAAACCCCTCCCATACATCCTGAGTTCGAGCTCTGCCAACGGTGTAGGATAGCTTTGATTTAAGATAGTTCTCTTCATGTACGTATCGAAAGGGAGGGGTAGAAAGCTTACCCAACAGCCTTGCTGATGGATAGGTTGAGGGATCAACCTCGATCCCTGGTAGGTGCGTGAAGGACTAGGGCTCCAGGATCTCCACAGTGAAGACGAAGACCCTGGTTCATGCACTGACCGGAGATGCAGTCCCCTTCCGTACTCTTGCAACAAGAGATGAAAATAGAAGGTCGTTCAGGCATGGTTGCTAGATAGAAGTTGCAGACTGAGTGAACATAAAGTGGCCGATGCCGGTGAGTCGTTGTCATTGGAAGGAGGAAATGAGCGGTCCTCTGGTTCGATGTCTCTGTGCAAACTGTCGTCATTGTTGCTGGTATGGAGGGCGAGACAACCGGTGACTCGTCCCAAGGTGCACGACAGGGGCATGGATGGGTCTGCTGTGTATTCCATTTACTGAAGCCCGCACTTGAGAGGGATTCGGCTGTTTAGATCCGACTAAACGTTGGTTAGGGTATGCTCGAAGGTGATAAGCGGTTGGAGAAGAAAGGAGGGTAAGTGTGCATAGTTGTGATCAAAACGAAGGAGGAATATGGGTGTGATGTACGTAAAAGAAGGAAGGAGTGCTGAAGGTAGGGCGGAAGAGGAGGCGTCTCCTGCGTGCGTGTAGAGTCCCCAGCTGGCGTGAAGAACGGAAGGTAAGTTATTGATCCCATGAAGCGTGCAAGGAAGGTTGAAGATAGGTGAGGGAGTGATGTAACGCGGAGAAGGGCGAGGGTTTCCTGTGGCGTAAAAATCCAGCCCAAGTCTAATCTAGCTGGCGTGAAGTGCAAGAGGAAAAATGTTTGTCTTGATGGGCTGATAAGATGGGCTGATGGGCCCGGATGGTTTGTCCTGATGGGCCCATCTATCCCAATCTCTTAATGAAGCAAAGAATGGTAGGGTATAAAACTTGCATAAAATGATAAAAGTGTGTTGGTTCATGTATATGGTTCAAGCTGGAAAAAAAAACCAGTTTGACTAGTGGATTAATCAAAAATAAAATTTTTGGATATTACATTGTAGGATACTTTTCAGGTAGGGCACATTATTCCGGTACGGGCATGCAGCTGAACGTACGCCCGACACATGTCCCGAAATTTATATTTTTTTTCCTTCTAAACGAGTTTTTTTTTTTCAAAAACGAGTGAAAGTAATAGTTCAAAACTTATTATGGAATAGTTCATAACTTATAAAATGATAGTTCATTAATTATAATAGAATAGTTCATAGTGCAAATTTATAAAAGAATGAAAGTAATAGTTCAAAACTTATTAAGGAATAGTTCATAACTTCTAAAAGGATAGTTCATGAGTTACAATAGAATAGTTCATAATACAAAATTTATAAAGGAGTGAAAGTAATAGTTCAAAACTTATTATGGGATAGTTCATGAATTATAATAGAATAGTTCATGAATTATAATAGAATAGTTCAAAGTGCAAAATTTATAAAGGATAGTCCATAACTTATAAAATGATAGTTCATGAATTACAATTGAATAGTTCATAACATATAAACGATTAATTTATGAATAATTTGATAAAATATATTAAAAAGTAATAGTTCATGGATTATATGGGAATTGTTCAAAGTTTATAGGAGAATATTGCATAAATTATAACATGGTAGTTCAAACAAATTTTCATTCGTTTCTGGAAAAAAAATCGGTTCAGAAAAGAAAAAAAAAATTCCGGGACACGTGTCGGGCGTACGTTCAGCCGTACACCCGTACCGTAAATTATGCACCGTACCTGTATGTTTTCCTTACATTTTTTTTTGAAAATGGAAAGCGGTTAGGACAGCCTATCTCCTGGAGGTAGTCCATCCTAAAGCATCATTGCGGATGAGAATATGAAGTTTGGGATCGTCATAAAAGGGTGTGTTGGGGTTCGAAATTCCCAGGTGGGTCAATCTGTCAGCAACACAATTGATTTCTCTGAACACATGCCTGATCTGGATTTCCTCAAAGAAGCGAAGATTCAGTCGGGAGTCGGATATGATCATCTCGACCTCCCAGGGGCAGCTCCAAAGTCCTTGGAGTGCCTTGATAACACATAAGTTATCACCCTCAATTTCAATCTTTTTTATATTAAGTCTTATTGCTTCGCTTAAGCCAGGTTTAAGCGCACAGGCTTATGCTTTGATGACTGAGTTGAAATTGTTTTTTCTAGCGTCCAAGCTTATTACTTTGTCGTTGTGGTTTCGAATAACGAAACCTATTGATGTTATTCCCGAATCAAGGTTTGATCCGTCGAAGTTGAGTTTGTGAAATCCATATTTTGGTTTATCCCATTTAATATTACTTTTCTTTCTAGTAGTAAGTGTCTTATTCTTTTGGTTGTAGTTAATCTCACAAATATCATCATCATTAGCACGATTTTTCCAGTTAAGGATTTGTGTAGTGATGAATTTTACAATGTTGTGTTCCGAATCGACATCATTAGTGAAAATGACTTTGTTTCTAAAAAACCATATGCTCCACCATATCGTGGTCAAACGTGAAAAGTTCAATGTTCCAATCTTATTTTTAGTTTCCAAAATAAGTTCGTGTGGTTTTTTATTATTTATGTTGATTGTATTGAGGTTTGACAAGAGAGACTTGTCAATTTTTGTAATAATGTTTTTACTGTAAGGGCACTCAAAAAGGAGGTGTACAATGTCTTCGAGTAGGTGATTACAGAATTCACAGTTAGAAGTAACTGCCATTCTTCTTTCCTTGAGTTTAGCTTTAGTTGGGATCCCATTTTTAGAGATTTTTCATATGAAGTTTTTTATTTTTGGTTGGATGCCAAGTTTCCAAATCCATTCGCATGAATAGTCCGGGAGCCATCCCGACTACTTTTCAATCATTTCCGCGGCTGATTTAGTTGAGAACCAGCCATTTGGGCTACATCTCCAATATAATCTGTCTTGTATGTCATTTGTTGGGATTACGGTTTCCATGATTTTTTTTTCTAATTGATGGGCTTAGAACATTTTGAAGTTCATTTTCAATTTTGGTGTTATCCCATTCGTTCGAATTGATAAAACGGCTTACCTTTATTTGGGTATTGATGATGTTTGTGTTTTGGACCAACTTGATTAGGGGTGTCGTTGTGATCCAGTTATCTTGCCAAAAATTAATGGTTCTCCCGTTTCCTACCTGCCAGATAATTCCGGTTTTGAACTCAGCTTTTAGTTTCATGAGGTTATTCCATTGCCATGACGCCGGTCCTTTGATGTGGTATTGAAGATTGTTAGTGTTTCTCAGGGTGTTTTTCATTGATAATTTTTACCCATATATTGTCTGGTTTGGCTAGAATTTTCCAAATTAGTTTCATTTGGAGGGCTTTGTTTGTTGTGAGAGCCTTTTTTAGCCCGAGTCCACCATTTTTCTTTGGTTTGCAAATTGAGTCCCAACTAATCTGAGGTTTGTGGTTTTCTCCTTTATTCCAAAAGAAGTTTTTATATGTCTTGTCAAGTTCGTTCAAATTATGTGTTGGTAACATAAATCCTTGCATAGCGAAGGATGGAATTGTTGTGAGGTTATGTTTAATAAGAATATTTCGTCCTTCTTGTGAGAGGGAGTTTGCTTTCCATTTGCGTGGTTGGTTTTTGGTTTTGCTATTAATATTGCTGAAGGTCTCCTTATTAACTCTACCATTAATAATAGGGCAACCGAGATAATAATCAAGGGAGTCTGAGTGTTCCATGTTGAGGATAAACTTGATTTCGGAGATAGTATTATGGGCGTATTTTTTGTAGCTTGGAAAGCTGATTTAAGATAATTAATTTTTTGTCCCGAAATGGAACAATAATTTTCAAGACTTTCTTTCGTTCTTCGACAAGAGTTCGGGTTTGCTTTCGTAAATATGATCATATCATATGCAAATGCCAAGAAGGGGAGTGGAGTTGCGTTCCTACAGACGGGAAATCCGATGTGGTTATCGTAATTATTGCAGTCCTCTTGGAGCATTTGTGTCAAGATTTCGGCACCCAAGATAAAAAGGTAGGGTGATAAGGGGTCACCTTGTCTAAGTCCTTTTCCAGGAAAGAACTGATTAGTTGGGCCATTATTTACAAGAACTGAGAAAGAGACTGTGGAAATACATTCCGCAATCCATCCCACAAATTTTTCATTAAAGCCATATTTTTGTAAGATACGGATAATAAATTCCCAGCTGACTTGGTCGTAGGCCTTTTCCATGTCGAGTTTGATGGCCGTCCATCCTTCCTTGCCACTTTTGCTACGAAACGAGTGGAAAATTTCGTGGACAATAAGTATATTATCATGTATTGATCTTTTAGAAACAAATGCCCCTTGGAGAGGGTGGATGAGTTTTGACATAATAGGTTCCATTCTATTCGTAATAATTTTTGCAATTATTTTATAAATCGTTGAGCAAAGGCTTATTGGTCTAAATTGGTTAATTGATATTGGGTTGTCAACTTTCTGAATTAATGTTATGAATGTACAATTGATTTGTTTGACGAGCTTCCCGCTTCTAAAAAAGTTTTTTACGGCTTTAGGCACATCTGTACCCACAATATGCCAATATTTCTAATAGAAACCCGCAAGCATACCATCTGGTCATGAGGATTTATCACATCCAATGTCAAAGATGGCTTTCTTAATTTCCTCATTTGTTGGTGCTTTTGTTAGTCTTTCATTATCATAGCTAGTGACTTTATTTTTAATGAGATGAAGCTTGTCATTAAGTAGATTTGTGTTAAGAGTCAATCTTGAGAATTTTCTTTTAAATTCATTGAAAACTTCCATCTTTATTTCCTTTTCTGATGAGATAGAGTTTCCGTTTGTATCTATTAATTCCTTTAGGTGTTTTCTATTTCTTCTACCAGTAGCAATCCGGTGAAAGTATTTGGAATTTATGTCAGAATTCTTAAGATTATTATTTGTAACACCCCAAATTCTCAGAACTCGGAACGTTACTGGTTAGGACCTCACAATGGGTCCCAACCTCAGTTTGACAACAACTTTACTAGGATCTTGCAACAAGACACAAATAAGAAAAACCAAAATTCATGAAAAAGTATTTTTAAAGGAATGAATGCAACAAGGTCTAACAATCTATAGTACTTAATCAAAGGGAAAAAAGATCAACTGTCTTAACAAAAGGAAGAACGACAAACAACAACCCAACCCCCACTCTAAGGAGTACGGAGACCCGGCTGACCACTACTTTCGGATTACTCAGCTGCTGATCTAACCTGCGGTAAATCTAAAAACACAACAAAAGAAACCATTAGCTAGTTATCTAAACATTAGGAGAATTATAATAGCACACACACACATAAAATAAGAAACACCCATCATGCTTTCAAACAAGTCCATTTATTATCTTCATTTAAGTTATTCACTATTACTAATGATACTTATTTTGTGACACGAGGGATTCCCAAACCTTGCCTCCGCCCCCGTGTAACCATCAGGAATGGATCCGATGCATCTCACCTTGTACCTGCCTGGTCTGGGTATAGAGAACCTCCCAGTCTCCTGTCAAAGCTGGGCAGTGATGTCACGGCCCGTTATACATACAATTGGGTCTTAAAACATAATAACCACGGTCGTCCTAACAAGTTGTTATTATTATAATCACACACATCGCACACACACATCCATTATCACTCAACTAATATCCAGAAACTGGCTAAGTAAGTCGTAAGGACTTACCTCTATCAAAGATGACTCTTACAAATCTCAACTCGGTCTGTACCCGTGGTAACTCAAACGCCCGTTAAACAAGGAATGTGTATCAAAATCACATCCAGGTGTACAACCTCATGCGGAGGAATTACGGAAAAAGGCTCTCTTACGGTAAAAGACCATTTTACCCTTAGTGCCGAAAATTCTCCAAGTTTATTCTTAAATCCTTCTACTTTCTTTTATAACTTGTTTTCCAAAATTACTTCTCTCGGATAGCTTACTTAGAGGTTATAAGTTCAAAACCCGAATCAACTCGAAAAGGACAACACCCTTCCTCCCCGGTTACTATCTACTCTAATACATATATTATCCCGTCATACATACTTTAACCTTTCTCCTCAACTCACTTATATCCTACATACTTTCATAACTCCCAAACTCACACTTATATACGTAAACCTATATATCTATCTACATGTATATACCTATATACAACTTATATATACACTCTACTAACTTATATTTTTATTTATATCTTTCCACTTCTACATCTATTTATCTATACATATATACTCTATATTGTATTTCTCTATATACGATCATGCTCCTATACATATGTATAGGTATAAACTCAGCACATTACTCCTCAAACCATGCCTACCTCTCTCTCGATCATACCAATATACTCACAGCCCTATACTTCTCTACATACCTATACATTTCATAAAAACACAATAGAGTAAAGACGTTGGACTCACCTACAAACAGTCTGCAGTAGTTCCGTTTTCTTCAGTTAACGAGGGTAGCAGGCGTCCTGGACCGGTTCGTATATGGGCTCGAAAGGACTCCACACGCCTTGGCTAGTCACTGCAGCGGCACTGGTCAAACGGTTGGTTCGAAACAGCAGCCACGAATAGGAGTGTGGGTTAGCACAGGAGAACCGAATTGAAGGGGAGAGTAAGGAGGTGGACGACTCACCACTGCCGGACTGCAGGTCTTCGTTGCGGCGTCGGTCGGCGCTACTGTTCGGGTTGTTGTGTCACCGCTGTTGGCAGAAGGCGGAGATAGGGCGGCGTTAGGCTTGCAGCAGTAACGTCATCCATAACGTTCGGACATCGCAGAAAATGGAAGGGACAGCGGTACTCACCATAGCCGAAGAGAACGTGCACAGTCCGGCGTTGGGGAGGAACGTTGGGTGTCGCTAGCGGCGTGTTGCTTCAGGCTGACGGCGACTGTGCAGAGGTGGTGTATCGTTCTACAGAGGCTGAGGCGTGAGGTAAGGCGGTAAAGAAGGGTGTTGTTGAGACGTGGATTAGGAAGGGGATTAGGTTAAGTTTGGTTTAAGAGGAGGTTAGGGTAAACAAATTAGAGAGGTGGGCCGGCTGATAGGTTGCAAAGTCCAACTCTCTTTTCACCACATGGGCTGGCCAAAAACTGGGCCCGAAATTTTGGACTGCTCATGATTTAAATCAAACGAGCTGAAATAATATTCGTTATTCGCCCGAAACCGTTAAAAATATGGAAAAATTACGGGATTAATTAAGTTATCATTTTATGTGAATCCATGTCACATAAAATGATCGAATTTAATATCGTTTTGCTTTATATAAAAGAATTAAGGTTATCGGATCGGAATTCAATTTATATTCCGTATTAAACGGAGTTTAAAAATTTTTTCGGTTATTACATTATTTTTAGTTCTTTGCCTCCAGTATCTTTGGTGAAAGTTTATTAACCGGTTTTGTTTAACGAGTAAGTTCCTTTGTAGGTTTTCAGTTTTTTGATTTGGTTTTGTGGTGATAGGCCTTGGATATACTGAAGTTGAGATTCCACCTCTTTGAGTTGTTTGAAAATATTACCATAGTTAATTTTACTCCATTGTTTTGCTTTAGTTTTAAGTAATTGTGTTTTCTTGATGAGATTGAACATATCGTTCCCCTCGTAATTTGCTCTCCATCTTTGTTTGACAATGTTTTCAAAGGCTTTATGTTTTGTCCACATCATTTCAAATTTAAAAGGTTATGGAGTATACGGAGTTGGATCCTGTAGTTCAATTGAGATTTGACAGTGGTCCGAGATTGTAAAAGCGTGATTGTTTGTTTTAAGCATCGG
The DNA here is from genome assembly GCA_033239125.1 of Fagopyrum homotropicum. Taxonomy (NCBI): domain Eukaryota; kingdom Viridiplantae; phylum Streptophyta; class Magnoliopsida; order Caryophyllales; family Polygonaceae; genus Fagopyrum; species Fagopyrum homotropicum. The sequence continues at coordinate 20,036,219 of BSWB01000006.1, forward strand.
ATACCATTGTAGAATTTGGTTATGGACAAGTACTCTGTCAAGTTTTTCAAGAATGTTATTTGGTCCATTACGTTTTTTCCTCCATGTGAACTGGTTTCCTATTGTTTGGGTGTCTTCTAAGTTACACGTTTTTAAAATTGATAAGTCTATTGAATCTATTGGAGTTTATTACGGCTCCTCCTTGTTTTTCTGATTGATTTTGTATTTCATTCAGATCCCCCAAAAAAATGCAAGGGTTATTGGATATGTTAGTTACGCTGGTGATAGAATCCCAGAACGCATTTTTTGCTCCTTCTTGCGGAGGAGCATATGCAAATATAATATTAACTTTGTGATTTTGATTGTTGCATACTAGTTGGACACAAATGAATATATCACTTTTTGCTATGAATGCAATGGAATGGTTTTTTAGTTGGTATGCTTTCCAAAGCAAGCAAAGGCCTCCAGCCCTTCCTGTAGCAGGGCAATAGATGATGTTGTCAAAGCCCGCGGATTTCCATAGCCTATCGTTTGGAGGGTTTTCAGCTTTTGTCTCAGCTAGAGCCATAATAGAAATGTTATGATTTCTGCAAACAGCATCGAGGTTTGTCCAGAGGTTGTTCCGGCCCATCCCTCTAATATTCCAGAAGCTTATTTTCATATGAACTTATTATAATTAAGTTTGATAGTGCGGGTGTCGCATTGTTTTGTTCTAATCCAACCATATGATTGGTGTTTTCTGAAGGATCGTGACAATAAAGTTCCTTCTTGTGCATATACATGGTTTGTATGGTTTTTGGAGAATTTGAGATTTCCCATTTTGGGTGGAATTTATTATGTTGTCGAGTTTTAGTGTTTGTGGTTAGGTCGTATTGGTAACAAGGTTTGAAATTGGTCGTGTTCAATTGCTTAGAAGTGAAAAGATCGATTACACAAAGCATCAATTTTGGTTTGTGTTTTGAAAATAAAAATAGATTGTACTGTGCTTTAATGGTCTGCAGAAAGACCATCCAAAGGGGAAACCACTTATTCCAGTTCATTGGGGGTTTGTTAATAAATTGATGTATATAGTCCCTAACTCCAAAACGCCAAAGTATAGACCAAATAAATGTAAGGGTAAACTTCACATCTCTTTTAGTTACTAAAAGCCATAATTGAATAGCATACTCATCATAGGAGTTACAAACAACAGTGGTGATAACCAACATTTTACAGACAGAACAACATTCCTCCAACTCGACAAAAGGCCAATAAGCAAAATATTTAGTCCAACAAGGACAATAGGATAAAGCATCCAAAAAATTAGGGGTAAAGGCGACATGCGCAGTAGGCAAGTAAGCAAGTTCTTGCTCAGTTCCGTGGATCAAATAGTAGCAGGTTTGGAGGATCCGAGACCCATGCAAAATCATCCAGTGAATTAATAAGACTTAGAGCAAAAGTAGCTTGGTATGGATGTAGACCTGCATAGTCAGGCTGGGCATGGTACCGGCGATTAAGCAAACAGACGAAGAAGAGACAAATCCCTTCGAAACAAAAACGAGTTGGAGTTGTATCAACATAATTAACCTATTTTTTTCTTTTTGTTACCTCCATTAGCGTCAGAGGAGGAGGCCGTATCCATATCGTCTTCATCCATAGCTCTCTTACCCGAGTTGGTGACTGAATTGTTATCTTTCTGGACCTTCAAAGTCCCCAGTTTGTGGATCACAGATCCATAAGCCGAGTTTAGTGAGTGGAATAAGGCATTAGATGGGACTTTGTCGAGTTGGGGTCCATTTCAACTCCATCCGTCAGGAAGTCCTCGTCAAAATAATTGATGTTGTCTTCATTCTCATCAAGAAGGTCATCCTCTTCCATAAGTTGTTTGATGCTTTCAATGCCATATTTTTGGATCGAGTTCTCAACTTCCTCCTCAGATATAGTAATAACTGTTGGTACAAAGGAAACACCAGAATCCAGATTTACATTACAGACAAAATGGGATTGGAGGATTTGGGTTTTTGACATACCTTTTTCTGGGGTGGTTGTTGTCTGCTTCTTGATGTCATGAGCAATTTCGGTAGTTGTATTAGTTTGTTGTGTCCCTTCAACATAGGAGAACATGACATTGATCCCGCCCCTGCCGTCCACATAGGGCTTGGTGGACGTTTCTTTGTTTCTTGATTCCGAATTTGATTTGTTCTTCTTACCCACCGTCTTCCACTCCTTTTCCGATTCTTTATCCTATGTAGTCTCATCAGTAGCCATATTCTCCGGTTTTGGGACATCCGATGTTCTTACAATCGAGATTTGGAACTTTTTCGGTTTAACTGCACGAATGGGGCAGTTGTTATAAGAGTGGTCCAACAAGCCACAATTCCCGCAACCATCTGGAAAATCTTCAAACCAAACGTTGAATTTGATTGAATCTTTCTTCCCTTTCGGATTAAAATTTTGCCAATCACTTTCATTGCCATGTCAATGTTGATGCAGAACCTCGGGTATTTATTTCCGGATTTCCTCTCGTTGTTGAGGTCATACTTAACAAAGGTACCCAGATTGTGTCTTTTGACTATGGCTTGTATTGCTTCTGGGTTGCACAGCTCCATAGGAAGCGCAGGAATTCTGACCCAAGTATCAATCCTAGAGATGTTTTCTGTAAATGGATCAAATTCCGGCATCCAGTTCCGGAGGATAAGAACATGTCCGAAGATATGAAAGGGACGACCCTCCCACACTTTCTTCTTGTCGTTAGGGTTTGAGAAACCGATCTCGAACCAGTTGTTCGCTTTTGGGATGAAATGGAAATCACCATGATAAATCTCTAGTCCTTAATGATCTTCATTTTGATTTTTGCAAAGTCAATGGGATCTCCAAAAACTCTTCCCACCAGCGAGGCTTCTTTGAGCTTCAATGCTTTGTTACGGGCTTTGTCGAGTTGTTTGATGTATTCGTCCATGCCGTTGTCAATCTCCTCATCAGCATTTTTCGGGTTCTCCGGGGACTCAAGTGCTTCAGTAATTGGTTTTTTCCCCTTATCAATTTTGCCCACATTAATTGTTTTTTTTTTTAGCCTATACAATGTATGTTTTCCTTACATTGAATAGGATAAAAAAAATAGGATAAAAAAAATATCTCTTTTGACTTTTTTTTATTTCTCTCACACTTAGAGTATGTGGCTTCAAAGTCTATTTATACAACTACAGAGGCATCAAATGCATTTGTTCTTATTACCATTTTGGCCCCACCACCACACATGACATAGTGGATCTAATGCTCTTACATGAGTAACAATACCAACGTTCAACAAGTTAAAAAAGAAAGAAAAAGTTGAAATTAAAGCAAACGATAGACACTGACATAACATTCACGGAATTCCTTCTGCCTTGAATTGATGATGGTTTTTACTAATTCATGCAATGATAGATGTTGTATAGTCCTTCTTCTCCGACATGATCAGCATATCCTTCATCAATATCTTCGTCAATTGCTTCGTAAATAGTTTCCGCATATTTTTTTTATCCCTACATATGAGGATATCATAAAGCTAATACTGACATTCTAATAACATGATTTTTTTTCCAGTTCTAGATCTCTTAAGTAGTCTGAAGTTGATTATGATGACTCGATAGCACATGAGAAATACTGTTATCTTTTTTATGTTGTTTGATTTATAGATGTAGAAAACACATGTTGCTCTAGTGTGGGCATTGTTTGTGATAGAAGGTTAGTTTACTGCTATTGGATCTTAAAAGAATAAAGTATATGATCAAATGGTGTACGTGATGCTTTAGATCTTCCTCTTTCAACGTCAATATTTTGTTGGGTAGTTATAATACAAAATTTTCTCAACTCCTTTCCACTTCTTGACTTTGTTAAGCACATAGTTTTAGAACTTCGTGAAGTGTTTCCTTTTTGAGGACTAGATGACCTTGAAAGACCTCCAAATATCCCTTGACACATTTAATAATCCCATGCATATAGGATTTCAAAGTTTCTAGTTGGGTCTGCTGGTAGGTTAAGTGCTTTCATCTCAAACCTATTAAACCGATTTACCAAGGTGCTCCATTCGTGGTACGATCATATTTTTGCCACCTCGTTCCACTCATTACATACGAATATCAACTAGGAAACTATTTGTACTTTCAGTAACCTTTCATTTTCTCTTGGACATCAAAAGAAAGGCAAAGCATAAATAACTAACTCCAACTCCAGAATTCTTCGAGTCGTAATGTCAATGGATAAATCATACCATTTCTAGATCTTTTTTCAGAAAAATATTTTATAATGTTGATATAGTAATAACTAAGAGGTGATACCATCTTAAAGATACTCGGCTTCTTCCTTCTATTTTTGTTTGTTTGCCTCGTCTTGTGGCATCAAGAGGACAAATTGCATTATTTCGTTAACTCTTCTTTCTCAACTTTTGTCCACCTAACCCCGATAGAAATTTCTATTACTTTGATTATTATTTTTATTTTTCTATTGGAAGATGTCATCGATGGCTTGAAAAAACTCATTTGCAAACTTTTGAGTTAGACTATCTGCTAGAGAGTTCTTTCAACCTTATACGGATATGTTTAATGTCATGGATATTGGTTTAGTGTAAGTTGTTTCCATTCATATCTTTTATGCTGCAAATTCATGCAATTAATCCTTAAAATTGTTCTGTTCCTTCAAAAAACAAAACGGATCCTGAAAAACAAAGCACATTATTATTCATCACAAATACAGCTTATTGTTTTTTGCATTCATCTGACACTGAGAATACAGCTTTTGATCTATATCAGCGACCATGTTGAAGTATACTATCTGTCGTATCATACAAAGCAGCAGAAGTTCTTGTGGATGAAGATAATGAAAGAATAGGAAACGAGGATGTGCTCTGATTGCCAGATGAGAACAAGTTCGTTCCTGCACTACTAAGAAACACTTCTGGCAACTTAACATCTCCATTGAAAAATAGGTTCACTTGTCTCATGTTTGGTCTAACTTCTGGCCTAGAATGTGTGCAGATCAGTCCCAGCTTTAACACCAGCTCCATTTCTTCTTCTGAATAGTCTCCTCCCAATTTAGGATCAACCACATCTAGCATCACTCCTCTATTCCAACATTCATAAACCCAATCAACAAGAATCTCTTGCTCAGTCGATCCGCGGGAGCGGATGATTGGCCTTCTTCCACAGGCCACTTCGAGTAAGAATGACCCAAAAGCAAACACATCAGTTTCAGTGGTTGCCCTACCTTTTCTTGCAAGCTCTGGTGCTAGGTACCCGAGTGTACCAACCACACGGGTGGTTCGCGGGTTGGTTCCATGATCATATAATCTTGCTAACCCGAAGTCTCCTAGACAGGCGTTCATGTTCACGTCTAATAGAACGTTGCTAGACTTGATATCTCTGTGAAGAACAAGCTGTTCCCAGCCTTGATGTAGGTATAGCAGGGCAGATGCCACTCCTTTGATGATTCTCAATCTTTGGTCCCATCTGAGGATTGTTTGCTGATCATCACTAAAGAGGAACTTGTCAAGGCTTCCATTTGGCATGTAATCATAGACCAAAAGAAGCTGTTTCTCTCTTCTGCTGTATCCTAACAGCTGTACTAAGTTCCTATGTCTTATTCTACTCATGGTGGCGATTTCCGCCACGAATTCCTTCATCCCTTGTCCCGATTCGTGTCCAATTCTCTTCACTGCAACTTCCATGTTATTAGATGGTAATATTCCTTTGTAAACCTTTCCGAATCCTCCTTCTCCTATAACCTCTGTGTTTTTGAACCCTTTTGTTGCTTTGTAGAGATCTTTGTAGGATAATCTCTGAAGAACATAGGCTTCCTCCCAATCTTCTACCAGCTCTTCATATTTCTTTCTCCTTGCAATATAGGCTGCACCAATGATCAACATCAAGAAAAATGACAGTATAACGATTAAGGCTATAGAACCCGAACTTAGCTTCTTGTTTCCTCCTAGTTTTGGAAGCTTAGGTAGCTTCGAGTAATCAAGGCTTTGTGCTAATTGCTTTCCTTGGCTAAAGCTCCACCCTAGCACATAATGACTGCTAGCAACCGATCCAGTTGCCGAAGAGAATCCGACATACATTGATTCTAAGAAAACACTAGAGAGATTCAAATGTGCTGTTAAAAGAGCCTTTCCTGGTTTTCTTTGTTTCAAAGGAGCTATTGTTATGTCGATACGCGTCGTCTCTTCATCGTAGTCTATCCATATCTGTATTGGCTTTCCACTAATCAGATTCAAGCTCGTGTTCTTCGATTCGGAGTAGTACGCAACCGAAGCAGATGCAATTGATGTGAGATTATTGACATCAATCCCTACATGGTTACTATCAATGTCTCCAAACTCAAGGTTCTGGATAGTGTCTAGCTCCACCGCAAATATGTGACTTGTATTCAGGCCATTGGTTGATGAATTGAAGATCCCGAAGTATTGGCCTGCTGTTGCTTGAGCGAAATCGATAGACCGGGTTAGGGCAAAGACAATTCCATGGCCACTGATGGTTTGAACTTGAGGGTACATGGCGAAAGCGAAAGTGGTGGAAAACGAAAGAGATTTGTTGAAATTAAGTGGAATTGGGTGGAAAGTATGGCCAATCTGTTGTTCTGAGAAATTGGTTAGCTGCAAGAGGCCATTTGAGTGAATGGTTGCTCCTCCATCAAGATGAAGGTTTGCTCCTTGAAATCCATTGTAGATGAACTCTTCGCCTTGTGCGCAGACTAGTAGTTTTGCCAAAAGGAGGATAAGTAGGCTAGAACCTGAAATTGCCATGGCTGGATTAGACTGGGAGAGGTTGAGCAGATCATCCAGCTCAAGTGGGTGAGGTTGACGAAGAAAGGCTATTGCTGGAGTTGGTTAATGGAAACATCGTTAGGTTTTCAACAACAAAAATTGCATAATGGTTGATTTTCTTGACCTTCTGTGTAGTGTTCAATTTAGAACAAACATCATAAATTAAAGAATTGATAAGCTTTTTAATTATAAATTTTCGGTTTCAAGTTTTCTTCTACTGGTTTGAATAATTAGTTTAATTAAGATAAATTATTTATTTATTTTTAAAATAAAGTGGTTAAGTTATTTGACATTTTGGACTCTTGGGAAACTTTTGGTACCACAATTTTAAACTTGTAATATTGTGCAAGGATATTTCATATTTGTGTTTGATAAAATAAAATAAAGAAAAATTCATTAACAAATTTCGTATTAAAAATAATTTCAAAATATATACTATTAAAACAATATAGTTTACTGTAAGATATTGTATATTAATCCTCACGAGATGCCCATTTAATCGAAAGCTTTTATGATATGATATAATTATTTATGTGATTCAAATATGGCAGCTAGGCAAATTTATTTCTGCTTTGATTATATTCATATTTTTTTTTGCCATAATATTAGGAACTGCTTTGACATTCTTATATATTTTAATGCAATATCATTATCTACTACAACCTATAAAATAAAAAAAAGTTGATTTAGCGATCAAATGTGTTCCTCATACCAAAATTCAAAGATTCTGTGTTTATTTAAATAGTTATCACAATTATGTTTTCAAATATTATTGCTCTGAAAATCAAACTGGATAATTTTAAATTATATTGTCACTGTCAAGTTTTTGTTGTTTTTTTACTACGATGGAGCTGCTAGTGATATGTAAGAAACAGAGCTTAATCAAAATGATCTTATTTTATTAAGTAATTCATCATTAGTACAAAGTTTTAACTTTCAAACATGTCATTTTCTGTGTATGACTTGTACCTCTCTTCTGGAAGCCTTCGTGTTTCTCTTTAATGTATAAAAAGTGCTATGTTTTTCAAAACATACACCTTTGGAAATTGTTTATTCTTTTAAAATATGGTATTTCATAAATATTTAGAATAGACTGATATAAAAATAAACCTCCAAATAATCATTTTCTGTCGAAATTTTATAATATGAAACAATTTGGTTTACTAGGCTTTTTCTTGTTTTGTGTTTAGTAAATGTACCCCTCGACAGAATAATGTGTAGAGTTTAAAAATAAATACAAAAGGTTGGGGGTACATTTACTTAATTGAAATGTTAAAAAGCTCAGTTACTGCTCTACTTTTTCAAAAAGTCTAGTTATCAAAATTGCCCATTTTATATTAATCTATTGAAATAACCGTAAAATAATACTTTATTTTTAAAATACTTATTCATGATAAAAAAAAAAAAAAAAAAATTTGATATAAATATGTTATTTATGCGACGAATTGACATTGATGTCAGTGGGTCATGGGTTGCCTGATGAATCAAAATTTGGAATATATTTTTGTTTAATCGGGTAAGATGATTTATTAAAAAAGGGAAAGACAAGTGAATAATTGTTTGTTGATATTCATGTAAATGATGTTAAATCTCTTATTTATCGACAAACAGTAAGAAACTTACATTTTGATTTAAATAAATATATACTTTTTACATGTCAAAAAAGAATTGCAAAATTTAAGTCATCGCCCACATCGAGGGACTGAGGCAGTGCTAGACAAGGAATCCGAACGCCTAATTTGAAACGACGACGAAGGAAACGACGTCGTTGAAGTCTCCCAACGATCTCCGATCGGTCCAACTCCTCCAAACCCGCCTTCGTTGAAATCATCAGGAATATGAGGAACAATTGCAGCTCCATCAAAAAGCTGAACCACTTGTCTCATACTAGGTCGAGCTTCCGGCTGGAATTGTGAACAAAGCAACCCTATCTTCAAAACCATCTCCATTTCGCCGGAATCATAGTTTCCGGCGAGCTTTGGATCACTTGCATCGAGTATTTTTCCTTTCTGTTGTAAATTGTACACCCATTCAACTAAATCATCTTCCTCTTCTCTCTCACCATCTTGACTCTCTAACGGACTCCTTCCACACGCAACTTCAAGCACAAATGCTCCGTAGGCGAAAACGTCGCATTTCGTCGTCGCCTTTCCGGTCCGAACAAACTCCGGTGCTAAATACCCGACTGTTCCAACCACATGAGTCGTTCGAGGATTCGATCCATGATCGTATAGTCTCGCTAACCCGAAGTCACCTAATCTTGCATTCATATTAGCATCTAGCATGACATTGCTTCCTTTCACATCTCTATGTAAAACAACTTGCTCCCATTCTTCATGTAAGTACAAAAGCGCCGACGCCACTCCTCGGATGATCTTCAACCGTTGATGCCAACCGAGAATCGGGTTTTCGGTTCCGATTAAGAACTTGTCAAGGCTTCCATTATGCATATAATCGTATACCAAAAGAATCTCTCCTTTTCGTCTACAATACCCAAGAAGTTGTACTAAGTTCCTATGCCTTAGCCTCCTCATGCTAACAATCTCCGCCACAAACTCCTTCATGCCTTGCATTGACTCATATGGAATCCTCTTAATGGCAACTTCAAGATTCTTGTGACTACGTAAAACGCCTTTGTAAACCTTTCCATGTCCTCCTTCTCCGAGAATCTCCGTCATCTTAAAACCCTTTGTTGCTTTGTAAAGATCCTTGTAAGAGAATCTATGAGAAAAATATTCTTTCTCCCAAGGCTCATTAACTTCTTCATATTTCTTCCTCCATATAAAATACCAAGAACCCAAAACTATAACCAACAAAAGGATTAAGGAAATCAACAAGGCTAGAAAAACCCTCCCCGGCCTTGAACTCGATGTGTCGAATTTCGGAAGTGAAGGTAGCTTCGAGGGATCTAGATCTTGTGCTTGTCCGGTTTGAGTCCAACTCCATCCCAAAACATAGTGATCATTCGACGTCAAACCCGTCGAAGCCGAGAAACCAATGTACATGGTATCCAAGAGAACTTGAGAGAGGTTAACCCTAGTGGACAATAACGTTTGGTCCGGCTTTGGGACGTTGATAGGAGCAATAGTGACATTAACAAGCATTTCAGCTTCATTGTAGTCTACCCAAAGCTGCATTGCTTTCGAACTCGTAAGCAACAAGCTTTGATTCTTCCCTTCTTTTGTAGAGTAATACGAAGCTGAAGCAGAAGCGGTTGATCTAAGACTGTTAACATCGATTCCGACATGGTTACTATCAATGTCGCCGAAATGAGCATTCTGGACAGTATCTAACTCAATAGCAAACAAATGATTGGAAGCAAGTCCATTGGTTGTTGAGTTGACAAGGCCAAGAAACTCATCAGGGAGAGCTTGATCAAACTCCATGGATGATGAGATGAAGAAAGTCATGCCTTGAGCCCCGTGGTTCGGTATATTCGGATGGATGGCAAAGACGAAAGCCGACGAGAAAGAGCGCGATTTGTTGAAATGGATTGGTTTTGGATGGAAGGCGTAGCCTGATTTGTGTTGAGTGTTGTTGGTTAGCTCGAGTAAGCCGTTCGAATCGATCGACGAAAGCCCTTTGAGTAGGAGATTGGCGTCTTGGAAGCCATTGTAGACGAACTGTGTGGAGGCTAAGGTTAGCAATTGAAAGAGGAAGGGAATTAGAATGAATTTGGATTTGAGAGAGTTGGTTTCCATTGAAGGCTTTTGGCATAAGCTTTGGGTAGTTTTGCAGAGATTAGGAAAGTTGGGTATTAAAGTCTAAGGTATGTAAATTGAAATAGTCTTGGTCAATTATCAATCGAGCCACTTTTTATATAAAAAATGTTGTGTCACTTTCTTTTTTGAGCGGACAATGTTGACCGAATTGATTATGACATATCATAATTTAATATTTGCTTCTTTTTTGTGAGTGCAAATTAGGTGAAAACAGTTGGTTGATATTTTTGGAGTGGGATTTTTTAATTCATATTTGATTATTAAGGGAAGCTAAAGGTATATTTAATTAAGATTTTACAGTAATTTTTTGGAGTTTAAAAATTTATGAATATTTAATATAAATTTTTAAAAATTTATATAAATTTTTAAATATTCAATTAGAATTTAAAATTTTTCATAAAATTCATATGGTATTTAAAAGTTTATTGATTTTAAAAAAATCTATTATTTGATTGATTTTGTAGGATTCTTTATAATTATACAATTCATATGGTATTTAAAAATTTTTCAGCAAATTTAAAAATCAGTCAAAATCTTTAAAAACTGGATTAAACACACCCCCTTAAATTTTAAAGTGAAGTTAAGAATTTTTTTATTTAAATAGATGAATTGTTACAAATATATGGAAAATATAGATAAAAATGGTCCATAGTCAGTAAGGTGACGGCTGAAATTTCTATTAGATTTGTTAATTTTGTAGTCCTTTGAGCTTAACCCCACCCTAGTTTTGATCAAGTGACCAGATCTGTTTGACCCTGTGATCCGATTTTGCAAAAGTTTATATTTTTACATATGTTTTAAATTGATCATAAAAAAGATTTATATAAAAAAGTCTTTGGATTTATTCAAGTCGAATTGAAAAGGTATTAAAATTTCAGAGTTGTTTATGAGATTAAGGATGATTTCATATGATCTTGAATGACCTTTTCTAAGAAGATTTCACCCTCCCTCCTTGTACTAAATAATTTATTAGTAAATTTAGTAAATGAGCTTTTTTTTTTTAGTTTTTTCTTTAGTAACTAACCCATTTAATAATTTGATTAAGTAAATGTACGATTTTTTTTTTACCGTTGATTAATTCTCGTAAGAAAGCAGAGTAGCCTCCGCCTCTTCTTCTTCTTCTTCTTCTTCTTTTTCTTCTTTTTCTTCTTCTTCTTCTTAACCTCACTTTTTCTGGTATGAGTTGACTGTGAGAAGTCTCTCCTTCTCCTTCTCCTTCGTTGTTTCAAATGAGGCATGAAACAGAGAAGTCTGCCGCCTGCCGGAGAAGCCTCGCCCACACCACCGGGGTTCCACTTTGCTGCCTCCGTCTCGCCGTCGGACGAAGCCAATGCCCTATCCCACACCTTCTCCGTCGGCCGTCGAAGCCCTACGAACCCTTCCCCGCCGCCTTCTTGTGTAACAGTTCCATATCTAGATCCAGATCCAGGTCTAGATCTAGATATGGATCTAGATCTGTCTGCTAGGAGTCCATCTGAGGTTTGTTTCGGTTGTTCCTCTTTCCCCTACAGAGTTTCATCGAAGATACCGTTCAAGAGGTATGTGGAAATCGGAAGAGTTGCTCTTCTTAACTACGATAAGGAGTATGGCAGACTCGTGGTGATCGCTGATGTTATTGATCAGAACCGGGCACTTATTGATGCTCCAGACATGGTCAGGGGACAAATTTAGTAAATGAGCTTTTTCTTGATCTTAGCCAACATGATCTTGATGATGTGAAGAACAAGTGAGAGAGTAGTTATTGGGGGAGGAAGTTGATTGTTCAGAAGAAGGGAGCTTCACTCAATGACTTTGATGCTTCAAGATCATGTTGGCTAAGATCAAGAAAGCTGGAGCTGTTAGGCATGAGCTTGCGAAGTTGAAAAAGGCTAGTGTTTAGAGTTAAGATTACACCAATGAAATTTTAATTTTGTGATACTATTTTAGTTGGAGTTTGCAGTGTTGGATTTACTATATTTTGTTACAAGTTGGGGAATGAATGCCCAAGTTGTTTATGAAAGGAGGAAGCACCTAACGAAGTTGAGGGTGAAGGCCGAGAAGCTTGGCTCCCAGCTTGATCTTCTTGTTGCAGTTAAATATTGATCACTCAAGCGATTGTCTTATGATTTTGTTGTTTAAGTGTATGTAAATTCCGGTAAGAAAACTATAAAAAAATAAAAAATAAAAAAGGCAAAAAAAAACAAAAAAAAATTCTAGTATGAATTTCATACCAGAAAATTATAAAAAATAAAAAGGACCAAAAAAGTTTTTGGTATGAAATTTTTGGAATGAAAAAAATTCTGGTATGAAAAAAATTATGGTATGAACTTTTGGTATGAAAAAATTCTAGTATGTTGATTACCGAAAATAAAAAAAATAAAAAAATAAGGCAAAAAAAATTAAAAAAAAATCAGTATTCAAGAATTAAAACTTACACTTACATAATTCTAACAAACATCTATTATTCTTTTTTTTTTTATCAAAATAGAGGGGTTAATTATTTTGAAAGAATTTGGCCTACTAGTCATTTTTTAGTTTTGTGTTTAGTAAGTGTACCCCATTATTTTTACCACTTTTATTTAGCGGTAGGTAAAAATAATTAACCCCTTTATTTAAAAAAAGAATAACTAATACTTGTTATTTGTTATCTAAGTGTAAGTTTAGTTTTTTTAATTAATGAATTTGTTTTATTTTATTTTTTTGCCTTTTTTATTTTCTTTATTATTTTCTTTTTTATTTCTCATTCTAGAATTTCACATACTAGAAAATTTTCATTTCATGTAACACCCCGAATTCTTGGAACTTGGAGAGCTACTGGTTAAGACCTCACAATGGGTCCCGACCTTTGGCTTAACAACAACTTTACTAGGATATATTAATGCTCAACACATGACAACCTTACAAAACATAGATATATTAATAACATGCATGTTGAACGGAAGACTCTCCGTCCCCATCTAATGAGTACGTGGACCCGGCTGACCATCCGTCCCGAATCTCTTTGCAACTGTCTATCTCTACAGAATCTAAATACATTTGTGCCTTGTTGTAAGATCCTAGTAAAGTTGTTGTTATATGACAACCACTTTATTCCGTTTTTAAAGTTGTGGCACGAGAATCTTACGATTTCTCGCCTCCGTTCCTTATCCAACTGGTGATGGTTTGGCACACCTCCGCCGGTGCCGTCCCCGCAAACCAAGTATGGACTAGTTGATGTGTCCTTGGAGGTAACCAAGGATAGCTCCGGATCTAGATCAAGCAAAACTCCAACTACTCCTTGATTCTTTGTGCAACGTTGTATTGTTTCGGATCCAAAGGGGCGGAAGCGATGAAGAAACAAAGGTTACTTCGATCTAGAGAGATCGAATAAACCTTTTTGTGTGGATCGAAGGTTGATTCTTAAGAAGAATCCTCGAATATGGATTTCTGGGATCAAAGACAAGATTCAAGGAAGAAATTTGAGAGATATAAGAGAGGTTTTGATGCCCAAGCTAAGTAGGAGGAAATTCTTCTCAAAACTTAGTAATATTGAATATGGAAAATAAGTGAGGCAAGATATCTCTTATATAGAGAGTCTTGCCTACCTATGGGCCAACGAGTCAAACAAAAATACACGAAGAAAAAGTCCAAAAGGGAAAACTCTAAAAGGATAAGTTCAAAAGGGAATATTCTTATACGGAATATCTCTTTTATTACATAAAAAGAAAAACATAAAAATATAGTCCGAAAATAAGCTAGCTTCATGCCATTGAGTCGGAAAGACGAGACATGCCGCTAACGGAACCGGTAGCCTATTCCATGGTGGTGTAGAGACATGGCATGCCGGTAATGGAACCAAGTGAAGAAGTAATGCGGGCGATGATGGAGCCGGTGGCTCGAGCAATGGCCTTAGCTCGGGATCGGGTGATCGGTCCATCTGAACGAACTCTAAGAGCCTCGTCCTCTTCGTCTATGGTCAACGTAAAAGGGACATCCAAGGGCGCATCAATCCCCCCATCTTGGCTGTGAAACGTCCCCGTTTCACCATCGTCAAAGAGGGGCTCAACATAAGGGGAAAGGTCCTTGACATTGAACGTCGGGTGTACTCCGTAGGAATCCGGGAGCTCTAACTTGTATGCATTCGGGCCATGACGGGCTAAGATGCGGAATGGGCCATCACCACGGTCCGAGAGCTTGCTCATGCGGCGAGTTGGAAAACGCTCCTTCCTTAGGTGGAGCCAAACAAGATCACTGGGCTCAAAAGAGACATTGCGGCGGCCCTTGTTGCGTTGTCCGGCAAGTTGGGCGGCACGACGTTCGAGTTGTGTCCTAGTCCGCTCATGAAGCTCAATGATTTGGGCGGCTCGGTTCCCGACGATGATGTGTTCTCCGTCCTTGAGCGGGCGGGGAGTGAAGTCCAACGGTGTGTGGGATTAAGGCCGTAGACAACTTCAAATGGGGACAATTTAGTTGCCGTGTGCCTAAACCTGTTATACGAAAACTCCATAATAGAAAGTAAGTCCTCCCACCTACGTGGGTTGGTCCTAGTGGTGGCTCTAAGTAGAGCACCAAGAGTCCGATTGGTTACCTCCGTTTGACCATCGGTTTGGGGGTGATAACTACTTGAAAACAACAAGTTGGTTCCAAGTTTTCCCCATAACGTTCTCCAAAAGTGACTTACGAATTTCACGTCCCGATCACTAACGATGGAACGTGGTATCCCATGTAAACGCACCACATTGTCAAAGAACAAGGTGGCAACTTCACTAGCATTTTGGGTGCTTTTACATGCAATAAAATGAGCCATTTTGGAGAAGCGATCGACTACCACAAAAATTGAGTCTTTGCCTCGTTTTGACATAGGCAACCCTACCACAAAGTCCATGGATAGATCCTCCCAAGGTCCCATTGGTATAGGCAAAGGAGAGTACATTCCATCCGGACCTTGGCGTGACTTTGCATGATGACATGTGATGCAACCCTTGCAAAACCGTGTCACATGCATACGCATCCGGGGCCAAAAGAAATGCTCTTGGAGAGCGAAAAGGGTCTTGGTAGCACCGAAATGACCACGGCCCTCATGAGCTTCCTTGACCAACAAATGGCGTATAGATGAGCGTGGAATGCAAAGTTTGCCCGCTCAGAAAAGATAGCCATCGTTAATAAAGAAAGACTCGTGCTCTCGGAGGTCGAGGCATTGTGCCCATATGTCCTTGAAGTCAAGATCCGTGGCATATAACTCTTTGATAAGAGCAAAGCCATGTATCTTGGCATCCATATACACAAGGAGGGCATAGCGGCGAGAAAGGGCATCGGCTACCACATTCTCTTTGTCTTTCTTATGCCGAATGACATAAGGAAAGGTCTCTAAAAACTCTACCCAACTAGCATGGCGCCGACTGAGATTTGTTTGACTCTTGAGATACGAAAGAGCCGCATGATCCGAATGAATCACGAACTCCTTCGGCCACAAGTAATGTTGCCATATCTTATGACAACGAACTAGAACATATAGTTCCTTGTCATATGTAGGGTAGTTGAGCGAAGGACCGGACAATTTTTCACTAAAGTAGGCAATTGGACGAGTCTCTTGTAAGAGAACTCCTCCAATGCCCACATTTGATGCATCACACTCCACCTCGAAAGTTTTCGAAAAGTTTGGGAGTTGGAGTAATGGGGCATTACAAAGGCGGTCTTTGAGCGCATCAAACGCTCGAGCATGGATATCACGCCACTCAAACGTGACACCCTTGGTAGTGAGCTCATGGAGCGGTGCCGCTACCGTGCTAAAGTCCTTGACAAAGCGTCGGTAGAAACCCGCTAAGCCGAGAAAGGCTCGGACCATGGTGACCGTAGTAGGAGTAGGCCACTCCCGAATAGCACGAACTTTAGATTCGTCTACTCGTAGTCCGTTCTTAGACACGACATAGCCAAGAAAGATAGTGGTGTCCGAGCAAAAGACGCATTTGTCAAAGTTGACATACAATTGCTCTTGTCTAAGGCACTCGATCACTTGGCGAAGGTGCCCGATGTGATCCTCCAAAGACGTACTAAACACCAAAATATCATCAAAAATAAACAACAACAAATGTACCCAAGAATCGGCGCAAGACATGGTTCATGAGGCGCATGAAGGTGGACGGGGCGTTGGAGAGGCCAAAGGGCATGACAAGCCATTCATAGAGTCCATACTTCGTTTTGAACGCCGTCTTCCACTCGTCACCTTCGGCCATCCGGATTTGGTGGTAACCGCTCCGGAGATCAATTTTGGAGAAGATGGTGGCGCCATGAAGCTCATCCAACATGTCATCAAGACGCGGGATCGGGTGGCGGTATTTGACGGTGATTTGGTTGATGGCACGACAATCAACACACATCCGCCATGATCCATCTTTCTTTGGTACTAAGATTACCGGGATGGCACATGGTGATAAGGATTCACGCACATGTCCCCGGTCTAGGAGCTCTTGCACTTGACGTTGTAGATCCTTCGTCTCTTCCGGACTAGCTCGGTATGCGGCACGGTTTGGCAATGAGGCACCGGACACAAAGTCAATTTGGTGTTCAATCCCTCGGATTGGTTGTAAGCCAGGTGGAAGGTCTTTGGGCATAATATCCTGAAATTCGGACAACAACAAAGACACCTCGTGTGGCACATTACTCGGGTCATGAGAAGTAAATAAACAGAATGGGACAAGTAAGAAACATAGGAACTTGTCTTCCATGACCGGTTGCAAATCATGCCGGCGAGCTAAGAGTATCCTCGGCTCACACCGTCCTTGAATTACGGGGTCCGAAGATGGTAAAGGTGCGCTCGGGGAAACGATGCGACCTTTACTACCTTTGGACTCGGTAGCATGGACAAGAGGGGCGGTGTTCCGGGATTTGAAAGTACTAGCATTGACAACATCGGGACTCCGGGGGTCCGATTTTGCCGGTGCCTTAGCGGACTCATCTATAGTTTGTTGCCTCTTCCGTTCCGCATAGTCAACCAAAATTTCGTGCGGAGTCATAGGCAAAAGTGTGACCCGTTTTCCATTATATTGGAACATGTACCGGTTAAGATAACCATCATGATATGTTCGGCGATCGAACTGCCATGGTCGTCCTAATAGGACATGTGTGGTGTCCATCTTGATAACATCACAAAGGACCTTATCAACATAGGATCCAATAGAAAACGTCACCCAAGCTTGTTGTGTGACGGTGTCACAAGCCGTATCGGAAATCCATTGAAGTCCATAAGACGTTGGGTGGGGGGTCGTAGGCAACTTGAAATGTTTTACCACTCGTTCGTTGACAATATTGCAACAAGAGCCCCCATCAATGATGAGAGAAAGGCTCGTATTATTAACCAAGCAACGAGAGTGGAAGAGATTCTCGCGTTGATCAATAGGAATATGCTCTTTAATAGCCAAAATACGACGAGAAACAAGAGCGAATTTACCGGGTTGTGCCGGAGCGCAAGCAAGCTCGTCGTCACATGGTTCCATGCCAAAATGGAGGTCGGTGGCATGGTCATCCTCAATAATGATATCGCCGTCTTGTTGACCTTCTTCATCCTCGAAATATGCTGGGTCGGCAAACAAGACACGTTTGGTATTTGGGCAATCACGTTGCACATGGCCAAAACCGCTACACTTGTAGCACACGGGCTCCCTTGGGCGAGCCGCCGGTGAGGGTCCTTGTTGACCTCGAGAGGTAGGCGCCGGTGTCGGGCCACGGGTTGGTGCTTTCTCGGTACCCGCTTGCCTATTGGAGGGACCCGTCCGTTGGGCTCCTATGGAAGCGTCGGTATCTATAGGACTAGGCGCATCTCGAGAACGTGTGTTAGACGGATAAAGATATGGACTCGAGGAAGAGGTATACCTAGAAGATTGCGGTGTTTCGAGTTGTTGCTTGTATAGCTTCATGGCGGCATGGCATAATGCTCCCAAATCCTTGAATGGAATAATCTCGAGCGGCCGCCGGATTGAGGCATTAATCCCACTCATAAATTTTGTGCGGAGGGCGGAGGGGGAGGCCGAGACGCCGGCCTTAATGTGCATGTCCTCAAGTTTAGCCAAGTAAGCCACCGGAGTGAGGTTGCCTTGCTTGAACTCGGCAATTTGCAACCGCATATCATTCTTAAAGTCCTCGGGCACGTACTTCTTGGTCATGCAATAGAGCAATTGCTCAAATGTCTCAATCGGTGCCCATCCTCGCCTCTCACGGGTGAACTCATACCGGTTTCACCAAGACTTGGCATCTCCTTCAAAGTATAGAGTTGCCCGCCTCGATTTTCTCGTATTCCTCCTCATAATGACAATGTTTTAATGCTCGTTTCATATCTTGCGCCCAATCAAGAAAAATACACGGATCATATTCACCATGAAAGGTAGGGAACTTAACCTTACCTTCCCTACGAGCTCGGTAGGGGTCCGGGCGGGGCGGTGGAATGTAGGCATCATCGGCACGGGCTCGCCGGTGGCCGCCATGAGGCCGTTGGCGCCCATGAACGGGTGGGGCCTGCCTAGGTGGATTTGGGGGAGGCAACCATTCTTCACCTCGATCTTGGTTCTCATAAGGGTCTATGACGGGTGGGTGCCACGGACGGTTATGTGCTACCCGTTCTAAATCGGATTCATCACCGGAGAACTCGTTGAAGTTGTGTTGCTCATCGTATTCATCAAAGTCAAGGGTCCTCGGTTGCCGGGTTGACCGTTGGTGATGGTGTTCGGAACGATCATGCTCACGACCATGATTGGTGGTTGAGTTGGGACGGTACCGGGGCTCTTCCCGGGTTTGACGGTCGGTGCGGGGCACACTTGGTGGAGGTAGGGAAGGGACATACCGTTGATGTTGATGCTCATAATATTGGTGTCGATGTTCCGTATCGACTATGGGCAAATCATCTCGAGGCGGGTCGGGGAATTCCTCCTCGTCTTCATGGGACTCATTTCCGTCAAGAGGTAAAGGATGAGTGCGTTCAATGACAGACGCAAGCCGGGTAACGTTTGATGGTCCGGCTCCCAAAAGTCCCTTGCCTTTCCGTTGTGCATCGGATGTGGAAGCATTGGCCACGGTCTCATTTGGATATGTTGGGGTGGGACATTGAGCAATTTGAAGGGCCTTAAGAGCTTCTAGCTCTTTTTTCAAGGCAATGTTTTCTCGGGTCAAGGCATCAAACTTTTGTTGTGCCTTCAAGGCTTCCAATTCTCGCCTTATGGAGTCATTTTTGAGGGACAACGAAGCAGTTTCTTAAGCCAAAGGTTCACTGAACTCTTGTGGACCAGAATCCTGAGAAGTTTCCATTTCAACGTTAGTCATTGCTCCAAATCAGCACACAATTGCAAGCAATCAAGTGAGCAAGGTGACAAGTTAGGTCAACTTTACCCAAGTTCAAGTGCGTTATCGGGTTCTACTTTGGGGAAGGCCGTTTGGCGGTTAGGCAAGGAAGGCAAATCCAACAAAATTGAACCAATTACAGACAAATAAACAAGTGATATTTTGCAAATGTATGTAAGAAAATGGAGAGATAGAAGATGGACGGATTGTTCACTCGGCAAGCTTTGCTTGCTTTCGGTCTTTGACCGTTTTGTAAAATCCGATTTTTTGGATGGACCGGTTTGCCGGACGTCTTTTCACTTTGTGTGTTTCATTTCTTTGAAACGTTTTGAGCAACACTTCCTTTTTTTTTTTGAACACAAATCCGTATTGATGAAGAATTTTTTTGCTTTTCTTGGAATATCAAATGCGAGATATCCGAACTTTTCGTTAACAAAAATACCTCAAGAGATTTGGTGAAATTAATTAACAAAATTGTCGGATTGGGTCTGTTTAAGAAAAAGACGGGTTTGATAAATGGTTTGAAGGCAACCAAATATCTCCTATTTTTGTACTTTTTGTTTTGAATTAAACACGGAAAAGAAAAAAATTTCAAGGAAAATGGATGAACATGATGAACAACATGAAGATCATGAAGAACAAATGAAGAACATCATGAACAAACGAAGAACATCATGATCAAAAAGGCTAAATAGGTTTAAGATAATAACGCACAAAAAATAAGAGTAAAGTGAACTTAGCTTTGATCCCTTGCTCTGATACCAATTTGATGCGTCCTTGGAGGTAACCAAGGATAACTCCGGATCTAGATCAAGCAAAACTCCAACTACTCCTTGATTCTTTGTGCAACGTTGTATCGTTTCGGATCCAAGGGGACGGAAGCGATGAAGAAACAAAGGTTACTTCGATCTAGAGAGATCGAATAAACCTTTTTGTGTGGATCGAAGGTTGATTCTTAAGAAGAATCCTCGAATATGGATTTCTGGGATCAAAGACGAGATCCAAGGAAGAAATTTGAGAGAAAGAAGAGAGGTTTTGATGTCCAAGCTAAGTAGGAGGAAATTCTTCTCAAAACTTAGTAATATTGAACATGAAAAATAAGTGAGGCAAGATATCTCTTATATAGAGAGTCTTGCCTACCTATGGGCCAACGGGCCAAACAAAAATACATGAAGAAAAAGCCCAAAAGGGAAAACTCTAAAAGGATAAGTTCAAAAGGGAATATTCTTATACGGAATATCCCTTTTATTACATAAAAAAAAACATGAAAATATAGTCCGAAAATAAGCTAGCTTCATGCCATTGAGTCGGAAAGACGAGACATGCCGCTAACGGAACCGGTAGCCTATGCCATGGTGGTGTAGAGACATGGCATGCCGGTAATGGAACCAAGTGAAGAAGTAATGCGGGCGATGATGGAGCCGGTGGCTCGAGCAATGGCCTTAGCTCGGGATCGGGTGATCGGTCCATCTGAACGAACTCTAAGAGCCTCGTCCTCTTCGTCTATGGTCAACGTAAAAGGGACATCCAAGGGCGCATCACTAGTCCCTAAAGAAACCCCCAGCGCCCTCGGGCTAACTGAGCAGTATGCCACCGCCCGTTACTCTTAGGCCAATTATGTAGGTCGGTCGATAATCAATATTAGATACACTTATAAATACATCATTCAAACACCACTATCATTATTCACACTCATATCCGAAAGCTAGCTAAGTAAGCCGAAAGGACTTACCTGAATCAAATCTCGACTCCCTTAATCACAACCCGATCCACAACTGTAGAAACTCAATTGCCTGACATAAAAGGCAAGTGGATCAAAATACATCCCATAGTCTTAGAAGTCTGTAACTTCTAAGATGTACAATCTCATCCTAAGGAAAATTACTAAAATACCCTCCTAAGGTAAAATGACCATTTTACCTTTGGTACCGAAACTTCCAAAAATCTCGTAATATATACTTAAACTCTTACTTGGGGATAAATATCACATTCTAACTCTTACGAGTGAGTTTAGGTAGAAACTAGAAAACTACACATTTTTCCTACTTTCTAAAAGGTTACTAGGATCCAACTTTGGCTCAAGATATGAAGCCCGAATAAAACTATAAAAATTCTAAGGAAATTATCCAAGACTTCTATGATATGCATACTAATCATAAGGCCAAAGATCTCTCTAAAACACTAAACCAAACTCTCTATATAAATCTCCAAAGTTGGTTCCAACATCCAGTAATTCATACTTAGCCAAAATAATCACTTCTTTTTCCAAAAACTGTGTTACTACCCTACTTCGGAACATCATAAGTCCGAAACTAAATGTTGGATCATCCTCAAAACTTAACATGATAAACTACAGTATATGAACTCTAATCCATCAAAATTTCATGTTCATCAGAATTATCTAACTCTTTCAAATCTAGATCCAAAAACGGCTTTAACACGCAGTTTTTCCAACACTTGGAATAATTCACCAAAAACAGAAAACTACTTACTGCCTCAACTTTGAAAAAGCATAACTCTTAAACCTCTTGATAAAATCCTCTCAAATTTTGATATATTATACTATGTAATCCTAACTATGACATATCCGAAATCCAAGTCCAACAGAGATTAATAACCTATCCAAATCTATCTCACAAAACTGCATCACAAGCAGTTTTTCTCAACACAGAATATTCAGCAACAACAGAAAAAAAAAACTGTTTAAGGTCCCAACTTCGAAAAATCATAACTCCTAAACCTCTTGATGAAATCCTCTAGAATTTTAATATGTTCTACAACAATATGCCAACTATATCATATCCAAAATTCAGCCAAAAAGAATGAGTCTAGCATACCTAAATCTGGATCCAAAGTTGATTGTTTGTCATTTCTCGAAACTCAAAAAATGCCTATATCTTCACTATTTCTTCTGGATGTTCTGAGCATGATTAGGAGACATAATGAACATTCATTAGACATGAAAGGTGTGGAAGAAAGTGCAGGAAAGAGAAGGGTATCAACCTTACCCGATTTCAAAACTCGAAAGAGGGAGAGAAGAGGTCGGTTTACCTTTACTAAGGGTTCTTGGTTGTAGCCTAGGAGTGGATCCTGAGATGATGGAAATATCACTCGATCTGCTAGCACTCACTGCACTGGGTAGGACATAAGAGGATGCACGGTAACGTGGACACAACCGGATTAGAAAGAGAGCAAATCGAGGATGCACAAACATGAGAGGATGATGGAAATATCACTCGGCTCATGTGCAACTGTGTCATCGATTAGAAAGAGAGCAAATCGAGGGAGGGGAGGGATTAAGAGGAGAAGGGCAACTGAGGCTTACCTTTGATGTATGCACTACGTGCACATGTGATGAATATCAGAGGCAACTGGTAAAGTATGCATAAGGCTGCAACAGAAAAGATCTCGATGAAGAGGGACGATCATGAGAGAGGCGCAAAGCTGCAGATCCGGCGTCGATGAAGGGGGAGGGAGATGTTGAGTTCAGATTGAATCTGGGCGTAAGGCTGGTAGGTGTGAAGACGGGAAAGAGAGCAGCAGATCCGGTTGAAGTACGTAAATGAAGATCTTCATGATCCCGAGCGTTATGATTTGGAAGGGAGGGAAGACGCTCCTCCATCTAGCTGCTGACGCGTCTGAGTGGGTGCCCTGCTGGCTGGGCGTGAGGCTGATGTGGAGTCTTGGTATTGGGCTTCTTCACTGTTGGGCCATGGTACTCCTCACGTCCCAACTTCTGCTGAAATGGTAAGTATGGGCTGCATCAAGAGAGGGAATAAATCGGCTGAAACTTGTCAAGTCTTTGTCATGAGTTTGTCAAGAACATGTCATGACTTTGTCAAAAGAGTGTCATGATCTTGTCAAGGACATGTCATGGCCTTGTCAAAACAGTGTCATGATCTTGTCTAGGACATGGATATATATAAACTAGGGTTTGATCCAAACACATCATTTTATGTGACCTTAAGCTTGCATAAAATGATAGAAAATGCAAGGGTAAAAAGCACAAGGTATTATACGCCAAGATTTACGGGTCGAAATCCCATTCGACTCGAAAATAGACGGAATTAAAATTTCAGATATTACACTTCATACTAGAATTTTTTTTCATAACAGAAATTTACATACCAGATTTTTTATACCAAAAAGTTACATACTAGAAAATTTCATACCAGAAAACTTCATACCAGAAAAATTTATACCAAAAAACTTCATACTAGAAAACTTCATACAAGAAAACTTCATACCAGAAATTTTCATAACAGAAAATCACACAAAAAATTTACATACCAGAACACTTTCATTTACACAACACATGAGATTTGAGTTGTTTCACCCAAAGAGAAGCATCAAAATCAAAATATAAAGTGTATCTCCAACATAGCAAATCAATTAGGCACTTAGGATACCTATGAATGCAATTCAAGCATGGACTCTTAGGTGAAGCTTGACATTACGCAGATGGGTAATTAACAAGTGTGCATTACTTTCATCAAATTAATGATTATTAGTTGTGCCTAAATTCAAATTTTATCTGTAAGATTTCAGATCTTTTGGAGCATATAAGCTTATGGACTAGATAAGGTTGAATAAAATAAATCCAAACGCCGGCAAGAAATATTCTAAGTGGTTTAAACTGCGCATAATCTCTTCAATTAATTTAGCATAAACAAGGTTTAATTATAGGAATATGCAAATTAACAATGGGAGAAAATTTCACATAAGTTGAGCATTGATTACCCTAATTAAGCATGTTTCTAGAAGGGACTAGATCTTTGAATCGTCTTCAACCAAAAGAAGACGAAGATGCATTTGTAGAAACAAGATGAACAGGTTCAAAGTGACCTGCAAATTTGGTATCGCCACCTGAATTTCCGCCATTGTTGATGTCTTTGATTCTACCCAGGGTGTTCTTGTTGTTGTGCATCCAGACTTTTAGAACTTCCTTCCTAACTCCGACCAACAACTCGATTCCAACTGTGATGATCCCGTCTTTCGGTCTGATTACTTCTCTTTCGATTCCTATCGAAAACCACCAAGCAACAAGGATGGCTTCGCGGTTTTTGATAATCCAAGTTGGATCGAGTTGCTGGTCGAATTCCCTCAAATCGGAGGCATCTGAGGAGTTTTGGAGGACTTCCCAATCATACAAATCAGGGGACTTATCCATTACCGAAGTTGATAGGGGACTAATCATACAAATCGGAGGCATCTGAGTTGTTGAAGATGCTACCTATCTTGCATTGTTCTATGATTTTGAGATTTTGTTCAAACTCGCTACCCATTAGAACAAGGGAGTCTTCGTTGCCGTCCATTGGAAGAAGATGCTACCTATCTCAACATTTCAAATCTGGAATGTCTAGAATGTGCAACGGCAGAAGGAGAAAAAGAGGGGAGAGAAGTGGAAAATGGAGGTAGGGTTTGAAGGGTTAAAATAAATTGGGATATATCTATTATCTATTATACATACTAAAAGAGAGTACATATTGGGATGACGTGGCGCGTTGTGGAAGCAGTAATCAAATGGAGCTTCCACAATTTTTTGGCCAATAAATCTTTATTTTTTAAGTATAAAATCTTTTTTCATAAAACTAATAAGAGATTGTACGTAACTTTTTTTTGTTAGAGATTCTCCAACTTTTTAATCAGTTAATAAATTATACAATCTAGCCAAATTTCTTATTCTTATCAACGTAACTACCAAATAATAAATTTTTACTTATTTTATATTTATTATTTAAAATAATTATTAATCAATTTTTAAAATCTACCGGATCTCTTTTTTTTACATTCTTATCATATCCTTGAAAATTCCACAACACACTTCCTATGTTTAATCAATTAATAAATTATAGATTCTAGCCAAATTTTTTATTCTTATTAACGTAACCACCAAATAATAATTTTTTATTGTTTTTATTTTTATTTTTTAAAACAATTATTAATCAATTATAAAATCTACCCGGATCTCTTTTTTACGTTCTTATCAGATCCTTGAAAATTCCACAACACACTTCCTACGTTTTGATTTCTATTCTACAAATATTTATATACATAGTAAAAGAGAGCACGGATTTTGGTGACGTGACACGTTGTGGAAGTTTTTTTGGCCAATAAATCTTTATTTTTTAAACTAATATTTTAACCCAGAGAATCTTTATTTATTAAACAAATTATCTATTAATCACATATTTCATGTAACAAAATTTTCCCCATCTAGTATATTGTTACGGACATTATTTTTTATTAATTTATTTAAAATCTTTTTCCGTCAAATTTCTTACGCGGATTTGGCTACTAATTCGATCAAATCCATCCAAAGCAAAAGTATTTATACCTAATTTATATATATTTTAAATTAATTTGCTTTGGAACCTGATTTGTTAACAAATTGTAATATATTTAAATTTTTTCAAGAATAGATTATAACTTGAAAACTGCACGATACCCTTTCGACGTTTTACTTTGTATTCTATAAATACCATACACCATAACGTGAAAATGTATCTTCTGCTTTGTTATTCTTTCCAAGACCTATTATCCATTCCTTCTCATTGTTTCGTTCTCATAGAGGTAATTTGTTTTTATTATAAATTATATAACCCGTTGCTAAATAACTGCATACAGATATTGATTTATCATTTTCATCCTTTTAATAATTTGCATTGTCGTTCTTCATGCATTTCAGGAATCCAAGGCTTTTTTAGTTCGTTGTTCAGTTTCGTAATTTTCTGGTCAGTTCTTAGGTACACGCTTTCCCTAACTCAAAACTATATTATTATATCAGTTTTCCGAAGTTTTTTAATCAATTTTTGAACTAAATCCGATTTTGATTTCATTTCCGAAATCTTTAATGTATTACGGTGCAATCCATTTTCAAAGTGAATCAGATTTTGATTTTATTTTTATTCTTAGTTGTACCGTAATATTCATAAGTACTTTTCCAAATAAATCAAAATCCGGTAGATGTAAGACCCCGGTCTTTTGCCTTCACCGCCCCCGCGGTGAAGTGTGTCGCCCCTACGGCAGGCCGCACCCGCGGCAAGGTCAGCCGCCCCTGCGGCTGACGACAGATCGCGCCCGATCTTTCTTTCGTTCTTTTTATCTTCCTTCCATAGATATAATATCCGATATTCTATCTTATAGACCAGTTTCCTTATCTCCTTCCTAACCCTAAACGTCCTTCCTTCTATCTTTCCAGCCCCTCTTTATATATACCCGCGTTTTCCTCCTTTTTCCCGTTTCTTGCATTCGTCTTCAACCCTAAGAGCTGCAGCCGTTCCCTTGCTAACTTTGATCTTGCTGAACGTATAAGTTCATCATTCTCTGTTCTTCCTTACGTTCATGTACTGCAACATGCTTCGTTCTTTCTTTTCGTTTTCTTCTTCTCTCCTTTTCTTCTTCTCCAAAAATCAAGTTTGAACCTTGATTCTTATTGGATTCTTGTTGTTAATGTATTGTTGTTCTCAGGCTCTCTAGAGTTGAGTCTTGACGTGTTGGAATCAAAGGTTCGAGCTTTGGTGTCCCTTGTTGTGAATTTGTAGAAGAGAAAGCCGACAGCGCTTTTTGTCACGCAGCCACCCCCGCGCCTCCGTGTTGCCGCCCCTGCGCCTTGTCCAGCCGCCCCTGTGGTTTCCTCTGCAGTAACTCACGTTCTTGTGAGTTGCTTCCTCCCTTGCTCTCCTCGTTCCTTTCCTTGATCCTTATGGATGTTCCTTGTTTTTTGCGTATGTTGTTAAACTAAGGTTGAGCCCATAACGTGTGGAGATCTCTTAGAGATCATTGAGACTAGAAGTTATAGACTTCTAGCAACCGTTTCGTTTCTGATTCGTGATGCTTGTGTGAAAAGGCTTTCCTTGCTCCTTTCCTAAGGGAAACTGAGCCATCTCTGAGTTGTGTGTTGAGCTTTGTGTTACCTTCGAGTGAGGTAAGTCCTTTGGACTTACTTAGCTTCTTTCCACATATTAGTTGGATTGTATTGGCTTGTTTGTGTTATTTATCATATTTTAACGGATAACCGGAATAGGATTCCCTCTTTATAAGCTTAATTGGCCCAAGTGTATTATAACCAGGCGGTGACCACTTGTCTAGTTTCACAGGAGACTAGAATGTGCTCTTGCAACCCAAGCCCGTAGGTGACGGATAGTACTGAACTATTCCTATTGGTAGACGGAAGCGGAGGCGAGATTCGGGAGATTCTCGTGTGACAAAAGAAATTGAATTAGTAATGGATAACCTTAATGAAAGATAATAACTGGTTGTGTGCAAGCATGCTATGTGTTTTCATTTACCTTATGTGTGGTTGTGCCTTTACGCTCTTAATAGTATCTAGAATGTTAGCTAACGGTTTATACCGTCGTTGTAGATGTTCCGCAGGTTCAGGATGCTGCTGAGTGATCCGGATGGTGTGGTCAGCCGGGATTCCCGTACATTATAGGACGGGATCGGGTTTATGTTCTTTTGTTCTTTCCCTTTTGTTTTGAACTCGGTTGCGAGTCTTTTACGTTTTCCTTTGTTTAAACCTTTGGTTTTATATTGAGTTTTGATTTTCATTCGTTTGTGCCTTGTTGTAAGATCCGTTTGTTGTTGCTACTCTGAGGGTCGGGATCCACTGTGCAGTCATAACCCGTAGCGCTTCGAGTTCCCAGAACTTGAGGTGTTACAGTGTATTCAAATTTCAAACTATATACCATATTATTAAATATATTTCCGATACTGTTTCAAAAAATTGATCGGATTTTTTCCTTTTCTAAAATTTTTTTAGACTGTTTTTAAAATCTTATCAACAACTGATTCGATTTTGATTTCGTTTTCAAAATTGATTCGATTTTGATTTCCTTTCCAAAACTGATTAGATTTTGATTTCTTTTCCAAAACAAATCTAATTTTCTTATATTCAAAATATACGTTTTCAAATATTTTTTAGTAAATTGACTGTATATTTCATGTAACAATTTTTTTTCATCCCGTCTATCGTTAAAAACATTATTTTTTTAAAATAATTTAAAATCTTTTTCATCAATTTTTTTATGCAGATTTTCCTACTGATTCGATCAAATTTGAAGTATTCATCCAAAGAAAAAAAAATTTTAATCCGATTTTGATTTTGTTTTTATTCTTAGTTGTACCCTGATATTTATAGGTACGTGCTTTTCCAAAACAATCAAAATCTGGTATATTTAATTTTTAAACTAAATACCATATTATTAAATGTATTTCCGGTACAATTAAAAAAATTATCAGATTTTTTTCTTTTTCTAAAAAAAGTTTTAGACTGTTTTTAAGTTCTTATCAATAACTGATTCAATTTTGATTTCGTTTCCAAAACTTATCGTATTTTGATTTATTTTTAAAAGCTGATCGGATATTTTTTATATTCAAAACGTGTTTAAATACTTTTTAATAAATTGTGTGTAATTTTACGTAACAAATTTTTTCTAATCCAATCTATTGTTACGGACATTATTATTTTTTAAATAATTAAAAATCTTTTCCGTCAATTTTTGTATGCGGATTTGGTTAATGATAAATTAATATCCGTAGTATTCATCCAAAGCAAAAAAAAAATAATAATAATCCGATTTTTATTTTTTTTTTATTCTTAATTGTACCGTAATGTTCATAGATACGTGCTTTTCCAAAAAAAATCAAAATTTGGTGCATTCAAATTTCAAACTAAATACCATATTATATTAAATGTATTTTCGGTACTATTTAAAAATTTTGTCAGATGTTTTCCTTTTCTAAAAAAAATTTTTAGACTGTTTTTAAGTTCTTATCAATAAGTGATTCGATTTTGATTTTGTTTTCGAAACTGGTCGGATTTTGATTTCTTTTCCAAAACTGATCGGATTTTTTTATATATAGAAAATACGTTTTAGAATATTTTTTTAATAAATTGTCTGTATATTTTACTTAACAAATTTTTTCCAATCCAGTCTATTGTTACGGATATTATTTTTTTAATCTATATCTATATACACTATTAAATCAGTATACATTGACGCTGATGTGGCGTTGTGGAGGTAGTATTTTTGAAATAGAGCTCCTACAATTAACGCCATTAAATCTTTTCTTTTAAGTCCAAAAAATTTTTTTCGTAACCAATTTGTTTTAAAAAAAAATCTTTACTCCTAAAAAACTTTTATTTTTAAATATAAAAAAATCTGTAACTGGTTTGTTTAATTTAAATCTTCAAACAATTTTAAATTAGATAGCCATTAATAAAGGGAATAAATTTTTATTTTTTAAACTAACTTTTAAGCCAAAAAATATTTATTATTAAATTAAAATTTTTATAGGAACCTATTCACGTTACTTCTAACGAATCTATTTTGTGAGACAATCTTTTTATAATAAAAATTAAGCTAAAAAATCTTTTGTTATTAAATTAAAAATTTATAGGAACCAATTCACGTTAGTTCCAACGAATATATTTTGTGGGACAATTTTTTTATAATAAAAATTAAGCCAAAAAAATCTTTTTCGACCAATTACGTTTTTTAGTATCTATATTTTGTTTATATTTTTATTTTTACAAACATTTTCACAAAAGATAAACTCCCTGTTTTCTTTTTCTTCACAAAAATTTTGTTAGTGATAAATTAAAAGATATTTTTAATATTTGTAAAGTATATTTTCATAAAAGATACTCATTTTTATCTTTAATATTTGTTTTTTTTTCAACAGATTTTTTTTTCAACCAAATTGTTTCAATTTTTATTAGATTTGATTTTTTTAAATGCTGATTTTTTTTTTAAAATGATCAGATTCATTTTTAAAAATATCTATATTTTGTTTATGTTTTTTTTACAAATACTTATCACAATGCCACAAAATCTAAAGGTACAATTTTGTAAGTTCAAATTTAATTTTTTCTTCTTTTTCATTACAAAATATTTGTTAGTGATAAATTAAAAGAAATATTTATATTTATATATTCATTTATAAATATATCATTAGTTCCTACGTACAAAAGTTGATGTCAATTTTAGTCAAAACATATGAAATGATATCAATTTATTCAAAACACATTAAATATATAAATATACTCGCACAAGGTGCGGGATATAAACTAGTTAACATAATAGCAAAATACTAATAGTCTATTTAGTAAACTAAAAACTCAAAACAACACAGTTACCTAATTAGCCCAATTATTTTTACCTACCATTAAATGATAGTGGTAAAAAATTATGGGATACATTTACTAAACACAACACTAAAAAGGCCTAGTAGGCCAAATTCTTTTCCAATTTATCTACAATCTTTGATAAATTATTTATAATTTATATTTATAAATATTATAAAATATAAAATACTCGTACCTTTTTATTACTATGTTTTATTTTAAAATATAGTTCGAAAGTTTTGAAACAATTTGGTTTACTAGGCTTTTTCTAATTTTGTGTTTAGTAAATGTACTCCTTGAGGGAAGAGTGTGTAAAGTTTGAGAATAAATACAAAAGGTTGGGGCATATTTACTTAATTGAACATTAAAAAGCCTAGTTACTACTCTAATTTCTCAAAAAGGCCTAGTTACCAAAATTGCCCAAAGCTTTTAACGTAATCTATATGTTTTATTAAAGTACACTACACTAATGCATTTGACTTTACACTCCTACATTTTTTCTCGTATTAAATCTTTTACTAAATAACCAATTAAGTCAATAAATATTTGTTTACTAAAATAATATCTAAAAAAATATTTTTTAAATAATTCTAAAAAAATATCTAACTAGTGAGTTTAAAATAATATTTAGTTAGTTAATTAAAAAAAATCCAAACAATATCTAATTAGTTAGTTTTAAAACAATATTTAATTAGTTATTTTACAACAATACTTAATTAGTTAGTTTATAAACGAATCAAACCAATTAAATAATATCTAATTAGTTAGTTTTAAAAAAATATTTAATTAGTTAGTTTAAAACACGATTTAATTAGTTAGTTTAAAAAACGAATCCAAACAATAAAATAATATATAATTAGTTAATTTAAAATAATATTTAATTAGTGAGTTTAAAAACGAATCCAAATAATAAAACAGTATTTAATTAGTTAGTTTAAAATTTTTTTTAATTAATTAGTTTAAAAACGAATCCAAACAATAAAATAATTTCTAAAAAATCAAATAGGATTTTTTAATGTAAATCACATCAGTTCAAACAAACTAAATCATCTTAGCTATTACATGTTTAACAACCGTGTACTAATCATGTTAGGGTTTACTAATCATGTTTAACAAGCTATTACACAACCTTGTACTAATTTACTATTGTTTATACAAGACATAACATCTTAGCTATTACAACTGAAAATTAACTCGAATTGAAAGGATTGTGATGACAAATTCCAAGTCATCTCATATCCATAGATTATCTTGTCTCTATGTGCTCATTTATTTCTAGATTGCATACTAGTCAAAGACTTGCATGTTTCGTTGTTATACTCAGACAAGGACCAACTTGTAGTTGGGTCCAAATTTTGTAGGCCAGGTTTGAATAGGCTAACTTAAGCATTATTCGGCCTCGTGAAGTTGACCCATTGGATCCTTTCGAGCAGAAGAGATTGTAACATTTGAAGCACTATGTGAATGACTACTAAAGGCTTTCTCGGAGAACCACGAACTCGACGAAGCAACGCTTTGGTTAAACGAACCAATCTCTACCAACTCGAGAGGCAACTCGGGCAACATTAGATGACCATCAATGAACTGCATTGCTTGTCTGATGCTCAACCTCGCTATAGGGTTCGGATGCGAACACATCAACCCCAGCTTCAGTATCCTAGTCATTTCTTCTGCATCATAGTTTCCCTCCAACCTAGGATCACTTGTCTCCACAATCGATCCTTTCATCCAACACTCATGAACCCAATCAACCAAGATCACTTGTTCCGGCCGACACTCGGGTTCAATAGGCCTTCTTCCACAAGCCACTTCTAGTATGAACGTCCCAAACGAAAACACATCGGTGCTAGTTGTCGCCTTTCCTGTTTTCGGAAGCTCCGGTGCAAGATACCCGACCGTACCAACTACATGAGTAGTTTGAGGATTAGTACCATGGTCGTATAATCTCGCAAGACCAAAGTCTCCAAGGCGAGCATCCATTTCTCCGTCCAATAGAATGTTGCTGGCCTTCACGTCGCGGTGTAGAACAACTTGCTCCCACTCTTCATGCAAGTAAAATAGAGCACACGCCACTCCTTTGATGATTTTGAGTCTTTGTTGCCAAGATAACACGGGTTTTTCCTTATCGAAGAGTATCTTATCAAGGCTGCCATTGCTCATGTACTCGTAAACCAATAGAAGCTCCCCTTGCCTTCGGCAATAGCCAAGGAGAGGAACCAAGTTCCTATGTCTTAACCTTCTCATGCTTGCAATCTCAGCTACAAACTCCTTCATCCCTTGCCTTGAATCATGCGATACTTTCTTTATAGCAACTTCAAACTTGGTTGAAGGAAGGATTCCTTTGTAAACCTTTCCGAAACCTCCGAATCCAAGAAGACCTCCTTCCTTAAAACCTTTGGTTGCCTTGTAAAGATCTTTGTACGCGAATCTTTGAACCGCGTACTCCTTCTCCCAATCTTCCCTCACTTCTTCATACTTCTTCCTCTTCACTCTATACATCAACCCAACAAAACTCACCAGGAAAACCAACAGAATACACAACAAAATCATATCTAATACATGAAATTTTTTCGATGTTCTTGGTTTCGGAACTTCTGGGAGCTTAGAAATATCAAAGCTTTCGGCTTCTCCGTTTTGATTAAAGCTCCAACCAATCAAATAATGGCCGCCTGTAAGTGTACCTGTAGCTGCAGAAAACCCAACATATAAGGTGTCCAAGATTATCTCAGAAAGGTTTACTTTAGTAGACAAAAGAAGAATCCTCGGCTTTGGTTCACCTAAGGGAGCCATAACAACCTCCACAATTGTGTTCTTTGCATCATAATCAATCCAAACTTGCATCGGGTTCCCACTAAGCAAGTCCAACGTCACGTTCTTTCTGCTTTTACGCGAATAATACTTTGCTGAAGCTGCATCAGTTGAGTTCAGGCTATTGACATCGATTCCTACATGGTTGCTGTCAATGTCTCCGAACACAGGGCTTTGAACGGTGTCAAGCTCAACGGCGAATACATGATTCGTAAAAAGGCCGTTGTTAGAGTTGTTAAATAGGCCCAACTGCTCATTCGGAAGGGTTTGCTTGAAGTCCATGGACGGAGAGGCGACGAAGGCCATTCCGTGGCCTCCGATGCTCGGTTGAGCCTCGGGAAGCATTGCAAAGACGAAAGTAGTTGAAAGTGAATGAGAAGCACTTAGCCTTAAAGGGTGTGGAAAGAAAGCATGACCCTTTTGTTGTTGTGAGGAGTTGGTGAGTTGTAGTAGGCCATTTGGTAGGATCTTGGCTATACCGTCGAGATGAAGGTTGTTTTGTTTGAAGCCATTGTAGATGAATTGTGTTGGAGGTTGAGAGCATGATGTGAGTATGAATGTGCAGAAAGAAGTGATTAGGAAGAGTAGTTTTGGAGTAGCCATGGATGCAAATGGTAGTGGCTGATTAGAGAAGGATGGAGTATTGGTTATATTGACAAATGTATGATCGTGATTTACAAAAGAGTCCAAACTTTTGTATTATACCTAAGTTAGTCCAATGTTATCAAGATGAAAGCTACCTCGATCTTGTCGTAGTTTGATTTTTCAAAGTAGCAATCAACATCAAATTGTACACATCAGGAATAAATGTGGATGATTTAATGTAGGTAGAGCCGATGCCTAGCCCTCTTCACAAATGTGTACTCTTTACTTGGTAGATTTTTGGACATCAACCACTGCATGGTGATAAAACTTTTATACCTCAATTCATCTGATAAATTGAGCAGTTGTTGACATCAAAAGCTTTATCTGATAAACTGTACGCTTTTTGCTGTTGACATCAAAGGACATGAAATGAAGATGCGATCATATGTAAAAGGTGTTCTAACATTCCATTATAGGGACTAAACAAATACATTTTGTTGCATTAATACGATACCAATCAGTTTTCAATCATAAATTTTTAGCAAAACAAACGGCCATGGAATTGTTGTATTCTTATCTCTTATCAGTGCCTGTCGCTGTCATGGATGCTACCCTCTAAAATGCTGGTTCGGTTGAAGGGTTCTTTAACAAGTTATTTGGTTTTCTTTATGCTAGCAGTATGATATACTGCATTCATTCATGTCTGTGTAAAGTTTCTGACAACTTACACTAAATATACCCTTTCTGCCCTATGATGAAAATATTACACAGGCTCACCTACGAATGAGATTTATCACAAGAAGTTCCATTGATATTACACAAGCTCAATCCGTGGAACTGTACACGTGAAATCTGGAATCTTCATTAGTTTAGAGCAAAGGATATGAGGTGTTTGTTATGATTGAATGAAGCTCTATGCATGAAGTCTCTCTAATCACGGAAATATCTTTCTAGAAATCAAATTACATGAGAATATGGGAGCGAGGTGGGAAAAAAAAAAAAAAAAAGCTCAGAAACCAAAGCTGTATCATTTCTCCAATCCCAATCAAACTCCAAAGGGCTCCTCTCAGGATGCAGCGTTCTTCTCGAACCAGATCCAAACCCACCTCCTAAACAACAATCGACGCTTTCAACTCGGACTCGAAGAAGCCCCTTTTCCTCTGCAAAAACAGGAAAGGGTATCTGGAATTATATGTGCTTCATCCAAGTGCCAACACTTCCCGCAGCTTTATAAAGCTTACCGGAAACCATCAGGCTCCTATTCGCTCTGAGTTTGCGGTGCTTGTCTTATCAGATGATCAAACTGCAAATGGTAGATTAAGGGTTTGATCTGATTGGCATCCTACGCTCCGGCTTTGCGTGAATGCAGATTTTGTAATGTCTGTTACATCGCAGATTTTGTGGATGCAAACAAATTTACATTCCATAATTATGGGTAGAATTTGTTGGAGATTGTGTGCAGAATTTGTTGAAGATTATATGCAGAATTTGTTGAAGATTATATGCAGAATTTGTTGAAGATATGTGCAGATTTTGTGGGATGAAATTCAATCTTCAAACGGCCAAAACAAACCAATCCCTACGGTCTATAAAAGACAGTGCAAGCTGTGAAGAATACAAATATTCATCTACAAGCAAAAAGCCACTCTCCACAACATTCGATCTTCCGGCTGATTTAATTTCTTGTCTCTCATCATTGTTATCGTGCTATTCTTCGAATTGAGAGATCAAGAAAAACAAAGAGCGTATCCATTGTTATCGTGCTATTCTTCGAATTGAGAGATCAAGAAAAACAAAGAGCGTTATAGGATTTATCATAAGTGTTTGACTCGGAGTATATACACTACCGCGTAATTTGGCTATTGTTTCATTAGGATTCGAGTTGACTAGATAGTAGCAGAAGGCTACAAGTTGTGATAAGAAGGGAAGCTCTTCTGGGGTGTATCTATCACTCTAAGGAAGTGGAATTATAGAGAATTGAATACTACGGGTCGGAAACCTTAGGCGGAGACGTAGACTATTTAGAATCGAACTTCGTAAACATATCGTATCGCACTTTATTTGTTTATTTGAAATTGTGACTAACAAGTTTTTACAGGTTTTAGTCAAGACCTTGAGATTCGTTTCAAGGCCTTGAAACAGTTTTAACGTCACAGGTTTCAAAGATCGACTTCAAGGCCTTGAGATTCATTTCAGAGCTAGACTCACGTATATTTGATTTAACTTTGATTTAATCATTATTGAGATTAATCATGCACTTTGTAGGTGATGGAGGATTCGCACAAAGAAGATCCACTAATCGACCACCCCTTTTCTGTGGAAATAACTTTACACAATGGAGATCTCTAATGCAAATGTTTGTTATTGCTCAGGATATGGAACTCTGGGAGATAATCAAGAAACGTCCGAAAATACCAACCACAACTAACAAGGGAGTCACCGTTCCAAAAAATGAGGATGAATACAATCAAACTGATTTGAAAAATGTGGCTAAGAATTTCAAAGCTATGCATTTACTCTATTGTGGATTGGATGCAAATGAGTTCAATCATATCTTATCATGCAAAAGTGCTAAAGAAATATGGGACAAACTGGTCGTCACATACGAAGGATCAAGCCAAGTAAAGGAGCCTAAGATTATCATCTTCCTAAAGCAGTACGAGTTGTTCAAAATGACACCCAACGAGACTGTAAAGGAAATGTTCATAAGGTTCACTCAAATAGTGAATAACCTAGACTCTCTCGGCAAAGTATTCACAAATGAGGAGAAAGTCAGAAAAGTCTTGAGAAGTCTACCCAAACTGAAATGGGGACCGAAGATGGCTGCCATTGAGAAAGCACAAGATCTAAGAACTCTACACTTAGATGATCTACTAGGAAAGCTTATCACTCACGAAATGGTACTTAATGAAGATGGTGAACTATCATCAAGTGTGAAGAATTTGGCTTCAAAATCCAAAAAGGAGGGCAATCCATCGAAGGATAAAGAAAGTGAGGATGATGAAGAAGACCCTTTTACTTTGATTACAAGAGGACTCGCTCAAATTCTGAAGAGGAAGAAACAATTTTCAAACAGAGAGTACAAGGATCTGCACTCATGGAGGAGTGTCCACAAAAGAAAATGAGCAACCATCTTCTTTTATTAGCTTGACTCACCACAAAAGAAAAGGATTGGTCTATCCTTGTTGAGAAGGAAATTGTCAACAATATGTCAAAGCGTTTACAAGCAAACATTGGGAGCTTTGTTAGAATTAAAATCAAAGTTTGTTCATTTCATTATGTAAGAAGTTTCCATTCGATATAGACTATTCATGGTTATCATCTTGCACGTTTTTTTTATTAGCTTGACTCACCACATATTATTTCTCGTCTGCTGAAGTTAATTTGTAGAATTTTTGGTTGCTTAGTGACAGACTGAACGCATATTTAATATATGAATTTCTTCTTCTTGTTGGACATTTTTTTTTCTTTTATTAGCTATCTATACATTCAAGCTCATATATCATAGGGAGCAGATAATGTCATACAACGAGACACACAAGAACTTGAAATGAAAGTCAAGTTTGATGTAATGTATTTCTCTACCTCTAGTAACTATTAACATCAATATGAGGGTGACATGAGTAGTTTATGAGGATCTGCAGCCATGGAGAAAAATGAACAAGGGTTTTCACTAGGCTGCCTTTGTGTTTGGTTTCACATTTTTTTGTATATGTGGTGATATAAATGGTTGGGCTAATCTGTGCTATAATGAGAATGATTTGACTATTCTTTTCTATTTATGAAAATGGTTTCGTTGAAGCTAGTAATACATAGATTGTTTGATTTTCAATGATTTGACTATTCTTTTCTAATTATATACCGAGAGACAATATGAATACTGAATTGCTTCTAAGACCAACCAGCTGGTCTTTGTTGAATTGTTGAAAATGACTAGAGATTGCATAGTATTCCTTTTTCTAAACTATGAAAATTTACATCACACAAGCAAGCTAATTTGTGGATGATATTATTACAGCAAAATGTGAACATCACTCATATAGTCATATTCAACCGGTAGAAGTTACAAACTGTATAAGTAGAAACTGGAAGGTGGAGAAGATGAGAGAAAAGGATGTGAGGGTGAAGTGTTGGTGCTTAGTATGAATGAATCAATCTCTAGAAGCATTGCCTTGAGAAAGATCTTTGTCAAAGTCCGATACAGACGGACCGGTTGAGCGGGGTCGCGTGCATCCAAGCGCACATGCGCATTAGGCCCAAGCCCAGCACATAAACCCGGCGAGGTTCCATCCTAAAACCAATTGGCAATAGGAGGAGTAGCTCACCGAGCTTATATACTAGGCCCGGAGTGTCTCCATCTTTCGATGTGGGACTTTATTATCTCCAACAATCTTTCTGGAGTTGATAAAGATGAGTTCGAGTGGACTTTCCAAACCTGGCACCAAGCTCAGACCAGATTTGTGCAGCGGATTTACAATAGAGAATAGATTCGGCTACTTCTCGATC
The DNA here is from genome assembly GCA_033239125.1 of Fagopyrum homotropicum. NCBI lineage: Eukaryota > Viridiplantae > Streptophyta > Magnoliopsida > Caryophyllales > Polygonaceae > Fagopyrum > Fagopyrum homotropicum. The sequence goes on from BSWB01000006.1 coordinate 20,075,016, forward strand.
AACTGAATGAAGAAGCCAGGATATCAACATATTGTTGCATTGGTCCCACTTTGCTATCAACATTGCATTTGAGGATGGACACTTACAGGCACCAGTGACAAAACCTAATTTGTTATTCGCAAGCAAAGACACCTCAACCGAACGCTTCCATCGATTGTAATTGATTGGAGTCAGGAGAGTTGTGGAAAGTTAAAGAGAAGGAGCATCAGAGTATGCTGGTAAAATTGATCAGAATCAGATGAAGAAAGAGATGGATCTGGTGGATTAATGTTGGCGACATTGTTAGGAGAAGGGGGAGGAGAGTTCAAAGTCATGCTCAGAAGTGAAAATTTGATACCATGTCACAATCTGAGTATGAGAGAAAGAGAGAAATGAGAGAATGAAAATCTGTGTTTTGATCATCATTACAGGTATTTATAATGACTTCCACGTGGGAAGGTTGTTACAAATATTACAACAGAATATTTACACATCATACTAAACACGTGCACTCTCATTAATGTGTCTAGTTCCACAGCAAATAGATGATTGGAATTAAGTAGAAGGGTTTGGTTAAATGTCAGCACAGGTTAGTGAACACAATTTTAGTCTATTAATTCAGTATTCTGCTATCAATTTTAATCAGTTTTTGAGGACAAATTTTTAGCAAAGTGCAAACCAAACGGGCATGAAACTTTGTGTATTCTTATCTCTTATCAGTACCTGTTGCTGCCATGGATGCTACCCTCTAAAATGCTGGTTCGGTTGAAGGGCTCTTTAACAAGTTATTACACAGGCTCATATACGAATGAGATTTATCACAAGAACACGTTACACGTGAAGTTCCATTGATATTACACCAGATGAGAGCAAAGGTTACGAGGGTGTGTTTCTGGTGTTTCTTATGATTGAATCAAGCTCTATGCATGAAGTCTCTCTATCACTGAAATATCTTTCTCGAAATCAAATTACATGAGAATATGGGAGCGAGGTAGGAAAAAAAAGAGAAGAAGCTCAGAAGATTAACCCAATCCAACTCCAAAGGGCTCCTCTCAGGATGCAGTGTTTTTCTCGAACCAGATCCAAACCCACTTCCTAAACAACTATCGACGCTTTCAACTCGGACTCGAAGAAGCCCCCTTTTCCTCTTTAACTCCCTCAACTGCTTGCAGATTCACACACTCCACGGAACGGATCTGCAAAAACAGGCAAGGATATCTTGAATTAGAATAATAATTGGCGCCTCTGCTGCTTTAACGGCTGTAAGGTGATTTGTCATGTCCACTTCCACTGCAGATACATGATTTGATGAAAGGCCATTGTTGGAGTCGTTGAAGAGCCCTAGGAACTCGCTTGTTGTTGCGTGATTAAAGGAACTGGAACGAAAGCATGTCTCTTTTGTTGCTTTGAGCTCTTTGTGATTGCAACAGACCAGTAGGATGGATGTTAGCTATCCCATCCGGTTGAAGATTGGAATTGTTAAAAGAAAGCAACGAGAAGAATGGTTGTTGAGGATCTGCAGCCATGGAAACGAAATGACTAGTTCTTGTTGCTATGGAAGAGTAAGCTTGAATGGGCTGCCTTTGTGTTTGGTAATCAGTCCTACATATGATAAACGGCTTACTCAGTCATATCAATGCTGTTTTCTGACAGTTCTATTTGCCTTTTCTCAACTATGAAGACCTAACCAGCTGTTGATGTCCATGGTAAGGTCTTGCATGTGATAGACTGTAAGTTTGCTGTTCTGGTAGAAAGATCAAGTCTTTGTTTGGCACAGAGTCCTTATTAGGACCTTGTAAGTACTTTCTCAGCATAAATATAAGATCTTTATGTAAGTTAGGGGTTCCATGTTTGTTTGTTAGTAACTCTTTTCTGGGATTCTTTAAACATAGACACTTGCATTTTACTTCCTAAGTTCTCTTCGGTATGAGAAGCCGACGATACCTTCAATTTAAAAAGAAAATCTATCAACACAAGGGGAGAGATATGTTAATGTGGTGCATAAATACAACTAGTATGAGACATACAAGATTTATTACATGCCTGAACAACATAAAACATCTCTAATGGCCAGATGTGACAGTAGAAAATGTCCTATTAAACAAGTGGTTAATTACTGCTTTGTTAGATGATGCTGAAGGAAATGAGGCTGAATTTGCAGTACCGTGTGATAAGTTTACAAGTACTTGAGTTAACTGAGCATCTCCTTGAAGAAATTGAACTGCTTGTTTCATGCTTGGCCTTGCTTCTGGCCTTGGCTGTGAACACAGCATCGCCAATTGTAAAACCAGCTCCATTACTTCGGGTTTATACTCCCCTTCCAATCTAGGATCACTCGACTCTAGAATTGCTCCTCTGCTCCAGCACTCTAGGACCCAATCTGCCAAAACCACATGCTGGGGGGAAACCTCTGTGTCTATTGCTCGCTTTCCACATGCCACTTCTAACATGCAAATTCCAAATGCAAACACATCAGTGCGAGTGTCTGCCTTTCCTTTTCTTGAAAGTTCAGGAGCAAGATATCCCACTGTTCCAACCAAATGCGTGGTTTGAAGAGTAGTTCCATGATCATATAATCTGGCAAGCCCGAAGTCTCCAAGTCGAGCATCCATTTTTGCATCCAGTAGGACATTGCTAACCTTGACATCTCGGTGGAGAACTACTTGCTCCCACTCTTCATGTAGGTAAAGTAGTGCTGATGCAACTCCTTTGATGATTTTCAACCTTTGAGGCCAGGAAAGGATTGGTCTATCCTTGTTGAAAAGGAAATTGTCAAGGCTCCCATTAGGCATATACTCATACACTAAAAGAAGCTCGCTCTTTCTTCGACAATAACCAAGGAGAGGTACCAAATTCCTGTGCCTTAGCCTCCTCATGCTAGCAACCTCAGCTAAGAACTCCTTCATTCCTTGTTTTGATTCTTGTGACATTTTCTTGACAGCAACGTGTTCACAAGTGGATGGTAGAATGCCTTTGTAAACCTTCCCAAAACCTCCAGAGCCTAAGAGCTCTTTTTCACTGAAACCTTTTGTTGCTTGGTAAAGCACCTTGTATGAAAATCGTTTACTGACATAGTCCTTTTCCCAGTCTTCTAACAGTTCTTCATATTTCTTCCTTCTTATTATATAAACTGCCACGACAGATATGAACAGAAAGAGTGATACTGTGGTGAAAAGGGCTATAAGTGGCATGGAAAGTTTCTTCTTTGGCCTCTTTGGAAGTGAAGGAAGCTTTGAAAGATCAAACTCTTCGGCTTTCCCACTTTGGTTGAAACTCCACCCCATTATGTAATGTGCACTAAAAATTGCGCTAGTTGATGAACACAAACCAATGTATACTTCATCAAGAAGTACTTCTGAAAGATTTGTTTGTGTTGATAAAAGGAACTTATTTGGTTTCGATTCTCCTAATGGAGCTATAGCTATATTGACTATCATCTTGTTTGACTCGTAATCTATCCAAACTTGCATGGGCTTTCCGCTCATAAGACTCAAGTTTATGTTTCTCTTCTCTTTCTCAGAATAATACATAGCTGAAGAAGCGTTAATGGATGTGAGACTATTAACATCAACTCCAACATGGTTGCCGTCGATGTCTCTGAACTTAGGAGTATATAATGTGTCTAGTTCCACAGCAAAGAGATGATTATAGGATTTACCATTGCTTGATTCATTGAAAAGCCCCAAGAACTCATTTCCAAGTGTATAATTGAAATAATCTATGGATGGTGAGAGAAAAAAGCTAATTCCATGGCCACCATGATTAGTGTTGAGGTGTAGGGAAAGAGTCCCACATCGACAATACGATAGTGTGTGAACCTAACATATAAGTACTAGGGCTACTCCTCCTATTGCCAATTGGTTTTAGGATGGAACCCCGTGTGCTTGTATGTGTGGTTCACCGGACGTGCGCCCTCCGCGTCATTTAGTCCCGGAACGGATATAAGAAAATGTAACATGGTATCAGAGCAGGTCCGATCCGGGTCCGGTTTCCTGACTTCGGGGATTAGCTAAAAAGAGAATGAGATGTGAAACCCGTCGAAAGAAAAAAAAAAAAAAAAAAAGAAAAGAAAATTGTGTCACCTGTTAACTAGTTCAGGTAGTTAACACTTGAGGGGGAGTGTTGAGGTGTAGGGAAAGAGTCCCACATCGACAATACGATAGTGTGTGAACCTAACATATAAGTACTAGGGCTACTCCTCCTATTGCCAATTGGTTTTAGGATGGAACCCCGTGTGCTTGTATGTGTGGTTCACCGGACGTGCGCCCTCCGCGTCATTTAGTCCCGGAACGGATATAAGAAAATGTAACAATTAGGTGAATCAGGATAGATTGCAAAAGCGAAAGTAGTGGAAAAAGAAGAAGAGTCACTTAACTTTATAGGTTCTGGATATAGAGAAATCCCATACTGTTGCTCTGAACTATTAGTAAGCTGCAACAAACCATTCGATAGGATCTTTGCTGTGCGAAGAAGATTAAAAGTAGCTTTTTTGAACCCATTGTACATGAAGCTTGTAGGGCCTTGAATGGAGGAAGTAACCATGATAGTGCAGGCTAAAAGAATCATTAAGAGAAAATTCTTTGGATGTAAGGCCATGGATACAAATGGAAAAGGGAATTACTTGCTAAGGAAATGGTTAGAGTTTTGAACTCCTTGCTCTATGGTTTTGTTTTAATAACAAATATTAACTTTTTCGGCAAGCTTTTGACAGATGATTTTTGACAGGTCAATAGATCTAGCATTGACTTGTTTTAAACATATTAACATTTTGTTCTTGGGCTACATGAAATGGTAGTTTAGTTTGTTACAATCATCTAATATTGACAAAAACATGAAACTTCGTCTGTCAATGTCCGTGCTTCAACAATATGTCAAAGCATATACACGCAAACATTGGCAGCTTTGTTAGAATTAAAATCAAATTTTGTTCATTTCATTATGTAAGAAGTTTCCATTCGATATAGACTATTCATGGTTATCATCTTGCACGTTTTTCTTTTATTAGCTTGACTCAGCACATACTATTTCTCGTCTGCTGAAGTTTGCAGAATTTTTGGTTGCTTAGTGACAGACTGAACGTATATGCAATATCATGACTTTCTTCTTCTTGTTGGAGATCTTTTTCTTTTATTAGCTATCTATACATTCAAGCCCATACATCATAGGTGCAGCCGGTGCAGCCTTTTCTCTACCTATAGTAAAGGAATATGAGTATCAACCCTATAAATAGTATGTCCTGTACACGAGACACAGAAGAACTTGAAATGAAAGTCAAGTTTGTGTTTGGTTTCACTTTTTTTGTGTATGTGGTGAAGAAAATGGTTGGGCTAATCTCTGCTATTATAAGAATGATTGGACTATTCTTTTCTATTTATGAAAATGGTTTGGCTGAAGCTAGTAATATATAGATTGTTTGATTTTTCCAATGATTTGATATTTCTGTCCGTATAATTACTTGCGTGCAAAATTGTAATAAAGAGGCTAGAGTATTTGACGAATTGGTCAAATTCGTCAGGCTTGTATATATACCGAGAGGCAATATGAATACTGAATTGCTTGTACGACCAACCAGCTGGTCTTTGTTGAAAATGACTAGAGATTGCACAATATCCCTTTTCCTAAACTATGAAAATTTACATCACACAAGCAAGCTCATTTGTGGATGAGATTATAACAGCAAAATCATGAACATAACTCATATTCAACCGGTAGAAGTTACAGAACTGTATAAGTAGAAACTGGAAGGTGGAGAAGATGAGAGAAAAGGATGTGATGGTGAAGTGCTGGTGCTTACTATGAATGAATCAATCTCTAGACAGTCAAGAGGCACTTGTGGCAACATCCCATCTCCATTTAGATACTGAATTACTTGTCTCATGCTTGGTCTTGCATTTGGCCTTGCCTGTGAACATACTAACCCAAGCTGTAAAACCAGCTCCATTTCCTGTGTAGCATAGTTATCTTCCAGTCTAGGGTCACTTGCCTTGAGAATTTCTCCCTTTTCCCAACAGGTGAAGACCCATTCAAGCAAAGTATCCACTTCTGCAGAATCCATCCATACTGCCCTTTTCCCACAAGCCACTTCGAGTATGAATATTCCAAAGGCGTAAACATCAGTACTAGTTGATGCCTTTCCTATTCTTGCAAGCTCTGGAGCAAGAAATCCTATTGTTCCAACCACATGAGTGGTTCGAGCAATGGCGCCATGATCATATAATCTTGCAAGACCAAAGTCTCCAAGCCTAGCATTCATGTCTTCGTCTAATAGGACATTGCTCGCCTTCACATCACGGTGTAATACAATTTGCTCCCACTCTTCATGTAGGTAATGTAAGGCAGATGCAACTCCCTTTATGATATTGAATCTCTGTGGCCATGAAAGAGGTTGCTTTTCCCTATTAAATAGCAGCTTGTCCAGGCTTCCATTAGGCATGCACTCGTAGACTAGAAGAAGCTCGCGTTTTCTTCTGCAGTAGCCTAGAAGGGGAACCAAATTCCTGTGCCTTAACCTTCTCATGCTAGCAATCTCTGTCACAAATTCCTTCATTCCTTGCTTTGAATCATGTGACACTCTTTTTATAGCAACTAGAGAATTATTAGATGATAGACAACCTCTATATACTTTCCCAAAGCCTCCGGTTCCCAACAGCTCACCGTCCGTGAATCCTTTTGTTGCTTTGTACAGATCTTTATATGAAAATCTTTGAACGGCAAACTCTTCTTCCCAATCCTCCATCACTTCTTTATACTTATTGCTTCTAATCACATAGCCTGCGGCTATGAATACTATTAGCAAAATTGGTAGAGCTATGAGCAGTGCTATGACAGCACTGCTCATTTTCTTCTTTATTTTAGGAAGTGATGGAAGCTTTGAAGGATCTAAGTTTCCTGCTGTCCCATTTGTGCTGAAACTCCAACCAAGCAAGTAATGATCACTATCAAGTAAACCGGTTGATGCAGAAAACCCGATGTAAATGGTTTTTGAGAGAACTGCAGAAAGATTGACTCGTGTGGATAAAAGAAGCTGATTTGGTTTCAGTTTGCCTAGCGGAGCTATGGACACTTCCACTATTGACTTATTGGCATCATAATCAATCCAAACTTGCATAGCCTTACCGCTCATAAGGTTCAAGCTCAGATTCTTTCCTTGTTGATCAGAATAATACTGTGCTGTAGCTGCTTGAACTGATGTGAGGCTATTAACATCGATTCCCACATGGTTGCCATCAATATCAGCAACTTGAGGGCTATAAACAGTGTCTAGTTCCACTGCAAATAGATGATTTGAAGAATCGCCATTTGTTGATTCATTCAAGAGTCCTAGGAATTCACTGTTACCTGTTTGGCTCAAGTCCATGGATGGTGAGACTACAAAGGCCATTCCATGGCCGCCATGTGATGGGTGAGGACGTATGGCGAAAACAAAGGTAGTCGAGAGCTGTTGAGAAGCACTCAACGTTAAAGGAAACGGATATAAAGCGTGGCCTGTTTTTAGCGTCGAGCCGTTTGTAAGCTGTAAAAGACCATTAGGATGAATGTAGGCTAAACCCTGAAGAGTAAGGTTTGACCCAGTAAATCCATTGTGTATGAAATTTGTGCATGATGTGAGTATCATTAGGTAAGAAGAAAGCATCAAGAAGAGGAGTTTTTGAGGACTTGCAGCCATGGATATGAAAGAGTTGAGAAGCTTGAATGGGATACCTGCAGCATTTGTGTTATATGAGATAATGAGAATGACTTGACTAGATCTCTTCATTATTAGGATAGTTTGACTAATCTTTGTTATTATATTTTCTGATAATATAACCGTTGTTTTCTGACATTTCTATTCGACCTTAAGCAAGATAGAAAATAGCAATCTTAATCAGCTGTTGCAAGTCAAAGGCTAGGCATTGAATGTGACATACTTTACCTTTGCTATACTTGTAAGAAGATTAGGGTCATGGGGGCCATAGTTTTTGCTAATTTCATCTTTGATTAAGCATAATTAGTTCATCTTATATTATGATATCATTTATAGCTCTTTCTTAGAACAACGCTTTACTGTGTTGGTCAAACAAGCAAGTAATATGATTAGATTGAAATTTGCTGAATTGGATGTTGATCGGGAGGCAAACAAATCAAACCTCCATCTTATTTTCATATCATGGACCAAAAATAAAGATTATAAAATCAACTGGGAAAAGGATTATGCATCCACACACTGCATGATTCAGAAACAAGACGCTTTTATACAGAAAAAAAAAAGTGCAGTATGGAACAATAAGAAACACATGCTTAGTTAACGGCCATATGTGACAGAAGAATATGTTCTGTAATACATATGGTTCAATAACACTTTTCTCGTTGATGATGATGATGAAGGAAATGAAGCCGATTTTCCGGAACCCATTGAAAGCGAATCAAGACCTGATAAGTTGAGAGTCACTTTAGTTAACTGATCATCTCTGTTAAGAAACTGCACAGCTTCTCTCATACTTGGCCTTGCTTCTGGCCTTGGCTGCAAGCACAGCAAGGCCAGTCGCAAAACCAACTCCATTTCTTCAGCTTTATACTCACCTTTAAGTCTAGGATCACTTGCTTCAAGAACTGCTCCTCTTCTCCAACAATCCAAGACCCAGTCTAACAAAACCACATCCATGTCAATCGGCCTCTTTCCACAAGCCACTTCGAGTATGAACATTCCAAACGCAAACACATCAGTGATTGTATTTGCCTTTCCTTTTGTTGAAAGCTCAGGAGCAAGATACCCAACTGTTCCTACTAAATGAGTAGTTTGCGGATCACTTCCGTGATCATACAATCTCGCAAGACCAAAGTCTCCAAGTCTAGCATCCATATTTGCATCCAATAACACATTGCTTGCCTTCACATCGCGGTGTAGAACTACTTGCTCCCATTCTTCGTGTAGATAAAATAGCGCCGACGCAACTCCCTTGATGATCTTAAACCTTTGAAACCATGAAAGTATTGGACTATCCTTATTGAAAAGGAAACTATCAAGACTTCCATTAGGCATATACTCATACACTAGTAGTAACTCGCGCTTTCTTCGACAATAGCCAAGTAAAGGCACCAAATTCCTATGCCTTAACCTCCTCATACTAGCAACTTCAGCTACAAACTCCTTCATTCCTTGCCCTGATTCATGTGACACTCTCTTCACAGCCACATATTCGTTGCTAGACGGCAAAACGCCTTTGTAAACCTTTCCGAAACTTCCGGAGCCTAAGATCTCTTTCTCACCGAAGCCTTTCGTTGCTTTGTAAAGAGCCTTGTAAGAAAATCTTTGAAATGCATAATCCTTTTCCCAGTCTTCCAACACTTCTTCATATTTCTTCCTTCTTATAACATAAACAACACCAATAGATACTAATAGAGCAAGTGAAATTACAATGAACAACGCTACAAGTGGTGCTGCAAGTTTCTTCTTTGGCCTCTTTGGGAGTGAAGGGAGCTTTGAAAGATCAAACTCTTCGGCTTTTCCGGTTTGATTGAAGCTCCATCCCATGATATAATGTGCACTGAATATCGAGCTAGTTGACGAACACAAACCAACATATACTTCATCAAGAAGTACATTAGAAAGATTTGTTTGTGTTGATAAAATGAACTTATTTGGTTTCGATTCTCCTAATGGAGCTATAGCCACATCGATCATTGTCTTCTTCGAATCATAATCTATCCAAACTTGCATTGGCTTTCCACTCAGAAGACTCAAGTTTACGTTTCTCTTCTCTTTCTCAGAATAATACATAGCCGAAGAAGCGTTAATGGATGTGAGGCTATTAACATCAACTCCGACATGGTTGCCGTCGATGTCTTTGAACTTAGGAGTATATACTGTGTCAAGTTCCACAGCAAAGAGATGATTGTAAGACCTACCATTGCTTGAATCATTGAAAAGCCCTAAATACTCGTCACCTAGCGTGTAGTTGAAGTAATCTATGGATGGTGAAAGAAAAAAGCTAATTCCATGGCCGCCATGATCAGGCGAATCAGGATAGATTGCAAAAGCAAAAGTAGTGGAGAAAGAAGAAGAGTCACTTAGCTTTATGGGTTCTGGAAATAGAGAAATCCCATATTGCTGCTCTGAACTATTAGTAAGCTGCAACAGACCATTCGATCGGATCTTCGCGGTGCGAAGAAGAGTAAGATCATGAGCTTCTTTGAAGCCATTGTAGATGAAGTGTTTTGGGTTTTTAATGGAGGATGCAAGAATGAGTATGGAAGCAAAAAGGATGATGAAGAACAAGTATTTTGGATTTGTGGCTGTAGCCATGGAAATACTATTATTAGCTAGCTTCTTTGAATTTGGATTTGTGTTTGGGTTTAGTTCTTACTAATTAATCATGAATTTATGAGTCAATGCAATTTTTGTTCTATAAATTCAGGCAGTTGAGTTGACAATGATTTTGAGTTTTGACAAATCAATATATCTTTAGAGCGACTTATTCAAAACAAAACAAAACTAGCCTTTTCATATATACTTCATGTCTCACGTACGTAAACAAATAATATGGAAAGGAAAAAATAAATAATCGGCCGCCTGCTTTATTGGAATCGAAGTGTTAAGTGTTCATTTGACCAATCCTTGTTGTACTGTATACAAATTACCAATCGATCATATTTAGCATTTACAATATTTTCTTATTATATGTTTGATTTATATACAATAGTTTGAAGTTTGAACAACGTTGTTCAAAACTGTCGAAGAAAATTAAATGATATCTCGTTATCATTTATCTAGATGGTGACAATATATAAGATATAAATGAAAATGAAAATGAAAAAATCACAGCAATGAATGATGAAACCATGCTTATATATATATGCTCTAATTTTTATTTATTTTTCTGAAAGAAAATTGAAATCAGAAAAATATTTGTACTAAGTGTATAAAAGTCAAAATTAAATTTAATGAAATCACTGTTGTCATTTGATCGCATGTAGAACTGTCAAACATATGAGTTGCAGAATGAGAACAATCGGTATTCATCGATATTGATTTTATTGTCCTTTTATTAATATGATTTTATTATTATTTGTGTTGCGTAAAATAAGTTGGAGTTTGATTTGTCCATCTAATTCTGCAAATGGCAATCTAATCATATTTCTTTTTTTATTAGGATCAACTGAAATCCTTCTGCACTGAAACGCAATGTACCCCCGTATGCGGACTTACACAAATCAATTATTATCCAATCAATATACTATTAAATTTAAAAAAAAACTTACGAGTAAGATAAGATTGAATTCTTACGCGTTTGTTGTTCTCGTGTCAAAATGATGATACAAATCACAACATACTCGAACAATTGTCTCCTTGTATGAGATTAGTCATGTAGTCTTCAAATACTCCATCAACTTCGAATAACTTTGTCAATTAACTTTCGTCTCAGTCATACACCTCTCGTAACCCGTAGAAGATCTGGATTCAAACAAAGCATTGTAGTGTGATGCAAAAAACGCTTGTGTTTGCTTTGATCGTTTCACCTCTATGCTGAATGTTGCACTTGATGTGAAATGTGCAAATCATGTGCTTCACATCCGGAAAAACGACACCTAGTGCACTCATAAGTTCAAGTTCTCTATCCGTCACATTTCAAATTTATTACCATTACACAACGACTCTTTTTTAAAGACAATATTAGAACCTGACACGCATTCGCAATGCGTAATCGTGACGGTTGCGCATTACGAATACGGTTGACTTTTAGTAAATCCATCGTGTACTTAAAATCCCTCTTTTGGTAACTCCCTATCTTTATTGAGGTATTGCATTACTTGTCTCATGCGTGGCCTTGCTCCTGGCCTTGACTGTGAACACAGCAAGCCCAACAGTAAAGCTAGCTCCATTTCTTTGGGTTTGTTCTCGCCTTCCAGTCAAGGGTCACTTACCTCTAAAAAAAACTCCTCTATGGCAACACTCCATGACCCAGTCAACCAAGATCACCTCATGTGGGAAAATAAGGGTCTCTATCGGTCTCCTTCCGCAAGCCACTTCAAGCATGAATATTCCGAATGCAAACACATCAGTACCCTTGCTTGGGCTTCCTTTTCTTGAAAACTCAGGTGCAAGTATCCTACTGTTCCAACAACATGTGTGGTTTGAATATTAGTACCGTGATCATATAATCTAGCAAGGCCGAAGTCTCCAAGACATTACTAGCCTTGACAAAGCAGTGCAGACGTGACTCCCTTGATGATTTTAAACCTTTGGGGCCAAGAAAGAATTGGTTTTTCCTTTTCGAATAGGTGTTTGTCAAGGCTTCCATTAGGCATATAGTCATAGACTAATAGTAGCTCGTTCTTTCTTCGACAATAACCAAAGAGAGGTACTAAATTCTTATCCCTTAGCCTCCTCATGCATGCAACCTTAGCTAAAAACTCCTTCATTCATTGTCTTCTGTCTGCATTGTCTGCATTTCATTGTCTACATTGAATTTACTGTAAAAAAGGGAGGCCTTTTTCCTTCAAGTGACTTTGCACCTATTTATTTCATTGGATGCTGTCTGAGAAAGAATTGGTATGTACATTAACATCATAACTTGTCTTCTTGGTGTTAGAGTATTCATCGTGTGTTTATTTAACTGACAAATATGTTCATTAACATCATATACACACGATTCCCAGTCATTACAGACAAATATGATGGCCATAACTTTTGTTAATTGCTATATGCTGTTTAATTGATGTTTTCTGCCATTACATAAAGTTTATTCATATTTCTGTACAAGTTTTGTCCAAATTCAGCTCTAAAAATCTAGCAACTTGTAGGAAACAATATTGAGGTTATGATTCAAACAATATCTCATGGAACCAAAGACTCCTAGCAGAAAACAACATTCCTGCAAATTTTTGGTAAATCCTATGTTGATGTAGTTTACATAAAACCAGGAGTTGTATGAAAAAATTCTCCTAGCCTTTGATGCAAAATAAATCTTTTAAGACATGTTTAGGTATAGTATTCATGAAAGAAGTCATGAGGAAAGATATAGCTATTTGGTTTGGTTTCCCTCCAAAGAATTTCCATATCTTCTCAGTTAGCCTGAAGCACCCTTCCATGGCTTTCTTCCTCAACTGCAACACAAGGAACACAGTCCAATATATTATATCAAATCAAACAAAGGAATAAAATTCAGAATGAAAAAGGAAAATTCATTAACCATTAAGTTCATCTTCATAAGCATTGGTGGGAACTGGGGTCTGCAACGCCGAATGCCTCATTGACAATGAGCTTGACCGTTGTTGTTGCTGCTGCTGTTGCTGTTGTTGCTGCTGTTGTTGTTGCTTCTGTTGTTGTTGCTGCTTTGATTCTTGGCGTTCAACTTGGCGTTGCTCGGCCAGAAGCAACAGAGTGACAGCCTCTCTGACCCTCTCCATGACACCCTTATCACCAGGAGTCCTCCTCGGGCTAATAGCCTCTGAAATAACTTGAGAAAGTGCGCGTTCATCCTCCCCAGGCTCCAGCTTATTCTTGATATACTCTGTGACCGATACGCCCTTGTCCCATGTCCGTTCACCGGCTATACCATTCTCTTCACATTCTTGATCACTTTCATCATCAATACTAACTGGAGATTCTTTCTTAGAAGTCAAAACTCTTAAAGGTTTCGGTAATTCCAAGCTTTGCTCTTCTGAATTTGATGTGCAAGTTGGTGTTAGCTTCTCTGTCACTTCTTCAGCTAAAGATTTCCCTTTAGTAGGAGAAGTGATTTCTTGCTTCTCTTCTTGAAATGCTCCTTCCTCGGGGCTAGGAGTAGGCATCTTCCCCTTCTCGGCTTCAATGATCTTTAGACAGAGTTGGTTCAATTCTTTTGCTTCTTCTATAGTAATAGCCTCCTGATTTTTCCCAATACTCTTTAATGAAGCCAATGGCCTTAGTTTTGGCTCTTGAATATTCTCTTGAGCATCAACATTGTTCGCCTTTTCCTCGTTGATACTTTGTTGAGGAGTCATATGCTTCTCTTTAGTTTCCTGCATAACTTCCTCATAACTTGGAGGCTTATCCTCCTCGGCATCATTTACATTAGGCTCATGATATTCTTCTATTTTCAGTTCATTTGTTTTGGGTTTATAAGGAATGAGTTTCTTGATTTCCCCTCCAAGACTAGGAAGCCTCTTGAGAGAAGAACTACCTTCCTTTTGCATTATCCTTTCACATTGCTCATTGTACCCTCTATCGAGACTGCACGACAAAACATGCTTCTCAGTTACCGATAGTCCTGACAACGAGCGCTGCCTGCTCAATCCCTCCTTGTAGCCACTCGATGAACGCCTCAATCCATACACTGTCAAACAACACATGCAATAATCAATATGGTTTTGTCAAGCCTGTCCTAAATGCAATGTACAAGTGCATACATTTACTTGATGTTGCTCCAAGACGGCGAGGAGTTTCATCTTTATCATAATCTTCATAGGCGGCGCCCCAGGAGGGAGAGAGTTCGGTATCCTGATCCGGCTTCTTCTTACCGAGGGTTTGTTTCCATTTCCTGGCCTTCTCCTTCACCTTTGCAAGCACAGATAATTTCTTGATCGGTTGGAAATTGAAATTGAAACGATCTTCGTCTTGCTGAGGGTTCTTTCCTAGCTTGGGAGATATGTTGTCGTTGTTGTTGTTGCTGTTGTTGTTGCTCAAGTAGTTTGATAATCTCTCAGCTGCAACATCAAACAATACATGAAGAAGAGAATGGGAATGTCAATTTGTTGTGAACGAAATGACAGGTTTATACCTTGAAGAAGTTGGCGTACAGTAGGAGAGATTGGTGATTTTGGAGATCTAGGCTTACTATTCTGACTAGAAAATGATGGTTTCATTGACATAATTGCCAATAAAGAGCCAAATCCTGCTACTTTCTTGAATGTCAATTGCCAATAAAGAGCCAAATCCTGCTACTTTCTTGAAGATTTCTTTGCTGTATTAAAGGTCTCTTCCTCTTTCTATACCTTGGAGGTGGTTTTTTGTATGGATATTTAACAGCTATCACTGTATAATTGTTGGTTTTTAGAAACTTGAGGGCTCCATGGTGACACGTGGCAGAATTCATGTGGCTAGTAGGTGTTTCTAAGTTTAAAACCAATGATTAGCAATCTTAATTAGGCTCCTAAACTTCTGGCCTTCTGTTCTGTCTAAAATTCATTAAAATCTTGCTTTCTGTTTTCTTCGTATGTACGACACCGCATTTTGATATTTTAAGCATAATTACAATTGTCAAACGAACAAGAGGGGTAATAAACTAAAAATATATATAGATAGATATTGCAAAAACTTTGTAATGGGCAATGGCTATTTTCATGTAAGCTGTAAGGAACGGAATCTGTGTTTTTACAGACCCAGTTCCTTCTTCAATTTCGCGAGTGTGGCTTCAATCTCATCAATGCTATCCTCAATAATGCCGCTTCCATTGTAAGCTTGCGCGTCTTTCGTCTTTGTTTCAAAAGAATCTTTGTTATCACTTTGTTCTTCGTCAGTGATGTTTAGCTCCTTCTCCAAGAACTCCACGAACTCTTCTCCGATTTCCTGTTCAAAATTAGACTAGCAGTTTGTGAATATGTTCGCATATTGAACTTACATGTGATAGCAATACGAAAAAAAGATCGATCCCATACTGCTAATTCTTCCCACAAGCTCTTGGGTTTCTCTTGTGAGGCAGCACTTGCTTCCCAACTACGATATTCTTCCTGAAGATCTCTCAGAAAGTCCCCTGTAAAACACCAAACACAATTGGAGTAGCTTAAGATTTGCAGAAAAGAAGAGAAACATAGAATCTGGCATCTTCTACGAATCACAAAAACAAGCCTCTCCGTGTTGTAAGAGAAGACAATCTACCTATTGTGATTTGAACATCCCTCACAAATTCACCTGCACCATCAAGTTATTAAGAATACATTAACTCCTATATTAGGGTTATATGTGTACACAACAGAATTAGTTGTGTATTCTGTTCTTCCCAATTTTAAGGAAAATGAACAAAACCGTAAGCTGACATTTAAGTCTGGTAGAGAACATATTGGCATGTGAAGCTTTTTATTTACATTAGTCACATCTATAGTTCTTAGCTAAATAACCAATATGCCAACAGAACCCCGTTATTTGCAGAAAACCACCCATATATATAAACAGAATCATATTCATGAACTATAGAAATCAAAACGAAATATTTCTCCAATATTTTTAGTAGAGAAGTCGTACCAAATCCATAGAAGTCTTCCTCCTCTTGGTTGGACTGGTTTCTTCCTGCACTCGAATAGGAAGAGCTAGAAGTGCGGCTAGCACTGTCATATGACTCGTATCTCCTTCGGGACTCAGAGTTCATCAGGGTATTATATGCATGTTTTATTCTCAAAAATTTCTCTTGAGCATTTGCCTACATACCAGGAAGGAGATTAACAATGAAACTGCTAGTTCGATGCTAAAGAGTGAGTAATAAAAAGAAACCGAAAACTTTCAATGTTCTTATATTCTTAACTCAAAAGTCAAACAATGGCAGGAATGAAGTAACATATAGGATAATGAGCTGATAAAAGGGGAGAAAAACACTAAGGTCAAACAGTGAATATCCTAAGCACTTGGCACATTGCCACCACCTATGTGATCGATAACCTTAAGTATCTAACAGGTCAAAATCACTGCAAGCTGAAAAGACAAAGAAGTTCTTTTGATTAAGTTGGATCACCTGATTTGTTCAAACAGTTCAAGATCTTTCCAACAATACCCACATTTCCACAACCTTAGATACCGTATTTTATCGAACCACATCTTGTGAGTATGGCTCTGCAAACCTTGAAAAGTTGAATGTATTCACTTCCCTTCTTCTGATAGGCAAATTATTCTCATACGCCCCATATAGCTCTTTGGGGTAACAAAATCACGGCTTATTCCTCGTGATTCATGTCAAAACAGCATTTTACAGCCTTCCTGTTTTTAAATCAGAAAAACCGGCGGTGCCCAGTTCCTGATACTTGAACAACCTACCAAAGTTTTCCCTTAAAAAAAAAAAAAGCAACCTAGCAGAGCTGGTGGAATTGATCCGGAAATGGGCAGAAATGCAGTATGCATTAGAGACTAGCCCCAATCCTACTTTTTGGCAGCAGATTTGCTTAAGGCGACTTTGATAGTCCGCAACAAAGAATGAGCTCAACAAACTGTTTTCCATTTATAAGGATGCCCAGCTTCATCATTTACCAGAAAACCCAACAAAACAGAAATATAAACCCTAATTGTATAGCAATAGTAGTTATTCACATACCTAACTAACCAGATATTAAGATTTGGTTTGCTTCCTAAAAAAATATCTCATCAAAGCTCAAACATCAAAAAACACAGCTATGAGTCTCAAATAAACTCTTAAGTTGGATTGCCGCGCAAGTGACTAAGATTATCAAAATTGATGGGGAGGAAATTGAAGAAAGCAAGCAAACCTCCTTGTTGACATCAGGGTGAAACTTGAGAGCAAGTTTCCGATAAGCCCTTTTAATTTCATTGGGGGATGCAGAAGGCGAAACCCCCAAAACATCGTAAGGAGATTCTCTCCTGGTTGCCCTGACCACCAAGCAATCACTCCGCCGCCGCCACTGCCGCCTGAAATTAGGGTTCGAGATTGAAGAACACAAGGACGAGCAATCGAATTCAGAACGGAACTTGGGTTTGGAAGTAAGAAATTGGAGCAGAAAAAGACGGTGGGAAAGAGGGTTGTTATAATGAGGACAAAGCGAGATAACAGATCGGTATGAGAGTATATTCATGGGAATGAATTGAGTTCTTGTGCTGGAAAATCACAAATTCATCTCATCTAGGCCTGCCATTCCAACTATGGATGTGTAATTGGGGAAGAACTAACTGGAAGAGAAGCTGTGATGTGAGCCACAAATTCCAAGTGAACATGTTCATAAATCACGAATTAGAATTGTTTGGTAACTTTGGTTGGTTTTTTTTCATAGAAGAAAGATATTGCGTTACTGTTAAAAAAATAAAAAAAAATAAAAAAAATTCTGACGTCAGGGTCCGTAGTCAGAATTTTTATTTTTTTTTTCGGGTTAGAATTCAGGTAGAAAATTATCAGGATCCGGAACACATAAAGTTCCGTAACCGTGAACTTTTGGTCACGATTACGGATCCCGTAACCGTGACAATATGACGGTTACGGTATCCGTATGCGTGGTGCAATAACGAAATCTTGAGCCGTGCGAATATGACTTCCGTATCAATATTAATCTATTAACAATACTCTTCATTTAATTCTAGTTTATACGCCAATAATAGTTTCTTGGTGTCTTTTCTTTTTTTTGAATTAATAAGGGAAATATGTTTGAAATTCTCTTTTGAAAACTAGGTCTCTATACAAAAGTAAGAAAAAATAGTTATGAAAATTAGAAAATAGGGGCAATAATTTCTCTAATCGAAACGATGGTGATTAGATGTTTACTTTTGGTTTAAGTATCTTTTTTACATGTTTACTTTTCATTTTTGGTTAATGTAGCTAGTTTGATGAAATTTTCAAGTCGTTTAATTTTTTTGGGTGACATTGTTTTCGTTACCCAAATATAAATCGTAGTGTTTTTCTAATTATTGGGTATATGTTTATTGTTTTTGTGGTATGTTTCTTATTGTTCAGTATGCTTAAAGTGATATTTTTGGGTATGTTTTATGGTTACTCAAACTGTGTTACAATGATCAAATGTCATTTGGTATTGATGTTTGTATACAATATCGATTTGTGTAAAATTTGGTTATGACAAATTCAAATTGGGTACGTTTTTATATGTATTGGCTTTGTAGTATATTTTTTATTATTAAGTTTATTTAAAGTGATATCGTGGGTATGTTTTATGGTTACCCAAACTGTGCTATAATGATCAAATATCAAGCGGATTTTTGGGTAATGACCAAATGTCATTTGGTATTGATGTTTGTGTATAGTTTTAAAAATTTTGGGTATGACAAATTTAAATTGGATATGGTTTTTGTATTAAGTGATGTTTAAATTGGGTATAAATATAAAATATTATTCAATTTATGGATATTGTTTTATTTTGATATTTGATTTGTTGGGTATGTTGTTTTCTAGTATGTTTATGTATTTTGACAAATTTATTTTTGGGTAAGCGGATTTTTGGGTAATAGGTGAGAAAGTAAGGAGGTTGGAAATTCTTTTTTGTGATTGATGTGACATGTGAGATAGTACAACATGTCACATTCGGTTGTCAAGCTTTGTCCTCTTTTTGTACTATATTTCCTCTACTCTATTTTATATGGGGTCAAAATACCAATTACAAATACTAGGGGTCTTCTTTCTTAATTGATTTACTTATAAGGGCTAGTTTGCCAATTTTGTCTTTTTTATTCTTCAAGGCAAACACAAAATTAAACCTAGGTCTTTATTCTTAAACGACCTATATAAACAATGACATGAGTCTTTCAGGCCAATTTTTTATTTTTAAGACATTAAAACTCTTCAATTGATCTTACATTTTAAATATATATTATCTAAAACATTTAAGAATAAAGTGATGGCTTAACCTTTATTAAGTAACTCGTAAGTATACAAAAATAATATGGGTGTTTTTTTTATCGAAAATATAATGTAAGGTGATTTTGTGTGATTTTAATTTTTATGGGTTATTTTTGTAATAAATTTGATTTACTGCGAAATAGTTTGTATGTTGATTAGTAATTTCTAAAGTTTGTATTATTTTTTGTTCGTGTATCATAGTTGGTATTATTCCTGATCATTTTTCCTTAAAATAAAAGCAAACTATCTAACACAGGCTCGGGCAGGAGCTCAAGCAAGACAACTAGAATAAGCCCGGATAAATAAACTTGATTTTTAGTCAAATTCACCCCGATCGGATTAAGGTTGACAAGTCTACTTGCATAGAATTAGACAAACTAACTCCTTCACCCGATCATTCAAAACTAGAAAAACTTTAATAGTTAAGAATCATGTTTACTTCATCATCCGTTTGGAATTGCTATAAATTATTCCCGCAAAAACGAAAATTACCGAATCGATAAAAATATCAAGTATGTTTAACGCTTAAATTAAAATATTAGATCGAGGTCTAACGTAATCATTTTCATTTCATTTGCATTTCACCCTCTAACCAAACAAACACCAAGTCCATAATTACGATAATGGAGTTAGGGCGCGTTGGGTACATCGATTTATGCGAGTGAAGATGAAGATTATGCTTTTAATCTCATAACTTGTTCGGATCATAGGTTCAAAATGAAGATCATGGAATAAACCGGATGAAATATGATGAGTTTCCTTCATTTGATGGCCCCTAGATTAAGGGGATGAAGGTGAGATTGATCATTCTCATTTCTCCTTTCTACCCTTCTCAATCTTCAGACTCTTCTTATTTTCCCCTTCAACTCGTATTCTGCCTGTTTGTGTTTTGTATCCAGGTAAGAATTTTGCGGTATTCTTGTGCTTGTTTCTTTATTTCCATTAGAGTCATGCTTGTTTCTACCCTTTCGATTAGAGTCATGTTTGTGTTTTTTTTTCGGTGCCAACTTTCATTCCGGGTAAGAAGAGAAACGATGAAATCGAAAGCGGCTTTGAAACTCAAATAATGCAAATTGAATGTTATATTTTGCCTTGTTCTTTATTTCGATCACCATGATGCTTGTGTAATTTGGCTTGTAAAAATAATAATCAAACTAGTGAAAATATTCATTTCCTGATGTGTTGATATTTTAGTACAATTGATGCACGTAACTGATTTTCAGTTGAATAGAATTAGCACTGCACATCATGTGTTTGTGATATTGACTGACTTGATATTCATGCTTTTTGAGTGTATATTTGTGACCGTGAAGACACCCGAGGCTGCCCAGACTGCCATTGGTAAATTGAATCTCACTATGAGTCTTCTTCTTTTGTCTGTTGGCTACTCAATTACATTGTTGAAGAACTTAATATTGTTTGTTGGTGTGTTGAGTTATTCATCATTGGATTACTTGAAAGTTGTTGTCATAAACAAGAAGAAGACGAATTTGGACCCAATTGAGAGTGTGTGGTGGTGTTCTCGCATGCAAAATTGGATGTGGTGAAGACAAGGTTGATGACCTAAATTTACGGAGAAGCTACTGTTATGTATGGTGGAGTTAGAGAAAATGTGAGGCATATCATTATTTTTGTTGATTGCTCTAAAACCAAAGTAACTTGTGCAATTGCCTTGATTTGTTTGTTGAGAGAGCAATTTAGATCCAATGATAGGAGAATGTAGCTTCGTTTCATGAAAATTGTCAACTAATGACATTGTATACTGATGTTTTCTGCATTGTGCTCGCAATAATTATTTGAAACTTCTATACAAGGGAATGTTGAATATTAGAAAATCTCTTTTAAAAAGGTTTGTTGTTGAACTTGCTGCTATATATCGTATATTTATTCTAGAGATTATTCAGGTTTACATTCCCTAGTGAGACAACAACATCTATATAGGATTACCAAATGTAGCATTTGGTCAATTTCTAATTAGTGTTTTGTTTTTTTATAGATAAGTTGAAATGAATGAATGACAATGTATATTGAAGTTAAGATTATCAACTTAGTTGTATGATCTTATCCAAGCTAGGTAATCAGTTGAATGTGTTGGTGTGCCTTGGTCTTCTATTTACAACTATTGGAGATTGAACCGAAATTATTCGAGAAGTTCAAATGAATGTGTGCAAACATTTACAAAAGTTGTTATATGTTAAGCTATCTTTTTTTGCGTGAAATTCTACACATAATGAAACAACACAATTTGCTTACGAAATCTTACAATGATCAACAATCATAATTCATAGTTTTTTCTTATTCGTACCCATTTTCGACATTTTACCCATAATAATCTCCTTCATTCACTTAATAATTCCCTATCCACCGAACATCAACTCACTTATTTTTATTTATCCCATTCACCTTAATTCTCGTTTTTCATCTTCATCATCAACTTCATTTTCATCCCTATAATTCTGTGAGTTACAGAACACGCCCTTATAGATGAACTAACTATTTTACCGGAAGCCTTGAAGTAATTATTAATTAACAATGGAAAAAAAATTTATGGAAAATAAGTTATTTCTTCAAGGTACATGATATATTGATTAGACAATGACATAAAATTGCTTCAGATAAACAGATTGCCTGTGTTAATCAAGTTCCCAATCATGCTATATGAATCACTAAAAGCTTCACCAACACCTGCAATTTATTACAGAAACAGAAATTGCATAACATATGAACTAAAAATTAAGCATCTCACCTTCCTAGATCTCCAATGAAATTCAAAATATCAATTACCAGCGTGAGGAGCATGGGGATAAGAAACAACAGAACCATTAGAGTTACCAGCCCAATCCATCTGTTGCATCATACCATAACCATGTTGAATATGGTGATCCATCCCATGGCTTCCATATCTCATACCAAACATCGGCACAGGAACCATACCCGAACCATAAGGCGTCGGAATCGACATATTCCTCTGTCCGTTTCTTGAACCATCGTGCAAATTCAAGTTCTGTGGAACTGGAGTTGATGCAAATAACTGATCTGAAGACGAATCGTTACCTCTCTTCAGATATAGCCTATACTTCTGCAAATGACTAGCAACATTCTCTCTAGTTAGACCTTCTACATTCATCATCTGCATAATCGTCTTTGGGACAGCACTCTTTATCCCTAAATGAGAAACCACA
Source organism: Fagopyrum homotropicum (assembly GCA_033239125.1). Lineage (NCBI taxonomy): Eukaryota > Viridiplantae > Streptophyta > Magnoliopsida > Caryophyllales > Polygonaceae > Fagopyrum > Fagopyrum homotropicum. The sequence continues at coordinate 20,097,694 of BSWB01000006.1, forward strand.
TCCACAAATCTCCTGTGGAGCTGCGGTGTCCACACCAAACGAGGTCGTTTTAAGGCCATGGAATTCGAATTATCGCCTCGTGAGACTGAATCCGCTTCCTCCATACCTTCGATTCTTCGGATCTTCCTTGAATCAGACCTCTCATCGTCGTCTTCATCCACATCGACGATAATCATCAAATCTCTAGAATTATTGCCGGTTGTCTCGCTGAACGGCTTGAAACTGTTCTCCGCGAACGTTGGTTGTAAACCTCGCCGGAGACTAGCGAACGTCTCCCTGGCTGCTCGATCGACGTCGATTGAGGTTCGGTTTGGCTCCGGCTTGATATTGAATGCCATCGCCAACTGCGGCGGTATCAGAGCCTGAGAAAGTGGCATCAGTTCGTCATCACTGGGAAGTCCAACCTCCCAGCCCGAAACGCGGCTGTCGTAATCCGCCGTATTCATTACTTCGCCCATAATGACACTTCCGGTCAAATTTTTCACGAGATACTTGTCAACTTGGACTTGAATCGAATTGGAAGGATTGGGGATTTTGAAGCCTGAAATCGTTGGTTTAAAGACAAGGAAATGTGCAAGTGGAAAATCGTACGTAAATCTGAGCGCCAATGGTGACAAAGATATAGGGAGAAGTTTTACAGAGTAACAGGCGGTTTCCAATTTGATAAAATGGAAAAGCGTCCAAGCTAAGGAAATTGAAAAGAAGAAAAGAAAAAGAAAAAAAAAGCTAAATTCTGGAATCTTAAAATATCAGGGGGGGAATATTTTGCTGCCAACGTCAACGTGGACTAGTTATATAGATATTTTAGAAAAGAAGAAAAATTACGTGAAATCATCCAAAATTTGGTATCATTTTACAAAACGTGGAAAGTTGTAAATTGTATGAAAAACTCATACCGATAGTATGCACAACAAGAAGAACAAAAAAAAAAAAAAAGTTTAATTTGAGCAATAATTCCAGTTGAGATTAGAGAAGAGGCGCGTTATATACACGACGCTCAAATTTATAAGAAAAAAAAATCTGCAAGGCGATGGCGGATGGTGCCGGCACCATATTTTTTCTTCTTTTAATCTGGAATTTATTTTTTGTCAAAAAAATTTTTTTACATCATATTATTTTGCAAGTTGTTTATTGAAGGACTTGAAAAAACCATTTAACTATAGATTTTTTTTTTCGTACAAAATAATACACGATTTATGAGTTGTTCGATAGAGGGAGTTTATGGATCTGAACTGATTATTGGGGATGAGATTTATAAAATAAATTCATATGCATTGAGATAGATTCTGGTTAACAAAGCTTGTTTAAAATTTTAATGGATAATCATTTTTAATAGACCGACACCCAAATTTTATTTTATTTTAAAAAAAATTCAGAAAAAAAAAAAGAAAAGAGAAAAGGACACCGGCTCTAGGCGCTGGTGTTTGCGAATCATTTATGTGTTAGTAAATTAAAGTGGTGTACGTAGCTTTTACGTTAGGAATAACATGAATTAAAAATTCATTACAATGTTTTTCAATCTTCTTAAACCTTCAACATTTCTACGCAACCTTTTTTTCTCAATGTTACAACATTTCTACGCAACCTTTTACGTAGCTTTTTTTTCTTAAAATCATTACAATGTTACGGTGTAAATTTTCCGTAAATCCATTGTTTATCGTTTTGATGGAAATTTGGAAGGAAAATTAACGAGAAAATAACTTTTGATTTTTGACCAAAAGTTTTTTTGCCAACATTTTATCGACAACAAGTAAAAGAAGGTTTCAACATCAAATAAGTCGAGTTGTGCCAATAACAGGCCCCTAGATTTGCAGATATTTTTTTTATGTTTAAAGACATAGAAATGTGCAAGTGTAAATCAAAAGTAAAACTGAACACGAATGTTGACAAATAAACAGAGGGGATGAGTAAAAGGCGGTTTCAATGAAGAAATGGTAATAAAGCGTGGAAGTGTAAAATTTTGGAAAAATGAAAGTGTTAAATTCTGGAATCTTAAAATATCGGGGTGAATATCTTAAAATATCGAGGAGAATATTTTTGCTGCCAACGTGGATGAGTTACATAGATATTTATATACAAATAAGGTAAACTACGTGAAATCACCCTCAATTTGGTAGAATTTACCAAAACATGCAAAAATGAAAGCAAGGTAAAAATTCATTACAATGTTTGGAAATTTTTTTAAACCTTCGATGATTCTAGATCACTTTTCCCTGAATGTTACGGTGCTGATTTTTGTATAAATTCATTGCTCATTATTTTGATGCAAAAATGAAAGCAAGGTGCTTTTCTTTGATGTACAATATAGTAGCCAATTTTATGAAAATATGTTGATTTAAATGGCGGGTTTTGTAATTAACGCTATCAAATATCTTTGCTACTTGCTAGTTATAAGATTTACAGCCACAGAAGCACTCGCGGGTGGAAGCACGCGCCCGTTGACGATTCTGTTTTTCCCGGAAATAGAATAAGTCGGTGGGGGTGGGCCATATAGCTGACCAATAATAGAAAAGGATGTAGGTAGCCGTTTGATTTGGATTTTGATCGGACGGTAGCAAACATACGACGGTCAGTTGGTATCAAAAGCTAATATTAACATGCAACTTGTGCAACATGATATTTATGGATAAATATAGCAATTAATATATACATACAATAAACCTCTTTTGGATAAATTACAAATAATCGAAAAATACTCGTATCATCAAGATAAGTGAATACATATTCAATAAGCACGGCGATAGATTTCACAAACACACAACGCATGCGGAAACCGTAACCATCATGGTTACCGGTTCCGAAACCGTGATGAATTTTCATTGTAAATTCTACCCAAAAAATCTGACACTAACACAGTTTTGAACCCGTGACACCGCCAGAAATAAAAATAAAGATAAAAAAATTCAAAAATTTTGCACGGTTACGGTCAAAGTTACGGACAAATACGCACGACGACGGTTAGGGGTTCCGAACACGGTTACAGTCAGATTACGAGCGAATACACACGACTTGCGTTGTGAAATCCATCGCCGGGTACCTAAAATCCCCTTTGATAATCATATTCATATATGTATATGTAACCCATTCAAGGAATTACCGATTTCCATTTCGAAATATAAATATATCTTTTTGAGATGTCCGTCCACTTCCTGCGTGTCCGTTTTACTTCTATTATATTCGTACCATTTGAGCTTTTTAAATGTACATTGTGGCCTTGTGGGTATACATAGAAAATATCCCCAACATGAAAGCACACGTGGGCCAAGTGTTGAATGAGCATTTACGATTCATACAGAGTATTCCAACGTAAAGCTCGTCTACAATTTAACATGCGACATAAATAATGGACCAAAGTTGTGATCTTGTATCACATCAGATACAGCAACATGAACTGTTACTTAAATCACAGATCGCTTATTCTAGTGCAAAGTTCACTGCTTTCTTGACAGCAAAAACCATAAACAAAGCAATGATATTCAGACTGGCCTCTTCAGGATACTTGGAAAGGGAAACATATAGTTTTCATTTATCATATATATAGACCAAAACCGTAACGTCAAATGCCGTACATGTAAGGAAAATTTCGACCCAACCCTAGCGGGATTAAACAACTCTAGACATGGCAAACCCGTTTTTTTCTTTTTTGTACAGCCGCGTAAACTAGAATGAAATACTACAGATGCCCTTTTTTACAACCTTGTATAGGTCAATGCCTCCATAGAAAAAACATACCGGGCTGGATTTCTATGTATAGACCTTAATACTACACAAGTACAGTTCCATTTCGTACTAGAAGAAGCAAACAACAATTTATTTCTAGTCGAAGCCCTTACCTCGTGATAGCCCTAAAAGGATGGTGGGCAGAGTAAAGGCTTCCGATCCTAAGAGTTTATAAGATGAGCGACGAAGATGATGAAGAGTTGGTGCTCAAGTCAGCTATACAAACCTTGCTTCCAATTCCACCTAGTATGTTGCAGGGTTTTGAGACATTCCAGCTCTTCTTTCTGCGGACATTTCACAGTAGTCATCAAATATAACAAACTTCCATGTTTCAAGTACGAGGTTACAATCAGATGAAGAAAAAACTTTATAAAATTTCACATTGGAATGGAGAATCGTCAAGGCATAGCAAGTAAGCTACAAATGTCATCAAAAAAAATCCTATTTCATTCAAGCGGTTGAGCTTTTCATCATCATTTGCAAAAGACATCAGCAGTTCTTTGACCTATCTATGGACATTTTACAAGTTGCAAATTTTTTTACCACCACATATCATCTAAGATTAGAAAGAGGGACTTTAAAATTGAGTTTCCATATTCCATGTCACACGTTACGAATTTGGATATGTTTCCATAAGACAACAAAATATTAGTTATAATCTAAGGAGCTCACTTAGTGGCCGTTTGGTTGAACATCCAGAATGGAAACGGAGAGGTAACCAAACATAAATGAAACTTAAACATGAACATTTTGGTTCCCTTCTTAACCATTACATTTCTGTTTTCATCTCGGATGACCAACCAAAAGGCCCCCTTATAGTCCGGTCAGGAAAGCCACATAATTCAAGTGCTTCTAACAGGAAATAAAAGTCTAAGGATCGCTTCTAACTTGAAAAGATGTGTCGAACAAAAGAGAAGGTAATTTTATGTTAAGATTTAATAATACAGGAGTGTAAGCAATTCTACCTCCAGCGGTAAGAAGCTTCTCCACTCGTGCAACAATGTGCTTTCCATAGGTATATTTCTTCAGTGCTGTCAAATGAACCTTAATACGTGACATGATAAGCTCTCTCTGCTCATCACTGCATGTTTCCAGAACTTTCTGTACAACATAGTTTGCAAATTGATCTTTCATCATTGCCTGAAATTGAAAAGAATAAAAGCTTAATCATTTCTCAACAACATCGGCTTTCAGCAATAGCCAGTATAGATGAAGATAAACTTTTAAGGAGTGATTGTCAAATCATGATGACCAACCATCACTACACAGCAGACTATGCACCGACAGTACAAAAGCCAAAGCAATCACAATCTTTCATCTAAATAAAAGTATTTGAGAGATTGGTCAATCAGTTCAAGTTTAAGAATCACTCATATAAGAGGTGCACTGGACCACCTGAAGAGGAGCATTCTCATCAGTGGTGCCCAGCATTTCATTAACCATAAGCTCTCTTTCATCAGGACCTCCAAAAGTCAAGCACTTCTCAACAACATTGGACGCAAACTTCTGCTGGCTCATTGGAACTATATTTCCAGCTAACTCTCTGATGATAGTTGAGCGTTCATGTGGCTTGCCATGCTCCAGAACATGCTGCCCAAAGCAAGAGATATTAAACAACCCATTAAGAACATAAGAGAGATAGCAATATAGCTCAAAGGAAATGAAACAATTCAAATGCACACACAGGACGGAGAAAAGTATGAATATGATCAAGAAATAGAGGTTTAGCAAGAATTTTGACACATATAGCTCCAAGAAAACAAAATTATTCAAATGGAAAGAGTTAAGGGTACAGTGCAACTATATTAACTCCGTAATCAAGTATCAGGTCCAAACAAAACAACATTCTAACCTAAACAGCACAGGTTAATAGACAATAACATATTGTAGGAAATAAGACACACCTGAACAACATAGTTTCCATACTGGTCCTGAGCCAACATGCTAACAGATGCCAAAATTTCATCCATAACCGTACTCTCGGTATCAGGGTCCTTGCAGTGTTCAAGGACTCTCTGTCACATAGGAAACATATTACTAAGATAATCAAATATTCAGTTACTATAGCACACTCCTAGATCTACTGATACTGATAACTACTATTGCAATCAAACCTGAATCACACGGCAGCCATAAGGATGGGTTGAAAGAGTGACAACTTGGCCAAAAAACGACACAATAATAAACTGAATTGACTCCTCAGGTACACACTCAATACACTTTTGAATGACATGGTTTCCATTTTGATCCCGCACACAACGCATGATATGTCCATCGAGCTCTTTGACCATCTCAATTTTTTGATCCAAATCAACAACTTCGATAGCCTGTAGATAGGGCAAGGTTTGACCCGAGAACAGACAAGGTCCAATAAGAAATCCTGAAAGAATACCGAATACATAGAGGAAAGCAGCATGGTAATGTCTTTCAAAATCAGGCTCTTCAGGAATAGGGCCTTGCAATCATGATGAGACATCAAATCAAGTTATAGCTTCCAAAATTGAATCTTCACATACCGAAACAAATAAGCTCCAAAAACAAGACAGGAGTCAACACGTGAAGCAACCTAACACAAAAATACAATCCTACATGCGATACACGTGATCCTCCAAAACGAATTACATAGCAAATTGCCTACCGCTATCACCTTTTACATATTTATCGACCAACAAACTAGAGGTTTAGCATGCGTCTCACAGAAATAGAACACGTACAGATTATGGAGGCACATAAGCTTCTTCCATCAAAATTTTATGGCACACAAATAGTAGCCACCATAAGAAAGTGAAAGCTACACTTGTATCAATTCCACCAAGCAAAGTCCAATACAGTCAACATGAAAGAAAAATAAAATACCTTTTGTATAACACGACAACCATACATTTGAAGGCTAAGCGTCAGCACATGCCCACCCAGCTTGCTAGCTAGTTCTCTCCTCTGAGATGGCATTCCATGCTCAAAAAACTGAACAAAGGTTACTCAATAAGGATCACAAGGACCAAAAAGCATATACCAAGCCTGAGATATAAAGGGATGGATTTGCAGTGAAAAATGCCAAGCCAATATAGCATTCAGAAAAGGTCAATGCTAGTTTCAAGTATTGCTTTTAAAATAAAAAGAACAATGGGTTGCTGACCTTTTGAACTACATAGTTACCAAACACATCAGTCATGAGAGAAAGGGCCTGAGGAATAATTTCCTCAAAGACCATATTTGTCTCTTCAACTGAAGCAGTCTCAAGTTTTTGCTGAATGAAGCGGCTCCCATATTGATCAGAACTGCTCATTAAGGAAGTAATTAGGCTTGCTTAAGAAACCAATACTAAATAACACTGTAGACTGAATAAGAGATTACACATTTCTTTTTACCTGAACTCAACTACATGACCAGCAATTTCTGCAAGCTCAAAGGACCTAGCTTTATTGCTCTTGAACTCCTCCAGTAATGAGGAACCAAAGCCTCCCTCCATGGGCCAACCACCCATGACACCCCCACCCATGTTTCGTGGTGCAGCAGGGTAACGCATATTGAAGTCACTGTGCCTAATAGGACTACCATGTCCAACAGGAGAATTTGGAATGACAGGGCTTGTCAGTGGACTTCCATGATATCCCATGCCAACATTAAAAGCATGATTTCCATAATAGCCATGATTAGATCCACTAGACTTATTGCCCAGGGCAGCACCAAATTGTGATTTCTGAGGCGATACAAGGGATCCTATGTAAGCTTTCTGTAGTGAATCCATATACAGATTTGAATAGCTCCTATCTGGAGAGTGATCACCAAGACCTGCAAGCTGTGCAGCATATTCAGCAGTCCTGAGGTACTGAAGATACATGGGATCTGCAAAAGCACCCTGGAGAGCATTCCCCGCCATCTGCTTATTAATTCTACTTATATTGTGAGATTCTGATGCATTAGTTGGACTTTGGCCCAATGGAAAACCACCTCCCAGCCCCATTGAATCAATTCCAATCCCCATAGATGCAGCAGCAGCAGCATTTTCAAGCAGTGGAGGCAGATTCATATTGTTCAGTTGGCTTGCCACCATAGGTGACAAAGGTGAGTTCAAGGAATATCCGCCCAATCCATAATTTGAAAAGGATGAGTTGCTTCCATCTGAAGGTCCATAGTGTGGTGATAACCCACCATTAAGAGTGGATACATGAGATCCCTTTGAGAAAGAGTTTCCAGAAGCTTTTGGACGCTCAACCTTGAAGTTCCTCAGCTCAGAGCCACCAACATTACTCCTATCAGTCATGTGTGGATGACCATACTCAGATTTTTTGTCAAATGGATGCTTAATGCTTTCCTTATTCCCCGGCATATTGAAGTGATAATTATGGTGATCTAAAACATCCTGATCGACTCGCGAGGACAAATGATTTTCAGCATGACCACCTGCATTAGTTGAAAGATTCATGCCAGACAAAGCAGCCGCCAAATCAGTAGATTCATTCATGCCAGATACAACACCATTGAACGAGTTTTGACTAGCAATAGGTCTCCTTTCAGAGGCTCCAGTTCTCCCTCCTCCAATAGGTGTAGGACATGGACTAGGCACACGAGGCAAATGTTGAGGATCAGGAGTGGTGCTCCTTGACAATGGAGCACCCAGAGCAGCAGCATACGAATATGATGCAGGAGTGGTGCTCCTTGACAATGGAGCACCCGAACCCTGAAGGTTTGCATTACCTCGACGCAAATTTGCAAGCTCAGATTCTACATTAGTAAGTGCATCAGCATTTTCATCAAATGCGTTGCGGCTAGCAGGACGAGAAGGATGCCTTGAGTTAGGATTAGAAGAGCTTAGATCATCCTGCAAGAACGTAAATCATGAAAACATGAATCCGCAAGTCATGCTGAAAGAGATACTTGCAGAACTTACTGATGCACCTCAATTCCACAACAAACCTCCATCAAGAATCAAAACATAGGAAGCATTCTCATAAAAGTAATCATCGAACAATCTGGATTCAACAAAAGAAATTATAGAATTATTCATGAAAATGAATCTTTTAGTGTCAAGAAACTCAATTGTCTACAGAATAGGTCGTATTAACACATTCACTATGATTCATACAAATAATTAGAGGCTAATTTATTTCATATCATAAATAAAAACCACGGCATTAAATATGGATATGGCCCTTGATGATAATACCTGAAATATCTCAGCAATACTCTTCTGCTTACTCCCTAAACCAATACCAGGCAAGCCAATAAGTCCATCTTGGCTCCAATCAGCTGAGTCCCTCTCTTCTTTCTTCGATGTGAAACCGGGAGGCATCGAGTACATTGACCTACCAGGCCCATTTGCCTCAGCCTTAGAAACTTTCCTCCTATCCCCAATTCCACCCACCACTGAGCTGCCGCCCTGCAATCTTTGAGCAAATCTCCAATCTTCCTTTGACAAAAGAGGAGGTGGCAACCTAGGGTTCAAATTGACATGAGAATAATAGTACTGCAAATAAGCAGGATCAGACCTCAACTCATCCTCAGACAGAACAACTCCATTTCCATTCTTAGTCCTTGCGAAATCAGAAATGGCGGCGTTCCCAAACAAACCGCCCACCGCATTCAAGGAACCCTCCACAGTAGGAGGAGCAGAGCCGCTTCTATACAGATTCAGCTCGTGCTCTCGATCATCAACATCTTGCTTCCTCTGCTCTCGAAGAAGCATCCCGATTTCATTCTCCAGTTCATCCTCAATTGAACCCTCGTCTGCTCCTCCAACTATTATTGGTCTCCTTCCTAATTCAGATAACATTCTAAAAGGTTCCTAGTTCAAAATAATGAACCAAGCCAAGAAACATACACAGAAGTACAGAAACAGACGACTTTTCTAGACACTCTCTGTTTCCCCACCTAAACCGAACCTAATATCTACAACCTCTAACCACTTTCGAACTCTTCATAGTAAAATCAAGACGATACAAAGTTGTAAAATCAGTAGAATTACTTATTCTCAGTCAATAATCCTATAATGAAAAGGGTTGCGCCATGATCATCGTCCACATTAAAAAAAAGTTCATACAAACCGCCATCACAGCGAGAACGGGGACAATACGAAGACGAAAAAAGTGGTCGGAGTAAATCGGAGCTCTATCAAACGGCTTAGATCAATCTGGCGGCTCGTTGGAAGAAGAAACCCACTGGTTAGGGTTTTTGTGTGAGAAACTTTTTTTTATTTTTGGATTGTGTTGTGTTATTACAACAGTTGGAATATATATTACAGGCTTTGTCTGAGTTCCACTACAGCTTGCTTTTTTTTAACTTTTTTTTATTATTTATTAATTAATTTTGATAAACGAATTAATTATTTTTGTTTAATATTTATTTCATGAAGTAGGATAAGATCTATGAATGTGACGTCAGCTAAGTGTGTAGATAGAGAGGACACGAAAGTACTAGCTTGAGTTTTTCTACTGCTGGAATTCTTCTTTGCCCTTTTAACCCTTTTCCTTTTTTTTTATTTACCATTTTTATCCTTTGTGTTATTTTTGGTTACTTATCTTTCCCTCTTTAACTCTTACTTTAGATTAGATCTTGATATTTTATCTTGTTGTCGGTATTTCATGACTTTTTATAGACATAATAATAATAATAATAATAATAATAATAATAATAATAATAATAATAGTTGAAAATTTATAAGCTAACTGAGTATTGATATTCAAACCAATTTGTATGTCAAGTTATCTAAAATAGAATGTAAAGTTATCTAAAATAGAATGTATGCGTTAGTTGCCAAATTGAAGGAGGAGATTTGTAAGGCTAAATGACAAAATATTATTTTGTTTTCAAATATACAATAACTAAGTTATTTATACAGTGATTTACAAATTTAGTTATTGGTATTTTTCTTAATAATTATTAAAGTGAAATAATTTATTTAGTTTAAATTAATATTTAGAAAAATTGTCATACAATTAATAATGACTAATAAATTATCATAAAAAATATGAAAAATATCTATTTTCTCATTTTAGCACTTATATTTTACGGGTTTTCTAAGCGTATCGGCCAATTATCAAGACCTAAACTATGCAAATTGGGTACGTAGTTTGATTTTCTCATTAGGGTTTCAAGACTACGCATGTGGTGAGTGTAGTTGGAGCCGATCTCAAGCTAATGGAGCCGATTAACTACGCCTACGCACGCTAGAACCGTAGTATAGTAAAAAATTGACCAAATTTACTAAGTATGTTTTTTTTATATTTTGTTCTACTAACTAGGCCATAACATTTTCACGTTTAGTAAATGTACCTTATTTTTACTGTTCAAAGCTTCCCAAACCCTAGTCTCCTCATGCTCATCATCGATAGGAGTCACCGCTTCAACCTTCCTCTGTTTCTCTCCCCCTCGCCTTGTTCTAGGTTCCTCGCCGTAGATCAGAGTCGCCACACAACCGGAAGGAGCACCACGCCGCCAGCCTCGCACCGCCTGCCCTGGCCCTTGCCTTTGCTCGCCATTTGAAAGCGGTGATCAAAGCCACCTCGATCTTCTTCACTCCCTTTTCTTCACCATTTTTGGAAAGCTTCTTCAATGGATTCCAACAGTCAGAGCGCAAAGAAGAGAGGTCAACCGAAGAAGGACAAGTCTTCTCATACACCACCGGAAGAAGAACCGGAGATCCCGAAGATGAGAGAACAACACCACCAGTCTCCGGCAGACGAGAAGTACGTTCAGTGGAAGACCGTTGCCAATCCTCTACGACTGGCTTGCCAATCACAACCTCGTTTGGCCTTCTCTTTCTTGCCGGTACTTTCATCTCTCCTGAGAAAGCAAAGATGTTCAAGTCGGTTAGATGGAGGAGCGATAAGAACAAGATCGCCGTTGTGTTTAAACTTCGATTTCATACTACTCAAGTAAAATGTTGTTTAACTTGAAAGAAAGATGTTCTTAGGTTTTGTCAATTGTAAGATGTTGATCCTGGTGAAATTTCTTCTTCAATCTAATTATAGATTCCAGATACATATAAATCTACATATGGAAGTATGAACTTCTGATATGAATTTTTGGGTATGAATTTTCTAGGTATGAAATTCATTCAAAAAAATAAATAATAATAATAATAATGATAATGACAATAATAATAATAATGATAATAATAATAATAAAGGTAAAACAAAATAAAAGAAAATAAAAAACAAAGTCACCAATTATTTTCATGTTTGTTTCTTTTTTGTTGAATACTAGGTGTGTTGCGCGTGCTTCGCACGCGCGTGGTTTGATCGTTTGTACGTACGAAAATAAGTTGTAATCAATTAAGAAATGGTAAAATATCGAAAAGGGAACGCAGAGTACGAAAACAAGTTGTAATCGATTAAGGAATGGTAAAATATCGATTAGGGAATGGAGGTAAACAATGTCGAAAGCATAATCGAGGAGCTATGATTATCAGCTATCTTTGCTTGTTCATCGAAGAGCTATGATTCTCAGCGATATTTGTTTGTTCATCATCAAGATTGTCATCTTTTTTATCTGTTGAACGGGCTCTTCGTTTTCTTGATCTTGTTTCCTTGTTTTGCCATTTTAACCATTTTGCCCATGCTCCTTGACTTCCTCCGTGTACATCTCTTCTATCATCGGCTTCCATAGACGAACTCGAGCATTTATAAACCAATTCGACACCTACATGTTCATCATCACAGTTCAACTACTAACATTTAAATGAACTTTAAAAGGAAGTATAAATCAACAAATTCTACTGTACTTGATTAGAAATGCAACTGACTTTATTGTTTAGAATGAAGAGTGTAAAAGTGCATAAATGAAAACAATTTCACCCGATTGAAATCACAGCACATTACTACTCAGGTTAGTGCTTTATTATAGTTCATAATCACTTGTTCGCCAGCTTAAGTGTTGTCTGCTGTCTGAATGGAATAAAGTTGGCCAACAGCGCTTGTCTTCATTCATCAAGCTTGAAATCTGAAAGTGAGCAATAAGCATGTTGAGGAAAGTAAACGAAGCATATGAGCATGTTATAATTTGTTGTTGTGTCATCAAATCAAATGGGAATAAATCCACTGTAATAACAAAGTTAATCCTATTCTGTTTCCAGTCCGAAGCAGTAATGTAGTGTCCCTTGCTCCTTAAAGGCCTGGAAATGTGTGAGGCAATGGATCCACCAACACCCGTTATCGAAACCTTTAGCTTCTCGGATGGCCAATAAGGTTCCCTCTCGAGTTCTTCATAATTGTATGACCCATAATTGACGCCATCAGAGCCTCATGTTCTACTGAAAAGAGATTAAAGATTGAAACATGGATATCAATACGAGCAAGCGTTCAATTACTCTAATCTCACACCCATGGAATAATATTGATCAATCTTGAAAACTTAAAGGATTGTCAAGAATTATACACTACTGAACTGTACAAAACTAAAAAATGGAGTAATTTTCAAGAGCTCGGTTGCTTTTGTTGACACAAAAATTTATCAAATGTTTCAGCTAAAGAATTGATAAAAACACCAAAAACAGGCAACCTCGACCTAAACTACTCATCTAAACCAATTGTTAACCAAAACAAATTGAGGCACGAGAATGATAATATAGCAGTAGAACTTCAGAGCACCCTGAATGACGATATCAGAATACACCACTGTCCTGCAATTTCAAGAAGCAAACTCGTACACAGTAGCAATTTTAGCAGCACATAACTGAATTACTCATATGAAAAATGAGTTTTTTCAGCTTCATAAAAACCACTTTTGAATGACGATATCAGAATACACCACTGTCTTGCAATTTCAAGAAGCAAACTCATATACAGTAGCAATTCTAGCAGCACATAACTGAATTACTCATATGAGTTTTTTCAGCTTCATAAAACCCACTTTGAATCTGGATTACTTTGCAAGATAATATGAAAGGAAACAAAATACTGTTGTTTCAACCCAAATCATACTTTTGTCCACTTTTTTGTCCACATACACATTCCAGTGGTAAGTGTTGATAACATGATAAATCAACTAAAGAAACCTTAGTTGTAAGTGGTTCACAAACACATAGCACTATCTCATGCATAATTATTATTCTACAAGCACCATTTTACACCAGTAAGCATTAGAAAAGAGCAGTGGACTAAAAATGCAGTGAAATGAACTAAGCTACAAGTCATGACAAGTGCACAAATAATTCAGCAATATGTATTCTATAAGTTCAAGTTAATCGTGATAAGCTTATACTGCACACTCAGTTTCTTTGATTGGATCCTGATTGCATACAAAAAAAAACTTGGATACTTTTATTGGATCATTTCTATCGTCTCAAATCCAAAACCTTAGATATTTTATCCACAAGTCATAAAAATAAATTTTGTTAAACACTAATCCTTCTTCATCAATACAAAATTACAAAGAAACAAAACTTAATTATGTTCCACGTAAGGAAAAGTAATCAATTGACAAAAAATGACAAAAAATGAGATATGATATGTTGAAAAATGACAAACAACATTTTTAATCCGAAAGGAGGGATTCAATTTGTCGTTTTATACTTGCTTGGAACTTTGCAAAGTTGGAACTATCAATATTCCAGGAAGAAACATCTTTCTCAGTAATTTCATCAAACAGCTTGACTGGGAACTCAAACATACCACAACAAACAGATAGTCGGTCAGATTGATACGACGGCTTAAGATGGAAAGGAAGCGTAGAGAGAACTGGATGAGAAAGCAAAGTGAGAAGAAAAGTGAAAGAGCACTACAAACCCTAGCTTTGTACTGTGGGCGGATCAGACAAACAAAATCGAGAAGAACACAACGAAGATAGATCACCATGGCTATCTTTGAATCCGAATGAAAAGGCCCCATCTCGAGCTGCGACATTCATATCCGTAATCTTCTTCCAGACCCTGCCAACGAAAAATAATTATCAAATATCAGAATTTCAAAACCCAATTGTAAGTTAGGGTTTTAATCGTTCATAACTTTCTCATTATAAAGACGTGGAAGACGAAGTGGAAGACGAAGGATTGACACGTACCTACATCAGGTGGGAAGAGGAGAAGACGCCACGCCGCCATGAAGAATGACCGGCAGAAGGAAGCGGCGTTGACAAGAGCTAAGAGAAACACGCGAGTACCACACGTCGACTAATCAGGAGGTTGCAGGAAGAACGGTGAGAAGGGGCAAAAAAAAAGGGCATTCCTTTCCAGATGGTAGTATATCCCATTGTTGGCCCCTGATAAGCAGCCACAATAGCTCCAACGAAGCAGGTGATTAGTGTAATGGGCCGTTTATGGAGTTAAAAAGCCCGTTAATGTAGTAATTCCCAACTCAAACATATATTGTATATAGGAGATGGATTAATTAATTTTACCTATCATTAAAAAAAGTGATATAAATTAAAGCTACACAAAACAAAAAAAAATATAAAAAAGGTTATTTGACCAAATTCTTTCTAAACAAATGGACTACAACTACACATTTCACAAGCGTATTTTAGTTTTTTTTTTTAAGTTAACTATAATTACGCAAACCAAATAAGTAGTTCATTCTTTTTGAATGAGTTGCTTAAGTAGGTACTTTATGTATCTTTGTGCATAAAGTGGACACCTTTTGTTTTGTATCAACAAAGTAAGCACCCTAAATTATGTCGAAAAAGATCAAATAGAAAATAATAAATGACATTATCATATAAGTAAATCTTCTCTCCTATAATAAATAACTAATTTTCCTAATTAAATAATTAAAGAAATATGTTTCAACGTCAAAAAAAGAAATGAGATAGTAACTACTCCTAAATCTCTCCATAATTAATTACGATCATTTAACAAGATCCAACGTTTGTTCTTCTATACTCCATTGTTGAGCGAAAAGACCTCCGATACTCAATTCAAGAGCATCAATGGATGGTTGTCGTTGAATAAACGTCCCACATAACTCAGCAAATTCGCGTGTAAACGGTGAGTCGTCCATCTTCGACCAAATATAATCGATTTCCAGATTTTTTTTGTCTGTGTTTGAGGTAAGTTAATGATTGTAATTCCAATTTTAATCGTCTTGTATATAAGAACGACTGTGAAATCTCCTGATTATGATTTTGTCAATAATTTCAAACTTGTGTACATAATTGATGAATAAATAAATTGGTTATTAACATTAATTTGGGAAAAAATGTAGGAGAATCGACGGATGTAGTTGAAATATGACATGTTTGTACATATCAATTTATCAATGTGGTTTCTTGCCTTGTGTATTCGTTATTAATACATTTTTTTAGGTACTGTTTATAGCACTGTTACATTTATGTATTAAACGTATATTCGTTCTGGATGAAATACCTCAATTTGTACAATATGTATGCCCAGTGCATGTTGTGTAGCTGATTTTTTTGTTTTATTTCAAATATGAATATGTGTTCGTAATAATTTATTATGGTGGTGAATGGGAATTTGAAAACTTGTGGAATTTCGTTGGTGATGTTTCAAGCAAGGGGCTTGCGGTTAACGCATCTTGCACTATCGATGAGATGAAACATAACGTGACAACACAATTCGGACTTTGTGTAGCGAATTTTGCATTAAATTGTCGTACAAAAATCTCTTCAATCCATCTCTCAAGCCATTTGATGTCAACACAAAGGATGATTGGGATACATTTATCCATATAAACGGTCTACAACAATTTATGTGGAGTGTGCCCTTGTGTATCACGAAGTTGTTGAACACAATGATTCCGAACGGATGTCTGGAGAGCCACATAATGTAGCTAAATGTAAGAGTTCTCCCGTTCAATTGGATGAGGAAACGATGCATAATATAGAACATCACGTTGTTGTCGGCTCTTAGCTTGCTTTATGTATATCAATTGCTACTGTATTTGATTTCGTACATGATTTGCTATTAACAATGAACTTAAGAGTATCAGTTGTGTTGGTACTTTTAAATTGAATGGTTTATGTAACAAATTGCTCAAATACATATGTTATATGTATATTTAACTACTTTATGTACTAACATGCTTTGTGTACTGCATGTAATGCTAATGTATACCATTGATGATTTCTACATAATTAGCACACATATCAACCATCATGAACATACATTCATCTCTGATTATGTATCCCATTGTCGAAAATGTACATAATATAAACGTCTGCTACATTTAGTGTTCAATTTCCATTCCAATAGCCATGTCAATTGTCGATTATTGATATCAATACACAAACATATATCGTAAATAGTCTATTCAATACATATATGTACATTTTAATTGGTATATCCCGTTTAAAATCGAACATGCAACATCATTGCTCAACATATTTACCAAATTACATGCTTTTTGTACATACTTTGTACACCGATTTAAGAAGAAACAACATTTTTGATATCTGAATATGTAAAATTTAGATCTTTAAACCTTGGAATGGTATTTCGTTTACACAAATTTCAGAAATTATGTCTTCAAAATCTAGAACACAACAAGGCTGGTTACTAGGTGTTGAATAGTTTGTTTCCAATCGATTTCAAAAACTCATATGAACATATTGCTAAACCCAACACATAATAACCAAACATGTGAAGCGAATAAACGAATAGTTGAGATTAATTACTAACCTTTGTGTATTTGATGATAGAACATGTAGAAGGAGAGAAGAAACTTGTAATCTAGGCGATTCAAGAAGATGAAACAGTGAAGATGGTTTCCGCTTCTTCAAAGCTTCGACCTGTAACAATGGCGACGGATGAGGCGTGATAATGTTTGAGAGCGAGAATAGTGGATTCTTGTGCACGAGAATAAAGGAAGTGAGGAGCGATTGATGGAAATGAGCCGTTTGAGAAGATTTGCAGAATCATTAAGGGCTCGTTTGGTATGACTATAGGAATGGGGTTGGAATTAGGAATTGGAATTGAAATGAAATAAGGAATTGGAATAAGCTATTTCTGATACTTGGTGTTTGGTATGATGTTGGAATGAAATATTTTTGACATATGATTTTGATTTTATATGAGTTATGAAACGGAAAATCGTATCATATTTGATGATATTTGTGTGAATGTTTATAATGTAAATATATGCTATGTTTTAAACTACATTTAAGAAAAATGAAGACGAATAACTTAAAGATTAAACGCTAAATTCGTCAACCCAAATAAATAAGTATATATTTTTTCTAATTGAACAAATTATATTATTTTCAAGCATTTTCCGTTTACATTACATCTTGAATGAATTATTCGTATTATAGTTAAAAACTTTTTTTTGTCAAAATCATGTTTTTTACAAAATAATTATATAATTTAAATTAATTAATGGACAATAAAAAAAATTTATAAGAAAATATTATTTTTATATTGTGAAACTAAATAAGCAAGTATATATATATATATATATATATATATATATATATATATATATATAATAAAAATATATAAATGTAGTTTTAAATTTAAAATGAGTTTGTGTTGGAATGGGATACCCAACTTTAATTTATGGAATCAACTTCTTCTCTAAAGTTGAAATGAAATCATTCTCCTTCCGATTCCAAGCCTTATCAAACACGAGGTATTGATATGACTCATTCCGATTCCGATTCTTGATTCCGTGGAAATCGTACCAAACAAGGCCTAAATATGTTTCCTTTTTTTATTCCATACGATTGCCTTATATCTCGGTTGATTACTTGATTCAAAATCCGAAACCGCCTAAAACTGCCTAATTTAATTCCCATTTTCAATGATAATCCTAGTCATTTATTTGGATTTTTTTTCTTAAATAATAACAAAAAGAAAATAAATTCCGACATTAGGTACGGAGTAAAAGTAATTCCGAGAGTAGGAAGGAATTAGGGTCGGAGTATATGTGCAAAGGTAAGTATATTGTCCCTAACAAAACTACAATTGGTGAGTACCAATTTTCCACCTCATTTTATTTTCAAAACCGGTCCTATATTTCTACGTGTTTTTTTTTGAATAATAATTATAATTTCGTAATATTTTTTGAATTATATAAAATATTCAATAAAATTTTTAACTCTTATTTATATAGAAGTTAAATGATAATTATAAGTCAATAAAGTAAAGATGTAACTTTTTTATAAAAAATATAAATATTTATAAAAAAATAACGCATATATTTAAGTTCAAATTTTAATATAATATTTTAAAAAAATAATTGAATAATTATATTATAATTTAAACTTAAATATTTGTGTTATTTTTTTAAAAATAGTTATATATTTACTTTATTGATTTATAATTATTATTTAACATTTATATAAATAAAAGTTACAAATTTTATTGAATATTTATATAATTTTTTAAAAATAATACGAAAATATAATAACAATTAAAAAAAACATACAAACTAAACTACGGTTAAATTTGAAATAAGATGAGGCTGTAAATTGGTAAGCACCAATTGTTGTTTTATTGTACAATACATTTACCTCTGCACAAATATCACTAAATCTAAATGGTGGGGTGGAAATATGGTTGCCACGTTTCAAAACCTCTCTCCCACAAAAACAGTGGATTTTGCTTCCTTTTATCAAACAGTGATGATAATTTTTTTTTTTTTTATAAATGAAACCCGCAGTTTCAAACTGCGGGTTATTCATTTAAACCCGCAGTTTGAAACTGCAAGTCTACTTAGACCCTAACTCCAAACTATTCTCGGAATTACTTTTACTCCGTGCCGAATGTCGGAATTTGTTTTTTTTTGTTATTATTTAGGAAAAAAAGCCCATTTATTTATTTATATATAATTGGTAAAATTAGGTTGTCTATTTTAGGGTGTTATTCAAGTAAGGCCCATTATTCCGGTAAGGCCGTGCGGCCGTCTGTACGGCCGACACGTGTCACGGAAATTTTTTTTTTTTTTTTTTTTTTTTTTTTTTTTTTTAAACGAGTAAAAGCAATAGTTCAAAACTTATTATGGAATAGTTCATAAATTATAAAAGGATAGTTCATGAATTATAATAGAATAGTTCATAGTGTAAAATTTATAAAGGATTGAAAGTAATAGTTCAAAACTTATTAAGTAATAGTTCATAACTTCTAAAAGGATAGTTCATGAATTATAATAGAATAGTTCATAGTGCAAAATTTATAAAGGAGTGAAAGTAATAGTTCAAAACTTATTATGAGATAGTTCATGAATTATAATAGAATAGTTCATGAATTATAATAGAATAGTTTAAAGTGCAAAAATTTATAAAGAAGTGAAAGTAATAGTTCAAAACTTATTATAGGATAGTTCATGAATTATAATAGAATAGTTCATTGATTATATTAACAAGTAACAGTTCATGGATTATATGGGAATAGTTCAAAGTTTATAGGATAATAGTGCATAAATTATAACATGGTAGTTCAAATAAATTTTCATTAGTTTCCGGAAAAAAAAAAAAAAAATCGTTTCAGAAAAAAAAAAAAAAATTTTTTTTTTTTTCGGGACACGTGTCGCCCTGTGGTACGGCCGTACGACCGTACCGCAATAAAGCAACCGTACCTGAACATTTACCGTCTATTTTATATACAAAATACAAAAGATACTTTATTTCACCAATATTCTATTTTTTTTTTAAGGTTATCTACAACTACCCAAACTACGCGCATAGTTCAATTCTTTTAAAATTAACCACAACTACACAACTACACATGCTCCATGCCTAATTAATGGACCCCTATCGACTTAAAATTAAGAGAAAACTGCATAAAACCACCCTTAATAATCACTCTTTTGCAATAAACCACCCCTTATAAAAGTTTTAGCACAAAACCACCCTTAATGTTCAACTATTTGCAGTAAACCACCCCTAATAATTTTTTTGGCATAAAACCACCCTTAATTTCTAAAAGTTTGCAATTAACCACCCATACTAATTTAAATTACTTAAAATAATTTAAAATTGAAGCATTGACAAAGTAAATTTTATTATTAATATCACATTAATTTCTATAGTTTGATTAAATATTGTAATTTGGTTAGTATCACAATTTAAACTTGAAAAATAATCAAAAAAAATTATACAATTTTTATTACCCATGTACAAAACATAAAAAAAAACTATAGAAATTTTATATTCAGTAATTTATATACTATTTCATATTTTCAAGCCTAAATTAAAAAACATATTTTTAATAAGCTATATCTTTAAAAACACAACGTTTAATTTTGTGCATAACACAAAAGTATTTTGGCTTATGTATTGTTTATGGGTAATAAAATATGTTTTATTTTTAATTTTTCTAGTATAAATTGTAATACTTAATCAAACATATTGAAATCATCTATGATATTAATAATGAAAATTTATTATGTCTATGCTTCAATTTTAAATTATTTGAAGTAGTTTTAATTAGTATGGGTGTTTAATTGCAAAAATTTAAAAATTAAGGGTGGCTTTATGCCAAAAAATTATAAGGGGTGGTTTACTGCAAATAGTTGAACATTAAGGGTGGTTTTATGCTAATTTTTTTATAAAGGGTGGTTTATTGGAAAAAAGTGATTATTAAGGGTGGTTTTATGTAGTTTTCTCTAAAATTAACTTCAAGTCATAATCCTAATATAAAAATTAAAACTACACATGCAAATCGCTCACAGGCTTACATATTTCCCTGTGAGCCTCATTCTGCACTAACTCATCCACAGCTGGACTAATTCAGAGCTTCCTTGGTTAAATAATTTTAGCATTCAAAAGCTTATCATGATCATCATCAATAATCTCTTGTTTGACAGCGCCAAGAATGGTTTCAGTAGTAGCAGTTTCACAAGGTTGCTCCTTTCAAGCAGTATTTGCCAGACAACAAATCAAATGCATACATTTGATCATGTCCAACTTTACTTTTACGAAGATTCTTCTTCAAAAGATGAAGAATAACAAAAATAGATCAGTGTTCAGAAATGGAAGTATAGCATAAACAATAAGTAGCCCGGATAGAGATGCACTTACACTGATAGACCTTGCAGCTCCAGGAATTGGTGGCACCTCGTAGCCATTAATCTCCATAATCTAACCTCCTATGCAACACCACAACCAGGGAAGATACCCAGGACAGACCAAACGAGCTGGTATAGTCAGAATCGATAACACAAAATCTGAAGCAATTCACACCAGCGTGTGCTATTATATCAAGGATTATTAATAGAAGTTTCATCAAAATCATTGTAATTCGGTTTATGTAAGATATAAGAGCCAGGTAATGAACACTTATTAACACAAGAGGAACTGCTCTCTAGCAATCACAATAGTACATTGGTGTATACATATGTATAGTACATCAGAAAATAATTTCACAAGAATGTATCTAGTAACCCTAGAAGGAAGTACTTCCTTAACTGAGTGCAATGCTGAACATACACATAACAAGTCTTCTACAAAGGAGCCCAAGCCGATACCGCATACACTACCCGTCCTTTCCAACCCATTAACACCCAATTTCCGTCTACATTCAGAGAATAATCCTTGTGGTAGAACTTCATCTTATATCTTCCTCCATCCATGATTTCTTGATCCAAAGGAAGCTGCCTAAACCCTGCTTTGATATTCCTAACCTGCCACTG
Organism: Fagopyrum homotropicum; assembly: GCA_033239125.1. Lineage (NCBI taxonomy): Eukaryota > Viridiplantae > Streptophyta > Magnoliopsida > Caryophyllales > Polygonaceae > Fagopyrum > Fagopyrum homotropicum. Next base: position 20,119,938 of record BSWB01000006.1, read on the forward strand.
TTTATAAATTTCAGGCCTTTCAACTCTTTCAGTTCCCTCACAAGCGACCACATTCATTATCTCTCGCCCATAGAACTCTCCCTCAAACATAGACCTCTCTACGTTTTCCAGGGGAGCATTCGTATCAAGCATGTCAAACAATGTAGAGTAGTAGAACAACGCCTCCCTAAACCGCGTAATAAAGAAAGGAGCACTCAACGACCCGTTAGCAATTCCATGCACAAAGAGATTGGGTTTTATCTCCTTGATCAAGTTCAAGACCGCGTCCCTTGGACTATCGACAGCTATTGTCTCATCGAGAAGATTCTTCATCCGATATAGGCAGTTAACAACTACAGCTTCATCCTCTTCAAAGTTAAAATTGTCCACCTTAATAGTCTCCCATTTTTGGGCTATTGCAGAAAACTCAAATGGGACCCCGAACCTCTCGCAGTACTTTGCCAACCGACGCCCAGTTTCCTCCACATTTTCCTTTGGCCTGAATCCAGATTGAGGAACCTCTACCCCTGTTATGCGTAGTGCTGGAGGGCCTTCGGGCCTTTGTGAGAGGAGTTGAATGAGAACAGGCCACTGAAAACCATAACATATCCCGAAATCTATGATGTGAAGCTTCTTTCTATTCTCAACTAACTTCAAAATGTTGAGGTTTGAAAACATCATCGACATCCTCCAAAATGGGCATAAAGAAACAAAGAATTGGTACGCTTTTAGTATTTGAGAGGTAGAGGTCCTCTTAGAAGCCAAAGCAGTATATATATGTGAACCAGTCCCTTCCATCCGTGCCTCAAGGGCATTTGCAAAGTAATAAGCCAATCTCTGTGACCCATCACCTTGGAGAGACGAGTGTAGCCTGATTTGCTTTAGCAATTCACGAGAAGTTCTCCAATTATCAGACGCAACAGCTTGTGCACCAAGAATCAACAAGTTCCTTAAATCCACCGCACTTTTTCCATCGTCGTGTTTCTTAGAACATCCTTCTAGTTTAAGGCGTGGCACAAAATCCCTATCACAACCATTCTCAGTTGTCTTAGGATGGTGGTATAGCAACACCCTGTCAAGCAATTCGGACAAATCTTCAGTCTCTTCCATGGAAAGAGCTGACTGCTTGCTGCTCCTCCCTTCCTCTAAATCCTCATCATCCAGGTAATGAATCTTCCTCGCCTGAGGGACGGAGGTTGAATAATCCCCCTTCGGCTCTTCAGGGGAAGTGGTATTATCAAGATCAATCACAAGGTTGCTAGCTTTGGGAAGGAATTTACTGGCTTCCTCAACCCCCTTCTGGAACAATATCATCGATTCTTTATCACTAAATATATTATAACCTACAGGCAAACTAGGATTCTCCGTTAAAAAAGTTCCATGGGAAATAGAGGATTTCTCAACATTGGACTCGACGGAATCAACTGGTCTAGTTGTATTACAGAAATCACCCGAACCTGATGAATTGTCACCTGGGCTATCAACAAAATGATCTAAAAGTGGATGCTGATTAGGGGAAAGAGGATAATTGTGTCCTAGGGCATCATAGAATGGCTTCTCAGCAGCTTGAAGGACTAAAGGATCATAAAACATGCTAGGCTTTTCATCCACATTCTCGTCCATTAACACCTGGCTAATGTATTTTAGCACTTCAGAACCAGCGTCATCAGATGATCCAGAGGAGGAGGAAGAAGAGATGAGATTTCCAGGGACAGTATCAGTTTGCAAGGGATGAAAGTCAAGAGAGCTAAGATCAACGAATGGGTCTTTATTGAAGAAATTGTCGTAGTTCAGGAAATCATCGGCTCCAAATTGGGAATCCATGATCATGGAATCAACTATTATAGAGCTAAATGAAAACCCTAAAACAAGAAATTAATCAAGCAAACGCCAGACTGCCTTTAAATTGTCATAACCAATTGAAGGAAACAAGTAATCAGTGGTAACTCAGATCAGATTTAAGCAATAGGAGTAGAGTCACTAACCCAGATGAGAATCGCATGAATTAAGGATGGATGAAGCGGTCTTTGCATAGAGAGAGGGGAGGTACGAACAAATTTAGTGTGATATTGGAGCTTGAAAGGAAAGAGAGATGAAAAGTGTTGAATTTATAGTTGGTGGAAACTTCGTGGAATGTACTCGTTGTGCCAAACGATGAAAATTCAACACCGACGGAGCGCCAGTAGGGGAAACCGCCGCCGCTTCCTGTCGCTGAGGAACCGTGGAGAAAGGTGACGGGCTGTGAAATTCTCTTTAACTAGCCTAATACCCGCACAATGAGTTTGAATAAATTTTAAAACAATAATAATTATTAATTAAAAAATTGTTAGTTAAACAAATTACAATTTTTAAAAAGTGTTAAATGTTAAGAAGAATGTATTAATATCAATCAAATTAGATTATATAAAAAAAATTAATTATTAAATTTATAATAATTGTCAAAGTGTTAAATAAAAAATTTACGTAACAAATTTCTAATAATTTTTTAATATTATTACTTATAACTAAAAAATTAAAGTTTATTGAAAAAAGAATCGTTTTTAAAATCGATTATTTTAAAAAAATTCGATTTAATAAAACAATTATAAAATCTTTATTAACAATATTACAAATATTTTAAAGAAAATATTGTTATATCTCATATTGTAACCAATTAAAATCTAATTGGTTACAAAATAAATCCGAACTAACATTTAAATCTAATTGGTTACAATTAAAATCTAATTGTTATATCTCATATTGTAACCAATTAGATTTAAATGTTAGTTCGGATTTATTTTTATAACCGTAAGATATTGATAATGAGAAAAAGAAATTATTTTTGTTGAATTGGCATGATGAGATGGAATATATTTTAATTTTGACTTAAAATATTTATTGAATAATGGAATAATTGTAATTAAAATGTGACAAATTTGTAAATATTTAACAAAAAGTCCTAGGTGGACTAAAAGGGTTCTATTTTAGTAGTATATATAGATTAGCTTATATATATACTAGTAAGGCCGCGCGTGCTTCGCACGCGCGCCGTTAAATGCGATCGTTAACTAATTTGGGGAAAAAATGTGAATAATATTTGGTATCTTCGATTATATTTTTAGTTTCATTACACAATAGAGATAAGTGACTGTTACATCTAACCGAAAGTCGTAGTACATCAGAAATTAGCGTTTATTACATTTGAAAAATATAGTAACAAAAGTACCGCGTAATTATGTGCATTAACTTCCAAACCATAAACCTGCTCCAATGTAGCTCTTGCATTGGATTTTCTTGAAATTCAAGGCTGCAAAATAAATAAAGTATATTAGACGGCAATATTATATATTCAACTGAAACGAATATGGTAAAAGTTAAAAATTAAACCTTGGTTCAACTCATCAAATTAACTTGACTTTGTACCAAATTTTCGAATATTTGCTTTATCGAGTATTTTAAATGAGACAATGTTTGTTATGGAGTTGTTAGACGACCCGTCATCTGTTTCAGCCTCGCGTCTGAAAATATTCAGGTCTTCTCTTCTTCTTGCTCGCGAAAGTGCAACATAAGTTTGACCATGAGTAAAAGATGGCTCCCGTAAAAATAGACTCACTTGATCGAGTGTTTGTCCCTGAGATTTATTAATTGTCATCGCAAAGCATAATTTTATAGGAAATTGTTTTCTCTCAAACATAAACGGGTATTTTGTGTTTGACGGTCTTAGAGAAATTCTTGGTATAAATGCTTGCTCACCCTTATAAAAACCCGTCGTTATTTCACAGTGAATTATGTTTCTATAGAATGTTTTACATATTAACCTAGTGCCGTTACATAATCCATTTGACGGATCAATATTACGTAATAATATTACAGGGCAACTTTCTTTTAGAATAGGCTTATGTGGACTTATTCCCGGAGGACATAAACTATTAAGAAATTCAATCGGATATATGTTTGAGCCAGCATCTATAACAGAATCGAAACTTAAATACGTCTTTTCATTTCCGGGAAATTCATCAATTAATAAGCTGTTTATGTAATCGACGTCTTCATTTTTCGGTGTAAGAACAACTCTTGTGGAAAATATTGAGAAATTTATACTTTGATGATATAATTCTGGGAAAATTGTGTTGATTATAGATGTAGTCATGTTTTCAGATATCGGCTTGCATAGCACTACTGAATTTGGAATTTGTACTTTTGCGTGTTCATCCCTCTGAAGTTCACCATTTCCTAATTGCAGTAGAAAATTTGCAAATTGAAGATCTTCCTGTGCTCGTATATTTTCTGTTAAACTAAATTTATGCAATGATGGTCACAACTGAGACGTCACTAAACTACAATTAATTGCTTCTCTTTGTCCTTGATGAGGAACAACAGGCAACACTTGTCTAAAGTCTCCACCAAAAACGACAATTTTACCTCCAAATAATTCCTTCGAGTTACATACATCCTGTAGTAACGTATTTAGAGACTCTATGTTTTGTTTCTTTGCCATTGATGCTTCGTCCCATATTATTAAAGATGTTTGGCGTAGAAGTTCTGCAAGATTGCTTTGCTTTGAAACATTACATAATTGACTGCTATTATCATCGATTGGTATTTTGAATCGTGAATGTGCTGTTCGCCCGGACGGTAAGTTTGAAGCTGTTATGCCTGATGTAGCTGTAGCTATAACGATTTTTTGTAATTTCCGTACTTTAGCATATAGAGCACAATATAGAAAGGTCTTTCCCGTACCACCAAGGCCGTCTATGAAAAACGATCCAGGATTATTATTCTTAATTAACGTCGTTATTGCTTTATAAGCAGATCTTTGAGTAGTGTTAAGCATTTTTGAGGCATTTATATATTGTTCAGGAGTCACTGCACTCAATGCATCCTCTATCTCACGATTTATGTTTGATGAGTTATCGTCTGGTAAAACCGATACAATTATTCTATAATATGCTAGGGATTTCCCCATTGTCTCTAGGTACACATCAATGTCTGTGGATGTTAATTGGCGCACTTTATTTGGATTATCTGGATAACGCTGACGGTAGTCATCTGATAATTGTTCGTAGTATTTTTCCCATAAATTTTGGGGGTTTACAGGCGTGCAAAAGATAAGCAGAGTTGCAAATAATCTCCTTAGAGTTTTTGGCATTTGTGTTGTAACTGCTTCTTCCATACAGGAGTCCGTGTATCCACTAACCTCGATAAGACCATAACTCAAAGCAGCTTCTTCAAAAGTCAAGTACGTATGATTGTTTACTGTTCGAAGATCCTCAAATGATTTTGGACCTTTTACATGTGTTAATAGTAATCTTAGATAGTAGCGCTCGCCCTCACACGGATTTACATATGCCAATCGACCTAGTGATAGTCTTTGCTTTCTTTCGTTCCATTTTTTTAGCTTTTGATTCCAAGTATAGTGCTCTGGAAATTCAGAATACAAGTACTTAGTTGTTGACTGGGAGTTTGCATTTGTGTTAAAAAAAGAAATAAGAGTCGTTATTTGGCGGCTTTCGTCGGAAATAATATTGCTTAGTTGTTCAGATGCTGAAAATGTTATGGAATGCATATGCGGTAAATGTATTTGTAATAAGAAGACTGCCGGATTTATATCATATAAATCAAATGCAAATATACGCCACGCAGCTTCAGGAGGAGAAACCCATCTGCCATTTTGGTAATCCTTAATTTCATCTTGTATAACAGAATGATCTTGTGTAATAGCAAAACTTATTTTATCGTGTCCTTTGTAAACATACTTATATATGTACTTTATTGCTGCAAAGGTAGAACATACCTCAACATTTATATGACAATTAAATGTCGCAAGTAAATATGGATTATACGGTATAACCCACTGATTATCAAGATCTGCACCTCTAACTCGTACTACGTCAGAGTTATTCCTGCGTCGATAAGTCGGATAAGAATCATCAGTACTTGATGTATATTCAGCATATTTTTTTGGATAACCGTATTTACACATTAACTTATTATTCTTTTTCTTCATGCAAGGGCAGCTAGGATTTTTTTTACCACATGGTCCATGCATCATATGTTGCACGACAAGTTTTCTTAACTCTGGATATTCATTTGACGGGATCTCTGCACTTACGTATTTATCATATTCATCCGGCGAACGTATTTTATTTTCATTCGATAATATTAGCAGAATGTGTGCATGAGGCAAACCTCTTTTTTGAAATTCTATAACATCCACACGTGCTGTAATGCTACCAAATATTTTTTTCTCTTGTAGCAATGATTTTAATTTTATTAAGTTGGCTCTAAATATGCGGGAAACTAAATCCGGTCGATCTTCGGCCTTTTCACCTAAAAGCATTTCATTTTTTATTTCAGGCCATTGTGGATTACAGGTCATTGTGATGAATAAATCTGGTTTACCATATTTTTGCACAAGTGTCATTGCATTAAGGTATCTTCTTTTCAAATCTCTAGGGCCACCAATAAAGGATGCTGGGAGGACGACACGCTTACCGATATCATAAGCCCTTCTCAACCCGTCATTAACACTGTCAACAACACCTTGGTACAATTCACTTCGAATAGCACTTTGATTTTTACGTAAGAAATCAAGCCTTGTATTTTCTATTTTGACATACATGTCAACTATATACTGTTGATAAATTCTACCCGCTTGTAAAATATGATTGCCCTCACGTATTTGAAATTTGAAACTGTAATACTCACGACAAGATATTTCTTGTCCTTGCTTCGGTGGAAAAGCAGCTACGGCTGTAAAAAAGAAAGATAATTAAAATATTAGAAAGTCCGTACGTCGACTATGATTACGACTGGAAAATTATACTAAGATGAAAACATGCATAGATATAAGAATATATCGCGTTACCTATTTCTTCACGACTGAGTACCTCATCAGCCGTATCATTTTCCACACTCACAATTGGAAAAGAAGATTCTTCTATCATCTGCCGATTTGTGCGTATAATTTTTTTGATGCCTTGATGCCAACCACATTCTCCCCGAGTAAATAAGAGAGGATACTGTAAAGGATCATAACATCCAAAGTAGTGCATGATTCTATAAGTCTTATTTTCGTTTCCTAATACAATAACTTCAGGACTATTAATGTTATCCGAGTTTTCATTATCTACGAGAATTGCAGCGACCTCGTCGGACGTGGGAGCGTTAAATACTCTTTGATCCAACGTTGGATTTTTGGAGATTAATATTTTTGTATCGTAATTGACTTCACGCTGTGAAAGATTCCTAAAAAAAGATGCATACGGGTTTTCACACATTAATTCGATTATCATGGAGATGATGTCAGGGTTTAACTCAGTAAATGTTTTAACACGGTGCTCTTTTTCTTGTAAACCGTCAAAGAAATATAGCTGTAAAAATTTCCGCTTATCAGTTTGAGGAGATATACTCGGTAGAAAGTGATACAACTGTCCTTGTAAACGAAATACATGTATGCCTCTAATTGTTTCTGCGTTTATGTTATCATATCCGAGAGAACTGAAAGCAAAGAAGTTGTTATACAATCTAGCATATTGCCTAAAATGATCACCTAGGCTAGTCTTATCAGTGAACAAACGAAACAACTGAGAAGGAAATGGGTTTGCTATTATCACCACGCTACCATTCTGACAGCAAAAAGTTGGCGGTTCAAATTCAAATTTTTTGGCACCGCATTTAGCACACGGAGGTTGTGTACGAAGTTCATAAGCGACAGACGGCAAATGATCATTCCCTATTGCTAGGTGAATTCTTGCGGGGGGTATTCTACAACGTTTCCTTTTTCGGTTGGATGATTCAGGTACATCAATTTGACAGTTCATTTGTTGGCCTTCACTCCGGTTTCACCTACAAAAGGAAAGTCAACCCTGATGACCGGAGTAAAAAATAAACGAATTTTTATTTAGAATTTACATGCAGGGATGTACCAAAATTGCAACTACAAACAAAATAACTACACTAAGCAACCAAAAGACAAAAAAAAGTGTGCATGCAATGTGAATAAACAAACATGCTAAATGAAATAAGACAAATAAATTATAAGAAGCAATGCCCTCAGAAACACAACTGCGTTATGTGGCACAAGTAAATTGTTATTTCTTGATCTGGGCCCACACGGATATGTTTCTTATTAGTGTCCTGAAAGTCAGCATGATATATACGTAACATGTGTGCTAATTAGTCGATTAAGCCAAACTTAGGCAGTATATGAATATCGTACGTATTGTACCTAACCATATGTGTGATAACCGAAAATTTTAAACTCCGTATGATGCTGATTTTAACCGGATTTCGATCCGTCGATCTTAAATGAATAAATACATAAAATAAAATAAAATAAAACGAGTTTTTTTTTTCTATCATTTTATGTGACCTTAATTCACATAAAATGATAAATGATGTAACCGGAAATAATTTACGTACCTTTTAATTAAAATATAAACTTATATAATACGGAACTTAATTCCGTGCTTTGAAAAATAAAAACCGAGGAGCGGTTCCGTACGAATAATATTTTAGCTATCATCCCATAGTAAATAAATGAACTGAACCGGCCCAATTTACGGGCCCATGAGGCCATGACTTCAGCCGGCCCAAGACCTCCTAATCTAACCCTAAACCCTAATCACTCCCTAAACACGTTTAAGCCTAACCTTTTTTTTTCGTTCCTTCAACTGTGCCGCTTCTTGCTTCCTGCTTCTCCCTCTCTGTACGAACAACAACAGCAAAACCGACACCATCGCCACCATGTCTTGCTCAGCCGCCACGACCATCTCGCCGGAGACGTAGCTGGGGACGCCACTCCGCCTTCACCGGGAACCTAGGGGATCACGCGTCCATCTTGCTGCAGGCCACAACCGCCCAGGACCGCACCTCTTTTTTTTTTTCTCTCTGCTCGCGACAATGGACCAGCACCTCTGCGCTCCAAGCTGCTGCACTCCTCCATCGGGAACAAGACCGGAGTGGGACGTCTTGCTCAACCTGCTGCCAACAGCACCTCCGGTAAGTTACGACCTGCTGTCAACCTTCATTCATGGGTTCAAAACCGTAACCCCTCCCTTGCTCCCGTGCAGCCAGCCGTGACAAACGAAAGCTGATCCTGCAACTACTCAGAAGCCAACGCCGGGTCTTCCTCCTTGTCGAACGTCCATGAACTGTGACCTCTTGTGTTGTGGGTGAGTAGGCAGCACTCTATCCTTAGCATCTTGTACTGTATAGGAGAGTTTACTTTTTTTTTTTCTTGAGTGCTGAATGAGGGTTGTGTAGAGTAGAGTGTGTTGAACAAATGTAAGTGAAGAGAGTAATGTAGGTTGGATCTTGAAGGACTAAAGATTCAGTAGAGAGAGTTTAGCACTTGGGACGTTCAGATCATGGTAAATGTGAGAGGCTGCTGACAGAGAGAATCGAACCTATGACCTTAATCATCCTAGGAAAAATCTCAGTTTTGGGGGCTGAAATGGCTAACTTTGAACCTGTATTTGGATAGCTTAGATCGAACATCCACCGTTGAATTTTTGATATATTGTAGATAGAAATATGAAGTTTACTGTATTAAAATTTGGGAGAAAGTTAACGGTCGGATTAGAACTTATAAGGACTCAAAGTAGGGCAAATGAGCTGTTTTTACAGCAGGGGAAAATAAACTAAGTATGGGAAATTTCAGCTTTTATACAACTTTGGAGAATTTTTGGGAGAGTTATGAGTAAGTATTTTGTGAGAGATATTTACCCCTATATTTAGTGTGCATATCATAGAGGATCTAAGTTTTTATTTTGGAATTTTTATAACCTTATCCAAGCGGCGTTTATGAACCCAAAATAAGGCTTTAACGACTATGGTATAAATTAAGAATGTTGGATAACTCTTACAAAACTTTACTAAATCCTTACCAAACTTTTCAATGAGAACTAGATTATGGACATAGGTTCTAAAAGAAAATATTAGAACTAAATGATAGACTTTGAGAACTTTCAACACTAAGGGTAAAATGGTCTTTTACCGTAAGAGAGCTTTTTCCGTAATTCCTTCGCATGAGGTTGGACATCTGGATGTGATTTTGATTCACATGCCTTATTTGACAGACGTTGGAGTTACCACGAGTGCGGAACGTGTTGAGACTGGTTAGAGTGTGTTTTGACTCAGGTAAGTCCTTGCGACTTACTTAGCCAGTTTGTGGATATTAGTTGGGTGATAATGGTTGTGTGTGTGCAATGTATGTGATTATAATAATAACAACTTGTTAGGACGACCGTTGTTGTTATGTGTTAAGGCCCAAGTGTATGTATAACGGGCCGTGACATCACTGCCCAGCTCTGCCAAGAGACTGGGAGGTTCTCTATACCCAGACCATCTAGGTACACGGTGAGATGCATCGGATCCACTCCTTGGGTACATGGGGGCGGAGGCGAGGTTTGGGAATCCCTCGTGTCACAAAATAAGTATCATTAGAGTGAATGACTTAAATTAAGATAATAAATGGATTGTTTGAAAGCATGATGAGTGTTTATTATTTTATGTGTGTGTGTGTGCTATTATTATTCTCCTAATGTTTAGATAACTAGCTAATGGTTGTTTTGTTGTGTTTTAGTTTCACGGCAGGTTAGAGCAGCAGTTGAGTGATCCGGAAGTAGTGGTCAGCCGGGTCTCCGTACTCCTTAGAGTGGGGTTGAGTGTTAATTGTTGTTTCTTTCTTCTTGTTAAAGACAGTTAGACTCTTCTGTTGTTTAAGTATCATAGGCTGTTAGACGTTGTTGCATTCGTCTCTTTAAAATAATATTTTATAAATTTCGGTTTTTCTTATCTGTGTCTTGTTGCAAGATCATAGTAAAATTGTTGTCAAACTAAGGTCGGGACCCATTGTGAGGTCCTAACCAGTAGCACTCCGAGTTCTGAAAATTTGGGGTGTTACAACATGGTATCAGAGCTCTAGGTTGGCAACAATGACACTTGAAATCTTCTGAAAGACCGAATAAGTTTTAAGCAGAACCCGAAAAGGGGTCTGAGTTTTAAAAAGAGAATTTTGGTTTTTAAATGCATGCATAGTCTGGTTGAGAATAGAAAAGTACGGCTGACCACCACTACTACCGCGGATCTCAGTATGCTTAGTATGGACTTTAGGTTTTACTGTAGTTGGACTTTTAGCTGGTTTATAAAGATATGTTATATAGATAGGTATATGCCGAAGATTAGCAGAATTGTAGCTATGTTATGTCCTTAACGGAGATAACATAATGAGTTTCTCACCCCTTGGATACATCTAAGTAGATTTTGAAGGGTGTCAACGTGAGGATTAGTATGCACATCTTATGTGCATTAGGGTAGACGAACGTCGGACAACTCCTTCGAGCTTGTTGAGGAACGTCAAGACCGAAAAATGAAGACTCAAAGACAACACCAATTAAGAAGACAAGAAGAGAATCCCGAATCAACTCAACGGGATCAAATGACGGATATTAAAGAGTAGTGCCGGAGAAGCAAGAGATGCTCGCCAACTAGGGAATTGGAGAACGACAACAGAGAGGCTATTCCAAGTTGTGTAAAGTGACTTCACAAATAAAGAGGATGACGTCGAAAATTGCCATAGACATGAAAGCCAAAAGGGAGATATAGTAGCGATCAAGAAAAGAGACATAAAATTTAAGCTCACTGACAGACTAGGAAGTGAAAGTTGATGCCAAAAGCAAGGCGAAATATGATCACTCTCAACAAGCTAATTGCCACCACAATCCAGATTGATAACCGAGACAGTCAAAAGTATGGAAGTCAACACGAGATACATTATCCATCCAAATAGAAAGAATTAAAGAGCTGCAACATGGAAACTTACGCGTTGCCAGAAAAGGAAAGGTGGATTTCACCAACGTGGAAATGGAGTGATCTCGTAGAACACAGGAGAATTTTGACATAGACCGTGATACAACAATAACCAGCTTCTGTAAAAGCAGCATTACAAGCAACACTCAAGGAAGAAGAGTGTGTGAGAAGAGTATTGGTGAACTCGAGGGACCCCAATAGCTTCTCATTCAAAAGGAATTTAAGCTAACAACACTACAAGTTCATAATAGAGGACCGCAAATAGACGATAACTAAGGTAAAAGAATCACGGAGATGTACCTACAAGCTACCCTAGAAGGATTGAAAAGTCTGTTGATGGAAGAAGAATGATACAACTGGACTCGTAAGAGTATAACGATCTGACAAAAGTGTAGATTGTAGGAGGAGCTAAAGAAGAATAAATAAGGAGACTGGAGAAAATATATTGCACCAAGTATATCAAGCCTCAAAAGAGATGGAAGAAAAGTAAGTCTATGATGTTGTAGAAGGTCAACTACATCCTACTTGGACAACTTAAAAAGTTACATGCGCGGGTTAACTAGTGATGGTTAGTTAACTGATAAGAAGAATAACCACAAGGTTATAAAAGAATTTTATCGACATCTAGGGAATTTCTTTCGGAGATCCACGACGAAAATGGTGAAGTTAAATCAATACAAGTACTAGTAGCTTGGATGGTAACGTTAAATGAGTCCAATATGATAACTCTAATAAAGAAAATTTAAGAGCAGCTCTTGACGGTCGGTAATGACCCTTGATGATAGTAATGGTGTAAAGAAAATTGTTGGGAGTAGTTACCTACTACTGACTACGAAAGATACATATCAGAGTTAGAATGAAGGGATCCTTGTAAGAAGAACTAGAAGACTAAGAGGAAGCAGATGATTGGAAACATGTCCTATGTCTTAGCATTCCACACAAGTAAGACTGATGGTACTCCTTCGAGAAAAAGTAGGGTCAGACTGTCTAGGTTGACAGGGAAAACCCTTGTGATTAAAGATGTGACACAGAATAATTGGAAATTCCGAGGCGGCACAAACATGAGGAGTATGATGTAAAGCCTTGGTGAAATGTGTGGTCGAGTTGTGAGGTGATTGCAGATAGAATCTACGGTCGACTAAAACAGACATGAGATGGAGTAAAAGTGAAAGACTAAAGGTGGTTATATGGATCCGGTACCACACCAATAAGATGGTTACCGAAAGGACTAAATACTGTTATTTAAGGGAGAAAAGAAGGTACTCCATGGAAATTCAGCTGGACTGATGACCTAAGAGTTGCTGAAAGTAATAAGACCAATCAACGCAGTTGTAAAGTGTGTACGAGAAAACTCAAAGGGATTTAAATATCTTACGGGTGTAAATATCAAAGAAGGTAAAGCGACATGAGTATAAGGAACACACACATTAGATTAAAGGATGTCCGAATAGTAGTTACAGTGCTGGTTTACACATAAACCGTACTCGGATGAACCAGGTAAAACAAAGTTTTTTAAGCTTCACACAAAATATACTTGAAATTAAGCCTGTTGCGCTAAACGCTTCCACAAAAAAAGGGTGGCAAAAGGAGGAGAAATGAGCCACAAGAGTCCCGACTTTATAGCCCCAAAATCTTCTCCCCATACGTGTAGCTACTACCACGGCAAAAGAAAAGATGAGCTATACACACACCCTACACAGGCCGCAAAATACCCTGCCCAACTGGTAGACCTTACACCACAATTTCCTTGAGAAACCACTTAATCGTGTCGTGGTTCACAAACAAAGACTTCACTGGAGAAATTAGAAACTCAGCCATCCCTATGCAAAACCTAATATGAGCGCGATCCACGACGCGACGACGATCCTACATGTTCCAAGGAGAATTAGCTACACATCCAAATATACCAAATATAAAATTTAAATTTAACTACAAAAAAAGAACAAGAAGCGGGAAATTAAGAAAATGGAAAAGGAAGCGGCTAAGTTAAAGAAGGCAATCCCAAACGACAACAAGAAGCACAATCACCAAAAAGACACACATGCTTGACCATATGCAAGTCCAATAATATTATTATGTTATAAATAAGCGAGTAGTAATGTAGAGAAGCTTCAAAACCCAAAAAACAGACCGGAAGAGTCATTGTGAAGAAGTCCCTGCTGTTAGTCTGAAAGAGCCTCTCGAGGTTCCTTGTGTAGGCATCCAACGTAAGTGTCCCCGTTCCATCAGTACACTTGAACCTCATATACATCCTAGAAAAAGAATTAGAAATTAGCATTAATGGAATAGTAGGAAATAGAAAACAACACAAAATTCATAAATTAGACAAAGAAAGCTCACTTAGGCTCGGCCTTCTTCACGACACCACAAGTAACACAGTGGTACGACTGCTCAAACTGAATGGAATCGTCGGTGCAGGTTTTCCCGCATGCACGACAGCCAAAGGAAATTTTGATCTTTTCATATTGGATTTCTGGAATGTGTGCCTTTACACGGATAACCTGAGCCTCAATAATATCGGACACCTACGCAGGAAGGAAATTATAATTACAGTGAAATATGATTGAAATAACTTAAATTATGTTGTCGAAGAAACACATACGCGCAGTGACAAGGAAGCAGCAATAGTTGTCACTTCAGTGGGGAATCCTGGCATCTCATTGGTGATGGACAGAACAACCCTAAAATCAGCAGTTAACTTGTTCGCCCGGTACCACTGCCTCAGAGATTCAGCACGCTCACTAATAGGGTGAGTCTTGACCACCGTCGACATTGATCCAACAAGAGAGAAGCCTGGCGCAATTATTATAATTACAAATCAAAGGAAGAGCAAAATGCCTTTTTTTTTAAGAACGACTAAGCAGCAAGACACTGCAATAGGAAAGTAAATAGAGAGAGGAAGAAAAACGTAAAATATGTAACAACATAATGACTTATTCTTATTTATTTAAGATTTGTTCACATTGAAAGAGTTCTCTAATAGGAAAACTAAGATATGTTCACATTGAGCCATTATAGGAAGATCACCACATACGATAATCACAAAGAAACGACGAAGGCAATAAATGGGTTACCAATTTTAAAAAAATAAAGGGGCAAAATATCCAAATTAAACCATAAAATATCTTCTGTACAAGTCAAGAATTGAGATAAAGATATGTAACAGCTTCTCTTCAGGAGAATAGATAATGAAGAAATAAATTTAGAATTTAAAAAAGTGGAAGAGTAAACAACCGCTGAAGCTGCTGACTTTAAGGCCTGAGATCTCCACAATAGGGTCGTCGTCCAAGAGATTCTCCAGCTTCTCAAACTCTGTCATCAACACCCTGTTCCATGCGGCAATCAGGAGCACCTGGTCACAACTGATTAGGCAAACAAAAAAAATATTAGCGATGAAAAAGGGGTGGAATTATAAACACAGAAAACACAAAAAAAAAAGAAGAAAACATCAACCTGTCGTCAGTAACAGAAATCTCGCGCACAGGCAAAGAAGTGTCTCCTTTGGCTACAATCTTCTCTAGGTAAACCCAGAGGAGGATGACCACCACATCTAAAGCATTAGACAGATAGAGTGAGCGATGAGGAAAAAATAAATACACAATGCATGACCACATGGATGAAGAAGATGGAAGAAAATGTACCAAAACGATCGTCTTTGGTGGCGTCACGAGGCAAGTCATGGATGGGGACATAAAATATTGGTGGCTGACTCGAGCTAGGGGCGTCCTCAACAAAGAACACCTCAGTTGAGTTCGTGAAATACAGCTGTTTCTCACCAACATAAGTAGCAAACCTCGAGGGCACAGGTTTGACGACGGGGTGCTTCAAATCATACCACTTTCCTCTCTCAATTATGTTTTCATATATGCTTATATCCACACCAAACAACGTGCAAGTCATACGGTTATCCTGCATAGGAGACAAAAGTAAAACAGTTACCTCCACTACGCAGAACTAAGAACGAAAAAGATACCAAAAAAAAATGAAAACGAGACGAAAAAAGCAATAATGAGAGGAGCTGCAAGACAACTAACCATCTCATCTAGCAAAACCATCCGCTGGTAGCTGCATTTGGTGGAGCTTTCTTGCCTGGGTTGTTTGTCAACAACCCTAACTCGAACAATTTGAGTACGAGAGCGATTGACGAGCGCATCGAGCATGACACGAGGAGCAGACATGATGCTATAATAGCATGTCACATACAAGTGTAATCATTGCAGAAAAATTTAACCAATTAACATGCAAAGATGCAACTATACTGCATGCAATATCACTCCATACAATGTCAAATACGCACAAGCACATCATAAAAAAAAGCATATCATAGCCGAGTCTAAGATAACATTCACGAGCAATGCAAGAGTAAAAAAAAAAGCAAAAGAAGTTCGATAGGCATACATTGCTCAAAAGTTTGCAGCAACAAACAACAACTGGAAGCTGAACAAGAGAACCAAACCACGAACAACTACAATATGAAGACAATATTTATAAAAACAATTAGGATCGCAGAAAGCAAAACAAAGTAATGAATAAGAGAAATTTACATGCAGTAATTGACAAATCATATGGCTTTGACATTTAATGGTGCATGCAATACTAACGAAATGTGAACAAAAAGGTGTCAAATGTGAACTCACAAACACAATATAGTCAGCAAAGCCAAATGAAGACTAAAAACAACAATACAGTACAAACAATGTAACGATCCGATAAATTTGTAAGCAATAGAGAAACACCATTAAACCCAAAAGTAGGACATGGAGCACATGAACAGAAGACTGTAAACAACCACATGCATAGAAAGGACCACAATGAGTAACCGAAAACGGGTGATTTGGCAGATGGGAAAACTATGAACACGGTGTAAGAGGGCGACCACAAATCTGACTGCCGAACATTGTTTTTCCAAAAAAATAGAACGCAAACTATTATAAGACAACATAAAAACCATCCACCATAAGCAGTGCAATCTATTCTGCATGCTCTCATCGACAAATCATCGAGCATAGTGGCTGAAGAAATCAAAACAAAAATAAATATGAATAACGCTTGTCTCTGCTCTCATTGAAGGAAGAAGAAACAAGCATAACTAAAAAACGATGCAAAACCAAACACAAGCAGGGCATGAATCGACACAAAAAAAATCAAAAATAAACAAGCAAAAAGGCCGATCAACGACAAGCTCTCACATACAGATCCTCGAGTAGAAGAACGAAAACCAATAAACAAAAGACGAAAAGGATCGGCATCCAGGGTAGAATAAAAAACCTATTATTTATACGAGGAAAAAGAAACGGACCAGGAAGTTGAAACACAAAGCAAAAACGGCTGAAGAGAGGAGAAGAGTCGATGGAGGAGAATGACAGTTAATGAAGCGGAAGTGATTGTTTAAATAGCACCCCGGCAATTCAATTAGTGGAGAGAATGAGTACAATCGAGCGGCAGGAATTAATGCACCCGGGGGATTTCCAACACGTGTCTTCATCGAGCTCCTCACCCTCTTCAACCGCAGCAGTCGAAAGGACGTAGACGAACGGCCGGCTGCTTCAACACGAAAAACTCACAGCCCATCAAATAAATGAACATCAAACGGGATAACCTAATACCTAAATGAGCCCACACGGTACCTAATCCTAAAGAAGCCCAAACGGTAATCTAAACCGGGCCTCAAATAATTGAAACTGGGCTTTATGCAAACACTTTAATGGGCCGGCTGAAACCATCTGTAAACAGCAATATAATGTAATAATGTAAGATTGTCAAGGGCAATACGGGAAATTTTTTGCCTGAGGGGTATAAAAGGAAATGCCCTATTCATTCACCCAACTCCCACATTTAGTATAGTAAGGATATATATATATATATATATATATATATAGGGAAGTGTTCAAGTAAGGCCCATTATTCCGGTACGGCCGACACGTGTCCCGGGAATTTTTTTTTTTTTTTTTTTCCTGAACAAGTTTTTTTTTTTTTTTAAAAAAAAACGAGTAAAAGTAATAGTTCAAAACTTATTATGGAATAGTTCATGAATTATAATAGAATAGTTCATGGTGTAAAATTTATAAAGGAATGAAAGTAATAGTTCAAAACTTATTAAGTAATAGTTCATAACTTCTAAAAGGATAGTTCATGAATTATAATAGAATAGTTCATAGTGCAAAATTTATAAAGGAGTGTAAGTAATAGTTCAAAACTTATTATGGGATAGTTCATGAATTATAATAGAATAGTTTAAAGTGCAAAAATTTATAAAGGAGTGAAAGTAATAGTTCAAAATTTATTATGGGATAGTTCATGAATTATAATAGAATAGTTCATGAATTATAATAGAATAGTTCAAAGTGCAAAAATTTATAAAGGAGTGAAAGTAATAGTTCAAAACTTATTATGAGATAGTTCATGATTATAATAGAATAGTTCATGGATTATATTAAAAAGTAATAGTTCATGGATTATATGGGAATAGTTCAAAGTTTATAGGAGAATAGTACATAAATTATAACATAGTAGTTCAAATAAATTTTCATTAGTTTCCGGAAAAAAAAAATCGCTTCAGAAAAGAGGAAGAAAAAAAAAAAAATCGGGACACGTGTCGCCCGTACGGTCGGCCATACGACCGTACCGCAATATAAGGGCCGTACCTGAACATTTACCTATATATATATATATCCAAAATTGGCATAAATGGTCAAATGATTGTCATTTTATTTATAGTAGTTTTTATATAAATCCAAAATTTTAATTAATCACCTTTAAAAAACGAAAAGCGGTTACGATAGAACTATCTCCTAAAGGTAGTTCTTCATAAAGCATCCTTGCGAAAAATACAAAATTTGGGGTCGTCAAAAAAGTTGTGTTGAGGTTCAAAATTTTCAAATAGGTCAATCGGTCAGCAACGCAGTTGATTTCTCTGAACACATGTCTGATCTAGACTTCTTCAAAGAAGCGAAGATCCAATCTAGAGTCGGATATGATCATCTCGATCTCTCAATGACACCTCCAAAGTCCTTGAACTCTTAGAGTGTCTTGATAACAAATAAGTTATCACCCTCAATTACGATCTTTTTTATATTTAGTCTTATTGCTTCTTTTAGTTCACCTTTCAATGCGAAAACTTTTGCTTTAACAGCCAAGTTAAAGTTATTTTTCCTAGTGTTTAAGCTAATAACATCTCCGTAATAATTTTGTATAACAAAGTCAATGGATGTTATTCCCGTATCGAGTTTTGATCCATCAAAGTTGAGTTTGTGGAAATCAGATTTTGGTTCATCCCATTTAATATTATTTTTCTTTTTTATTGTAATACCCCAAATTCATAGGACTCGGAGTGCTAAGGGCTAGAACCTCACAATGGGTCCTGACCCTAGCATGACAACAAGTTCACTAATTTCAACAAGACACAAATAAATATAAAACCAACACTGATAAAACTGAAATCTCATATATCGAAATCCATACACAATCAAGTATCAAAATAGTATCACCATATATATATATATATAGAGAGAGATAGAGTTTGGCTCCCATGTAAACAACCCTTATAGTGTTCAATGAGAACAAATTGTACCCGTTAGATCGTTAAATAGATGGCTGAGATTAGGCGATATTAAAGGATAAAAAAATCATGTTATTAATGGAAGAAGATTCGCCGGACCTGAATCTATATATTCGGCGGTATAGTCACATATATTCGGCGGTATACTCACATATATTCGGTGTTTACACGTTCACACGATAAGAATTGTTTACATATGAGTCAGGATCTATATATATATATATATATATATATATATATATATAGATTTTAGTTCAAGTGAGGAGAGAGCTTGTAGATAGGAATTAGGAGGGTTGTGAGCCATTGGATGAGTTTTAAATCAAGGGTTCTCACACGCTCATCATTAATGGTATTTTTGTAAATTGACTTAAAATTTGGAAAAACCCCTTCATTCAAAATAGGTGATTAGTGTTCATACTTTTATATTTCATTGTTCATGTTTTTATTCATCGGTGTTCATAGTATTTTTACTCATCAAAGTGTCATGTTCATTTATTTTTTTGTGTTCATTTTATAGTACATATATGTTCATTTACAATATATAACCACAAAAAATAACAAAATTCATCACAAAACGTGAAAATATGATCATAATATGTTATGTATGTGTAAAAGTTATAGATAAGTCACTGGTGTGCATACTTTTATCGGTCATTGTTCATGTTTTTATTTATCGATGTTCATACTTTTATACGTCATTGTTCGTGTAAATATGATCATAATATGTTATATATGTGTAAATCATACATCAATGCGTTGAACACTAAAAACAGAAAACAATGCATTAAACACTATCCAAATTAATGAGCTTCATGAACCCACTTCACAAAATACTTTCCACCCTCCATAATCCTAAACGCAACTCTTGCGTTACAACCACATCGATTGAAAGTTGTCTTCCTTTTGCCCGTACTATGTTTGCCATTTTTTTACCTTCCCTTGTGCATACAAAATACTTCCTCAACACAACATTGTTGGGTTTGTGATTACATGAAACACGAATCTCAAATCCACAAATAGAGGCATACCTCCTATAGAAGTCCTCAAGTTCCTTCACACTTAAAAATTGTTGACCAACATGTGGCTTCAATGTATCATAAAAAATTGGAACCCAATTGGAAGAGTTATTTGGAGTTACTTGTATAATAGTTCCACCTTCATTACATGGAGCATTCACCCTCAATCCCGACACAATGATTGATGATGATTGCGTACCCAACATCACTGCATCTGTAAAACAATGTAAAAATATACTAGTGTAAGTTCATACTTTTTATTCATTGGTGTTCATACTTTTATACATCATTGTTCATGTTTTTATTCTTCAGTGTTCATAATTTTTATGTCATGTTCATGTAAATATTATAGACTATTTTCCTATTAGGCATTTTGTCGAACAATTGACGTGCACAATAAAAAGAGCATATAGATTGTTCAATTGGAGCTATTAGACAAACTCAACATATGTATATACATGTATTTTCTCAATGAAACCTATCAAACACAAAAATGATTCAAACAAATTTGATTTCAAAGCAAACATCAATCATAATGAAACATAAACTATAAGAATGGAAACCTAAACCGTGAGAGTAGAAATTCAAATAACAATACCTGAATCGTCTTGTATTCTCTTTGATTTCACCATTTCTATGTAATCAATCTTTGATTTGGTTGAAAATCGGGCAAATATGAACCTTGTGAGATGAAGAATGTGAGGGAGTTGTGAGTCGTTGGAGTCCACCGGCAATTTTCTACTCTTTTTTTTTTCGGATTTATGTAATTACCAATTACCTGATGAGTGTGTGTGAGCCGTTGATTTAAATTTCATCCAATGGCTCACATAGCTCCTAATTCCTATCCAAAAGACTTCTCCTCACCGGAAATATGTAATATCCGGAATTTTTATTCCGTTTATTCTGTAATAAACCCGATCTCGATCAGTTGATCCATATCCGTCTACTTAGTTAGACACATTATTATAAAATTTATCATTTTATGTAGATTTCCTTCACATAAAATGATGGAATCTTTTAAAAGTTTATCATTTTATGTAGCTTCCCCTTCACATAAAATGATAGGATCTGTATAAAATTTATCATATTAAGTAGCTTACCTTCACATAAAATAATAAGTTTAGCCCTATTTTAGAATATGACAAGGTCCGGACAAGCCTGTGACGAAGCTGTGACAAGGTCCAGACAAGTCTGTGACGAAGCTGTGACAAGGCCAGACAAGGCCGTGACGAAGCTGTGACAAGGCCAGACAAGGCTGTGACGAGTCTGTGACAAGGCCAAACAAGGCTGTGACGAGTCTGTGACAAGCCCAGACAGGCTGTTGACAGCCCAGCGCCAGCAGCACGTTCAGCCCAGCCGCCCAGCTGCTTCACGCGTCCAGCCCAGAAGCAGCCACTGCTGCCTTGTCCAGCGCCAGCCTTCAGCTGCTCCAGCCCGCTTCCTTGTCCGCTCCAGCCCAGCAGCAGCAGCGTTGCCTTCCAGCCCAGCAGCAGCGCCAACTCCAGCCCGTTACTCCACCTGTTCGGATGTGCAGAGAGCAGCCCAACCAACTGGGAGAAGGAAACCGTTCAGCTTATACAGAATTAATTAGAGCAGATCTTCTTACCTTAACCGTTTCCTAAAATCAAGGGATACAGCTGCTCACCTTCCTTCTCCTTTGTGTCCAGATTCATCTACAGAAAACACGTTCATTCCTTGCCACAACCACAATCGTTTATTCCGTCTCTTCTGTATACGGTTCAACAGCAACGCTCCTTCTCTTCTACACACGCTCCAGCCTTTGCTTCTATTCTGCGTTCCTTACCTTCTGCACACGTCCAGCCGTTCCAGACGGAGGAAGCACCCTAGGAGAAGCCAACGTACCTCACGCAGCTTCTGTATATTTCGGTAAGAACCAATCTACCATTCATCTTCACCTCTTTAATTAGTCGTTCATGAATACCTGCGATGACAACTCCATCTCGACCACTCCGTGACAGTAGCAAGGTTGGAAGGAGTTGGCCAATCCGTGTAGTAGTAGAAGACGCCTCAGCCAGTAGAGGTTGAAGAGGTGAGTCATCGTTTCTGCAGTCCCAATCCTTGCCTCTAGAAGTTAGTGTATAATCTTATGTATGTATACTATTTCCGTAATGCTAGAATGATGAACTGCTGTAGTCGGACTTGAACATAGGTTAGGTTGACCTTGTGTAGCTGCTGAGTATATAGACCGAAGGATAGGAACAAAGGACTGCTGTAAGTATGAAAAATAGAAATAAGGGGGCTGCTGTAAATTCTTTTTTTCCTTCAGCTTTTAGGTTTCAAACAGCCCATCTTGTCGATCAATTATAAAACGTTTGGATAAAGAACCACCGTTGAATTTTGGATATGTTGTAGATGGATATATGTAGTTTAGCATATTAAAATTTGGGAAGAAATGAACGGTCGGATTGAAAGTTATGAGCTCCCGAAGTTAGGTAGTTGAGCAGTTTTGGTAAACTTAAATTTTGGCTAAGTATAGGAAATTAGAGTGAAGGAACCGACTTTGTGAATTATTATAAAAATATTGGCTGAACAGTTTGGAGAAATTCTTTCTTCTAAGGTTAGATAGAACCTCATAGATGATCTAGAGATTTAATTCGGAAATTTTATAAGCTGTTAAGAATTTTATATTTAGAGCCGAAGTTAAACCTTTTCGATTCTTCCGGAAAATAGAAACATAGGAAAAATGTCAGTTTGGAACCAAATAAAATTTTAGGAGTTAGGATATAATTTTAGAACTTCAAATAGGAGTTAGACATGAATTTTAGGGTTTTCGAGAAAATCGGAACCAAGGGTAAAATGGTCATTTTACCCTAAAACTAATACTGTAACTAGTACGTCTTAATACCTTATTTGATCTTAGAAGTTTTAGACTTCTATCTACGTGAAAGTGTGCTAATACACTTATCGCCTTTGACAGGCAACTGAGTGGTTACAGTTTACAAAGCAAGTGATTTATAAAGAGTCGAGCGTTATAACAGGTAAGTCCTTTGGGCTTACTTAGCTGACTTCTAAATATGAGTATAAATGATGATGGTGGTGTGTGATTGAAATGTTAGAGAGATAGGTTGTGATATATAATTACCGACCTATATTTTTGGCCTAAGAGTAACGGGCGGTGGCATTCCGCTCAGTAGCTCGCGGGGCGCTGGGGTTTCTTTCGGGACTAGTCCACACATGGTTTGTAGTGATGCTACCAATGGAAGTCAGCTAGACCTACACCAGTTGGATAAGGAACGGAGGCGAGAACTAATAATAATTCTCGTGCCACAACTTAAATTGAATAATGTGAATCACTTAAATAATAGATAATAATTGGTTGAGTGCCAGCATGATGTTTGTTTATTTTTGTTTCTGCTTGTGTTTGTGCTGTTATCATTTTGCTTATATTTGGATAGTTAGCTAACTGTTGATATGTTGTTTAGACTTGACACAGGTTAGAGCAAATGCCGAGTGATCCAGATGGTAGTGGTCAGCCGGGGTGTCGTACTTTAGGACGTTTTACAGTTTTTGCATTTGTGGGTTTTACAATTGAACATTGTTTCTTTTCGTACTTTGTTATATTCCGTTTTCCGGCTGTAGTCGATCTGGTCACATTCATGCATTATTAAGAACTATTTTATGATTTCTGATTTTTCCTTATCTGTGCCTTGTTGTAAGATCTCGTTAAGTTGTTGTCAAACTAAGGTCGGGACCCACTGTGCGGTCCTAACCAGAAACTCCCTAAGTTGTAAAACTTGGGGTGTTACAACATGGTATCAGAGCTCTAGGTTGGCAACAATGGCACTTGAATCTTCTAAAAAGGTCATATAAGTAAATAAACAGAACCCGAAAAGGGTCTGAGTTTTCCAAAGAAAATTTTTGGTTTTAAAATGCATACAGAGTCGGGTTGGGATAGAAAGTACGGATGACCACCACTACCTCTGCGGATCTCGGCAGCTTAGTACATTTAGAAATGTTATATTGATGTAGTAGCTGCTTATAAAGATATGTACAATAGATAACTTATGTCGAAGGTTAGTAGCATAATAATATATTATGTCCTTAATAGAGATTAATGAGTTTCTCACTCCGTTGGCACATCTAAGTAGATTTTGGAGGGTGTCAACGTGAGGATTAGTATGCACATCTTATGTGCATTAGGGTAGACGAATGGCAGACAACTCCTCCGATTGGTTGAGGAACGTCGAGATGGAAAAGTGAAGGCTGAAGGACAACACCAACGACCATGGCATGAAGGGGATCCCGAGTTAACTTAATAGGATCAAATGAAGATTATACATGAGAGTAGTTCCGGAAAAGCATTGGATGGTCGACAATGATGCAGATTTGGAGCGACATCACAGAGGTTCTTTCAAGTGTGGTGTAAAATGACGATACGAACCACGTAGATACCGTCAAAAACCGTCATAGTAATGAAAGTCAAAGTAAGGTTTAGAACCAATCCAAACAAGAAATATTAAATTTAAGCTTACCGACAGACCAAAATATGAAGATTGTTGTTAGAAGCAGGGCGGAATATGGCCACTATTGGCAAATTAAGTCGGCATCCTAATCAAGCGGGTCCACCTAGACACTGATAACCTAAGAGTTACGAAGAGAGATGTCGTCAAACCAACTATGAGGACTTAAAGAGCCGCACAACTGAAGCTTATGGATTAGCCAGAAAGTGGAGGGTAGATTTCATAACCATGGAGGCATAGTGACTTTCTATAAGGCAAGTGAGTTACAAGAAAGATTTTGACACAAATATCCAAATGATAGAATCTTGAAAGCGGAGTCAAAGGATCACTATAAAGGCAACATTATAATCTAGCACCAACTCAGGAACAAGAGTGTGTGAAAATGATCGTGGCATACCCAAGGGCCGTAATAACTTCCCTCTCTCAAAGGGACTTAAGTTACCAACACCAACAATTCACACCGGAACCTCGCAAGCAGCTGATGACCAAGGTAAAAGGAATCGCGAAGATGTAATTACAAGCTATCATGGAAAATCTGATGAGTCCATTGACGACAGATGAATGATGCAGCTAAACTAGGAAAGAGTATAGTGGCCTTATAGTGAGAAATGGAAGTGTAGATTATGGAAGAAGCTAAAGGAGTATAAACGTAGAAACTGGAGGAGGTAGATTCCAACAAGTAAATCAAACTGCAAAGAGATAGAAGAAAGGTAAGTCTATGATATTGTAGAAGGTCAACTATAGACTAAATGGTAACAACGGAGCCTTTACATGTGAGGGTTAATTAGTAGTGACGTGTTGGCATATAAGAAGAATGACCACATGGTTACAAATGAATTTTATCGACATGTGGAGAAGTCCTTAAAGAGATCAAATACAACAATTGTAAAGTCAAATCGATACAAGTACAAGTAACACCGAATAAGTCAAGTCAGTAAATCTAATTAAAATGGTAAAGGAAGAATTGACGGTCAAAAAAATGACCCCTTATATCATTAATGATATAAGAGAATGGTTGCGAGCAGTTGTTCACTTACAGGCTAAGGAAGGGTACAAATCATAGTTAGTACATATGAAGTCGTATTAGAAGCACGAGAGGAGTAAGAAGAAGTAGATAATTTTAACCAGATCCTACGTCAGACCAGATAGAGGTTACTTAGCATTCCACACAAATAGAGCTACTTGAGTTGAAGAAGCAGTTAGAGGAGTCAGCAGAGAAGGGCTTCATGCGCCCTAGTGTTTCTCCCTGGGGCGCACCAGTGTTATTTGTGAGGAAGAAGGATGGATCGATGAGGCTGTGTATCGACTACAGGAAGTTGAACAAGGTCACCATCAAGAATAAGTACCCACTGCCTCGCATAGATGATCTGCTGGACCAGCTACATGGGGCGTCAGTGTTCTCGAGGATAGATTTGAGATTGGGTTATCACCAGCTGAGGGTGAGAGATCAGGACATACCTAAGACGGCATTCCGGACTAGGTATGGTCACTATGAGTTTGTAGTGATGCCAGTCGGGCTCACTAATGCGCCAACGGTATTTATGGAGTTGATGAATGGGATTTTCATCGACTTCCTAGACCAGTTTGTAGTGGTCTTTATTGACGACATTCTAGTTTACTCTAGAAGTCGAGAGGAGCATGCCGGACACTTGAGGACAGTGTTGCAGATTCTACAGGATAGTCAGCTATATGCTAAACTATCCAAGTGTGAGTTCTGGATGTCAGAGGTGGCGTTCCTAGGCCATGTAGTGACTGCTGAGGGGATTAAGGTCGACCCGGCGAAGATTGAGTCAGTGTCTTCTTGGCAACCTCCGAAGAATGTGAAGGAGGTTCGCAGCTTCCTTGGATTGGCAGGGTATTACCGTCGGTTTGTGGAAGGGTTTTCTCTGATCGCCCGACCCCTTACTTCTCTCTTAAGGAAGACTACTCGGTTCGTCTGGTCTGAGCCGTGTCAGCAGAGTTTTGAGGAGCTGAAGAGGAGATTGACGTCTGCTCCGATCTTAGCACAGCCTGAGGGTACAGAGGACTTTGTGGTGTACAGTGACGCATCCAAGCTGTGATACGCCCGGGAGACCTCTTGAATGATGATTTCTTCCTTGGCCTCTTCTAATGAATCATCACACAACGGTTGTTCTTGTTGGGCGGCTGTCATGAGAGAAACCATTTGTGCCTTCAAAGCTTCTATCTCATGCTTTAGAGCGACATTCTCTTTGGCTAAGACGGCAACACGTTGTCGGTGTTCATGTGGATACCCATGGATGCTCTCTTTAGGCCTTGGTGGAGTTGGAGGAGGCAACCAGTCCTCTTGGAGATTAGGACGCCGTCGGTGGGGCCTTGGTGGGTCCGGAGGATTTGGAGGAGGCAACCACTCCTCATCCTCAAAATATTCTCTCCGTCGGTACCTCCTTGTGGTTTGTTTGGCCTTCGGTGGATATGGGGGAGGTAACCATTCTTCATCCTCATCATAAGAATCAGAATCGTCATAGAACATGATGAACGATGAAGAAACAATTGAAGATCTTCGAAGAACACCAAAGAACACTTGAAGATCTTCGAAGAACACTGAATAACACTTGAAGTTCTTCAAAGAACACCGAAGAACACTTGAAGATCTTCGAAGAACACTGAATAACACTTGAAGTTCTTCAAAGAACACCGAAGAACACTTGAAGTTCTTCAAAGAACACCGAAGAACACTTGAAGATCTTCGAAGAACACTGAATAACACTTGAAGTTCTTCAAAGAACACCGAAGAACACTTGAAGATCTTCAAAGAACACCGAAGAACACTTGAAGATCTTCAAAGAACACCAAAGAGAGAGAAAAAAAATTTGATGAACAATCAAGAACACAAGTAAAGAACTTGACCTCGATCCCGAGCTCTGATACCAATGATAGAATAACGGGCGATCTAGATCGAGGAGAAACTTCAACTACTCCTTCTTGATTGAATCGGATCAAACATAGAGTTTGGGTGGCGGAACCGTTGAGTTTGATCCTTGGAAAGGATCCTCGAATGTGGAGGCTTGGATCAAAGACTAGATCCAAGCAAGAACTTTAAAGGGGATGGAGGAAGAGATGATGCCTAACTAAGTAAGAGGGTTTTCCTTCTCAATACTTAGTATTTAACTTAGACATGATTTTACAAATGAGCCAAGCCATCCTTATATAGTGGATGGAGGCCATACAAAGAGTTTTAACATAAATGACGGAATTAAAAGTCAGAATTAAGTTCCGAATATGAAAAGCCTAAAATATGAAAGGTCGGAATTTAATTCACGGAATTAAGTTCCGGAATTAAAGTTCCGAATACAAAAAGACTTATTATTAAATAGCCGAATAATAATAACGGTCTTCCAAAATGTGCGGGTCCTTCTAGCCGGAACACGGATGGCATCGCCATCCGGGGGCGTATCAAGCTGGGCTTGGGGTGTGTTTTGATGCAGAGGGGTAAGGTCATAGCGTATGCGTCTCGACAGCTGAAGACGTATGAAGAGAACTACCCCACTCACGACCTAGAGTTAGCTGTTGTAGTACATGCTCTTAAGATCTGGCGGCATTATCTCTATGGAGCGACCTGTCAGATCTTCACAGACCATAAGAGTCTGAAATACATATTCACTCAGCGGGAGTTGAATAACCGCCAGAGGCGGTGGCTAGAGTTGATCAACGATTTTGACCTTGAGATTCTTTACCACCCCGGAAAGGCGAATGTAGTTGCTGACGCTTTGAGTCGGAAGACGCCTCAGGAGAAGGCGATAGCTCGGTTGACAGTACAGCCACAGTTACAGAGAGACTTAGCTTGGTTGGAGGTAGAGATCCAGTTCCCCGATACAGCTCATCAGTTAGCCACCTTAGAGTTACTTCCTGACCTGTTGGGTTAGATCCGACAGAAGTAGGAGACCTGTCCGACTTTGACCCGGATCCGAGACCGCATGTCACGAGATGAGGCACCTCAGTTCACTATCGGTGCTGATGGAGTGATGAGACGACAGGACCGTGTCTGTGTGCCATCAGACAGTGAGCTGAGACAGAGGATACTAGGTGAGGCTCATGCTACCCCTTACTCCGTACATCCAGGAGCGAGTAAGATGTATAAGGACGTAAGACGTTCCTTCTGGTGGGGTGGTTTGAAGCCTGATGTGGCCCGATATGTAGCCCAGTGTGCGACCTGTCAACAGGTCAAGATTGAGCATCGTAGATCCGGAGGAGAGCTACACCCACTTCCAGTACCACATTGGAAGTGGGAAGACATTTCTATGGATTTCGTCACCGGATTGAGGCTCAGCAGAGGTTTTGATGCCATTTGGGTAGTAGTAGACCGTCTGACGAAGACCGTACGTTTCATTCCGATTAAGGAAACGTGGCCGGTAAGTCGTCTAGCAGAGGAGTTCACCAGGCATATTGTGAGACTCCATGGAGTACCGAGGACTATCGTCTCCGACAGGGATGGACGTTTTACCTCGAGGTTCTGGCAGCAGGTACATACTGCTCTGGGCACGAGTCTTCACTTTACCACTGCCTACCACCCACAGACAGACGGTCAGTCCGAGAGGACCATCCAGACCCTAGAGGACATGTTGAGGGCATGTGTGCTAGATTGGGGACAGGTATGGCCAGATCACCTCCCACTAGTAGAGTTTTCATATAATAACAGCTGGCATGCGTCTATTGGGATGGCACCTTATGAGGCTTTGTACGGGCGGAGATGTCGTACACCGCTATGTTGGGATGAGCCTAGCAAGGCTGATGGAGTAGTACCAGATCAGATACAGGACGACATCGCCCGGGTTGCCTTAGTCCGGGAGAGGATGTTAGCAGCTCAGAGTCGTCAGAAGTCCTACGCCGACAAAAGGCGTCGACCTTTGGAGTTTAGAATAGGTACACAGGTGTGGTTGAGAGTGTCACCTACGAGAGGAGTTAGACGTTTCGGCATTAAGGGGAAGCTGAGTCCCCGGTATGTCGGTCCATTTGAGATCGTAGAGAGAGTCGGAGAGGTTGCCTACCGACTAGCACTGCCACCGAGATTGGAGGGAGTACACCCGGTTTTTCATGTATCTCAGCTGCGAGAGTACATACCGGATCCTAGACACGTCATCAGTCACGAGGATCTGATAGTTGAGCCAGACCACACTTTTGTGGAGTATCCAGTAGCCGTCCTAGAGCGTAGCATTAGGCGCCTGCGTTCTAAGGAGATACCGATGCTGAGGATTCAGTGGTCTAGACGAGGAGTTGATGAGGCTACCTGGGAGACAGAGGAGAGTATTAGACGTAACTCTTGAGGGGAAATGTTTGGGTAGATACCTTATTCTAAGTTTCGGGACGAAACTTATTTTAAGGGGGTACTGATGTAATATCCGGAATTTTTATTCCGTTTATTCTGTAATAAACCCGATCTCGATCAGTTGATCCATATCCGTCTACTTAGTTAGACACATTATTATAAAATTTATCATTTTATGTAGATTTCCTTCACATAAAATGATGGAATCTTTTAAAAGTTTATCATTTTATGTAGCTTCCCCTTCACATAAAATGATAGGATCCGTATAAAATTTATCATTTTAAGTAGCTTACCTTCACATAAAATAATAAGTTTAGCCCTATTTTAGAATATGACAAGGTCCGGACAAGCCTGTGACGAAGCTGTGACAAGGTCCAGACAAGTCTGTGACGAAGCTGTGACAAGGCCAGACAAGGCCGTGACGAAGCTGTGACAAGGCCAGACAAGGCTGTGACGAGTCTGTGACAAGGCCAGACAAGGCTGTGACGAGTCTGTGACAAGCCCAGACAGGCTGTTGACAGCCCAGCGCCAGCAGCACGTTCAGCCCAGCCGCCCAGCTGCTTCACGCGTCCAGCCCAGAAGCAGCCACTGCTGCCTTGTCCAGCGCCAGCCTTCAGCTGCTCCAGCCCGCTTCCTTGTCCGCTCCAGCCCAGCAGCAGCAGCGTTGCCTTCCAGCCCAGCAGCAGCGCCAACTCCAGCCCGTTACTCCAGCTGTTCGGATGTGCAGAGAGCAGCCCAACCAACTGGGAGAAGGAAACCGTTCAGCTTATACAGAATTAATTAGAGCAGATCTTCTTACCTTAACCGTTTCCTAAAATCAAGGGATACAGCTGCTCACCTTCCTTCTCCTTTGTGTCCAGATTCTACAGAAAACACGTTCATTCCTTGCCACAACCACAATCGTTTATTCCGTCTCTTCTGTCTACGGTTCAACAGCAACGCTCCTTCTCTTCTACACACGCTCCAGCCTTTGCTTCTATTCTGCGTTCCTTACCTTCTGCACACGTCCAGCCGTTCCAGACGGAGGAAGCACCCTAGGAGAAGCCAACGTACCTCACGCAGCTTCTGTATATTTCGGTAAGAACCAATCTACCATTCATCTTCACCTCTTTAATTAGTCGTTCATGAATACCTGCGATGACAACTCCATCTCGACCACTCCGTGACAGTAGCAAGGTTGGAAGGAGTTGGCCAATCCGTGTAGTAGTAGAAGACGCCTCAGCCAGTAGAGGTTGAAGAGGTGAGTCATCGTTTCTGCAGTCCCAATCCTTGCCTCTAGAAGTTAGTGTATAATCTTATGTATGTATACTATTTCCGTAATGCTAGAATGATGAACTGCTGTAGTCGGACTTGAACATAGGTTAGGTTGACCTTGTGTAGCTGCTGAGTATATAGACCGAAGGATAGGAACAAAGGACTGCTGTAAGTATGAAAAATAGAAATAAGGGGGCTGTTGTAAATTCTGTTTTTCCTTCAGCTTTTAGGTTACAAACAGCCCATCTTGTCGATCAATTATAAAACGTTTGGATAAAGATCCACCGTTGAATTTTGGATATGTTGTAGATGGATATATGTAGTTTAGCATATTAAAATTTGGGAAGAAATGAACGGTCGGATTGAAAGTTATGAGCTCCCGAAGTTAGGTAGTTGAGCAGTTTTGGTAAACTTAAATTTTGGCTAAGTATAGGAAATTAGAGTGAAGGAACCGACTTTGTGAATTATTATAAAAATATTGGCTGAACAGTTTGGAGAAATTCTTTCTTCTAAGGTTAGATAGAACCTCATAGATGATCTAGAGATTTAATTCGGAAATTTTATAAGCTGTTAAGAATTTTATATTTAGAGCCGAAGTTAAACCTTTTCGATTCTTCCGGAAAATAGAAACATAGGAAAAATGTCAGTTTGGAACCAAATAAAATTTTAGGAGTTAGGATATAATTTTAGAACTTCAAATAGGAGTTAGACATGAATTTTAGGGTT
The DNA here is from genome assembly GCA_033239125.1 of Fagopyrum homotropicum. Classification (NCBI taxonomy): domain Eukaryota; kingdom Viridiplantae; phylum Streptophyta; class Magnoliopsida; order Caryophyllales; family Polygonaceae; genus Fagopyrum; species Fagopyrum homotropicum. Next base: position 20,152,029 of record BSWB01000006.1, read on the forward strand.
TTCGAGAAAATCGGAACCAAGGGTAAAATGGTCATTTTACCCTAAAACTAATACTGTAACTAGTACGTCTTAATACCTTATTTGATCTTAGAAGTTTTAGACTTCTATCTACGTGAAAGTGTGCTAATACACTTATCGCCTTTGACAGGCAACTGAGTGGTTACAGTTTACAGAGCAAGTGATTTATAAAGAGTCGAGCGTTATAACAGGTGAGTCCTTTGGGCTTACTTAGCTGACTTCTAAATATGAGTATAAATGATGATGGTGGTGTGTGATTGAAATGTTAGAGAGATAGGTTGTGATATATAATTACCGACCTATATTTTTGGCCTAAGAGTAACGGGCGGTGGCATTCCGCTCAGTAGCTCGCGGGGCGCTGGGGTTTCTTTCGGGACTAGTCCACACATGGTTTGTAGTGATGCTACCAATGGAAGTCAGCTAGACCTACACCAGTTGGATAAGGAACGGAGGCGAGAACTAATAATAATTCTCGTGCCACAACTTAAATTGAATAATGTGAATCACTTAAATAATAGATAATAATTGGTTGAGTGCCAGCATGATGTTTGTTTATTTTTGTTTCTGCTTGTGTTTGTGCTGTTATCATTTTGCTTATATTTGGATAGTTAGCTAACTGTTGATATGTTGTTTAGACTTGACACAGGTTAGAGCAGATGCCGAGTGATCCAGATGGTAGTGGTCAGCCGGGGTGTCGTACTTTAGGACGTTTTACAGTTTTTGCATTTGTGGGTTTTACAGTTGAACATTGTTTCTTTTCGTACTTTGTTATATTCCGTTTTCCGGTTGTAGTCGATCTGGTCACATTCATGCATTATTAAGAACTATTTTATGATTTCTGATTTTTCCTTATCTGTGCCTTGTTGTAAGATCTCGTTAAGTTGTTGTCAAACTAAGGTCGGGACCCACTGTGCGATCCTAACCAGTAACTCCCTAAGTTGTAAAACTTGGGGTGTTACAAAATAGCCCCTACATATATATATATATATATATATATATATATCATGCAAAGCATCTACAACATGGTATAAACCGTTAGTTAACAATTTATATATAAGATTATGCATAAGCACATATACACATCAGAATTATAATAAACACCGAGCATGTTATCACACATTTTCCGTTTATTATCTTTATAAAGTCATACACTCATAACCAGTTTATGGTTGTGACACAAGAAGTATACAACTCTCGCCTCTGATTATCCTTCCATCTGGTGTGGTCGGGAGCACTCCACTGTATACAATATCGAATGGCTCGGTACCCTCACCGGAAACCGGTTCTGGCTAAGTCTTAGAGAACCTCTCAGCCTTCCTCGGAAGAGCTGAGCCGGCTGTCATTGCTCAATACTAGTGGGTCAATCATACTTCGGTAAAAATCAATATATCGCATGCTATAAAGCATATAACAAACATCACTCATTCATACATCCAAAATAAGAATGCATCTAAGTAACTTCTACGGACTTACATGGATACGCTCACCAAGCTACTAAGTTATGGTTAGTTTACCGTCACCAACTCTACCTGTCGAGAATATCAAATTCCTCGTATTAAACCTCTCGCTTCAAATACAAATTAAATTCATTCCTTTGAATTTAATTAATTTATAGCCTTCTCTAGAATTCCAATTTAATTAATTAACCTTTAATTAATTAATTAAATTTTACGAAAATAACGTTTTGCCCTCAAACAATTTCTGAACCAACCTATCATCAAATCTCATCAAACAAATAGCCCACAATCACCAGAATAATGTAACGAGTATAATGAAATTTTCAATTATCCATTTTGACAAGTTTAAGGTCAATTAAGGTCAAATCGCAATACAGAAAACGAATAAATTCATAACTTATTCGTTACTAACCCGATTGACAATCCGAAAGAAGATTCGGAATCACAACGGCGCAGGCTATGCTCGGACACCATCAAATTCACCAAAATCTAGCGATGGAACCATCCTAGCAACATATATGATCGACCACGCCTTCACTTGCTCGAAAATACGAAAACTCGGTACCGATATGAAGCGAATGAAGAGAGGAATCCAAAAACTCAAACGGAATTGAAATTGGATTAGAAACAAAGAGTAGATCTGAACTTGAAGGTTGAGAGAAATTGGAGCTTTTACGAGGAAACGTGAAAGAAAATGAATTAATAAACGATTTTCCGAGCGAAGACAATAATTATCCTTAGCGAAGTCGATAATTATCCTTTCACCGATCTGAATGCGGTTTGAGCCCCCTTCTCCAAACTTCTCAAAATTGGAATAATAAATCTAAAATATTGTATGGATAATTATTCCACAACTGTCTCGAAAAATGTGTATTCATAAGCAGTCTTTCTTAGCCGCTAAGAAACGAAATAACGACTCTTTTGTCCATCTTTCCTTTCCATGTTATTTCATATCTAGGACATGTCCGATGTCCTGATCATTTCTCTCAACTGCATTTTTATTAATTGAAGCTCTTAAATGCTTCAAATAACACTGGAGGGTAAAAATAATTATCCGGGAATAAAGTAAAAAATTCTCCATAAGTCCAAAATTACGCCAAAAACATAACAGTGAGACTCATACTCGTCATTTACACACTCTTCGCGAGTTATGTGTCAATTACTATCAATGATTAAGTTAATCAACATTAATCATCATTAATTAGGATTCGAAAATCCTAGTTTTTACACTTATGTTGGGTAGGTTGTTCTTTTAAATATATTTTTAATTCGTAGTTGTCCTCTTCACTCTTAAGACTTCTCCAATTATGAACTTTGTTATTAATGAAATTTAGGATGTTGTGATCCAATCCGATTACATAATTGTTAAAAATGATTTTGTTTCTGAAGAACCAAATACTCCACCATATGGTTGCAAGGTGAGAGAAGTTAGTTAACCCGATCTTTTTTTTTATTTCTGGTAAGAGTTCGTGTGGTCTTTTGTTTTCCGTATTAATGGTATTGAGATTGTTGTTGATAGTTAATTCAAATTTTGTGATTATATTTTTACTATAGGGACAATCAATAAGAAGATGTATAAGATCCTCAAGTTGGTGATTACAAAATTTGCAATTTATAGGAACCGCGATTTCGTTGAGTTTTGGTTTAGTTGGGATACCGTTTCCGATAGATTTTCCAGAATCAAACTTTTAATTTTTGGTTGAGTATCTAGCTTCCAAATCCACTCGCAAGAATAGTCGGGAAGCCATCCAGACTCCTTGTTTATCATTTATGAGGCTGATTTTGTGGTGAACTAGCCGTTCGAGTTGTTTCTTCAGTATAACCTATCTTGTATTTCATTTGTTGGGGTTATTAATTCTGTAACTTTTTTTCCTAATTGTTGGGTTGATAAGGGTTTTGTAGCTCATTTTCAGTTTCAGTTGTGTCTCATTCATTTGATTTGATGAAGTGACTGACTTTAATATGAGTATTGATTAAGTTAGTGTAATGAACTAATTTAATTAGAGGAGTCGTTGTGACCCAGTTATCTTGGCAAAAGTTGATGGTTTTTCCATTGCCTATTAACCAAATAATTCCGTTTTAAATTCAGATTTGAGTTTTATAAGTTTTTTCCATTGTCAGGACGATGATGCTTTTAGATGATATTGTAGTATATTTATATTTCTCAGATATTTTTCATTAACAATTCTCACTCACATGTTTTCTGGTTCAGCAAAAATTTTTCAAAGTAGCTTCATTTGAAGGGCTTTATTAGTGGTAAGAGACTTTCTTAATCCGAGTCCTCTGTTTCTTTTTGGTTTACAAATTGAATCCCAACTGATCAATGGTCTATGATTGTCATCTTTGTTCCAAAATTTTTTTATAAGTTTTATCAAGTTCGTCCAAATTATGTCTTGGGAACATAAAACCTTGCTTAACAAAAGCTGGTTTGTTTGCTAAGTTGTGCTTTATGAGAATATTTTTTTCCTTCTTGTGAAAGGGAGTTTGCTTTCCATTGAAAGAGTTGTTGCTTTGTTTTATTATTAATGTTATTGAAAGTCTCTTTATTAACTCTTCCATTAATAATAGGGTAGTCAAGATAGTTGTGAAGAGATGTCTTGTGCTCCATATTGAGGATATTTTTGTGATGCAACTCATGGTAGTATTTTTGGTAGTTTAGAAGACAAATTTAAGGTATTTTATCTTTTGTCCAAAGATGGAGCAGTAAGTTTCAAGGATTTCTTTCGTTCTAATGCAAGAGTTCGAGTTTGCTTTGGTAAATGATCGTGTCATCTACAAATGATAGGAAAGGGATTGGTGTTGCGTTTCTACATACAGAGAACCCAATATGGTTGTCATTAGGGATGACAATTTCATCCGAACCCGACGGACACCCGATAACCCGATCCATAATAAAAGGGTGAAAACCCGACACAAAGCGGGTGAAAGCGGATGGCGGATGAAGCAGGTGATGGATCGGGTCGGATGAACCTTTCATCCACCCATCACCCCATCCATCATCCATCCACCCATCCGACCCGTTTCACCCGCTTACACCCTTTATAAATTTATTGATTGTGTTACTTGTCTAGTGATCTTTAGTTCCCTTTTGATTTATAAATTGGTGATTTAGTGATTGTTTAGCAAAATTTGTACATATGTTCACTTCCTATTATGATCTTATTGTACATTTGTATGTTATGTATTGCTAAATTTCTCTATTTTTCAAGAACTTAAACTTACAACACTTCTTGTAATATTTCCACTTGGATGATTTGTATTGACTTTATATTTATCATGTTTTTTTATGGATAAGACTTTTTCGGATTGAATTTATTTTTATTAATTTTTCGCATTTGAATCCGAGTTTAATATCGATTTAAAGAAAATGCGTAGAACACCCGAATATCACCCGATCCACCGCTTCATCCGTTGGATGCGGGTGAATCGGATGCGGGTGGCGGGTCGGGTGGGGTGGATAAGATTTTCTCGCGGGTTGGATGGCGGACAAGGTCATCCACCCACCACCTGATTCATGGAATAATTGGTCAGTTGATCCATTGTTTACAAGGACCGAGAAAGAAACTGTGGAGATACATTCCCCGATCCATCCCACAAACTTTTTATTGAATCCAAACCTTTGGAGAATGCGAATGATAAATTCTCAACTAACTTGGTCGTATGTCTTTTCCATATCAAGTTTAATGGTTGTCCAACATTCCTTCCCCTTCCTACTACGAAAAGAGTGAAAAATCTCGTACGCAATGAGAATGTTATCATGTAATGATCTTTTAGTAACGAAAACTCCTTGTAGAGGGTGAATGAGTTTTGGCATATGAGTTCCATTCTATTTAATTAACAACTTTTGACTTCTAGACATACTCATACAAATAATCTTAAAATTATTGAAATGGGTTATTTAATTCCGCATATGGTACGAGGAATAGAAACTAGGCATTTCCGCACTAAGCTTAATGGAAAATAGTCAGTTTCGCTCTTGGGTTGCGAAATAAAAATCAGGTGGTACGACATCTAGGTTGCGGAATAGAAGCCACTTACTCTTCGAGATTGCGCAACTCCGCATCTAGTATGCGGAGTAGAAATTCAATTGGTCATATTTTCTAAAAAGAAAATATATGATTATGAAACTGACGATCTTTTTTTTTAATTTGGGAACCATGTGCAGAACTGATGAGCTTAAATCAACTTCGAAACGACTTCTATTACGATGTCAAATGCATAATTAGTCAATTATGAAGACATTTACCCTAATTACAAAAACTCGTGTACTTAACTGGAGATAGGAATAATAAAAAAAGATTGTATGAATTTGCTTAAGATCCACGATATTTTAAAGTATCTATTTAACTATCAAAGTATTCGTTTAAATTATTTATATTAATAGTTTATATATTTTTATAAGAAAAATTTGTAATTGTTAATTTATTTATTTAAATTTATGTTCGATTCATTCAAAAATTGTATATTATAGGTTCTGATATTTTTATTATTGTTTTACTTTTCTATTTATTAATCACGTTGTAATGCTTCTTTTTTGTTAAAAATTTTACATGTTTGAATTAATAACACACAATGTTTGAACTAACAAAATATAAAGCTCAAATAAACTAAAATATCATAAAATTTCAAAATACATAATATTATAATTTTTTAACACAACTATAAAAAAAAATCTATAAAAAAGTATAAACTAAAAATATAAAGTATTTTACTGATAAAACACTATATGAACTAATAATAAAAATAATTTTACTAGCAAAATTATAATAAAAACGTGCCAATAAAATGTGTGTTCATAAAACATTACTTGAAAATTATAAAAAAAAAAAGTGCCAATAAAATGTATACAGAATTTGAACCGAAGTTGTAACGACTATAGTTTTTTTTAAAAGAAAAAAATCATAAAAACTATTAGAAAATAAAGATTTTATTTGGATATCATCTTAATTTGTTTTTGTGTACTACGGTTCATTTAAAAAAAATTGAACGTTTAGTTCATATTTTATTAACTAACCGTTCATATTTTATTAAGGTCACTTCGCCCCTCCGTAATTTTGTAGCGGAATAAACTCTTTTACCTTAACCACTCTCGTATAATTTTAAATTTTATGATATTTTTTTTATAATTTTAAAGATTTTTATAAATTATAAAAATTAATTAATATGATTAGATTTGTAAATACATTTGAAAACTCTAATCTACTAAATAATAAAGGGTAAAATGGCTAACTAGACCTTTTACCACTATTACTTTATTAAGAGTACCAACAACATAAACTCATTTAGTAAATATACCCTTATCTAACTCAATTCTTTCATCTAAGAGGAAGTTATATATAGGGTAAAAATAGAGGGGTCTTCAAAACAAAATCCTATTCAACCCAATTATTTCAATAATAAATTGATACCAAACATCTCTAGTCAGATAATAATGACTAAACGCACGAATGAGTTTGCAAGTAAATTGATACGACGACACACAAATAACTTCTTTATTAACAATGCAAAATTATATTTTCCAAGATCTTCATTGTTTTAATTGTCTGATTTATATACTTTAATAAAGCAGGCGACATAATGCTGACGCGACTGCCTCACATTTTTTCTCAGATTATATTTCTTAATAAATTCCAAATTAAGTCAAAAAAAAATTTTCACTAAAAAAATATCTAAATTATAAATGTTTAATTTTCTAAAGCAATGATAAATTGACTGTTACACTTCTCTTGTACGTTACGACGTTAACTTACAAGGGAAGCAATATCTTGATTTCATATATACTTAACGTAAACTTCTCAAGTACACTTCTCATATAATTTCCAATATATATATGGAACAAACCTTCTCATAAGTCAATATACTTTTCTTACTTTTCATATTAATCTACAAATTTCTACATCTTCCAATTCCAGTTCTACTGTTTATTGATCATGTTTCGTCGTCCTTTTCAAGTTCCAATGATTTGAAGATATTTTCCAGGTTACAAACTTATCGCTTCGTCGTATTTTTTTTGAATAAATCTCGCACCATCTAATAAGAAAAAGTTTGTATATTGATCCGTTTTTTGAAATTTTCCATATTTTGTCGTATTTTTCATGTTCCATTTAACAAGTTTCGTCGTATTTTCCATGCTTCGCCGTACTTTTTAACAAATTTTGATCAGATTTCGATCGGCCTAAACACCATCTCATAAGCAACAGACTGTTTTTTTTTAAATTTTGATTGGATTCGTTTTTTTTTTAAATGCTGAATTTTTTAAAATTTTGATCAGATTTCGATCGGCCTAAACACCATCTAATAAGCAACACACAATTTTAATTTTTTTGATCAAATTCTGCTTTTTTAAATATCTATATTTTGTTTCTGTTTTTATTTTTACAAACATTTTTCACAAAATTTAAATTCTCTTTTTTCTTTTTCTTCACAAAATTTTTGTTAGTGTTAACTTAAAAGATTTATAAATTGTTTTTTTCATAAAAGGTATTCGTTTTTATCTTTAATATTTCTTTTTCTTCACAAAATTTTTGTTAGTGTTAACTTAAAAGATTTATAAATTGTTTTTTCATAAAAGGTATTCGTTTTTATCTTTAATATTTTTTTTTAACACAATCTTTTTTTTCACAAAATTTTGATCAGATTTGATTTTTTTTAAATGCCAAATTTTTGTAAATTTTGATCAAATTTCGATCGGACTAAACACCATCTCATAAGCTGTAAGATCCTAGTTTTTTGCCTTCACCGCCCCTGCGGTGAAGAGGGCCGCCCCCGCGGCCAGCCACCCCTGCGGATCGTGCGATATATCACGCCGATCTGTTTTCGTCGTTTTATCTTTCTTCATAGATAGAATACCCGATATTCTATCTTATGGGCCGGTTCCTTGTTCTTTCTAACCCTAGACGCCCTTTCCGTCTAGCGTTCCAGCCCTCCCTATATATTCTCTTCCTTATCTCCTTTTTCCCGTTCCTTGCTATCGTCTTCAAACCCTAGAGAGTTGCAGCCGTCCTTGCTTCCTACAAATCCCGCTGAACGTGTAAGTGCATCTTTTTTGGTTCTTCCTCACGTTCCTTTAGCACTGCATGTCTTCCCTTCTGTTTTGGTTTCTTCCTTTCGTTCTTTTCTTCCTTCTTCTCCAAGGATCAAGCATGATCCTTGATTCTTGTGGAGTGCTCCGTTGTTGACCTTTCGTTGTTCTCAAGCTCTCTGAAGTTGAGTCTTGACGTGTTGGAATCGAAGGTTCGAGCTTTGGTTGCCCCTACTGTGAGATTTGTCGAAGAGAAGCCCGACAGTAGCTTCTGACGAAGATCCGCCCCTGCGCCTACACAGAGCTGCCCCTGCGCCTCTGTTCAGCAGCCCCTGCGCATCTGTCTAGCCGCCCCTGCGCCTCTGTTCAGCCGCCCCTGCGCATCTGTCTAGCCGCCCCTGCGGTTTCTCTGCAGTAGCTCCCGTCTTTGGTGAGTTGCTTCCTTCCTTCCTTTTCTCGTTCCTTCCTTGGTTCCATATGGTTGTTCCTTGTTCCCCTGAGTTATTGTAAGACTAAGGTTGAGCCCTTAGCATGTGTTGATCTCTTAGAGATCTTTGAGACTAGAAGTCATAGACTTCTAGCAACCGTTTCGTTCCTGATTCGTGTTGCTTGTTCGTACAGGCTTTCCTTGCTCCTTTCGTGAGGGAAACTGAGCTTCCTTGTGTGTTTCTGAGTTGTTCACTGATCTTTTGTGTTACCTTCGTGTGAGGTAAGTCCCTTGGACTTACTTAGCTTCATTCCGCGTATTAGTTGGATTGTTTTGGCTTGTTTGTGTTGCTATCATGTTTATAACGGATAATTGGAAATAGGATTCACCCTTTGTTACCCTTAACTGGCCCAAGTGAATTATAACCGGGCGGTGACCACTTGTCTAGTTCTACAGGAGACTAGAATGTGCTCTTGCAACCCAGACCCGTAGGTAACGGATAGTACTGATCTATTCCTATTGGTAGACGGAAGTGGAGGCGAGTTTCGGGAGATTCTTGTGTGACAAAAGAAGTTGAATTAGTAATGGATAACCTTAATAAAAGATAATAACCGGTTGATGTGTGAGCATGCTATTGCTTATACCTAGAATGTTAGCTAACGGTTTATACCGTTGTTGTAGATGTTCCACAGGTTCAGGATGCTGCTGAGTGATCCGGATGGTGTGGTCAGCCGGGGTTCCCGTATATTATAGGACGGGATCGGGTTTTGTTTCGTTTGTTGTTTCCCTTTGTTTTACAACCCAACTGTGGAGTTTTGTGTTTTTCTTTTGGTTCAGACCTTCGGTTTTATATTGAGTTTTGGTTTTCATTCGTCTGTGCCTTGTTGTAAGATCCGTTTGTTGTTGCTACTCTGAGGGTCGGGACCCATTGTGCGGTCCTAGCCCGTAGTGCTTCAAGTTCCCAGAACTTGGGGTGTTACATAAGCAATAGAGTGTTTTAAAAAAAATTGATCAGATTCATTTTTTTAAAATATCTATATTTTGTTTCAATTTTTTTTTTTACAAAACATTTTTCACAATGCCGAAAGATCTAAGAAAGAATTTGGCGAAATAGGTCATTTTCCATTTTCATTAGGTTTTGTAAGTTAAAATTATATTTTTTTCTTTTTTGTACAAAATTTTTGTTAGTGATAAAATAAAAAAAATATAATTTGATTCTTTTCTTCATAACTGTATCATTAGTTACCACATACACCATTGATAACGTTTTATTTAAAAAAACATCAAATATGAATATGCCCGCACAAGGTGCGGGATATGAACTAATTTATATTTGATGAAAATGTCTTAATTGCAATCTATGATTTTTGGGTGGACGAACCCAATGAATTGCATTTTTAGTCAAAATATTGAAGACATTATTCGTTAATGATTGTGAATGTGCATACTTTGTTCATTATTTTGCTTACATATTGCAATTTACATTAGTGGATTTTGTAATGATAATGTCTTAATTGTAATATTTGATTTTGGGATTTTGTACCTTTTTAAACTGAAGCGGGCACAAACGTAGATTTATCTTAGTCTTTTCTGGATTTTAAAGTTTTTAATGAGTTTTCTTATACTTGTCGAACCGCTAGATTAAGAGCTACCCGAGTTGGAAAGCACGGTCTTTATTTGTCTATTCCAAAAGCTATTTTAGATGGCTACTTGCAATATTTATATATCATTGTTCATGAGTCTCATATGCGCAATACTACTTTAATGCATTATATTAGGGATTCATGTTTTCCTATATCGTTTTCCTCCATTATTTGCCTACAACAACCATTGCTTTCCTCTTTCACCATTGTTTCACCAAATGATATTATTGTCTCCCTTCCTTCTTTTACTTAGCATAATTGTCTATTATCTACTTCCAAAACAGACGCGGTCCATATGAATTCAATATTCGAATATACTACATTTGATTTTGTATCTGTAATAGCTAGGATTTTCGAATTCTAATTAATGTTGATTAACTTAATCATTGATAGTAATTGACATAGAACTCGCGAAGATTTCGTAAGTGATGAGTATGAGTCCAACCGTTATGCTCCTCGCATAATTTTGGACGTTTGGGGAAATTTTTACTTTTTTCCCCGTGTAATTATTTTTACCCTCCGGTGTTATTTGGAGCATTTGGGAGCTCCAATTAATAAAAATACAGTTGAGAGAAATGATCAGGACATCGGATTTGTCCTAGATATGAAATAACATGGAGAGGCAAAACGGCCAAAAGAATCGCTATTTTGTTTCTTAACGGCTAAGAAAAACGGCTTTGGAATACACGTTTTCCGAGGCAGTTGTGGAATAATTATCCCTACAATATTTCAGATTTAATATTCCAATCTCGAGAAGTTTGGAGAAGGAGGTTCGACCCGCCTTTGGATCGGTTAAAGGATAATTATCAACTTTGCTAAAGGATAATTATCGTCTTCACTATAAATAGCGGAAAATCCTTTATTAATTCATTTCCTTTCACGTTTCCTCGTAAAAGCTCTGATTTCTCTCAACTTCAAACTCAGATCTACTCTCCATTTCTAATCCGATTTCAATTCCGTTTGAGTTTTTGGATTCCTCTCTTCATTCTCTTCATATCGGTACCGAGTTTTTGCATTTCCGAGCAGATGAAGGGCTGGTCGAGCATATATGTCACCAGGCAGGTTCCGTCGCTCAAATTCCGGTAAATTTGATGTTGTTCATGCGTATCCTGCGTCGCTGTGATTCCGAATCTTCTTTCAGATCGTCAATCGGGTTAGTAACGAATAAGTTATGAATTTATTCATTTTCCGTACTACGATTTCGCCTAAATTGACTTTAGGCTTGTCAAAATGGATAATTAGAAATTCCATTATGGTTGTTATATTATTCTGGTGATTATGGGTAGTTTGTTTGATGAAATCTAATGACAGGTGGGTTTAGAAATTGCATGCGCGCAAAATATTATTTTGGCGAAATTTAATTAATTAATTAAAGGTTAATTAATTAAATTAGGATTAGAATTGAGATTGAGGAATGTCGATTAGATACTACCTTGAGATTTGAGGAATTGTGAGTTATGCTGAGATATTGAGGTTTAGTTGGTTGTGAGGCTTATAGATTGATTATGATCCTTATGGATCCCTTGGGTCTAGGTGTGACCATTTTGATTGATAGAAGTATTGATATCTCTTTCTGCCTTGTTATTAGGCAGTGTCCCTTTCAGGATTGAAGGTTGATCGTGGTTGTGATTGTACGAGGTTGAGGTAAGTCCGTAGGACTTACTTAGCTGTCATCCTTATATTGGGTATTTGCATGAGTGGTGTGTGCTTTGTATGTTGCTATGATAGCATGTAATGTCGTATATACCGACCTACGTTTTATTGATTGCCCCGTATGCGTGGTTGTGATAACCTTTTAACTTCATCCTGCCGTGGAGTTTGGGAGGTTCTATTGAGACAGGTCAGACCTTTTATACGGGGAGAGCACAACACCACTCCCATAGGGTACACGGGTTGTGTGACCGATTCCACTCCAGATGGCTATCATTCTCAAAGGCGAGGATGTATCGGTCCTCGTGTCACATATTTTCATCTATATATATATATATATATATATATATATATATATATATATATATATATATATATATGTATATATATATAAATACGATTTGAGTGAATGACTATTATATGAAGATAATAAAATGGGTAAATGTGTGATAGCATGATTATGTGTTTATCTTTCATAACTTGTGCTTGTGCTTGTGCTTATGCATTACCTTATATATGTATGGTTAGCTAACGGTTTCATACCGTGTTGTAGATATTTGCAGGATAGGCACTGCTGGGTGATCTGGCAGGGTGACAGGCCGAGGACTCTCGTACATTAGGTGGTTGGTTTTGGGGTTGTTTATGTTTTCCCTCCTGCGTGAGGATGATGTCTTGTTTACCTCCTGTGTGAGGATGTCGTTTCATACTCGGCTATGTTGTTGTTTACCTTTGGTTTTACAGTTTATACGGTTTTATGTATTTGTTTTTATATCTGGCAGTGCCATGTTGTAAGGTCCAGTGAACTTGTTGTCAGGCTAGGTTCAGGATCCATTGTGAGATTCTAGCCCAATGTGACATCCCAAGTCCCGCGGAATCGGGGTGTTACAGTATCCTTGCGGGGAGATTGTTGTTATCATTCGACAAAACTTTCACGGTCAAGTTTTTGACTCCGTTGCAGGGGACTGCTAATATTTTTGGTTGATCTAATAGTCGGTTATTCTCGTTTTTTGTTACTTTGATCTTGTTTTCTTTTTTTTTTGTTCCTCGGGTTGGAACTAAAAAAAAGATAAACAAGGTTGATCAGTTGCGCGCAGTGGAAGCAATGATGCATCCTAAACAATCTATTCCCGCTCATGATTGGATGCTTTCAAAAGACAAAACAAAAGAATTTGCTTTGAGTACTAAATTTATAGAGTTGATTCAACAAAACACTTTCGGCAACAATGCAATTGAAAGTCATCACTAACACGAGTTCTACAAGGAACCAACAGATAAGTACGCTACTTGGGAAGATTTCACTACTAAATTTCTAAATGCTTTCTTTCCTCCAAGTATGACTTAAAAATGTCGAGAAGAACTCATTCACTTCAGAATGGAAGAGAATGAAGACATTCATGAAGCTTGAGAAAGATTCACAGGGTTGATAAATATTTGTCCTCATCACGACAACTCAAAAGACGCATTATTAGAATTCTTCTATAATGAATTAAATGATAGGACTAGAGACATGGTAGACGTTGCTAAGCGTCACGTATTTTCTATGTTGTCCAGAGAGAAAGCTTGAAAATACCTAGAAGAGAATACTTATCATGTTGGAAAATACCCTTCGCGGAGAAAAATCGAAGAGACGAAAGCACGTGAAGAAGGAGGTAATTCCGATACTCTTGACCTTGGCGTAGTTACGCTAACTAGCTTGTATCAGATATGTGGCGAAGAAGGACACACGGCCCTCAATGCCCCACTATCAAAGATCTGAAAGGTATACACCCACTAATACTCCCACAAAGGTAATGATGGAAGCCCTTCAAATGAAGACGAAGGAAACGGGGGAGACTATGCAAGCACAAAGTGCCTACATCAAATCATTGGAAGCTAATGTAGTCACTTTACGAAGTGGGAAGATGACTGAAGAAGCAACGGTCGTTACTCCTATTCCTCTTTCAATTGAGCAGATACCCGAAGAAGAGCAAGTTGAAAAGGAGTCACCCTATGTTTCCCTTCACCATACAAACTCCCTTTTCTTCTGACAAAGAAAAAACAAAGCTATATTGGATGAGCAGTTTGGGAAGCTTCTTGCATCAATGAACCGATTGTTCGATAAGCGAGAAGAACCTGGGATAATCTTCCAACCTTTACACACATTAGAAGTATTCACAGTTGATATTAAAGAGTATATTTTTTCTTGGATGATTTTCATAGAAAATATTAGAAATTGATATTGATAATCTAACTAGCAAGGAAAGAGTTGATTCACACAAACAAATACAATGTAGTTTGGCGAAGTTTGAACAAAGAAGAAAACAACATACCAAGTGAACCAACTGTGAACGTATGCAATGAAACCTAGGCGCATGGTCATTTTGCCGTCAGCCAATTTACAAGCGCAATCAACAAAGTACTACTAATCCTAACCATTGTATTTATGTTTTTCTACATTTGTCGTCGTCATCATCATAACTAACAATATCAAGGCCAAGAAGAAGCAAGAGGGAAGCTACAGCCACTGTCTTCTCCTTCAACCGAGAGAGCCGTCTCTCCTTCTCTGATCACTTTTCAAGGAGGAGACGAGATTCGGGTTGCTGCTCCAACTGTTGTTTGGATTGTGGTTCAGACCAATAACCGTGGGCAGCAAGAACCCGATCCAGAAGCTCCTGAGGCACAGGCTCTCCCCGCCGTTGTTGCGGGGAAATGCTTGCTGTGTGAACCAGCGTTTTCCACTTATCCTGAAAAGTAATCTCAATTGTCAATGTAAACATCTTTTACTCTTCAAGTGTTACTCACTTCTATTTATATTTATGATATGAGAGGTCCTCACCATAACCCTTTGTCCTAAACAGAGAGTTGTTACGTGGAGATAGCTTAATGGATTTGGCCTAGAGTTACCTACTACAGTGAGTTTTTTTTTTTTTTTTTGAAGAAGGTTACGTAGATCACCCGGTTCGATCGGCTTAGCCGATCTACGTCCGGATCGGGTAGATAATCGTGGCCCATTGCTGGGGGATACCCTCCCAATATCAGTTTTTCCATACATGCCGCTTGGAGATTCGAGTTGCTAAACACTTAAGGAGCCTAGCACCACATCCCACTAGACCAACTGAGTATTGGTCTACAGTGAGCCCTTGGATACAAGAACTTGTGTGATTGTGTTTACAATGCAATTGTGTGGTGTTCTCCTATTTTCTCCATCATATAAACATTATCATATCATGTACAAAGGATGCATGAGATTCCATACCTTCAAATCCACATAGGTTCGGTGTTCTACGTTATCAAAGGCTAGCAGTTTCACATCACGCCACCTGCATATGAACGGGCTGAGTGAGAAATTACAAGGCGAAACAGTTGACACCCCTAGGTACATAATGCACCACACAAAATAACAAAATGCAAAACATCACAATTAATGTACCTCCCAGTTCCAATTTTCTCAACAGCTCCAACGAGCAAATCAACTTCAGAA
Organism: Fagopyrum homotropicum; assembly: GCA_033239125.1. Lineage (NCBI taxonomy): Eukaryota > Viridiplantae > Streptophyta > Magnoliopsida > Caryophyllales > Polygonaceae > Fagopyrum > Fagopyrum homotropicum. The sequence continues at coordinate 20,167,705 of BSWB01000006.1, forward strand.
ACAGAGAAAGGACGACGGATTCTACGTTGTCCGAGCTCATACCGCTTGGATTTCTTGTGAGGCATCGCTGCTAGAGTCTCTGCATTTGCCTCGGTAAGGGTAACAGGTGCTTTCAGGTCAACATTTTCGTTCTCCATAGAGATTTCAGAAGGAACGAGCACAGAATCATGGTCAGTTTTTATCAGATAGGCCATATCTTTTGCTGGATTATCTGCTGAAGCATGAGTGCTCTGGTGTGCTATGTCAACAGCTGGAGCCGGCCTGTAAAATAACACATTTAGAATCACGATATACATTGCCATCTTTCAGCTATTTACACATAAAAATCAGCTTTTTGGATGTTGAAAACCTAAAGGTAACCCAAACTAAGCCGCTTGGTCAAGAGGCATTTCTTGTAATCTTACTAAGGCTTGGGACATGTACCTTAATACAGGATTAGACATCTGAATAGCAGGCAAATCTTCAGAGCCTATTGATGAATAGACGAGGGGATGATCAGGCTCAAGTGTAAAGCCCAAACCATCCACCTTGTTATCCTGAGAAATGCCAGTCTGTACAAGAGTTTTATTATCGTCCCTAATCTTTCTTCCTTTTAAAACGACGCCAACATGTAATTCACCTCCCAGTAAGGTAGTTACCGCTTCCAAAACTGTTCTCTGTACATATTATGAAGAAAAAATAAGAATATATACACCATCTGTAAGGTGTCACGCATTCCGCATTTCTTATATAACTGATCAAACAAACAAAAACAGACATAGAATATGCTACTATATCTAGTAAAGCAATTTACCTTTAGAGAGCCAACAGTGGCAGTTTCTGGCAACTCAATAAATAGCTCTGGCACCCGAAAGGATTTTATCCTGACCTTGACTGCGGAAAATAAAAATAAAACACTTGTGATTGTGAGGTTATTTCCATTTTCAGATTCTAACCAAGTTCACGAAAATAAAAATGGTGATTGAATGACTTTCCATACCATGTGATTCCCTGGACTGGAATGAGGAGCTTTGGCCTGCCATTACAGACAACCTGCCGGTGGCTGCAAGACAAGAATAATCAGCAAACAGTTACAATGAACAAAAATTTAGTAAAAGATTGGAAAGATATGCACCTTCATGCCCTAATGCACCGAATACAGTAGATGTGTTTGCTTCCTTCTCAGAACTTATGTACATACTCTTATAGCCAGTCACACCATCCTGACTTGATGGTGATCTATAGAAAAACCTCCTCTTCTTCTTCTTCATTGGGTAGATCCTTTGAGAATTCAGGCGCTTGAAACCAATTTTCCTGTATTGGCTGACAGTGTGCAAATCTCTAGCTAGTAGCATGAAAACCGATTTGATGGGATTAAGCAATGATAAAGCAAATCTAAAGAATGGAAAGAGAGGGAAAAAAAAAGAAGCAGATAATAGATGAGCTATATACCAGAATCATAGAGGTCGTGATATTTCACTTTTGAAGGCTTTCTCCAATATTTGGATACCAACAATTTCCTTATTCTTTGGTCTCTGGTAAGTGCTCGTGTCCTACTAGTTTTCATACCCCTGCTTCTTTTAGTGGACATCAAACGTTTTTCGTCATCATCTCTACTAACTACATTTACATTTTCCATACTTGGGAAGAGAGAACCACATGGATAGTGGTCTCGATGTGAGTACAATTTCATACTGCTACCTGAGCTTACAAATGCGGGAGGTTCGTGGTCAAAAGGTTTTGGATCCTCCGACTGTCTGCAATTAGGCGATCCAACAATAAAAGGTGCTTCAGATTGAATATGCTCCATAACCTGACCCTCTAGCTTAGGAACACAGGAATTAATCTCACCAGAAGAAAACCCCTCTAGTTTTCTCAAAAGACTAACGGACACACTACTGTTATCGTCCAAGACCTTATTCCCGTTGGGATTGGTCTTCTTCGTCAAGCCAGTAGAAGGTCTCGAAGAGGAAGCACCAAGAGGGTTAGATAATTCCTTGTCAGACTGACTCAGCAATAAATTATGTTCATCCACAACTGGACTAATTTCAGAGCTTCCTTGGTTAAGTTTTTTTGCATTCAAAAGTTTATCATGATCATCATCAATAATCTCTTGTTTGACAGTGCCAATGATGGTTTCAGCAGTGGACGCAGTTATAGAACTTTGCCCTTCAAGCAGTATATTGCCAGCTAAAGTAGCCAACAAATCAAATGCACACATTTGCTCGTCTCCAACAGTACTTCTACGAGGGCTCTTCTTCTAGAAATGAAGTAAAGCAAAAAATAGGTCAGCGTTCAGAACTGAAATTGTAACATAAACAAATAGTAGCCCGGACAGAAATGCATTTACCCTGATAGACCTTGCGGCTCGAGGAACCGGTGGCACCTCGTAGCCAATAAACCCATAATCTAACCTCCTATGCAACACCATAACGCGGAGAACATAACCAGGACAGACCTACAGAATTGCGAAGTCAGAACTGATAGCAAACAAAAATCTGAAACAATTCACACCAGAGTGTGCTATATCAAGGATAACCTATAAATATTTCATCAAGATCATTGAAATGCTCCTAGTGTAATTATGACTTCTGGCGAATTCCCATAACTAGCAATGACGCCAATAAACAAAGCTATGAGACATGAGTACTTGAAAAACACATTCAATCAAACTTAAAAACATAGCCCTTTGAGAAGCAGTCAACTACGGATCAAAGCTTTCCCTCTTTTTGGTGGAAGGGTGGGACTCACCCACCCATGGAAAGTAACAAAACAACAAGACATGAAAATGAAAACGAAAAATAAACAAAGAAAACGAATTCATCGTCTCCCGATCTAAAACCCATTTAACAAACAGAGAAAGATCTAAAACCTTGCGATGCTCAAGGATACCAAATTGGACAAATGACTATACTTGACAATTAAAAAACACTTAAAAATTGAAGCTTGGACAATTAAAAGCAATTCAACAGGGTTGGATCCGTCATCGCCACATCCATAAAATTATACCAGAACCGAAAAATTCTCCAAAAAAACAAATCTAAAGTCCAAACCATGGATTCTTAAGTCCATTTCCACAACATAATTCAGCATCAATCAAACAAATCAGATCCACCTGCACAAACCCGTCAAATTTCCAAAGGAACATCAATTAGAGATCCAAGTTCTGACCTTGCAAAATTAGATCGAACCGTCCCTAACCGGAGACGCGAAATTGTAATCAGAATCGAGATCGGAGACCCGTCGGAGATTTCGAAGCTTGGTTTTGAGAATTTTGAGTGGATGGAGCATAAATTCTTCTTCACGTGTTCCGATACAGGGCCATGACTCTACAAAACGAAGAATTTTATGGGGGTTTTGTCTCGAAGTCGAATTTGGAGATTTTCTTCTTCTTCAATCCTTGATCTGCAAAACCCTTTGAAAAGCAAAGATGTGTTTGGCTTAAACCCCCAAGTCCCCAAAGTTATACCAAACAAATGCAGTTAGCGGGCTACCCACGGTAACTCTTCTACTGCAGAAATGGTTTCTTACAGCATAGACCAAAGACTTCTTTTTAGCTGTCCTTAGATTGCGCCACGTAGAGGAGTGCATTGCATCGTGTGGCTGATAACGTTTCTTTGTAGTCTCGTGAAAGAACAAAAGAAAAACGTTAAGAAATAATTTTGTTGCCATTTTTCAGTTTAATTCACCATACTGTAGTTTATTGAAGTCATCATTTAACGTCACACTAATTTGCTAGTTGATACCTTATATTGCTTATACTTAACATATTTGAATCAACCTATTAAACTAAGGTATGTACAATTTACCTCAATAATAACTAGTGTATGACGAAACTGCGGAAAAAATTCAGACAAACCTATTTCCTCAATTAAGTTGTCGAGTTTTTTTTCCGTGTTTTGAATTGGTGGTTAATTTGTATTAATTTTGAATAATTTTGTGAAATTTACGGAGATATAACATTTAGACTAATCGATTTGGTGATGGACAAATAGTGATGAGTGATATAACCTCCAAGTATTTGAAAATAGTTGCATAAGATAATGTTTTTTAAGTGGAAAAGGTGGATATTTTTACAAGGATAAGGGTATGTTTTGTTATAAATGTGGTATTTTTGAGAAAATAAAAAAGTGATGTTTATAGTTTCCCCATTAAGTCTGAAATTGAGATAATTTAATATAATGGACGAAGATTGATATTTTGAGAAAATAAATATAAACCAATAGGAAATTTAGGTGTTAATCTTAGAGCATATTGTGAAAAAAATAATCGCATCATGACATATGACTAATGATTATGGAGTAAATCAAGTCATTATTAAAACTATAGACTGATTATTGAAAACCCTACAAAATTTGAACCATTTTATAAAATAAAAACTAATTTAGAAGCAACCACAATTAAAAAAAAAAAAAGTTTAAAATGGGAAAATGATGCTCAATAGGTTAGATTACGTGGTGGTAGATTCAACCACCATGCAAAATTTTTCATTTTGTCATCATTAATCCTTTTATAATAAGAAAATACATTACTGTACGCATGAAGAGATAGCAGTTTGCGAATAGCCCTTATGTTGTATTTGTTGTAATTTCACGTACCGGTGTTTTGTGTATTTGTTCTAATATCATTGACAATAGATGAAGTTCGATCACCGACCTTATTTCCATACTCGAATTTGCAATTCATTTTGGACGATAACTTATTATAGGACTTGCTATCTCGGACGACGTGGATTAAACTTAAGATTTTTTAAAATTTTAACTGGGTTACATGTACCTATGTTTAGTTATGAGTTTGTAAATTGGATTGTAGTTTACAATAGATTTTGGGAGTTTTTAAAACAAACTTTCTCAAAACTTTAAATTGAAGATTCCATGAGATTTGAGCGTTAAATCTTAATAACAATTACTCAACTTTCCTCTTTCTTCTCATCTTTCGTTTCTTTTTCTTCTAAAAATAACTCAGCACGTTTAATTCCGAAATAGAGAAAAAGATTTAAGCAAATCAGATTTTCTGTCAAGTTAGGATTCTTCCACATACTAGGGTATTACCCGTGCATTGCACGGGTGTTGTTTTTAATTTTTGTTATAAAATATTTTATATTTATTTATAAATTTATTAACAAAAAAATATTATGTGTATTAAATTTTAAATTTTTATCAACTTATATTCAACACTATATTTTGAAACTAATTTTATAAAAATATTTATTTGAATATTTTAAACCAAATTTAAAAATTAATTTTCAATTTATATTAACATTTAGAAATTATTTTAAAAATAATTTTTTGGTTCGATAAATGTGACGTTGACACGTGGCAAAAGAGACTCCTCTTTAATAGATACTAGTGCATTACCCGCACTTTGTGCGGGTTGCGTTTTTATAAATATTTAATATCTAAAAATTTATATGTATATTTTTGTAAAATAAAAATCCGGAGAATGAAATTATAATCATTATTATGATTATTAATTCTCTATATTTATCTCTTCTAATTAATTATATATTTAAACTGATTTGTTAAGATATGCTCGTTGGTTAAAAAAATCCTTAAAAGTTTAAAAACTATTTTTATAAAACTATTTATTTAAATAATTTTTAAAAAATTTAAAAATCAATTTCCAATTTATATTAACATTTAGAAATCACTTTTTATAATAATTTTTTAGGCTTGGAGAAGTATGGCGTTGACACGTGGCAATAGAGGCTTCTGCTTTAATAGATATAAGATAAGATACTAGTGTAATACCCGCACATTGTGCGGGATTGTTTAAAAAAATATTTTAACCATATATCTTTAGGTTATGTTACTATTATTCGATGATAATTTAAGTTTAAGTTAATAATAGATATTAAAACATGCTACATAAATAATCATGTAATAAAAAAATTTTACAATGTAAAAATGCATTATTTTATTAAATATTGTAGACAAAATAAATATTTTTCCTTTTTCAAAAAAAATCTAAAAAGTTTTGATTCCTTATTCTTAAATATTGTAACCATATCTTAGGTAAAATGATTAGGTTTGTTAAACTTTTGAATTTCAAAATACGTAATAAGATAGGCTTTGTAGATTAATATGAAGCAAGTTAGCAAATTCTAAAATAAGATAAAATAGATTTTTAAAAAATATCTATGTTTAAAAAATTACTGCTAACTAATTTTTTTAAAATGAATTTGATGATATTTTTATAGGTGTATGGAATAGGAGAGATTTTAGGGATAAAGATGTTACGTAGTTAAAAAATTACTGCTAACTAATTATTAAAAATAAATGGTTTTTTATTTATTTACTTTAATATTATTAGTATCATGCCATTTTTTTAACAATATTCGGTTACATTAATTATAAATTTTAAATTTTTTTTAAATTCCGAAAAATACTTTCACATATATTTTAATTATTAATTAGTTTTATTTAAATATTGTTACCCACTTAAAATTTTTAGATAAAAATAATTGAATTAAAATAATTTTCTGATTATAGAATCTGTATTTTAATTATTGAATTAAAATTTTGGTTGGACTGAGGTTAATTTCTGGGAGGACACGTGGCAAAAATTGCTTCTCCCTTAATATATATAAGATAAGATTTTAAAATTTTATGCCTTTTTTATGGTTGAACAACATGATTCTTATTAAATATTGATAAAATGAATGAAACGGTGATTTGTATTGATTAGTATAATTTTAACATTAAAATAACAATCATTTTGTATCTACATTATAATATCTATCATCTAAGATATATTCTCTACATACCAAATTCTCTTCTTTTACAATTATCTTTCTAATTTTCTAGCACAGTTATATGCAGCAAAAATGAATTGGAATTCTATACTCTTGGAATAAGATTATTTTCTAATACTTTACTACATTACCATCTTATATTTTGTATTTTATGTTGACTAATGCCTTTATGAGATTATGGGATGCCCTTTGTCTTTATTTCTAAAAGAATTATTTTTTGTCACTTATCCGATAGATTAATAAATAATTAACTATTAATTTTTAAAAAATTTACATAATGTATTCTTATCAAAAATTGAAAAAGTTGGGATAAGATTTTCTTACAAAAAAATAACTTCTAAAAGAATATATATATTTTTTTTTGTCAATTATCAGAGTGATTGATAAATAACAAATTTAATATATTTTTAAAAAGTTCGCATAACTTATTATAAAAATTGAAAAAGATTATATAAGATTTACCTGGCAAAAATATTTAGTTCTTGATTAATAAATATTTAACTTAATAATTAATTTTAAAAAATATTTTGGTAGGCTTAGAGAGCTCTCGTGTTGACACGTGGCAAAAATCCTTTGCTTTAATAGATATAAGATAAGATTTAATGATGAAGATGACCGAAATAGAGAAGAAGTAAATAAATCGAAGTCTTTTTCGGGTCAGGATTTTTCCACATATTCAATGAAGAAGACGAGCGAAATGGAGAACAAGTAAGCGAATCGGAGTTTCTGTTAGACTAGAATTCTTCCACAAATTCAACGAAGAAGATGAATTGTTAAGCCTCTCATTTTTCTAATTTTCTTTTTACCGAACATGTTATGTATTTTTCAAAATCGAAATTTATTAAAAAAAAATATCAATACTATAACTACAAATCTATTATTGATAAACACGTCCGACCCAAAAATATGAGTAAAAATACCAGCATCTAGTAAAAATAATCACATAGTACGAATAGAATATTAGATACAAATCTCTAGTCCAGCGTGGCAAAAGCGCTAAGTACTACTGGACACATGGGATCTTCCTACTTATCAAAAACTTCATCTTTAATTTATTTTGTATTTTATTTTCTGCGAATTTAGAGTTCGCTCACAACACGCCACGTGTCACGACTTGTGATCCTCGTCAACTTGCTAGCCGGATAATGCTTTGATGGTGACAGAAAGATCCGTATATATAGTTTACGTACACAAAAAAAGACAAGAAGCCTTCTTAGCTCAGTGGTAGAGCGCGTGGCTTTTAACCACGTGGTCGTGGGTTCGATCCCCACAGACGGCGTTTTTTTTTACGTTTTAATAACACACGCCATTTGTTTATCTTATACACCAACATTTTCTTATGATTATAGTCAATGATCTAAGAGAGATATTGTATTAGAGACTCATTGTCACGGCATTTTATGTGATTTTCAATAATTGGCATGAAATGTTTACACATCTAGTTTCACAAATTCATCTAAATTATGTTTGGACTTCACCTTTATGTGTTAGACGAGCTTATCCATCCAGTATTGTTTGTAATTAGGGATCTTCATGATTCTGAATGAGGTATACATATGAAATAATATTTTTGTACTTAGGGTTATTCGTGATTATTTATATGCAATATTTTTTTAAACTCATTTGCTCATATACAATGATGCTTTCATACTGGATATGATTCCCACTGTTAGTGATTGTTGGGACTGCAAATACAACTTCTAGAGATGTCCACCTTATTGTTCTTATTGTGAGCAACATTGTTTGAATTACACATACATTAGAACGTGAACAAATGTAATATGCTTTACAAAGGGTAAACTAACATGTGCATAATTGTAAAATGGAGTACGAAAACAAGTGATTGTTTATGACATATATATGTCCCATGTTTTTATCTTATTTCCCTAAAGTATACATTTGATTGAGGGTACTAATTTGGTGTTGTAAGAGATCTTCAATAGATCCTTTTTATTCATTCTCGGTATCTTTTGTGCTCGTACTCTATATAGTCTGAGCTTTCATTAACTGCCCACCGACATATATGATGCGATTAAAGACCTATAGAGGAACTTGAGAGAGATGCACCAAGTGTTCATGTCATCATCTTGATCATGATACTCTCACTTATACCTTGCAGTTGGAATAAAAACAATCAACCATTTCACGTCTGTAGAGTTGGACTTGTGATTAAATTTTATGTCTAGAGTACATATAGCAGTGTTTATCTTCACCTTGTTGTCATATTATTACATCCTTTCAAATTGTAGTATGGTATGTTATTGTTTATGTTGTACAGAGTATTAGTGAGCTTATATATCATTGGATTTAGTTTAAAATTTTCATCAAAACAAATAGCCGACTTTGTGGCTTCTGTAAGGTACTCTATCGATCTCCGATTTAGCTAAAGTTTTAGTATGTAATTCTTGGGGTATATAGGTTATGATGTATAAAATTCATTTCATTTGAATTGTTAGATATCGAGTTATGATTTTTGGAAGTTTGCAGCAATTTTCTGACTTTAGGTAACACAGGTTTGTAAGGTGTTTTGATAGGCTTCATTGTTAATAAAATTATGAGAAAATTGGGATGATATTAGACATGGTGTATGAGATTATTCTGAAGTCTCGTGGTCTAACTCATAAGATCAATGAGTTATAAATTCTAGAAGTTGACCTGTTTTTAAAATTTATTAGGAGTCATATATCTCGACATATTACTTGCCTTATATTTCTTAGATATTTATATTCAAGTGTCTTGCCCATGATTTTTATTGAGAAGATTGGTCTGATAAAGCTTTTTTGTATCGTTGATACAAACTAGACCCCTATATTTATCTGATAAGTTTTAATTCTAAAATTAATTAATGAAAGACGTATAACGGTGATAGGTGATGAAATCACTATCATATCTAGGTAGTTTTAGCATGTTTTTAGAGTCTTTTGGTTGTATGTTGTTGCTACTGCGTAAATCCAGATGAAGAAGTCAATCATGAAAATATCTAAGGATTTAACAACAATTGGAAGAGAAAGAGAAGCAAAGAAGACAACCAAGCCGACCTTTTGTCTACTAGCCGCACATGCGGATGAGGAGCGCCGGACCAGCGGTGACCGACCACACCCTGCGCCTTGCTAGTGTCTTGAAGTCGCCTGTCACCGCCCCTGTGCCGGCCTTGTCCCGCACCCGCGGTGACACCGCCTGTAGTCTTAAGTACGCCCCTACGCCCCTTGCATGCGGACCGAAGAAGCCCATGCGACAGTGTCACCGCGGGTGCGGTGACATTGGGCCGCACCTGCGCCTAGACGATAAAACGTCAGAAGTTGAAGAGTTAAGAGTTTCAAGAACTATGAAGAATCCGCCCCTGCGCCCTCTCATGCCGCACTTGCGCCCACGGTTGTGCAACAATCGTAATAAAGTTGGTTATTTAAACTCTTACTTTATGGTCATTAAGGTGACAGTTTAGACATCCCATTTATTGCAATTTAGTGTCCCTAGTAGTATATATAGAGATGTTAGGATGGTGTTAGAATCACCTCTTCCACATCCAAAACCTCTCTTTTGTTATTTGTCTTTCTTAGTGTTATATTCCTAGTTTCTAACTTTGTTTGCATGCTGTTTTCTACCTAGTTTGATCACCTAAATAGTTTAATCTCATGAAAAATGCTAAGGTTAATTGGTTCCGGATTCGGGTCATTAATCCAGTAGCAAACATAATAGGCATTAACGGGTTGTGAATGTTTTTATGAAAATGAATATAACTATATAATTAAGATTAACGGGTTATTTATCTTTTATATATATCTTTTTCTTTGTTTGGATGCTAACTTGTTATTTGATCTTGTAGGCTTACGGATTAAAGAACTTGTTAAGTTATTTTAAGGCGGGTTGGCTTAATATATACATAAGATCAAGATGAGAACAAATACTTGAAGAATTCTAAAAAGAATTAACCAAATTGTGTGAAAGTGGATATCTAACTAAGTATGGCAATTTTTTCTCTCTTAATATTATCACCATCTTTGCTTATTTCATATGCTTTTATCTTGTCACTTTGATAATCACAAACCCCCCCTTTACTTATAATTGATAATTTAATCTCATTTGATCTTTAATTATTCTCTCACTCTCATGGGTTCGACCTCTACTTAATCATTATATTTGTGTTAGTATTGAGGTAGGAGTTTACTTTGATAGGATAATAAACGACCGTTGGAAATTATCATTGTCAAAGGGTAAATTGGAAATAAAGAAAACCTATAAAATCACCCAGCCGTCAGTTAGGGTTTACTTGTCTCATGCGTTTGTCCATGCCGTCAATTAGGGCTTCTAGATCCGACGAAGTAGTTGGAGGAGACCGCCACTGCTATTACCGTCATGGAGCTAGCAATTGCAAAACAGGTCTTTGCAACCACCGCAGTCGCCCGCGGTTGCAGAACAAGCCTTCGTGTATCACGGTTGCAGATTAAACCTAGTGCCGCCACCGAAGAGCATGAACGAAATGAGAAAACTCAACCATGGATCTGCAGGCTTTTGCAAACACCACAATCTCCCGGAGTTTCTTCATCGTTGCCGTCACGTTGTCCTCGCTAGACATGGATTTGCAGGCTAGGTTTATTATATTTTTCCGGTTTTTTTTTCCCAGTCCAACAATCGTACATTCTAGATCAGGAACGCATCAAGCGAGTCATGAGCCGTGGGAGGAGGCACCACGAGCGAGGAAGGTGTACCCTAGTGACGAGGCAGTAGGTGAGTCATGAGCCTGGGAACAACAACAGGAAGCAATAGTCGAGTCATGTGTTCCAGATTTGAAACGCATCGTTTTCACTACTTTTCATTTTCAAGAGAGGGAACAACAACATAAAGATGTAGGCGAGTCATGAGCTGTGGGAGGAGGCACCACGAGTGAGGAAGGTACACCTTAGTGACAAAGGCGGACACAACTGGCCCGTCATTGAGCCCAATATCGACTAGCTTCCATTATCAACTCACTTGCATTTTTGGCAACCCTAGCATGCGGCGAATCTAGTTTTGTGATAATTTACAATAAAAACCCTAATTTTTGTATTATACTATTGACCCAAATTTTAAAATTTGCAAATTTTCCCATAATTGAACAATTACTAAAAATGACCCATATTTTTTAAGAAACAATTTGGCTTACTAGGCTTTTTTTTAATTTTGTGTTTAGTAAATGTACCCCTTGTGAGAAGAGTGTGTAGAGTTTGAGAATAAATATAAAAGGTTGGGGTATATTTACTTAATTGAAACATTAAAAAGCCTAGTTGCTACTCTACTTTCTAAAAAAGGCCTAGTTACCAAAATTGCCCATTTTTTAATTGTAGGAAATGTTCAGAGTTTATAAGTTCACCGATTGGCCCAATTCATTTAATTACAAAATTTGACTCAACTTTATAAATACGGGATATTGCCTACATTTTTTATAGTTATAATTGGTCTTGGATAACTCGATGAGTTTGGACTTGTGTAACCAAACCTTGTGTAAATGACGGACTCGTGTAAATGACGAACTTTTTGGCTTTTGCAACTCATTTGAGATTGTGTAACTCAGCTTTATGTAAACAAACAGAACTTGTGTAATTGAAAATTGATCGAGTTTGTTAACTACATAAATTTACATTGTAAATGAAATTGTTTAGTAAAAAAATGTATAATTGAAATTGTGTATTAACATTATGTAATTGAAATTATGTATTAACATTGTGTATTAAAATTGTGTATCAACAAGAGAAGACACAAAGTTTAATTAGTCCAGCTGGTATAAGGGTGGAAGGTAGGGTTGTCACCCAAAGTTAAACTCACTAACTATAAAATATGTATTTTGGATTGGGTATGGGCTTGTGTAACTCGAGTGATCCTGAATTGTGTAACTCGAGTGAGCCTGAATTGTGTAACTCGAGTGGGCCTAAATAGACTTGAACTTTATTAAATCGATTGAAATGTATTTAAGTAAATTAAAATTACTAATTAACTCTTATTATTAATCTTCATAAATAAATAAGAGGGACATAGTTTCTCACCTAATAAACAAAAGATCATACTTGACGCTACAATGACAAAAAAGGTATACTTAACCAAATCACCATTTTTTTATTGCATACCTATTTTTGTCATTTTACCCATGATAATTTATTTCATTCCCTCAATAATTTTCTTCCAACCAATCACTAAACCAATTTATTCATTCTCTTCACCTTCATCTTCCTTCTCCTTTTTCATCTTCAACTTCAACTATATCAGGTATTTGATCATATAGTGGAACAATTGAAAATATAAATTAATACTTGAACAATTGATCATATAGTTGAACAATTTTGAATATAATTGAACAATTTCGAATACAATTGAACAATTTGTCATATAGGTGAACAATTTCGAATATTGTTGAACTCTTTCTAATATATTTGAATAATTTTGAATATATTTAAATAAATTTTAGATGAAGTTATTATCAAACAATTGTTACTAGTTGTTTTTTTCTTTCTATTTTTGACTTAAAACATATATATATATATATATATATATATATATATATATATATATATATATATATATATATATATAATCAGTTTTTATTTTAAATACCTAAGACTAAGTTGTATTAGATCAATCGGGATCCAAAAACTGAACTAATATATTAAAAAAAATTATAAGCCGACGAAGGCGGAACGTTATCAATAATGAAATAAAAAAATATTTATAGTAGATTAAAAGTAAAGTGGTATGGAATTTAAAATACATTATCTCTACTCTCTACATATATTCTATTTAATAGATAGAATAAAAAAAAAAAAGAAGAAGAAGAAGAGAGATTAGTAGTTGTTATTGGACCACATTGAGTGTGTATTGAATGTGGGCATGTTATTTCGGACGCCTCTGACTGACTTGGATGGATACAATCATACAACTAATCCTCATTAATTCTTTCACCGCTCAAAACCGATTGGACGCCCGGTTTATGGAAAGGTTAAAGAAAAATATAAGTTTCCATAATTAATTTTATTTATATGCTATATTTGTAAATTTCATATCTAATAAAAAAATATTATATTTTTTATGTGGAAAATAGGAGCCGGTAGGCACACCAAGTCCGGATTGGACGGCCAAGCAAGGCTAAGGAATGAAAATATGAGTTCCAAAAAAATGGACAAGAAAAGTAATTTAGTCCATATAGAGTCCGGATTCGCTTAGATTGTTTGGTAACTAAGAAACTTTAGTAGTGAGCTCATTGCGTTGAAGGTAAGCCAACGACAACTTCAACGCAAGAACCTGGCATGTAAACACGCACCCCTGTTTAAAATGGCATGTGTTTACATTTTATATTTTTTTAAAAAACTTATTTATTGTTAATTATTGTATATTGAGATCGGAATTTGGATTTTTGATAATTCTATTAATTTCGGAAATCGATTTCAGATCGTTGTCACTCAACAAAGACGACCACCACCTACCGCTCTTTATGACGAGGGGTCGACCACGATCTATAACTGATATTGAGCCTACTAAGGACCCCACTTTTATTCCCTCCCCATCTCCCCCATCTAAGCATACGGTCATGAGTGATCAACCTCGTACGCGATTCGAGATGACTGACTCATATGCTTGGGGGTAGTAGGGGGTGTTAATGGGCCGAATTTGGGGCAGGGAGTATCTATTCATCCCATCCTTGTTAAGTATGATACCCCCGTCTCATCCCCATCCCGTTCAGGTATTGAGAATTGTCCCCATCCCCATCCCCGTCGGATATTCGTCCCCATTGAGAAATCCCCATCCCTGTTTAATTTTTCCCATTTTAAATTTTTTTATGCTTTTTCCTATAAAAATCTTCATCCCCATCCCCCATTTAACTTTTAGGAATTTGACAAACATGTTAACACGGATAATAAATGTGAAATTAGACCATAAAATAAACAAAATTGTTACTTTGTTTAACTATATAAATAATAAAACACGAGGAAAAAAAAAGAAAGAAGAAAACTTCAGTTTTTTTTAAAAAATAATACAAATTTGCGAAAGTAAAGTTATATTGTGTATACATTAGGTTTCATTCGTTCAAGTAGGATCGAGACTCATAGTACAAACTAGTGTAACTAAAATAATTATATCGTACTAACATTTAGATTACGATTTCAAGATAAAGTGTTATATTATTTATCATTTTAATTTTATGGTTTAAGATTTAGGTTGTACCACCAAAGCATGTATTTGAGAGACTAATACAAGTAAAATAACACATGTAGTTTGTCATGCATTTAATCATCGTGATTTGACATTTATGACGTATCCAAAAATTTCATGAGAGTGTTATCTCTATATGATCGAAAACCAAATTAATATAGGTTGGCATTAGCATGTATATGATTTACGCATATAATATATATTTTTATTAAAATGTTATCCTCATATTTTTCAAAATATACTTTGTCTAAGTAGGAACGAGTATGATACTCTAAGTCTTAAAGTACAAAAGTGTATATAGTTTACTAACCTTTCATGTTTACAAGATAAATATTAGTTTATATTATATTAATATACATTTTTAATTGAATGTTGATGTGGCTTAGTTTGTTGCTTAACGCATCACCTTATCCAATTTTTCAAAGTATAGGTATATTGTGTATACATTAAGTTTCGTTCGTTCAATTAAGATCAAAACTCGTAGTGGCAACTGATGTAAGCTTAATAATTATATCTTATTAACAATTTAGATTACATTCTCAAGATAAAGTGTTATATTATTTTATCACTTTAATTTTACGGTTTAGGATTTAGGTTGCACATCAAAGACGTATCTGAAAGAGTAAGAAACATAAAAAAACACAACATTTAATTTGATGTGCATTCGATAATCGTGATTTGATGTTCATGACATATTAAAAATTTTCACGAGGTGTTATCCTCGTATGATCAAAAATCAAATTAATATAGGTTAGCATTAACATAATTTACACATATAGTTATCAAATAAACATTTAAAATTAAAATCCACTTTGTGTAAGTAGGAGCGGGTAGTCTTAAAGGACAAACGTTTATATAGTTTGAAAATTTAGTAATAATCGTCAATTTTTGAATTAAATATGAAACTACAATGAAAGTCTAACATAAATAAAATTTGACAAATTACCCGTCGGGGATCCCATGAGGTTACCCGTCGGATTCGGGTTCGAATCGGGGGGACAAATACCCCTATCTTTTGCAAGGACGGATACCCTATTCGTCCTTGCAAGGACGTGTTGCTAAGGATGTCTTTGATACTCTCTTGGGAAAGATAAATGCCCATCTCTCTGTGCGGCAAGGTAAGCTTCTCAGTTTACGGATTGTGTTACTCTTAATAAGTTTGTGCTCTCCTCATTCGTATCGTCTCATGTGCGGAAAAGTATTTTGCATTGCTTGTTGCATGTTATTCGTCCTAGGTCGAGATGGATTCTAGGAGATGGGTGTGATGCCGATTTCTAGAGGGATAAATGGCTCGGTGATACTCCTTTACTGGATCGGACTCATTAGTCTATATGACTTTTGAGTCTGATCCCGTTTATGTGCGCTCATTCTATACGGTCGATGGCTCTTTGGATCGGGGAGCATTGTTGGGCTTGTTATATCGTCAGGTTTTCTTGCGACTTGCTACGCTACAAATGACGTCAGGTGTTTATAATAATTATTCCCGTCTTTTGGTGTCACACTTGTTTGGTCTTCGGGATGAAGTAGGTTGGGCACTCACACCATCAGGTATGTATACGCTACTTTTTACTTATTCTTTCATGTAGGGTATACGGTAGCGTATGCTTATTCTTTCATGCAGGGTGCGTCGGAGTTGCAACACGGTGAAGACCAACTTTACTCGGTTATTTGAACGATGAAAGTCCATGAGTGGGTTCATCTTTACTCTATGGTTTCTTGACGATGGTTTTTGCATTACGATGTAACCTTCTCTCTTTCCCTTTTGTCGATGATAATATTTTGTGGAGCGAGCTTTTTGCATTAGCATTGTGGTGATTATGGAATGACACAATGAGAGGGTGTTTCAAGGCCGCTTGGAGAGGGTGATGGTTGTCGAAGATTTGTGCTCGCGAGGACGAGGGAGTATAATATTGATTGGACAAAGGAAATTGGTGGTGGTGGTGGTGTTCTTGGGCAATTGGTGTGCATGGTTAGTTAATTGGGCCCCTCCTCCACGAGATAGTGTAAAGGAGAGTATGGATGGAGCGAAGCGTGCAGATGGTCTCGTTAAGGCGGGAGGTCTTATTGGGGATTCTAAAAAGGGCATGATTACGGGGTTTTGGAGTCAATCTTGGAATCGGTATGGTTCCAATGGTTTAGCTCCAGGGATTTGTGTATGGTTTGTAGCTGGCTTGGGACATGGGTTACCGTTCGGTAATCTTAAAGTATGATTCTCAGTTAGCTATTAACCTTATCACACAACTTCCGTCCCGTCATCATCTTATTTCCAGTCTAGCATGTAGGTGCCTTGACTTGATTAATAGAACCTGACTTGTTCAGGTACATCATATTTTCCGCGAAGCTAATAGAATGATGGATTATCTTGCTAGTTTTTCTACAAACTTGCCTTTGAGATTTTTTTTTGTACTTTGTGACCCGTTGGAGGGTGTTCCGACCTTTTTTGTTGATAATGTAAGGGGTCAGACTTTTCCCGTTAACATACTACTCATCCGTTATTTTCATACATATAAAATACAATGAGAAGCGGAGGTTACCAAACCTCATTCTAACAAACAAACAAAAAAAAAATCAACAACAATATGATGTATCAAATTGATGGTTATCATGATTCATCAAACTGAGATCCCGCAATGATAAATTTCTTTTTAGATATATATACTCTTCATTTTCTTTGATCATAAATAACGGGTCAATGTTTAATTGTTTATTCACGTTAAAATTATCTATTTCAAATGAAACTACGATAATTAAGAAAATGAAATAATAATTGCTATATTCATTAAAAAAAATTATATTATATTTTGTTATTATTTTTAATCATTAGAATTTTGTTTGTTTAATTCAAACGACTAATCAAGCTCTTAATAAGCATGAGTTTGCGAAGACGTTTAGTTGGTATTTATAAGTGATCAGTTGGTGCACATGGGTTAAGTGTGGCCGGTATATAAGGTTAACTAGTTCATATCACATGTCTTGCACGAGTTAAGTGTGGCCGGTATATAAGGTTAACTCGTTCATATCTCATGTCTTGCACGAGTAATATTTTTGATTATGATTAACATACTAATGGGCCCACACGATGTGCTATTAGCTCAACGGTAAAGCGCATCATTGCTTTATCTTGTTGAAATGAAATGTTTGTGACGGTAGGTGATATAAATAAAATAAATAATACTCTAGAAGGGGGTTGAATAGAGTACGAGAACTTTTCGCAAACCAAATCTCAAGGCCTTGAAACTATTTTCAAGGGTCTTGATGTCAATTTGTGCTTTTAGTGAAACTTTGATTTCAAGGGCTTTGAAACTCTATTTCAAGGGCCTTGACTTCTTGCTCCTGCAAAACAAAGTTAGTCACAATAAAGCATATAGGGTGCGGAATTGAAAAGATTGACACGGAGATATGTTTACGAAGTTCGGCTCTAAATAGCCTACTCTCCGTCCCAGGGTATATCCGTAGGATCTAACTATTTATTATCAGCTTCAAAGTGTCCTAGATACAAACTAGAAGAAATCTCCTTCTTCTCTCACTGTAGCCAATGCTACGATCTAGCTCCAACTCTTAACCTAGCTATAATAGCCTAGTTACTTCGCAGAGTAACACACTCTAGTATAACACTATTTAAATCTTCCAATAGAGCTCTAGTGTTTTCTCTCTCTAAGGGGATAAAGCTTTTGCGTGAAATGAGAGAAAGAAAAACAACGAATGAAGATGATTAGGTTGCTTGAGGATGCAAAGATGTTTTCCAGTTTTAGCTTGTGTCTCATCCTTCTTCGACCATCATCTTCATTTATACTCTTCTATGGAAAAGTCTTCTAGCCGTTGTAGAGATGACCGTTCGAAGATCAATCTTCTTTTCCATGAAGATCGTAAGGTAGACGTTGCAAGTCTTCAGCCCCTACGAACACGTTGAGTCTTTTACTCCTTGATCTTCTCGTCTTATGTTGAATCAAGAGAAAATATATTTTTGCCGTTTGTTGTTTAGAAAATCTTCTAGAAAAGATTCTCTATTCTTCGGTTGAGATCTCCCTTCGGTTGAGATCTCCCTTCGGTTGATAAGATCTTTGGTTGATGAGATCTTCTTGTTACAGAATCTTCAAAGAAGATCTTCAATTTATTTGAATCCTTGTTCCGTGCACCTTAGATTCCAAGGCCCTTGATTTCGTCCTTTTGAACTTGTTATCTTCCTTTGTTCTTGAATCCAACTTCAAGACCTTTGACATGTAGATATACAACCTGCACTGAATTCAAACCAACCAAATATCTAGAAATATAATCAAGTACATTGTTAGTATATCCAACTGCTATATTTGTGTAAAGTCTTCCATCATCAACACATGTAAACCATTTTAATCAAGATGGAGTTTTCAGTTTGAAAGTTGTGTATGCCGATGATATAAATAAAAGATTATCGTCGATGTATATAAGTTGTTAATTATAAAGCCATGGAAAAACTACCATTCTTGTTTGCAATAACAAAGATATCAAGAGTATGCATAATGGAAATGAATTTAGCCCCCATTTGGTTGTAACTCCGGAAACGGAAATGAAATGAAAATAGATTTAGTCCATAGGTGTACCTTGTTCTTGAATTATTTTGGAATTATTATTTGTGATTTCATACAAAATGCATTTGTTTTTCCTATTTTGCATCCAAATAGAGTATATTATATATCAAGTTGTATTCTAATTAGTTCAAACCACAAGGAATGACTTTAAAAACAATTTCATGTGCAACGATATACGTATAGACTAGATTTATTTTCATTCCGTTTCTTTTTTTTGGAGTTTAAACCAAACGAACCCTTAGTGTTGTGAAAAAATAAGTTTTATAAGTTTAAAATTTCAAACTGCAGCTATAACTATGAACACTTATTGTTTTTGAATAAAACTCAAACGATGATCAATAATATAAAATTACCAATATTAAATAATAGGTAAATGAGGATCAATAATATGGGTTATGATTTATATTTTCTGAAACATTTGTTAAGCGCAAAAAGAATCACGGTTATTCTTCAAAAAGAAAAAGATAAGTTATGGGTTATGATTTATATTTTTCAAAATTTAGGTGATTTTATGGAATATATATATTACAAAGGTAGTATTGTATAATTTACCCTAATTTCTTTCTTTATATAAACTTGATAGATGGATCAACCTTATATTCCACTGTAAAGGAGATCGCAAGTCACAACCATGGAGTCAAGGGAAGTAGGACTCACCGAGCACAGCTGGTGCCGGGCAGTACCGGGAGGCACCGGCATCACCGTGCTAGCCCTTCTCGTCTCTAAACCTCTAGACCTGCAAATTCTCCAAAATGCCCTCCACAAACTCCAAAATTCACATCCTATCCTCCGAACCAAGCTGCAGTTTAATCCCAGCACCCGCAAATTCTCGTTCGTCACACCTAGCGTCTCCACTCTTTCGGTCAAATCATTTGACATCCAGTCAACGCTGAGGGTGTTGGATGACTACTGTGAACCCGCTTGTGGCGAATCACTCTTCCATAAGCTCATAGAGCACGAATTAAACCTCAACCCTTGGGAGAAGAATTCAAGATCGAAATCGGATGGTTTAGATTTGTTTGAGGCGACGGTGTACGAGCTGGAGGTAGTATACATTTTTTTATCCGTGTTTACATATAGCATAGTATTTTTTAAAATAAATACTCTTATTTAATATTGTTATATTTAATTTAAATAAATTTATTGGACAATTTTGATAACTAGGTCTTTTTGAAAAACTATAGTAATAATTAGGCTTTTTAATGTTTCAATTAAGTAAATATTTTTAATCTTTTGTATTTATTCTTACTCTATCTACTCTTCTATCAAGGGGTACATTTACTAAACACAAAACTAGAAAAAGTCTAATAAACCAAATTATTTCAATAATAAAGATTTGGCCTCATAATTTTCCATAAAATATATCAATTTCTTTTATTTAACCTTTGTAACTCTAGAATTTTATATATATATTTCGCAGAGCAAAAGAAAAAAAAAAGTTATAGTAAAATTATAATTGAAATAAAAAACTTTCATTTATATCTTAAATAATAATTTTTCCACGGTGATTTGAATATATAGGGCATTATAACCTTAAATATGATAAATACACCGAGCATTTTATATTTTAAGACATTGAGTTCCGAGAACTGTCATTAATTTATGTATATCTTGATTTTTTTTTAATTTTCACTTGTAAGTGGTAGATTTGGGGAGTGGGGGATTTTATATATATATTAATACATTTATTTAAAAATCATCTAGGATAATAAAATGTACTACTATAATTAACATATTAAAAGAAGAGCATTACTTTCTCAATAGAGCAACTCAATATTAATTGCATTAATTAGGTTACACCTCTGATGAATTAAATACTCCATCCGATCAAAAATAACTGTCATTTTAGCCTTTGACACAATTTTTTAAAAAAATATTAAATTACATAGATTTTGTAAAGTTTTTTCTAAATCTTATCACTTATTTAATATTTAACCTTCTTTTAAACCAATAAGAAAGATTTTAGATCTACAATTAATCATTTACACCAATTTTCAAGAACATTTCTTATAATTATTGTTCATTTATTGGCCTAGAAAACTTAAAACGACAGATAATTTTGATCAAATTTCTAATGCTAAAACGACACTTATTTTTGATCGGAGGGAGTATTATTTTTCTTAAAATCAGATTTCTCAAAAATTAATGAAACAATTTGGTTTATTAGGTTTTTTCTAGTTTTGTGTTTAATAAATGTACTCTTGAGAGAAGAGTGGATAGAGTTTGAGAATAAACATTAAACAGCCTAATTACTGCTATAATTTTTCAAAAAGACCTAGTTATTAAAATTACCCAGAATTAATTACCATACGTATTAATATTGATATACAAACAAGATATTTTAGCTCAAAATGAGCATGTAAAGGACGTGTTCGATAATATCGGAATTGTGGTCGATTAAAATTTCTGAAGAATTGATTTTAAAGATATAAAGTCTTTTTTCATTAAAAAGGGTGAACTAAACGCATGATTTATATTTTATAGCTAGTTCTTTGGTTTTGTGCTTGTCAGAACTCAGAAGGTTACTTGCGATCCAATCAAGCCCTTAATTGCGATCCAACCAAGCCCTTTATTATTTTATTTTTTTTTGAAGGAAAAACCCTTGATTATTTTGTTTAGTAATACGGAGTGAATTTGTTATGTAGCCTTAGTTTACTAATTTTGTTTAATAATTGTGAACTTCAATAATTGATTTGATGTGTAACCTCTAAAAATACCGAGAAATAACAAGAGTTCTATTGTGATTCTCCGTGAATACTACGATAGGGCCCCAAATGGACGGTGGTGATGAAGGCGCACACCGCAGTGTGCGATCGGACGTCGGGGGAGGCGGTGCTGAGGGATTTGGTGAGGATATGTAGGCGAGGGGCAGAATTCGAAATTGGGGGGAAGGGCGAGGTTAAAATGGGGATTGAAGAGTATATCCCGGTAAGTGGGAAGGGGAAGAGATCGATTTTGGCACGTGGGGTGAACATGCTTGGCTACTCTCTGAATGCTTTACGACTCTCGCATATTGACTTTGTTGACACGCGCTCCACGCGCCGTACCAAGCTTCTTAGACTCCGACTCGAGCCCGATGTCACCGCTAGGCTTCTCGAGGTAAATATATATATATTTTTTAATGTTCGACCCGCCCCGTTTAAAGAATGAAATTGTTTCACATAATCATCCGGATCCGGGTTGTAATGGATATTGCAGGAGTGTAGAAAGAGGGATGTAAAGTTGTGCGGAGCACTCGCAGCTGCAGCATTGATGGCTGGTCGACGTAGCAAGCGTCCTCCCGAAGGTCATTCGGAGAAGTACTCCGTTGCCACTCTTGTCGATTGCCGATCTCTTCTCCAGCCTCCCCTCACCAACGACGCCGTCGGTAATACAAATCTTCAAATCTTTAACTTCCTTAGTTCTCACTATTTGGTGCTAGACAACAAATCACACGTATTAAAAAAACTAAAAATTATATTAAAATAATGATAAAATATGAAGAGTTTTACAAAAATAAAATATATAATATTTGAAAAATATAAATAATAAATGAAAGAGTACCACTTTTACCAAAAAAAAAAATGAAAGAGTACCAATTGTATAATTGGTAGATGATTACTATAACATTTAAACCTCAGTATGATATTTATATACCTTACTTATTTATGATGCATACAAAAGGATGTATGTCCATGTGGTCAAGTGGTAAACACATTAATAGATTGTACAACATGTAGGTTCGAAATTTTGTTTTCACATATATATAAAGTTTATCTAATCTCATTTATTGTACTTTAAATGGTTCAGTGTATGTGTCGTATTTGTATCCATAAAATTTATATGATAATTATGTGACACTAAAGTCGTACGTAATCCATGTATGGATGATATGATATGCAGGTTTCTATTACTCCGCCATCGTGAACACGCACGATGTAAATGGGAAGGAGCAGGTGTGGCAACTGGCAAAGAAAGCCTACGAGTCCTTTAACGTCGCCAAAAGCGAGAAGAAGCACTTCTCCGACATGGCTGACCTTACCTTTCTAATGTGTCGAGCTATTGAGAACCCGGGGTTGACCACATCGTCCGCTCTCCGGACCTCTTTCATCTCGGTCTTCGAGGACGTTGCCATTCACAGCACCAACGATGACTACGAGGGCGTCGGTGTCGAGGACTACATGGTTTGCTCCTCCGTTCACGGGGTGGGGCCTACCCTCGCGCTTTTCGGAACGATTCGAGACGGAGGGTTGGACTGCGGTTGCGCTTACCCTGGACCGTTGCATTCTAGGGACCAAATGGTGGGACTCATTGATCATATGAAGAGGATTTTGGTCGAGGCTTGTTAAAAGATTACCAACTCTTTGTCTGAATCTCATTGAATAAGTTGTGTAATCTCTTTGTTTTCTCTACTGTTGTTCGTTTAATAAGTTGTATGGGTCCTATGGGATGAGATGTTTGTGGGTGGTCTTACGTAGTTTTCAAATTTATGGATGGTGTTACGTAATCTTCAAATTTATGGATGGTGTCTTACCCATGCCGGGGATTATGGGAGTGCTACGTGATCTCGATATGGTCTGGCATAATAATGGTTATAGGAGGGTAATTTTGGAAACGGATTTTCATAAACAATAACATGGAATATCTTGGTACATTTATAGTTGGAAATAAAGAAATATTGCACATGTAATTAGTACATGGTGTGCCTGACATTTTTCGGGCATACTTTTGGGGCTCCGTCCAATGTCAACACCGAAAAGTGGGAGCTTTTACTTCATCTACGCGAACTCTTGTTTGTGGTATATTCACGTTAAATTTGGATTCTATTTAACAGAGAAATGTAGACCCGAAGTTGGTTGCACGTAGCCAAGCATGCACGCCGACCCGAGTTGCGTCATTTCGTGATGAGACGAGCAGACCGGGACACAACATAGGCTGAGCACTTATGTTATGTTTTGGGCCGACCCAACTCTTCTGCAGTCCAACAGAGTAACATATAAGACTAAGTTACGTTTTGCAGAATATTGCCCAGTTAAATGCAATATCTACAATAACTCTCCAACGGACCTCTCCTCCATCCCTACAAATAGGGTGTCATTCTCACTCGGTCCAGCATTCGAAAACGCCCACTCATCTCTGCTTCTATTTCTCGAGAGTACAACAGTTAACTAGTTTGCAGGGTCCCGACAGATTACGCATGTCGGATTCTCAATGCAGTTTTATCATGTGATTCTTCACCGGTAACCGTCATAATAAGGGGTATATTTAGATTTAAGGAAATAAATAGTATCTCAACTCTGCAAAATTCAGGTTTTTAATCGGTTTTTCCGATCCTAATTCTATAGTGCATTTTACAGTTTAATTACGTATTTCGGTTCCTACATTTATATATGAAGGTTTCATTATAAGAAACTGAGATATTTAGATTTGGAACACGTTAGTGCGAGACAAACAAAGTTGCGAACTTCCTACCTAGTTTTGCTTTAAACTTCTCGATGAGACTTGTGTGTTGTGCGATCCGTCTGAGTGTGTAGTGTACTTTCTCAATACAGATGTGTTAGAGTATTGGGCTTATCTCCTAGAGCATTGGGCTTATCTTTTATTGTTGGGTTTATCTTTTGCTATTAGTTTATTATTTTATCTCTTTATGTTTTCCTATATAAACATTACATGGTCAATGAAATAAACAAGCTTTCGATTCACAAATCTCTTCATGGTATCAGAGCAGGTCCGATCCGGGTCTCGTTATCCTGTGTTTGGCTAAGCCGGCCTTAAGGCTTTGTGGGTTGTGATTAGCGAAATATGCTATCCGCCTGTTTGTGTCAAGTGCAACTAGTCCAGGATAGTTGCACTTGAGGGGGGAGTGTTGAGATGTGTGGATTATTGTGTTCCACATCGACTAAATGAATAATGTGAACCTAACATATAAACTCAAGGGTTACTCCTCCTATTGCCAATTGGTTTTAGGATGGAACCCCGATGGTTAGTGTGCGTATGTTCACTTGTGGCGTGCATCCCCTCCACGTCTTAGACCCGACGGATATTAAAAAGATAAATTTAACATGGCATCAGAGGACTTTCCTTAACCTACGCTTCCGCACAAAACAAAACCTTAAACCCTATAATTAACCACCTTTTGTCGTTTTTTGCGGTATCAAGGAATACTTTGGTCGTCGGTATCAGGGAATACTTTGACCGTCGGTATTACGGAATACTCAATGGAATACTCTCATATCTGCTTTGAACTCTTACCGTTCAAATTTGTTCCCTTGGATTCTTGATTCGGGGGCTTCTTTTCATATGACAGGTGATCGTTCATTACTTTCATCGCATAAGCCGGTCACTACATGCCGAATTAAACTCCCAAATGGAGCTTTAGTATCCGTTGAACATGCAGGCACCTTGCGACTCAATAACTCCCTTCACTTGCCCCGAGTATTATATGTTCCAGGACTTGATTGTCATCTACTTTTTCTAAATCAGTTAACTACGGATTTGAATTGTGTTTTTACGATAACTAATAAACTTTGTGTTATACAGGACCGTACTTCGAGGATAGTGGTTGGAGTGGGTGAAGCTCGTGATAGAATCTATTGGCTTCGCTGGATGACAAACGCTTCTCCACTCCCTTCATGCCTTACCACTATTGACACCACCACTCACCATAACCGCCTTGGTCATCCTTCCATCCCCAAAACCACCCATCCATGTGACATATGTCTCCGGGCCAAACTACCTAGATCATCATTTCCGGTTAGCAGTTCTCATGCTTTGTCGTTATTTGAATTAGTCCACTTAGATATTTGGGGTCCTTATTGCACCCTTTCTACTTCCGGTTGTTCCTACTTTCTTACCATTTTAGATGATTACTCCCGTTGCACCTGAGTTTATTTAATAAAGGAAAAAGCCGAAGTCGCCACTTTAATTAAAGATTTTTATGTCATGGTTGAGACTCAATTCCACACTTGTGTCAAAACCTTTCGCAGTGACAATGCTAAGGAATTTATTTCCCTTCAACCTTTTCTTAAAGGTAAGGGTATCCATTTAGAAACCTCTTGTACCTACACACCACAACAAAATGGGAGGGTAGAACGCAAACACCGTCATATCCTTAATGTCGCTAGATCCATAATGTTTCAAGCAAATTTACCCATCTCACTTTGGGGAGAATGTGTTCTTACGGCATGTTACCTTATCAATCGCACCCCTACTCTCATCCTCCATCACAAAACTCCTTATGAACTTCTTCATGGCTCTCCACCAAATCTTGACCATCTTCGGGTGTTTGGTTGTCTTGCTTATTGTTCCTTTATACCTCGGTCTTCGGATAAATTTCGACATCGAGGTCGAAAATGCATTTTTATAGGATACACACCTTCACAAAAAGCTTGGAAAATGTTGGATCTTGATACCATAGAAATTTTTACAACATGGGATGCACGTTTTTACGAGAACATTTTTTCGTTCTCCGAACCGAAAAATTCTCGTGAACCTACAGAGTCCATAGCAGATCCCACTGATTTTTCCCCCGACTATTACCAATAAATCCCCCGAACAACAACCCCCACTCAAGAAAACCTCCCACAAATTCCCCTTCACACGGATCCCCCAACTATACCTACTACGGCCCCCTAGAACCCTCTCACCTCCCTCTTGTTCCTCCACCTACCGCGGGCTCCCCTGTCATCTCTCCCCTACCTGTTGTTGATGCCCCCTACCCCTCCCCAATTTCTATAACCACCCCTCCAGCCTGTCCCCCACCTCCCTCTACTAATCACCTACTTCTACCCTTCTTCCCATGGGCACCGAAATCCCTCAACCCATCATTCCTACTCCACCACCCGTTACTGTTTCTCCGACTGAAAACCCACCTCGTCGCAGCTCCCGTACTTCAAAACCATCTATCCTTTTACGAGACTATGTTTGTCAAAAGGCAAGTCATTTTGATTCCAAATCGGGTGAAACTTCTCCTCCACTGAAATCAGGTACCCGGTATTCCATACAGAATTCTTTATCATATGAACAATTTTCTCTTGCCTATGTTACTGCTATTAACTCTGTATATCAAGAACAAGAACCAACCTCTTTTAGAGACGCGGTTGCTAACCCAAAATGGAAAAAGGCCATGCAGGATGAAATGACAGCCTTACACCGCAACAACACTTGAGAATATGTTGATCTTCCTCTCGATCGTAAACCTATTGGCTCTAAATGAGTTTTTCGTATTAAATACAAATCCGATGGATAGGTTGAGCGCTATAAGGCGCGTTTGGTTGCACTCGAAAACCGTCAACAAGAAGACATTGATTATAATGAAACTTTTGCTCCTGTTGCTAAATCAGTTACAGTTAAACTACTTATCGCAATTGCCTCTATCTATAACTGGGAACTTCATCAGATGGACGTTCACAATGCTTTTCTTCATGGGGATCTGCATGAGGAAGTATATATGCTACCACCTCCCGGTTTTCGAACCTCGTCCCAAGTTTGTCGTTTAAAGAAATCATTATATGGTCTTCATTAAGCTCCACGGAATTGGTTCCACAAGTTCACATCTGCTCTTCTGAAATATGGTTTCTCTCAGTCTTTGGCTGATTACTCCCTTTTCACCTTTAGACGGTCAGGTATCATCCTTCACATTTTGATATATGTGGATGATCTAGTCATTTCTGGAAATAATCCTGCTACCATTCGTCGTTTTAAAGACTATCTTCATGCTTGCTTTCATATGAAGGACCTTGGACCCCTTCGGTTCTTCTTAGGCATTGAAATTGTTCGTACACCGTCTGGTTTATGGTTGAACCAACGAAAATACACTCTAGATATTCTAGCTGATTCCGTTCTTTTTGGATGCAAACCCGTATCGTTTCCGATGTCTGGTGATCATGGTCTTCAATCAGATTCCTCTGCTCTGCTTGATGATCCTGAGAAATATCGCCGTTTGGTTGGCCGTCTTATCTACTTGTCCATCACTCGCCCTGAACTTGCATACTCGGTTCATACACTCTCTCAATTTATGGCTGCTCCGCGCCGTGGCCAATGGGATGCTGCCTTAAAGGTTCTTCGTTACCTAAAGTTGGTACTCGATCAGGGTATTTTCTTATCTCGTTCTAGTGATTTGTGTATTCGTGCTTTTTGTGATTCGGATTATGCAGCTTGCCCTATCACTAGACGCTCTACGACTAGCTACTTCATTCTCCTCGGTAATTCACCCATTTCTTGGAGAACCAAAAAACAAGCTACTGTTTCTAGATCTTCTGCTGAGGCCGAATATAGAGCAATGGCAGCTACTACTTGTGATCTCCTTTGGCTTCGTTCTCTACTTGATTCACTCGGGGTTTCACACAAGGCTCCTATGCGCCTCTTTTGTGATAATCAGTCAGCCATTCATATAGCCAACAATCCGGTATTCCATGAGCGTACCAAACATATTGAGATTGACTGTCATACCATCAGGGAACAAATTCAACGAGGCATTATTCAGACACAACATGTTCCTAGCACACTTCAGCTAGCTGACATTATGACTAAAGCTCTTGGACCTACTCGTTTCAACTTCTTAATTCGCAAGCTTGGAGTTGTTTCTTCCACACCTCCCGCTTGAGGGGGAGTGTTAGAGTATTGAGCTTATCTCTTAGAGCATTGAGCTTATCTTTTATTATTGGGCTTATGTTTTGCTATTAGTTTATTATTTTATCTCTTTATGTTTTCCTATATAAACATTACATGGTCAATGAAATAAACAAGCTTTCGATTCACAAATCTCTTCAAGATGTATAAGAGGTTGATTCATCCTCACGGTGTGACCCGTCTTATATTCTGAACGTGTTACCGCGAGACAAATACGGTTGTGGAATACCAACTAGGACCAGTAAGGAATGACACAAAAATGAAGGGGAAATGGGCCTTACGCATCTTCCTATAAAACCCATTAGCCCAGTGAAGAGTGACCCACTCCTCTCTATTACAATGCACCACACAAAACAACACCCAAGATTTGATTTACATGTTCGATCTCTACACACCAATTAAGCTTGTTGGACCAATCTTGGTCCACGGTGCTAGGGCTGTTCACCGGTCTGAACCGGACCAAGAAACGCCTCTATGGTTTTGACCTAGACCATGTACTCTTGTCCGGTTGGCCAAACCGACAATGAGGATTTTTCAATCTAGGTTCGGTCCAAAATACCCGATCCGAGTCAGAAAATAGCCCCACATGGAATTAGAGTTTCATATACTGAACAAATTAACTTACAAACAAAACCCACAAAAATACAACCTAATCAACAGTATAATATCTACTCAAACTCTTCTAAAATCTTGGCAACATCAAATCTCCCATGACACCCTTCCACAGCATTCACCACTTCTTGGAAAGTCGAAACACTGCAAGGAAGAACAAGTCCATTTCTTTGCTCAAACCCGAATTCATCACACGCTTTCTGAAGCAAAATCTTCAAGAGAGGATGTGATAGATAGCTTGTCGGCACAACAAATCTCTCCCTCTCTTCACCTACATAAATTACAAAGAACCCAGATGGGGTCTTCTTGCTCGGCGATGATGATGTCGACGACAAGGCCGGAGAAGATGGAAGAGAACCGTAACTATCATTAGACGATGTTGCTTCGAATGCAAGCAAAGCTTCTCGACTCGAGTTGGGTTGATCTTGACTCGCTTTTCGGCCCAGTTTCCTTATGGAAATCATCTTTCTCTTCAACATTTTTTGGACAAATCCGAGATCCTTCAGTAGAAAGATGGGATGGATTTAAGAAGAAAAAAGTATGTGTCTTTGTATTCAAGGGTTTGGTACACCGTACATTGATGGGAATGTGTAGGTAGGTTATATATATCATAAGTGTGATCAATGATTGTGGTGTATGGATGGTTTGTTTGTATATTTTTGTATCTGTATGATATTAAATATTATAAGAATTTACTATATATAAAAATAATTTATTTTAAAATTGTATACGGGTTAAAATAGTTAATTTATAAAAGGTTTGCCAAAACCAAATTCGTAGTCCGTGAATTTGTAAAGTATTAGTTGGTTACTTAGTATTAAAGAAATGAAGAGTTGACCTAAAATACTTCAGCTTTTATAATGGTTTTGGACTCCATTATTATTAGTTTAAGTTTTATTATATTTCTTTATATTTGACAACTAATATCTCGACTGAACCTATAATATGATTAATATTTTTATTTATATAGAATATAAATTATATACAAAATATTTAAATATTTTTGTATGATATGTGCGATCGGGTAGTAAAGGACTAAAGGGCTTCACAATTACATTATCGCTAATTTCTTTTAATTTGTTTAATTAGTCTTGAGTTTGGAGTTAGTTGATGCTCCGTTTATCCTATCATACCGGTCTTGCTAAATGATTTATTATTTCAATTTTTATAAAATAATTTTCACAAGATGGGTATAAATTTGTTTCTACTTTAAATTCAATAATCACGGGTTTAAGAGTATTTATCATAAAATATTGAAATACACCAACTAATATATTTGATTATATTTGTTCTTGAATCCATTTCTAGTACACGACTCGTATGAGGCTTGTTAATCTAACTTTTACTATGCAAAATAAAGCTTATATTGCTCATTTTGATCATGAATTACATTAAAAATACATATGTTTCAATAAAAGAATAAAACTAAAAAAGATTTAAAATATTGTATGTCTTAAAAAATGGTAATCTATCGGTCAATACGAAACTTTCAAAATTAGTTGAGCACCTCAAACTTATGCAGATGCGCACAAGATTCCCAAGTAGATCCATCCTCAAACTAATTTCATTATATGAATTCTTAATTTCTGAGAAATGGTAAGCTTATATATTAAATACACACCTATGAAAATACCTACGTACAATAATCAACTTCATTTTATGTAATTAACCGACACAAGCATGGTGAAAATTTTAAAATTTTGTTCAATTATAACTGCGTTTTGCTCGATCTGATAAAATTCGGATTGCCCAAATCAATGACAACGGTTAATCTTTTCTTTTTATGTCCATCTCGGTTGTGACTATATAACATGGATGACTCAGGTACAATGATTCACACGTAAATATAAGGGTTTCATCCTAAATCTCACACATAAACACGTCATGTGAACCACACACAAACAAACACTGTATTTTCGAAGTCCAAAACTACGTACCAACATGTATCCATGTAGGAAGACACCAAACAAATGCAAGCAACATGAAATCATAACTGAATTGACACCAAATAATATATAGGAACATATCACAAGCTAGTAAGCTACACATATGAACATGAAATCACAACTACTTGTGAATAGAAAATTATACATACGAAAAAGATCACAAGTTATACATATGTATGTTGTTGTGTATCAAAACATAAAATCATAATTATATACTGTATGACATAACCAGATATTGTTCACATGAAGCTCAAACCGAATCAATCATGGTTGCAAATACAGTTCTACAAGCATCATGAGCGTAAGATTTTAACTGACTTAAGAATCAAGCGTAAGCATCAATTAGAAAAAAAAAGTGTCTTAAAACATTTATAAGTTTGACGGAAACTTCAAGCATAACTAAAAAAGTTATCATATTTTTTCTTTGCCACGGGATTTTTTTTTGATAATGGGGACGGGGATGCCTATGGCATATCCCGATATTATTTACGTAACAAAGTGGCTAACAACCAATAAGCCTTTGGGTCGCCACACCTCGGGCATCATTGTTAAGAAGGGGTAGGAGATTACTAGGAGCAGAATTAAACTGATGGTATCCTAGAGGGAGAGAGGTAGCAAAGGATGCGAGAAAATCTGCACATAAATTAGCTTCCCGGTAAACATGGCGGAATTGTACGGACCAATCCCTACGCAGTAAGCCTTGGCATTGTTTCACCAGACTAGAGAGGGGGTGTGTGGGTGGGATATCCTGATCAATAAGTTTCACAACCAGTTCTGAATCGACTTCGATCTCAATGTTCCTGCATTCCATATTCCATGCCATGAGAAGCCCAGCATGGAGTCCCTGTAGTTCTGCCATTGGTACCGAGCATTGATTGAACTTATAGCTGAATCCAGAGACCCACTGACCGTGATCATCTCGGATGAGACCCCCAGCAGTGGCGTAGTTCTTATCTTTGAACAGAGCACCATCAGTGTTGAGTTTTAGGTAATTTTGGGATGGTTTAGTCCACTGTATCCAGACCAGATCCTTGTTACGGGGTTGATGGCATTTGTTACTGTTTTGAGTAGCCCTAGCAACGTTTTGAAGATGAAAATCAACACTTGGAAAGCATCTGCTGACGTGCGAATGGCCTCGAAAGACCCAGTTGTTCCTTTCCTTCCAACACCACCAAAGGATGACAGCAAACCAAGTAGCCCAATTCAGGCCATACCCATGAATCCGGTTGGAAGCAAGATTGTAGTATAGCCACTGACAGCCTGAGTACGTGAAGAAAGGAGCAGCATCATCAACCGGGAGGATCTCTCCCCATAATAAGGACATGTCAGGGCAATCTCTAAATGTATGCATGATTGTTTCGCTTTCTTGGTTACAGATATTGCAGGTATCCGAAGAGGCAATATGTCTCCGTACCCTTTCAGCGTTGGTCATAATAGGCCTCTTGACAAGTAGCCATAGAAAAGTTCGAACTCTTTCCGGAACCTTTAATTTCCAAATGACTTTATAGAGCTGTTGTTCCTCTGTGTCAGTGCTCATGATATTAGTGTTAAGGTTGGCAATCAGGGTGTAAGCTGATTTGGTAGTATACATACCATCCGGAGAAGGTTCCCAATAAATCGTATCTGTTGCACCCTCCACCATGTCGATAGTGAAATCAGCAATGGATATTAGAGAGGCTAATGGAAGAAAGCAGCTAAAGCTGGGCCAATTCCAACCACCATGGATCCAGAAGTCCCGTACCAGCGTAGACCATGTGGTTATAGAAGTAGTATCCCGAGTCAGATTGGAGAAATGGAGATTTTAAAACCCTAAAAATTTTAAAAACCCTAAAAAGTCGAGATTTTACAAGAATGCATCAATAAACCAAAAACTCTAAAAATCTCATTCAAATCGATATTTCAATCAACATGAAACTCTAAAAATTGAAAATAAACGACTATAAAATGCATGGATAAACACAAAAACCTTAAAAATCGACCCCAAGCAACACAAAACCCGGAAATTCGAGATTGTTGTGAACGACCATAATTTATGTACGATCACGATTGGAGAAATGGAGGATTCAACACCAAAAAAAAAAAGCGTAAAAATTGATGGTTATACCCATTTTTGTATGTGGAGTAAGGGTTCGAACCTTTACTTTCTCATATGGGTTGTTTCCCTTTTCTTCTACACTCAACCATGGACGATATTGTTGTGGACGATATTGTTGTGATGTAAATATTTTTGAAACAATTTGGTTTACTAAGCTTTTTGTAGTTTTGTGTTTAGTAAATGTACCCCTTGAGAGAAGAGTGTGTAGAGTTTGAAAATAAATACAAAAGGTTGGGGTATATTTACTTAATTGAAACATTAAAAAGTTTAGTTACTACTCTAGTTTTTCAAAAATGCCTACTTACCAAAATTTTCCAATATTTTTTAAGAAGAACAAAAGAGAAGAAACATGTTTTGTGAATACGAATGAGAAGTGATTGGACCGAAAAGTTTGAAGATAAATGATCTCTATAGATGATTAAATGTGAATGGGCAAATAAGGAATTTCAATTGCGAAAAACCGTTGGAATCTCCCAAAACCTTGTCACATCATATTCCATAATCACCATTCTTTCAACTGAGTAACCACGACGCGGAACCATAACCACGAAACTTGTAATTGCAACTAAACGCATGATTCTTATTAACTCCAAAACCACGAATCTAAAATAAACCCCACAACCACATTACTAAACATGTCTACGACTGGAGTAATTTATGTCATATAACAATTCGAGAGTAATTCAAATATGTTGTGTCAAACACAATTAATGTTATAAAATTATTGATTTTAAAGTAGTTTATCATATTTTTAGTTGAGGGATAAAAACAAGATTCAACATATCTTATACTAGAATTCTACGGATGATAAAAATATATTTTACGATATTATAAAGATTTCTAAACAAAGTGATTTAAATCACCGCATTTGCCAATATATTAATTAAAAACAATTTGCAAAAAATACGAGAATTAAACTGAGTATATAAATACACTTCTATAAGTTTACAGGTGGATTAATTAGTTTTAACCAGACAATTAATTTAAAGTGAAGCATTCAATAAAATAAGTGTAGATTAGGTAGAATAAGAACATATGAAGTGTTCTTGTCTGCAGGATGCATGCTCAAACCCGTCCAAATCTTCTGTCCCCATTACTGTCCCATCTCCTGTCCCATGTTTCCTATTGGACCACGTGGCAGCAGATTTTCCTTAAAAAAATTGTAATTCAATGGGTTGGTTTTTGGGTTTGGCTTTTTAGGTTTTATGTAGTTAATATTTACTATTTTTTGGTCCAATAGGAAGCATGGGACAGGAGATGGGACAGTAATGGGGACAGAAGATTTGGACTGTGCTCAAACCAAACTACTTCACCAAACAGACTGGCAATTCGCGAAGCAAATCAAAACGGATTTTTATACTACGTCAATTGTTGTATCATTATGTGTATACTTTGTACCATTAGGGGTTTCGGTATATTTGGAAAGAATTGGATCAAATAAATTTTTTTTATAGGTTTTTATTTTGTAAACTTCTCTAATTTTACGTTATGTATAATTTTTTTTAGATTAAAGGAATTGGATAAAATAGAGGTATATTTATTAAATGAATTTATACTGTGAGTCTCTTAATAGAGTAATAGTGGTAAAATGTCTGTATATTTAATGGGTATATACACAAATGTTAAAGTGATTTTTGAAAGCATTTTCCACAAAAAGTAACTAATTTTTAATCTGAAATAGTCATTTCATAACAGTGACAAAATACACTAGTAATTTTATTAGAACTATTACAACAAGGAGAAAAAAACAATATAAACCACTTATTTTTCCTTCCATTATTTATTATGTTATTGCTAATGAAAATATGTGTCTAGCATGTATTTGTTTATTTATTTTTATTTTATAAAAAATTATTCTGATTTTTTTTGAATTTTATTTTCATACTGCATTATTTTTTGTTACCAATATGTAATTTTTTTTATTTTTTTTTTGTAATTTTTTTCGAATTCTAATTTTATATGTGTATTATTTTGTATCTTTTGACCAATATGTGCAACTTTTTTCCACAAATATTTTTTTAATTTTAATTTTATATGTGCATTACTTTGAATATATACAAGCATTACTTTGTCGATTATTCGCATTATTTTGTATGTGTATTACTTTGTACCAATATAAATTTATAAAACTAATGTGCATTTTTGTAATCATTATTTATACTATGTGAATTGTTAGTATCAACATATGTAGAATTTTTGAAAATAGAAAGTAAAATTTTAAAAATATAAAACATATAATAAAAAAATTATTTGAAAATATTATATATTTTTTAAAAATATATTCAAAGATAAAAAGGAAAAAAAAATATGTGACTAACACATTCTCTAATACAAATTTGTATTAGAGAATTGTAAGAAATCTATATAATGTATAATTGGTAGGAAAGTCATTCTTGTTGATGGGATGACCTAAATGACCGAATGAGTTAGTCCACTCAAAATTTCAAATCTTTGTTATTAAACTATTGTTGTGTGTATGACTATGGCGTACAACTTTTTTGCTTAATGATTGAATTTGAAGGTCTGGTTATTGGTATCCGTAGTTGAACGTGGGACGGCTAGGCGGATTTGGGGTTTAAATATCTCATCAACATAAGTTTATGGTTTAGGTTAAATATTGCAAATTTTATTACATGTCATTTGTACTTTGAATAAAAATAGAAATATAATAATGATGAATCAATCATTTTAAAGATATAATAAGGAAAAGCCGACTATATTTGACCCCATATTACTTCTCAAAATTAAATTTTCACAACACGAGTCATAGCTACGGAATGTGGAAAACTTCCAAACGAGCCAATATTCCGAATGTTCTTGAAGGTTTGAATAAACCTATAGATTTTAAAATTAGTAAACTTGAAATCAAAGGAGACACCCCGGTTGTTATTAATTATATTTTGGGGTCTGGAAATTTTTGTGGCAATATGGTACATCATAAGGCTTTGTTTGGTAAATACATAAGTTAAGGAATTAAGATTACGAGAATTAAAAAAAAAAAAAAATTTGTAATTTCGTTTGATAAGGAAATGAATGAGATTAAAGAGTTTTGATTACGAAGATTAAGAGAATTAGATTATGTGACTTTGTAATAAAGACATAAGAGAATTGAAAACATAGAAGGAGATGAACAATCAACATACTTCTCTCATTGAAATTGAGAACATCAATCCTCTCTGAACATGGGAAAATAGAGAGGACGATTGTGTATTTGTTACTTACTGATAGGAAATCAGTTACCACTATTTATGGGGCAGGAACATAGAAAAAAGACATAAAAGCCCTTCTATCTTATTTACTATTACAACTTTAACACTCCCCCTCAAGCTAAGAGTTGGAAAATTGATTTACAACTCCTAGCTTGAGCATAAGTTTCTTATTCTGCTCCACGGATAGAACTTTAGTAAACATGTCTGCAGGTTGCTCCTTTGTGTTGATATACTGAGCTTCTATTTCCTTATTCATCACTTTGTCTCTCACAATATGACAATCAGCTTCTATATGCTTTGTCCTCTCATGAAAGACAGGATTCTTAGCAATGTGCAATGCTGCTTGATTGTCACAGTACAGTTTCACAGGTTGATGATGTTCAACATTTAGATCTTCAAGCAGCCTTACTAACCAAGTAATTTCACAACTTGTGGCAGCCATTGCTCTATATTCTGACTCAGCAGTGGACATAGCTACAAAGGACTGCTTCTTGCTTCTCCAAGACAAAAGAGAGTCACCTAGAAGAACACAAAAGCCTGTGATTGATCTTCTGGTCATTGGACAAGATTGCCAGTCAGCATCACAATATGCCCTCAATTGCAGATCAGATTTGCTTGATAAGAGAAGACCCTGTCCTGGAGAAGTCTTGATATATCTAAGAACATGCTTGGCTGCCTTCCAGTGTTCAACTTTAGGCACTTGCATAAACTGACTCAAAATTTGCACCGAGTATGTAATATCAGGTCTTGTGACAGTTAAGTAAATTAACTTGCCAATTAACCTTCTGTACATATGGGGATTTGTCATTGACTCCCCCTCATTTGACAATTTTATGTGTGTATCAAGTGGAGTCTGTAAAGCTTTTGAATTTGTCATACCAGCCTCTTCAAGCAGCTCCATTGCATATTTTCTTTGATTAACAAAGATGCCTTCATCGCTTCTGTCTATTTCAATGCCAAGGAAATATCTCATATCACCTAAATCCTTCAACTGAAAATGATCTTTTAGATGAGCCTTAAGCTTATCAATCTCTTGAAGATCATTACCTGTGATGATCATATCATCAACATAAACAAGAAGCACTGTTAATGAATCCTTTCCTGACCTTTTTGTGAACAATGAGTAGTCTGATTTGGATTGTTTGAAACCAGCAGCCTTCACAACCTTGGAAAACTTAGCAAACCACTGTCTAGGCGCCTGTTTTAACCCATAGAGAGACTTATCCAACTTGCATACTAGAGAGGAACAATTGGAATCATCAAATATCTCCCCCTGAGAACAATTATTAGTTGCCTTAGCAGCTTGTAGCCTTTTTAGAAAGGAGAATGCAGGTGGTAATGTCATGAACACTTCTTCCTCAAGTTCACCATTGAGAAATGCATTAGTGACATCCATTTGATGCATAGGCCATTTCTGAGCAGCAGCAACAGATAACAAAGTTCTGACTGTAATCATGCGAGCCACAGGAGCAAATGTTTCTGAGTAATCAATTCCCTCCAATTGTGTGAACCCCCTTGCCACTAGTCTTGCCTTGTACCTTTCAAGACTTCCATCAGCTTTGAATTTCAGTTTGAACAGCCACTTGCAAGTTACCACTGATTTTCCCTCAGGCAGCCTTTGCAAAGTCCATGTGTTGTTCTTCTCAAGAGCATCAAGCTCTAACAACATTGCATCACACCATTCAGGATGTTTAATGGCTTCAACCACAGATGTTGGCTCACTGTATTGAGTGGAGTTACTCACAAAAAATTTGTAACCTGACGAGCAGTTAGAGTAACTCAGACAAGCTGCAGATGTGGGATGAGAATGACTTACCTTGGAAGAGGATGCACTGGATATATCACTAGTGGCCAAGTGTACATAGTCATTCAGCCAAGCAGGTGGGTTGTGGATTCTTGTAGATTGTCTTGAGGGAATTATGGTAGGAGAATTTTGTGTTTGAGTGGTGCTGTCAAATTCGGAAGAGATTGGGGATGGAGAATAGTCAGCAAAAGACTGATTTTGAACAGGTGTTTCAGACTCTGAAACAATATCATCGGGTTGAGATGTGACATAATCCAAAGGAAAATGTGAGTCTAAGAATTCAGAGAAAGAGATTTTGGAAGAAGGTGATGTGGAATTTTGAGCAAACATTTTATATGGAAAAATGTGCTCTAGAAATAGAACATCTCTGCTGACAATGCATTTTTGAGTCTTGAGATTATACAACTTATATCCTTTTTGAGCATAAGGATATCCTATAAAGATGCAAGGATCAGATTTTGGATGAAACTTTCTCACATTTATGGTGGTTGCAGTTGAGGCATAACATAGACTGCCGAAAACTTTCAAATGGTCATAGGCTGCAGCCTTGCCAAAAAGAATGTCATAGGGTGTTTTGTGAGCTAACAAGGGGTTAGGGAGACGATTTATGATGTATGTAGCTGCTAAGATAGCATCCCCCCAGAATTCAATAGGTATGGAGGATTGAATCATAAACGACCTTGCAATTTCTAAGACATATCTATGTCTCCTCTCCACCCTACCATTTTGTTGAGGAGTGTACACACAAAAATTTTGATGGATAATGCCATGACTAGAAAAGAAGTCACTTATATTGGCATTGAGAAACTCTCTCCCCTGATCAGTCCTCACAATCTTAACACTAGCAGTGAACTGATTTTTCACAAGAAGAATGAAAGATTGAAGATGTTCAGCTGCTTCACTTTTATTTTTCATCAGAAAAACCCATACTCCCCTACTCTTATCATCAACCACAGTGAGAAAATACCTATAACCTTCACGAGTAGGAACATCATAAGGTCCCCACACATCACAATGCAATAACTCAAAAATATTGCTAGCTACAGAAGTACTCACAGGAAATGAGCTTCTAGTTTGCTTAGCTAAAGGACACACAGTGCATTTGTGTTCTGGAGGCTGTTTAATGTCATGCTTTATTGATGATATATGAGAGAGTTTTACAATAGGGGCATGCCCTAGGCGTAAATGCCAAAGAGCAGTAGAAGAAGGTACAATATCTTGTGAATTTGGAAGAAATATAGGTATAATAGGTGTAGAACAAGCTAAATTGATGGGAGGCATGACATGACTAGTCTCTGGATCCATGTAATAGAGGCCACCAAGATATTTACCATGTGCTATCATCCTCTTCCTTGTGTGGTCCTGAACAAGACAGTAATCAAATGTCATAGATATATGATACTGATATTCTCTCACAAGTTTAGTCAGAGACAGCAGGTTGAATTTAAAGCTTGGTATGCACAGTACATGTTCCAAAGTCATGTTTGGTAGACATACAGATCCCACATGTGTGATGGCTTTTACACTACCATCAGGGAGATGAATCATAGTGTTTTCAGGAGTAGATATAGGATTAGTGAGCATAGATAAATCTGACGTCATATGATCAGTTGCACCACTATCCATTATCCACAATTTTGCAAACTTAGAAGCATTAAGGCAAGTTTTACCTGCAAAGTTTGACTCATGACCAGAGTTACCAGATTGCTTTAGGAAACTGATGAAGTTTCCAAGTAGTTGTTGATGATCAGACGTGAGCTGATTCATATTCATCTTTGACCCTCCTTCATTCATGAATTCATTCAAAGCACTGACTGCATTTGATTTTGAAGAAGAGTTCCCTGAACTTTTCTCCCTTTTCCCTTGCTGTTCTTGCTTTGACTTGTTTTGTGGTTTATTCCTGCTTTTGTAATGCCAGCTAGGATATCCAATAAGTTCCCAGCATCTATCAGCTTTGTGATTCCCAGCACAGTGAGTACACTTGTCTTTGGTCTTTTCTTCTTCTTGACCTCTAACTAGCATTGCTGTTGCAGACTTCTCAGGTTTTATTTGTGATTGAGATGTGATCTTCTTGCTCATCTCTTCTTGCAGCAGTAGAGAATGTGCTACACTTGGTGTAGGCAAAGGTGTGCTCATTAGCATTTGTCTACGAGCACTGTCAAATTTCTCATTAAGTCCCATTAGGAACTTCATTAACCTGTTTTGCTGTTCACTTTCATCAGCTAGCTTCTGTAGATTGCACTCACATTTGCCACATTTACACCTGATTGGAGCTTCAAGAACAGACAACTTTTGCCACAATCCTTTCAGTTTGGTGAAATACTCAGTGAGAGTTAGACTATTCTGTTGACATTCTTGAATCTCTCTTTTGATTTGAAAAATCAGAGGAGCATTGGTCTGGCCATAGCTTTCTTCAAGATCGCTCCACATCTCTTTTGCAGTTTCATACTCATCTATAGTATTATAGATTTCCTTAGAAACTGTGTTCAGAATCCAGGAACAGACAATATCATTACATCTGTCCCATTGAGAGGCATTTTCAGTTGTTTTACTCAGCGATCCATCAATTATCCAGAGTTTATTCTTTACAGACAAAGCCTTCTGCATAGACTTCTTCCATCGTCTATAGTTCTCTCCATCGAGTTGAATAGTGGAGAGAACCATACCTGAGTTGTCAGATGGATGCAGGAACAATGGATTCATCAAGTCAGTCATCGAGATTTGTCCTCCTCGTCGTATCTCTGGAGATTGTTGATTCGCCATTTCAGAGGCTTCGATCCTTGCAATTTCTCTCTTCTTCGCAAGGATTTGTTAACCTAGAATTCTGATTTCAATTGCTATGCACAATCGAACCTGGCTCTGATACCATAAAGACATAAGAGAATTGAAAACATAGAAGGAGATGAACAATCAACATACTTCTCTCATTGAAATTGAGAACATCAATCCTCTCTGAACATGGGAAAATAGAGAGGACGATTGTGTATTTGTTACTTACTGATAGGAAATCAGTTACCACTATTTATGGGGCAGGAACATAGAAAA
Organism: Fagopyrum homotropicum; assembly: GCA_033239125.1. Lineage (NCBI taxonomy): Eukaryota > Viridiplantae > Streptophyta > Magnoliopsida > Caryophyllales > Polygonaceae > Fagopyrum > Fagopyrum homotropicum. Next base: position 20,209,498 of record BSWB01000006.1, read on the forward strand.
AAGACATAAAAGCCCTTCTATCTTATTTACTATTACAACTTTAACATGTAATATTATAAAATTAAGATTATAAAGATTATTGAGGCTAAAATTTTATTTTTATCCCTCTTCTCTTTTTCATCTCTTTTATCAATACTAAAATTTAACACATTTTTTTCGTAATTTTACCCACAATCATATTCATTTTACCAATCACTCATTTCACTTATTTTCGTACTCATCCTCTTAAACAATTTCATCTTTTTACTTCTTCATCTAAATAATTTTGTTCATCTAGATCTTCATCTACGTAATCTTCCATATCAAACGGGTACTAGATCTTTTGAATAAGTTTATATTAAACGTGTTGAGTCTCTCTTGGTCCTTGTCTCCCGCCGCCGGTGCTCGTGTCCCTCAAAACGCCGAAGATTTCATCTTGCACGATGCTCTTCGAGGACCGATTCGGTTCCCAAGATGCCAATGTATTGACGCGTTCCCGTACACTGCCCACGATGACTTCTTGACCACTAGACTTCTCTAATATCGAATCACTTTCCTACTCTATTTGACCCATCCGACTTGTTAAAATTAAATTTTGATAGATCAGATTTGAGTAGTGGACCCTTTGCTTTTGGATTTATCACTCGAGAGACTCCACGACTCGGGTCATAGCTCCAAAACGTAGAAAATCCCCAAACGTACCATATTCGGAACATTCTTAATTAAAAGGTTTAAATAAACCGATAAATTTGAAAGTTAACAAATTTAAAATCGAAGGAGACACCCGGTCGTTATCAATTGCATTTTGAGATATGGATATTCATGTGGCAACATGATCCCAATTTTTCCATACATGTCTCCAGGAGGATTCGAACTCGAATATCCAGACTAATACTTAAGGAGTCTAGCACTACAATCACCATATCAACTGACTATTGGTTCTCTTGGTTGGTTTTCTTCCACTGCCAATGTTCATTTCCCTCAAAACACCGAAGATGTCATCTTTGATGATGTTCTTCGACGACCGGTTTCATCTACAAGACGCCAATATATTGACGCGTTCTCGTACACCACCCTCGACGCCCTCTCGACTACTCGATTTCTTCATAAAAAAAACGAAAGCGGATATTGTTAGTTGGCATTTGGTGGAACAATTGTGCATGGAGGGGAAGGACGTGAGTGTACACAACTAAGGACACGACATGTACCTTCCCTCTACGGAAATGACACCTCGACGTCTCTAACCTGTCATTGATTCTCTTAATTTACCCTTAAATATTCTTGATTCCTCATACTGATCTGTAACTTACTTTGTGTTTACAGTTGGCCCATCTGCTTGCCATGCCCATGCACAACATCTAAATCTTCTCGAGATCATTAACCTCCTATTTTATCAGTGACGCCTTGTGTAAATAAAGATCCTTTCCACTTCAATTTGGATTTTCTGGCTGTTTTTCCGACAGTCCAATACTTTTAAGATATCAACGGAGTTTTTACCTCTTTTTTTAAAATGATTCTTGGGTTGTACAGAAAGACAACCTTTGGATGGATTTTTCTTCCTATATAATAATTCAAATTATTTAGTCTTGCATTTACTTGTTCATCGTGTTTGGTTTAAACTTTAACGTCATTATTGATCCTAACTAGTAAATAATAGTTTAAGTTTTATGACCAGTAGTTTATAGAATTAAGGGTTTGTATTTTATAAATAAGAATATATAATTATTCATTTTGACATGTTTATTTTTTTTTTGGTGGGAAGGAGAGTCAGTGGTCTCCGGCGCATCTAGTCGCGCTTATTATATATAGAAAAAAGAGGCTAAGTAGTGCGCAAACGGGGGATAGCCCGACCCCTTACATCATGCTGTAACAGATCAACTATACCCTCGGGAGGGTCACGCAATACATTTAACCCAATAGGAAAACCAAAGGCTAGAGTAGCTAGAGAATCCGCGACATTATTCGCCTCGCGGTAGGCATGGCGGTACTGGATATTCCAGTCCCTTCTAAGATAGTCTTGGCAAGAACTAACCAGACTAGCAAGGGGGTGACACCTTGGCACGTCTTTACTTAGGAAATTGATAGCCAATTGTGAGTCTGATTCCAGAATCACAACGCGGCTTCCATTCTCCCAAGCCAATTTTAATCCATAATATATGCCCCACAATTCCGCCATTGGAACGGTGCATATACCCAGATTTACGACATAGCCAAATTGCCACTCCCCTACATGATTTCTACAAACACCCGCAGTCGTCGCCTTTCCGTCGCTTCCAACAGCTCCGTCTGTGTTGATCTTTAGGGTCGAGACCGGGGGAGGTTCCCATCTTACGCGAGTCACAATTACGGTATCGCTCTTCTTGGCAGTAGGTCTCTTTCTCCATGATTTAATGTACTCCTTGACATGTTTATATTTAGAGTTACAAAGAAAAGAAAACATGAACTCATGTATATTGCTGGGTCTCAACTACACCCCGTGAGAGAAAGGCCAGGCCCATCTGAGGAAGGAGTTATCGAATGGAAACCTCTTCCAGGTTGAGCGGTTTGGGTCCGGATTCAAGCTTCTAATATTGAGATATGTGGTCCACGTCGACAATATGATACTACATTAACTACCATATAAGTTCTAGAGCTACTCCTCCTATTGTCAATTGGTTTTATGATGAAACCCTTGTGTATTTTCACTTTGGCACCTATTTGAGAAGTGTGGTGATGACTACTCCACCTTGATGTATACGATATAGATTGTTTTGCAGGAATGATGGAAGACAAAGAAAGGTAGTTATTCTATCAGATATCAATATATATGTGGATATACTTGATTTGTTTGATACAGATTCTGTGCATATTACAACGGCCAAGATATCAAGATTCACTAGGACTCTCGCATTGATCTACGAGCAAAGTGTTCTCCATTGCAACCGATCGTCTTGCTCTCTTTTGTTGCTATTGTGTTTTCTTCCAGATGAGAGAGTAAGAAAACAAAAAGCGTTATAAGATTATCATAAGTGTTATACTCAGAGTATCTACACTATTGTGTGATCAAGGTATTGTTTCACTAAGATCTGAGTTGACTAGATACTAGCGGATTAGACTACACGTTGTTAGAAGGGAAGTTCTTCTAGAAGAACTTAGTAAACCTATCGCGGGTCCTTGCTTTTATTTCCGTATTTTGCATTTTTACATTAACGCTTGAAAATCTTTGTAAACAACTTTAAGTCAAGATCTTTAATTCCATTTCAAGACCTTGACTTCCTTGAGTCATATTCAGTTTTACAAGTCTCAAGTCAAGATCTTGATCGAGTTCCACCTCAAAAGCTTGAGATTCATTCCAAAGTCTAACACTGCGACTGCGAAAATTTTTCATACTCTATTCATCCCCTTTTCTAGAGTATTTCTACATTGTTTATCGCCTACTCCGTTCTTCATGTGAAATTGTCCCACAACGACAGCGTAGGTTCACTCTGGCGTGCCTCCACGTCTTCAACCCGTCGGATATAAAAGATAAATTAATATCTAACATCCCTAATTCCACTCTCCCTACTATGCAGTATGCAGTAGAGCAGCCGTGTCCAAAATGCAAGTTGCTTCAGCACACTTGCTTTCGACTTATATTCAGGACATAATCTGATCATACATCTTACCAATAATCGTTGCAAGAGCAGGATCCGGCCTTGAAATGGTGGAAACGGGTTGCGTCTCTGACAACAAAATGACGATCCACTATCTTGCTAACAGACTTCAAGAACAAATGACAGTCTTCACATACCCTCAGGTTCTTTATCACAATAATCTCTGATCCGGGTGCAGAATTAAGGATCCCAAACGCAACTGCCAACCTTTCACTATGTACTCCAAAATGACTGGGAGCATCTCCGCTCTTCTTTTCCTCTTCCGCCTTCTTACACAATGCAAGTTCCTTGATCGAGCCTTCTAGTTTATCCAACATTTCGTATATTTCACTTGCTTGTGGATGAGACACGTCCCCTGCAAGGAAGAGGTGACTTCTGCCCTTATGATCAACATAGCTATACCCAGGACCCTTCTTGAGCTTTCTGTCTCTCATCATCACTCGGACTCTGCTTATGCCTTCCAAATTCCCTGCATCAGTGTATATGTTTGCTAGCAGTACATAGTATCCGATATTTGTGGGTTCAATCTTAGTAGCACGTTCAAATGCCAATTCTGCCAGCTCAACGTTCTTGTGGATCTTACAAGCACCCAAGAGGGCACCCCAAACAGCAGCGTCAGGCTTCATTGGCATTGACATTATGAGTTTGTGCGCCTCCTTGAGACGACCAGCTCGGCCTAAAAGATCCGCAACACAAGCATAATGCTCTCTCTCCGGCTCCAGGCCATAGTTTCTCCCCATTGCATAGAAATAAGACAAGCCCTTATCAGTTAGACCAGCATGGCTGCAAGCAGTCAAGACACTCACGAAAACAGGTCCATCCGGACGAATTCCCAAACTAATCATATCATCAAAGAGACCTATAGCAACTTTTCCCTGTCCATGCATTCCATAGCCACCTATGATTGCTGTCCATGATACTAAGCCTTTATCCGGCATCTCGTCGAATATTTTGCGAGCTTTCACCAAATTGCCACATCTAGCATGCATGTTAATCAATGCATTCTTCAAAAACGAGTTGTTTTGAAATCCACACTTCTCAATCTGCTTCTCTACTTCAGAACCGACAGATCGTGCACCGAGATAGGCACAAGATGATAAAACCCCAAGAAGTGTCACACAATCAGGACGAACATCTTGCTCTCCCATCTGATGATAGAGATCCAAGACTTGGCTTGCCAGCCCATTCTGAGCATAACCATTAATCATAGCATTCCAGGTGATCAAAGCTCTCTCAGGGATTTCATCAAACAACTGCCGGGCAAAATCAACACACCCACACCTTATATACATAGTCAGCAAAGCATTTGCAACAGCCACATCCTCAACCAATCCGTACCTCACAGTACAACCATGTAGAGACTTCCCAAGCTTTAACTGAGACGGCATTGAACAAGCAGGCACCAAACCCACCATAGTCACAGCATCGAACAACACCCCAACCAACCTCATCATACAAAACATCGAAATTGATTCAAAAAACCTAGAATTCAACGTATAACCAGCAATCAACGCGTTAAAACAAAACGTGGGCCGAACAGGATTTTCATCGAACACATTGCGCGCATCCTCTACCACGAGGCATTTAGCGTAAAGTGAAATCAGAGACGTCTTCACGAACGTGTCCTGTGAGTTACCCGTTCTAATAACCTGAGAATGAAGCTGTTGACCGGCGGATAGGAGAGAAAGAGATGCGCAGGACTTGAGGACGAATGGGAAAGTGAAGGCGTTGGGGGTTTGCCCTGATCTGAGCATCTGGAGGTAGACGTGAAGAGATTCCTTGTAATGGTTGGATTTCGCGAGCTCTTTCAACTGCTCGTTCCATGGATACTTGATCTCGTTTGGGTTTACGATGGTCGGTTGGACCAAGAATGTGGAGAAGAAGGTTTTGGACTTGAATTGATTTTGGCGGCAAACAACGTACTTACCGATCATAGCAGATCCCAGACTCTGACCAGCCATTTTCCGTATACGCGAGTAACTGGTGATTTTAGCGGCATGATTATTGGGTCGTTTAATTTGGGCTTCAATTGGGCCTATGCTAGTTTAGGGCCTCATCTCTAAAACACGTAAAATTGTATTAAAAGAAAGAAAAATAGAAAAGACCGCGAGACTGAAGATTATTGGCTGGTAAGCTGGTTGCTTTTGCAAATAGAAAATGGGGTCTTCTGATATAGGGATGACGACGACGTCGTTCGATCCGGTATCGTTGTCGTCCAAAACTCTCGAAACTGAACTCTTTTGGAAATTCGTTGGTAAAGTATTTCTACTTTGCACCATAAGTAACAAAATTTGTCTACTTCGTTTATTATGTCGTGTTTCTTACTTTTGTTTCGATGCTGCACGCACGTTATTCTCTTTCTGTTATTCTTTGCCGAGGCTGATGACTTCATATTTTTGTGGATTCTCTTTTTGTTTTCTTTCTTCTTTGAACATTTTAGGGTTTTAATTTTATCATGTCAATGCTGAGACTTTTAGGCCTGTAATCTCCAGGAGATGGGTCGGAGTGCTGACCATAATTATGATTCACAACGCAGCCATAACCCTGCAAGATCTGGCATTTATGTGGAGCAGGAGGATTTTTTTATAAATAGTTTTTTGGGGATGGGAATGCTAGTTGAGGCGCACATTATACCTACCATTTTAATAGTATAAATCCACTAGGGATATGCCTTCAGATGAAAGGGTTTGCAAGAAAGGAACCAGGTTCAAAAAAAATAGTTTTAAGGTATCGATAGAATGTGCAAATTGAAGCACTAAGAGAGCCTTGGATTGGAATGCAAGCTTCATCGGGCTAGTGCTTGTGACCACCCTACGACCATTGGTCCAATCTGCAAGGCAAAGCTAGAAACAAAATCAATTGTATACAAGGATTTCGCTTCAATACTTAGCTCTCTAAAGAAGGCTTTTGCGGGAAGTTGAGTTTAGTGGATGATTAAGTTGTAATTAGCAGAGTCTGTACTCTGTAGAACAAAAATTTGTTGTAAAGGCAGAGATTTTATAATCTCTTATTTCAGGGAAGTGGGCCTCTTTAAATCTTAGTCTTTACTTTGAAAAAAATTCATTCACACAAAGCTCTAATCTGAGAGGTTTGTCTGTCCTATATAATGTGCAGACTCTTCAAATGCTACTTACCAGGCTTCTTCTTCTGTTTTCATCGCAAATCCGTTGATCCCTCCTTTGAGGTACTTATTACTCATCAAATTTGATCCCTCAGTTTTCGTGTATATGATTACTATTTTATAGTTCTGTTTTTAGTTAAAATTCATATTTTAATCAGAATGATGCCTTTGGTCATTGTAGAGTTCCTGTGAAACTGCAAAAGTGTCACCCATAGATTGTAGTGCCAACATGGACGTTCAGGTGCAGATTCTTCTTTTCTTACCTTCATTCTCTCGTTTTATTGATTTTCTTTAAATACATCAATTACATTACTATTATTATGATAGTTTTACAGTGATAACGTCAAAGATGTTGTCCAATCCATCATAGGTTTTGTGATGTCTGGGCTACTGTATTTGTTGGGTTTCTCATTTTCCTTGATGCTGATGTGAGGGTGAATAGGTGATGCCATTCAAAACCAGTATATGATCTAGATTGAATGGAACAGTTTTGATGGGGAGCCTAAGAGAGACTACAATCGCCTTGTCCTTTACAAGACTTGAAATTTGGTTAATTTTGACATTTTTAATTTTGTTTGGATGTTTGGTCCTTTTGCAGCACCCAGGTCATTTAGACAATATAGCATGTAGTAGAAAAGACTTCTTGAATTTTTTTTTTAGGTTTGGGATATGTAATTATGTTTACGAATTCTGTATAACCTCGGCAATAACTTCATGATTTCAGATTGTTGATGGGAAAATGAACAATTCAAGGGGCATTCTTTCCAGAAACATTATCCAAAACCACGACTTCTCTCAAGGATTCGATTTTTGGCACCCAAATTGTTGCCAGTGCTTTATTGTCCCATCAGAACAAGGCAATCTCCAAGGATTGCCTAGATCAGATGGTGGATATGCTGTCGTTACAGATAGGAAAGAGAGTTGGCAGGGCTTGGAACAAGATATCACTAGCAGGGTGTCTCCCGGGGTGACTTATAGTGTGTCTGCGTATGTAGGAGTCTCTGGCCCTATCAGTGGATGTTCTGATGTTTTAGCTACACTGAAAGTGGAGAATCATGATTCAACCACTACGTTTCAGTGCATTTCACGGTATTGATCATACCTCTTTTGAGTTCATTATACTTGTTATTAGAGATGATGATGTATTTATGTGTGGTCAATTTGCTGCTAGGGTGGCTGTGCCAAAGGATCAGTGGGAGACGTTAGAAGGCACTTTTATATTGCCAAATGTGCCTAAACGTGTTGTTTTCTATTTAGAAGGCCCTTCCCCTGGTGTAGATTTGCTTATTAAGTCTGCCCTGATATGCTCTCCCATTCAAAGCACTTCTCAGGTAATTACCTTCTGTTCCTAATGGATAACCTTCTGCCATTTTGTATTCTTGATACACAATCTGATAAAACCTCTTCCTGTCCATTAATACGCGACTTGCCAGAGTGTGAGTGGAAGATGTGTCGCAGGTACAGATGATAATATCATCATAAACCCACAGTTTGATGATGGACTCAGCAATTGGTCTGGAAGAGGCTGCAACATTGCACTACATGATTCGCTAGGAGATGGGAAAATTCTTCCAAAGTCGGGGAAAGTCTTTGCAGCAACAAGCAATCGCACACAGACATGGCATGGGATTCAGCAGGAGATCACTGGGCGAGTGCAGAGAAAGTTGGCTTACGAGGTTACTGCTGCTGTTAGAATATATGGTAACAATGTGACCTCTACTAATGTGAGTGCCACCTTGTGGGTCCAAACCCCAAACAAACGTGATCAGTATGTAGGTGTAGCAAGGTTAGTACACTACTAAACATTCTGTTTATTGTGGACAAGTCCAAGGAGTCGAATCTCATTTAAACTCATCCACTCATGAGCTCGACTAAAGTCAACCTAACTAAACCCCTGTTGCGATGAGCTTAAAACAACTTCTCAAGGCATTTACATTTGGTTTCGTAACCTTGTCAATGAGCTGCTTTTTCTTTTAGGGACATTTTTTTTCCTTATACATACTTGCATAGTTGATTGGATTTGTTTGTTTGATCATCTTTTAGAGTGTTTTGCATTCGTACCATGATGACAAGTTATCTTTTCACTTTTACTTAAAAGTCAGAAAAAACGGTTTTGCATCTTTTTAAAGAGTGTTTTTTCGCATCAAGTGTGCAGGCAACAGACAGTGACTGGGCACAATTACAAGGAAAATTCCTTCTAAATGGATCACCGTCCAGAGTCGTTATCTACTTGGAAGGACCAGCTGCTGGAACTGACATCCTCCTCAACAGTTTGTTGGTGAAGCATGCAGAAAAGATACCTCCTTCACCCCCACCTGTTATTGAGGTCAATTTTGTTTACAAATGCTTGTTTTGTTCAAATCTGTTCCATCATGGAGATAGTCAATCCCTTGGTTTTGATCGCTAAGCACATTTGGATTATGTATTTTACAGAATGCATCCTATGGAGTCAATATCATCCAAAACAGCGAGCTTAGTAACGGGACTAATGGGTGGTTCACTCTTGGTAATTGCACAATGAGTGTGGGAACTGGATCTCCACACATACTGCCTCCAATGGCCAAAGAGAGCCTTGGTTCTCATGAACCTCTAAGCGGTCGGTACATCCTTGTGACGAATCGAACCCAGACTTGGATGGGGCCTGCTCAGATTATAACCGACCAACTGAAACTCTTCCTTACATACCAAGTGTCAGCTTGGGTTAAAATAGGTTCTGGTGCTTCTGATCCCCAGAATGTCAATATTGCTCTCAGTGTGGACAATCAATGGGTGAATGGTGGCCAAGTTGATGCAACCAGTGACAGATGGCATGAAATTGGAGGCTCTTTTAGGATCGAGAAACAGCCATCAAAGGTTATGGTTTATATTCAGGGTCCCAGTTCAGGGGTGGACTTGATGGTTGCTGGCGTCCAAATTTTTGCTGTTAATCGTGAGGCTAGGTTTAAGCATTTAAGGAGGGAGGCTGACAAGGTAATTTACTGGTTATGAGTGTTTTGCATTCGAACCCAGACTTGATGATATCTTTTGTTTTCATCCTGCAGATTCGTAAACGTGATGTTGTGCTGAAGTTCAATGGACCTTCAGGTGGCAGTTCACAAGGGTCCTTTGTAAAGGTCAAGCAAACAACAAACAGCTTCCCCCTAGGCTCGTGCATCAACCGAACAAACATTGACAACGAAGACTTTGTCAGTTTCTTTGTTAAAAACTTCAACTGGGCAGTCTTTGGTAACGAGTTGAAATGGTATTGGACAGAGGCTCAACAGGGAAACCTCAACTACACCGACGCTGACGAAATGCTAGATCTTTGCCAGAAAAATAACATTCAACTCAGAGGCCATTGCATATTCTGGGAAGTGGAAGCAACCGTCCAGTCATGGCTCCGTGCTCTAAACAACAACGATCTCATGACAGCTGTTCAAAACCGGCTGAAAGACCTTCTCACTCGTTACAAGGGAAAGTTCAAGCACTATGATGTGAACAACGAGATGCTGCATGGCTCATTCTACCAAGACAGATTGGGAAAAGACATAAGAGCAAACATGTTCAAAACTGCTAACCAACTTGACCCAGACGCGCTTTTATTCGTCAACGACTACCATATTGAAGATGGAAATGACACAAGATCAACCCCGGAAAAGTACATTGAACAGATTCTTGATTTGCAAGGACAAGGTGCACCTGTAGGTGGAATTGGTATACAAGGTCATATAGATAGCCCAGTTGGGTCCATTGTATGTTCTGCATTAGATAAGCTTGGAATTCTCGGGTTACCCATATGGTTTACCGAGCTTGACGTGTCATCTATCAACGAGCACACTAGAGCAGATGACTTGGAGGTAATGTTGAGAGAGGCCTTTGCACATCCTGCGGTGGAGGGGGTGATGCTTTGGGGCTTTTGGGAGCTGTTTATGAGTAGAGATAACTCTCACTTGGTGAACGCAGAAGGTGATATCAATGAGGCTGGGAAGAGGCTGCTCGAGCTTAAGCAAGAATGGACTAGCCATGCTCATGGACATATTGATAACGATGGCGAGTTCGGGTTTAGAGGATTTCATGGGACTTACAAGGTGGAAGTTGTTACACCTGCAAAACAGAAAATAACGAAGACCATTGTTGTTGATAAGGATGATTCGCCCCTTGTGGTGAACATAGACCTCTAAGTTCACTATTAACAAGTGAAATGAATAATGCATTCGTTTGATATTTGGTACATTTTCACATGTGTAAAAAACATTCGATCATTCCGGTTTGCTTGTGTTCTGCTTTATTATTGTAATCACGGTGTTCATTTGTTGTCTGCTTATGGCTATTCTTGGATTTGTAATGTACTATTGTATCTCATTATCCATTAATGAAAGATGATAGATTATTACAACATTGATTGGTGTTTATATTATTCCTTTTCATTTATATTTATGGCACGAAATTAACCGAAATACCTGTTGAAATTCCCTCCGTCATCACCATTGACCACGCTCTTTTGTACTGGCGGTGTGAGAGGTCTCTCTGCTTTCACAGGTCTCTCACTGCTCGTCAGCTCCCAAATTCGTCATCAATTCACCTGTTTATACTTGGAAACCAATGGCCACGGTACTGAATTACATGCCACCTTCCATTTTCCGGCAATCTTTATCTAGCCGAAGAACCCCCAAATCTGATTTCTGCGTTCGAGCATCGACGGAGGTCGGTTCGAAGGGGGATTCCAGCGCCGGAACTGTAACTCCGGCTCCTACTTTCTCTCCGCCTCCGAACTTCAAGCCACCAGAGCCAAAACGGTTCGGTGTTAGACCTGATAAGATTTTTGACATACTCGGTGCTTCCCTTGCTTTGGTGTTCCGATTAGGCACCGGTGTCTTCGTATCTGGGTAAGCTTATCTCCTTTTTATTTCAAAGGAAGTTTTCCTGTTTGAGTATTTAGTTCTGCTTTCTGTCTGTTAGATTCCTAGGGTTTTGGATTTATTGTTATCAAGGTTTTGTGAAAACTACGAAATTTGAACTGTAATTACCCATTTTTGAGTGAATTGCTTCATTGGTGCAATGAATTGCATTCAATGTTTATTGTTGATTATATGCAAAAAATGAAAATATTGGAAGTTATCTGGCCATATATCCAAGAAAAATGAAGAAGTAGCTTCTACAATGCACTGAAATGTACTTACATGTGGTTTACCATACTGTGACGTGGATAACTTATATCAATAGGTTATTTTCTTTCCTGGGGGCGTTTATAGTCAATTCTAGAAATCAACAAAGATGATCTCCAACAACGAAACCAAACAAGAGAGTTTTAGGAGGGAAAACTCCATTAACAAGCATAGTCTTCAGTAGGAGCACTATGTTCGTTAGAAAAGCTTGGTTATATCTTAATATGACTTCTGGGTGTATCTATGTGGGTGTGATTGTATGTATGTGCCAGAGAGCATGGTTAGTATATGTGTCTGTATACCTGTGACCATGTATGTGTGTTTATTTCCATGATTATGTGAGAAAGAGAGAGAGAGGCATGGACCTTTTATGATCAAGTGTTTGCCTGCATTTTGGATTGGGGACAGGTATTCTGGATCTTTTGTGTCCAAGGATGAAATTCCATCTAACCAGTATGCTCTCGATTTTGCTGGTAATCATCTTATAACTTTAAATGAATCAGTATTTCTGATTGACCTGCCAATTCACACTATTTTACTTATGGCTTTGCTGGAATTTTTAATGGTATTTCATCTTGGGACATCTTTTAATCTATTCTGTAAGGTTATTTAGAATAAAAGCGTTATACATATGCTTTTTTAGATGTTTCAAGCATATGATGTACAAAACATTACACTCACTTGGAAGAAGATTCTGACTGGTTACAATTTCTTGTCATGCCGTTTGTCAAAACCTATGCATCGACTAGTGTACACAGCATTGATGGAAAACCATACTTCCTTTTGTTCTTCAATCGTTCTTGTTTTTATCTAGCACTGACTGCATTATCTCATTGATGAATCTGTTTCTTGAGTTGTATCGTAAAAAGGCTTTACGGTGAAGGAAACATCAAGGTTAGGTCCGCGTCCAGAAAAACCGATTGAGATCTACGAGTTTGAGAGGTAATACATGTTATCCATTCTTACAGGGAATGAATATTCTATTATTTTTGACATCATTGACACGATTTTTGTCCATTGTTGTCTGGGACATGGACTGCATGGAAAATTCAGCTGTCCATTCTGCCGGAAGGTATAACTAGTTTGTTGAAATTTTCTTTTTTGTTTTTCAACTTTTTGATTTAACTGGCATAAATTCAACTTCAACATTTTTATTTTCACATCAGCTCAGTCAAGTTGCTCCAAGCTGCCATTGTAAAAACAAAAGTAACAGTAAGTTTAAGATGTGGATAAAAAAAAAAGTTTGGATTTCTTGTTAATTTCATCTTATTCTTGATCGGTATATTTGTCCTGACATAATATCGCCACATTCGTCTTAACATTCTTTATAGAACGCCTTCTGGTGCAATAACCTCACACACGTGTGCATTTCAGGTGAGGGAAATTGTTGCAGTATTGGATCTAGAGGTTGTTTACTATCCATGCCCTAGAAATGGTCCAAACTTCCGCCCCAAGGCTGCGCAGATGGGTGGAAAGCAGCAATTCCCATACATGGTTTGACAAAAATCCTTCTTATTTCACATTTGCTTCATGGTAACAAAATATATTCATCCTGAGTATTCATTATGATCATTGCTCTTTGTTTAAAAGTTTTCTCCTTATGTAACCTGAACTTGAACTCCTTCCCTCCCTGTATATTCTATTCTTAATACAATTAACACTTCAAAAAAAAAAAAAACAAAATATATTCATCATCTTAAACAAGTGATTTGATATGGGGATTAGCCGGTGGTTGGGGCCCGATCTTTCGACACCAAAGACTCTTCTCAATCCTTATTATAGGGATCGAGCAAACGAGGTATCATCGTATATAGAGGGAGTGACGGCTGGATTAGAGGAGGCTGAGGGGCGGCTGATGATCCGATGATGATGGTGGATTGGTAGATAGATAAGGTCGAACCCTACGAAACAACACACAACCTGATCGCATAACCTTCCGCTACAATTTTACACTAGAGGAAAAATGATTGAGAGCTTGAGAGCACCAACTTGGCAATTCAATTCAAGGTGTTGTAAATTAAAGGTGATTCAACACAAAACAGTCAAGTCACACAAACCCGTGCAGAGAAAAAGTATCAATTTTCTTTATTGGATTGGCTGCTGAAAAAAGGTGATCCTCTATGCCTTGGATCGAAATCCTACTAGCTAGGGTTTTAATTAAAACACGGTTAGAAAATATAATTAAAAAGCCCAAAAATATAAAGCAAAACCCATAATAAAAATAGTCCGGCTGAAAATAAGATCTAATTAAAACATAATTCAGCCACTAAATTTGATCCATTCTTCCTCTAATTCACTCAAGTCCACACAACGCTTCACACAATTTCGTCTCTTCCATGCATACGTGATCATGCATGGACGTGCATGGCTGCGTCTCTCTCACACGTGATCATGCATGGACATGCATGGCTTCTCCGTCGTCTTATATACGTGATCTTCCATGCATACGTTCCTTGATTTGTAAATGAAGATCTATCTAGTTTGATCCATCTCTTCGGTCCATGCAAATGCTTCCTCCTAGCTCTCCATATGATCACTTGCTTCTTCTTCTTCTTCTTCTTCTCCCATCCTCTCCTTAGCTCTAGTTTCCTTCTCTTGCTTGAAGGTGGTGTTGAGCTTCGGGATGCCTCTGCACCATGATTGACATGTTCTGATCATCTTAATGTCGGTGAAATATAAAATGGGCCGAAAAAGGACAGGTTCCTATTCTCCTTTTCTGAATGTTTAAAGGTGCTTCAATTTTCCCATCTTAGCTTGTTCCTTATTATCTTGAAATCAAGCCATTTTTTAACAGCTCGAGCCTACTACTCAATTTTGAGACAAAGGGTCCGTTCGGTCGGTAGGGTGAAGGGTATTAAGCAGTTAATGGGTATTAAATTTATCAAATTTCTTCGACCAGCTAGTGCTAGCTTATTGGTTTATGAGTGGTTTATACTATTTTTTTATTTATTTATTTCCGCCGATCTTGTTGCATACTAATATACTATCACTTTCATAAGTTAAACCAATGTTTTTTCCCTCCAATTATGGTGATCTCTTACAGATCATTACAAATAACTTACTTGAAAGCAATTTGTTACAAGTGAAGCTTCACTATTGTTTTGATGCATCAGCTCAGTTTACAGAGATTCGGCTATTGTATGACCTTTCCTACAGCTGTTGCAATAATACCCGTGAACCTATTTCTTGCAAATCTTGAAATTGTCTTTCATTCACTGCAGGTAGACCCGAACACTGGAGTTTCGATGTATGAATCAGACGAGATTATCAAGTACTTGGTTGACAAATATGGTATTTGACATGCTGGTGTTCATGCCCTCTGTGATAGTTTCTAGTGAAGTATAATTTATGTTTTAAGTTGAGGCCAACTACCTTGATAATTCTCTTTTCTATTGCTTTACTCAATTTTGTGGAATTACAATAGCAATTGCCATAAATGAATTTATCTAGTTGTCCGTCATAATTGGTTATATACAATTATCAGGAAATATTTAGTGACATATTGATATCAATAGTTTTTTTTTAAATATCTTACATTAATAGGTGCTAGTGATTTAAGTTGTATGTTCCCTGCAGGTGATGGTAAAGTCCCTTTTATGTTGTCACTGGGTCTAATAACGGTTCGCACCTTGTTTACTACTTCACTCTCTGGCATTCTACAATCATACATTTCCTTCAAATATGAAGTGCAAGTCAAATTTGGTTTTTGCAGACCTTGACTGAAGGCTTTGCTATGATTGGCCGAATGGGCAGAGTAAGCACTTATAACCATGCTAATATTTGGAGTTAATCTCATATTATAATCTTATATCAATTTATCACTTCTCATCCCATATCTCATTCCCGCATTGGCTTTCCAGGGATCAATTTATACTCCGGCTAAGTTACCACCCAAGCCACTTGAAATATGGGCATATGAGGTTACTGGCTTACCGCATAACTATTTTTCAGTCATTGTGTACCAAGTTAAATAACCCATTACTTTTCTAATGGAACTTAAGATTATGTTAAGTATGGCAGCATTCTTCTCTTTCAGGGTTCTCCCTTTTGCAAAGTTGTACGTGAGGTCCTTGTTGAATTGGAGTTGCCACATATTCAGCATAGGTATCTAATTCCTTCAATCCAATTATATAGCTTCCAAGGACGAAGTTATTAGAACTCGATCCTGTTGAAAAACAATATGTGAAGGACATTTGAGTCTGCTTCGTGTTTCGATTACCTAATGTTGCTCCAACCTTGCATTTTCGTCTGTGCAACTCCTTTCTATTAGACCTGCAACTCAAATTTGTCCTTGGAATGCAAGCCTACTTTGTAAAAGGGTGTTCTTTGTGATCAGATGAATTTATGGGTTTTCCACTGTCTGAGGACATGCTAACCTTTCACTTCTTTGTTATTGCAGCTGTGCACGCGGTAGCCCTAAAAGACAGATATTATACGAGAGAGTAGGCCGCTTTCAGGTATATCTTTATGTATACTTCTTAAATGTACATCAATATTGATAATCAGGTGCATAACAAAGTGATTTGATTTTCCTCACGTCTACTAACTAGGTACCCTACTTGGAGGACCCGAACACGGGGGTGCAGATGTTTGAGAGTGCTGAAATTGTCGAGTACTTGATAGCAACTTATGCTCTTTGATCAAAATGCATCATTCTCAGAAGTCTTTAAAGGTTCTATCTGCCAATTTTACACTGCCTAAGTTTTATACATAAATAGACAGTAAAGCAATATTATCTATTTACCTATAGTATGATTCTTTAAAACATTTTGTTCTTGAAGATGCTTGTCAATCAATTAATGAAATCAACATATCCTATCCCAACTTGAAGCCCAAAATAATAGGAATGAGCAAAAGTACGCGATTCAGAGGAATCATCACTTTTCCAAACACTAAAATAAGACTGTTTGATACCCGACATGCTGGACCGGATGTGCCTGAATTGGATGTCCGGATCGTGCAACGGTGATGATTCCTCCAAATCGCGTGTATTTTAAAAGTATGAGCTAGTGCTTCTCATTTCCACTCGGTTCTTCTCCGGGTCTAATTCGTGGAGGCGATGCACGTCAAAGTGAACATACTCAAGTCTTCGGGTTCTATCCTAAAACCAATTGACATTAGAGTAGCCTAGTACTTATATGTTAGGTTCACTTAACCTTATATTGTCGTTGTGGGATATTTTCACACATCTCTATCACATATATAAAATATGTAGATTAACATGAGCACCACAAAGATAAAAGATATCCGAGAAATAATGTTTGACTATATAACTCAAAATTACAAACAACAGATATCTTGTAGCTAAGAACTGCACCCATTCTCAAATCGGTCAAAAATCTGCAGACCAATAATCCCAGATTGAAGAGAATTTACCTACATTCTAGATCATCTTAGAAAACTAAGGGAATTGGTAGGCCTTTATTCCTTTTGTCTCTTGAGCATTACACATGGCAAGTTACTTTGGATGTGAGTACCAATTACAAAGGTAGTTCAAAAAGTATATTGCAACTTTACATACGTGGATCATCTAATGTGGGAATGTCAATTATCGGCCATTACTCATTCAGATAGAGTTGGTGTATTGCAATGGAAGAATGCATTTGAGTTGTGGAACTAACAATTGCCATTACTAGTGCCCTCCCTTTAAAGGGCCTCTTCTTTAGTGACCACCTCCATACAAAGGTCAAATTCCCATTCCACTTTACTTCTTGTCCATATGTATTCTACTTCTCATCATCAAGATTCTTCTTCGTTTCATCCCTCCATGGATAAGTTGAAGAGTTGAGACATATACAATTACCCGTGTGTTAGACTTGGAAAACTCAAGTTTGCTACTTAAATGTCAAGACTATATCAAAACGATCGGGTCTATCCATGTTTACCGCAATGAAGATTTCGGACTTTTGAGCTTCTTTTGATTTTGATTTTTCTTAGTGGACCTGTATTTTGTGATGTAAGGGGTTCGGCAATCACCGGGTGATTACTATTTAGCCTTCTTTCTCATATAATTAAAGCGTGTTCGATTAGTTCTATGATGATACCGGACTTTTATCTCTTTATTGATCTTTTGGACGAGTATATGCTATGTATAATCCTCCAAGTGCCCTTTATTTGGAGTACTTTATGGTTTCAAGTCATCTAGAACAACCACTAATTAGTTTAATGTTAGATTCTTAAATATAAATAACTTGTTAAAATTTTGATTAACATTTGTGTGGAAATTTGTCTCACTTTTTAAGTTGGTACATAATATTTTGTGGTTCAAATCTTTTGATTAATATGGTTGATCCGCATACTAGTTAGGTAGTTAATTCAAAGGATTATTATTTATGGTTAGTCCTCATGTTTTATCACTATTATGTGGGTAATTTTAATTAAGGGTTGGAATTTAAATAAATGTACAGAAAAGTAGTATAAATCCGATAAGGTTTAATTATAAAATGAATTGACAAGACGAAGATTAGTTCGGTGATCTTGTATACTATATACTTTTTGTATCGGTTGGATGCGATTTTTCGGGTAAAGACAAGAAACTCCATGTTATAATGATCACTAGTAGTAGTGATGGTGATAAACACTATGTATGCAGCAAAGAGGTCCTAGTTATCCTTGAAAGCACTATTTGTGTGTGAGAAGAAAAGATGGAGATCTGAAATTTAAATGAATAATACAATGCTCGACTTATTTGGGGAAGGCTTTATCTTCTTTGTATGTGTCTTTCAACTATGAAATTCCTAAGTGCTTGTGGGGAAAAAGCTTTCGTCAATTTACATATCTATAGCCACCTCGTTTGTATATATCAATATTAAGTTGGTCTAGTGAGTGACACTATACTCTTTAAATGTTAATCTTTTGATTTAAGTTTGAATCTTCCTAATAAACTACATATTAGTCATGTGAAAATGAGAATACACGTGCGATTCGAGTCAAATTTATCATATAAGTTCAATGGTCTCTTATATATTCAAAATCTCACAAACCTTACTTGTATTAACTTTATTATTTCAAGACATTCATGTAAAAACAATATAGTTAATGTTTTAAACAAACAAAGTCTAGTATCTTATTTGTAATAGCTAGTTCACAAGTGAGGATTGTAAGGATAAGCCTTTGCTCGTGTTCATGTAGATTAACTTTAACGAAGTTACATAGAATAAGACAATCAATTTTTAAAAAAATAGTGGGGAAAAATTTATGGATATTTTGGTATAAAACAATAAATCATATTGATAATGTCCGTATAAAATTAGAAAAATATTGGGGGGGGGGGGGGGTGGGGAATTTATGGATATATTCGTATAAAATAATCACATTTTAGAATAAAATAATATACATATTGATATAAAATATTGTAGAAATTTATAAAAAAAATTATGTATTGGTTCAAAATAATACACATATTCGTACACGTATACAATTAAAATTAACATATATGGAAGAATAAAATTCAAAAAAATCATAATAAAAAATATTGGTACTATTATTTTTTCCTGCCATTTAATCCAAACCTTATATAAATCCTACCACATTTGTCTTATCCAAATAACCTTATGCATGTGCTTAATTTTATTAAGGACAACTGCAAAAGAACAAAAAAATTTTTTTGATCAGCTTTATAAACTGCAAACTATTTTTTAATGGATAAAAGAAGTTTGATATTAGAAAGATTGAATTTCAAAGTTCACGAGAACACTTGCCATTTGCACCAACAATAATGTAGATTTTAAGTTGTCAAATTTTCATGAATTAAACAAATAGCTTTTCTGCTGATTCCTGACACACACTCACATGTGTATATATATATATATATATATATATAGTCCTTGTGACGTGGCTTTTACTATAAATATCGTGCACTCGAACTGAATCCAATCCAAGCTATTCAATATCTTGGGGAAAAAAAAGAAAAGAGAAAATGGGTTATGAGATGACTCTCGTCTTCTTCATTGGGATAATTTCTGTTTTCTTCCATCTCTCAGCTACTCTTGCATGTATTCTCAACTTGTCGTCTGCTGATCCACCTTTTACTGTCTTAGAAGTTAGAAAATTCAATCTCATATATGCTTCTTAATTTGGTACATAGGCGGGTCAAATCCGACATTCAACTACTCAGACCCAACAAAATGGGGTAAGCTTTCATCAGATTTTGCGATGTGCTCAAATGGCAGAAGACAATCTCCCATCAACATAATCACAAGAAACACTTACGTCAACAAAGCACTTAAGCCTTTGGAAAGCTACTACCGTGTTCTCAATGCTTCTTTGCGCTGCAATGGCTTGTCTCTTCAGGTTCGTCTTACCACTTCATTCTTCAATCCTTTCATTTCTGCGCATCTATTAGTTATCTGAATTACGATGAGATTGAGTATATGCAGGTGGCAATCGAAGGGAAAGGTGAAGTGATAATCGACGACAAAGTCTACCAGTTCCGTCAATTGCATTGGCACACCCCCTCCGAGCACCGAATCAACGGTATCCAGTAAGATATATCCCAACTCAAGCCGATGAGAAATGTATCTATTTAAAACTGATTTGTGTTCGGTTAGGTTTCCGGCGGAATTACATCTAGTACACAAAGCCGATGATCTCTCAGTTGCAGTCATCGGGATTCTCTACCAGTATGGGAGCCCCGACCCTCTTCTCAACACGGTACGTCACTGAGTTACAACGGCTTAATTTAACACTGGAATAATCCGACTGTGTGGTACAGATTAGACCTTACTTGACACAAATGTACAAGAAACATGGCGGCTACGACGGGCAATGCGCACTCCCGATAGCGACACTACCGTCGACACTGTTAAAGGATAGGGAAAGGATGTACTACCGCTACAGCGGCTCTTTCACCACTCCTCCCTGCACTGAGCAAGTCACCTGGAGCATCATCTCCAAGGTATATATATATATATATACAAATTACTTATTAAGTACGTAATTAATTAACCTTAGCTGTGTGTGTTAGGCAAAAACAATATCGAGGAAACAAGTTGGCGAATTGGAAGAGGTTCTAGAGGCAGTGAATAGGAAGAATGCAAGGCCTGTACAGCCATTGAACGGACGAACTATCCAGCGTTACGTTTGATCATCATTCCAAAGTACAGTTTGAGTTGATGACAAAGAAAAGCATGCAGATCTGAAATCTATGTGACAAAAAGGCTAACGGTATCTGTTTCTCTTTTGTGAGATATATATAACCAACGTGCTTCTTGGATTCACCTGTTTCAAACAATGACAACTCTTAACCCCTTCAATTTCAAGTTTTAATCCTCCTCATAATACAAACCAATGCGTTAGGGTGTGTTGTGTTTGGTGGATAAGGATTATTGGAGATTATGGGAATGGGATTATTCGAGATAAAAGTTGAACAAAATTTCATGCACTTTCAACTCTAGAATCCTCGACCACATATACAAACTCCAAATCTAAATACAAATCAGATCCAAGTTGAATTGTGGAAACATTCAAAGAAGTTTGAGGGTTTATAATCTACCAAAATAAATTCCATATACAACAAATTTTTTTGTTAACCCAATTAATGATCCCCTGCTGAAAATAATCGATTGTGTGGTAGATCGAAGGATTATTCGGAAATAGATTGGATTATGATTATTTTCCTCCAATTACACTTGAATTATAGATTATTTAGGGTTTATAATCTACCAAAATAAATTTCATACACAACAAACCGACCCAAAATCTCTCTACCATAGATATATAAGTGGAATGTGATGAATTTAAACCATATATACATGTGTAACTCAGGGCCGATAATAAACCAACTTATATTATTCACTCAAAGAAAAACAAAAAAAACTACAAACACACAAAAACGCTCTCTCCTCTCTCATCCCACCCGGTGCAAGCGTAGCTTGCACCACCCCTAAGCAGCCTCCCGGCCGCTCCCCCTACCGTCCTCTCCCCGTACGGCGGCATGGCTGGTTCTAGAAGGTCACGCAGGCACACCATCAAGTAATCTGAACTACATCGGCCTACCACTCACCAAAACAACCCACCAAGCAAAAATCAAAGCTCTCCTAACACTCAATCGCCAGAAACCCCAGTCGAGCCAATTCCCGATGACCTGATACGTACTAATAACCGGAGACTTAACCCTAAACCCAGTGAACCCATTCTGCTAGCCTCCAACATTCTCTTTCCACCTCTTAACCACCAAACACAAAAACCTTCACTTGCCTCCTTGACCAATACTAAATCTTGTACTGATAACTTGGATCCCAAGCCGATTCAACACCACCTGGACACTTGCCTGAGTACATCGCCTGATCATAGGGGAAGTGTTAGCACCACTCCAAGCGCCAACACTTCAAAGATGGATGGGCCCGACCCCTTGGTTCCCCTCCCTGCCATTTCGTCTACCACTACTATTCCCGAGGCTGATAGCACGCCAGCCCCTCCACCTCCCGAACCGTTGCCTTCCGACTCTCTAGATCCCCATGCAGCTTTAAAGGCTACCCTCTCTCTTCCTGAGCGTGCTGTACCAAAAGTAGCACAAGTGGACACGTGCATTAACTACAGAGACATACTGATGAGGAATGTTGGTTGGAATCATATCCCGTTGTCTTTCACCCCAGGGCTCGAATCCGGACTGATACCTTTCACGGATGAGGATATTGATGAAACAACCAAGAAGTGGCAACTCTCTCTCGTTGGATTCCCACTGGGCAGCCCAATCTCATACCAACGTATATGCAAGTTTATCACGGATAATTGGTACTCAATCACGAAGCCAAAAATCCTACGTAATGAGAACGGGATCTTTGTGTTTCACTTTGCAAATGAAGAGGATCTAAATACCATACTGGCGGGAAGTCCTTGGGTTATGAATGGCTCCTCAACCATGCTGCTTAAGAGATGGACTACGGACCTTCCGCTCGACTACTCTAGCATGAGCTCTGTACCAATCTGGATTACCTTACATGGACTGGACTATAGGTTTTGGTCTCAGAACATGCTAGCTAAGATAGGCTCGGCCATTGGCAACCCTATTCTAACGGACACCTGCTCAGCGAACCATGATCGGCTGGGTTTTGCACGCTTACTGGTTGAGATTCAGGCCTCACGCCCACTACTGAGGGAGGTCACCCTGACTGGACCAAATGGTGTCTCGTACTCCCAAAAAATTACTTATGAATGGCTACCTCCTAGATGTGATTCCTGCTTGATCTTTGGGCACAGCTGCAAGGACTCCAACGTGCGATCGGAAGGCCAGCCTGATCTGAAAACAAAGACAAACTACCCCTCCAAAAAGAAAATGCCAAACCCTAACCCTAACTCTCCACCCATACTACCAACCCCACATGCTTCCTTCAGAATCCATTCAAAGCTGGTAGATCCCTCGATGAATCGACCCCATACATCGACAGTTTCTACGGGTGTGGGGCAAGGTTACTCCAAACACCATGCTATCCATGCTGAGTCAAGCCAATCCATCAATCTGATCGCTCAACTGGATGCCCGTAAAGGCCTCTCCCTCCTGATGGGGTGGTTAGCCCAACTCCCTTGCCAACCAGTCACATTGTTTCATGCTCTCCTAAGGAGAAGACTCCAATCCCTAGAGTCGAACCCTCTCAAACCTCCCTCCCCCAACACTCTAACATCAATAATTCCCTCCCTGACCTAGCCCCGAATACAAGTGCTTCCATGGGCAACACCACTAATCTCCATGATAATTAAGTCTTGTACCTGGAACATCAGGGGGCTAAACGACCCTGCAAAACAAAAAGCTATTCAAACCCAGATAAGATGCACAACCTTGATCTTCTGGCCATACTTGAGACTAGGCTTCGTACTAACAATGAGAAGCGTATCTCAAAGTCCCTCTTCCCCTTCTGGAGCCATATCTCTAATGGATCTATCTCTCACAACTGCCGGATCTGGGTCTGGTGGAACCCGGCAAAGCTTCATCTCTCACCCATCATTAAAACTGATCAAATCATCCATTGTCAGATATCCAACCCCCTATCAAACCCCAACCAATCTATTTAGGCTGAGTTCTCCTTTGTCTATGCACATAATTCACCTGAGGAACGTGCCGATCTATGGTCCACAATCTCTACCATTAAGCTGCTTAATCACTCAATCCCTTGGGCTGTGATGGGTGACTTTAATGTCACACTTGCTCCTGATGAAAAGATCTCAAACGGCCTTCCAACAATCTCACAGTCCTCGGAGGAACTTGCTAACTGCTTTGAGCAAAACTCCCTCACTGACCATTACTTCTCCGGATGCAAGTTCACATGGAATAACAAACAGATTGGCTCTAGGATATGGTGTAAACTGGATCGCATCATCACCAACGACTCATGGCATGCCTTCTTTCCTCACTCAAAGGCTCACTTTGATCTTGCCCATGTTTCTAATCACTCCCCGGCTCTGCTCTTCACTGAGGAGACTATGGCCACTAGAAACGCCCCGTTCAGGTTTAACAATGCCTGGATTGACCATGTGGCATTCCTGGACACGGTTAAGGAGGCTTGGGATGTTGAAATAGATGGAAACCCAATGTTCAAGCTCACGAGAAAGCTTAAGTTGCTCAAGCCTCTCCTAAAAAGATTTCCAAGTGCCAAACTCGAAGAGCTTCACTCCAGCATCCAAGATCATCAAAAGAAACTCACTGACCTGCAGAAGAGACTTCAATCAAACCCACATGATGTTGTGCTTCATGATGAAGAGAGGATTCATTCTGAAGCTCTTAAGGGAAGCTATAATAACCTGCACACTACACTGGCCCAGCTTGCTAAGGCAAGATGGATAGCCCATGGTGATCAATGATCCGCGCTCTTCTTCAGGAGTATCAAATCACGCCGATGCTCCAATAGCATAAAATCTGCGCAACTTTCTGATGGGACAATCACTCACGATCAGAGATCCATCAACCTGGCCTTTGTAAATCACTTCAAGCAAATACTCAGCAGTAAAAGACCTCCAAATCAAGCCACATTCCCTGATGTTGACCTTCCCACCCTTACCCCTGTGGAGATCGATTCATTAAATTTGAGAGTCTCTCCTGACGAGATTAGGAAGGCTCTCTTTAGTATTGGGGACAATAAGGCGCCCGACCCTGATGGATACAGCTCAAAATTTTTCAAAGCCGCCTGGGAAATTGTCAACTCAGATGTCACCAATGCTGTCCAGGACTTCTTCACTCATGGAAGATTACTGAAGCAGGTTAATCATGCTGCCATCTCATTAATTGCAAAACATGATAGATCCATTGCCCCATCAGACTACAGGCCTATTTCCTGCTGCAACACCATATACAAAACGATATCCAAGATTCTCTCAGCAAGGATCAATACCTTGCTCCCTAGAATCACCAGCTTCAATCAAAGTGCGTTTGTATCCAAGAGATCTATCAAACATAACGTATTAGTATGCCAGGAACTACTCAACAAATATGGGAGAAAACATATCTCACCCAGGGCGGCCATGAAGGTAGACATCTCCAAAGCATTCGACTCCGTTAGTCATGAATTCATCATCCACTGTCTCCACAAAATGGGCTTTCCAGATCACTTTATTGGTCTGGTAAAAGAATGTATCACAACTGTCACATATTCAGTCAACATGAATGGCACTCTTTGTGGGCACTTTGCTGGAGGTCGTGGGTTAAGGCAGGGCTGCCCACTCTCTCCACCACTGTTTGTGATTGCTATCGAATTTCTCACCAAACTGATTCAGTTGAAAACTTCTAATCCGGAGTTCAACCATCACCCAAAGTGCACATCCCCAGCTATCACCCATCTTACATTTGCTGACGACCTATTGCTGCTATGTCGGGGTGATCTATGTTCTATCAAGATACTGAAAGATGCACTTGATGATTTTGGTGAAGTCTCGGGACTCATGATCAACCCAACTAAGTCTCGCCTCTTTACCGGTGGTATGAAGGATGATGAAGTCACTCGTGCTATCAACATCACAGGTATGGAGACTGGAACCCTGCCCTTCCTCTACTTGGGTGTTCCGATATGGAGTAGCAGACTCCTTATCCGTGACTATCTTCCCTTGATCCACAAGGTAACTAAACGAGTTCAATCATGGAATGCTAAGGCCCTTTCTTATGCTGGTAGAGCTAAGCTGGTGAAATCCATTCTCTTCTCCATCAACTATTACTGGAGTACCATGTTTATGCTTCCTACCAAGATCATTAGCATGATCAACGGGATCATTCGTTCTTACTTCTGGTCGGGAGTTGAGAATAGCAAGAGAGCCTTGGTCGCCTGGAGAGTCATCTATTCCCCCAAATCTAATGGTGGACTTAGGTTCCCTGACCTGCATACACGTAACAAAGTTGCCCTCTCTCGACTTATCTTTGACATTGATCGAGATGACAACAACATCTGGACCCAATGGCTTGCTAAACACACGTTCAAGGGTAACTGCAATATATGGAATTGTAGGCCTAAAACGCACCACAGTGCTTTCTGGAAGAGCTTACTCAATATCCGTGATGACATTCTGGCCTCGGGTGGGAATGGGAGCATGCTTGCCAACCCGAACGGCTCCTTCTCCCATAAAAAAGTCTATGACATCTTCATGCCCACCCCTTCCCCTGGTACCTCAAGCCCACTCAATGCTATTTGGATCCACTCCAACATTCCCAAATGTAGCTATATTGCTTGGCTAGCAGCCCTCAAGAGGCTACCTACGTTGGCTAGGATCAAAGCATGGAATATGACAGACAATGACATCTGTAAGCTGTGCAAAGAGCGCGACTGAAGATGACGATCACCTATGGTCCCATTGTAGCTATGGTTCCCTCGTCCTGGACATAGTATCAAGATGGACTAGAACGCCCTTCCCAGCCCCCTACCTTGGTAACATTTGGAACTGGCTGAGCTCCTGCAACACACAAAAGACGAAGCTGGTCGACAGTCTAAGGATTGCCTCTATCATCTCATTCATATATCATGTATGGATTACTCGTAACAACATGATCTATAATAATGAATTCACAAGGGCTATCGAGTGTGCTGCTAACATCATCAACTCCATCAAGAGCCACTTTGAAGCCAACTGGAAGGACATATCCCCCCACTCTCTTCAAGTTGCTGGGATGCTGCGGCTCCGACTTGACTAAGCCTGCTGGTCTTGCTGCCCAAATTGTTGCATGCTCCTGTTCATGATTATTGTACTAGTTTTTGTATCCTGAACTAGAGTTCAAACTCCATCTTGTATATTCATTCTCAATACAAATTAACATTTCAAAAAAAAAACCAACTTATATTCTAGTACAAGGTTAGTGACTACTTTGTATAATATAGGACTTTAATAAGGTATGAAAACGATTAGTTTATTATAAAGATAATAAGAAGTTGAACTCAGGCATCTAACTATCGATTTTTTGATGATAAAAAAAGGGGTGAAATGGGTTATTGGACTCCTACTACTTTCAGGAGCACCTATTACTTTCAGGAGCACCAACTAGACCCTTTGTTTATTATGTAATAAAAAAGGTCCTTCTAACTTTGCAAAAAAAACTATATTAGGTAATATCTACAGGTATCATGACAACCGTCGGCATTCCTCTCTCTTCATCCACGTTTTTCGTACATTCCGCTTCCTTACAAATTTGAAAACAATAATCGAGTTTCAATTCGGCCGTCGTCTAAAGGATCGTGTATTTATCTTCTTCAAGATAATTAAAGATCTGCAAAATTTTGATACATGTATTCGTATCGTCCATGGGTAATTGATTGTGCAAAATTTTAATACAAGTATCGGTCTCGAGCCTATAACAAACGTCCAAACATAACGATACTCAAGCAAGGGATTAGGAGGATCACATTTCGAAGTCTGACAATGTAGAATATCGTGTTTCGAAGTCGAAAAAGAGAATCTTCTCACCCAAATGTGCCTCAAAGGACCTAAACAAGCCATTTATACAAGTTTAACTCCACTTGTTAAAACTTGGGCCATTGATTATAATGATAAATGTTTAGGACATTTTTGGTAATTATAAATTTAGGACATATCTTGCAATTATTCAACTTAGGGCATTTTGTGAACTTCCAAAAGTATGGGTCGTCCCTGTAATATAAATTGTTAGGCAAAAATATTACAAGAAAATAAAATTGCGTAACATATTTCAATTGAAATATGTTTATATAAGTTCGACCCTTATTTGTTGTATCCTCACGATTTCAAAATGATACTGATTATACTTTGGACGATCTCTTGAATTTTCCTTGAGTATTTGGGCTGCACCCAACGGGTTGCCTACGTACCTTCCCACAGAAGGATCAAGCCTTACGTAGTTCACAGAGATACCTTTGCGGACTTTGATTTTCATGTATCATAGGTCGGATCCAAACACGCCTTCTCTGAAGGGTTGTCTAAAACCCGCATCAGTTATCACTTGCACTTCTCCCTTTTAACGCATCACCGGAATCACTCGGACCCACCTTCTATGAAGGGTTTTCCAAATTATCCGACTATCATTTGCGTGTGAGAAATTCTACTACTTTCTTCTTTTTTTTTGTTTAGGGTATGATTGAACTCGACGAGTTTCCTACGTATCCGTTTCAACGGAATCAAGTCAGATGTAGTTCTCATAGAACTTTCGTTTGGGTATCAACTTGGATTTTGTGATTGAACTCAATAGCCGTGAAATTGAGTTTCCTACGTACCCTTTAGTAGGGATCAAATCATACGTAGTTCTTTCTAAATTTTAGTGAAGCGTAAAACTTGGATGTTTTGTATATTTGCTTCCGCTCAATCAATCTTCTGAACGCTTGGGACCATTTGAAAACTGGAGATCCAAACTATGGCTTGAACTATCCATGAACCGACTGCTACTTTGTTCTTGTTCGATATGTCTAAGCGTGATTTATTTGGCTATCTTTGCCTGCGTGGTTTGCTTTATGTGCTGACTTGTAAGCTTTTGGAAATAGCCATGATTGTATTTGTTGCTTTACTTCTTTGAAAATCATACATATTGAAGACTCCGAGACCTCTAGCCAAGTGTGTGCTCTTTTTTTCTTTTTTTTCTTTGTCAAACACCCATATTTAAAGTGAAGAATGGTTAAGTTTAATTATGAAATTAACTTAACCGGGATGACCTTCCTAATTGCATTTTTTCCCACAGTTTGTAGAGGATCAAAGAAACAAAAGTTTGAATGATACGCCGCTTGTATCTTGCTTG
Organism: Fagopyrum homotropicum; assembly: GCA_033239125.1. Taxonomy (NCBI): domain Eukaryota; kingdom Viridiplantae; phylum Streptophyta; class Magnoliopsida; order Caryophyllales; family Polygonaceae; genus Fagopyrum; species Fagopyrum homotropicum. The sequence continues at coordinate 20,238,544 of BSWB01000006.1, forward strand.
TCTTGATCTTCATTTGCACTAGGTGTTGGTTTCCTCCATTAATAAACAGTATCCCTCTATTTGCTTAACATAAGCTTTATAAAAGTATTTTATTAGACAATAAGACATTAGCGAGAGATTAAACTTAATTCCTTTTGCCCACTTTGCGTATGGTGCTTTCTTGCCAGAAGCGTTTAGATTGTTCACTCGATTGAGCACCATCCGTATTTTATTTTTTTGTTCAACAACCGGGACATCCAATGCCTACAAAATCTTCTCATTGAAGACGCCGAGAGGAAACAAGGCGGTGTGGGACGGTGCTCGTAGTTGGTACTCTAGATTTCGATCGTTGACGAGAATGACACCGAGTTGTTATTCATGTATGTTGGCGGCGCCGGCAGATTGGATTGAACTTGGTACAGAAGATATGCAACTGGCTTTGTAAGAGGGTCATTAGAGGAACATGAAGCTTGTTGTTAAAGTTGAGGTAGAGGATGATGGCCACTAAATTAATCTTGGCTGGACATATTTCCCCATGAACTCACAATTTTCCGACCTTATCGTTCTTCTGGATCAAATTGATCTTGATGTATGACACGGATTAGGTATTGAAGGATGACTTTGCTAGTGTGATAAGCCAACACTCATGTCCTTGTGTTTTTCCTTCAAGCACTCATTATAGAAAATACTGTAGCGTTGAGAGTCGTACACTTTTCAAACATCTATGGTCTTTGGTATAGGGCCAAATTTGACTAGCAGGGTATCATTTGGGCATATATCTCCTTTATTGAGTCCTGTGATGAGGCGAACTTCGAATGACTCGAATGGTTTTTAGACAAGTTTGTTATCCAGCCATTGAATCTCACGCGTTGTAGATTCATATCACTTGATCGACTTTCGTATACTGCTTCTTGCTTTAGTTTGCTCATCCAATTTATGTAAATCTTAGGCCACAAACCATCCTTTCTCGACTTGTCACCGGCATATCCCGTTGTCATTTCTCCTCCCGAAGATATCAAAGACTTTTGCCTCGTTTTGAATCCTCTTGTTGTTTGTCGTTAAGAGTCCTCTGTGGCTTCTCTTCTTTGAAATAATCCCTTGCTACCTTGAATGATGGCTAGAATTTTTCGATCCAACTAAGGATATATATTTACGGAACGGTCCGGTTCTTCTTTTCCTGCTCCATATGAAACAATATATGAGTTTATTTAACAAGGTAGAGAAAGTATACCGACTACAAGCTTGGATCCCTCGATGTTGTAGGATCTCACACCATTTGAGCCACTCTGCCTACTTTATACGTTGTTTTGAGATGTTGAGAATGAAGGTTGAATACTCCTTCTCATCTTTCTTTGCACATCTCTCTTGTTCTTCAACTTTCTGTATTTTCCATAGTTTCGTTCCTAGGCTTTATGGAAGGTCAAGACCCCTTGATCCATCTACTTTGGTTTGTATTTATAGAGAATGGGGTCTTTGTTGATGAATATGGAGGCGTTTGATTTACCCGTTGAGACTCATACCCATTAGAATTGAATACTACATAAATGTTGTTATTGCTGTTTCATTCTATGGTCCGTGTGCTGCAAGTATTAGGTCTCTTCAAGAGCCAAATTCAATGGCTTAATATGAGGGCATTAAGAGCAATCAATTCCCAAGGAGACACTATCAACCAGTATAATATAGGATTTAATTAGAGGTAATCAATTTTGAATTAACTCCAATTATAATTGAATGGTGAAGGGATGAAATTTCTGGGCATTTATCACCATCATTAAACACACCAATATGGTTTCCTGCGTAAAGTTTTCTTCCCCCCATTTTCATATTAGTAGTGATATGGACTATTAATTAGTCCTAATTTAGGTGTTGATCCATTTGAATGAACGGTGGAGGGTCAATCCACATTTATTTTAATTTCTCATAGGTTATGGTAGGTGTTTCAAATCTGCTCCAAACCGGTAAGAATGAACTTGAAACGGCCCTTTGTATTTATCCACACAAATTAAATTGTGATTAACTTGTTGGCTTTGATGGATGGGATTAACCTTAATATTTTTAAAAGGTCTTTTAAATGACTAAGCCGGCTACAGTAAAACCCTTTTGTTGACTGACTAGAATATTGAATCCAATTGTACAATTTTTGGCCTTGCCTTAGCCTTAGATCGAGCTTCATTGAGCTTTAGGCTCGATAGACCCTTTATTATTACCTAAAATTACATAAATTTATTTTAGAAAATTGTACAAAAAGTATCTATCAACATAAATCTGGGTCATTTCTTGTAATTATCCCTTTTGGCCATTTTTGCAAATTCCAATAATATGGGTCATTCGACACAAATATAATTAACTAACTAGCCCCAACTGATCGTACGATATATTTTCTCATTGCTTTCGTATTTCTTTTCTTTCTTTCTTTTTTTTCTTTTCGGTTGGCCAACCCGATAGCGTCATAGGCCCCCTGTAGATCAGGTAGCGACCTCGGCCATCTTGTCCTAAGACCCCCTATAGATCAGGTTGCGATCTTGGACTATTTTTCTTATCTTGAGGCCCCCTGTAGATCAGGTAGCGACCCCTGGCTGTTTTCTTATCTTGAGGCCCCCTATAGATCAGGTAGCGACCTCTGAGGCCCCCTGTAGATTAGGTAGCGACCTCGTCCCCCGGAAACCCGTGCGGGACCTAGTTGGGCTAATTAATCAATTACCATCCTATATTATCACTTTCATATCATAACTCAATTTCATGCTTTCATCATATTCTTTCATCACATTCTTTCCACTATCATCTCATGTACCTCATGCATGCTTTCATAAGGAATATCAAGTCATCATCGTCGTCTCACTCATATACATATACGCATGCATACAATCATAACAAACATATATATACACTCAATCATGCATAAAATCATAGCATATTAAATACATAACATATATTAAGCAAGTGTAATTCATATACACTTACCTCGCAGGTAAGAACAATAAGACCTCGCAAACCAATTATTGAGTCCATTTTCCACTCGGACTATCCTCCTTTATCGTGCTTGGATACGCTCACAAAGCAACTAAGCTATAGTTAGACCGGAACCTTCAACAACACCTGTTGAGAATATCATATTCTTCGTATTAAACTTCTCGCTTCAAACACCAGTTAAATTCATTCCTTTGAATTTAATTAACTTATATCCTCCTGTATAATCCCAATTTAATTAATTAACCTTTAATTAATTAATTAAATTTCGCCATAACAACGTTTTGTCCGCAGGCAATTTCTGAACCCGCCTGTCATCAAATCTTATCAAACAAACAACCCATAATCACCAGAATAAAGTAACGAGCATAATGGAATTTCCAATTATCCATTTTGACAAGCCTAAGGTCAATTTAGGCTAAATCTCAATACGGAAAACGAATAAATTCATAACTTATTCGTTACTAACCCGATTGACGATCCGAAAGAAGATTCGGAATCACAACGACGCAAGCTACGCTCGGACACCGTCAAATTCACCGGAATCTGAGCGACGGAACCTCCCTAGTATCATATATGCTCGACCAGACCTTCCCTTGCTCGGAAATGCAGAAACTCGGTACCAAAATGAAGAGAATGAAGAGAGGAATCCAAAAACTCAAACGGATTTGAAATCGGATTAGAAACGAAGAGTAGATCTGAGTTTGAAGGTTGAGAGAAATCAGAGCTTTTACGAGGAAACGTGAAAGAAAATGAATTAATAAACGATATTTCAGCTATTTATAGCGAAGACGATAATTATCCTTTAGCGGAGTCGATAATTATCCTTTTACCGATCCGAAAGCGGTTTAAGCCCCCTCTCCAAACTTCTCGAAATTGGAATAATAAATCTGGAATATTGTATGGATAATTATTCTGCAATTGTTTCGAAAAACGCGTATTCCTAAGCCGTCTTTCTTAGCCGCTAAGAAACGGAATAGCGACTCTTTTGGCCATTTTGTCTTTCCATGTTTTTTCATATCTAGGACATGTCCGATGTCCTGATCATTTTTCTCAACTGCATTTTTATTAATTGAAGCTCCCAAATGCTCCAAATAACACCGGGTTTATCATCTAGGTATCGATCTCTTGTTAAGACGGTTTTAATTCCGTTAAACCCGTTTAACTTCCTAAAATTCCCGATTAGGCCATATTTGATTTTTGACTGTTACAATATCTCCCACTTTAAGAAATTTCGTCCCGAAATTTAAGAAAGGACGTAGAACCAAACTCGTAGATATATCAAAAGGATGCACAATCGGATCACAATTTCTCAAGGTTTTTACTCAAAAAGATAGGGGTATCTAGCTCTCATATCTTGCTCGGTTTCCCATGTAGCCTCTCGAGCTGAATGATGTCCCCATCTGACCTTCACCATCGGAAACTCCTTGTTTCTCAATTTTCGAACTTGCCTGCCTAAAACCTCAACTGTTTCTTTTGGGTAGGACAAGTTCTCAGATACTTCTATCTCAGGTTCGGGAATGGTATGACTCGGATCTGAACTATACCTCCGTAGCACCGATACATGAAAGACGTCATGCAATCTTGATAACTTTGGTGGTAACGCCAACCTATACGCAAGTGGTCCGATCTTCTCTAAGATCTCATATGGACCAATGTATCTCGGTGCTAACTTCCCATGCCTACCAAATCTCATAACTCCCCTCCAAGGAGATACCTTCAAAAACACTCTATCGCATATCTCATATGTCATCTCTCGTCTATGGCGATCAAAGTAGCTCTTTTGACGATCTTGTGCTGCCTTCAAGCACTGCTTTACTACTTGTACTTTCTCTATTGTCTGTTGTACAAGTTCAGGACCCTCTATCTGTCGCATGCCCTCAAAATCCCAACATACAGGTGTGCGACACTTCCTTCCATACAAGGCCTCGTAAGGGGCCATACCAATACTTGAATGAAAACTGTTATTATACGCAAATTCGAGCAATGGCAGGTTAGAATCCCAGTTACCTTTAAGCTCCAAAACACAAGATCTCAACATCTCCTCCAAGGTCTGAATCGTTCTCTCTGATTGTCCGTCTGTCTGAGGATGAAATGCCGTACTGAAATGCAATCTTGTACCTAGGGTATTTTGCAGACTTCCCCAGAAATGCGAGGTAAACCTCGGATCTTTATCGGATACAATCGATACAGGGACTCCGTGCAGTCGAACAATCTGTCTCACATACAACTCTGCCAGCTCATCTAAGGAGTTATCTTGTCTCATCGGTAAGAAGTGGGCAGATTTCATCAATCTGTCTACAATCACCCATACCGTGTCATTCTTTCTGAAAGTCCTAGGAAGTCCAACCACAAAATCCATTGTAATCCGCTCCCACTTCCACTCAGGAATTGATAAAGATTGTAATTTTCCTGCTGGTGCTTGGTGTTCAGCCTTCACTTGCTGACACACTAGACATCGAGCCACACAATCAACTCCTCTTGTCTCATTCTGGGCCACCAATAGATCTTGCTCAGGTCGTTAAACATCTTCGTACTCCCAGGATGCATGGAATACCTCGAGGAATGTGCCTCTTCAAGTAGCTTCTTCTTTAACTCCTCAATGTTGGGCACGCATATCCGTGTACCTCTGTATAACACTCCCTGATCAGACAACTGGAAGTGTGTAGTGGTAGCATCTCCCACTTTAGCTTTCAACTTCTTCAGTGTAGCATCCTCATCTTGTCTAGTTGAAATCTCATCGAGAATCAACGGTCTAACCTGAATGTTAGCTATCAACTCAGATCCTCTTACATCCATCTCTACTCTCATAACTCTGAGAGCTAATAGGTGCTCAACTTTGTAGTTGACCTTACTGCCTTGGTCACTGCTCTTTCTGCTGAGAGCGTCAGCTACCACATTCGCCTTTCTTGGATGATACTCTATAGTGCAATCATAATCCTTGAGTAACTCCATCCATATCCTCTGCCTCAGATTCAGATCCCTCTGAGTGGGAATATACTTCAGGCTTTTATGGTCGGTAAACACCGGAAATGTATCACCATAAAGATAGTGCCTCCAGGTCTTAAAAGCATGAACTATAGCAGCAAGCTCTAGGTCGTGTGTAGGGTAGTTCTGCTCATGAGGTCTCAATTGTCTAGATGTATATGCTATCACCTTCCCTTCCTGCATTAGAACTCCTCCTAAGCCACTCCCAGATGCGTCGGTGTAAACCACAAAGCTACCCTTATCTGAGGGTACAACCAGAATAGGGAACGTAGTCAATCTTTTCTTAAGTTCTTCAAAGCTCTCTTGACAACTGTTATCCCATATAAACTGCTGATTCTTCTTTAGCAAGTTAGTCAATGGACGCGCGATAATCGAAAAGTGCTTTACAAACCTCCTGTAATAACCCGCAAGTCCTAAGAAGCTGCGAATCTCCGTAATGCTCTTCGGAATTTCCCATTCTGTAATAGCCTTGATCTTGGATGGATCAGGTTGTATACCATCTCGTGATATCACATGCCCTAGAAAGGCAATCTAATCCGTCCAAAACTCGCACTTGCTGAACTTCGCATACAACAGTCTCTCCCTCAGAATCCCCAAGATACATCTCAAATGTTCTCTATGAGTATCTGCATCTCGGGAATATATCAAGATATCATCAATGAAGACCACGACAAACTGATCTAGATAAGGTTGGAAGATCGAGTTCATCAAAGCCATGAATGCTGCAGGTGCATTCATCAACCCAAAAGGCATAACTGTAAACTCATAGTGTCCATACCGAGTACGAAAAGTTGTCTTCGGTATTGAATTCTCTGCTACCCTCGACTGCCAGTATCCCGATCGAAGGTCAATCTTTGAAAACACTATAGCATCCCTTAACTGATCAAGCAAGTCCTCTATCCTCGGTAAGGGATACTTGTTCTTGATTGTGATTTTGTTCAGTTGACGGTAGTCTATGCACAGTCGTAAACTACCGTCTTTCTTCTTCACAAAAAGCACTGGTGCGCCCCAAGGAGAAATACTCGGATGTATAAAACCTTTCTCGAGTAACTCCTTCAGTTGTTTCCTTAACTCCTTCAGCTCTAGCGGAGCCATCCTGTAAGGAGCAATTGATATAGGTGTTGCACTTGGTAATGCTTCAATCTCGAAGTCTACCTCTCTACTCGGAGGGAAACTAGGTAAATCATCAAGGAAAACGTCAGGAAATTCTATGACAACATCCACCTCAGATACTCTGGGGCTAACAATAGCAGAATCTGACACACTAGCCAGATAAGCGTGACACCCCTCCCGAAGTAATCTAAAAGGTGTTACTGCAGATATGAGGCAAGCAGGAATCATATTCCTCTCACATGTCAGAATCACCTCTCTCACCCCATCTACCTCCATGGTGACTTCCTTCGTATAACAGTCTATCAAGGCTCTGTGGATGGATAACCAATACATACCCAAGATCACATCAACTTTCTCAAGAAATCATCCATGTCAGCACAAGTGGTACACTACGGCCATTAGAGACCATGTCCGGTCAATTTCTAGTTGCTTCCTCAAGCAAGGATATATCATATTGTACCCATCACTCAGTAGCGCAGATAACTCCATCTAGAATGGACGCAGTGTTCCTCAATCACTCATCCATTACTAATGGATCAGTAGTCCCCTCAAACGACTTTTCCCCTTGGCGGAAAATCTTCTCAAAATTCTTGTCCATCTTTACTAGAATAATACCCGCTTGAGACACTGTTGTGTCTATGGTGGTATAACTTCTCTTAAATATTTCACTAACTCATGTATACCAGCCATATCCAATGGTGCTAGTGGTACTGGATAAACTGACATCTTAGGGTGCTCCTGATCATTTATACCCTGAGCATACACACACTCAGCCGACCCTTTAGTTGTGCTCCGCCATCTAAAAGAAAAAGAAACTTTCAAAAGGTTTTCAGAAAACTTCCCACAACCCCAAGCCAAGGAATCATATCCCTGCTCTGATACCAACCAAATGTGACCCTCCTATTTCATTTCTAGTTGATTACCAATTAATTAACCCTGTTTAAAACAATAAGCGGAAAAGCGGAAAACGTAAATTTTTAAAACTTTACCTTGCAGTCATCATAACATATATACATACTAACATACGTCATAAAACCCTGTTTAACAAAAACACAACTGTTTTAAAACCATACAAAACATCCTAGGCGGTAGCATTCCATAACAGCCCACCTGATATGATCTCAAATCCAGGTGTTGGATCCAACGTCCTTGCCTTGGTCAGGCCGAGTCTGAGTAGCTGAAAAATGTGGATATAACAACAATGAGCCACACGCTCAGTAAGGGTATACAAATCGCACTCTCCCAATATATATAAGTATCTAATATCCCGTCCCCAAAGGACACTCTATACCCTTCCTCACATTCCAAAGTCGATCAATGCATACATATCCACATTCACATATAATTCCACAACCATTCACATCACATTTCACATAAACATTCAAGCATGTTATCACACATCACATATAAACATATCATCTCATATAAACATCTCATATCATCTCATCACATATAAATAATCATAACATAACATATAGCATGCTAGACTCGATCGCATCGATGCATAGGTGATAATTAACTAACTAGCCCCAACTGATCGTACGATATATTTTCTCATTGCTTTTGTATTTCTTTTCTTTCTTTCTATTTTTTCTTTTCGGTTGGCCAACCCGATAGCGTCATAGGCCCCCTGTAGATCAGGTAGCGACCTCGGCCATCTTGTCCTAAGACCCCCTGTAGATCAGGTTGCGATCTTGGACTATTTTTCTTATCTTGAGGCCCCCTGTAGATCAGGTAGCGACCCCTGGCTGTTTTCTTATCTTGAGGCCCCCTGTAGATCAGGTAGCGACCTCTGAGGCCCCCTGTAGATCAGGTAGCGACCTCGTCCCCCGGAAACCCGTGCGGGACCCAGTTGGGCTAATTAATCAATTACCATCCTATATTATCACTTTCATATCATAACTCAATTTCATGCTTTCATCATATTCTTTCATCACATTCTTTCCACTATCATCTCATGTACCTCATGCATGCTTTCATAAGGAATATCAAGTCATCATCATCGTCTCACTCATATACATATACGCATGCATACAATCATAACAAACATATATATACACTCAATCATGCATAAAATCATAGCATATTAAATACATAACATATATTAAGCAAGTGTAATTCATATACACTTACCTCGCAGGTAAGAACAATAAGACCTCGCAAACCAATTATTGAGTCCATTTTCCACTCGGACTATCCTCCTTTATCGTGCTTGGATACGCTCACAAAGCAACTAAGCTATAGTTAGACCGGAACCTTCAACAACACCTGTTGAGAATATCATATTCTTCGTATTAAACTTCTCGCTTCAAACACCAGTTAAATTCATTCCTTTGAATTTAATTAACTTATATCCTCCTGTATAATCCCAATTTAATTAATTAACCTTTAATTAATTAATTAAATTTCGCCATAACAACGTTTTGTCCGCAGGCAATTTCTGAACCCGCCTGTCATCAAATCTTATCAAACAAACAGCCCATAATCACCAGAATAAAGTAACGAGCATAATGGAATTTCCAATTATCCATTTTGACAAGCCTAAGGTCAATTTAGGCTAAATCGCAATACGGAAAACGAATAAATTCATAACTTATTCGTTACTAACCCGATTGACGATCCGAAAGAAGATTCGGAATCACAACGACGCAGGCTACGCTCGGACACCGTCAAATTCACCGGAATCTGAGCGACGGAACCTCCCTAGTATCATATATGATCGACCAGACCTTCCCTTGCTCGGAAATGCAGAAACTCGGTACCAAAATGAAGAGAATGAAGAGAGGAATCCAAAAACTCAAACGGATTTGAAATCGGATTAGAAACGAAGAGTAGATCTGAGTTTGAAGGTTGAGAGAAATCAGAGCTTTTACGAGGAAACGTGAAAGAAAATGAATTAATAAACGATATTTCAGCTATTTATAGCGAAGACGATAATTATCCTTTAGCGGAGTCGATAATTATCCTTTTACCGATCCGAAAGCGGTTTAAGCCCCCCTCTCCAAACTTCTCGAAATTGGAATAATAAATCTGGAATATTGTATGGATAATTATTCTGCAATTGTTTCGAAAAACGCATATTCCTAAGCCGTCTTTCTTAGCCGCTAAGAAACGGAATAGCGACTCTTTTGGCCATTTTGCCTTTCCATGTTTTTTCATATCTAGGACATGTCCGATGTCCTGATCATTTTTCTCAACTGCATTTTTATTAATTGAAGCTCCCAAATGCTCCAAATAACACCGGGTTTATCATCTAGGTATCGATCTCTTGTTAAGACGGTTTTAATTCCGTTAAACCCGTTTAACTTCCTAAAATCCCGATTAGGCCATATTTGATTTTTGACTGTTACATCATGGATGTCAGTAACGAGGAAAACAAGGAAAGGCAAAGGACCCGTGTCTGCCGCTAATACTGAGGTTAGACAGAATGTTGAAACCAATCGCTTCCACATACTATCGGTCACCGGAGACGATAGCGCCGGAGATGGCAGCGACACCAGCAATAATAACAAGGAGGTTGTAAAGGATTCAGAAACTGTAACACCCGCAATTATCACACCCATCATTAAGAGTAATAAAGGCAATCATTCTAATTCCCTTCAGCCTGTAACGACTATTTCCCAAGTAAACCCTAGCACCAATCAAAAAAATCCCAAACGTCCAAAAATAGTGGCCCGGATGATACTGCAAAGCCCATAGGTGGACAACCCGGCCCAACACTCAGTTCACCAATGATTAACCAGACGACCCCACACATTATACCTAATGGGACGGCAAAAAACTCTACTGATTTACAATCGGCGGTTTTGTCCGTTCCACACAAGATTACTGAAGCTTCTAGTTCTGCAATCACTGGTTCACCGGCAATGGAGATTGATATGTCGCCGGCACAAGAGGTGGAAGATAAACCTCCTGATATAAGGGCCATCCAGATGGGTGTGGAACCATTTGTCAATCCATCAGTACAGTCACCAGGGTCCGTCGTACAGGATGGTTCCCAATGAATGTTCTCTTTTGGAACTGTAGGGGGACGGGAAATAGACGGTTCCGTAAAGCTCTGAAATATATGATAAACCGTCACAAGATCGATATCTTAGTTTTGCTAGAAACTAAAGTATCTAGAGATACGGCAGACGAGGTTTGTCGCAGAACAAAATTTTCGGATTTTGCTAGAGTCGAAGCAAGCGGCTTTGAGGGGGGAGTTTGGATGCTGTGGAATTCCAGTGTGATTACAATAACCATCAAACACAAAGCAGATCATTTCATTCAGGCTTGCGTACAGGTGGACTGTATACAGGCGGACTTATTTGCAGTTTACAACCCACCTACACCTAGAAGGCGTGTTGGATGCTGAGAGATGCTACTTGACAAAATTTCCAACTGCTCAGGTCCAGTAATGGTTGGGGGAGACTTTAACTGTGTACTAAATCTTGCTGAGGTTGGAGGTATCTCTAACTCGCTATCTCTCGACTCGGGGACTTTTCAGAACTGGGTGGACAGTACCCAACTTATTGATATGGGATTTAGTGGTCCTTCATTCACCTGGAATAGGGGTAAGACGATTACAAACAGGATCTCAAAAAGACTCGATCGGGTGTTTATGAATGATGTTGCTAGACTACGTTGGGCTGAGGCGACCGTTCGTCACCTTCCCGCGCTTTCTTCTGACCACAATCCATTGCTGCTCCAACTCACTCCTAGAAGGCGCATTGATAAATCTCGCCGCCCCTTCCGTTTTTGAAGTTGCGTGGGTCCTACATCCAGAGTATCAGACGGTTGTTACTGAAAACTGGAAAAATCATGAGAATAATCTTTGTCGGGCTCTATCGACCCTCAAGACAAGATTATTACGATGGAATGTTATCTCTTTTGGTAGGATTGAGGTCAAGAAACAGGAGATCTCCAATAGAATTGAGACTATCCAACGTGAATTAGAAAGCAACCTGTCCCAAGGCCTTTTGGATCTCCATGGCAAGCTTCAGACTGAACTGGAAGACGTGTTGGATCAGGAAGAAATAATGTGGCAGCAGAAGTCAAGAGACTCTTTTTTAATGGAAGGTGACAAAAACACTAAGTTCTTCCAGTTAAGCACAATGATCAGAAGGAGATACAACAGGGTGGTTAGCATCAAGACTGACGATGGCTTATGGATATCTAATCCTTTGATGCTCCAGACTAATGCTCGAAATTACTTCAAACAACTTTTCACAGAAGATAATGAAGACTCACTGAGGTTAGACAATTTTTATTCTAACTTCCCCTCTATTACGCAGGATGAAATTACAAGCCTTTGCAGGCCCTTCAATGAGGTGGATATCAAAAAATGTTTGTTCGACATGGCACCATGTAAAGCACCTGGCAGGGATGGGTTTAGTGCAGTGTTTTATCAACAGTCTTGGGATATCGTAAGACCGGAGCTAGTTTCCTTCGTCTTGCAATTTTTTCAAACTGGATGCCTTCCTCAACGTGCTAATGAGACGTTGATCACACTGATTCCGAAAACTGGAACTCCAGAACATATGACTAACTTCCGCCCCATTGGATTATGCAATGTAAAATACAAGCTGATCTCTAAACTGATCGTCTCTAGAATGCAGCCGCTCATGAATAAACTTGTGAGCCCACTCCAAAGCAGTTTCATACCGGGTCGAATGATAGAGGACAATGTGGTTATTGTTCAAGAGTTAATTCATTCTATTAAGAAGAAGAAAACGGGCAAGAAATGGATGGCGATCAAAATTGATTTGGAGAAAGCCTATGACAGACTATCATGGAAATTTGTGGAGGAAACTTGTGATCTTATTGGACTACCGTATATTATGAAAAGATGGATCTCTTCATGTATTCGGTCGCAGGAAATGTCAGTGCTTTGGAATGGGGAAATGACCGAAGATTTTGTTCCGTCAAGGGGAGTGCGCCAAGGTGATCCTATCTCTCCTTATATTTTCGTTCTCTGCCTTGAACGTCTTGGTCATGCAATTCAAAGTCTGGTTGATTGCAACAAATGGGTTCCGATAAGGATCAAAAGAGGGACTGTGGGTTTCTCACATGTTTTCTTTGCGGATGATATTGTGTTGTTCGCTGAAGCCAACCTTGCAAACATTAACACTATTAAGGCATGTCTTAGTGACTTTTGTAAGGCGTCGGGTCTTAAAGTGAGCCTCCACAAGTCACAAATCTTAGTCTCTCCCAATGTTGATGAAGAGCTCAAGGACGCCATAAAAGAAAGCACCGGTTTTCCAGTGGTTGATGAGTTCGGAAAATATTTAGGGTTTCCAATAATTCATTCAAGAATGAAGAGGAGTGATTTTAACTTCATTCTGGACAAGACGAAAACCAAATTATCTGCGTGGAAGGGTAAGGTATTGAGTTTTGCAGGAAGACTCACACTCATCAAATCCGTTCTCAACTCGTTCCCTTCATATATCATGAGGATAGTCAAATTACCAAGATCGGTATGCAACGAACTTGACAGGATGAGCCGGTTATTCCTATGGGGAGACACTGATAATCGAAAGAGAATGCACTTGGTGGCTTGGAAGGACATATGCAGACCATTAGATCTAGGTGGGCTGGGTATACGCACCACTGCTGAGAGGAATGTTTGTGCATTAGGGAAGTTTGCTTGGCGGTTCACACAGTATGGTGAGGCCCCCTGGGTTCGCCTCTTAAGTTCGAAGTACAGGATCCTGAATACCCATGATTTTATGTGCCGTAATTCTGCCAGAAAGGGATCCTACATATGGAAAGGAATGGTTTGGGCCAATCAACATGTGATGAGTTTCGGTATTAAATAGCGGATCTCTAGCGGGTCTCAGACTCGATTTTGGACTGATTGTTGGTGTGGTGATAGATCTCTATTAAATGAGACTCTCTCCCCCCTTGTGCTTCAAATCTCAGTGACAATGTTCGGGCATATTGGATTGACGGGAATGGGTGGGACTGGAATCGTTTGGGGCCTTTATTCTCTGTCAGCACACTACTCAACATCGCTGGAGTGGTTATTAATGAAGCAACGCAGGAACAAGATTTCATCACCTGGACCCCCTCAGTTAATGGAATGTACACTGGAACTTCTGCATACCGAGTTGTTATGGAAACACATGAAATAGCAGATACATTGCGTCTCTTATTCGGCCTCGTTTGGAAGTTGGGAGTACCTGAAAGAATCAGATCATTCATCTGGCTTTCTGTTCATGGTAGGTTACTGACAAATGCAGAAAGAGTTAGGAGACATATGGCTTCCGACCCTTCTTGCCCCATGTGCGATGGAGATTCGGAATCTCTACTACATCTGTTTCGAGATTGTCCTAATGTGTCAAGCATTTGGAGTAATTTATTGAGCCCAGATTTTGCGGTTGATTTCTTCACTGATGATTTCCATTGTTGGCTGCTTTCCAATTTAAAAAGGGATGACACTATCACGGAGGGTATGCCTTGGAACGTGTGTTTTGCTGTTACCATCTGGAGATGCTGGAAATGGAGGAATGAGTTTATCTTCCAATCAGTCCCAATACCGACTAATCGGGTGGCTCAGATTGCTTTGTACACAAAAAATATAACACAGGCAAGAAACAAATTCAGGAAAATGGGGAACTCTAGAATGCTTACCACTGCCTACATTCACTGGAGTGCACCTGCTGTTGATTGGATTAAACTGAATTCGGATGGTTCCGTCCGAAGGGATAATGGATCAGCCACAGCGGGTGGATTATTCAGGGACAATCATGGTCAGTGGATTAGTGGATTTGTCATGAATATTGGTGCATGCTCGGTACCGATGGCAGAATTGTGGGGTCTTTGTATGGGTCTTTATCAGGCTTGGGAGAAGGGTTACAGAAAGGTCATGGTTGAACTCGATTCTGAACTTGTCGTCAACCTAGTTCAACGCTCCATTCCGAATTATCATCCGTTATTCAGTCTGGTATCCAGGTTCCAAGGCTTCTTGAGTAGGAACTGGAATGTCCCGATCCGTCACATTTATCGTGAAGCCAATGCCGCTGCCGATCATTTGGCATCCATTGCTTCAAATTACCCTGTTGGCTATTTCTATATTCAGCATCCCCCTATCTTTGTAATTCAATTCTTGAAAAACGATGCCCGCGGAGTAGCGACCCGCCGGACTATCATTTGTTAGCTTTCAGTTTTATGCATTCCCTACGGAGGCAAACCTTGCCGACGTAGACATTACCAAAAAAAAAAGGGTTTGAAAAGCTGTTATGATTACTCTACAACTCTAATATTACATTCCGATGCACGATTCACCGTCTCATGCAAACCCTAGTATTTTCGCTCACTCTTTCTCATTTTCCCGGAATTCTTGTTCCTTCCGGAACCCTCCGCACGAGCTCATCGGAGACCAGATGCGACAGCGAGCCATCATCTCCAACAGACCCGCACCACCATCGTCCTCGCTGAAGGTTGTCAGAGCCACCACCGAGTCTGGTGTTGGAACCGAGACTAGATTAAGCCCCATCGGGATAGTGAAGCCACCAAATCCGCCCAACTCGATTTCCGTCCGTCCACCCCCCCCTCTCCCCACCACCAGCAGCCGTTGTTGTCACCACATCTATCGAGCTAGATTTGCGTCCCTACGAGCCTTATTTTGTACTCTTGGATAGAAATTGCAAACTAGACCCGCCTGCCGCCGTCTATCGCTGGGAACGAAGAGCCGTTTGCCTCTGTCTATCGCTGGGAACGAAGAGCCACATGTTGCCATTTGTCGCCGGGAACGAAATGGATAATTACAGGAAAGGGACCAAAGTTATATTCAGTTATATTTACAGGAATGACCCCAAACTTTTGAAAGTTTACAAAATTCTCTGAATTGAGTTATTAGTTATTACAACATATGACCCAAACTTAGAATTACAGAAAATATCCCAAACATTTATAATCATAATTAATGGCCCAAGTTTTAACAAATAAACAACTTATTTAGTTGACTTGTTTATGTTACTTTTAGGTACTTGATTGCTTGGATTTGTATTGGTGATTAATTGAGTTCTGTTTTCGAGGTAAGTCATATTGACTTACTTAGTTGCCGTTCTGTTTTAGATTAAGGTTGTCATTGATTGTGAGTAGGACTTATATTATTTTTATTATAATTTATCTCATTATATGTTTGCAAATGTTTTTACATTAAGTTGTGTGTTGACCTTATTACCTTAGGGGTTTTAGATAGTATTGTTGTTAATGTGAGTAGTTGAGAGTTGTGTTGAGTTGCATTTGCAAGGATTGAGATTGTGATAGATAGAATTATGATTGAGATTGCAATAGATAGGTTTGTGATTGACATTGTGACATATCAACTTATGATTGGTTTTGTGAGTGGTTTTCAGAATAGGGTAATTGGTTATGTTACACACTAATAGTTACGCCGGCCTTGATTATGTAATGCACTGACAGTTTTGTCTCAAGAGACCCAGTTGTGATAGACTGGTTATATGAGATATTGGGCTAGGTTAATTGATTATGTTACCCACTTACAGTTAAGCCTAGAGGGTAATTGGTTATGTTACGCACTGACAATTTCACCTCAAGAGACCACATGGTGGCTGATTGTTAGGTATGAGATGTTGTATGATATGGACATACAGAATGACGGTGAAGATTATAGAGATATGCCGGATGTAGATATGAGCAAGGATAGGTATAGTTAGGGATGATATGAGTTGTTGATGGATTGAGATAGAGTCACGATCAACGTTACCTCACCTTGTTTTGATTGTTGTTATGGACTTTTAGTTACTATATATATTGTTTACGTTCTTTCTTAGCTTGCTTCTTCACTTCTTGATGAATTTCACTAGTTGGTTTACACTTCTGGGTATATACTTATAATTAAATATTATTATTTGATAGATTGATTTTTGTGTCTCTTACATGATGCATACGGGTTTAATCTGATTCCGGAGCTTAGACTCCATTCTTGGAATGTTAGCTAATGTTTCCTTAGTTGTTGTTTTAGGACATTGTTCATGTATTGTACTTGCCTTAGAGACTGTCTTTCGGGAGGTGATGTACCACCGGGCTCACGTGTGTCTTAGAATTTTGAGAAGGTTCTTGTGTCTTGTCTCGAGTTTTCTAGTTGAGTTTGAGTTGTGGGATTGTTTGCCTTTGTATTTCTTTTACATGGTTTCAAGTTAGCAATATCTAATTTGTTTTAAGAATAATGATCGGATGTTTTGTTGTATATTTGTCATGCTCTTGCTGGAAGGTCAAATAATAAATTTGTTGTCAGGCTAATTCTAGTGGACCCACAGTGTGCCCAAGTCCTAAATCCGGGGTGTTAGCTGACGACAGCTCTTGTGACGACGGCAACTCATGTGGTGGCAACAATAAACGTTCCCGGCGATGAAGGCTTTGCTCTCGGCAGAGGCGAAGGCGGTGGAGTCCTAGGTGGCAGGATTTGGGCTCGGTATTGATGCGGTAGATGTAGAACAGGACTTGTACAGAAGAATGACACCCGACGGCGGACCTGGCTTCAGTGGCGACCAACAATGGTAGAAGAGAGTCTTAATCCGGCGATAACGGTGTTTCTTTCGGAGGCACGATTACAAATCCGGTTGGAGTTGGACTCGGGATGAAGAAGGCGACGAAAGGCAAAATGGTGGCTCCAGTTCTGGCTCGCTTTTCCATTTTGGTTCCCGCCTCAGATTTGGATTTCCGGCTTAGGTGCAATGGAGGATAAGTTCTCTGGAATTGGTTGCTCGACAAGGTTCTACATAGGTCAGTTCGTTGTTGTATGCAAATTCATCGAGGCGGCGGAAAGGTAACTCGGAGGCTTTGAAGGTGTCAGTGGTGGTCAGAAGAGGTAATAGTGGTGGTGGTGAATAGTAATTCCGGGGAGGTTGGGAGGAGTGAAAAGGGATAGAAGGAAGGTTAGGGTACTCATGGGTCCGGTTTAGGGCAAACCGTCGAACCGAGGGTTTTCAAACCGGCCCAAACTGTCGGTTTGACCAACCCTCCGGTTGACGGTTTAGGTTTACGTTTCTCATTTCGGCAAACCTAAACTGACGGTTTAGCTGCCGATTTGGTTAGTTTTTATTAATTAAAGGGTCCAAACCGTCGGTTAACTGTCGGTTTGGTCCGGTTTTCCATTTTTTTTATTTTTTTAAACAAACCGCTAGCAAACCGGCGGTTTACGTTAACCTAAACCGCCGGTTTGGT
This sequence comes from Fagopyrum homotropicum, assembly GCA_033239125.1. Lineage (NCBI taxonomy): Eukaryota > Viridiplantae > Streptophyta > Magnoliopsida > Caryophyllales > Polygonaceae > Fagopyrum > Fagopyrum homotropicum. Next base: position 20,256,763 of record BSWB01000006.1, read on the forward strand.
TTTTCCCGGTTTAGGTTTAGATTTGGCCTTGGGTCAATCCTAAACCGTAACTTGTAGATAACCTTGACGGAATTCCAAATTTCACAATTAAGGGTAACTAACGACAATTAACGGTAACTTGTAGATCGTCTTTAATTTATTAATAACTTAACTCTCTCGATTAATCCAAATTAAACGGACTATGAAAATTCCGAAACCTGCCTATTACAATCGTTGACCTACTAGCATGTATTTGACTTTGTTATTTAGTTTAACAAAGTCAAATACGTATATTTCCGGTACAATATATTTTCTTTTATAATGTTTTTTTCTCATAACTATTTTTAAAAATTATTCGTTATCCTCAATTGTTTTAATTCGACAATATTTTCATTGGTTTTGTTATCCCACACCGGTTATCGACTAAGGTTGACAATTTGAAATCTTGTATAATAAAAGGTTTGAAGATTTAACAAATCATATCTTGCTTGACTTTTTGGCTAAGTTTAAGTATACTTTTTATTCATATGGGATGAATAATTGTATGTGAGTCGTATTTGACTTTGTTATTTAGTTTAACAAATTCAAATACGTATATTTCGGTATAATATTTTTTCTTTCCTTTTAATATTTTTCCTCATAACTATTTTTAAAAATCATTTATCAATTTTTTTTTAATTCGTTCATATTTTCATTGATTTTGATATCTCACATCGGTTATCAAGTAAGAGTGATAGTTTGAGAATTTGTATAAATAGAGGATTTAAAGATTAAACAAACCATATTATTTATTGGTCTTTTGGTTATGATAAATTTTAATATTTATTCATACCGGTATATGGTATGTCGTTTTTTACCTACTCGAATGTGGGATGTTTACCTAGTCGTATCTATTTGGTATAATACATATCTATTCAGTATAATATTTTTTCTGTGATGTCATTTTATTTTTATATAGTTTAAAAAGGTCAAATATGTATATATTCGCCATTATATATTTTCTTTGTTTTAATCTATTTGCTCATAGTTATTTTAAAAAAAAAATTTGTTATTCACGATTTTTTTAATCATTCATATTTTCATTGATTTTGTGACCTCACATCGGTTATCAGGTAATGTTGACAATTTGTTATTTTATTCGTATTAAATTAATATAACAAGATACTACAAATATTGTAGTATTTAAGGTTTTCGTGACATACTTTAAAGTATATATATTTTCTACTTAATTTGATATTAATGAAGATTTGTTATGTATTACTTACGAATTAATATTATCAAACAATCATAATTGAGTTTATACTTATATCGATTCTAATTTCTCTATCTCCAAAACCAGACATTCTCCCGAACAAATGCTCACGAGTTCGTTAAAGATGAATTAAGTGTAGGTATTCTAATATATATATATATATATATATATATATATATATATATATATATATATATATATATATATATATTTTGTATCATCTTACTTTTCCTTGAAAACTTTTTTGCTTTTCATTTTTTTTAATGTATTTTTGTATTTTTATTCTCCTTTGTTCCCTTCATGACGGTTTGTCCGTCTGCCGATCTTTTTTGGCCTTCGACCCACTAGACGGCGCGTTGTCTAATGGTTCGAACTGCTTTCCTTTTTCAATTTTTTTTATTATTATCTGCATATAATAAAAAATGAAACAATTTGGTTTACTAAGCTTTTTCTAATTTTGTATTTAGTAAATGTACTCCTGAGAGAAGAGTGTGTAAAGTTTGAAAATAAATACAAAAGGTTGGGAGTATATTTACTTAATTGAAACATTAAAAAGCCGAGTTAATCCTCTATTTTCTCAAAAAGGTTCAGTTATCAAAATTGTAAAAAAAAAAAAAAAAAAAAATCAGAACGTATTGTATTTCTGACGTAGGAATATCAACAATATACTATTTTAAATACTCATTATGTAGCAACTTAATCAATTAATATAATTACATATTCGAAGATCGAGTACAACTTCAGCAAAAAAAAAAAACAAAAGTTTTAACTTAGATCTGCTCAACTGCAAGATTCTTATTCTCCTATAGTCGAATACAAAATTGTATAACACAACCGAGATCCTTCTTCTTCTTTTAAATAAGTACTTATGTCTTTGAATAAAAATATATTCGTTTATTAAAAAATATATCCTTGTAATTTAAATCCCTTAATCATAAATTGAGGGTCCTCCAACCATTTTATACAACTATAAAGGACAATTTTGATAACTAAACCTTTTTAAAAAATTATAGTAGTAACTGAGTTTTTTAATATTTCAATTAAGTAAATATACCCAATCTTTTGTATTTATTCTCAAACTCTAGTTACTTCTCTCAAGGGGTACATGTATTTACTAAACACAAAACTAGAAAAAGTTAGTAAACTAAATTGTTTTAACTTTATAAATTTTCATTAAAAAACTTAATAAAAATAAATCTACTGTTTTTTTAGAAGTAATAAAAGTAAAATAGAGAATTAAAAAATGCCATAAGATTTGTTTTGTCCAATTTAATTCAATATTCAGTTTGAAAAGTTATTTTATATTATTTATGATTTTATATATTATTTTCTGGTCCAACTCCATGTACTGTTATGGGTAGCACTTGAAGTTTTTCCAAAGTTCCAAGCAGAATCGATAAACTTGACAGAGTAAGACATTAGCTTTATATAATGATATTGGGTTGGGGTCCTCAATCTTCACTTACAATAATTATATAAATGCATGGTTGATGGGACTATTATTCATAATTAATAATTTGAATTATTTCTAAATGATTATACAAATATACAATGAAGCAATTAGGTGTGGTGCCGGCTTCTGAGTTGTTATTTTCCATGATTATGAAAGCTAATTAGTCACTAATCATTAATCAAAGACTTGTTAAGAGAACCAATTCTTCACACAATGGTAAAGTGCCAACCACTTCTTTCAGTTTTGAATTTCTTCATTCACTCGATCGACTAAATGTATCATCTAATATAGAGGACATCAGACTTTGTAAATATATAATTAAATAAATGTCAATATATATATATATATATATATGTAGTTTAGTCTAATATCCCGACTAAACCGATATTTATTAGCTTAATTGGAATTTGGTATATTTCCGGTGAAAATCCTAATAATTCTTTAATCAAAATAAACTAAGGCCTTATATTGCTTTGATTTTTAGATCCACTTAAAAACAAATACAAAATTTTTACCAAAAAATAAACAAATACAAATTATATCATTTTTTTTTCTATTTTATTTATCATTATAATAAAATTGACCAAATTTGTAAAATTTGTAAAAGTACTTTTAGAAAGATTATGTATATTTGTACCCTATAAACTCTCTCTTTTTTTCATTTGTTTAAGTATTTTGTTCGGTTTGATTGTTTGAATGGTACCTGTAATCTATTAAAGTACTCTTTTAATATCAACCATTCATATAATAATCTAACGGTTTAAAGGTTTACACATGTGTGATCGTGTGAGAATATCCACTACAGTAAAGATTGAGGACCTTTAAAAAATGATCGGTTTCAAAAAAACAGCGGTCTTAATTTCACACATGGCCGCACGTGGTTCTTAGATGTACGAACATGCACTTTTTTACGCATGATCATGCGCTTTGCTTTTGCAGAAGAATGCATGAGTGTGCACCCTATGATTGTGCTTGTGCAAAATGAGAAAATACAAGGTGTACGACCATGGTGCACGTAAACGATCATGGTGCACGATCGTCCACCATGACAAAAATAAAAGGTGCACGACCATGATACACGAGAACAATCATGGTGCACGATTATACACTATGACATAAATACAAGGTGCATGACCATTATTTTGTAGGACCTCAATATTGAGAATGTGTAAGAGGAAGTTTAGAATTAACTCAATCGTTAAATCTGGATCAAAAAGGTATGGCACAGGCGATGCACTATTTCCTTAATTTTAAAATCGTCCATATTACAAAGAGAGCAAGGTAATACTGCTAATGTGTTTAAAATGAGTGTATGGGACCTCCTTTTAGAGGAGATTGGAGGGAGTTGATAGTCTGAGAGATTCGCTTCCGTCACCACAATCTATTTAAGTCAAATATTTTCATCGATTTTGCTATATCACATCGGTTATCAAGTAATGTTGATAGTTTGAGAACTTGTATAAATAGAGAGTTTGAAGGTTAAACATCTCATACATTTTCTTTGCATTTTGGCTAATTTCAAATATAATTTTTATCTATTTCGAATTAATCTTGATTAACTGGGTCATTGACCTATTGTTATATGGGTCGTTGCTCTACTGTTATTTGGATTACGGTAAAAAAATTTATAACGATTTTACGTTTAATACTTTGTAAATTTATATTATTATTTTTTTAATATTTTTTTTTTGAACGATTATTTTCTTAATTTTTCAAAGGATTATAAGCATAAATTATAATAAGAGGGTTTGAAGATTAAACAAATCAGAGAGAGTTTAATCATACATTTCTTACCATTTTGGCTAAGTTTAAGTATAATTTTTATTCATATTTGATTAATATCTATTATGTGGCTTGTTGACTTATTGTTATGTGGGTCGTGGGTCGTTGATTTACTTTATCTATTCGCTATAATGTATTTTCTATTTCTTTTTTTTACCCATTTTCTCATAATTATTTTTTGTTAAAAAAAATTGTTATCCATAATTTTTTTTTCAATTGGTCATATTTTTATTGGATTTTTCTATCCCACATCAGTTATGGTCTAAGGTAAACAATTATTGTTATTTTGTTCATATAGGATTAATATTACATGATAATACAAATATTGTAGTATTCAGTGCAGTTTTTCATAACATATTTTAAGGTAAATATATTTCATACTTAATTTGATATTAACGAATATTTTTAATTTTAGTTATTTACGAATCAATATTATATAACGATCATAATTAAATTTGCACCTATATCAATTCTAAATTCTCTATTTTTAAAACCATACTTTTTTCGCAAATGCTCATGAGTACACTTCAAAGATGGATAACGAAATGGGTATCCTAATATATGTGCACCATTTTATTGTTATTCTGTATTACTTTTTACAAAATACTTTTTAATTGTATAAATTTTTATTGGCAAGTATTAATTGTACATTCTATCACACAAATATGGTGAACACTATTGACTTGGTAATACTTCTAGATGTAAGTACACGACCAATTGAATCAACAATTATGATGTTATTTTTCTACTAAACTAGCAAATTTTTTAACTTAAATATAAATTTGCCTTCAACATATTTTAACTAATACTATACTCATAGAACAATTTATTCACATATAAAATCTTTTTACATACATAATTATATTATAAATACCCGTGCAAGACACGAACACTAAACTAGCTTATTTTAAATACTTACACTTTTTATTTTATCTTTATGTCATCTTAACCAAACATCCTATATAACTTACTAATATTGTATGAACAACTTTTTTAAATTCTTCACACATCCAATTAAATCATGTCATGTAAAAATTTTGAGAATATTTTTTTACATCATTAAGGTATCGCCTTTTTCTCTCGGTATTTTTGGTATCCTTAAACTTTTAAACACATTTTTCTATGTATTCATTTTTATTTTTATAAAGTGAAAAAAATTAAATTCTTTTATTTTTGTTAACAAAAAATAGAATTTTTCATATCATATAACCCAGATTACACGATTAATCGTTAATTTTATAAATTAAATAAAAATAATAATCTTTTTATGTGTTTCCTTCATAAAAGTATATAAATTCTATTATTTATTTTTTTAATAAACTTTAACTGAATATGTATAAATTAATAAAATAGATAAGGAGAAAAATATTTTAAATGTTTAAGGACATTAAGAGAAATTCAAAAATCTAACAAGAGAACAAAAATAAATTCTCGAAAAGAATTTACATTACCTTTTATTTTAACTCCAAACACGCTTTTTGAGATTCTTTGAGATTCCTATAAAACATATTTAACTTAGGGTGTTTCATCCTTTTTAATTATTTATTAGCATTAAGGATAAACATGTAACTTTATTTCAAATTTGACACAAACGTATATGCTAAGGTGCTAATCCATGACTTCCACATAACCAATTTTTATTTAAAATTTAAGAATCACAAAAGAAAACTTAATACAAATAAATGGAGTCGTGTGATTATTTTTGTGAACCAAAAACAAAACCTTAGAGCATTATACATGATTCAAATCCATACATGATAGCCAAAAAGCATCTTCATCCTATTCACAAAAGAACAAACGTCTCCCTAACGGTGAACCCCACAAACAAAGGATCCCACACGTCAACCCAGCGAGGTTTAGGCAAATATTGGGCCCACCTTCACGGACTCTTTCTCAGCCAGACATCCACCGTTCGATCTCCTCTGGAATATCGAAATATCATCCAACGCCTCAGATTTCCTACCTTCAACCTCCAAGTCAGCCGCCCAAGCATCCGATCTTCTTCCTGACGAAAACCGTTTCACGGCCGCCATTGATGGCGGATCTGACGGCGCAGATTTCATTCCGGCACCGTCCAAATCTGTTGCCCAAGCGTCCGATTTTCTCCCGGACGAAAACCGTTTCATTCCTCCGATAGTTGGCGGATCCGACGGCTCAGATTTCACTACGTCAGTTTCCAGTTCACCAGCCCAGGCGTCCGATCTTCTCCCTGACGAAAATCGCTTCACTGCTCCGAGAGCAATTGGCCGATCTGAAGGCTCAGTTTTATCACATTCAACCTGTAAATCAGCTGCCCAAGCGTCCGATCTTCTTGCCGAAGAAAACCGTCTCACAGCCCCAAGCGATGGTGGATCTGCCACAGGCGGCTCAATTACAACCACCGGTTCATTGTGTGTAGGCTGTCTACGGCTTCTGGACTTGAAGATAGACCGGAAACTGCTCCAGAACCCCTGTTTTTTACTCTTCCTGCTTCTAGATCGAGCAATCGCTGGTTCGGACTGGTTTTGAATGCAGGTCTGCTTCCGACGGCTCCGATCTCTCTTCGATCTCACTCTTCCTATACAAGATACCTTCGGCGACGACGGCTCGGCAACAGAAACCGCCGATTTTCTGCCTGAGTTAGACTTGGATGAATGCGAACGCTTCGGAAACAATCGGATGTTAACCGGCCGGCGGTTCTTCGACTCGGAGTAACTAGCAGTTTTCTGAGGCTTGAGAAGGCCGATTATCGATGTCGGCTTGGATTTGACACTCAAGGAGTACCTCTGAGATCCGGAAACGGAAGGTGGATTGTTTTGAGTGGGCGTATTAGGAAGGACGTTAACGGCTGGAATCGAGATTCCTCCTTTGGCGGATTCCTTGCGCTCAATGAAAGCATTTCGGTCGATCCAATCGAGTTCTGCCTCTTTGGTGAGGAAGAAAGAATCCGGTGGGAGATCAGGCTGGTTGGACGGCGGAGGAGGATCGTCGTCGGCGAGTGTTTCGCAGGCGATCTTCCGGTCATTGTTGTGGCTACTGGTAACTCCTCCAGTGCAGGATGACACCAGATCTACCTGCGGCATTGTAGAGAGAGAAATTAGGGATTTGGGAGAGAGGAAGGAGAGAGTTGAATTGTATTGTTTAGGAGGTTAGTGCGAAGTAGATATACCAAATGAAACGAAAGAGAGAGAGAGAGAGGCATTCACTTGAGGAAATTTTTGGAGGGAATTTCAACATGTTGACTTGTGTTGTTGCCTGCATTTTTATTTTTATTTCTATTTTTATACATTCACCCCATAACCTTATGCTTCACATACTATTGTCCTCCTTTTTTTTTTTGTTATATCACATGCTATGAAATGGAAAATAATTTATATAATGTATCACAATATCAATATGTAATGTATAATTTATAAATATTGTTTATACTAGGGTGGAAGCAAAAATTATTCTTATACATTCACCCCATGACCTTGTGATTATTAAAAAAAATAAGGGGGCTTAATAAAAAATAGTAGAGTGCAAACAAAAATTTTGCTCAGATTTATTTCGGTCAATATCTTCTTAATTACATGTATACATCTATCAATAAATATAAAATTATCTAGAACCTACAAATGTCAATTAATTTACATATAATTTTTTAGCAAGTATATATAGGTTCATGTATATATGAGTATGGAAAAGATAAAAATTATTTTGCTCAGATTGATAATGAAAATACGATTAACCTTTCAAAAAGTTGTGTGGGCTAGTTTATTAGAAATTAATAAGTCGTGAATTTCGGAAGTTGAGTTGTTTATGAAAGTTATGAGAGAGTATTGTTCTTTGGTAAATTTTAGCATAATCATCGAAACATATGAAAAATTATTCTTATTTTACGGGTTATGGGTGAGATACCAGCAAGCTTGATACCACTCCTTTGGACCCTTCTGATGCGTCCTTGGACACGTCAATGAAAGATTCCGGATCTAGATCAAGCTGAAGCTCAACTACTCCTTATTGAAGTGCAAATACGTTTGAAGGTTTGAACGTGAGTTGCGGAAGCTTAGAGATGGAGGCGGAAGTTGAATGGATGAGTCGATCTAGATTGATCGATCAAGCATTGAAGTGGATCGGTTGAGTTGATTCTTGAAGAATCCTTGAAGATGGATGAATTTGGATCGAAGATCCAAAAGAAGAACTTTGAAAGAATGGAAGAGAGATTGATGCTCAAATAAGTATGAGGAAAATACTTCTCAAATACTTAATCAAATTGAACATGCTTTACAAATGAGTCAAGCATCCCCTTATATAGTGGATGAAGGTCATACAAAGAGACATAACTTAAATGCCGGAAATAAAGTCAGAATTAAAGTTCTGAAAATGAAAAGCCTAAAAATGTGAAAGGTTGAGAATTTAAGTTCGGAATTAAGTTTTCGAATTAAATTCCGAAACCAAAAGTCTAATCTTAAATTCGGAAAATTAAGTCCCGGAAATAAAGTCTCGAAAATTAATATTCCAAAAATAAAAAGATTTATTATTACAAAACGCTAAAATACGGAAAATGCGCCGGAAAGGTGTCGGCTTGACAAGCTTCATGTCATGGTGGCGTAGAGGCACGGTTTGCAACCAATGGGCCCGTGACAAGCAACGGTGCGGGCAATGATGGAGCCGGTAGCTTGGGTGATGGCCTTATCACGGGAACGGGTGAGCGGTCCATCGGAGCGAACCCTGAATGCCTCGTTTTCCTCATCTTGGGACATAGGGGTCAAGGGCGCATCAGTCCTCCCATCTTGGATGTGAAACGTCCCCGTTTCATCTTTGTCAAATAGGGGCTCAATGTATGGTGCAAGATCCTTGACATTGAACGTCGGGTGCACGCCATAGTCGTATGGAAGCTCCAACTTGTATGCATTCGGGCCATGGCGGGATAAGATGCGGAATGGTCCATCACAGCGGTCCGAGAGCTTGCCTTTGCAGCGAGATGGAAAACACTCATTCCTTAGTGGAGCCAAACAAGATCACTGGGCTCGAATGAGATTGGACGGCGACCTTTGTTGCGTTGTGAGGCAAGTTGATTGGCACGCCGTTGGAGTTGTGTCCTAGTCCGCTCATGAAGCTCAATGATGTGAGCGGCACGACTTGCTCCGGTGATGTGTTCTCCTTCTTTGAGTGGGCGCGGAGTGAAGTCCATCGGGGTGTGTGAATTAAGGCCGTAGACAACTTCAAAAGGTGAAAGCTTTTTGTCGAGTGTCGAGACCTGTTATAAGAAAACTCCACGATAGAAAGTAAGTCCTCCCACTTGTGTAGGTTGTTCCTAAGGGTTGCTCTAATGACTCACAATGTTCGCCAAAAATGACTCACAAACTTCACATCCCGATCACTAAGGATGGAACGTGGTATCCCATGTAAGCGCACAACATTGTCAAAGAAAAGTGTAGCGACTTCGCTAGCATTTTGTGTGCTCTTACATGCGATAAAATGGGCCATTTTGGAGAAACGGTCGACTACCACGAAAATGGAGTCTTTGCCTCGTTTTGACATTGGTAGGCCAACCACAAAGTCCATAGAAATATCCTCCCAACGTCCCATTGATATAGGCAAAGGAGAATACAATCCATCCGGACCTTGGCGCAATTTTGCATGGTGACATGTGATGCAATTTGTGCAAAACCGTGTCACATGCTTGCGCATCCAGAGCCAAAAGAAGTGCTCTTGTAGAGCGGCAAGAGTCTTGGTAGCACCGAAGTGACCACGACCCTCATGGGCCTCCTTTATCAACAAATAGCGAATACTCGAGCGCGGGATACAAAGCTTGCCCGCACGGAATAAGTAGCCATCGTTAATAAAGAAAGACTCATTCTCTCGGAGGTCAAGGCATCGAGCGAATATATCCTTGAAGTCAAGATTCGTGACATATAACTCTTTGATAAGAGCAATGCCATGGATCTTGACGTCCATATGCACAATAAAGATATATTGTCGAGAAAGGGCATCGGCTACCACATTATTTTTACCTTTCTTATGTCGAATGACATAAGGAAATGTCTCAAGAAATTCTACCCAACTTGCATGGCGCCGACTCAAAGTAGTTTGACCCTTGAGATACGAAAGAGCTGCATGATCCGAATGAATCACGAACTCCTTCGGCCACAAGTAATGTTGCCATGTTTTTAGACAACGAACTAAAGCATATAGTTCCTTGTCATAAGTTGCATAGTTGAGTGAGGGACCGGAAATTTTTTCGCTAAAGTAAGCAATGGGCCGATTCTCTTATAGGAGAAACCCCCATTGCCCACATTAGATGCGTCACACTCCACCTCAAAGGTTTTCGAAAAGTTTGGGAGTTGGAATAGTGGCGCATTACAAAGACGGTCTTTGAGCGACTCAAACGCTCGAACCATGGTGGCCGTAGTAGAAGTAGGCCACTCCCGAATGGCGCAAACTTTGGATTTATCCACTCGTAGTCCGTCCTTAGACACGACATAGCCAAGAAAAACGGTAGTGTCCGAGCAAAAGACACATTTCTCTATATTCACATACAATTGCCCTTGTCTACGACACTCGAGCACTTGGCGAAGATGCTCGATGTGTTTATCCAAAGACTTGCTAAAAACTAAAATATCATCAAAATAAACAACTACGAAAATACCCAAAAATCGGCGCAAGACACGGTTCATGAGGCGCATGAATGTGGACGGGGCATTGGAGAGGCCAAATGGCATGACAAGCCACTCATAGAGGTCATGCTTTGTTTTGAACGCCGTCTTCCATTCGTCACCTTCGGCCATGCGGATTTGGTGGTACCCGCTTCGGAGGTCGATCTTGGTAAAATGGTGACGCCATGGAGCTCGTCCAACATGTCATCTAAGCGCGGAATTGGATGACAGTACTTGACGGTGATTTGATTGATGGCTTGGCAATCGACGCACATCCGCCAAGATCCGTCTTTCTTGGGCACAAGTATGACCGGCACGGCGCATGGAGATAAGGAATCACAGGCATATACCCGGTCTAGGAGCTCTTGGACTTGGCGCTGTAGCTCCATGGTCTCTTTTGGACTTGCACGGTATGCGACACAGTTGGGCAAAGACGCGCCGGACACCAAGTCGATTTGGTGCTCAATTCCTCGGATTGGTGACAAGCCGGGTGGTAGTTTGTCGGTCAAAATGTCCTGAAATTCGGACAACAACAAGGACACCTCATGTGGCACGTTACTCGGGTCATACGAAATGGATAAACAAAAAGGGACAAGTAAGAAACAAGGAAACTTACCTTCCATGACCGGTGCCAAATCATGCCGTCGAGCCAAGAAGATTCGTGGCTCACATTGCCCTTGAATGGTAGGAGCCAGAGGTGAATTTGTAGGGACAATACTCTTACTACCTCTTGCTTCGGTATCATGAACCTTACGGCCGGAATTACAGGATCCGGAAGTATGAGCATCCACAACATCGGGAGAGAGTTGAGGAGGGTCTAATGTTGCCGGTGTTTTAGTTGTGTCATCGATAACTTGTTGCCTCTTTCGTTCTGCATAGTCAACTAAAATTTTTTGCGGAGTTATAGGCAAAAGTGTGATCCGTTTTCCATTATATTGGAACATGTACCGGTTGAGATAACCATCATGAAAATTTTTACTGTCAAATTGCCATGATCGTCCCACAATAAATGTGTGGCGTCCATTTTGATAACATCACAAAGGACCTTATCAACATAGGCGACAATAGAAAGCGTCACCCATGATTGTTGTGTGACGGTGTCACACGCCTTATCGGAAATCCATTGGAGTCCGTAAGGTTGTGGGTGGGGGGTTGTAGGCAACTTAAAGTGTTTCACCACTTTTTCGTTGACAATATTACAACATGAACCCCCATCGATGATAAGAGAGACTAGTGTTATTGACCAAGCAACGAGAGTGGAAGAGATTCTCGCAATGGTCAATAGGGAGATGCTCTTTTATAGCCAAAATACGACGAGAGACAAGAGCAAACTTACCTGGTTGTGCCGGACCGCAAGCAAGTTGATCATCGCAAGTCTCTATGTAATAGTATGGGTCAGCATCGTGGTCATCTTCCATGATGAGATCTCCGTTATCTTCATCTTCACCATCGTCATAGGATGGGTTGACAAACATCACCCGCTTGGTGTTCGGGCAATCACGTTGGACATGACCGAACCCACTACATTTGAAACACACAGGTTCTCTTGGGCGGGCCACCGTTTGAGATTTTGTTGGGTTCGGCCTGAAGGCGTTTGTGTGGGAGCAACGGGGCAACGGTATGGTGCCTTCTCGGTAGCCGCTTGCCGGGTGGGTTGACCCATCCGTGGTGATCGTTTAGCGGCGCCGAAATCTTGAGAACTAGAAACATCTCGAGAACGGAGATTAGAGGTATACGCATATTGACTTGAGGAAGAATTATACCTTGAATATCGAGGTGTTTCGAGTTATTGCTTGTGAAGTTTCATGGCGGAATGACATAAGACTCCCAAGTCCTTGTTTGGGACAATCTCTAGGGGGCGCCGGATTGACGGATTAAGGCCACTCAAGAATTTGGTTCGAAGGGCGGAGGCGGAGGCCGAGATGCCGGCCTTCATATGCATGTCCTCAAGCTTGGCTAAATAAGCCACCGGAGTAAGAGTTCCTTGTTGAAATTCGGCAATTTGCAAACGCATGTCATTTTTGAAGTCGTGGGGCACGTACTTCTTAGTCATGACATAGATCCATTGATCAAATGTCGCAATCGGTGCCCATCCTCGGTTCTCACGGTTGGTCTCGTACCGGTTCCACCAAGATTTGACATCACCTTCAAAGTAAAGGGTTGCCGCTTCGATTTTCTCGTACTCCTCATAATGGCAATGCTTTAGAGCTCTTTTCATATCTTGTGCCCAATCAAGAAATGCATAAGGGTCATATTCACCATAAAATATAGGAAATTTAACCTTACCTTCCCTACGAGCTAGGTAGGGATCTGGTCGGGGTGGTGCCATGTAGGCCTCTTCATAATGGGCTCGCCGATGGCCATCGTTATGCCGTTGGCGCCCATGATTAGGTTGTGCACGCCTTGGTGGGTTAGGAGGAGGCAACCATTCTACTCCTCGATCTTGGTTCTCAAAAGGCTCTTGGATGGGTGGGTGTCATGGACGGACATGTGCCACCCGGTCCAAGTCCGAATCATCGTTAGAGAACTCGTTACAGTCATCTCTCTCGTCATACTCTTCATAATCATGGTGTATCGGTTGCCGGCTATGCCTATGCCGTTGGTGGCGTTGTCCGGATCGATCATTCTCGGGACGTTTAGAGATATTGTTTATTTGATGATGGTACCGGTCATCAACCCGGGAGGGACGGTTGGTGCGTTGGGCACTAGATGGAGGAGGGGCAGTGCCATACCTACGTCGGTTGTGCTCATAACGCTTGTGCCGATTCTCCATGTCAACATATAGAAAATCATTCGGAGAAGGGTCAAGGTTCATGTCACCTTCATTGTGGGATTCATGGATGTCATTTTGTAAGGGTCGTTGATTTTCAATAACGGAGGCAAGCCGTCGACCGTGAGACGGTTCGGCTCCCAATATACCTTTTCTTTGCGACGTCCATCGGATGTTGAAGCATCGACCAAGGTTCCATTTCGATTCGGTGGGGCGGTCGTAAGAGTAAGCACATGGGCCCTCAAAGCTTCAATTTCTTGCCTAAGAGAGGCATTTTCTTCGGTTAAGGTAGTGAGCTCTTGCCTTTCACAAGAGTCCTGAGAATTTTCTATTTCGACGTTAGTCATAACTCCAATTGAACACACACAATTTCAAGCAATCAAATGAGTAAGGTGACAAGTTAAGTCAACGTTACCCAAGTTCAAGTGTGTTAGGGTTCTACCTTTGGGAAGGTCGTCGGCGGTTAGGAAAGGAAGACAAATCCAACAAATTTGAACCAAAATGCACACAAAAATCAAGAGATAATTTGCTAACGTGTAAGAAAATGGAGAGATAGGAGATGGACGGATTGTTTAACGGTAAGTTTTACTTGTTTTGGTCTTTGACCTTTTTAAAAAATCCGACTTATCGGATGGACCGGTTTGCCGGACGTCTTTTAACTTTGTTTTTGTGGAATTATTTCTGTTTGAAACTTTTGAATGCAACTTTTGAATGCAAGAGATGAATCCACTTTTTCTTTTGAAACAAATCCGTTTTATTGAAGAGTTTTTGCTTGTTTTTGTTTTTTGGAATATCAAAGATGCGATATCCGAGTTTGTCAAGAAAAAATCCCAAGAAATTGGTAAAATTGATTAAAAAAGTTGTCGGATTGGGTGAGGAAAAATGTTTTTTTTTTATTAATGGTTTGATGGCAAACCAAAAATCTCCTAAATTTGTTTCGCAAAATGGATCGAGAAAAAATAAAATTTCAAGAACGTGGATGAAGATGCGAAGAACAAGATGAAGATGATGATGAACAATAGGCAAAAAGGATGAATTTGATAATGCACAAAAACAAGAGTAAAGATAACTTAGCTTATATCCCTTTGCTCTGATGCCAATTTGATGCGTCCTTGGACACTTCAATGAAAGATTCCGGATCTAGATCAAGCTGAAACTCAACTACTCCTTAATTGAAGTGCAAATGCGTTTGAAGGTTTGAACGTGAGTTGCGGAAGCTTAGAGATGGAGGCGGAAGTTGAATGGTTGAGTTGATCTAGATTGATCGATCAAGCATTGAAGTGGATCGGTTGAGTTGATTCTTGAAGAATCCTCGAAGATGGATGAGTTTGGATCGAAGATCCAAAAGAAGAACTTTGAGAGGATGGAAGAGAGATTGATGCTCAAGTAAGTAGGAGGAAAATACTTCTCAAATACTTAATCAAATTGAACATACTTTACAAATGAGTCAAGCATCCCCTTATATAGTGGAAGAAGGCCATACAAAGAGACGAAACTTAAATGACGGAGATAAAGTCGGAATTAAAAATCCGAAAATGAAAAGCCTAAAAATGTGAAAGGTTGAGAATTTAAGTTCGGATTTAAGTTTCCGAATTAAATTCTGAAACCAAAAGTCTAATCTTAAATTCGGAAAATTAAGTCCCGGATATAAAGTACCGAAAATTAATATTCCGAAAATAAAAAGACTTATTATTACAAAACGCTAAAATACGGAAAATGCGCAGGAACGGTGCCGGCTTGACAAGCTTCATGTCATGGTGGCGTAGAGACACACTTTGCAACCAATGGGCATGTGACAAGCAACGTTGCGGGCAATGATGGAGCCGGTAGCTTGGGCGATGGCCTTAGCACGGGCACGGGTGATCGGTCCATCGGAGCGAACCGGAATGCCTCGTCTCCCTCATCTTGGGTCATAGGGGTCAAGGGCGCATCACCTTTGCTTAGAAAAATCCTTATTAAACTATTTGATTTTAGTTTACACATAATATATGGTTTGAGCATTCAAGAGAACTTTATCCTCATTTCATGTGCTAGAAGTGGGATTTATTATTTTGCATAGTTTCATAAATACCCAAAATTTATTATGTGTTTCTCTTTTGTTAGAAATCAGTTTGAGAAAAGATCAAAGACTATAGTTTTTTTTTTGAGTTTTTCCTATTGGTGCCTTCAAGGTTTGAACTTTTCCTCTTGGTATCCACTAAGTTTCAAAAATTTTCTTGGTACGCTCATGGTTTTATTTGTTTCTGCTCTATACTTGTTCTTAATATATTACATTAAAAATTCATTATAAAATAATAAAAATCAAAAAAATAAATTTAAAACAAATTATGACCTCAATAAATTTAATTATTAAATTTATAATAGAAATGGTTTGTATATATTTTCTTAAAAAATTTTGAAATAAAGATATTTTTTATTTTTGAATTATTTTTTGTTTTACTTTTTACTTTCGAATTTAAAAATATATAAAAATTAAGTTAAAAACAACTCTTTAAAATTTTTTTAAGAGTCTAGAAATTTAAAATATAATAAAAATTATTTATTTTTAAATTTAATTTTATATAATTTTTATTAATTCGAAATTTTTAAAAAATTATGTTTTTTTAATTGTAAGTGTATGGAAAATTATATTATAAAAAATAAAAAATAATATTTTTATTTTCATGTTAAAATATATTATAGAAAATTAACTTCAAAAAAAATACCCTTATGTTTAAATTTCTGGAATCTTAAAAATTTTTTTAAAAAGTTTATATTTGTTTTCATTTTATATATTTTATTTTAAATTGAAAATAAAAAATATTATAGTTCAAAAAAAAATCTTTAATTTACTCTACTTTTTTTAATTAGAAAAATATTTAAAAACACTTTTATTATTAATTTATTAGTTTAAAATGTAATGAGGTCATAAATAGTTTTAAATTTATTTTTAAAATTTTTAATTATTTTATAATGAATTTTATTGTAATATATTAAAAACGGATATAAGGAGGAAGCAAATAGAACCATTAGGGTAACAAGAAGAATTTTAAAACTTGGTGGATACCAAGAGAAAAAGTTCAAACCTTGAGGGCCCCAAGAGGAAAAACTCTTCTTTGCTTTTTTATATCGAGTACTATATTTCCGGAGAGTTCTAGTTTTTAGAGTTGTGTTTGGATCGATTTTTTTTCCCGACATAGCTTGTTGATTTTTCAAGATCTTATTCTATAGGGCTCCAAGTCTCGACCTCTTCTAGGACGATGGTTGCGTCTAGGATAGTCTCTCCACATGCCTTCTTCATCCTCATCATCGAATATCTGAAAATCATCAACAAAATCCGGAATATTAGTTATATGGGAATTAGGATTTGGATATCTCATACCTGGCTCTTGGGGGTCCGATCCGAGAGCACCCAAATATCCGACAGTTTTATCCGGATCGGATATCCGATCTGAAGATCCAATCCGAGTATTTATTCTTAGAATAGTCGGATATATCCAATCCGACTTTTCCTCCAAACCTTGATTCGTATCCGATCCGATGATCCAAAAATATTTCCGGATCGGACTCGGACTTGGATCACCAATTGCCGGATATTTTCGGATTCGGATTTTTCCGGATCAGATCTTCGGACTAGCGGATCGGATTAGTCGGATTGGATATTTTTGCTCACCCCTAGCTGGAGGCATAAGTGGATTGTGTGAGCTTTCACCAACATCGAATGTAGATCTCGACTAGAATCTCGGCTGGATAGGGCCGAGATTTTAGGGCCGAGATTCTTCATCGGGGCGAGTTTCTAGTTTCTCCATCCGTTTAGTCAATGTTGAGACTGTTGTCATGAGTTGTTTAAGCATGTCTATGGCTTTCGGACATGAGGAATCACTTTTATGTAACCCTCGAGGGCTATTTTTCTTTGACATATACACAACACGCAAAGTAACATCAAAATTGTGAAGTTAGTAAAAACGAATGTGCCTTACTTGTTTTCTCTCACACTCACTGATAGGTGATGGAATCACTATCATTTAGGTTAGCTATTAGAGTCTTTTTATTATATTAGAGTCGGTTTATGCTACTAACTTCTTAATCTAGAAGAAGAAGTCTAAAAGAAGCTAAAGGAGAAGTTAGAAGCACTTGGGAGTTGAAGACCATTCATGAAGACAAGCATCTGGTGCCACACCGCCCCCGCGGAGCAGTGTCACCGTCCCTGCGGGTGACACTGCATTCCGGAACGCAGTCTGCGCCTTCGCCAGCGCCCGGAACAAAGACTGTCACCGCCCCTGTGCCTCTCCTGGGCGCCCCTGTGGTGACTTACCTTGAAGAAGTGAAGCCGGCGCCTCTGCGCCTCTGCCTGCGGACCAACCTGCGGAGCTGTGAAACCGAAGAGCCAGTGTCACCGCCCCTGTGGTGACATTGGGCTGCCCCTGCGGCTCAACATCAGAAGCGACAGAAAGATGAAGAGTCAGACGTTTGAAGAACATTAAAGATCTGCCCCTGCGGAATTGCCAAGCCGCCCCTGCGGCCATGAAGAACTCCAAGCGTTTTCGCCTAAACCGCCCCTGCGGCCCTCAAGCCCGCCCCTGCGGTTTAGCGTCAGAGACTTTACTCCGGCTGTTTGCACCACCTTTATGGCATTAAAGGTGGCTGTTTAGGCCAGCCATTTAGTGCCAATTCAAGTATAAATTGATCCATGGCTGATTGCTAGAATCATCCACCATTTCCCATATTATTCTCTCTTTTCCCTTGCTTCCTTTGTGTAATGAGCTTCTAATTTCCTTGCTACATTGGGTTGTTTTGAAGCTGTATTGCTTCTTTGGTTGTAAGTCCTTTTTAATATAAGTATTATTCAGTATATGTTTTGTATTCCTTGTGCTTTACTTATCAAATTGCATGTTTCTTACCACTTAAGTTTGATCACCTTAGTGTTTAATTGCATGCAAGGAACTAGGATTAATAGATTCCGGGTTCGGGTCTTTAATCTAGTAGAAAACCTTTAGGTAAAAACTGGTTGTGATTACGTAAACGAAAATGAATACAAATATAAAGAACAATTTAATGATTTATTCTTCTATTTATATCTCTTTGTCTTTGTTTGAAAGCTAAATTGTATCTTGTTCTTGTAGGTTTACGGAACATTAACTTGTTAAGTTGTGTTGATGCCGGTTGGCTCATGACATATATATGATCAAGACGAGAAGATTGCTAAAATACTTATAAAAGGAACCAACTAAAGTAGCATTGCATGCTAAGATTCAACCTAGTGTAGTTCATCTCTCATAAATCTATTCACCTCTTTATTTGCTTTCTTATTCTTTTGTTTCGTATCATTTCAGTCCACCCCCCCCCCCCTCCCCACTCCCTTTACTTGGTTACATAATCAATAATTGAATTTAATCGAAACTTAACTTAACTCTCTTGGGTTCGACCCTTACTTATGCTATACATGAACTTGTTAGTGTAATGTTAGGACTTCTACTTTGACCTAAGCTAAAAGACAACGAAATAAGTTTTAGCATTCGTCACTCACTATGTTGTGATATCTTAAGCTAATTTGATATAATTACCTTGGATGGATTAATGCTCCTTTAAATTAATGACTAGCTTCAACTAGAAATTCCTTGGATGACTCAAGTAGTTGACTTGGCTTGAAAGAAGGTTCTTGTGTTGAAAGATAGTTAAGGAAACCCTGTTGGAGTTCTCTTCAAACAATTGACACAAAATAGAAATAATATTACAAGTAGACTCAACTAATATGATAGAAAGTATATAGATACTAACTAACACACCTAAAGAAATAGACTCAATATGGTTAGAGTAGAAAGAGGCAAAAGGTGTACCCACAAAAGATTAAGAAGAGAGTATTACGCACCTTGAACTTATACAATTAGAGAGATAGTTGAGTAGGTTTAATCTCGACAAAAAGGGATCTCTAGCGAGATTCTTCCCTAAGGGTCGAGATTTCTCAAAAGTGAGGTGTTTTGGCTATGAAGTGGGTTAAGGATGGTATTAAACTTCTTCTCTGGATGTCCTCTTGAACTTGGAACACTTGAATTTCTCAACATTTGCCTCAAAAATTTTCGATAAAATTCGCAACAGTAGCGAATCTCGACCTAAATCTCGTACAAAATTTTGGACTAGGGACCGAGATTTGTCGAACGTCAAGTGTTGACGACAATCACTGAATATGCTTGGGGATATATTCCTCCATTGTTGCCTTTATGATCCCTTCTCAGTTGGATCGCAACAACTATTGCCTTACAGGCTTTCCCGAACGCTACGATATAGTTGATGATTGGGTGTTTGGGGTAAAGTATGTATTTTTGTATCTAGCTTTCTTGTGGAGTTATGGGAATGGGTAAAAGATAGATATATCAACAGTTGGGTAAGATGTACTATAGATTTGGAAAGACATTTGGGTAGATACTCGGTTAGTATTTAAAAGTTATGATAAGATCTTACCTACTAGATAAGATCACTTATAAATCTCTATCCTCCTTGGATATGGAAGATGATATAATTAGATTTGACTCAAATCTAGTTAGGGATCTCGACTGGGTATGGAGAAGATCATGAAACTTGTTGGCCCAGAAACATGAAAATCTCGGCTTTGTGCACGATATCTCGGGCGAGATTTCCCTGGAGCTCAGGCAAGATTTCAGTTTAGGGTTTGGTTGGCTTGTTTTTGGGATATGACACGTTAGACTCAAATAATCTCACAAGGAAATAGAAACAAAGAAAATACTCGATTTTTATATGACTCGAAGAAGACTCAAACAAAAATATTCAAACCGTGTTGTGTTGGATGAGTTGAACTTAAATAGATTAGTTTTAATACCAGTTTTATACGGGGTTAATGCCGCATGTTCCCGATCTAGATTAAAGTCCACGAAATCGACGACAAAAAGAAATCTTGGTGAAAATCTCGGACGAGATTTGTATGGTTAGGATGAGATTCTTGAAAACTCATAGAACGAGAAAATGAGTGATATGGATGATAATGGAAAGATAAAGAAGATGATTAATGGACTAAAACTGATGAAAATATAGGAAGATAGAACCAAGATATAAATTTGAAAAAAAACCTTGATCAATTGGATCAAAACCCTCAACAAAGAGTTACCTTAACCCTTCCTTCTTCAGCATTACACAAGCCTTCTAAATAAGACAAGCACAAGAACATCATAGCAAGGACTCACAACGATTCAATCAAAGACTCTCTTTTTGATTGAATAGGAATGAATAAAACGTACACTTCGTAAATGAAGCAACGAGTATCTCATAATATGTGGAAATCGATGATCAAAATCAACTACCTAATAATCTCGTTCTCTATAGTATATATAGGCAAGAGTCTCTAAAAGATAAAGATTAAAAATAATCCTACAAAATATGGGATATAAGATAAAAACCTTTAGAATGTTTAGAGATTTAAAGGTGTAAAATAACTAACTATAATCTTATTGAAATCTCGATAAGATTCGTGCAAATATCGACTTAAGAGATTTAATATCTCGGTTGGATGTTTTGTGGGGTCGAGGTCTTTATTTGCTTCCTTGATCATCTTCACTCATGTATGGCTCCTCAAAAATAGATATCATTGTAACTAAAGAAGACTTAAGCATAAGTAGAGTCTCCTTAGATCTACATGATGCTAATAAGCTATCAACTTCTTATTGGATGACTCTTACTCTTGCTCTTGCTCCTGCTCCTTCCATGATAGAATTTAAAGATGATACGTTGGAAGCTACTCTTAGCAACACCATGAACATTCCATAGGATACAATTCATCAACACAAGATAAGAAACGGTGACGCTGCACACCAGAGTAAAAGGGAGAGCAAAGGTTTTACTGAAGTACCGCTTCAGCAGTGTTGACTCTTCTCAAATCTTCATGGTGTACTTCACTGTTGCAATTCATTACTATTTCGCTTTTTTAGAAGACGGGGTGGAATCCGACGACAGGTCCTTACTAATGCATTTCCATTGCTTAGTATTGTTTGGATGCCCTCTCTCCTTGCTGGTATTCTCTTGAGTTTCTGCGGTGGTCTCATGCTTACTACTACCATCATTGATTAATTGTAAGTGCCTTTCCTTCCCAACATTATTCTCCAGGAGCAGCTTGTCCCTAGACTCTTGCTCGCTCACCATTCTATCTTCTCCTACCTTACCGTCTCCATCATTCTTATCACACTCTATCAGGTAATTTTACGCCTCAATTTCTTCCTTAAGTCGAGCTTCTGCTTTCAAAATCAGCCCGCTGCTCTTAGCTGTTGAGTTCTCTTTACTTGTGCTTGCCACGTTGCTTCCCTTGAAATGGACCTTATATGGGCTGATTATTAGATCCATCTCTTTATGGCCCAATGACCCTTGCTCTGACTGAGTAGACCCATCAACAAAACTTTTACCTTTGCCATGCAGCATTGCAGCACAACACTCTTTCCATTCGATTTGTTGTGTGTTCCTACCATGCGATGACTGATTTTGTGTCCTATTCAGATTAGGATATATTCCTTGAATCGTATCTAGATGATCCTTTCGTTTAATTTATTTTTTCCGCCTTGCAACCATCATCCATGGTTCGTACCCTGAACACTCTTCCTCGGTAATCAAAATCTGCTTTGTTACCTGCTCCGTTGACTCTTTCCCTGAGTGAATACGGATACATCCTCTTGGGTCTTTCCTGAGTTGTTCATTGTCTCAAATAGGAGCCGATGTAATCGGTACAAATGTAACAAACTTCGGTGACCGTTTCTTCATTATCAAACAAAGTCCAAACACTGCTCCGGTGAGTCTTCTCTTGTGAGAACCATCGTCAATTCATTTTCACTCTTAAATATAACAAGGAAGTAATTATCGTCTAAGTCAATAAGTTATAGGTTGTTTCCACATTTCCATAGTTCTCTAATCTTCCTTTCCATCACCGGAAACGCTACCGGGAAGCCTAGGACTTTGAAGACTATCGAATCCTTCCATTTGACGTCTAGGTCTGCAGTGACCTCTTTATCAACCTCAAACCAGATCATCATCGCTTTCAAACGAAAATCTAACCTTAACTTTACCATTCAACGTGTCCTTTGTTATTCTGTCCTTAATGAAAGAGCTAATTTTAAACCCTCCAAATGACTTCACACCAGGATCTAGCGGAAATCTCCATTCTTTGTCGTAAAATCTTCAACCTTCTTCTTTAGGCCTCTTGCATATGAGGGTTGTTGATAGCATGAAATATGATGTTAGTTTAGATGTGCATATAGGTAGTTTTTCCCTTTAATTTGAGTACATGGACGTATATTCATAGCATTTATGATCATATTCACCTATTATGTTGGAATGGAGATCTACACAAGCTTTGTTATGATTTTAGGTAAATTGGAGCTGATTTGGAGTGGAAATGGAGCATTCATGGAGTGTTGATGAAAGTGAACCTCATTAGGAAGCACTGGAGGAGCCTAGGAAGGAGTATGAAGTGAGACAAAGAGAAAAAAAATGTCAAAAAGGAAGAACCACGGCCAAAGAATAAACTTCTACGGCCGAGGTTTTATTAATCCATTGATTTCCACACGTGGAAAGAGAGGTCGAGAGGCATTACGGGACAAACCACGGTCGTGGTTTGATGACGTCGCCCGTGGTTTTCTTCGAGAAAATCCGTTCCGTTATTGCCACGTCAGCAACGCAATGGAGCCTTCTAAGCCTAATTTTATTCTATAAAATAGGTTGACGGCTGCGATATCAGATACACGCTTACACTTAGGTTTTTGATCGCGCTTTGGAGATTGAAGGAAGTGGATCCTCGAGATTTTCTTGAAGGTCGGATTGAAGAATTTTTGGATTTGCGACTTGGAGGTTGGAGATATTTGTGAGATTTTTCTTAGGTTTAGATTTTGATCTTTAGAAAACACAAGAACTGCAATTATTTGTTGTTTGATTAAGTTATTGAGATTTGGAGATTCATTGTTCGGAAATCATAGTTCTTCTTTGTGTTTTCTAGGTTGCATGCTATTCTTGATTTCTTCCTTAAACCTTAAATTGAATATGATGCTGATTGTTGGCTAAACACTCTGCGATTCTAGGGTAATGGGTTGATGGTTGTGGTTTAGATGATGATAGATTAAACCTTGTAAACAGATTGGACCCTGAGAGTTGTGAGTCGAAACCCTCACAGAAGGATTTCCACAGCTTGTTCTTGAGTTCCACGCCCGTAGTTTCCCAAGATCCTGCCGTGGTTTCTTCTATTGTGCACATTTTGCTTTTACCTTTACCTAAAGTTAAAGATTGCCTAAACCCTAGACTTGTTGAGCCTTTCTATACCATATCCTTGCTTGGATACAAACGATTACG
Source organism: Fagopyrum homotropicum (assembly GCA_033239125.1). Classification (NCBI taxonomy): domain Eukaryota; kingdom Viridiplantae; phylum Streptophyta; class Magnoliopsida; order Caryophyllales; family Polygonaceae; genus Fagopyrum; species Fagopyrum homotropicum. Next base: position 20,280,933 of record BSWB01000006.1, read on the forward strand.
AGTTCTAGGTAATAGAGGATTCAAAATCCTCTATTAAGGTTGAGTGTGTCAAAGCCTTTACCTTTGTGCTTCCTTTTTACTTCCTTGGGTTTGGTGTTTGGTATTGAGAGTATAATCCTACCCTTAGATCATCTATATATCGAGATTCAACATCCGGTATTTAGAGAACCCTTGGGTGAGATAAGTGGGTGTTGGAACTTTCAACGTACGATATCCTACCTTAGAACATATACCTTTGTAATCCAGCTCTGTCCTTTACATCCTTAGACATCTTGAATCGACAACCACAATCGGATGCTTGGATCTCTAAAATCCGCTTCCCCATTATTCTTATATCCTTATCATTACTTTTGATCATTGCTTTGCTTGCTTCACAAGTTGGATTACTGTTCGCCACTTAGCGTGCGTGCAAATAAGCTTTAATTATAAAACTAGAAATCAAGCAAGCGAACCCGCAGTGTACGGATCGATATAGTTAAGCAAGAATTCCAGAGTATCGAACACAGGGATTTGGGGGGAACAAATTCAATTATAGGTAATCAAGCGAGTAAATATAAGAAGCTTTTCAAATATTGGGAAAACAACAATCCTAAAGATCCAGATATCCAGCTGTGGCAATCGATTCAAGATATACTAAAGGTATAAGGACAGAGTTGAGTGTTGCAAAGGTATGCTAATGTAAGGTAATCGTACGGTGAAGTTCCAAACACCTTATATGACTCACCTAGAAGACATTCTCTATAAAGGTTGTTGAGGCTTCAGTATAGAAAGGTTCTAAAGGCAAGAATTAACGTCAAACACCCAAACTTGTAATCCAAGGATCAAGACTAACTAAACCGATTAAGGTTGTGACACTCACAATCGAGGTAGAGGTTGTTGAGGCTTCACTACCACCTAGAAAAGGCAAGCCAAGACTAAGTTAAAGCAAATCTTTAACTTTGGATTAAAGTAAAAGCAAGTTCGTAAACTAACACAAAATTACGGGTAGTTCTTGAGTTCCACGGCCGTGGAAGCTCAAGAACAGACCGTGGATTAGGGTTGTCGCCGATTCTCTCTAACTCTCAGGGTCCAATCTGTTTACGATCGATCTATCATCATCTAAGCCACAACTATCAACCCTTCACCTTAGAATTGTTAAAGGGTTTTAGCCAACAACAGTCATATTGATATCAAATTCAAGGTTTAAAAGGATGAAAGATGAAAACTTCCGAAAACCTTCAATAACTTTCAAATCAATCTCAAATCCACAAGTCAAGAACAATAATCGTCAATGGATTCGAAATAACACAAACAATCACAAATCTTAGATAAGAAGGAAGAACGGGATGTCAATCCGTCTTCTAAATCAAACCTAAGCAAGAAGCGAATTCTTCTTACGAACAATCTTCCGAATCTTCAATCTTCCGTCAATCCGGAAATCTCACTAGCAACGCGCAAATCTCTCAATCACAATCTCCGCCAAAATGCGAAATTAGGGCAAATCCAAGTGTAAGCGGAAGTGCGTCTAAGCGTAAGCGAAGGTGACGGAATCTCTCTTCGTCCGTCCTTTTATAGTGTAAGATAAAATATTGGCCCGGCCCAACTTCGTAGGAGATCGTGGCTTAAAGTATGGCGAAAAAGATCGCCAAGATCACGGTCGTGGAAGGGTTCCACGGCCGTAATTTAGAGCGTGGAAACTGTCACGGTTTGACACAAGCCTTCCACGGCCGTAGAAGTTGCTGGAATGAATCACGCTTCCCTTGCCAAGGTTCCACGGCCGTGGACTTGAACGTGGTTTGTAGTACGGCCGTATTTTAGAGCGTGGTTTAGGGCTAAACCGTAATTCTTCCTTTCCTCATGCATATTCTTCAAGTTAGCACCTTCTTTAGCTCCTAGAGATGTCCTCAATCCTTGGACATGCTCAATCAAACTCCATTCTCGCACAATCCGTTCGGAAATAGCTCTTAATTGCCTACAATCAACATAAAGCTTGTGTAGATCTCTATATCGACATTATAGACAAACTAGCTTACAAATGCATCAATGCTTAATCAAAGACTATCAATATGGATGAAATACACTTAGAAAACGTGCCTAAAATATCACAATATTTCATGCTAACAAATAACCCCATACTTGCCACTTACTTGTCCCTAAGCAAGGTCTTTCAAAAGCTTTAAAACACAAGTTAGGATGAAATATGTGTACCTTCTCAAAGCAAAACTTCTTTTGGATGCATGTGCCTTCTAATCAATAGATCATTCTCAAATCTTGCTTCAATCGTTTATAAGACTTTCATACACTTAATCAAAAAGTAAGGAGTAAAGAAAGCTCACGAATCAATCAAACTTCCATGTAAACATCATAACCTTCAAACATTATCAAAATCAATCATAAGAACTTCAATTTAGATCACCAAGTCATATAACATTCTTTTGATCTTAAGGACTTTCAAACAAGGTCTAGAATGTGGAAAGGGTAGGAAAACTTTAAGGAATGTGGTGCATGTATCCGGGAAAGTGGATAACTACTCTTCTCTTCTTCTCTTGCGGTTTCCGCATCACTTTCAACTTAGAGCTTCGCTCTCTTCTTTTCATTTTTCGACTTTACTTTTGGAGTTATGGATAGAGGTGCACAAAAACCGAAGCCTAGGAGATTGGCGTTTCTCAATTTTTATGAGATGCCTCAAACCCTTAGCGCACATACCATAATCCGCTAGGAATATCGCTCAATCCGACTTTGGCAAGACACAAACACCCGGCTATGTGAATGGTGCCGAGTTACTCATCATCATGATTGACTTCCCCAAACCTACAATTTCTTTCTATTCCTTTGAATGCAAAGTATTGCTTTCATGACCCTCCCACATCAAACATGCCTTTTTCATTCAACTCTTCCAAATTCCCGGATAGGTAAAGGAGGTCAATATTTCAATGAGGGGCTAAATGATCAAAGAAAGAAGAAAGAAAATCGAATTGCCTTAATCATCTCAACAAGAAGTATAAGAACTTATAGTGTGATTTCAACCTTAATTCCTCAACATGATTTAAGTAACATTCATCACATTATGAAATTTGCAAAAGAGGTATAATCAACTCATTCAATTTCTTTTCAATTCACTATTCGTTTAAGCATGCAATTGTCATCAAACTCAATTCACAAGTAGTGATTATCATAGAAATCATCTCTATCCTTAGAAGCACAAAATTTTCAAATTTTTTCAATTTTTATGGGTTTTTTTTTTCAAACTCTTTTTCATGCAATGCAATAATGAAACGTGTAACAATATAATGAAACATGCAAGATAGTCTCAATAGAAGCAATCAAAGTGAGTAAGAGTTATTACAAACTTTTAGTCACACCCCACCCCATACTTGGAACAAACATTGTCCCTAATGTTCAAAGAAAAGAAAAAGAAGAAAAGAAAGAAAGAAAAAGAAAGAAAAAGAAACTCACAAAATGGCGGTGGAGCGGCTAAACTGTCGGTCCTCAAAGTCGTCATTGCGGTGGAGGCGGGAATGGAGAGAAGCTAGGATCATAGTATCGCCCGAACTACTGGCGGTAGACGTCTCTCATCATATGGTCAAGGTCATCCATACGTCCATCTCTATCGTCCGCTCGGATCTCCAAAGCTCCCACCCTATCAGAAAGGCTGGTAGCCCACTCTAGCATCTGCTCATACCAACCTGGAGGCTGGTTGTACCACCCCGGTGCATCTGACGGTGCTGGTGCTGGTGGTGCTTGTGCAGACCATGGTGGTGGAGCTTCGTACCATGCAGGAGGGGCCTCCATCCAAGTGGGTCTCTCACTCACGCTGGTGCGGCGAGAAGATGATCCTGAAGCTCTGGCGGGACGTGGAGAACGTCTAGGCATGTCAGGAGCTATGTCCGGCTGATCCGGAAACGTGCCAAAATCCTGCTCAGCTCCTCCTCCTCCTCCCTCATACTGGTCTCTCATCTCCTCCTCCTCAACTACAGGTGGTGGTGGGACATATGGAGGGGCTGCAATCCTGTTCGCATGCATAGTAGCGAACGTCTCCTTCCAGTTATGGCGTCCAACCATAATGGAATACTCTGGGAGCCACTCAATGCCCCTCCCCGTCCTGCTCTCCCATGGCATAGCGGCGTAAGGTGGACCTCTATGGGTGGGGAAGATGAGACCTCTAGTCATAAAGGCCTGGAGTCCTAGGGGTACAGTAGGAATGCATGTGCAGGCGGAGAAATCTACCCCTAAAATCCTAGCAAGGTGGGTGACTATCCCACCATATCCAATGTTGTCAGCCCTCTTGTTCTTAATCTTGCTCATGGTAGCAGCTAAGAGGGTGGCGCAGTCAGCAGGTCGTCCATACAACATGGAGTACAGAAGGAAGAGCTCATCCGTCTTGATCTTCTGAGGTGTCTCCATCCTAGGGAAGAGACACTCAGAAAGGACCCGGTGAGCAATCTTCAAGGCTAAGTGATACATCAACTTAGCCTTGGTATCAGCTGGTTGCCAGCGGTCCTCGCTGGCATAGATCATGGCTACCTCCTCCCAGAAATCCTTGGCGTAAACGCCGTTGGGAAAACGACCATTGAAGGTCTCTTGGAACCCAAAGAAGGCTCCAAACTCCCGGATGGTGAAATCATAGTTTCTTTCCATCAGACGGAAAGAAACTGTCCTATCGACATGGCTGTGCTCAAAAGACGTCACAACCTCTCTAGTAATCTCCTCGTAAGCGTCTTCTCGAATAGCCGAAAAGACGATAAGACCGGCTCTGTCCAAGAGCCAAGTAAGGTCATCTACGATATGTAGAGGAGCTAAATCCTCTAACAGTAGGTACCTCGGTCCTCTAACAGCTCTCTTATGGATCCTCTCTAAGGCGTCGAGATGATCCTCGTGAATGGTGGGGACCCTAGGGCTAGGAGGTGATGGTGATGAAGGTAATGATGGAGGTGAAGGGGATGAAGGTGGTGGTGCTCTAGAGGATGAAGAGGAAGAGGGGTTGCCCTTCCTATTTTTATTCTTATCCTTCTCCTTGTTCTTATCCTTATTTCTCCCGGAAACTCTCCATACAAAATCCATTTCTGGCAGAAACCACGGTTTGTTCTTGGTGTTCCACGGCCGTGGAAGTGACAGAGACCGTAGTTCGTCTCGACTTTTCTCAAAACTCAGCAAACAATCACCAAACTCAGCAATCAATCAGTCCTAGACTAATTTCTTCCAATTTCAATCAGTTCTCCTACAAATGCTAGCAAAAACGAAGCCGAATTGACAAAGATAGAGAAAGAACCAAAAACCTAGGTTTTCGGATTTTAGAATCCGAATTGTGCTTTCTCCGGTGGTTTGCCGCTCGAATCGTTGCTTGGATCTCGTTGGTGGTTGGATTTGCTTCAGTTTGGGTCAAAGAATCGTTGAAAACGATTAACGAACGAAGAATTTAGGTGAGGGGCGTGATTTCGGCGAAACAGGGCTTAATTTTTGGTGTTGTGGTGTGTTTTTGTGAAGAACGTGGTTTATATAGTGGCCGGAAAAATTTTTGAAAACCACGGTCTATCGGGGGGTTCCACGGCCGTGGAATTGTATGGAACCGTGGTTTTGGTGATTTTTCAAAGGCTTTTGGAAATTACGGTCACTGTAGCTGTCACGGCCGTGGTTTAGGTCGTGGAACTCTTTGTAATGCTCCAAAGTCCAAGTTTCGTCACTTTTCTTCAAACTTTCTCTTCCCCTTTCCTTTTCCACTGTTCCTACATCCAAAAACACGAACATACCGGAGGTATCGAAGGCAAAACAAAGCAAAAACGTCTAAACTAAGCTAAACTATGAATCGAAAGCAAAAACGTAAATGCAATACCTTGGGTTGCCTCCCAAGAAGCGCTTTGTTTAAGGTCCGTAGCTAGACCAAATTCGCACTTATTCGAGTGCGGTGGGCGCGAACTCTTCAGCTTGGAGTTCCGGCGTATACTTCTTGAGTCGTTGACCGTTCACCTTAAAGCTTCCGCCCGCTTCACCCCATACTTCAACTGCACCATGGGGGAAAATACGTTTGGTTAGAAAAGGTCCGGTCCAACGAGATTTAAGCTTACCTGGAAAGAGACGAAGCCTAGAATTGAAGAGGAGAACTTGATCTCCTTATTTGAAGTCCTTTGGAATGATATGCTTATCATGCCAACGCTTTGCTCTCTCCTTGTAAATCTTAGCGTTTTCATAAGCGTTCAAGCGAAGTTCTTCAAGCTCATTAAGGTTCAAGAGACGCTTCTCTCCCGCTTCCTTCATGCTGAAATTCAACCACTTGATAGCCCAAAACGCCTTGTGCTCTAACTCTACCGGTAAGTGGCAAGACTTCCCATACACAAGGTTGTATGGTGTGGTTCCTATGGGAGTCTTGTACGCAGTCCGGTACGCCCATAATGCATCATCAAGCTTCAAGGACCAATCCTTCCTAGTCCTTGAAACCGTCTTCTCTAGGATTCCTTTGATCTCCCGGTTTGAGATCTCAACTTGTCCACTAGTTTGTGGATGATAAGGGGTGACGATCTTGTGAGTAACCCCATACTTAACTAGAAGAGCTTCAAAGCGCCGGGCGATGAAGTGAGAACCTCCATCACTAATGATAGTCCTTGGTGTCCCAAATCGTGGGAAGATGGTCTTGTTAAAGAACTTAACCACCACCATGGCATCATTGGTGGGAGAGGCAATTGCTTCCACCCATCTAGAAACGTAATCCACCGCCAAGAGTATGTATTGGTTTCCACAAGATGATGGGAACGGTCCCATAAAGTCAACTCCCCAAACATCGAAAATCTCCACCTCTTGGATGTTATTGAGAGGCATCTCATTCCTCCTAGAGATATTTCCTGTTCTTTGACAAGCATCGCAGCAGGAAACAAAGGTTTGCACATCTCTAAATAAAGTAGGCCAAAAGAATCCAGATTGCAATACCTTAGCGCTAGTCTTGTTTGAACTAGCGTATCCTCCACATGGTAGTGAATGACAATGGCGGATGACACTTTGCATCTCATCTTCCGGCACACATCGCCGAATGATGTCATCCGGACCTCTCTTAAAGAGGATAGGTTCATTCCAAAAGTATTCCCGGACATCCTTAAAGAATTTCTTTCTTTGTGCGTAGGATAATCTGGGCGGTATCTCCTGGCAAACCAAATAGTTAACAAAATCAGCAAACCATGGTTTGTTACCTTTGGAGATTACTTCGATGCATTCCTCAATGATATGTAAGTGTTCGTCCGGGAAGGAGTCATCTATAGGTAAGTGGTCGTCCTCTAGATGTGTTAGGCGACTCAAATGATCCGCAACAGAATTTTCCGAACCCTTCTTGTCGTGGATCTCTAGATCGAATTCTTGTAGGAGAAGAATCCATCTAATTAGCCTTGGCTTCGCATCCTTCTTTGCAAGGAGATACCGGATCGCAGCATGATCCGTGTATACAATCACCTTTGCACCTACAAGATAAGAGCGAAATTTGTCAATAGCATAAACAATGGCTAAAAATTCCTTTTCCGTAGTGGCGTAGTTGAGCTGCGCTTCGTCTAGCGTCTTGCTAGCGTAGTAGATAGCGTGGGTTTGCCCTTCCTTTCTTTGTCCAAGAACAGCTCCTATGGTTACGTCACTAGCATCGCACATAACCTCAAAGGGAAGGCTCCAATCCGGAGGTTGGATAATAGGTGCTGAAATTAGAGCTTCCCGGATCATGTTAAACGCATCCAAGCATTCCTCCATTATTTCCTCTATGTATTCGGAGAAGATGGCCATCATGCACCTTTGAAAGGTGGTTGTGCAAATGTTGTGCTAACCTTTCTAGCATTTGGTCGATGAATGGTAATGGGAAGTGATCCTTCCTTGTCGCATTGTTAAGCTTGCGGTAATCTATGCACATCCGCCATCCTGTCACGGTTCGGGTAGGAATGAGTTCGTTATTCTTGTTGGTGATGACTGTCATTCCTCCCTTCTTCGGAACTACTTGAACCGGACTCACCCACTTGCTATCGGAGATAGCAAGTGGGTTCGCATCCTTGTTTTAAGCTTAAGTCTAGGGTTATAAATTTAAAGCTTGCACACACCGTTTGGATCTGCACAGGATCAAGGCCAAAGGGAAGGGAGATATATGCTGTGGTGGGATAGTGACCCATATCGGTGTGTGCAAGCTTTAAATTTATAACCCTAGACTTAAGCTTAAAACAAGGATGCGAACCCGCAGTGTACGGGTCAATCGTAGTAAAAGCAAGAAAATTCCAGGGGTCGATCACAGGGACTCGGTGAAACAAAGTCAATACGGTGTGCTTATGTCAATACTGACCACAAGAGCGATTAACACAATCAAAGATGAATAAGAAGTCAATAAAGCAAACATGCAATTCTAGGGATTAAAGCATCTAGTTGTGGTTCCAACTCAAGATCTATAGATAAGCGGACAAAGCTGAGATTTTTGCGTGGGGAAGGTGTTTCTAAAGTGGAGTAGATCACCGGGTAAGTCTCACTACACACTAATCCTAAACCGTAACTCCTATTACCGGGTAAGTCTCAAGGAATCAAGATAAAGAACTATAACCTCAAACTAACACACCATCTAAGGGAATAGAATCAACCTTTATCGGGTAAGTCTCAGGCTAACTCACAAAGATGGGATGGAAGCACACTCAAACCCCAATAAAGGATAAACCTTTATTACCTATACTTATGATCGTTGGTACACAAACTAAGGAATTACCGGGTAAGTCTCATCCTAAGCTTGCTTTGAACCAGGAAAGGTGTAATAAGAATAGGATTTGGCAAACTCTAACACTTAACTCTCAGTTATGGACCAGATAAGTCACCTCGGTCAGCCAGTTTCCACCCCGGCCGAGATGTTCATCGACTGAACGAGATGCTTAGGGTTAAGGTTAAAGACTCGAACTTTCAGGATCCTACTGGAATCTAAGATTATTCTATCATTGTTTTTCCCACAACCTTCAGCTAATCACCCTAGAATCACACAAGGAAATTAACCACTCATCATCATAATGAAAGTATTAAAATATATGGGAAGAAGGTGAATATTTGAACAAGAAGAATTTAATGAAAAGACTTCAATAACTGAATCAAATATCACAACAAAGCGTTCCTTGGATAACAATCCAAAAAGACAAGACAACAATTGAGGGAATTGAAGACAATCTTACAAAACCCTTCAATAAAGCTATAAAAGCTATGGACTTCAATCTTCCTTCAACCTTCAAAAAGGTTCTTCAACTCTCCCAACTTGGAGTATGCTGTTGCTGCTGCGTGTTTTTCGGTGTAAGCGGGGTTCTTGATTTGTGGAAATCCAACCCTTTTTATAGGAAAATAACCCTCCAAAGATAAAATATCTTAGAAAGATCTTTTCCCATAAAAATAGGCAAAATATAAGATCTTCTTCCTTCCAGGAGCCAAGCCCAAAAATATAAGATCACCTTCCAAAGATAAAAGATCTCAGCCAAGAATGAAATATTCTCGCCGCGTCCTAGGTGTTCGCCTCGGTCGAGTCGGCCTCTCTGGATCACCTCGGTCGAGGTGAACCTCTGGTCAACCGAGGTGAGTCACAACTGAATGTGAAATCTCTCAAAACTGGTCCAAAGTAAATCTTTAATCCATGGCTATGCTTCCTGGATGTAGCTCCAAATGACTCATGACTCCTTTTGCTCCTTTTTGATGCAAAACGTACCAAATTACCTGCAATTACAACGAAACTAGGTGTAGACCTCGATTCTTACAAAGGTAGATGAAATGGTAGTAAAATCACATAATGTACATACAAACATGCAGATTATGAAAGATAAAACGTCCAAACAAACCCCAAAATATAGACTATAATTCATGCTATCAAAATACCCCATACTTAGCCCTTGCTTGTCCCCAAGCAAGTTCTGCATATAGAAGACAAGATAGAATGGATTATAAGTCAAGAAAATCAATGAAAAAGGTTTTCCAAAAACATTTTATGGTGTGCAACTATCATAGATCACTCTAAGAGAGTACTTCCTGGAATTAAAAACTCAACATGATCAAAATATTTTATAAATATAGGAAAGTTGTTCATTTTTGCATAAAATCATAGAATGCATAATAAATCATAATTATCAAAATTAATCATGTATAATCCGATTTAAACCGCTAAGTCAATCAACAAGCTCAAGGTCTCAAGGGCTTCCCAAAAGAAAAGGTCAAGAAACGTGTAGGGTAGGGATGTATGTAAGGTAATGTGGTGCTAGAATCCGGGAAAAGGGATGAACTTCACTTCCACTTTGACTTGCAACATCTTCCACCAATAAGCTTTGCTTATTTCGCACTTTTCTTTTACTTTACTTTTTGGGATGCATGGACAGAGGTGCACAATAACCGAAGCCTAGGAGATTAGCAATCATCAATTTCTTGAGATGCATCAAACCCTTGATGCACATACCATGACCCGTTAGGAATATCGCTCAATCCGACTTTGGCAAGACACAAACACCCGGCTATGTGAATGGTGCCGAGTTACTCATCTTCATGATTGACTTCCCCAAACCTAAAATTACTTTCTAGCATTCCAGCCAACTTCTCAAACTTGCTTTCACCACTTCGCTTGCTTCCAAATTCCCAGATAGGTAAAGGGAGGCAAAATGTATATGAGGGGCTAAGCATGATCAAGAAGAAGAAGAAGAAGAAGAGAATGAATTGCCTTGGTCTTTCCAAGAAGAAAGTGAGAGAACTTAACCTGCGGTGTCAACCTTCAAATTCAACATAATTTGGATAAAAACAAAGTATTAAACATGCTAATAATTTCAAACAAAGCATTTAGCAACTTAAACATATTATAAAACCTTTCAAACACATAAAGAATTCAAAACCAGTCAGTAAACAAGATCTTCACTGAGATCATATCCAGATAAGCAACACGAAAAATCGTTTTCGAAAACTCTCAGTTAACCCACCTCGGTCGAGGTGTTCTTGGTTCAACCGAGGTGAAACGCCTCGTTTGGCCAAGACTCTCCCCGGTCGAGGTCAAAAAATTTTTTTTAAAACCAGTTTTATTTCAGTTTCGACGTTTTTTTTCTCAATCAAATAACCTGTAGGTATGCATGTAATATCAGATAATCATATAAATGCAGAAGGGAAGCATAAATAAAATATCCGATAAATAAAATACATCAAAGGTGGTCAAATAACATACATCACGTAGTCAAATAACAACAAATACCCCATACTTGAGACACACTGTCCCAGTGGGTATAATAAAAGGTCTAAACATGAGAGTACTCACCGGATAAATAGCTGAACTGCATAAAAATATAATAAGGAAAATCCTGCAGCTCCTCAATAATCCTGATCCGGTGGTGGTGGTGGTGGTGCATACGGATACTGAGCCGGGTCGAATGGATAGCCCAAAGTCTGCTGGAACTGTAGCTCCATCATCCTGCGCTGATAGTGCTGCTCCTCAAACATCCGGTGAGTCCAGTGGTCGATGCGTCGGTCCTGGGCAGCAAATCTCTCATGCATGTCCACTGTAAGGGCAGCATAAGAGTCTATCATCTGATCTGTCAGGTCGTCGATCCGGCGATGAACCTCAAAATCTCTATGGCGGCGTGTCCGACGCCTAGCAGATCTAGCAGGAGGTGCAACAGGTGCTGGCTCAGTATCCTCCTCATCATCCAAATCGATGATCGGTGGTGCGCTCGTGCCTGCAGTATCCGTCCCTGTATCCATCGGGACTCCACCATCTCTCTCATCCATCGTCTCCTCATCGTCGTCGTCATCCTCAGCCTCCTCCTCCTCCTCAGCTGCAGCAGGGGCAGCTGCTGCCTCTCTGTAATCCTCCATCAGTGGAGCCCATGCTGTCTGCCAATAATGCGGATCAAAGACTGTGAACTGTGCAGACCAGCGGATCCCCTGTGGCGCAGTCAGCTCCCATGGCATAGCGACGTAGGGTGTAGTCAATCCTCGGGGAACCAGAATCCTCCGAGTGATCATCTCCTGTAGTCCGAGCGGCTTGGCAGCCGCCACCATAGTACACCTACTCATATCCATATCCTGATACCTAGCAATATGGGTCACTATCCCACCACAACATATATCTCCCTTCCCTTTGGCCTTGATCCTCGGCAGATCCTCTGCCAGCATCAATCCAAAGTCGGGGAATCCACCTGTAACCATGCAGTATAAAGCAAAGAGCTCCCCCTGTTGGACCTTCTGGGGCGTCTCCGTACGCGCCAGAAGTGTCTCGCTGAAGATCCTGTGGGCTAATCGAAAAGCTAGATGGAAGATAAGCTTCTCCCTGGAATCACCAGGGCGCCACCTATCTGCATGCTCCACAACATAAGCAATCTGACCCCAGAACTCTCTAGCTACGGCTCGGGTCGGGAAGTCTACAGCAGTGGGGGCAGGGAAGCCAAAGATGTCTCTCCAGTGGTCCAAGGGTACTAAGAAGTTCCGGTTCATCAACCGGTACTTCACAGCCCTCTCTGTGGGGAGGTAAGTGAAGGAGCTGACAAACTCAAGGGTCGGCTCTAAGTAGGCTAGGGCTCGGATCTCAGTAAACTGATCCAGCCCGACGGTGGTGATCATCCTCCTAAGCTCTCCATCAACGTGGAGACAGTCAAAAGCAGAAATGTCCAGAAATCTAGGTGCGATCACTGGACGGCTAGCAATACGCTCATAATCTACCCGGTGCCTCTCGTGGATCACCGGGATAGAAGGTCTGGGTGCAGAAGAAGAAGGGGAAGGAGAGGATCTATCTCTAAGGGCTAATAACTTGTCAGAACTCATCTTCAATCAACACTGTCAGGCTACCTCGGTCGACTGATAATCTCCAAGAATCACCTCGGTCGAGGTGCAGGTCGACTGGACCGAGGCGAAGACAGTCGCGATTCCAACTCTCAGAAATTCAGTTCTTTTCCCCCTAAAATCACTACAATTTCTTCCTAAGGGGTACTTAAATCCTTTCTCAACAGATTCAAGGGCAACCAAAGCCCAAATCGAAGTAAACGAACGAGTTAGGGTTTCGATCGTTTTTACCTCGTTCTGGCTGATTCACTCGAATTTCTTGCAGATCTGCAGTTGCAATCGGTTCCTCTACTCTTCAATCTCAGTTTAGAAGCGGAAATCTTCGAAAACGAGCGAGAAACGAAGGAAGCGAGGTATAGCTGTCGCCGCGGTCGAGGAGAGTAAAAAAAATGTGAAAAGTAATTTTTTCCCTTTTTATACTGTTACTGGATCTGCTGTCACCTCGGTCGAGATGGTCTCGACTGAACTGAGGTGCTATGGACCGAGGTGGTTCTGCAGAAACCCTAGTCGCCTCGGTTGCTCAAGAATCAACTCGGTCGAGGCGGCCTCGACTGGACCGAGGTGTCTCAGTCAAACTTCGTCTTCTCGAATTCTCGAACTTCTGTCCTTCCAGTTGTGCTCCTTCCTTAGATATTCCCTGTTGTCTGTCCAGAACGCCAAGAACAAAGCAAAGCAAAAACAAAAACTATCTAAGCTAGACTAGAAAACGGGAAAAGAAAGCAATACCTTGGGTTGCCTCCCAAGAAGCGCTTGATTTAAGGTCGCTAGCTGGACCATGATGCGTCTCAAAGGAGGTAGGAGGTGCCCTCACCCCATACTTCACCTCCATCGTGGGGTGAAGTAAGTAGATCCATCAACCGTTCCAACACGTGTAAGTGCTCATCGGGGAATGAATCGTCTATGGGTGGGTTATCCGTCTCGCGGGAAGATTCCGGTAGCCGGCTGAGGTGATCCGCAACTGAGTTCTCGGATCCCTTCTTATCGCGGATCTCTAGGTCAAACTCTTGAAGCAAGAGAATCCATCGAATAAGGCGCGGCTTGGCGTCTTTCTTAGCCAACAAGTAACGAATGGCTGCGTGGTCGGTGTAGACAATGACCTTCGCCCCTACTAGATAGGAACGAAACTTCTCGAAAGCATATACAACCGCCAATAGCTCTTTCTCGGTGGTAGCGTAGTTGCGTTGTGCTTCATCTAGCGTCTTGCTAGCATAATAAATGGCGGTGGTCCGTCCATCTTTCTTCTGTCCAAGCACCGCTCCTACGGCTACATCACTAGCGTCACACATGACCTCAAAGGGCAAGGTCCAATCAGGAGGTTGGATAATGGGAGCGGAGATCAACGCTTCCTTAATCCTGTAAAAAGCATCAAGACACTCCTGCGAAAACTCAAAAACAACATCTTTATTCAAGAGGTTAGTTAGAGGTTTAGAAATCTTAGAGAAGTCCTTGATGAATCTCCTGTAGAAACCTGCGTGCCCGAGAAAACTCCTCACACCTTTAACAGAACAAGGAGGAGGGAGTTTCTCAATAGTCTCGATCTTAGCTCGATCGACCTCAATACCTCGATTAGAAACGAGGTGTCCTAGCACAATGCCTTCATTAACCATAAAATGACACTTCTCCCAATTTAGAACAAGGTTAGTGTCTTCACATCTTTTAAGCACTAGAGAAAGGTTAGATAGGCAATCATCAAAAGAGGAACCGTATACAGAAAAGTCATCCATGAATACCTCCATGATCTCCTCTATGTATTCGGAAAAGATAGCCATCATGCATCGCTGGAAGGTAGCGGGTGCATTGCATAATCCAAATGGCATCCTCCGATAGGCAAATGTCCCCCAAGGACAAGTGAAAGTGGTCTTCTCCTGATCATCCGGATGGATAGGAATCTGGAAGAACCCACTATACCCGTCCAAGTAGCAAAAGTGTGAATGCTGGGCCAATCGTTCGAGCATTTGATCGATGAAGGGAAGTGGAAAATGATCCTTCCGAGTTGCCGTGTTCAGCTTCCTATAATCGATGCAAACTCTCCAGCCCGTAACGGTCCTCGTTGGGATCAACTTGTTGTTCTTATTCGTCACAACGGTCATCCCTCCTTTCTTCGGAACGACATGCACCGGGCTAACCCACTTGCTGTCCGAGATAGGATAAATAATACCTGCATCCAACAACTTAAGAACTTCCTTCTTCACAACCTCTTTCATGATCGGGTTTAACCGTCTTTGAGGTTCCCGTGAAGTCTTATGATTATCTTCCATTAAAATTCTATGCATGCAGAAAGAAGGTTTAATGCCAATAAGATCATCCGTGGTGTAACCTATGGCTTTTCGATGCTTTCTCAGGACATGCATTAACTTAGACAACTCAGATTCGGAAAGGGAAGCACTAACAATAACGGGATAAGTAGAATTCGGTCCAAGAAAGATATACCTCAAGTGACTGGGGAGCTGTTTAAGCTCCACGACTGGGGGTGCTTTCTGGGGGGAATCCATGCTTCCTCTTTCCAGTGGAGTGGTATCAGAAACTGGACTCGATGAAGTCTCAGTTTGAATCATCTCGCCATTGACCTCGGTCGAGGCGCATAGGCGTTGACCGAGATGTTCTTCGGTCGCCTCGCTCAGTCCAGAAAGTGCCTCGGTCGAGGTACTGCTACTGGGTCCGAGACTGGAGATCTTTGTCTCCTGGATTAGCTTCTCAGTTTTAGCTCCTGGATCCTCTTCCAGTGCCTTCAAGCTCCGTATATATGCATCACAAGAAGCATCTATACCTTCCTCCATTAAACTGAAGCTAATAACTCTTTCGAGTGGATCGGTAATAAGGATAGAGCTCACCAATTCTCTTGATTCTTCTTCATCGTAGATGTTGAAGATATCATCAGTTAGTTGCTCCCCTTTCATGGCTGCAAGTAGTGCGAACTCCACCTCATCGCCACCAACGTTGAATTTCAACTTGGCGTTCTTGCAATCCATATTGCAACCCGAAGTTGCTAGAAATGGCCTCCCGAGAATAATAGGAACAGGATAATCTGCGGGAATGTCAAGTACGACAAAATCTATGAGTAGATAGAAGTTACCTAACTTGACCGGAACGTCCTCCAAGATGCCCACGGGATGGGTAATGGAGCGATCCGCCATGTAAAGTCGAATCTTGACCGGCTTGGGCTCTCCAAGACCGATCTTCGTGCATAGCTCCAGCGGGATGATGCTCACGCTGGCTCCTAGATCACAAAGGGCTTCACAAGTGACATCCCCAACTTGAATGGGAATGCAAAACGAGCCGGGATCTCTTAACTTAGGTGGCATCTTTTCCTTCATGATTTTGATAAGCTCCGAAGATTTAGATGTCATCCTAACTTCACCAACATCCTCCAGCTTCCTCTTCCTTGATAAGATTTCTTTTAAGAACTTCCCATAGGCGGGCATACCTAAAATAGCATCAAGGAAAGGAATATTAATATGTAGCTTATTCATCAAGTCAAGAAACTTACCAAAGTGCTTGTCTAGATGTGCTCTGGCTCTGGACTGAGGGAATGGAAGTGGTGGTTTATATGCAGGAGGTGGAACATAAGTTTCTGTCGTCCCTCCTGCTTTCTGTTGCTCCGCCTCGGTTGGCATCTCGGTCGAGGTGTTCTTCGACTGGATCTGGACCGAGGTGGTCTGCGTCGAGCGAGGTACTGGATCTGCAGTTTTAAGTCCACTCCTCGTCGTTATGGCCATGCACTGGCCTTTAGGGTTAGTTTCCGTCTTTGCTGGAAGCTTCCCTGGATCTCTTGGCGCTTCATTCGCCCTATTAGCAAGTTGTTGTTCGAAGGACTTTTGGGCCCTCGAAAATGAAGTCATAGAATTCTCCATAGCGCTAAGCTTGATCAAGATTGCCTCCAGAACTGCGTCTTTCTTTTCTGGCTGAGACGAGCTTGATCCTTGCCCTTGGCTTTTCAATGGAGTAGAAGAAGAAGAAGAAGGGGGAGAGAGGAAAGGGTTAGAGGAATCATTAGAATTGGAGTTTGAATGATTGTTACCGTGATTTTGGTTATTCGCCCTCCAGTTGTTGCTATTGGATCCTCTATTGTTGTTGTTGTAGTTGTTGTTTCGGGGACCGTTGTTGTTACGGTACCCGTTATTGTTGTTGTTCCTTTGCCCTTGTTCTTCCTTCTTAGTTTGAGCCATCAAGAGCTCCTTCAGTTGCTTCACGTCATTCGTCAAAGACGTGAGTTGATTGTTGTTGGATTGAGTCTCTTGAAAGTTGACTCTTTTAACTCCACCTTCAGCTCCTTGGTGGGTATATTTCTCCATATGCAAGGCTTGCTTTTCAATGAAGTCCCAAGCCTCATCAATCGCCATGTCCATGAAGGTACCGGCGGAAAGTAGTTGGAGATTGAACTGGGTGCTTCCGTCCAGCCCTTTGAAGTAGATCTCCAACAACTCGATCTTTGGAATCCCATGATGTGGGCAATCCAAAAGGATATCCTTGAACCGCTCCCAAGATTTGGACAAGCTCTCCTTGTCCTTCATGATGAAAGCATTGATCTTCCCTCTCATTTCAGCGGTCTTTGAGGGGGGAAAGAATTTGGTCAAGAATTCCGTAGTCATCTCCTCCCATGTGCTAATCTTTCCTGGAAGAAGAGATTGATACCAAGTAAGAGCTCTATCTTTTAAAGAAAAGTAAAAAGGTCTTAGCTTGTAGTTGTTATTCTCAATTCTGGGAGGTCGCAAGGTTTCCATCAAGATCTCGTAATTTTGAAGATGTTGATGCGGCGACTCCTTCTCTAGCCCTCCGAATTGGCATTGGCGAATCATGGCTAGAACTTGCGGTCGAAGTTCATAGTCATGATCTGCTAGATCTCCTAGGTTAACTCCTGGACGCCTCAGTTGTTGATTAGGGTCCATCCTTTGACCTAGGGTTTGTGGGATTCCTGCAAGAAGAACTTCTCGGACTGGCATCCGAGGTGGAAGTACATCGGCCGGGGCGTCAGGTACTGGAATCTGCCTCGGTCGAAGATCAGCTACTGGATCCTGCATCGGTCGAGGATCAACAGGAGGATCTTCCCTCGGTCGAGGTAGAATCTGTTCTCGTATTACTGCTATCTCAGCTTCGATTGCTGCAGTCCTGGTGCTATTCTCTTCTTTCTCTTGCCTGAGTTCTTCCTTGCTGAGGCGTAGCAGCTCTAACGCCTCTTTCAATTGGGCCGCAAGATCGCGATCGTCTTGTTGGGCCATCTTCGCTTCTCTTAAGCGTCGCTTGTATGTCTTTTCTGGTTCGGGATCGTAAGGAACGATTTCCTTCCCAGCGCGGGTTCTTCGCATATACCTAAGAAAGAACCTGCAAATAGTCACTCAAGTAGAGTGGTTAGATGAAACGGGGCAAGCGCCCCAAGAGTAAACCGTACCGGCTCGGTCTAGACCAAATCCCCGGCAACGGCGCCAAAAACTTGTTCGCTCCAAACGGTGTGTGCAAGCTTTAAATTTATAACCCTAGACTTAAGCTTAAAACAAGGATGCGAACCCGCAGTGTACGGGTCAATCGTAGTAAAAGCAAGAAAATTCCAGGGGTCGATCACAGGGACTCGGTGAAACAAAGTCAATACGGTGTGCTTATGTCAATACTAACCACAAGAGCGATTAACACAATCAAAGATGAATAAGAAGTCAATAAAGCAAACATGCAATTCTAGGGATTAAAGCATCTAGTTGTGGTTCCAACTCAAGATCTATAGATAAGCGGACAAAGCTGAGATTTTTACGTGGGGAAGGTGTTTCTAAAGTGGAGTAGATCACCGGGTAAGTCTCACTACACACTAATCCTAAACCGTAACTCCTATTACCGGGTAAGTCTCAAGGAATCAAGATAAAGAACTATAACCTCAAACTAACACACCATCTAAGGGAATAGAATCAACCTTTACCGGGTAAGTCTCAGGCTAACTCACAAAGATGGGATGGAAGCACACTCAAACCCCAATAAAGGATAAACCTTTATTACCTATACTTATGATCGTTGGTACACAAACTAAGGAATTACCGGGTAAGTCTCATCCTAAGCTTGCTTTGAACCAGGAAAGGTGTAATAAGAATAGGATTTGGCAAACTCTAACACTTAACTCTCAGTTATGGACCAGATAAGTCACCTCGGTCAGCCAGTTTCCACCCCGGCCGAGATGTTCATCGACTGAACGAGATGCTTAGGGTTAAGGTTAAAGACTCGAACTTTCAGGATCCTACTGGAATCTAAGATTATTCTATCATTGTTTTTCCCACAACCTTCAGCTAATCACCCTAGAATCACACAAGGAAATTAGCCACTCATCATCATAATGAAAGTATTAAAATATATGGGAAGAAGGTGAATATTTGAACAAGAAGAATTTAATGAAAAGACTTCAATAACTGAATCAAATATCACAACAAAGCGTTCCTTGGATAACAATCCAAAAAGACAAGACAACAATTGAGGGAATTGAAGACAATCTTACAAAACCCTTCAATAAAGCTATAAAAGCTATGGACTTCAATCTTCCTTCAACCTTCAAAAAGGTTCTTCAACTCTCCCAACTTGGAGTATGCTGCTGCTGCTGCGTGTTTTTCGGTGTAAGCGGGGTTATTGATTTGTGGAAATCCAACCCTTTTTATAGGAAAATAACCCTCCAAAGATAAAATATCTTAGAAAGATCTTTTCCCATAAAAATAGGCAAAATATAAGATCTTCTTCCTTCCAGGAGCCAAGCCCAAAAATATAAGATCACCTTCCAAAGATAAAAGATCTCAGCCAAGAATAAAATATTCTCGCCGCGTCCTAGGTGTTCGCCTCGGTCGAGTCGGCCTCTCTGGATCACCTCGGTCGAGGTGAACCTCTGGTCAACCGAGGTGAGTCACAACTGAATGTGAAATCTCTCAAAACTGGTCCAAAGTAAATCTTTAATCCATGGCTATGCTTCCTGGATGTAGCTCCAAATGACTCATGACTCCTTTTGCTCCTTTTTGATGCAAAACGTACCAAATTACCTGCAATTACAACGAAACTAGGTGTAGACCTCGATTCTCGCAAAGGTAGATGAAATGGTAGTAAAATCACATAATGTACATACAAACATGCAGATTATGAAAGATAAAACGTCCAAACAAACCCCAAAATATAGACTATAATTCATGCTATCAATAGGGTAGATGATACCTGCATCAAAAAGTTTAAGAATTTCCTTCTTGACAACCTCCTTCATGGTCGGATTCAACCGCCTTTGAGGTTGTCTTGAAGTCCTAAAGTCCTCTTCCATTAATATTTTATGCATGCATAGGGAAGGTTTGATTCCTACTAAGTCCTCAATAGTATATCCTAAAGCTTTTCTATGTTTTCTAAGGACAACCATGAACTTACTATGTTCATCTATGCTTAGATCGGAACTAACAATAACCGGGAAGGTAGAATTAGATCCAAGAAATGCGTACCTTAAATGAGTAGGAAGTGGCTTTAGTTCCATTGCTTTCGGTGCTTCCAATGGTTCTTGAGGAGCATCCGATGCTTCCTTAGACGTGTCTAAGGAAGTAGAAGGTGTAGGAGAAGAATCAAGAGAAGTTGAAGAAGAGGCACGATCGCCTTCTTCCACGGCCAGAATCACGGTTTCTCTGCATCCTCCACGGCCGTGGTTTAGGGCGTGGAAAGGGAATACGGTTGCTCTGTTCTCTCCACGACCGTGTAACCCTCTGGAGTGAGCCACGCTTTGGGTGGTGAAATCCACGGCCGTGGAATATAGTGTATGGCCGTGGATTCTCACGTTTTCTGCTTCATCATGGAGTTTCTCAAACTCCTCTTCACATACTTTTTCTTGTGCTTCTAAGGCTTCAATGGCTTCATTGCACTCCTCTTCTTCCCCTACATCCATTAGACTCATAGTAATAACCTTTTGCAAAGTATCTTTGAAGAGAATAGCACTTACCTCCTCTCTAGACAACCCTTCTTCATCTTGGATATTGAATATATCCTCATCAAAGATTGGTTCCTTCACTAGAGTGGAAAGAACGAACTCTACCTTCTCCTCTCCTTTGTCAAAGGCGAGTCTAGCATTCTTACAATCGACTATGCATCCGGAAGTTGCAAGAAACGGTCTTCCGAGTATGATCGGGATCGGACTATCTGCAGGAATGTCAAGCACAACAAAATCAATGGGAACAAAGAATTTACCTAGCTTGACCGGGACGTCTTCTACAATACCGACGGGACGAGTGATGGATCGATCCGCCATGTACAACGTCATCTTCACCGGTTTAAGGTCGCCTAAACCGATCTTCCTACATAATGCAAGTGGTATGATGCTCACACTTGCTCCCAAGTCACATAATGCATCATATGTGACATCTCCCACTCCTATGGGAATACAAAACGACCCCGGATCCTTTAGCTTTGGGGGCATCTTCTCATTCATGGTCTTGATGAGATCCGAAGAATCCGAACTCATCTTAACCTCTCCAAAATCCTCTAACTTTCTCTTGTTAGAGAGGATCTCCTTTAAGAACTTGCCATAAGCCGGCATACCTACAATAACATCAATGAAAGGTATATTAATGTGCAGCTTGCTCATGAGTTCTATAAACTTACCGAATTGTTTATCTAGACGCGCTCTTGCTCTAGATTGAGGGAATGGTAGGGGGTTTGTAAGTTGGAGGAGGAACGTAGACATCTTCCTTCTCCTTCCCCTTTTCTTTCTCTTTCTCAACGGGGACTTCTACAAACTTAGGCTGCGGGTCGGTAGTTGTCACCCCGCTCCTAGTTGTGATTGCCATTACCCTTCCCTTTGGGTTGTCCTCCGTTTTTCCTGGAAGTTTCCCTTGATTCCTAGGAACTTCCTCCGCATGAGTAAACATTTGGTTTTCTAAAACCTTTTGGGCTTTATCAACCTTAGTTATGTGATCATCAACCTTGATGATGCGAGTCTCTAACCCTTTAAGTTTTCCCAAAATTGTCTCCAACATGGGATCGGGCTTCTCCTTCCCCGAAGTGCTTCCTCCATTAGGGGTTTGCCCCTGGCTTTTCAAAGGAGTAGAGGAAGAGGAAGGTGGAGTTAGTGAATTTGAATTGGAAGGATAAGAGTTACCGGAGTTTTGTTGATTGGAGCGCCAATTGTTGTTGTTTGAACCCCTATTGTTGTTCCAATTATTGTTCCGGTTGTTGTTGTTGCCGTTCCAATTATTCCGGTTGTTGTTCCGGTTATTGTTGTTGTTGCGGTTTGTATTCTCACCACCATTGTTGTTGTTGTTGCCCAAGTAGCCAACATCTTTTCCTTGTTGCTTCGGAAAATTGGTCTTGATAGCTTCCTTCAACTCTTTAATCTCATTGTTGAGGGAGAAAATTTGATTTTGAGCTTCATGTGTGAGCTTTGCTCCTTGCTCCACACGATTTCCCTCCACTTTCCGGTGAGAATACTTCTCTATGACCCTTGCTTGCTTCTCAATGAAGTCTCAGGCGTCATCTTCCCTCATGTCCATGAATGTACCACATGAGAGGGATTGGAGTTTGAATTGTGTCTCCACATCCAGCCCCTTATAGTATATCTCCAAAAGTGCAAGTTTGGATATGCCATGATGAGGGCAATCCAAGAGCAAATCCTAAAATCTTTCCCAAGATTAAAACAAACTTTCATTAGATCTCATGGAAAATGCATTAATCTTACCTCTTAGCTCCGCCGTTTTGGATGGCGGAAAGAACTTAGTGAGGAACTCCGCGGAAAGGTCTTCCCACGTGTCTAGTTTCCCACTAGGAAGAGCTTGGTTCCAAGACAATGCTTTCCCCTTCAAGGAGAAGAAGAAAGGCTTGAGCTTATAGTTGTTGGTAGTCGCGTTCTTCGGCCTCATTGTCTCCATCATACACTCAAAGTTTTGTAAGTGTTGGTGTGGAGATTCAGCGCTTGTTCCGCCAAATTGGTTTTGGCGAACAAGAGTAATAACCTGCGGGTTGAAGCTAAAACCCTTGTACATCATCAGTATCGAAGTTCACACCTAAACGGCGTGGTTGCTGCGTTGGATCCATCCTTTGGCCAAGAGTTCTTGGCTCCTCATCTACACGTTCGATCCTAGCATTCCTAGGTGGAATACGGCGATTTGCAGCTGCCCGTGGATGGAATGGATTCACATTGATCGTTGGATCAATTTCCTCTAGCGGTGGCATGGAGAAGTCGCTATCCTCATTAGATGAGTTGGCTCTAACCGATCTTCCCGGTCTCCTCCTTCTCTTTTTCTCCTTAAGGTTGTTTATTTCCAACCTCATTTGGAACATCATGTCCGTTAGATCATCAACCTTTATTTGGTGACGATCCGTCTCTTCTCTACGTGTCTTCTCACTCCATTGGAGTTGAGCTTCCTTTTCCGCAAGCTCCGATTGGAGATCACGTTCTCTTTCTTCAGTCATTCTCTTTTCCTTACGCTTTTGCCTTAAAGTCCTCTCAAGCTCTTGATCAAGAGGTAAGAGGTCTTCGGTGTTCCTAGACCTGCGCATGCACTTGAAAAGATATCAAATAACAAGGGAAGAGCTCCCAAGCTTGACAACCGTAAACCGTATTCGGCCTTAACCAAATCCCCGGCAACGGCGCCAAAAACTTATTCGCCACTTAGCGTGCGTGCAAATAAGCTTTAATTATAAAACTAGAAATCAAGCAAGCGAACCCGCAGTGTACGGATCGATATAGTTAAGCAAGAATTCCAGAGTATCGAACACAGAGATTTGGGGGGAACAAATTCAATTATAGGTAATCAAGCGAGTAAATATAAGAAGCTTTTCAAATATTGGGAAAACAACAATCCTAAAGATCCAGATATCCAGTTGTGGCAATCGATTTAAGATATACTAAAGGTATAAGGACATAGTTGAGTGTTGCAAAGGTATGCTAATGTAAGGTAATCGTACGGTGAAGTTCCAAACACCTTATATGACTCACCTAGAAGACATTCTCTATAAAGGTTGTTGAGGCTTCAGTATAGAAAGGTTCTAAAGGCAAGAATTAACGTCAAACACCCAAACTTGTAATCCAAGGATCAAGACTAACTAAACCGATTAAGGTTGTGACACTCACAATCGAGGTAGAGGTTGTTGAGGCTTCACTACCACCTAGAAAAGGCAAGTCAAGACTAAGTTAAAGCAAATCTTTAACTTTGGATTAAAGTAAAAGCAAGTTCGTAAACTAACACAAAATTACGGGTAGTTCTTGAGTTCCACGGCCGTGGAAGCTCAAGAACAGACCGTGGATTAGGGTTGTCGGCGATTCTCTAACTCTCAGGGTCCAATCTGTTTACGATCGATCTATCATCATCTAAGCCACAACTATCAACCCTTCACCTTAGAATTGTTAAAGGGTTTTAGCCAACAACAGTCATATTGATATCAAATTCAAGGTTTAAAAGGATGAAAGATGAAAACTTCCGAAAACCTTCAATAACTTTCAAATCAATCTCAAATCCACAAGTCAAGAACAATAATCGTCAATGGATTCGAAATAACACAAACAATCACAAATCTTAGATAAGAAGGAAGAACGGGATGTCAATCCGTCTTCTAAATCAAACCTAAGCAAGAAGCGAATTCTTCTTACGAACAATCTTCCGAATCTTCAATCTTCCGTCAATCCGGAAATCTCACTAGCAACGCGCAAATATCTCAATCACAATCTCCGCCAAAATGCGAAATTAGGGCAAATCCAAGTGTAAGCGGAAGTGCGTCTAAGCGTAAGTGAAGGTGACGGAATCTCTCTTCGTCCGTCCTTTTATAGTGTAAGATAAAATATTGGCCCGGCCCAACTTTGTAGGAGATCGTGGCTTAAAGTATGGCGAAAAAGATCGCCAAGATCACGGTCGTGGAAGGGTTCCACGGCCGTAATTTAGAGCGTGGAAACTGTCACGGTTTGACACAAGCCTTCCACGGCCGTAGAAGTTGCTGGAATGAATCACGCTCCCCTTGCCAAGGTTCCACGGCCGTGGACTTGAACGTGGTTTGTAGTACGGCCGTATTTTAGAGCGTGGTTTAGGGCTAAACCGTAATTCTTCCTTTCCTCGTGCATATTCTTCAAGTTAGCACCTTCCTTAGCTCCTAGAGATGTCCTCAATCCTTGGACATGCTCAATCAAACTCCATTCTCGCACAATCCGTTCGGAAATAGCTCTTAATTGCCTACAATCAACATAAAGCTTGTGTAGATCTCTATATCGACATTATAGACAAACTAGCTTACAAATGCATCAATGCTTAATCAAAGACTATCAATATGGATGAAATACACTTAGAAAATGTGCCTAAAATATCACAATATTTCATGCTAACAATTACTTTGCTGGTTTGTTCTCACTAAATCCCTGAGGTAGACTCCGGAATATTAGCCCTTACTACGATAGATCCGTACACTGCGGGCTCGCTTATCGTTAGGTCTATAATTCAGGATATAAAATTAAAGCTTTTACGCACACACCTTTTGGAGCGAACAAACACCCGACTATGTGAATGGTGCGGAGTTACTCATCGTCATGATTGATTTCCCCAAACCTATTTTCCAACACACTTCACTACTTTCAACTTTTAAACTTTACAACTTTCACAAACTTGCGTCCTAATTCCTGGATAGGTATAAAAGGAGGCAAAGCATATACATGAGGAGCTAAAAGGTGATTAAGAAGAAGAAAGAAATAAAAATCGAAGTGTCTTAATCATATCAATAAGAAGTGCAAGAACTTATAAAGCGGTTTCTACCTTCAATTTCTCAACATAATTTAGATAAAATTTCAAATTATCAAACTTGCAAGAAATTTCAACAAAACATTCAAATCCTTCACAATTCACAATTCCAATTCACAATTCAATTTAAACACATAAAAATCATCAAAATCTATCCCACAAGTAATATCATCATCGACGTCTTTTCCAATCTTAGAAGCACACATTTTATTTTAAAATTTTCAAAATTTTCAAAATCATATAATGCAAGACATAAAACATGCAAAAGGTATTGCAAATACCTCCACCCCATACTTAAAACTCACATTGTCCCCAATGTGAAGAAAAGAAAAGGTGGAAAAGGATACTCACAATGTATGATGATGAATCGTGCAAAGCGAATCATTCCCTGGGCGGTGGTGGCGGGAATCTATAGAAGCTCGGATAGGGAACTCTGAATACTCTGATCGGTGTCGAAGAATGTTGCTGAATGAAGAAAGGGAACGAGTCTCGGCCGCATATATTTCCGTTTTTTTTTGCTAAAAAAATCTCGGCTGAGATTTTACCCATAGAAATTGGCTCTCCTGAGATTTCAGAAAACGTTGCTCTCGACATGATTTTCCACGGGCGGAAATTCAAAATCTCGCCCGTGGAAACTTGCACTTGCCCGAGATTTTCAGCTTCCGCACCCGTTACTCTTGCGAACGGTTTTCGCACTTCTTTTTCATCAAATCCCTCGATCTTGCAGGAATCTCAACTCAGTTCATCATCCATTCTCTCAAGAAGATGTAGGTCCTATCAATCAAAGCCACAAAAACACAAAAAATACAAAAAAAAACTAACTAAACTATCTAAGAGAAAGACAAATCAACACTCTTAACAACGAGATGAAAGCTTTGAAGGAGCTCTTGAAGAACCAAGCACAACAACCCAAGGAGCAAGATGTGGGCTACGTAGGAAGAGGAAATCATCAAGGAAATCATCAAGGGAATAGGAACAACAACAACTACCGCAACAACAACAACAACCGAAATTACAACAATTGGAGATTCAATCAAAATAATTCCGGTAACCCCTATTCTCATGTTGAAAATGCACTGACCCCTCCTTCTTCTTCTACTTTTGTTCCCTTGAAAAGTCAATAACCGTCATCAAGTTCGAGTCAGCCACCCAAGGACAAATTGGAACCTATGATTGAGGCATTGGTGGGAAAGATGAATGGACTAGAGAGTTCAATTACTTCGATTTCTAAGGCACAAAAAGCCTTGAAAAATCAAGTATTTAGCAAGGCCGTAAAAGTTCCTAGAGATCAAAGGAAGCTTCCCGGAAGAACTGAAAATAATCTGAAGGGCCAAGTGATGGCGATTACCACAAGGAGTGGTGCGAAGACTACCGATCCTATTCCAAGGACGGATGACAAGGGAAAACAACCCATGGAAGTCGAGGTTCCAGCCGAGAATGCAAAGGAAAAGTTCGATGTCTACGTACCTCCTCAAGCTTACAAACCCCCGCTACCGTTTCCACAGTCTAGAGCGAGAGCGCATCTAGACAAACACTTTGGTAAGTTTGTTGAACTCATGAGCAAACTCCAATAAACAAACCTTTTATTGATGCAATTTTAGACATGTCCGCTTATGGGAAGTTCTTAAAAGAGATCCTCTCTAACAAGAGGAAATTAGAGGATTTTGGTGAGGTAAAGATGGCTTCCGAGTCATCGGAACTCATCAAAACCATGACGGAGAAGATGTCACCTAAGCTACGGGATCTATGATCTTTTTGCGTTCCCATTGGCGTTGGAGAGGTCATATATGATGCTCTTTGTGATCTAGGAGCGAGTGTGAGCATTATTTTACTTGCTCTGTGTGAGAAGGTTGGTTTAGGAGAGCCTAAACCGGTGAAGATGACAATATATATGGCGGATCGATCTATCCCTCGACCCGTTGGCATACTTGAGGATGTTCCCGTAAAGCATGGTAAGTTTTACGTTCCTATTAATTTTGTAGTTTTGGACATTCCTGCAGATTATCCAATCTCAATCATACTTAAGAGACCATTTCTAGCAACTTCCGGTTGCTTGGTGGATTGCAAAAATGTCAAACTGTCATTCAATATAGGAGAAGAGAAAGTTGAGTTTTGTACTCTCAACTTTAATCAAGAACTAACTTTAGGAGAAGAAGTCTTCAACATCTATGATGAAGAAGATTCGAGAGAGATGGTAAGTTCTATTTTGCTCAAAGATCCTTTGCAGAAAGTCATTAGTATGATCATTATGGAAGATGGAGTCGAAGGAGATTGCGACTCCGAAGTTAAAGCTTTGGAAGAGTTAGAAGAAGAGTCAATTAAAGCATTTGAAGAATTGCAAGATAGCTCGGAAACTAGCCAAAGTCAAGATTCCACGGGCAAGATTTTAATTCATTTAATTAAAATTCCCGTGGAAACACATGTCGAACACCATCTCGGGACAAACCACGCCGTGGAATTTCCAGTGTAACCGTGGAATCTGGAAATATCGAGACTTCTCCCTTACCTCTCAAAAACATTCTTGGACATTCCCCTACCTCTTCTACACCCTTGGAAGCATCTAAGGACGCATCGGAAGGCCTCAACACATCAACAAAGGCACCTCCTATCTTGGAGTTGAAACCTCTTCCTACTCACTTAAGGTACGCTTTTCTAGGACCAAACTCTACATATCAGGTCATAGTTAGTGCTAGCTTAACTAATGATGAGCATGCTAGGCTTATGAGTGTACTGAAATTGCATAAGAAAGCCTTAGGATATACCATTGATGATCTTGTGGGTATCAAACCCTCTTTGTGTATGCATAAGATATTGATGGAGGATGACCATAAGCCTTCACGTGAACCTCAAAGACGGTTAAATCCGATCATAAAAGAGGTTGTGAAGAAGGAAATCCTCAAACTACTTGATGCAGGTATCATCTTCCCAATTTTTTACAGCAAGTGGGTGAGCCCCGTCCATGTGGTTCCGAAGAAAGGAGGGATGACCGTTGTGACCAACAAGAATAACGACTTAATCCCTACAAGAACAGTTACGGGGTGGCGAGTGTGCATCAATTACAAGAAGTTGAATGTCGCCACTAGGAAGGATCATTTTCTCTACCTTTCATTGATCAAATGCTTGAAAGGTTAACGCAACATTCTCACTTTTGTTATCTAGATGGATATAGTGGTTTCTTTCAGATTCCCATCCACTCCGACGACCAGGAGAAGACCACATTCACGTGCCTTTGGGATATGTTTGCTTATAGGAGAATGCCGTTTGGATTGTGCAATGCTCCAGTAACCTTTCAAAGGTGCATGATGGCGATATTTGCTGAATATATTGAAAATATCATGGAGGTTTTTATGGACGATTTCTGTATATATGGTTCTTCTTTTGACAATTGTATTGCTAACCTTTCCTTAGTTCTACAACGATGTGAAGACACTAACCTTGTGTTAAATTGGGAAAAGTGTCATTTTATGGTGAATGAAGGAATTGTCTTAGACCACTTGGTCTCGAATCGTGACATTGAGTTGATAGGGCCAAGATAGAGACGATTAAGAAGCTACCTCCACCATCATCTGTGAAGGCGGTAAGGAGTTTTCTTGGCCATTCTGGATTTTATAGAAGGTTCATTAAAAACTTTTCCAAAATTTCTAAACCATTGACTAACCTACTAATGAAGGATGTAGTCTTTGATTTTGCAAAGGAATGTCTAGATGCCTTTTACAGGATCAAGGAAGATTTAATCTCATCCCCATCATTCAACCTCCGGATTGGAGTCTTCCATTCGAGGTGATGTGTGATGCAAGTGACGTAGTTGTAGGAGCGGTGCTAGGACATAAGAAGGATGGGCGTACTCACACCATCTATTATGCTAGCAAGATGCTAGACGAAGCTCAACTTAACCACGTTACAATGGAGAAGGAATTACTTGCAATTGTGTATGCATTTGTAAAGTTTCGTTCTTATCTTGTAGGAGCGAAGGTGAATGTCTATACTGACCATGCAGCTATACGGTATTTGATTACCAAGAAGGATGCAAAGCCGCGGCTGATTAAGTGGATTCTCCTCCTCCAAGAGTTCGATCTAGAGATTCAGGACAAGAAGGGATCTGAGAAATCCGTAGCGGACCACTTGAGTCACCTTCCCCACATCACAAAGGACAATCTACCTATAGATGACTCATTCCCTGACGAGCATCTGCACATGATGGAAGAGTGTCTTTATCAAATTTCTAGAGGTAATGAACCTTGGTTTGCTGATATTGTGAATTATTTGGTTTGTCAAGAAATACCTCCCGGACTATCCTACGCTCAAAGGAAGAAATTATTCAAGGATGTTCGGTATTACTTTTGGAATGAACATCTACTCTACAAGAGAGGTCCTGATGGCATTATTAGGAGGTGTGTACTTGAAGACGAGGTGGAAAGCGTCATCCGCCATTGTCCATTCTCTACCTTGTGGAGGACATGCTAGTTCTTACAAGACTTGTGCTAAGGTATTGCAATCCGGTTTCTTTTGACCTACTTTATTTAAGGATTTGCAACGCTTTGTTTCTTGTTGCGATGCTTGTCAAAGAACAGGAAGCATATCAAGGAGGAATGAGATGTCACTCAACAACATTCAAGAAGTGGAGATCTTTGATGTATGCGGTGTGGACTTTATGGGACCATTCTCATCTTCTTGTGGTAACCAATACATTCTTATGATTGTAGATTATGTTTCAAGAGGGGTTGAAGCAATTGCTTCTCCCACTAATGATGCTATGGTGGTAGTGAAGTTCTTTAATAGAACGATCTTCCCAAGGTTTGGGCTACCCCGAACCATCATTAGTGATGGAGGAACGCATTTCATGGCCCGTAAATTTGAAACTCTACTAGCCAAGTATGGGGTGACTCACAAGATTTCCACTCCATACCATCCTCAAACGAGCGGGCAAGTGGAAATATTTAATAGAGAGATAAAGGCCATTCTAGAGAAAATTGTCTCTAGTATGAGGAAGAACTGGTCACTAAAATTGGATGATGCACTTTGGGCATACAAGACAGCTTTCAAGACTCCCATTGGCACTAAACCATACAATCTTGTGTATGGGAAGTCTTGTCGTCTTCCAATTGAGCTAGAACACAGCCTATTTGGGCAACTAAGTGGCTGAATTTTGACATTAAGAAGGCTAGAGAGAAACGTCTTCTTGACATTAATGAGTTAGAGGAGATCCACTTGAATGCATATGAGAATGCACGGATTTACAAGGAAAGGGCGAAGAAGTGGCATGAAAAGCACGTCATTCCAAAGGACTTGAAAGAAGGAGATCTTGTCCTTCTCTTCAATTCCCGACTTCGACTATTTCCTGGTAAGTTGAAATCTCGTTGGACATGACCTTTTGTAATTAAACATGTTTTTTTCCATGGTGCAGTTGAAGTATGGGGTGAACAATGCGGAACTTTCAAGGTCAATGACCAATGTCTTAAGAAGTACACATCGGAGATTCAGTTTGAGGGGATCGCGCCTATCCTTCTCACTTGAACACAAAAAGGATTGGTCTAGCTACGGACATTAAACAAAGCGCTTCTTGGGAGGTAACCCAAGGTATTGCTTCTTTTCCCTTTTCCATTGAAAAGAGTAGAGTAGTTTGTTTTGTCTTTTTCGTTGGTTCGTTTCCGGTTTTTTGTGTGTCTTTGGATAGCAAGAACTAGGAAATCTCGATGAAAATTCAAGGAAATGCAAAAACAAAGTCAAGTTGTCAATTGAGGATGTAAAATAGACTTCTACGGGCAAAAAGGAGGTTCCACGGGCGAGATTTACTAATTAAACCCGTGGAAAACCATATCGAGAGCAAAAATTAAAGAAACCACGGTCGGGCCAAAAACCATGGTCAAAATCTCGGCCGAGATTTTCCAAAATTTTGCGAGGGTATAAAAGCGACACTTCACATTCTTGTTGCACAAAAAATTTCCCCAAAACCATGCCCAAAACCGCAAAACGGCAAAAATGATTCCCCGGTGCTCAATCCCACATTTCTCAATCGTTTCGCACGATTTTTCCTCCTAAAATAAAGCAATTCACGTTCCCTTGAAGATTCCGAGCACAAACGATGGAGCAAATCATAGAATCGACGGAATTGAACTTAGAAATAGCCTAGGACTATTGTTTGTGAGAAACTTTGTTGAATCTATTGATTTGCTGAAATACGAAGATTTCCACGGCCTGTTCTTGATTTCCACGGCCGTGGCTTCTGAAGATCTGCCGTGGTTTTGCCAGTTATAGACGGACTTCGTCGTTCCGGTAGGAAAATACTTGGTATGGGTAGAGGCTCCCCTTCTCAGCCCCCACAACAACCACCACCCCCTCCTAGACTTCCTCGCTTCCTAGAGGAACATAAGGAATCTTATAACCGGATTCAACCCCGTAACGTTGTAGCTCCTAGGTACTTAGTGCTTGAGAAACTCGAATGCATGAATGTGGTTGATGATCTTCAGATGATGATTGATAGAGCTGGCCTTAGGACTTTTGTAGGCATTAGGGAACATGACTATGAAGAATTGACAATGGAATTCCTTAGCTCTTTTGATCACGACCCTACGGAGAGGACGGTGAAATTCAGGATGATGAATAGGAATTATGCTATGTCCATTATTCAGTTTGGACGAATGTTTGGTTTTGGTGAGACCACACATGAGACTTTTCCTAGGCAAACCCGGCCTAGCGCATTCTGGGAGAGCATTGCTATGATAGGATGCTCCAATGATAGGTGGAAACCGGCGGACTCGAAGGATAAGTTGTTCTACAACTTATCTTTCAAGATCACTCATAGGATTACGTCCGAGAGCCTTTTTCCTAGGACCGAGACACCTCAGAAGGTGAAAGCCGATGAGTTATTTATTCTGTATTGCATGGCATCCGGTACTACCCCGGATTATACTACTATGCTTGCTGACTGCTTCAGGAAGATCGGGAACAAGTCTTGAGGGGATATTTGTGTTGGTGGGATTGTGACCCACATAGCTAGACAGTGGGAGGTCGATTTTTCTGCATGTGAGCTAGCTGTTGAGGCTAGACCTCTTGGATTACAAAGATTCATCACTAGGGGTATTTTGATTCCCAACACTAAAGGTCCTCCATATGCAGCTATGCCTTGGGAAGACAAGAGTGGGAGAGGGATTCCATGGAGCTCTGATTACTCCATTAGAAACCCGCAAAACTGGAAGCATACATTTATCCCGATGAATGCTGATAGAGTAGGTCCCGAGGACTTTGATGAGGATCCTGCAACTGAGGCGGATGTTGGACATGGTGTAGAGGACATGGACACTGGGACTGATGCAGTGATGCTGGTCCTAGTGATTTTCGAGCTAAGGCTGATTTCGGTGGCTTTCCGGAGCCGCCAGCTGATTTCCCAACCATGGGAGAGTTTCCTGACCCTCTTAGGAGGTCCACAGCTCGCCGACCCCGCGCTAGTCCATCATAGTGTCGTGCCAACACCTCTGAGCGTCCTTGTGAAAGTTGTGAAGTTTGAAAGTTGAAAGTGGGGAAGTGTGTTAGAAAATAGGTTTGGGTAAGTCAATCATGACGATGGGTAACTCGGCACCATTCACATAGTCGGGTGTTTGTGTCTTGCCAAAGTCGGATTGAGCGATATTCCTAACGAGTCATGGTATGTGCATTACGGTTTGAGGCACCTCGAAAAATTGAGGTATGCTGATTTCCTTGGCTTTGGTTATTGTGCACCTTTGTCTTTGACCTCAAAAGTGAAAGCAAAAGAAAAGATGCTGAAAAAGAAGAGAAAAAGAGCTCATTGGTGGGTGTTGAAGTTTGCTTAAAGAAGTTGTGATGTTGCTATCCTCTTTTCCGGATTTTGCACCAAACATCCCATACATATCCCACCTTAACACGTTTCTTGACCTTCATTTGAAAGACGATAAGATCTTTGAGTAAGTTGTTTGGCTTTGTGGTCTAAATTCGATTTTCCATGATTGATTTTGATTAGCTTCAAGTTATGATGCTTGTTTTGAAACTTTTACAAGGTATGATGATTCTTTTCATGACATGAGTCTTTTTGCTCACATAACAGTTTTCGGAAGCTATGAAACAAGTTTAGAGAGTGATCCTTGAACAGAAGCACGAAACCAAAAATATTGTGTTTTTCCTTGTCTTTGCATTCATATTTCATACATCTTTGTATTCTAGATTTCAACTTTGCTTGGGGACAAGCAAGAGGCAAGTATGAGGTATTTTGATAGCATGAAATATGACGTTAGTTTAGATGTGCATATAGGTAGTGTTTCCCTTTCTTTTGAGTATATGGACGTATATTCATAGCATTAATGATCATATTCACCTATTATGTTGGAATGGAGATCTACACAAGCTTTGTTGTGATTTTAGGTGAATTGGCGCTGATTTGGAGTGGAAATGGAGCATTCATGGAGTGTTGATCAAAGTGGACCTCATTAGGAAGCATTGGAGGAGCCTAGGAAGGAGTATGAAGTGAGACAAAGAGGAAAAAATATCAAAAAGGAAGAACCACGGCCAAAGAATAAACTTCCACGGCCGAGGTTGTATTAATCCATTGATTTCCACACGTGGAAAGAGAGGTCGAGAGGCATTACGGGACAAACCACGGCCGTGGTTTTGATGACGCCACCCGTGGTTTTCTTCGGGGGAATCCGTTCCATTATTGCCACGTCAGCAACGCAAATGGGAGCCTTCTAAACCTAATTTTATTCTATAAAATAGGTTGACGGCTGCGATATCAGAGACACACTTACACTTAAATTTTGATCGCGCTTTGAAGATTGAAGGAAGTGGATCCTCGAGATTTTCTTGAAGGACGGATTGATGAGCTTTTGGATTTGCGACTTGGAGGTTAGAGATATTTGTGAGATTTTTCTTAGGTTTTGATTTTGATCTTTAGAAAATACAAGAAATGCGATTATTTGTTGTTTGATTCAGTTATTGAGATTTGGAGATTCATTATTCGGAAATCATAGTTCTTCTTTGTGTTTTCTTGGTTGCATGTTATTCTTGATTTCTTCCTTAAACCTTGAATTGAATATGATGATGATTATTGGCTAAACCCTTTGCGATTATAGGGTGATGGGTTAACGGTTGTGGTTTAGATGATGATAGATTAAACCTTGTAAACAGATTGGACCCTGAGAGTTGTGAGTAGAAACCCTCGCAAAAGGATTTCCACGGCCTGTTCTTGAGTTCCACACCCGTGGTTTCTCAAGATCCTGCCGTGGTATCTTCTGCCGTGCACGTTTTGCTTTTACCTTTACCCAAAGTTAAAGATTGCCTAAACCCTAGACTTGTTGAGCCTTTCTAACCCATATCCTTGCTTGGATACAAACGATTATGAGTTCTAAGTAATAGAGGATTTAAAACCCTCTATTAAGGTTGAGAGTGTCAAAACCTTTACCTTTGTGCTTCCTTTTTACTTCCTTGGGTTTGATGTTTGGTATTGAGAGTATAATCCTACCCTTAGATCATCTATATATCGAGACTCAACATCCGGTGTTTAGAGAACCCTTGGGTGAGATAAGTGGGTGTTGGAACTTCACCGTACGATATCCTACCTTTGAACATATACCTTTGCAATCCAGCTATGTCCTTTACATCCTTAGACATCTTGAATCGACAACTACAATCGGATACTTGGATCTCTAGAATCCGCATTCCGCAATTATTCTTATATCATTATCATTACTTTTGATCATTGTTTTGCTTGCTTCACAAGTTGGATTACTTTGCTGGTTTGTTCTCACTAAATCCCTGAGATCGACTCCGAAATATTAGCCCTTACTATGATAGATTCGTACATTGTGGTTCGCTTATCGTTAGGTCTATAATTTAGGATATAAATTTAAAGTTTTTTACGCACACACCTTTTGGAGCGAACAGTTGTTTGTAGAAGTAGTTCCATGGATAACTTTCCCATGTTTTCTACCTTATTCATCCCATCTTCCTTGTTCAGGGTAGTACAGTCATTGCTTCCCCTAAACACTAGTATCGTTCCTTACTTCTGGTTCTCCATCTCAACTAAAATCTAAGCAGTTCTCTTTGTGGGTAAAGCAACCATCTCCGCCGTAACAACATCCCATTCTAACATTTTGTCGTGGTCACCACCTCGTCCCCATCCGCCGATGGTCTTGCCCCCTTCGTGCCGCCGTAAGAAACGCTAAACAGACACCACGCTTTGACTTTTATTCTCTAGGTTAAAAAAGAGCGTTTTTTAGATGATGGTGAAACATTTTTCAAGTAAATGGGTTTGCCGTATAAATTAAAATATTAATAGAAAAACTTTATTTTCAAATTAAAATTTTAAATAAATAAAATTAGATTAAAATTCATTTCGATAATAATATTTGTAAAGTTCAAACATAATATAATATGAGTTTAGTGCCTCTAGTTTATAACTTAAAATAGTAAAAAAGAAGTTTTATTAACAAATAAATAACCCTAACAAATTATTAAAGAAAATATAAGCGATTGATTTAATATTATTTTTAGATAAAAACTTTAACAATTATATTAGAAAAAACACCATGAAATCAAAGAAAATACGGTCCAAAATGATATATAAAGGGTCCGTTTGGTGGGGCAGAGATTAAGACAAAGAATAAAATCACTGTAATCCTATAATTTATAATCTTTAACTTTACCCCTTATCTATATACTATATTAAAGCCAAAACATTTCTTTCAACGTGGTTCATCCTAGCTTATATTATGCCACGTGTCATTTTCTTAGAATTTTGATTTAAATATATATATATATATATATATATATATATATATACCATATTTAAATTAGTCAATAATGTAATAGTATAATTATCCTATAATAGAAGTTATATTTATCTCCTTACCATACATGTCTTTTTATATATCTACACATATACATAGATTTATATATTAATATTTTAAAAAAACCTTAAGCTCAGTGTCCTTTTATAGTGCATTTCATCACGGGTCGTTTTAACGTTCAGTTTCATTTAAGACCTTTTTCTTATTAAGAACATGTAAACTATCTTTTATTTAAAATATCCCATTATATTTTTATTATCTTTTACTTTCTCTTATAATATTATCTTCCAACTCACTTTATCTTTGTTATACATCTTATATTTTTATTTTATAAATAATAGTATATAATTACATAACCCATTAATGGTTCCATATATTTTTATATTAATATTGTTTGTAAATGATATTCTAAAAATATTAAATATAGATATGTCTATTTTTAAATTAAAATTTTATTAAATATTTTCGTACATGGCACGGGTATTACACTAGTTCCTATGAAACCGAACGCAACCAAATTCGGTGATATGACAAATAACCACCTTAATTTAATCTATAAATAGCCAATGCCTCAAATCCAACATCATCATAAAATATAAATAATCGTAATTTGAGAATTTTCATCAAGACGCTGTCAATTTACAAATAGCCAATTAAGGAAGGATGACAAATCTATTTTTCATTTATTTATGTCTCTACATTTTTATGGCTTTCTTCACCGCATATGCATCCGATCCTAGCATGCTCCAAGACTTTTGCGTTGGCACAAAAGATCCCAACGATACAAGTAAGTTAATTTCATCATTCAATTTCATATATATATAAACTTGATTTTCTTATATTGATGTTTGTTTTATAGTGTATGTGAACGGGTTATGGTGCAAAAACCCAAGTGAAGTAACGGAAGAAGATTTCGTCTTTAGGGGTTTAAATGCATCTGAATACAACAATGAAGGGCTTGGTTTGAGCGGAACTTTACTAACCCCGACAAACTTCCCGGGGTTAAATACGATGGGGATCACGGTGGCTAGAGATGAATACGCTCCAAATGGGTTGGTACCACCACACATCCACCAACGAGCCTCAGAGGCCATAACCGTCCTCGAAGGAAGCCTCTACGTAGGGTTTGTAACCGGAGCAAACAAGCTCTACTCCAAGATAATCAACTCGGGTGACGTATTTGTCTTCCCTCAAGGGCTCGTTCATTTTATCTCTAACATAGGGAAGACTAATGCCCGCGCGATATTAGTATTTAGTTCCCAAAATCCCGGAGGAGGATATGTTGGTGATGAGATTTTCGGTTCTCATCCATCCATTTCGGTTGATGTTCTTTCCAAGGCCTTTCAACTTGATTCTAAAATCGTCGAGGATCTCCAATCTAAGCTTTGAGTACTCTTTACCTAGCTAGCTACTTCTTTTTGTTGTAATAAAGGTAAAAGAAGCATATTGTGTACCTGCATGGCTGCTTATGCTTGCGCACATGACTAATCAGTACGTGTAAGCATATTTTTACGTGTTTTTGAGTTTCTTCTATATCTATTCTATTCTCGAATAGTCACCGTTATTTCAAGAATTTATTTAATTTTGTAAGACTTTGATTTATTTTTAGTTTATAAATAAACTAACAAATATCACTCTAATATATCTTTATTGAGATATTGTTTGAACAACACGAAATTCATGTATGGTTTTTGCATATCTTAAATCGGAAGAAAGCAAATTAAGTAAATGAAAAATAAAAAGATGAGTTGCATACCTTGAGGAGGAAAAAAATATATTAAACAAAAATTAAACATATATATTTTGTTAATAAATTTGTTAAAGAGAATGTCGAGGATAACAAGTTCTCATGTCTAAAATGAGGACATTCAAAGTTTAGTACGTAAGTTCGGTGGAGTATTCCTTTTATTGCTAGTTGATTTCAAGACGAAATTGCGTTGAGTTTATGAGCTTGAGGCTAACGCACATGTACGCTCGTGTGCACGAGATCGCGCTCTACGATCCTTCTGTATCTGACAAAGTTAGGAGGGAAAAAACAATATATATTCCCCAAAAGATGATTTTGTTTAGTTTTAAGAATTTTGATCACTTTTTACCACGAATAAACTTACAAATATTACTCTATTATTATACCCGAAATAAATTATCGCTTAACAACAAGATAAGATTTGAGTACGTAAAGTCTCTTATGATAATGTTACATTCGAATAAATTACAAAAACACACCGGATATTATACCAAATCTATACTTATATTACGCAATTTTGACTATGAAATATTGACAAGCCACCGTCGTCATCTAGTCGAGTGAAGCCATTAATCCTCACGACAATACACCCACACTTCTAAGCAAGGTCCCGTGTGTCCCATATGCATGACCAAAGAACGATGTACTCATACTCCGTATAACACTCCGTAAAATTATCATCCCGCATCATTTGAATGAGGATTTATGATTAACTTATATCTTTTTCAATGGTCGAGTGAGGATAAAAAGCTCTAAAGTTAAGTGTGTTCGTGCGGAAAAATTTTCAAATTGCGTGACATCCTCAGAAATTTCAGCTCAAGCATATATATATGCACACACGTTTTCAATCTTAATCTTCCTTCTCACTCGCAACTAAGTTAAATAACCCGATTAGATATACATTATTAATAATTTGATGGTACTACTTTCCTACTAATTAAACATGTGTGAAATTAAGGTTTACTACTTTCATAGTAATTAAACATGTGTAAATTATGTAAAGTCTTGTCTAGATATATGTGTATATATATATACACACGTTTTCAATCCTAATCTTCCTTCTCATTCGCAACTAAGTTAAATAACCCGATTCGATATACCCTATTAATAATTGAGCAATTTTGGTAACTAGGCCTTTTTGAAAAATTACAGTAGTAACTAGGCTTTTTCATGTTTCAATTAAGTAAATATACCCCAACTTTTTGTATTTATTCTTAAACTCTACACACTCTTCTCTCAAGGGGTACGTTTACTAAAGACAAAACTAGAAAAAGCCTAGTAAACCAAATTGTTTCTTAATAATTTGATGGTACTACTTTCCTACTAATTAAACATGTGTGAAATTAAGATTTACTACTTTCATAGTATTAAACATGTGAAAATTATGCAAAGTCTTGTCTATATATATATATATATATATATATATATATATATATATATATATATATATATATATATATATATATATATATATATATATATATATATATATAATGTTTTGACATAGCAAAAGTTGTTCATGACGAGACTATATAGTATTTGGTTCAATTTGATGTCATTTACCCTACTTGATGGAACCATTCACTGTTTCTTCATTATTTTTGTTAGTGACTAAACATATGATATAACATGTGAATTTTATATACTAACATATATAACTGATGAAACACATGTTAAATCAATATTTTCAAGGTAATAAGAGGTTGAATGGTAATTACTAAACCTAACATGATGGAAATTAGCAACTTCGGTAGATAACGTAGAGTTATTTTATCTTATTATTATTAAATTTAGTTTTAATTCTACATGAAATAATTCCACCGAATTTAAACAGGTTGTCATATATAATAAATGGTTTTCCTACAAAAAATAATATGAAATGAGTTAATTAGGATAGGTAGAAATTTATAATGCATTCAGAATTAACAAAAAGATTATTAAAAAAAACGTACTCCTAGAATAAAGTTATAACTATTGTATTATCAGTGTTATGCACGTAACTTATTTTAATTTAAATAAATATAAGTATCTATATTTGATAATTGTATGATATTTTTTATGATTTATAATAAGTTTATATTTAACAAAAATTTGCATGTTAGTTTTAAATAATGAAAGCTGCCATTTTTTGGCTTACTTCATATCAAACATTTTTTTAGAGAAAAGGCCAATAAAATGTTTATTTATTTAATCTTCAAATCCTTATACAAAATAAAGGTCAAGAAATGTTTTTACATGTTAGTTTTAAATAATGAAAGGTATGATTTATAATAAGTTTATATTTATAATAAGTTTTTAGCCACTACTTATTAGTATATATTTCAAATATCCGTGCAAAACACTGGTACTAACCTAGTTCTAACAAATAACCAAATTTACTAACCTATTAATAGCCACTGCCTCATTGAAGTTACTTAAACTGCAGAGTTTTCTTCAACATTCAACGTTGCTCATACTTATGCAAAATAATGGCAGCTTTGATTTGTCTAGCTCTCGCTCTCGTCCTGACTGCACTCTCTACGTATGCATTTGATCCTAACATGCTTCAAGACTTTTGCGTTGCCACTAATGATCATAAATGTAAGTAGTTAGATATCTATTGAGTTAATTTCACCTTTATAATAGTGTTATTGATATAATTTCTGTAATTTTATAGTGTTTCTAAATGGGTTGCCGTGCAAAAATCCCAACGAAGTAACTGCGGATGACTTTGTCTTTAGGAGTCCAAATATATCCGTATTTAACGATGATGGGCTTGGTATCAGCGGAACATTGGTAAACCCGTTGAACCTCCCTGGGTTAAACACGATGGGGATATCGGTGTCTCAAGCTAAATACGCCCCAAAGGGGACATCAGCGCCACACAACCACCCACGAGCCTCGGAGATTGTAGTTGTTATCGAAGGAACCCTTCATGTAGGGTTTGTGAGTGAGACCAACAAACTCTACTCTAACATTCTCAATGCGGGTGATGTTGTCGTCTTCCCTCAAGGGCTAGTCCACTTCCTCTACAACCCAAGTGATACTTATGCACAAACGGTTTCGGGATTTAATTCCCAGAATCCGAGAGTGGGGCCTATTGCTAATAAGATTTTCGGGACGGATCCACCCATCTCGGTTGATGTTATTTCCAAGGCCTTTCAACTCGATCCCAAAATCGTTGAGGACCTTCAATCTAAATTTTAGTTTGTCGAACTATCTCGTACTTTTCTTGTAATAAAACAAAATAATCATACCATGTATCTGCATGATTAATATATAGCTAGATTATATACATATATGTTTGAGCTATGTATTTATAAATGTTATAAATATATGGGTATGATAAAGTTAGTTTGAGAAACCCTAAAAAATAATGAGAGAAAACCACACTTTTAATTTTATTGAGCCTAATATGAGTAGATTATCAAAAAAAGTTACAATTTTACCCCTCTTTTTACATCTGTAACAATTTATACATTTTTGTCATTTTGGCTTTTTGGTAAATCTACCATACAAATTTATCCACAAGTATACTTTTACCAAACATCAATTAGGTTATTTGTTAAATTTTCAGAACTTACAAAGCTCTTTAAAAATCTACCAAAAAAGCTAAAACTACTCAAAAATCTCGCTTCACCGAACAAGCCCTAAGAATGGGTATAAGATAAAAACAAATTAAATCATGAGGTATAAAGAAAAGACTTAAAAACTTGTGAATACGAAGAAAAAAAGGTCCAAAACTTGAAAGAAACTTAAAAGGACACCAAAAGAATATTTTTTATTTTATTTTATTTTCTGTAGACTTCTTTTTAACTCTTTTAAAACAATATTATATTATAGAATTACATAATATACATATAAGGGAAAAATAACCAGCAGGCAAGCATTGCAAGTTTGATAGTGAGAATCGACTTCTATGAAAAACCATGGGAAAATCAAGAAACTTGGCTTTTAGAAGTCTTTGTCTACGGCAAGAGCCTCTTGGAGAATAAACAACGAGCTATGTACGCCCTAAAATGAAACTCGTATAAAT
Organism: Fagopyrum homotropicum; assembly: GCA_033239125.1. Taxonomy (NCBI): domain Eukaryota; kingdom Viridiplantae; phylum Streptophyta; class Magnoliopsida; order Caryophyllales; family Polygonaceae; genus Fagopyrum; species Fagopyrum homotropicum. The sequence goes on from BSWB01000006.1 coordinate 20,322,945, forward strand.
TAAGTACTTAATGAAAAATGTCCTTATGTATAAGAACCAAACACAGCCTAAGATGTACACTTTCAACTCGAAACTAAAGCCAAGTTTGTGAGACCTATGCTGGCACTTGGCAGCAACTAAACGAGCCCTAGTCAGATACATCATACAAGTGCTCGTTAGAAAAGTGCAGATGTGCAATCTTTAATTATGTACCTTCGTACCAAAGTCAAGTTTGTGACAACCTTTCCTGGCACTTAGTCGTTAATCGCTGAGCCCCAGTGAGATATGCATCATACAAGTGCAATCTTGTGAATTATATACCTCCTAATCTTCATCATCGCGTAGCAGGGCCTTTCTTGGTAGCTTCAACTGCAGGATCGTGAAATATCACATTGGGCAGCAAATAAAGATACAAGAGACAAGCAAGAAAGGACACAAAAAAGAAAAACATGGAGCATCACTCAATTGATTTCTTACCTTTGATCTTGTAGTTCGCCAACCACCTAAACTTTGCCGTTGGGACTGGAACGCAAATTTATCTATGGAACTTATATCAGCAACAGCACGTTGCATAGAATCACCCTTCAAAGTGTCCTACAGTTATAAACAGGTAAACAAAAAAATATTTATGTTCCCAATTATCGACCAAAGATTTACTTCTTTGTATAGTCTATGAACCATGGAGATATTATTGTCAATCCTTCCAAACTGGCAGCATTTTGAGGGGAAATTGGGAAAAGCTAAGTCTTTACAAGTACCTCTTTTGATGATGCTTGATGATCCTTGCTGAAATTACCCGTTGATGGTTGTGTATTTAGCTTTTGCGCTGATGAGCTCACATCCACACACATGTCAGATATTTCATCTACATTTTCAATTTCAGAAACACCATTCTCGTGAGTACACTTGGGAGAAGTCAAAATTGGATTCTTGTCCAAAAGGAAGTTTCGCAGTGGTGAACTGAGTGGCTTCCTACGTTTTGTTGCATGAGAGTTTACGCTTAAACTAAAAGCGGATTCAATTTCTGACATCATTGCCTTTGTCCGGATACTCTTGGGAGTATTCAGAGGTGAACATGTCACCTTAAAAGGAGATTGTGATGAAGTTTTCAAAGACGTTGACGACTGAATGACAATTGAACTGGAATTCTCATTCTTGGGAGAGAAAGCTGGACTAGATATGGTACAGTTACCATCGATAACAGGAGTTTCCATCACAACGCTTTCAGATGTGCCTTCAACATTACATGCGTTCCGTCCTTCGCAGCAACTGAAGGAAAATTCAGAAAAATCAGCCTAAACATATCACCCAGTAAGATGTACTCCAGCAAAGAGAAATGAAGGTAATGAGGCAAAAAAAACATAAATCACGCAGAATATACCTCAGCCCTCCTGGAAAACTGCATGTCATATCAGTCATCTCTCTCTGTATTTCATCGTCCTCCAGATTTGTGATTTTAGATGTTTCAACTTCCTCACAAGGTCTAGATCTGGACAGAAAACAAGTAGCAGTTTGATCACCAATAGATTTTAGACCCAACGAAGGTGCTCTCTTTATCAGAGTGTCTGGCAAGAATCTCCGTCCGGCAATTTCAGATTTGGTCGGCTTTGGAGTTTTCTTGACGAGATACGCCTTGTCACAATTGTCACGACCAATGTTTTTTTGGATCAGGGCATTCTCTGGCTGATGGTTCAAAGCAGCAACCTTCGTCTATGAAAAAAGGGAATATATATTAAGACAACTATGTAAAGAAAACACATCATTCAAGGCCAAAAGGAAGCACATGCAGCACCTTGACCTCATTGAAGAAGGATCTTAATCCTTCAACTGATGTTTCAAAGTTGTCATACTGTCTAATTGATTTTCTTAGCCACTTGGAAATGTACATTGTGTTTCGGGTCTCTCGGAAACGCTCATCTGTAACAAATTAGACAAAAGTAAAGTTCATGGAAGGAGACCTATGGGGAAGCCATAAGGTATCAAAGAAATATTGTGAAAAAAAAATGCTCAAAGCAACACCAAAACATCAATCTTACCTAAGAAGATGATGGCTCCATGGTCATGTTTATGTCTTATACAACGGCCTATGAAAGAAATAATCAAAACAAACTAGTTAGCAATCAAAGATAAAGTCCAGTAAGTTGCAGGCTTACACATGTATGGCAAATTAGCAACAACTTCTAAAGATGCATAGATGAAAAGGCATAGCTTGAAGAATGTACGAGAAACAGCCAAAGGTCAAAAAATGAAGCTTTATCACTTCAACAAACAAAATCCTGGATTGGAACTCAACCTATATAGTGATTTGGAGGGCATCCAATAGATGAAATTACAATGAATTCGATGATTTTGCAATGTCTACATATGAGAACCTAAAGGTCAAATGCTGACAAGGAAATTTCAAATATTAACGAGGATTCAAAAAATGAAAGAATGTACAGCAGACCTGCAGCTTGATTGAGTGCCCGAAAGGCTTGGTGGCAGTACCAGACACTCCCACTCTCAAGGTGCTTGGATTGTTTGTACGTGTCATTATATTTCTTCTTTTCAGCAACTTGAATATCATGTCTGAAAAGGTATTATCCATTGTATCTATTATCAACCAATGGTTCATTAAGTAAGGGAAATAGGAACTAGGCAAAAATTCTTACGTATTTGGGAAAGGAATGCCAACGAGTATCTGCAATTGTCAAGGAATACAACTGGAGTACTAAAGAAGTCAACATCCTAAGCACACATGCATTTAATATCTTTCCCTTCCATTTTAAACAATTAAATCAAGTAAAAGCTAGTACTTAGTCATGCTTATACAAGAGATCAAATTCTTTATTAAAAGGATACAACAGCTCGTGCATAGTCATCAGAAAAGTCAATTCCTTCTGAAACCTGCATGCAATTATAGAAGAATTAATAACAAGAGAATTTGTTAAAATATTAATCATACATTAAGCTTAATCAACACAAAAGCACTAAAACTATAATTGTCCCCATCAAGGGCCAGTTGACTGTTATTGGGTAAGAAATAAGTTGACTGCACGGACACTTCTAGCAGGGGACGTGTCCCGTGTACTGCCGTGTCGGACACGGGGACACAACCGGACATGGCTCGGACACGGTCAAGATACATTTCGAAGGTAGGACACGGCGAGGACGCGGATTGTGTCCGGTCAAGACACGGTCAACGAAATTCACATTATTTTAAGGCTAGAAAAAAAAACATTTTTTTAAAAAACATAAAGAAAAACTAATCCACCGTAATATTTTTTCTTCTCTCCCATTTTTTTCCGACTAAACCTAGTCCCACATGGCCACCATTTTTTTCCGACTAAACATAGTCCCACATGGCCACCTGCAAGGTTGTGGTTGTCGGAAGGAGGACACCGATCTTCTTTTTCGGCTCTAATGTTGAAACTTGAAATGTTGTTCCGCCGACCGACTCTTCTTTCCATTTTCTTATGATTTCATAAATTAATTTTGAATCTTTGATTACTAATTTATTGTGTAATCTTTATTTGTTGAATGTTGAGTGTATTATTCCAATTCTTTCAATTTTTATAGATTACAAATATTTATTATTGTTTTAATTGGTTGATCATGTTGTTCGGTTGTTGTTGATTTGCAAAATGAATGGTTCATTCTTCAGTTTTGACACTAAGTATGTTTATTTCGGATAGACTAAATATTTTGATTTCTATGTTTTGTAAGACCGAAAATGTTTGTTTCTAAGCTTTTGTTTCGGTTATTTCGTTATCATGTTAATACTTTATCTACTCATATATCATTATTTTTTTTCCATATATATCTATCTCATTATGATATAGGAATTCCATATTTCAATATCTTTAAAATGATATATTGTTTGTTTTACTCGTCGTGTCCCCGTATCCTATACTTGAGGATCGTCGTTTCCCCGTTTCTCACCGTGCCCGTTACCCGTATCCGTGTCCGTGCATCATAGTGTTGACAGACAAAAACAAATTCCACAAAGGTTATCAAATTACACCTTGCTTGGTACACAATAGAAAGCCGGGAATTCAGTAAAAAAAAAAACAGTTCTGTTAGGGAAGTTTGCTGGAAAAATGAGGCAGGAATCATAGTATATATGAAACAGTATACACCGTGCAAGAGTAGAAAATATAATAAAGATCCTTTAATGCATTATTTTCAGATCATATTTACCAACTGAAACTCAAAGTTATATATAAATTCCTGCCTGATGGGGAAAACACACCAAAGACAATAATATGGTTGTGGGCTCATTTCAAATAAGTTATCTAACATATCTCCGGCTGAATTTTTTAACTAACTTAATCTAATTCCGACTTTTCATTTTTGTTTTTTTACCACTAAATTTTTAAAAAAAATGTTTTAAAAAAAATTATTTCAGAAATTTTGTTGACTGTCCATTGACAACAAATGTACTATCAACAAACTGTCGGAAATTGTTGACAATCAATTATATACAGTCAACAAGTGTTGACAGTTGTCAACGGACTATCAACAAAAATTTTGTAAAAATAAATTTCATTTTTTTTAATTAAGGGGTCAAAAACCATGAGATGAAAGTTGGGGGTTAGATTCCCAATTTCATAACTTTAAATGGTTATCCTACCAAATTCTTACATTAACATAATTCAAGGGAGAAAAAATTAAGTTTCATGATTAAGTAACCTTTTCATGAATTCTTCTTGCCTGTCTGCAACCTTTCATATGTAATTACTAATTACTAACAAAAGGCCAACTCTATCTTAACCTGCATTCCTATTACCTTAACAGCTTGACCACACTGGTAGTGGTAGCACCAAAAAAGTAGATTGGACAAAGGAAGCATCACACAATATGCCATTGATGAAGCTAAACAGATTAAACATTACTATCATAATAGACTACTAGTATTTGAGTTATTAAGCAATAAGGTCAAGACTGTTGAAAACTATCAAGGAACTGAAGGAAGATAATACCAATATTACACTATGTTCCTTGAGAAAAGGTGACGCATCAAGGCAGTAGGTACATTTCATTTTAACTGGACAGAAATCTACATTTAGTCATTCAGGACACTGAAGCATACTTACACAATAATTGACAATGTAAAATGGATATGGACCATGTAACAAACAGAACACACAAAATAAATTTATGTAAGCTTACCTTCCCTCTGCAAACTGCAAGAAAACCAGCTCCTTTCTGTTTAGAAGCCCCTACTAACTCTGTGTTAGAGCAATGCAGGTCGGGCTTCTTACCCCTTCGCTTTCTACCAAGAGATTCTTTGCTCCCGTGACGAACTGCATTGTAATAACCCTTCAACACATCCTCTAAGTCATTTTGGCTTCCTCTAGGTTCTGTGCATCAATATATTTGACTTACTTAATAGTTAGAAGACTTAGATTGATATATCTCCGAACAGACCCTTTTTCATACGACTAATGGTAAAGCAGATTAGAATACCCGCAAATGAAGAAGTAAAAACAAATTTCTTACCAATAAAAAGGGTTTTTTTTGCAACTAGCCTCAACCATTGACCTGTTTCCTGCCAGCGGCTGCAAAGCTTGTCCATGAGTTTGTAGCTTGGAAAGAAAACCAGAGAGCCTCCAGGAACAACATCAAAGATTTCCTCCAGTACCTTGCCAAGTGCATCCTTCAAAATGATCCCCACAGTAAAATGAATCTTGAGTACTTCACCAAAAGAGTTCGCAGTACATGCAACTACGCAAGAGGTTAAGATAAAAATAGAATTGGAGCCAAGCAACACCTGAAAGGCATACATATCAGCAGTTTTATAACTTGCATTCAGTGGATAATTTCCTGGACCAGTGGAGATTGCAGCAGCCCATACCTGTGATCAGATAACCAATATTGCATTTCACAAGGACATAACTGAGTTTTCCAAACAAACAAAAATCATCTGCCCAGGCTGCACTATGAATTTAGTACAGACCTGTGATTCGGCATCAATAATATGTGGAGCTTCTAGACAAGTTCCAAACTGTACTCCAAGTTCCGAGGAAAGGGAATTCATGGGTGAGAGTGTCCTAAAAGCACAAGAACGAAAAACGTCATTAGAATGTATCGGGAAAATTCCTAATTAGCTTTAAGATCGACCAGAAAGCTAAGTGTCACTCTGATCATCACTTTTTTCTATGAACAGTTGACCACACCTCAACAGGCAAGAAAGATAATAATGCAGGACCCAATAAAGAACAGAGCCTAACACAGTGAAATAAAGGAAATTGGGACCATGATCAAGTGTAACAGAAACAATACATGTTTCCAAATAAATTATGGTCACCAAGAAAGTGTCAGGTCAACAGACTCATTTAGATTGCGTTCAATAATTAAGGACTCATTTGGCATCCTTTGGGGTTTTCATTTTTAAATCTTAAAGTATTTTCATTTTTTAATTATTCTACCATAATTAAAGATTTGTTATATCTCTATGAGTAAGCTTCATTTTCAAAACTGCCAGCACAAAAACAAGATACGGTGATTTCAAAGTTGTTCCGTTTTGCAAAAATACACTGAAAAGTGAACCTAAGATTTTAGCTTAGTATTCAAACTGAGACAGATTGTTTTTAAAAAAAAAAAAAAACAGTTCTAAACTACATGGAAACACAGAGTTCACTTATGATTCACAGAAGAAGAAAAAAATGTCTCCACTGAACTGTTAAAGTTTGCCGTTGCTTACCCGGATGTTAAAATTACTGAAAGGGAAGCATCAGCAATGTCCTTGAAAACAACTGCTGGATGCAAGCATGATAGGCTGAAAACATATTGCAAGTACACAGAAGGATTCCCTGATGCACATCAACACCAGAAATTCAGATAATTAAGTAGAAATGCAATTCGAACACAAGTAGCCAGAATACAAGCAGTTACAATTCAGCCAATACATGAAGACTATTTAATCAAAAATAACATCAACAAATCCATTAGAAAACATGGTAAACACAGATATTGCAGAATTATGAACTAGCAAGGAAAATGCGTGATGATTTCCAGTATATTTTGGGAAGATCCAAACCTTAAATAAGATCTTTCTTATAAAAATCTCTCTCCCTTTTAACCTAGCCCCTTTCAAGATTAAGAAGTAAGAAGGAATTAAGAACACCAAAGCTAAAAGTTAAAGACCATCCATTTTATAAGAGGTAAGAGCAACTCAATCACAGGTAAAGTAAGAACATAACATATCTCTCCGTGTATACTTATGTCATAATAGCATTAGGGCTAGGTATTGGAGGGATGGACTTCTATAAGAAGTGACCTTGAGAAGTGAAAAGATACCTGCTTCTCTTTTGGCAATCCTTCGCAAAGAAAGCTGGTAATCATTTACGTGTGTTCCCGAACTTTTGAAAAAATAACCGAGTGATGACATCAACCCTGTTACGTCAGTAAATATTGGTGTAGTGTATATTGATGTAACGTAAGATGATTAAGTAAGAACATATAAAATTTACTACCTTCTAAGGTTATGGAAGACATGCCAGATAAATGAGCACATGTTGGATCTGATTCAGAAGCAGCTTTGATGGCCTTTATAAAGTTCACATCAGTACAGGAAATCAAGAAAGTGAGCACTTAAATAACTACTTCATACTATACCTCAGCAGCACATCCTTGCAAAGTTGGGAAGCATTGTTGGGACAAATTGGCTTCTTGAAGCTCTTTCAAAGCCTTTTCTCCAGTCCAGCTAGCATACATTATCATTAAAAATATCCAAATTAAGGAAAGCTTAGCTTTTTGAATGTATCAAAAGTACAATATACAGATATGCATTCTAACAGTAGAAATAATCATGATCCATAACTTCTATTGAATAGCTTGCCTAAATTTCAAGTAATTTCAGAAGTTATCCTTAGTCCTTACACTTGCACTTGTATCACTAAAATTATTTTACCACTGAGTCAACAAGATCCTCCCTTTAATCTTCTGCCACTACTAGCCAAAAGCCAGAAGAAAAAAATGCTAGTCGTGAAATTGACAAGTACTCAAAGAAGATCAAATCAACTTACGATGAGAAGTAATGTTGAAAGTCGCGCTTTTCTAAGGTACTCTTACGATGCTCTATCCAGCTTATGATATCCTAAAAAGGGTTAGCAAGCTAGATATAGTGAATGGCTGTTTTTACAATTATGACAATAACAGAAAATGACAATAATTACCTGTATCATTTCATAAAGGGGCTGATATATCATTGCCTCGTTACAGCAGAGTTCACTCAGCTCATTCTGCAATCCTTTCATCAAGTAAAACAAACATAAGATGAAAATTACATTGGGGAAAGTATGTACACAATGCGAACATACTTAGTAATGCATCTTCATTGACCTCAACGCTGCCTGCTTCACGAGCAATGTCCTCTATGTTACTATCAATAAAGAGCCAACATTAAAGAACTATGGGGCCAAAATCAGATATACTTAAAACCATATTAGCTATACAAAATTATGAAAGGTGCTTCAACATCAAAGCCGTCACGTGCAAATGGAGGCCCTTAACATTAAATAAAAGAAAGCAAACCAGGAACTCAAAAAAAGAAAAGAAAAAACTTTATATTCCATAACAAACAGATAAGAGGCATCCTAACACAAGGCTGATTATCAGATAAAGCTTAAAAGTAAACTTTGAACAAAAATATATTTCAGTTGCAAACATAGCTTCAATAAGAGAAAGTTGGACAATAAGCTTATGCAATGGTAGGGAAAGAGTTGTCTATTTCAGTATACACGTGTCAAAAGTTTATCAGGATTTCAGAAATAATTGAGCAGCAAGCCACTTTCCTTTCGGAAAGCATTCAGCAATTTATGAATAGGCATTACTGCTTTAGTGAGATTGTTTAATAAAATAATTCTTCATATATGTGTTCTAACTATGTCAATTGCCCATTCCCATACAATAAAAAAAAACTAGTTACACCAATGTCACAATTTATGAATAGGCATTACTGCTTTAATGAGATTGTTTAACAATGGAATATTCTGGGCAAATGTCTCCATATACATTGTTAGCAGACTTTTTAATTTCATAATCACAAAACTTATTAGTAAAGATATGAAATGAAGGCATACTGTGCTTCATCGAGAATGATAATCGCTCCTCCAATATTCACATCCATAGCTCTCCGTATAACAGGATTAATGATGTAACTGTACGGGCAAAAAACAAGGTGTGCATCTTCAGCCATGGAACGGGCAGCAAAATATGAGCAACCTGCAGAATGCGCAAGCTTTTTCAGTACAAAAGTATTACAGAAGTTCCTCGGGTAAAACTTCTAGCTCAAGTTAAGATGGATAAACACAAACACCTTTCACGATTTGCCCAACTTTTACAAGATCCTCAATATCGTGAGCTTCATTGCAACCTCCTTTTTGAAGTGAAGGATGACATTTCACTTTATGGGCATTTCTGTGTATTAAAACTAAAGATGTTAAGACCAATAGTTTTCCTTATAGAGAGAATAAGGAAGAGTATAAACTATAAAGTACATACTTAAACTCTGCGCATCCAGTTTCAGGATTCTCAAGAAGAAGCTTGCTGAAAAAATGTTGTAGGATAATTATTTGAAAGATGAAAGGACTATTGAAGGTATCAGAAAAAGGATCTGCTAAAAAGAACATAAGTAACAGGCAGAGATCTTTTAATGTGAATAAAACTGACCACTCCTCATCTAAATTCTCTCTGCCACGTACTGCCTTGTTTGTGCAGTAATGTTTTCTTGATGCCTGCATATAGATGTTTAGCATAAGTGCAAGCTGTGCAGGACATAATAATGAAAAGTAATTAGCACTATTCCATAATCATGGCAATGACTTGATTGCTTTAGTAGTCTGGTAGCTTAAGCTTGGGAAAGGATACTACATCCTGTAAATTTGACAAACTAGTGCCGAAGTCGGAGTAACTAAATTCAGTCCACGAGATAAAAATAAACAAAATTCAGTCCACGAGATAAAAAAAAAATGCAGAAATAAATAGATACTTTTGGGGGGTCAGACTTACTAAAACTGCCATTGGCACCCGGTAAGCAGTCTTTCGGTATTCACGAACCACTTGAGAGATTTGTGAATGTGTCCTCCTAAACACGCAACATGAAAACAATTGCATGTTATATTTGCATTCCAATCACCATGTCAAACATCAATATCACCCAATTTAAAATCGAATTAGCTTCAAAAGAAGATAAGAAGCACTGCGTTCATGCAAGGAGTATAGTTTGACATCAATATCAACCAATTTAAAATCGAATACGCTTTGTATTGTTTGGCAGCGAAAGATAGCAGCATTTAGGCCCCAACTACTAAAATAAACAAACTTACGAGGCATAGAATATAGTCGGGACTGTTCTTTTCTTCTGATTGTTGCCATTTATTGTGGAAGGAGGTGGCTCTGCTGCTGGAGTGCCTGAAAGAGTCACACTATTATAATACGGTAGAAACGCGGGCATTAATCGTGCACCTCAAAGATAGCGGAAGCCAGGTGAAAAATGCAACAAGTGGTCTTACTAGGCAAAAAAAAACACAAAACCTTAAATCCTAGATCCCCAAATCTGTGATTCTGCAATCACAATTTATCAAGATTTGTCCTCCCAAATCCTAAACTAACCAGAGTAATTGGGGCGGAAAAGTGCGGAGAGAGAGATACTTACAAGATTGCTGAGAATCAAGGACAAAACCACCGCCATAATTGAGAGGATCAACGGGCGCCCTAGGGTCGGGGGTGGAAGGAGTCGGGTTAGGACTAGGGTTAGTGTTAAGGCACCTGGGACCATGGTGGCGCTGCCATGCGAGAGCAGAGCAGAGGAGAGAGAGTGACTTGCCGGTACCGGTGGGGGATTCGAGAAGCGCGTGACAGTGACCATCCCGCTGGGCGCGATCGAGAGTGGAGATGAGTCTTCCCATGAAAGCCAGCTGTGAGCCATAAGGCTGGTAAGGGAATTCGACCGGGACTCCTCCGATGTGGTACACATTTCTAGGGTTTTGAGTTTCGATGCTCATCGTCGTCTTCCACTTCGTAGTGTTCGGAGAAGAAGAGTACAGACGACACTACACAGCACAGCACAGCACAGAACAGAGGTTATATGCGCCAGCCGCCAAAGGAAGAAATTGGCGGGAGTTTTTTATGTAAGTTCATTTCAAGTATATGTGAAGCAAGCGCCTTCCTTTGTAATTGACCGACCAAGCGTAGAACCTTGTACGTGTATCAGGGTCCGACTATGGGGTGGGGAATTCCATAACGATTCCGACTCCGTTGGGATTATAAATGGGACATATTAGGGTCTGTTTACTTGCGGGTTTATAAACTTCATTTAGTTTATAAACTTCATTTAGTTTATAAACCCGAGTTTTATTTGTTGGTGGGTGTTTACATGTAGACGAGTTTATTTTCGAATGGGTTTATTCGGGTTTATAAACCTCTAGAAAATAACCTCTTCAATCCAAGGTTATTTTTTTTGGATGAGTTTATTTTTTCCATATACCCGAAATTACCCTCATTCGTATCTTTATAAATCCGACCTTAACATTCACACCCGTGAAATTCCTTTTTTTGAAAACAACCACATTATTGTCATCCACAACTATACCTTCGAGATTTGATTTTTCGATTACCCTCCTATTCATATATATATTGGATTATTCTTTAATTTTTTTAGGGGTAAAAATGTATTTTACCCTAAAATAAACCCAAAAAAAACCCTTAAGTAAACATCTTTATCGAAATAATATATATAAACTGATCGAGTTTATAAACCCGAAAATAAACCATAAACCCATTTAGTTTATAAACCCATAAAAACACAAACTACTACTAAACAGGCCCTTAGACGAGGTTGGGGAATCCGACGGCAGAAGGACCGACAAGGATAGGTACAACTCTTAATCCCGAGCGAATACGGGTAACATTTAGGGCCGTTTGATTTTAACTCCGGAATCGGAAACGGAATGGAAATTAATCTAGTCCATACGTATACCCTTATTCATCATGAAAGTTTTTGGAATCATTTATCGTGGTTTGAAGTAATTGGAGTAGAGTTTGATTAGTTTTGATACCTAGGTTAATAAAATGTGGGGAATCAATTGCAATTTGGCTAGGGTACAAGGAACGATTCCATACAATTTTATGAATAAGGATATAGATATGGACTAAATTCGTTTCCATTCCGTTTACGTTTCCGGAGTTTGAAACAAACGGATCCTTATACTAAACGAGATGGGTATGCAACATTGCGACTCCTCGAACCAAACCCGCCCCCATTTCAAACTACTAACTCCGGGTACCAAAACTGATTGAATCTTAGACCTTGATTCTCTTTTCCTTTTTTTGTCTTTGTTGCTAGCCCCTTGATTTTTTCTTCTTCTGCCCTGACAGGCCGATATGAAATTACACAATCCTGCAGCTTAAGCTTAACAGGAAAGGTCCTACTTGGCAAAAAGTTCCAAAGACCGTTCAACTAGTTATACTCATTGAACAAAATAGTTATACTACTTGAATTGCCAAAATGTAGGCAATTTGCAAGTCCAGTAATTCAAGATCGATGCAACGAAGGTCTTGCACTTTTACATTTCCCTAAATACATGTCCGATTATACATACAATCATAAGTAATTGTACAAAGTAAGAATATGTACAGCAACTAGTGTTGTAGCTTGTCAAAAGGTTAGATTATAGAGCTCATAAAATACTTGCTAAGCGGCTCTTCCCCTTTGCAGTAATGGCGAAAAACATTGTAGACCTCCATTAAGAGCCTCGGAAACCGACTTGTAAAGTAATGATCAAATCCTTCAGGAACCGCTCCTAATGCTTCTTGAATATCTGTAGGCAACTCTCTATAGTGGTTTAACTTGTTTCTTACAACACGTAGTAAGTCTCGAACGCTGTCGTACTTGTACCTTCTATAACGACCAATGTTATCAAGGAATGAGTTGTTTAGCTTTTCATCCCATTTACAACCTAAAGCCTTAGATCCAACACTTTCCAATGCCTTTAGCAACTCTGATTCACTTTCTCTATCTTCTAGTTCAACACGGTCACTTGCATCCCGAAGAAATGAAAGTCGCATATCTGAGTTCCAAAACATTGGATGATGAAATACCTCCACAGCTTTTGGCCTAACAAGCAACAACACAGCGTTCATGAATTTAAGGCATCAATTCAGCAGAATAGCATTGGCAGAACTCTTAGTATAAAACCATACAAACTCAATACTTCGCATACATAAAATATATCCACAATCAAACATATAAGTAGGTATCACACTAAAAGGCTTATTCTTACCTAAGATCTGGATTAGGATTCAAGAGTAGAGTAATGAGATCGAAGGCTTCTGGAATATTCTCCACTAAGAATAGGTCTTTTTTGTTGTTCACTATGTTTGCATCACGTTCATATATATCATCACCAAAGGGATGTTTACCCCCGGTCATGCAGAAAAAGATAACACATCCTAGGCTGAACAGATCCATAGCACGGGTCTGACGACCATTTTTTAGCTGCTCGGGAGATCGCCAACCTGTGCTCCCGACCCCTGCAAGTTTTAACAACATTTTCATAGAAACTTCATTGTAGCTGTAGTGAAAAATAAGGCTGTCGGCCACATATATAATAGTGATAAAGAAACTGATTTGCCATTCCTGGAAATATTAAGAAAAATGTTATGATAAAACTTGAAGTGTATTGGAAAATAATACAAACCAGTAGCATGTTGAGTTAACGAAGTCATGTCTCCATCAAGGCGCTTGCTAATGCCCATATCTGAGACCTTAGCGCAAAAAGTTTTCTCTTTGATTATCAGCACGTTTTGAGGCTTGAGATCACGATGTATAATTCCGATTTCATGAAGATGGGCTAGACCAGCTACTACATCTCTAATAAACAGCAACTACATATCAGTTTACGCAGCCATAAGGAGAAAAAAATGTTCTGTAGTTGATAAAAAAACATCAATAAAAACAATATGAAAATTACGAATTACGAAGCATGCAAACAAAAGCAAAGAAAGAGGATGATTATAAAATTACCTCATCAATTTGACAAGTTGTGCTGATGGATAGCCGTTAGCCCTCCATAATTCAAAATCCGCAGTACGACCTATCCTTTCTTGTAGTTGCACAAAATACTCGCTCAATGAGGAAACATTTGTTGCATTCGTTGCATTATTCGGTGGTTGAGAGTGGAGGTGTATCAAATCATTCAAATTACATGTACACCGCTCAAGAGAGAGATAAACAAAGTCTGAATCGAATTCCATTCCATACCAACGAACAATATTAGGATGTTGATCAGAAGCAATCAGATTTTGAATTTCTTTGAGTGCCACATCATGATGAGTCTGAACAAGTCGTTTTACAGCTACAGGGCGACTATCATAAACGCCCTCTAACACGATTGTCCCATTGCTTCCCTTTGCAATCTCTTTACTAGAAACGTACAACTTCCCAATCTGTCGACCCTCAACATGACCGCTTATTAAACCATTCAAACTCATGTGTGGATATACAATTCTATCAGATGATCCTTCATCTTCGCCACTGTATTCACTAAGCTTGAGCTTATCAATCTGGCCGTTCTTACTCACTCCTGACTTTCGAGTTCTCTTTTTCTTTGTCACTGAAGGCTTCGACTTTAAGTCTTGTTCCTGCTTGAACCCAAAGTAGCGGTGCATAGAAAAACAAACTATAATCAGGAGGAAGACACACAACAATATGAATGATAGCCATGAAGGTTGCCTTAAATAAGTGTCTCCATTCAAAGTATTCGAACCACCAACAGCTAAAGCTAGGGCAGTAACTACAGTACTTTCAGTAGCGGACAAAGCTAGCAGTTCTTCCTTAACACCGCTACTCTGAATTATAATACTTTCTTGATCTGAAGCCGTATCTTGCTCGTAAGAGTACAAAACAAGCTCCTTAGGTCCTGGTAAAGAATATGACGGGTGATCAACAGAGCCAATCAAGGAAGGATGATCAGAATGGGCACGATCACGAATACGGTAGACCATGACATTTCTCTTGCAAGATGTCGGTATACCCGTCTCAGTGGTATCCTCTAACCCAACAGTTTGATGTGTGCTAAAGAACTTTTTGGAACAAGAAATACCCAATCCAGAAGAGAACTCAGCCGTTACATCGGAATACATGAAGTTCCATAAAACACTTCTAGATTCAGAGTAGGCCATGAATGCATAATCTGTTCTTGTGATATAAACCAATTCAACTCCTGCATGACTAGAATTACTAGACTCCAACAACTTTGGAACTGATTCCCCTAATAATGCTGGGGTTTCTCCAACAAATCCCATTTGCATAGGTGAAAAGGTTTGAACCAACGTCCCAGATTTAGCATCCAGCATTATCACAGTAGTAGACATTTGTCCTATGATTGTCGTCCCGTTAACAGAAATAGGTGTACTACTAACGAGATCTCTAACACCCGTTCTAAGTCTCTGAATCACATTCGAAAATCGGGAAAATTAAGCAATGTTCAAAGGTCATTAAGATGAATTCAATCAGATGCAAATTCAAATGTACAACCCTTGAAATTAAATAGGTACACACCTTTCTAATGCCTTTAGCCTTATCGTGCATATAGATTTGCCAATCAAGCCCAACATCTATGTAGCTATCAACGTTTTCGGAAGCTTGATAAGATGAATAGATCGGCACACCGGACTTGTAGGTCCAATGAACCTTCTTCGAATCCAAATCGGCTAGAGACATAGATCCGTCCCATGACACAACAATGACACTATTATTTCTGTCAAATATCAGAAAGTAAAACAATGATCCATAGAAAAAACTAAAAACAATCCGATCAGAGATTGACTGGGGGCAAAACTAAAAGCTTGATAAAATCCAATAAAGCCCTAAATATCACGAAATTGAAATTGAAATTGAAATAGAGAATAACGGAAAGTATTAGATTGAAAGAGGGGAACTCACAAGTGAATTGGGAGTGGGGAGATGGGTAGATGATTCTGATCGGGCAAAGCAGGATCCAAAGCAACGAAACTAGTGGCAAATTTGAGAAGAGAAAGCAAGACGAAAGCAGTCAAACGGCGAGTATTTCTCATCGTCCAAGTGCTGAAGACCTATCAAGTCTGAGAATAGGTGAAGAGAAAGGGGAGAGATATCTGCGGCGATGACATCCCCAAATGCAAGTACAGTTAAGAGGTCTCCGATCAGAAATGGAAATAAGGGTGAAATTTATTTATTTTCCTGTTTTGTTTTTATTTTAGGGGGTTGAGTGTTAATTATAATACTACAGGGGTTAAATTTAATGTTAAAGTTCATAATTTTAGTATGTACATGGGTAGTTGAAGATAAATTTGAAGAAAACTTGAGTGTACAAAGAGAGATTTGAAAGATTTGGTTGATTTTGTTATTACCAAAATAACACATTTTTAAGTTTTTCGGATGAAGGAGAATCAAACAAATTAAATTCACGTATGGGGTAAAAACATTATTTTGAAATCTATAAATTTTATTATGTTGTATTTTATTTTTTTTATTTATGTATTTCGTGCATGTACCGTGACGTCATCTGCCACGGGGCATACACATGCAAACCCTACACCGAGCTCAAACAAAATGGTGACGGGTCTCCCACATATACGTCTCGGTGCAAAATCCAACATATAATTCCTCCCCAAGTATGGTCTCCGCCTACTTACTTGTACAGTGGGTGTGGGATGCCCTAGATTCGTCCAAATTGTCGAGCCACTCTCTCTGACATATAGGCTCAAATATCGAGTCATAGCTTATAGTCCCTCTATACATGGACACTTCTAGATGTCTTGTTCATGTCATAGACTTGCTAGAGTATGGGAACCAAGTAACGCCATAGGCATACATGCTCTCTAAGACACCACTAGACTTGTTCATATCCCGGTCTGACCGGGTTCGAACCGGACTTTATAAAATATTAAACTCGTTTAGACGGACCCGGACTCAGCCCGGCTACCGGTCTTGGGATGGTTGTCGTACCCGGGCGGGGCGGGCTCGCTTGTATCCAATCGCACACCCGTACGATATGTCAAATTCTCCTACTCGGTCTCAACCAGGTGACGTAATCCATGGAGATCTCCTCTCATACCCATTGCGATACTGTAGTGGGTGGAGCTCTCCTCCTGACCTGCGGTGTTCAATCTTGACCCGCTGACAGGTCGCACACTGACTACGTACCTAGCCACATCGGGTTTTAACCCACCCCACCAGAAAGAACGTTCTCACGTCGTGGTACATCTTACTCGCACCTGGTGTACTGAGTAAGGTGTAGTGTGGGCCTCTTGAAAAATCCTCTACGTTGGCTCTGTCCGATGGCACACATACGCGCTCCTGGAGTCTCATCACCTTGTCGGCACATACGGTAAACTGTGGTGCCTCGCCTCGAGACATCTTGTCTCGGATCCTCGTCAATGTCGGACAACTCTCTTGTTTTTGTTGGATCTCTCCCAACAGATCAGGTAGCATCTCCAAGGTAAATAAGTGGTTGTCCAGATTCGGAAACTGGATATACAACTCTAGTCATGCTCGATCCCTCCATAACTGAGGTTGAGCCGTCAGTCGAACTATCGCCTTCTCACGAGGCGTCTTCCTACTAAGGGCGTTGACGACAAAATTCGCCCTTCTCGGATGGTACAATATCTCCAAATTCAAGTACTTAATCGGCTCTAGCCATCTCTTTTGGCGGTTATTCAACTTCCGTTGAGTGAATATATACTTCAGACTCTTATGGTATGGGAAGATTTGACTTGTCACTCCATAAAAAATGACATCATATGATCATATCTTAAGGGCATGCACTACGGTAGTGAACTCTAGGTCCCCCGTCAGGTAGTTCTTTTCATTCCTCAACAATTGTCTATATACATAAGCAAAACCTTTCCTTGTTGCATCAAACACATCTCAAGCCCCACTTGGATGCATCACTATTCCCTACAAAGTCCTCAAGGCTCTCTGACTATGCAAAAAGAAATTGGAGTAGAGGTCACTCACCTCTTCAACTCTTCAAAGCTCTACGGACACGGCTCGGACCAACTAGTCGGGTAACCTTCCTCGATAGGTAGTAAGTGGTCGGGTGATCACTGAAAACCCTTTCGTAACCCGGCGGTAATTGCCCGCCAACTTAAAAAGTTGTGTATATCCTTAACATTCCTTAGAGGTAGTTTCAAAGATACCGACTTGATTTCTGTTGGATCGACCTTGATCTCTCCAGTTATAATTACATGACATAGGAAGCCACATCATACATCCTTAGTTACACTTGGATAACTTGAATATAACTCTTATCCTACATAACTTGTAACACTATCATCGAGTGTCAAGCTTGCTCTTCTCGACTCTAAGAGTAAACCAGAATATTGTCAATAAACACCACTACAACCCGATCCAGAAAAAAAATCGATGAATACCCATCATCAGTTACATAACCTATCGAGCGCACTTGTGATCCCAAATGGCCTCACTAGAACTGGTAGTGGCCATACCGGGTCCGAAATGTCGTCTCAAGTATGTTATGTTCTCTCACTCTCAGCTAGTGGCATTCCGACCTCACCTCGGTCATGCAGAACATTGTAGTCTCATGCAACTAGTCTAGCGATTCGTCAATACGACAAAGGTACTTCTTCTTGTTGTTCACCTTACGCATCTCTCGGTAGTTGAAGTACTACTTCACCGACCCGCCCTTCTTTCTCGCAACAGTACTAGTGTGCCACATGGAGTACGCTAAGCTTGCAGCGTTGCTATCATCTAGCCACCATGGATCTTCCATGCAAGTCTAGAAGGTTGACTTAACTTACTCTCGCGGAAACACATTATCCGTCTCATTGGAACAAATTACCATGTGTCCTCTTTAACTACTTCCATTATGTAAAGCAGCAACTGAAGCCTACGCCTTCCTTTTGCTCTTCTAGTTCTCTATACATTGATCAAACCTTGACATTTTCTTATCAGTGTCATAATCATTTACCCATATACCGATCCAATGACTTAAGAAGGCCGTCTAGGGTCGTTACAGTTCCTCCCTGGGAGGTTTGTTTACAATTACTTGTTTTGAACTCATTTAATGCTACTTGAATAAGACATTCACGCTTCTCCTGATATACTTCACAATTGTCGATATTGAACCACCGGGAAAGTCCTCCAAGGTATTGTTGCCCTTCCTTTATAAATTCACAGTTTCGGTTACTCTTCCTATCTACAACTCGTCAATAATCACCCACACATGTGCGTTCTCGGCTGTCACCGGTTTGTTTGTAGTTAACCTTCTTCAAGGTCAATAACTTACCATTCTTCCCAAACTTTTAATGTTGCTATTCTTTGTGAAGAGTTACCCCCTTCAAGATAATCTGGTTTATACTCTTCTAGCTCATTATACGCTTTCCGCTCCCTTCTTCTGTGAGATAACTATACCTTCTCGGGTTGTGATGTGTCATTTGACCCACTTTAATAGACTTAACCACTCTTCCATGATGGTTTGTAAGCGCGTCTTCTCAAATACTCTAACCTTAGTTATCATCCACTCGCGTTTCTCTTGGTTGCATTGGTATCTTAAGTCTTTCGATTAGTAAAAGACCAATGTGGAGTCTCGTATCCTTTTCGAGGCCATTTTCTATACACACTTCCTTCTTCTTGGCATTGCTTAAATATTATCACTATAACAGAAACGCGAGTGGATGATAACTAAGGTTAGATTTTACTACTAGGATACTAGCATACCCCATGTATATATAAATATATATTATATAATAACAATATAAACAAATATATAATTCTAGCATATATCTACTAAGATACTACGCTGGGCGCCGAGATCCGCGGAAGTAGTGGTGATCCCCGTACATTCTAGCCCAGACCGACTATGCACATGCTTTGAAAACCAAATTTTTTTAAAAAAACTCAAACGCCTTTCGGGTTCCATTTATTTATCAATTCGGCATTTAGAAGATTGTGAGTGCCATTTTTATCAACCTAGGGTCTGATACAATGTTGTAACATCCTAAATTCTCAAAAATCGAAATGCTACGAGTTAGGACCTCACAATGGGTTCTGACCCTAGCGTGACAAAAAGTTCACCGGATTTTACAACATGGCACAAATAAATATAAAACCGAAATAGATAAAATATCCAAAATGTCATGACACAGAAACAAGAGTAACTCCCAACCGGTACTGACACTACAATGTCAAATGCAACATGGAATATAAATTCACATCCCGTCCTATAATGTACGGGAACCCCAAATGACCACTTCGACTGGATCACTCGACAACATGCATATCTTTCAGGCCATCTACAAAAATGGTTAAAACCGTTAGCTAACATTCTATATATCAGAATAACAGTAATATCACACACACATATCAACAAGATATACAACATAACATGCTCACACATCAACCGGTCATTATCTTGTTTACGTGATTCACTTTAGTAATTCAACTTCTTTTGTGGCATGAGGATCTCCCGAACCTCACCTTTGTCCCCTTATACCAACAGGACTGGATCCGATGCATCTCACCATGTACCTGTCTGGAGTAGTCACAAAGAACCTCCCAGTCTCCTGTAGAACTGGACAAGGTGTCACCGCCCGTTATCAATTGGGCCAAACAACAACAAAAGATTGTCCTAGCAAGTTGTTATAATAACACACAAGCACAAACCACTACTACAGTTAAGCTAACACACAAAAGGCAACTAAGTAAGTCCAAGGGGCTTACCTGTCTCGAGGTAATCCCAGCTATAAACCATGCGCAGCTTCCCGCAGGAAAGTACTCTACGCTAGATCAAACAAGACACACAATCAACAACTTTCCGTCATGCTAGAAGTCCTCAGCTTCTAGTCTCAGTGATCTCTACAAGATCATATAACAACATGTTAGAAGGTTCTTACTTATAGCCTCAATGATCTCTACAAGATCACATAACCATATGCTAGAAGGTTCACACTTCTAGTCTCAAAGGTCCGCTCACAGTCATATAAAAATATGTTAGGATGTTCCCAACTCCTAGTCTCAAGATCCTCACAAGATCAACAATACAACACCACTCTACATTCTCACAAATCTTCCACAAACCACCTAAGGTGTTCGAACCAAAAAACTCACTAGGACAGCAAGAAAGGAACACATACCAAAACGGGGTACCTTCTGGAGGCATGACGCGACCACGGAGACAAGAAGGCGTGCTCGCGGAAAGGAATACATGGCGCGACCACAGATCCAAGAGGCGCACCCGTAGCTTGGAGCAGGGGCGGATCTAGGGGGGTAACGGGGGGTACGGTGTCCCGGCTTGCGACCTCGTTTTGCCTAAGGAAGCCTGAGGAAGGGGGGAAAAGAAGGGAAAAAATCCTCCTTAAAACATAATATGATGCACATTGTTCTACTAACTCATTTGGTAGAGGAAGAGAAATAGTTATTTGGAGATGAAGGTTCAAGTCCCAGGAGTAGCAAAAATTTCTTTTAATTTTATTTTAAGCAAATTACAACATATTTAGATGGAAAAATTAAGTATTGTTTATTATTTCATTAACTCTTAACTAATACAATAAAATTAATATAATTTTTAAATACAATAATTCTTCAACCACTATCTAATTTATTTGACAATATATTTATAAACAAACTAAATATATAAAATTTAAAATTAAAAATTAAAAGCTCTAATTTATAGTACAAAATTTAAGTAAACTTTTATTTATTTATTTAATTTATAGATTTTAATTGTTTAATTTCAAATTTAATATGCAAAATATCTTATAAAAGAAAATTGTGCCCCTCCAACGAAAAATTTGTGGCTCCGCCACTGGCCTGGAGCAGGTGGTGCACCCGCGGCATGGTGTTAACGCACCCGCGTCCTGATGGTAGCGCACCCGCGGCTACATAAGGTGGAGCACCCACGATCTGGTGCAGGCACAGCGGTGCATTGTTCCTGTAGTTTGCGCGACAAAGGTAGAGGTTGGTGTACGTCCACGGGCAGGCTCGCTGTTACGAAACTCAGGAGGAAAAGGAGGGAGGGGTAGAAGCCTGCTGCTTGGGTGCTCGAAGTCGAAGGAGGCAAGAGACCGCTGGTGTTGGCCGGAAGACGACGACAAGAGCGAGGTGGCCGGCTCCGCTCGCTGGCTATGCGAGGAGAGGAGGGTTAGTGATGTGGAACCATCTCCAACACAAGGACCAGTTACATGTTCAAAGGCCAAAGCATTGAAGGACAAACCAGCGACCCTTTCACCTTCTTTAGATTCAATCATGGATGGAGAGATCACGAGGTCAAGAGAAAAGGCGATTCAAGATGAAGTTACAAACATACTCAAGACATGTACGCTCAAGGAAACTCTTCTCACTCACAAGAGTTCTTGGTTACCTTACTAACTTTTATAGAAGAGTCAAGTCATGACCAAGAAGATCTATCGAGCAAAGAAGAAGAATAGTGCAAGGAAAAGCCTCAGAGAAGGAATATCGACCCAGTCAAATATGTCGAGTTTTCCAACAGGAAAATCGTCGATCTTTTGTCCGATTTTTCCTTCCTGAGACGCGTTTTGCAAGATCCGGGCATGATCTTCTATCTTTGGCAATTATATATTTTAGTTGGTTCCTTAAAGCTCTTAGACTATTTTAAGGGATTGTTCGTATAGATTTTATGTTTATAGTTTTTATACTTTATATGTCTTAATGATATATTTGCAAGATTATCTTTAAGTGTATATTTCCTAGTTTTCATAGGTTAATCTCCCTTATAAATAGCCTTAGTGGGGGAGATTGTTTGGTAGATTAGATTTGATATTTTTCACATCTTTGTGAGAGTTGCAGCTTCGTTTACGGAGCTTGTATTTTTATTCAATAATCATTCAATCAAAAAGAGAGTTTTTGGTTGAATTGTTGTGAAGTCCTTGCTAGATTGTGCTTGTGTGTGTTAATCTTATTGAAGGTTGATGCTCTTGGTCAATTCTAATCCCTCCTTGTACTTGTCTTATTAGAAGACTTGTGTAAGGTAAATGCGGGTTAAGGTAATCTTCTCGTTTAAGGGTTTTGACACATCATTGGTCAAGGTTCTTTTGCGGAACTATCTTAGTTTATATCTTCCTATATCTTTCATTTATTATTCCATAATCATCTTATTATCTTTCCATATCATCCACTAATCCGTATTATATGTTTACAGAAAAATCGACATGTTCTTCCTTAAAAATCGACCGATTTTCTATATAGAACAACCCGATTTTTATCCCAGTTAAGGACTTTCAATCTAGATCGGAAACTACGGCTTAACCCTGCATCAAAAGTGGTATCAGAACTAAGCGATTGAAGTCCGAACGTTCATAAAAAGGTTTGATTTTTATTTGAGTCTTTTTTTAGTCATATAAAGTCGAGTCTTTCTTGTTCACCATCTTCGCAAGATTATTTGAGTTTGACGTGCGTTAAATTGTGTAAGTTCTGGAAGAGAGGAACACCATCAGCCAAATACAAGCCAGTCGTTCACCTTGAAACCTCGCCAACACAAAAAAAAAAAGAACAAAAACAAAAATTGTGCTTCAAGCCAAGATCTTTTCTAGTAGTTAAGATCTTACCCATCTTTTGTCAAAGCAGCATTACAAACACTTCTCCCAGCAGTAAAGATCATAAGGAAACCAAGAGTAACAGTCCAAGAGAGATTCTTGAACGCCCAATCCAAAAGTCGATTTGTCCGAAAAATCGGCTTGTTCTTCAGAAAATCGCTCGATTTTCTATCCGATTTTTGCTACTGTTGTCAATTTTTCGAAAAAATTTTTAGGCATACTTTGCAAAATCCAAGTGCACCCTGTGCAAGAGTATTACAAAAGGAGAGTTTCAGTATATACCTTGAATCAGTAAAGAGTTATATCCCTACCCAAATCCGAACCGGCTAACTCTCTTTCTTAACTTCATAACTCAATGTACGTTCTTCTCTCTTCTGAATCTCTTGTGTGCGTTTCTTTAGCCTCTTTTCTATTCTAAACACTGGGTCTTTTCTTTGAGTGTGATAGTTAGTATCTATACTTCTTAGCACACCAGTTGTCTATCCGCAATATTTTCTTCCTACCTTGTTGTGTGTGGAGTAAACTTCTAACAAGATTCCTTAACCATCGCACCTCACAAGACCCTTTAACCAAACCAAGTTGACTACTTGATTCAGTCAAGGAGTTATAGTGAGGTCAAGGCGCTGATTTGTAAAGAAGCATTAATTCATACAAGTCAATTCCATCAAACCAGCTTGTGATAACACAACATGAGCGTGAGTGCGAGAGAAAACAAGTACGACCTTTCGTTTTCTCTAACCTTACAAGTTTGTTGTTATTGTGCGTGTTTGTATAGATGTCAGGAAGAGATAGTCCACGCGGATCTCAGAAAGACAATACTTCGGATATAGCGGACATGTTCAAGCAAATTATGACCAAGATGTCTAACATGGATAAACGACTTAAACAAGTGGAAGCAAGACCCAATGTAGACTACCGATCTGAATCTCGCCTAAGATTCGATCCGAAGGCTGTTTATGAAGTAGGCGGGAGTTCTGTAAATCCGCCACCACCAACACAACCTCTTGTTCAGCTATAAACCATCAACCGATGCCCGGTAATTGCAACACCCTAAATCCACGGGACTCGGAGTGTCACATTGGGCTAGGATTTCATAGTGGATCCTGACCCTAGCCTGACAACAAGTTCATTGGACCTTACAACATGACACTAACAGATATAAAACAAATACATAAAACTGTAAAAACTATATAACCAAAGGTAAACAACAACATAGCCGAGTATATAAAACAACATCCTCACACAAGAGGTACAAAAGATCATCCTCACACAACATAACAACCCCAAACCAACCACCTAATGTACGAGAGTCTTCGGCCTGTCACCTTGCCAGATCACCCAGCAACGCCTAACCTGCAAACATCTACAACACGGTATGAAACAGTTAGCTAACCATGCATATATAAGGTAATACATAAGCACAAACACAATCATGAAAGATAAACACCTCAGCATGCTATCACACATTTACCCATTTTATCATCTTCATATAATAGTCATTCACTTAAATCGTATATACATAGATAGATGAAAATATATGACACAAGGACCGTATCATCCCCGCCTTTGAGTGCAATGTTCAGCTGTACGAGTATCGGTCACACAATCCGTGTACCCTATGGGAGTGGATTGTGCCCTTCCTGTAAACCAGTCTGACCCGACGTCATAGAACCTCCCAGACTCCATGGCAGGATGAAAGGGAAAGGTTATCACAGCCACGCATACGGGGCGATCAATAAAACATAGGTCGGTATAAACAAAATCTCATGCTATCATAGCAAACATAATAAGCACACACCACTCATGCAAACACCCAATATAGGGATGGTAGCTAAGTAAGTCCTACGGACTTACTTCAACCTCGTACGCATCTCAACCAAAAACAACCTCCAATCCTGAGAGAGGGGCACTGCCTAATAACAAGATATAGAAAGATATCAACCTCTATTCATCAAAGGGGTCACACCTAGACCCAAAGGGATCCATAGGGATCATACTTAACCCCAAAACCTTAACCGACATCAACCTAAGTCCTTAAAGCCGTACAAGGCATAAACCGATCATAACCTCAACCAAACACATCCTCACACCCCTAACATGATCCTATACACTCACAATAGGAAAGGAGGGAACAAAGGCATCCTAAGATAAGCCTAGAAGCAACACACACCTGCAGAACCAAGTTCAACACCAAGCTGGTGCAGGTGGCCACAAGGACGGCTAGGAGGTGGCGCAGGGGTGGCTCACTGTTGGCGTTGGGGCGGTCTAGAGGTGGCGCAGGGGCGGCTGGTGTGCAGAGACACACCTTCAGCTCCTTCTTGCTTCTTCAATCGATCTCTTCACTCCTCTGTCAACCAACATCCGTACACACACACATATACATACATATACACACTAGATAAGCCAATCAAGGCTACGACAAGATCAATCTTGTGGATCCTAAGCTAAGGAGAAAAGAAAGAGCATAGAAAGGAAGAAAAGAAGAAAGAAAGGGAAGAAGGAGAGAGATCTCACCAAGCTGAACCTAAACAAGAGCAGAGCTCTATCAACACCTCAAGGTTGGCTCACAAGCACAACAACAACAACCATCACAATCAGCAATAAGCCAAGCTCACAAGCATACAAACTCACTTAAACTCCAACAAAGATCAAGAAGAGATCCAAGGGAAGAGAAGAGGAGAAGATGAACGTAGGGAGAGATGGAGCGGGAGAGAGAATGGGGTAAACCCCCATCTGGAGGAGAAGAAGAGATTATAAAGGAAAAAGGCTGCAGCCCACCACAAACCGCAGGGGCAGCTGGCCTGGCCGCAGGGGCGACAAGCCAAGGGCGCAGGGGCGGCCCACTACAACTCCAAGGAAGAAAGACAGCTGCGTCTCACCTGAAATGCAGGTGCGGGATCTCTCGAAGACTAAGGCTCTTACAATAATAATCACTCTAATCAATTCCTTAATGCATATTGCAATCCACTTTTTGGTGACGAATTTCTGGACATGAGTGATGAAGAGGATGAGGGCCTGTGGAGAGAGTACCCACGATGTCATCAACGAAGAGGACGCTATAATGAGCACCATTGGCCTCAGCAGGATAATGACGGACTTGGGAAAGTCAAGGTTAAAATTCCGAGTTTCGAAGGTAGATGCAATCTGGATGCATACATGGAGTGGGATACCAAAATTGAACAACTTTAGTCTTGTCATAACTTTAGTGAGCAACGGAATATTCAACTTGTTGTGTTAGAATTCCAAGGCAACGCTCTCATTTGGTGGGATCATCTCATCAAAGAACAGAGAAGAGCGGGAGAACCGGACATCAACACTGGGGAACGCATGAAAGCCTTGATGAAGGCTAGGTTCGTGCCGCCGCACTATGGTCGGGAGTTGAGACAACGCTTAGAGAACCTCAAACAAGGTTCCATGACCGTAGAGGAAGTCTACACTGTAACACCCCAAGTTCTCGGAACTCGGGGAGCTACTGGTTGGGACCTCACAATGGGTCCCGACCTTGTTTTAACAACAACATTACTTGGATCTTACAACAAGGCACAAATGTACTTAAAACAATTTCGAAACATAATATTTTTATTGTATGAATGTACACATGTGACAGCCTTACAAAACATAAACATATACATAACATGCATGCTGTATGGGAAACTCCCCCGTCCCCATCTAATGAGTACGTGGACCCGGCTGACCATCCGTTCCGGATCACTCTACAACTGTCTATCTCTACGAATCTACAACACGGATAAACCGTTAGCTAACAATCCAAAAATAAGCAGAATAAGGATAGCACAAACACAAATAAGGTAACATAAACAATCATCATGCTGGCACACAATCCGGTTATTATCTAGTAGTTAAGTGATTCACCTTAATCCATTTTACAGTTGTGGCACGAGAAATCTTAAGAGTTCTCGCCTCCGTTCCTTATCCAACTGGGTGTAGGTCTAGCTTACCTCCGCCGGTAGCATCACTACAAACCGAGTGTGGACTAGTCCCTAAAGAAACCCCCAACGCCCTCAAGCTAACTGAGCAGAATGCCACCGCCCGTTACTCTTAGGCCAAAGTATAGGTCGGTAGATAATTACTACTAAAATATAACTATAAACATATCATTCACACACCACCATCATTATCCACACTCATATCTAGAAGTCAGCTAAGTAAGCCCAAAGGACTTACCTGAGTCAAGTCGCAACTCTCTTAATCTCAACTCGGTATGTAACCGTAGGAACTCAATTGCCTGTTATACAAGACAAGGGGATCAATAATGTATCCCACTTTCTTAGAAGTCTCCAAATTCTAAGATATAAAAATCGATCAACAAGAGATTACCAAAATACCCTTATACAGGTAAATGACCATTTTACCCCTGGTCCCGAAACTTCTAAAAATTTCATAATTTATGTTTAAACTCTTATTTGAGACTAACTAACCATATTCTACTCCCTAGGATGATTTTAGGTAACAATTAGAAAAACCACCCATTTTCTATTTCTCGCAAAGTCACTAAAGTCCAATTACAGCTTCAAATATGAATAATCTTATAAAAATTTCGAAATAACTCCCTAGGTCATCTATGATATCCTATCTACTCATAGGAGAAAGAATTTCTTAAAACTGTTAAAGCATCGCTTCTACAAAAATTTCTAAAGTTGGGTACAACACTTAACAAGCAGCACATTGTCTTAACTTTTAAAAAAAAATCATAACTCCTAAACTACTCGCTGTATTTATCCCAAATTTTGATATGTTCTACTATTAAATCTCATCTCTAATATATCCAAAATTCAGACGCAAAGGAGATCAAAATCCTATTTAAAACTATCTCACAAAATCGAATTTCAGCACAACAGAAAAACTGCTTACGACTCCATCTTTGAAAAAAATCATAAATCTCAAACCACTCGCTGGATCCCTCTCAAATTTTAATATGTTCTACAAAAATATGTCAACCATATCATATCCAAAATTCAAGTCCAACGGAGATCAAGAGCTTATTCAAAACCATCTCACAAAACAACATCACTTGCTGTTTTCCCCAACTCTCAGCACATATATAAAAACGTCGACTTTGAGACACTATAACTATCACACCGTAACTCCGATTGTTCCCAAATTTTAGTATCATATACTATGCCACACTGACTACAACATATCCGAAATTCAGCAAGAAAGGAGGAGTCTAACTTACCCAAATCTGGGCCCGAAGTTGGATGCTCGACAAAGTCGGAAAAAGCTGAGAAAATGTAACAGTTCCTTGTGTTGCTTCTTAGCTGTAGTATATAGGTTTCAACAATGGTTCAGAGACAACTATTAGCACATATATATATATATCTATATATATATGGAGTGAAGCAAGGGAAGTGGTGTGGATCTTACTCGGCTTACAAGGCTCAAAGTGCTTTCGTGCAAGACCGAAAAGGGAGGCTCTTGCTACTGTTGTGGGTGTCTCGTGCAGTAGGGAAGCGAAGGCCATCTGCTTGCTGGTGTTTATGTCCATGAAGATGACTACTGTGTGCAGAAACATATGGTGTGCAGAAAGGTTGCAGCAGCAAGATCTCGTTGAAGAGAAACGGTTTAAGGGAGAGGTGGTCTGGTGCAGCATGGTGTGTCACGGTCGGTCCTGGTCCAGAGAACGGCACTGCTGATCCTTCCTAGGTGGAGCAGGAGATCCTGGGGCAAGGTATGGTCTGCTCAAGGGGTATCTTGGCTGAAGTCGTGTAACTGTCATTGAAGGCTGAAGACGTGAACCATGGCTTGGATCCGGAGGCAGCGACTTGGTATGGAGTCCGCTGAAGGTAGAAGGGAGAAGCGGCCGATGGGACTCCTGGCCTGACCGCCGTAGTCCAGTGATGAAGAAGCAGCGCCGGTTCCACGAGAAGAAGGGCAGGGACGTGCGAGAGAGGAGAGGAGGCAAGGAGAAGGAAAGGCTAGGGATCGAATGCGAAGAATCCGTAACTTACCCTATGGATGTATCTGGACGCGAAGGAGGAGGGAGGTGAGGAGTTGCACCGCGTGATCCTAGGGAGCGTTTAAGGTAAGAAGATCTGCTCTCCATCTGATTCTGTATATGCGTTGAACGGTTGCCTCACAACCGGGCTGGCTGCGCTCTTCACTTCCGGACGGGCCTGAGCAACGGGCTGGACACGATCTGGGCCAGCGCTCTCTCAAGGACGATGCAGGGATGGATAAAGGGACAAGTTGTTGGAGTAGGCCAACGGACTGGGCTAAAAAAATAGGAAGAGTGGGCTGAGATTGGTAGGAGCTTGTCAAGGCCTTGTCAAAACTCGTCATGGCCTTGCCAAGCTCGTGCATGGTCTTGTCACGACCTCGTCTTGATCTCGTCAAACCTTGTCATGGTCTCATCTTGTCCTTGTCTTGGTCTCGTCTTGATCTCGTCACTAGGATGTCATGACCTTGTCAAAGACAAGTCATGATGTAAACTAGGGTTTGATGGATTAGGGTTTGCTATAAAAATCTTATCATTTTATGTGGAGTGAGGTGACATAAAATGATAAAATTTCTAGATTCTGCGTCTGACTAGATAGACATATAGGGCTCAACGGCTCGAATCCGGTTTGCTACGGAGATAAATGAAATAAAAATTCCGGATATTACATCAGTACCCCCTTAAAATAAGTTTCGTCCCGAAACTAAAAAGAAGACTCGTAATGTCGGAGTCCATACAAAAGAACTAAAGCGCCGGAAAGAGGTCACAACGGTCGAGTTCTGATTTGTATCTGAAATAGCCGGAAGAAATATTTCTGGGTATTACATCAATCCCCCCTTAGAATAAGTTTCGCCCCAGAACTTAAAGTACGCCAGTCATAAGGTCAGTCCTGAAGGTACGAATCTAGTGTATCTACTTGTTACTACACAAGAGTCATCGTTTCCACATATAAGTATCCGGCATCTCAAGGTCACCAATAACACACATCCTGACAAAGCACTCAAGCATGAAATAAACAAGTATTCACACAATATAACACAAATATAGGGCCAAGCCCTAACTCGTCGCTCCCTAGATTACAACTATCTCCACAAAGGTCTCTGAAAGGTTATGCCTCATATTATCCATAGTATTCTTGGTAGCCTCGCCGGCTTTTCATAAAACCACTAGCTCTGAAATCTTTCCATGTACAGACCTCACAAGTGCCTGCTACCACGTTCTAGCGTGGTTACTTGATATTTACCGGTATCATCCGGCTTAATTACCTGCTCCTCTAAGCCGATGTCCTAACCTTTGTCTGGTAAGTATCCCTCAACTGAATCCATAGAAAACTGGGATTACACTCTCCAATAGGGTGAGGATTACTAGTCCATCAATCACTTATAACCCACTTTACAGCCTCAAGTGGTCGCATTTTGCAACTCACTTCCAGATCCTTTGATGACCGTACAAAAATAACCTAGTCAACTTTCTTCCCTTCGTTATGATTACTTGACTACACACTCAAGCCAAAGGTCTTAGACCTCCACCTGCACTTTACCAAGTGCCTAATGCTCTTCGTATCACGACCCACTGACTTGTCTTTTAATATGACACATTCATCTTATTCCTCAGGTAAGGAATCATCACCTTTACCCTTTTATAGTCTATCACTTGAGACACAAATCCAGTGGTCATCATCTGCATTTACTTCGCCTTTTTATAATATTTATCGATCTCTAATATATTGTTAGCTTAACCTTAGGCTTCTCACGTATTTTTTTTTTCAAGGTCTTGGGTGACATAAAATATGTCCGGAATGACGGTATTAGATACAAGGTGATCTCACATCACCGTTATTTGCTCACACTACTCAATAGTTGTTAACATTGTCATGTGTCCTATAATATCCCTCTTACTCAAAACGCAACTCAACTCCATTCCGATATATAATTCTCCTTATACTCTACTCTGGAGATTATATTTTATATATGTACGGGTACTGGTTTGTAAGTACACTCTCATAGCTTCCTTTTCTTATATGTCTTTCGATTCAACTTGAGAATTACTCACCTTGAGCTTGTTGGAGCAGGCCCTACACAACACCTTTATTACTTCGTTACTTCCTTTCTCATGACACCAAGAACTAATTCTAAAGTACCCTGCTAGGTACTAAATTCCAAATTTACTGATCTGCCAACAGCTGACGAGGTTGGCATGCTTCACTTGGATCTATAATGGGGTACCACTCTCTTTCTATACTTCTGTGTGCACATACTTTCTCGTCTATCTAGATGGTGATACAGTTCTTCTACAAAATTTCTTGTCACTCCATGTAGTCTATTGCACGTTCCTTCCAAACGAAATGTATTTCACAAATTATCATCGTCTTAAACTCGACACGTCATTTTCTGTCCTCTCGAGTTCTTAGTTTTGTGGGTTAGGACTCATCACGCTTTCGCTGCGCTACTTTGATAATTATGTTGTCACTCGCTACTCGTAAGGACATTTCCCCTGAGTCCAAAATGATGGACCCCAAAACTCTCCCTCTCCATTACACCATAAGTCCTATCCGGATGAAATATCAAGTACCTTCCTTACTTGCCTTAAGGAACTAAGATAACGGTTGGAAGACGACCACTCCCGTTTACTTTTGAAATTCTTCTAACACGATTCTCTTCATGCCTTTAATTAATCAAAGAAGGTTGTCATTACCTACTTGCGGAAATCCTTCAAGGCGTCGGTAAGGCTAATTCATAAATCCACAGTCACGACTATCTCTTCTTAACTGCACATAACTCACCCATACCAGCAACACTTGCACGTCCTCCGTTGACATTGGTTAGTCTATAGTTGACTTACCTCAATATCTCGTACTCACTCTTCTCATACTTCCACTGGCATAAAATTCCCGGTAAGCACTAACTACTTGGTTAATCCCTTTTTCCTTCGTTAGCTCGTTCTATCTCTTTCACTGCCGTTTTCCTTAGAGTCAACTCTCTTTCTCGAGTCCCCTAGGTCATTCTCACATGTTCCTTCATTTGTGTTGTTTATAATATTTCTCTGTTGAACTCCATTGACTCGGCTACCGGCCTCCTACTCCTTTTGATACTGACTTCGTGATTCCTCACCCTTTTTTTTTTTTTTTTTTTCTCACGAGGTCAAAACTTCTCTACACTTGTGGGTTCTATCTTCGCTCTTACACTTAATTGTAGGTCTTCTTTCCGTGCATCTCTTAGTCACAAAGGTTCCTTTCGCAGATATCGTAGGAGAATCATCATTTTTCCTTGTATGAAATGATACGCATACTCTGTCTTGGCTGACATGGAACCCTATCTAAAGTGTATACTTCTTACTCCTCTAGTTCTCCTCTTAAAATCCGTTTGTACTAGTTGTGATCTGTACCTTTTTCCTAGCCGGTAAGTAGTAATTCACTTACACAATTCTCTCGGTCTCAAAACACATAAGGGTCATTTCTGTCGTCTAGTCTTTCCTCTTAAGTTCTTAATTAGAGTTACTGACGCGTCTCCTTATCTGCCAACCAGTTACTACTGGTTGACCTGCACGTGTTAGGACTCAGTTATTACCAACTAGTCTTTAGTTGATCTTCTATAAGATCACGGACTTATTGTTCTTCTATTTTTTTTGAAGTTTGATACGCTTGGTGAAATCTATCTCTCCCAATTTCTTTGTTAATACTCCTTCAGCTCCTTCCAAAGTTGCATTTCTCTTATTCTCTTATGGGATCACTATATTCTTCTGAGTCTAGTCCTAATATTCATTTGCCGTCGATGAGTTTGTCATGTCTTCCACGATAACTTGTAAGCGTGTCTTCACAATTCTTCTTACTTTGTTCATCGTTTGTTCGGGTTTCCTTGATATGACCGTTAATGTTGGTAACTTAGATCTTTATGTGAATGAGAAGTTATTATGGACTCTCTAGTCCACCAAAATAACTTTTCCACATTCTTCCCTTAGTTTGGTGTTGTGTTGTAATGCCACATTTATAGAATTCCGTTGTCTTAATTTCAGACTTTTACTGTATTTGATACTTACGTCATGATTTCTTGCAAACTCTTGCATCTCTGAGCAAGTCAAACCGTCTCTATGATGATGAAATTTATTTCACGTCTTTAAACTCATTTGTCAATGGTTGTCTTTGTACTCCTTTAATTCTTCGCCTCAGGTCAGCACCTTATCTTCTTTGTACTCTCATGCCCATGCTTACATGTGGCGGCGTTTGCCTTGATTGTAACATCTTTTATTCTGCAAATCTTGGTTGTACTCCGTTCTGTATGATTCTTGTTCCCTTATCGTTATCTCTAATCCGACCTCTCGTCGTCTCTTACATGATTCTTCTAATTCATCTCTCAGCCTCATACGACCAAGTCCCTTGTATGACTTCCTGTTCCTTCTGCCTGAGTTGACTCGGGGATTCCTTTCCCATCGGACGGTACTTGTGGTGAAAATTGTCTCCACATCTGTACTTCTTTGCCCACTCGTTCTTCGGATGATTTATATGGTCACAAGGACGCCCACCAGAGTATAACACTCAATCCTTGGTCTAAATCCATTATCTTGTGTTGAAAACTCTTCAAGTCCGTTATCGATTTATCATGAGGCGATAAGTGATTCATGATATCATAACTAAAGGATATAAGGTATCCTTTAGGATACTAACATGCTAAACATACACATTTATATAATCATACATTAAAACATATCAATATAAGTCTATATACGAACTCACTTATCATTCCAAGTTGCAGAGATCCACGGAGAACGATGGTGGTCCGACGTACTACTAACCCAACAACCCGACTATGCACGTGTGTAAAAACAGAAATCCGTTTTGAAAATCTTAGACCCCTTTCGGGTTCTGGTTATTTTATACATTCGGTCTTTTAGAAGATTTTAAGTGCCATTGTTGCCAACCCAGAGCTCTGATACCATGTTGTAACACCCCAAGTTCTCGGAACTCGGGGAGCTACTGGTTGGGACCTCACAATGGGTCCCGACCTTGTTTTAACAACAACATTACTTGGATCTTACAACAAGGCACAAATGTACTTAAAACAATTTCGAAACATAATATTTTTATTGTATGAATGTACACATGTGACAGCCTTACAAAACATAAACATATACATAACATGCATGCTGTATGGGAAACTCCCCCGTCCCCATCTAATGAGTACGTGGACCCGGCTGACCATCCGTTCCGGATCACTCTACAACTGTCTATCTCTACGAATCTACAACACGGATAAACCGTTAGCTAACAATCCAAAAATAAGCAGAATAAGGATAGCACAAACACAAACAAGGTAACATAAACAATCATCATGCTGGCACACAATCCGGTTATTATCTAGTAGTTAAGTGATTCACCTTAATCCATTTTACAGTTGTGGCACGAGAAATCTTAAGAGTTCTCGCCTCCGTTCCTTATCCAACTGGGTGTAGGTCTAGCTTACCTCCGCCGGTAGCATCACTACAAACCGAGTGTGGACTAGTCCCTAAAGAAACCCCCACCGCCCTCAAGCTAACTGAGCAGAATGCCACCGCCCGTTACTCTTAGGCCAACGTATAGGTCAGTAGATAATTACTACTAAAATATAACTATAAACATATCATTCACACACCACCATCATTATCCACACTCATATCTAGAAGTCAGCTAAGTAAGCCCAAAGGACTTACCTGAGTCAAGTCGCAACTCTCTTAATCTCAACTCAGTATGTAACCGTAGGAACTCAATTGCCTGTTATACAAGACAAGGGGATCAATAATTTATCCCACTTTCTTAGAAGTCTCCAAATTCTAAGATATAAAAATCGATCAACAAGAGATTACCAAAATACCCTTATACAGGTAAATGACCATTTTACCCCTGGTCCCGAAACTTCTAAAAATTTCATAATTTATGTTTAAACTCTTATTTGAGACTAACTAACCATATTCTACTCCCTAGGATGATTTTAGGTAACAATTAGAAAAACCACCCATTTTCTATTTCTCGCAAAGTCACTAAAGTCCAATTACAGCTTCAAATATAAAATTCGAATAATCTTATAAAAATTCCAAAATAATTCCCTAGGTCATCTATGATATCCTATCTACTCATAGGAGAAAGAATTTCTTAAAACTGTTAAAGCATCGCTTCTACAAAAATTTCTAAAGTTGGGTACAACACTTAACAAGCAGCACATTGTCTTAACTTTTAAAAAAAATCATAACTCCTAAACTACTCGCTGTATTTATCCCAAATTTTGATATGTTCTACTATTAAATCTTATCTCTAATATATCCAAAATTCAGACGCAAAGGAGATCAAAATCCTATTTAAAACTATCTCACAAAACCGAATTTCAGCACAACAGAAAAACTGCTTACGACTCCATCTTTGAAAAAATCATAAATCTCAAACCACTCGCTGGATCCCTCTCAAATTTTAATATGTTCTACAACAATATGTCAACCATATCATATCCAAAATTCAAGTCCAACGGAGATCAAGAGCTTATTCAAAACCATCTCACAAAGCAGCATCACTTGCTGTTTTCCCCAACTCTCAGCACATATATAAAAACGTCAACTTTGAGACACTATAACTATCACACCGTAACTCCGATTGTTCCCAAATTTTAGTATCATATACTATGCCACACTGACTACAACATATCCGAAATTCAGCAAGAAAGGAGGAGTCTAACTTACCCAAATCTGGGCCCGAAGTTGGATGCTCGA
This sequence comes from Fagopyrum homotropicum, assembly GCA_033239125.1. NCBI lineage: Eukaryota > Viridiplantae > Streptophyta > Magnoliopsida > Caryophyllales > Polygonaceae > Fagopyrum > Fagopyrum homotropicum. Next base: position 20,359,147 of record BSWB01000006.1, read on the forward strand.
CAAAGTCGGAAAAAGCTGAGAAAATGTAACAGTTCCTTGTGTTGCTTCTTAGTTGTAGTATATAGGTTTCAACAATGGTTCAGAGACAACTATTAGCACATATATATATATATATATATATATATATATATATATATATATATATATATATCTATATATATATGGAGTGAAGCAAGGGAAGTGGTGTGGATCTTACTCGGCTTACAAGGCTCAAAGTGCTTTCGTGCAAGACCGAAAAGGGAGGCTCTTGCTACTGTTGTGGGTGTCTCGTGCAGTAGGGAAGCGAAGGCTATCTGCTTGCTGGTGTTTATGTCCATGAAGATGACTACTGTGTGCAGAAACATATGGTGTGCAGAAAGATTGCAGCAGCAAGATCTCGTTGAAGAGAAACGGTTCAAGGGAGAGGTGGTCTGGTGCAGCATGGTGTGTCACGGTCGGTCCTGGTCCAGAGAACGGCACTGCTGATCCTTCCTAGGTGGAGCAGGAGATCCTGGGGCAAGGTATGGTCTGCTCAAGGGGTATCTTGGCTGAAGTCGTGTAACCGTCATTGAAGGCTGAAGACGTGAACCATGGCTTGGATCCGGAGGCAGCGACTTGGTGTGGAGTCCGCTGAAGGTAGAAGAGAGAAGCGGCCGATGGGACTCCTGGCCTGACCGCCGTAGTCCAGTAATGAAGAAGCAGCGCCGGTTTTACAAGAAGAAGGGCAGGGACGTGCGAGAGAGGAGAGGAGGCAAGGAGAAGGAAAGGCTAGGGATCGAATGCGAAGAATCCGTAACTTACCCTATGGATGTATCTGGACGCGAAGGAGGAGGGAGGTGAGGAGCTGCACCGCATGATCCTAGGGAGCGTTTAAGGTAAGAAGATCTGCTCTCCATCTGATTCTGTATATGCGTTGAATGGTTGCCTCACAACCGGGTTGGCTGCGCTCTTCACTTCCGGACGGGCCTGAGCAACGGGATGGACACGATCTGGGCCAGCACTCTCTCAAGGACGACGCAGGGCTGGATAAAGGGCCAAGCTGCTGGAGTAGGCCAACGGACTAGGCTAAAAAAAATAGGAAGAGTGGGCTGAGATTGGTAGGAGCTTGTCAAGGCCTTGTCAAAACTCGTCATGGCCTTGCCAAGCTCGTGCATGGTCTTGTCACGACCTCGTCTTGATCTCGTCAAACCTTGTCATGGTCTCATCTTGTCCTTGTCTTGGTCTCGTCTTGATCTCGTCACTAGGATGTCATGACCTTGTCAAAGACAAGTCATGATGTAAACTAGGGTTTGATGGATTAGGGTTTGCTATAAAAATCTTATCATTTTATGTGGAGTGAGGTGACATAAAATGATAAAATTTCTAGATTCTGCGTCCGACTAGATAGACATATAGGGCTCAACGGCTCGAATCCGGTTTGCTACGGAGATAAATGAAATAAAAATTCCGGATATTACATACACAATCATGCAAACAACAATGGTGAAAGCCAATATATAAGAGGATGAGGAGTCTACTATGGCTCGATTTTTACGAATTTTGCATCCCTATTTACCTAATGAAATTGATCGTTATCCCTATGCTTCCATGACTAACTTACTGCATTTGGCTACCAAGGTGGAGAAAATGATCAAAGAACGGAATCAAGGAACAACTTCTTGGACTCTAGAGAAGAAAAGTCGAAGGAGGCGAGAGATCGCTGGTGTTGGCCGGAAGACGATGACAAGAGCGAGGTGGCCAGCGCCACTGGCTGTGCGAGGAGAGGAGGGTTAGTGATGTGGACCATCTCCAACACAAGGACAAACTACACATTCAAAGGCCAAATCATTGAAGGACAGACTAGTAACCCCTTCACCTTCTTCAGATTCAATCATGAATGGAGAGATCACAAGGTCAAAAGCAAAGACGATTCAAGATGAAGTTACAGACATACTCATGACATGTACGCTCAAGGAAACTATTCTCACTCTCAAGAGTTCCCTGATGACCTTGCTGATTGTTATAGAAGAGCCAAGCCATGGCCAAGAAGATTCATCGAGCAAAGAAGAAGATTAGTGCAAGGAAGAGCCTCAGAGAAGGAAAATCCAGTCAAATCGGTCGAGTTTTCCTACAGGAAAATTGGTCGATCTTCTGCCCGATATTTCCTTCCCGAGACGCGTTTTGTAAGATCCGGCCATGATCTTCTATATTTGGCAATTATATTTTTTAGTTGATTCTTTAAAGCTCTCAGACTATCTTAAGGGATTGTTAGTTTAGATTCTATCTTTAGAATTTTTATATTTTATATATCTTAAAGATATCTTTGCAAGATTATCTTTAAGTATATCTTTCCTAGTTTTCATTGGTTAATCTCCTTTATAAATAGCCTTAGTGGAGGAGATTGTTTGGTAGATTGTTTGGTAGATTAGATTTGATATTTTCCACAGCTTTGTGAGACTTGCAGCTTCGTTTACGGAGTTTGTATTTTATTCATTAATCATTCAATCAAAAAGAGTGCTTTTAGTTGAATTGTTGTGAAGTTCCTGCTAGATTGTGCTTGTGTGTGTTAATCTTATTGAAGGTTGATGCTCTTGGTCAATTCTAGTCTCTCCTTGTGCTTGTCTTAATTAGAAGATTTGTGTAAGTTAAAGAAGTATGAGTTAAGGTAATCTTCTCGTATAAGGGTTTTGACACATCATTGATCAAGGTTCTTTTGCGGAACTATCTTAGTTTATATCTTCATATATCTTTCATTTATCATTCCATAATCATCTTCTTATCTTTCCATATCATTCACTAATCCGTATTCTGAGTTTACAAAAAAATCGACATGTTCTTCCTAAAAAATCAACCGATTTTTATATAGAACAACCCGATTTTTATCCCGGTTAAGGACTTTAAATCTAGATCGGGAATTGCAACTTATCCCCACATCGGTTAGGGTTTGTGTAGAGGTGGGGGGGAGAAGGAAACATAATGTATGACAGAATGAGGCTGCTAAGATACGTAAGAAGGAGTATCATCTATCAACCTCCTAATAGGCCGGGTCCAACTAGCCTACTCATGACGGGCCTCGATGACATACACCTCACGGCCCAAAAGGCATAATTCTACATGGGGTGACTTGCTTCTAAAAGGCCACAAAGGTGGTGATGAAAATTCTGGGTTTTACATTCGGACTCTACGTACATCCATCTATTCAATCAAATAAATATTATCAAGTTTGGAAGTTATGAATGCCATTTGTAAGAATAACAAATAGGAACTTACGTTAGCCTCCGGATCGATTCAAATAGCTTTCGCTTTATGCATCCCGTAATCGACTAATATATTAGTAGCGAGAGGTTGACCGATATAAGTATCAAGAATATCATGTGACCACATATCTTTTAGATTCATATCGGGTTGTGAAGCACAACCCGATGGAGCAACAAATGATAGACCCACATCCATTGAAGGAAAATATCAACAAGACTTAATGGTATGACATGATGATTCTACCATTGCATAACAACATATGGGAGGGGAAGTAAAGTTTACATAAAATGTATTACCTTGATGGAGGGGTCAATTCGAACAACCCAAAAATCATTAAAAGGAAATTTAAAATAATCTCATTAAAAGATTCAAAACAACTATTGTCAATGAGGTTGATTTTGAGGGATAACTTGTCCAAATTACTCATGAGATCGCTGACCCAAGTAATATGAGATTGACTAGACTAGTACCGAACTCTGAAATTGGACAAGGAATGTTTAACATTAGAAGTGCTAACTCCTCAAGACTTGATGGTATGACATGAGGATTCTACCAAAAGTATTGACATTAACCTTTGGTTAAAATTTTTTAGAACACGAAGAATGTTCAAGAAAATTAGCCACACATTTATCACACTTATCTCGAATATAGATAAGCAATAATAACTAATCATTATCAACCAATTAGCCTATGTTTTATGATCTACAAATCTATTTCTAAAATTATGGTTGATATGCTAAAATGCATCATGCCTTAATGAACTCATCCCTTTGTGAGGTGCTTTTGTGGTAAAATAGTTATAAACGATAATATGTTGATTGCCTATGCGATCTTTCACTCCTTTAGGATTATAAAGGGTAGGGAAGGACATCTTTAGCTATCAAACTTGATATAGAAAAGACATATTGAATGGATTTTTATCTTAGAAGTGCTACAAAAACTTGAATTTGATGAGATATTCAATGAGTGGATGAAGGAGTGTATAAATATTTTCTCTTTTTCATCCTCGTTCATAATGGATCTACAAAGCAATTCTCTCCAAAAAGTGGACTATGTCAAGCGACTCTATATCCCCTCTTGTTTAATATTGGAGCATAAATTATCATGAAAAACTTACAAAAAAAACATAACAATGATAATGATGGGGATATTGGTTTCCCAATCACGAGAAAATGAATCATTATGACTTTCTTAGCTTTCGTTGATGATATCATCTTCGCTAAGGCATTTGAAGGAGCGTATCTACAAACTTTAGATATTGTTGACAACTACTACAAAGTGTTGGGCAGAAAGTCAATTTCCATAATCAATTTTTCAAGTAACTAAGAAAATGTCAAACACAACAACAAAACTTGTACAAAACGTGTTAGGAATCCCTTGTTTCGATGCACTTGATAAGTATTTTGGTTGCCCGTTATTAATGGGAAAGTCAATAGGGACACTTCTGATAAAGTTGTGACTAAATCCAAACAAGAATTTTCAAAGTGGAATGCAAGTTCATTGTCCCATGACGGTAGACATGTCATTGTTAAATCAAATATAAGTGTCAAACCAAAATTTATCATGCACTCCTCCTTCCTCCGCAGGGCGGCCCCTTGTCACCCCGGGGCGGTGAAAGGCAAAACTTGCCGCTGGAGTGACCTTCTTCACCACGGGGGTGGTAAAGGTAAAAATTGGGGTCTTACAAAAACCCAATAAGATGTATATGTATTATATTAAAACAGACGACACTAAAGTTGGCGTGATGCTCTCACAAATTTTATATAGGTAATTTTTTTTTCTAAATAACTAATTAAGCCATAAATTCTTTTTTACTAAGTCGAAAATTAAACAAAATTTTTGTGAAATTAACTAGCAACCTATTTTTGTGAAATTAACTAACAAAATTTTTAAAAATAATTTGGTACACGTATTTCTTTTATTTCCAAGCTGTCGAAATTTAAGTAGTTTATTTTTTGGAAAGATTTTTTTTTCCTTTTTTTTATAACTATAAGCACAACCTCTTTACGTTAAATATTTCTATGGATTTTGCTATCCCACATCGATTATAAAGTAAGGTTTATAGTTTGAGAACTTGTATAAATTAGAGGGTCTGAAGATTAAACAAATCATGCATTTCTTGGTCTTTTGACTAATTTGAAGTATAATTTTATCAATAACAAAATATCCGTTATACGGGTCATTCAACTACTGTTTTGTGGGTCGTTAAATGTTTTCACCAATTTTGTTATCTCAAGGATTATGAAGTATAATTTTTTATTCATAACGGATCAATATTTGTTGTATGAGTAGTTGACCTGCTATTTTATAGAGGTTTAAAGATTAAACAAACCATACATTTCTTGGGTAGTTGACCTATTGCTTTATGCGTCGTTGACCTACTGTTTTGTGAGTTGTTAAATAATTTCAACGACTTTACTATCTCATATTGATTATCAAGTAATGTTTATAGTTTGAGAACTTGTATCTTTTTAATAGTAGAGAACTTGTATAAATAGAGGGTTTGAAGATTAAACAAATCATACATTTCTTGGTTTTGGCTAAGTTGAAGTATATAATTTTTTATTCACAATGGATTAATATCCGTTATATGGGTAATTGACCTATTGTTTTGTTGTCGTTGACCTACTGTTTTGTGGTTCGTTGACCTACTGTTTTGTGGGATGTTGACCTACTGTTTTGTGAGTCGTTAAATAATAGAGGGTTTGAAGATTAAACAAATTATACATTTCTTTGACTTTTGTTTAGGTTGAAGTATAATTTTTATTAATAGTGGATTAGTATCCGTTATATGGGTCGTTAACATACTATTTTGTGAGTCGTTGACTTACTATTTTGAGGGTCAAGTAAGGTTGATAGTTTGAGAACTTCTATAAATAGGGGGTTTGAAAATTAAACAAATCATACATTTTTTTTTGTTTTCGCTAAGTTTAAGTATAATTTTTATTATAACGGATTAATATCCGTTATATGGGTAGTTGTCCTACTGTTTTGTGGGTCGTTGACCTACTTTTTTGTGGGTCGTTAAATAACTTTAGCGATTTTTATATCGCATATATAAATAAAAGGTTTGAAAATTAAACAAATCATACAATTTTTGGCATTTTGGCTAAGTTGAAGTACAATTTTTATTAATAACGTATTGATATCCATTATATGAGTCATTGATTATTGCTTTGTGGGCCGTTGGCTTACAGTTTTGTGGGTCGTTAAATATTTTTAGTAATTTTGTTATTCCACGTCGATTATCAAATAAGGTTGATAATTTGATAACTTGTAGATTAGAGAGTTTGAAGATTCAACAAATCCTTCAAATCTTAGTTTTTGGCTAAGTTAAAATATAATTTTTATTCGTAACGGATTTGCTATCTCACGTCGATAAATAGAGGGCTTGAAGATTAAACAAATCAAATATATGATTTGAAGATTAAACAAATCAAATATAGGATTTGAAGATTAAACAAATCATACATTTCTTGTTTTTTGGCTAAGTTGAAGTATAATTTTATCCGTAACGAATTAATATATGTTATATCGGTCGTTGCTAAACACTTTCAGCGATTTTGCTATCCCAGATCGATTATCAAATAAAGTTGATAGTTTGCTAACTTGTATAATAAAGGGTTTAGGATTACATTTCTTGACATTTTGTTAAGTTGAAGTATAATTTTTAGTAATAATGGATTAATATCCCTTATATGGGTAGTTGACCTACTATTTTGTAGATCGTTGACTTATTACTTTGTGGGTCGTTAAATATTTTCAGTAATTTTGCATCAAGTAAGGTTGATAATTTAAGACCTTGTAGATATAGAGAATTTGAATATTAAATAAATCATACATTTCTTGGTTTGGGCTAGGTTGAAGTATAATATTTTATTCGTAACGGATTAATATCCGTTAAGAGTCGTTGCTACTATTTAGTGGGTCGTTGACCTACTGTTTTTTGTATCGTTATAAATTTTTAGCGATTTTGCTACCCCACATCGACTATCAATTAAGACGGATAGTTTGAGAACTTGTATAAATAGAGGGTTTGAAGACTAAACAAATCAAATAGCAGATTTCAATATTAAACAAATAATACATTTCTTGGTCTTTTGGTTAAGTTAAAATATAATTTTTAATCATAACAGATTCATATCAGTAGGTGAACGGCCTACAAAATAGTAGGTCAATGACAACAAAACAATAGGTCAATTATCCATATAACGGATATTAATCCGTTATGAATAAAAATTATACTTCAGCTTAGCAAAAAAGCTAAGAAATTTATGATTTGCAAAAAAGCTAAGAAATTTATGATTTGTTTAATCTTCAAACCCTCTAATATATACAAGTTCTCAAACTATCAACATTTGATGCGGAATAGCAAAATCGCTGAAAATATTTAGAGACCAACAAAAATAGTAGGTCAACGACACATATAACGGATATTAATCCGTTATGAATAAAAATTATATTTCAACTTAGCCAAAATGCCAAAAAATGTATGACTTGTTTAATCTTCAAACACTCTATTTATACAAGTTATTAAACTATCAACCTTATTTGATAATCGATGTGGGATACAAAATCTCTAACAATATTTAGCGTAAATAGATTGAGCTTATAATCCTTCAAAAATAAGTTAAGAAAAAAATGAAAATCTTTTAAAAAAATAAATTACTTAAACTTTTACAGCTTAAAAATATAAAAAATATAAAAAAACTATTTTAAAAATATTTAGGAAATCTATTAGTTAAAGTTTTGTTTAACTCTATAAAATTTGTGAGAGCCGTCTACAATAGCGTTTTGTACTCGCTATCTACAAATACTTTTTCTTTTAACTAGGCCTCATAAAACTACTGATAAATGAAAATAAGTCAAATTGTCTTTTGACTTTTGAGGTTCAGCTAAAGGCCTCTATAGTCTATATTACTATAATAGTATGGAGCATTGATACCATGAACCAATCTTCATCGTGTTTATATGGTCTCAATTATTAAATTAAAATAAAATAAGATTAGTCAGTCATTAAAATAGTCAAAATTTGTAATCGACTTTGACCGTAACTATAGTCTGTGGCTGAATAATTCAAAGGTGGGCCCCCATCGGATTTATTTCACACTACTCAGATCCTTTTCTGGCGTCCAGTTGACTTCTGCACCATAATATCATTCATTCCAAATATATTTTTTTTTGAATTAAACTATCCATTAAACGATAATTATCGAAATGACGGTAGTGTTTTCCCGTAAAACGATGGTGGTTATTACAGTAAAATGTAAGATTAAGAAAACTAAATAATATAAAGATGTTAAACGGCGGTGTTGTTAGCTTGTAAAAAGTCTTCATAGAGTTTTTATGTAAATTTCATATTAATGAGTAACTTTTTGTAAATTATCATAATTACCGGGTGGTTTATGAATATTAGTAGGGCGTCAAAGGGAAAAGCATGATGACCATCTCCTATAGTCCTATGGGAGACCAGCTCCAATAATTTCCATAGAAAAAAATCCTCACACTTTCTCAGCTCTTTCCTATATGTTTCTGGGAATTTCTCTTTTGTAGCATCAATTCGAAGCAAGCACATCAATGTTTTTGATTCTGAAAACAAATAAAGATTTACAAGTAAATTATATATAGCAAGAAGGAAAAACTAAGAAAAAAGAGGGATTTTTTTTTTTTGTTGAGAGTAGATCGATCAAGATGGGGAATTGCCTTGGTTCTTCACCGGTTAATCATCTCTCATCCACCACAATCTCCATCAACAAACAAGGAGGTAAGCATTGTAATGATCGAGTAATTTTTGTTGTTAGGGTTTTGTGATTTTCGTTTAAATTTGTGCGTTTAATTTGTTTGTTGCAGGGACAGTGAAGAAGTTGAAGGAAGATCCAAATCAAGTAGTAGCAGAAATCAAAGAGATCTCTTCTTCAGTGGGAAAGATTGTAACACCGAATCTGAAGGTTTTTACCCTATCGGAACTGAAGAGCGCGACGAAGAACTTCAAACCGGTAACTATGTTGGGGGAAGGAGGATTCGGACGAGTTTTCAAAGGCTGGATCGACGAAACAACGCTAGCGCCGTCCAAATACGGTGTCGGAATGGCGGTTGCTGTCAAGAAATGTAGCTCTGATAGTTCTCAAGGGATCAAAGAGTGGAAGGTATATAACTAATCAAAGATTGTCGTCTATGTTTGTAAGGATTGAGTATAATGATGAAATTAATGCTGGGTTGCAGGCGGAGGTGAACTTTCTAGGGAAATTCTCGCACCCGAATCTCGTTAGGCTTATTGGTTATTGCGGGGAGGATAGGGATCTTCTTCTCGTGTACGAGTTCGCGCAGAAGGGGAGCTTGGAAAGTGTTCTTTTTAGCAGTAAGCATCTGTTTAGCAGTAAGGTGTTTGTTGTATGTGATCGTAGGGGAAACCAATAGAATGTGATTGTGCAGGACATGTTGAACCACCTCCATGGGGAACAAGGATAAGAATAGCAATGGATGCAGCAAGAGGTCTAGATTTCTTGCATACATCAGAGAATACTGTCATTTACCGAGACTTTAAAGCTGCTAATATCTTGTTAGACGAGGTAAACTACAGTACAGTAATGTGTATTATTGAAAAGTGTAATAATATTAACATATTTGCCATAATTTTGTCAGAATTATGTAGCAAAGCTTTCAGATTTTGGGTTAGCAAGATTGGGTCCTTCTAATGGCAGTTCACATGTGACCACTCAAGCTGTGGGTACGTATGGTTATGCAGCTCCCGAGTACATTGCCACCGGTAAGTCTTGCGTTTTCATTTATATATATATATATATATATATATATATATATATATATATATATATATATATATATATATATATTTTTTTTTATCAATAATTGTGACTTGCGGATTGAGACAAGCTACTCGGGCTCGACTCGTCAAAAACTTGGGTCGAGCTCGTTCATTTTCTAAACGAGCCGAATACATCACATTTTAAAACTCGGATAAAGTTAGGTTCGGCTTGTTTATAAACGAGCTGAGCTTGAGCATGTCAAAGCTTGGCTCGTTCGACTAAAATAACAATATAGGAGCATTATTTTAGCCGAGTTACTCGGACTCGGCTCATCAAAAGCTCGGTTCGAGCTCGTTCACTTTCTAAACGAGCCAAACTTGAGCACGTTTTAAAATAGATTTTAGGCTCGGCTCGTTTCTAAACGAGCCAAACTTGAGCATGCCGATGATCGGCTCGTTCTACTCGCATTACCCCTAGTTATTTGTGAGGAATTGGGTGATCCTTTTTCTCCGTATTACGTCTCTTTTTATAAAAAAAAATCTTGATTTGACCAAATATAAGGATTAGGTATCACGTAGTAGTTTGAAATAATTAACAAATTTGTTAATTGACAACAAGTTTTGTATCTCTTTAAAAAAAAGGCAAATATTTTATTAGAAAAGATACGCAAGAAGTTGACCTTATTGAATATTTAGAGTATGATACTATTATCAAAACGCGTCCACAAGAATAACACCGGCATGAAGATAATTTTTTATTTATTTTTGAATAGGTCATCTCTACGTAAACAGTGACGTATACGGATTTGGAGTGGTGTTGTTGGAGATATTGACGGGTCTGCGGGCCTTCGACATTAAAAGGCCCAACTTACAGCACAGCTTGGTGGACTTGCACAAGCCCATGCTTCACGATCGGGCCAAACTGAAAAAGATAATCGACAAAAGAATGGAGGAGTACCCGCCCGAAGGAGCCCATAAACTGGCCCGATTAGTACAAAGATGCCTTGAGAACGACCCCAAAAGCAGGCCTTCCATGTCTGAGGTGCTAATTCATTTGGAAAGAATTTCTACTATTTTGATGAATCCCAAGGCCCGTCACAAGAGGCCCATAAAACCTAATGTCTCCATAAGGCCTTGAATTAATAGGCCCATTTATTTGGCCCAAAATTATCAAGTAAGGCTAGACGTAGAAACCCTTTTTTTTATTGGTTCTATTTGGAGCATAATATTACACAAAACTACCTTTAAAATAGTGTAATTTTCAGAAATGTACTTATCCTTCAACCACTATAAAATCGGGTTTTCTTTGTTTTTACACTAAAATATCTCTGAAAATGTTAAGTTATCACTCTAATTCTATACATTTTGGTTAGTTTTAGTGGATGGTTTTCTGAAAAATAACATTTTTTGAGGGTTGTTTTAAATAATTTACTTTAATTTTCTTTTTCTTAGAATAAGATGATGGATAGTCGATTTGTTGCAATGAAATACTTGTGTATAGGACTAAGCATTTTTCCGGTTCGGTCCGGTTTTTGGACCGGATTAGACCAAAAACAACAGTCCAGTCTTCGCTCCAACCAATTTGGTCGACAATCGGTCAGGTCCGGACCTTTTTTTTTAAATAAAAATAAATCAAATAGATCGGAAATATTTTGTTTAGTTATTGTTCAATTCTGGTCCGGACCTATAATTTTGTAGATTTCACAAGTTTTTCGGTACATCCGGTCTTGGACCGGACCTAAACAGAATAATTCGGTCCTTTTTTGGTCCGCATTGTTTCAGTCCGGTCCGGTCCAGGTCCGGTTCAGGTCCACACCTATGAACAGTCCTACTTGTGTACAAAGTATGAAGACTTTTTTAGTTGTACGAAATTAGTATACTTTTTACAAAGCAGATATGTTTATGAAGTTTAATTTTTCCCTTATGAAATGTAGTTCTATTATTAGTCTATCAGATTTGACGATTCGTTGTAAGTTTTATAAATTCGATTGTAAAGTAATATGTTAGAATCGGGAAGGATACCACGTTACCACTAAACCCATTGGCCATCTCCATCTCCATGCATAAGTAGCGTTGTTCAACCAGTCTACAATCTTTGATTTATTTTTTTAGTACAAGGGGTAGATTTTATTTTTAAAATTGTCAAATTTGCTAAGCAGGTTTTTTTTTACAAAAATTTTCTCTACTAACTAGACCCATAACATAAACACATTTAGTAAATGTATATTTTTTTAACCTTTCCTTGTCATCTATCTTCATTCACACCTCTCTTCTTTGTTCTTTCTCCAACCCTCAATTGCCGATGGTAGTTGTCAATGGAGAATTGTTGCAACTACCGTTGCCTTGAAAATCACCACCAGATCCATCCTTCGAAGAACAGTCTAATATTGATGGAACCGAAGTTCCTTCTTTGGTTTGACAAAATCAAAGAACCACATAATCTCAAGCCACTAGATCCACCGTCAAAGATTTGTAAAATTTTGACAGAATCGAAGTTTCTTTTTTGGTACGACGGAACTGAAGAACTGAAGAATCTTGAGCCACCAAATTCATCCTTCAAAAAACTGTAGAATCTCGACCAGATCCATCTACCGCCTTGGAAACTTTCATTGACGGTAAATGCTATTCACGGAAATCAAAAACTCCACCATCGAGGAGATATTAGTAACATTGGAGGAGAGCAAAGCCATAAAACCATACCAGAAAGTTAGGGTTTTGAAACATACCAGAAACTCATACTAGAAACTCAACCAAAAACCATACCAAAAACTCAACCGGAAACCATACTAGAAACTCATACCAGAAACTCATACCAGAAACCATACCATAAATTATACCAGAAACCCATATCAGAAACTCATACCAAAAACTCAACCAGAAACCATCCTAGAAACTCATACCAGAAACTCATATCAGAAATTCAACAAAAAAAAACATATCAGAAACTCAACCAGAAACCATACTAGAAATTCATACCAGAAACTCAACAAGAAACCATACTAGAAATTTGTACCAAAAACTCAACTAGAAACTCATATCAGAAACTCAACCAGAAACCATACTAGAAACTCAACCAGAAACCAAACCAGAAACATACCAGAAATTCGTACCATAAACCGTACCAAAATTTCATACCAAAAACTCATATCAGAAACCGTACCAAAATTTCATACCAAAAACTCATATCAGAAACCATACCAAAAATTCATACTAGAAACCATATATGTCTGTTTCTTTTTTTTTTAACTAGTACATTTCCCGTGTCTTGCACGGGTTTGTTTAATTTTTCTGAAATGATCAATATAAACAATATTAAAAAAAATATAATTATTATTCTATAGTTATTGTTAATAGTAGTTTTAAAGTTGTAAAAAAATTTTTTGAATAAATAATTTGTATTTTCGTCCCCTTGAAATGTTAACAAATATTAATTTATAAATGTTAGAAGAGTATATTTTTGAAAATTATAAAGATCAAGGTTAACATCCAAAAACTGAAAACTTTTTGGCATAACTCAAAGTAAAAAATATAGGGGCATTATCTAGAATTTTTAAAATTTTATAAGTTCCGAAATTTGAAGGAAAAAACTAAAATTGGGAGTACAATTCATTAATTTTTATGACAAATTAACCACACTGAAAAAAAAATTATAAACTTATAAAGTCACTTATGATAAATAACTTGATAAAAAAAGATGAAAGAGAATAGTGTGAAAAAAGTATTTTTTTAAATACATAAACAAATTTGTTATTAAAACTGAAATGAATAAAATAAGATTTATGTTGTTTGTTACTAAAAATATGTAAATTGTTTGGAAGAGGTGGTAGAGATTTGATTTTAATTATGTGAATTGTTTAAAAAAGGTTATATAAATTATATTTAATCGTAAATGATTATTTAAGAATGATTTGAATTTTTTAGTATATCTTATTTTTTATCTACAAAATCTTGTTTTGTTTGAAAATTATGTGTCAGAGTTTGTTTAGTTTGATTGATATTTAAAAAATATTTAATCATTTAAATTATTCTTTAAATATGTCGTTAATATCAAACTAATTAATTTCATCGGTTGAAATAATTTTTATATTTTAATTAAAAAATAAAAAAAAATCAAAGTGCAAAATATTTTCAATATCTTCTAAACTAATAGCAAATATAAACCTATTTTAAAACACATATTTATAAATTTTATTAACTATAGGATTTTATAAACTTAAGAGAAATACGTAGATCAATATAAATATATACTAATTAGGATTAAATTTAATATTAGTTTTGAAAATATTGAAAATAATCAAAAAATATGAAATATGAAATTCGAATTTAAAATTTTAAAAATTATTTAATAAAATTAGAAAATTAAAATTGGGCCTACATTATATTTTGAAAACTATAAAAACATAATATTTCGTAGATATGTTTTTATTTTTTGATATAAATTTTTTTGATTAATCTTTGCGTAAAAATGACGTGGTCTGGTAATATATTTAATGAAGGTGACGACGTGGCATATTGATTGTCTATTAATTCTAACTTTAAAAAAATATAAAAATAAAATGGCAAATCCGTAAATATTATTGCCTAACTTTCAAGATTTGCTAAACCCCGACAATTATTTATTTCTAAGATTTGTTTACGGAAAATAGTTATAAAATGTGGTTTGTTATCAATATATTATAATTTTTTATTTATAAGATTTGATTTGTAATATTGTGGTAAATTTGTAACTTTAAAAAAAAATTCTTATGTGGCATGTTTTGGATATGACGTGGCATTGATGACTGTTTATTAATGCTTATAAAAAATTATTTTGTAAAAGAAAAATGGCAAATTTGTGAATGTCTTGTGGCATATCTGTAAATATATTGAAAAAAGTCCTAGATGGCATGCCTTAGACGTTGACATGTGGACTAAGTGGGTTCTGTTTTAGTAAAATATATAGATAGAGGGGGTTAAAAACGGACTAATTAACTTTTACCTAACATTAATGAAAATGGTAAAAATTAAAGGGGTACACAAAATAAAAAGAACCTATTCCACCAAATTCTTTCTTTTAAAATTTGCAAATTAGGGGACGTTTATTGTTTTTATGAATGAATATAAATGCTTATATTAGTATTATTTAATAACTAATTTATACAAAAAACGATTAAATTGTGGAACAAAATACATAACAATAACAAGTATATAAATTACCATAAAAAGTTTATTGTATATTTAAATATGAATTTTCATATAGGGTTATATTTATCAAACATCATTTGATAAGCTACAATAATCTTAGTAAGGTTCCTCCATATAACTTATGAAATAAGAACTTTTTATAGGGTTCAAGGGTTCAAATATGCACAATCCTACCAAAGATTTACAAACCCAACAAATATTTGTAACCAAAATTATCTAAATTGACATTGAAATCTCTGATAAAAAGATCGAGGATATCGGCCTACCAAGGACCAATGCAACAATGGTGTTGCATGTGATAAAATTAACCAGTTGTACATTTTAGCCCGATGGATCTATTATTAGGGTTGTCCATAGTTTACAATCACCTTTTACGACACATCTCTATTGTCTCCTCATTTCATTATTTATGTGGTCTTTTTTATGGATTTCATGTGCCATTATTGTATTAATTTAAAAATAAAGATTATGCAAGTTACGACTCATAAATCTTCATCGTAGTTACAAAATAAGGTTTATTTATTTTATTTTATTTTTAGTTTTCTTATTTACATATTTTCATTCTTATGGCCATCCGCCAGCAAGCCTCTCCTTGGTCACCATCCGTCGGTTATAGAGGATTCTTGCCTTTATCATTGTTGCGTCGAGACATATTTGAATTATTTTTAGTTAAACTTATGCATGTTATATATGAACATTTGTTATTTGATTAAATGAGTGTGGATATTTTTTGCCCTAAAATCATTTTTTCCCATAAACGCAACCTATATCCTTGCAACATTATAAGTGAAAGTTCTCTCAATGAATAGTATATTCCCGTTTGACCCCAACAATGTATTTCCTTTTTTATCTTTATTTGATGAGTCATCCTTTTATTCAACTTGTCGTATTTTTCTTCAACTTTCAATATGCTTCAACTCTTTCGCTTTGATTTTTCCGCTTCTCCATCAACCAAGGGTTCCACGGGATGGATCGGTGTCCTCCTTGCAAGCGAAGGTGACGAGGATCTTATTCACTCGACTTTGGTGCATCGATCGGTCTATTAGGGTTCTTTTGGCCTTCTATTATATCGGTCTTGCCGATTTTACACCATCTCACAAACATGTATTTCTCTCTCATTCAAATTCGTTTTCTAATGTTATCTTCCTCGGTCTTTTTCTTTGATTATACTGATGTCCTCTTCGCGTCTTCTCCCTTCTCCTGCCTTTTGCTTTGATTTTTCCGCCTCTCCATCAACCTAGGGTTCCTCAGGATGGTGAGGTGTCCTCCTTGCAAGCTAAGGCGACGAGGATCCTATTTACTCGACTGTGGTGCATCGATCGGCCTATTAGGATTATTCTGGCCTTCTATTCTATCGGTCTCGCCGTTTTTATACCATCTTACCAACATGTATTTATCTCTCCTTCGATTTCGTTTTCTGATTTTGTCTTCCTCATTCTTTTTCTTTTACTTCACTGATGTTCTCTTCGCGTCTTCTCCCTTCTCTCACTTCTTCGATTTTAGTGTCGTTTTTTGCGCCTCCGTCATCAACGACAACATCTCCCTCAAAGAACAATCTAGACGTCTATCAATTCGTCTTCTATCATCTTCGTTGATGAACTTACGTACAAAAGGTACAAATCTCTTTTTTCATATATGCATCCACTCTACTACTGCATCAAATATTTGGGCTTGGTATATTCTATGCATCCACTCTCAAGACTCTCTTTCTCCTTTCTCTTATCTAGTTGTTGCTCTGCCAGCCCCCATGACGGGGAAGACACGAGTTATTGATATCCATGGGATTTCTTTCAATATTGCTTCATTACAAGCATCGGAGAAGAGGATTCAAGTTTGCTGAGGAGACGCCTCTCCAAATTCAAATACTTGATAATTTGTATTATGGTCATATGAGTTTTGATCTTCGTCGAATATGAAATAATGATCGGTTGTCCAATTCCAGCCCTTAATTTGAGCTAGTTGGGTGAATATTGTTTCGTTTACACCTCTTTCATGCAAAACAATCTCCAGGTATTGTATATACCTCCATTTTCTTCCATACGTTGCTTCTATTTGTGTGTTTATGTGCTTCTATTTGTTCTACAATAGATAAATATATAACTTGACGTTTTACGTTTGTTGTAAATCTCAACAACTTTGTTTTTATTTGTTGGCTGGAAATACTTTTTTATTTAATAGCATGATCTACTAATATGAACAAAGAATGTTGATAAAACAAGAGATAGGTAAAAGCTTATTCAATTGAAGCGTATGAGAAAGTTGGGGTTTGTTAATATTAATAATTTTTTTTCATGTTATAGTTTTTACCATGAGTCTAATAGTATCACGTTTTGTCAATAAATCCGTCAAACTCTCTTTGGAGCTTCCACTATAATCCCTCGGTTCACCACTAGATGTATACCATAAAATGTTTCTTAATACTTTCATGGCTTGCACTACATATTTCGTTCTTTTCTAGTTATTGAAGGCATGTTTTCACCACTAGATGTATACCATAAAAGGTTTTAGGTTTGACTTTCTGTATGCCTCCAAATTTGACGGTGATTGATTACTTGTAACTGGTCAATATGAAACAGATGAGGAATTAGAAGAAAATTCGTACGTGCAGAACAATGATACTCTTATGTAGTTGGTTCCCATTTGTTTGAAGTCACACTACATATTTCTTCAAGTTTTTGTGAGAAGAAAAATAGAGTAGAGTACAAAAACAACCTTATTCTATTATATTTTTTGTTGTTCCAAGCTCATCTTTATCCCATTATATCCTCTTGTCATTGCAATAGTCTAATTGTGTTGTTTGTCAATGAACTTCATTAATTCTATATTTCGTTCTTTTCTAGTTATTGAAGGCATGTTTTCATACTCTGACTCTTGTGGTAACAATTCAACTTCTTTATCTTGTAATTGCAGTGATTATTTTAGCCTTGAGAGCAGTAATTATGTTTGGAGGACTCTTCATTCTTGCTCACAATGTGAGTATAAGTTATGAACTTCCTTACAATTTATACTTTTAAAGATTTATTTTCTCTTACCTCCTTATTTAAATAATTTATACTTTTAAAGATTTATTTTCTCTTACCTCCTTATTTAAATAATTTACAATTTTAAAAGATTTATTTTCTCTTACCTCAATTGAAGCGTATGAGAAAGTTGGGGTTTGTTAATATTAATAATTTTTTTTCATGTTATAGTTTTTACCATGAGTCTAATAGTATCACGTTTTGTCAATAAATCCGTCAAACTCTCTTTGGAGCTTCCACTATAATCCGTCGGTTCACCACTAGATGTATACCATAAAATGTTTCTCAATACTTTCATGGCTTGCACTACATATTTCGTTCTTTTCTAGTTATTGAAGGCATGTTTTCACCACTAGATGTATACCATAAAAGGTTTTAGGTTTGACTTTCTGTATGCCTCCAAATTTGACGGTGATTGATTACTTGTAACTGGTCAATATGAAACAGATGAGGAATTAGAAGAAAACTCGTACGTGCAGAACAATGATACTCTTATGTAGTTGGTTCCCATTTGTTTGAAGTCACACTACATATTTCTTCAAGTTTTTGTGAGAAGAAAAATAGAGTAGAGTACAAAAACAACCTTATTCTATTATATTTTTTTGTTGTTCCAAGCTCATCTTTATCCCATTATATCCTCTTGTCATTGCAATAGTCTAATTGTGTTGTTTGTCAATGAACTTCATTAATTCTATATTTCGTTCTTTTCTAGTTATTGAAGGCATGTTTTCATACTCTGACTCTTGTGGTAACAATTCAACTTCTTTATCTTGTAATTGCAGTGATTATTTTAGCCTTGAGAGCAGTAATTATGTTTGGAGGACTCTTCATTCTTGCTCACAATGTGAGTATAAGTTATGAACTTCCTTACAATTTATACTTTTAAAGATTTATTTTCTCTTACATCCTTATTTAAATAATTTACAATTTTAAAAGATCCATTGAAGCACATTTCGATCCATGCAATATTACATTAAAACGATATCAAAGATTGTCCACAGCATAAAAAGATTTTGTATAATATAGGCTATATAGCCTTATGAATACCAATTAACCCTGTCACTGTCAATAGTGCTTTGATTTCCTCAAGGAAATAAAAGGTGTATGCTATGAAGGTAATAACTCTCATGTCAAAGACATTGGCAAGTGACAAAAAAAATGGGCAATGTCTACTATGAACTAATTGATTTTGTTTGATCAAATTGATTCTTGTAACTATTAAAAATGAATCCTCTTGGTGTACTATTTGTGTAACATGGCTACATTAATAGTTAAATTGCATCCCATCACCACTATCAACAAGTTGCTTTAAATAACGTGTCTAGAGGTTAAAAGAATTCTCTAAATCGATATACCATAAGAGACTAATATTGGAGGTCAAAATCGCTTCAGCATATACTGCATTAGTGTGTTTATGTATATTCTCATCTTGCATTTTGATTTGACAATAATCTTGCAGTCATGCACACATAAAACTGATTGAGCTTCTATGTTAAGTCTACTATGCATTGTTTTTTTTTGAGTTGGGAATAGGATTTGAAATTCATGTAGGTATGCAGATTTTAACAATGCAATTGACTTTATACTTGGATAGTAATATGTTTGGTCAATTTGGGAATGCCTTCATTGCATGGACGGTTGAAATCTGAAAGCAAATTTCTATGTTTCTATTTTCTTAGGCAATCCATTAGAGTGGTCGAAAGGTTTTGTTGGGCAAGGTGTTATAGATAGTGTCCACGTTTAATAACTAGCTTTGTGACCCACCTATTTCATTTCTAGTTGATTACCAATTAATTAACACTGTTTAAAACAATAAGCGGAAAAGCGGAAAACGTAAATTTTTAAAACTTTATCTTACAACCATATTCACAACATATATACATACTAACATACGTCATAAACTCCGTTTAACCAAAACACAACTGTTTTAAAACCATGCAAAATATCCTAGGCGGTAGCATCCCATAACAGCCCACCTGATATGATCTCAAATCCAGGTGTTGAGTCCAATGTCCTTGCCTTGATCAGGCCGAGCCTGAGTAGCTGAAAAATATGTGGATATAACAACAATGAGCCACACGCTCAGTAAGGGTATACAAATCGCACTCTCCCAATATATATAAGTATCTAATATCCCGTCCCCAAAGGACACTCTATACCCTTCCTCACATTTCAAAACACACATACATATCCACATTCACATATAATTCCACAACCATTCATATCACATTTCACATAAACATTCAAGCATGTTATCACACATCACATGTAAACATATCATCTCATCACATAAAAATAATCATAACATAACATATAACATGCTAGACTCGATCGCATCGATGCATAGGTGATAATTAACTAACTAACTCCAACTAATCGTACGATATATTTTCTCATTGCTTTCGTATTTCTTTTCTTTCTTTCTTTTTTTTTCCTTTCGGTTGGCCAACCCGATAGCGTCATCGGCCCCCTGTAGATCAGGTAGCGACATCGGCCATCTTGTCCTAAGACCCCCTGTAGATCAGGTTGCGATCTTGGACTATTTTTCTTATCTTGAGGCCCCCTGTAGATCAGGTAGCGACCTCTGGCTGTTTTTCTTTTTTTGAGGCCCCCTGTAGATCAGGTAGCGACCTCTGAGGCCCCCTGTAGATCAGGTAGCGACCTCGTCCCCCGGAAACCCGTGCGGGACCCAGTTGGGCTAATTAATCAATTACCATCCTATATTATCACTTCCATATCATAACTCAATTTCATGCTTTCATCATATTCTTCCATCATATTCTTTCCATTATCATCTCATGTACCTCATGCATGCATTCATAAATCATATCAAGTCATCGTCATCATTCCACTCATATATGCATAAAATCATAACAAACAGATATATACACTCAAGCATGCATAAAATCATGGCATATTAAATACATGACATATATTAAGCAAGTGTAATTCATATACACTTACCTCGCAGGTAAGAACAATAAAACCTCGCAAACCAACTACTGAGTCCGTTTCCCACTCGGACTATCCTCTTTTATCGTGCTTGGATACGCTCACAAAGCAACTACGTTATAGTTAGACCGAAACCTTCAACAACACCTGTTGAGAATATCATATTCTTCGTATTAAACTTCTCGCTTCAAACACTAGTTAAATTCATTCCTTTGAATTTAATTAGCTTATAGCATTTTCTAGAATCCCAATTTAATTAATTAATCTTTAATTAATTAATTAAATTTCGCTAGAACAACGTTTTGCCCGCAGGCAATTTCTGAACCCACCTGTCATCAAATCTCAACAAACAAACAGCCCATAATCACCAGAATAATGTAACGAGTATAATGGAATTTCCAATTATCCATTTTGGCAAGCCTAAGGTCAATTTAGGCAAAATCGCAATACGAAAAACGAATAAATTCATAACTTATTCGTTACTAACCCGATTGACGATCCGAAAGAAGATTCGGAATCACAACGACGCAGGCTACGCTCGGACACCATCAAATTCACCGGAATCTGAGCGACGGAACCTCCCTAGTATCATATATGCTCGACCAGACCTTCTCTTGCTCGGAAACGCAGAAACTCGGTACCAAAATGAAGAGAATGAAGAGAGGAATCCAAAAACTCAAACGGATTTGAAATCGGATTAGAAACGAAGAGTAGATCTGAGTTTGAAGGTTGAGAGAAATCAGAGCTTTTACGAGGAAACGTGAAAGAAAATGAATTAATAAACGATATTTCAGCTATTTATAGCGAAGACGATAATTATCCTTTAGCGGAGTCGATAATTATCCTTTTACCGATCCGAAAGCGGTTTAAGCCCCCTTCTCCAAACTTCTCGAAATTGGAATAATAAATCTGGAATATTGTATGGATAATTATTCCGCAATTGTTTTGAAAAACGCGTATTCCTAAGCCGTCTTTCTTAGCCGCTAAGAAACGAAATAGCGACTCTTTTAGCCGTTTTGCCTTTTCATGTTTTTTCATATCTAGGACATGTCCGATGTCCTAATCATTTCTCTCAACTGCATTTTTATTAATTGAAGCTCCCAAATGCTCCAAATAACACCGGGGTGTAATATCATCTAGGAGGAGGTTACCTCGATAGGTATCTCGTGTTAAAACGGATTTAATTCCTTAAAATTCTCGATTAGGTCATCTTTGATTTTTGACTGTTACAAGCTTGCTTATCTTCTTAGGTGCATTTTGATTGGGTTTTATTTAATGTTCCTTCTCATGTATGCATAGACTTCTTAATTTCATTTTTTTTGTTTGGTTTTGGTTACATTGTTCGACTGTTCTTT
The DNA here is from genome assembly GCA_033239125.1 of Fagopyrum homotropicum. NCBI lineage: Eukaryota > Viridiplantae > Streptophyta > Magnoliopsida > Caryophyllales > Polygonaceae > Fagopyrum > Fagopyrum homotropicum. The sequence goes on from BSWB01000006.1 coordinate 20,381,637, forward strand.
TCAAGACAATGTTAGCTTTTTATACTTTTTTTAAAAAAATTTTTTTGGTTGCTCAATAAATCTATGAAAATAGCAATCTCATATATATCTTAATGAAAGAAAAAGAATCCACGTCAAATTACAAGAAATAAAAAGTTGGAAACTTACATCTAATCATGCTAACTCTTTATACTTGTTTTTAACTTTTTGCTCCTTATGATCTGTCAAATGATAATGCCTACTCTTTCATAAACAACATTCATGTATTAGAGGAATGCCTGGTGAAATACTCGTACCTTGCTGAGATGCAACAACGATTCCTAAAAGCAGAAGCCGTGAGAAAGAAGTGGAAAACGATATACTCCATCAGTGCCTACACCAATATGAAAACCGTTGGTCTGACGATCAAGTCTTTCCATTGCCAAAAAGTGCCTTGATGTTGACGAATTTGCAAGAAACTCGGATACATCAATGCAAGCGATGAAAAGGAATACAATTGTGAGACTCGTGAGACCCCACAATTCAACAACATTGGTCAGCTGAGATGTCAACAACTTCTCTTCTTGCTTTTGATTACTTGTACCATAAAGGATTTATATTGTAATTACCTGTATCATAGACGATTTTCTATAACATACTCGATCCTTAATTTAACCGACGTTGTCAGTTCACGAGACGCGTGCGTAACATATGTGTGTCACCTGACATATATATATATGCCACAAATTAGTCCTGATGTCCACAAGTCCATGATTATATGCAATAGGCGCACACCAATCTACGTGTTCGTTGTCTACTAGGATATGTTTCAAAATTTTATTTGGGCAATTTTGGTAACTAGGCTTTTTTGAAAAATTAGAGTAGTAACTAGGCTTTTTAATGTTTCAATTAAGTAAATGTACCCCAACCTTTTGTATTTATTTTCAAACTCTACACACTCTTCTCTCAAGGGGTACATTTACTAAACACAAAACTAAAAAAAGTCTAGTAAACCAAATTGCTTCATTTTAATTTATGACAATATTATTTAAGGACAAATCTGGTAAGTAGGCTATTTTGAATTTATTGTCTAGTAATTAGTCATTTCCCGTTTTCTTATTAGTTAAATGTACCCTAATTATATTTACCGTTCAATCACACTAGGTTTCACGTAACTTCCTCTTCTTGCTGAGCAGCACGCCTCAACGAAGCTCTGAAACCCTTCCTCTTCCTCGATATGAATCTGGGCTCAACCCTTCCTCTCCTTCGACCGATCTGAATCTGGACTCAATAAAGCTCTACAACCCATTCTCTTCCATTTGAATATGGACTCAACCCTTCCTCTCCCTCTGCGTGTTGATGCTAGATCTAGATCTGGTTATCGACTAATGAAGGCTCCGGCGGCATAGATGCTCCCACTGCGTGTTGATGCTAGATTGGAACCACGTCGGATCTACAAACGACAATACTTGGACCAAACGCAAAGCTGTTTCTATTTCTTCACTCTGTTTCGATATGGCCGGGACAATGACCATCATCAACCTCCAATTCTCCCCGATTGCATTCCCAAGACTTCCATGGTTAGTACTACTACCATTAACATCTTCAATCAATCTCTTGAATTGATCTTAATTTCATCTTCTTTGCTTGTGGTTTTGGCCGCACAATTGGTAACAATGTATATTTGCCTATTTTGTTGTCTGACAATGGTTTCGGCCTTTCAAGGATCACATTTCCAATAATTACTTATATTTAATAGTTGCACTGTTGTAGTTCAATATAAATGCCACGGTAGTATCCACTATAGACTAGTGGATATCATGGCCTATTTTACTAATGACAACATCTTTAGATATTTAAATCTGGGTGTTCATGGATTGCTTAATCTAACTATTCTAAGACAGTTTTACGTACGTCTGCATGAACCTTACATCAACCTATTATGAGCAAATCCTAATGTCCAATTGATTGCTTATACTCTAAGAGCATATTTACAGCAGATGATTTTAACTTGTTGATTATAGATCTAGTATACGCTAGTTAGCTCCAATAAGATCTAGTATACGCTATATCTGTTGCATCTCTCGCCATTTACAAAATACATGAAAAGTTGAAAGATGGACAAATTCAATAAGATCTAGATGAAATATATGGTTTGTGCTTCTTATTCATTTAATAGCAAGACTAATCTATTCAATAAGGCTTCTGCACCAACAAGATCTAGATTGTCAGATACAACAAACCATACCCTTGAAATCACAAGGATATAGACTATTTATGAGGCTTACCAAGTGACACTCATTTGTTTTCCTTCTATGAATCTATCTTGTTAATCCTTTTTACTTCTTAGTACTTTAGAAAAATAGAAACCAGTTTTTTGATTCATCTCAATTTGTCAAATTATTTTTTTTTCTATGTAGGGAAGTGCCGGCTTGAGGTTAAGATTCCAAAAATAGTTGGGTTTGCTGCACATGATCAGTAGAGCATCATCTTGTTCATCAACCTAAATTGAGGAAGGTTGATTGAATAGTTGTGTGATTACAATAAATAAAAGTGGTAAATGTTAAGTATCCAGGGATGCATGTCTGGTATCATAATTTCTGATATCATAATTTATGATATCATAATTATGATAATATAATTTCTGTTATGAAAGATTATGCTATGAAAAATTATGGTATGTTCTGGTATGTATCTGGTACAAGTTTCTGGTCTGTAAATTTTTGGTATGTAAATCTGGTGCGAATTTCTGGTATGTAAATTTCTGGTATGAAAAAATTCTAGAATGTTCATTACAAAATAAAAATAAAAAATAAAATAAAAAAAACAAAACAATAATAAAATAAAATAAAATAATGCAGTAACTAAGAATTAAAATTTAAACTTACATAATACTAACAAACACCTATTATTCTTTTTTTATTAAAATAGAGAGGTTTATTACTTTTACCTACCATTAAATAAAAGTGATAAAAAAATTATGGGATACATTTACTAAACATAAAATTAAAAAAGGTCTAAGCCAAATTCTTTCATTATTTAATGAGTATTGTTTTCCTTATATCAAGTGTCAATCTATATTATTTAATTATCATCTTAGTTTTGATTTTCAATCTCCTCCATTTTAATTGCTAACTGGTTTCATTAAATCCAAATTTTGTTATTTGATTTTCAAACCATAACTCCAAAAGAGGCCATCGTTTTAATAGATTATATTAAACTTTGTAAAAAGAATAATTTATGTTAAAAAATTTTATATAATTTACATGTGTTTTAATTATGTAGAGTATAAATTAATAATACAACTTTTTTCTAGGATTATAATTATTCTTGTATGTTTACAAAAATGAATGATGAACTATATTATAATTCATACAACTTATTAATAGAATATAAAAAACGCTCCATATATACATATTTTTACAAATATTGATAAATACTTTTCATTACAAACTTTAAATACTTATAATTTAAAAAAATCATTGAATTCGACTACTACCAATATTGTCAAGTTCTCATTAATATAATAATCAATTAATATATGCGAATTGACTCAGTATTCATGAACGCGGCACGTACATTCACTCCCAATTACCAACTCCAGCCTATATATAGAGCGAGACTCTCTTTACATGCATGCATTTACACTATTTACATAAAAGCACCCAAAGTTTTTGAAAATGTCGAAAAGGATAGGAATAGTGGGGAGCGGAGTTAGCGGCCTATTGGCTTGCAAGCATTTGGTGGAGAAAGGGTTCAACCCTTTGGTCTTTGAAGCAAAGGGTAACATCGGTGGGGTTTGGGCTTCTCAAGTTATAGAATCAACCAAGCTTCAAACTCCCAAGAGTTACTACCAATTCTCCGATTTCCCTTGGCCTTCTTACGTTCAAGACGAGTTCCCTCGTCACCATCAAGTCTTAGACTACTTTAACTCGTACGCTATCCATTTCAATCTCTTCCCCTTTATCAAATTCCATTCCAAAGTCATTTCCATTGACTACGAAAACCGCCATGCCAAATGGAACATTCTTGTCCAAGATACAAACGCATCTTCGGAAATAAAGGTATCTTACGTTAAAGTTGAATCAGATCTAGAGTTTGCTTGGATAGATAATTGATTGATTTGGTTTATATGATCGGATCACATGCATGTAATGAATGAGATACGTACATGTACGTGTAACGTATTGAATTGAATATGGTGTTGTGTTTGATAGGCATACCAATTTGATTTTGTGATACTATGCATTGGGAAGTATAGTGACGTGGCACATGTGCCTGAGTTTCCGGGATCAGGAGGGCCCGACGTGTTTCACGGACAAGTGTTACACTCCATGGATTTCGCCGCCATGGGCGCCGATCGTGCTAATCAACTCACCGCCGGCAAACGTGTCACCATCGTCGGCTTTCAGAAATCTGCCGTTGATCTCGCCGCTCAGATTGCAGCTAAAAATGGTAAGATCAAATTTGATACCTTACTAATTAAGCATGTTGTGATTTGTAACGTAAGCTAACAAGGTGAATGGTATCCCATTTTTTTTCTATCTAATTTATGGCCTAAAATAAAGGTTAATACATTTATTTGAATAAAAATCCATTAATATACAAAATCTCTAAAAAAAGAAAAATATAGATATAATTAGATATTTTTCAAATTAAAAAGAAAGATCGTAATGTTGGAATAATATTCCTAAAAATAGTTCTTGGGTTATATAGGTTAAAATATAATTTTTTTTTATTATTTGAAACCCGAGAGATGTTATTTATGTACCTTTATATTTTAATCTCCCAATTTACATTAGTTAATTAATTGGTTGGATTAAATGTTTCCACATCATTACTAAATGATTAACCGATGTAATATATAATGTTGATGGATTACTTTTCATATAATCAATTGGTTTTAGGACGATTGGACCAACTTACGTTGAACTTCCATATCCTATATGGCTCTAAACAATTCTTTATGAAACGAGTGATCTTGGACTATAATACGATGTACTCCCACGTCATATCTAACTATAAACGATTTTTTATGAAACGTGCTATGATCATTGATTAGGTGTTGATCACCCATGTACCCTGGTATACAAGAAAGTCCATTGGCTGGTTCCTGAAGAATTGCACGCCAAAAACTTCCGGTTCCTCAACCGGTTTTCGGAGTCAATGATCCCCAAACCCGGTCAAAGTTTCCTCTCCCGGGTTTTAACCCTTCTCGTCTCATCTTGGGTACGTACCTACTAATTTAATGTATGTGTATAGCAGAAACGATCACTATTTTTTTTAATCTATATTTTCAAGATTAATGTAGGCAATATTTGCTCAATTTTGGTTTTTATAGTAAATTTAAATAATTTCCCCAACAATTGAAAAAATCACTTTAGTGAAAGTAATTACTAAGTTGGTCAATTTCAACCATTTTTTTGTACTTTGTATTAAGGTTTACCTACTTTATTAATGGCGCCTTGTCATAGATCGAGTATAAACTTGTAAATGATATATACAGCGAAGAGTGCATGTGCTGTTTTTTTGGTACCCTTTGCGTATAATAGGGGACCGGATAAGAAAAAGACGGTTCGGGACCCGGCCGTATTATCCGGTCGTCGGAATTCACAATTCCGTCTAGAAATTTGTTTTTGTGACTAATAGAATGTAACATTGATATCTTCTATGTGAACAATCAGCTATGGATATTCACGAAATTAATGGAGTTGTACCTAAAATGGAGATATCCATTGAAGAAGTACGACGTGGTACCAAAGCATGGCTTCTTGAGACAAATCTCTTCTTGCAAGTTCACAATTTTGCCTTCTAACTTCTTCAACTTAGTGGAAGAAGGAAGCCTAATTTTGAAGCAATCATCTGATATTCAATTCTGCAAAGATGGTCTTTTGCTCAATGGTACTGCATTGCACAACACTGACATTGTCATCTTTGCAACTGGATACAAGAGTGAACAAAAACTTACCAATATCTTCATCTCTCCGACATTTCGCGACCTTATTTCCGACGCTTCTACACCGTTTTATAGGTACTCGTAGTATTCGTTACAATTTCATTGTTTGTTGCAGATGAATTGTTGAACAATTGGCGTTTTGCAGGGAATGTATTCATCCATGGATTCCGCAGTTGGCGATACTAGGCTACAGTGACAGTCCTTCGGTACTGTACACAACCGAGATGAGAAGCAAGTGGGTGGCGAGTCTCGTTGCAGGGAAGTTTCAGCTACCGACGGTAAAACAAATGGAGAAGGACACTTTGCTATGGAAACACTGCATGCAACGGTACGTAGGCAAAGATTACTACAAGAGATCGTGCGTCAGTGTGTCCTTACAGATTCATTGCAATGATGAAATTTGCAAAGACATGGGAGTTAACCCTAGAAGAAAGAAGTGCTTCTTGCAAGATTTTTTTGCATCTTATGGTCCTTCAGATTATGCAAACCTTAATTAACTAGATTTATATTCCTATTTGCTGAATTTAATGTCTTTATGTCGATTAACTATTGGAACCTTCGATTGAAACTGGAAACGTGGAGATGGTCAAGAATAACTATATATCTTGAGTTGATAAATGTATTCATCTAATGCTCAAGGTGGGTAATGAAAAATTCATAGGTAAATGATCATAGGACAAATGTAGTCTGAATTTCTGAAAGAAGCTTTCACATGAGACTCCAAGATTCGTATTTTTTCCGATGAATTCTTTTCACACGGTTAATACTACAACAAAACTGATATTTTATAGCATTGACTGATAGTGTTTATACGCTCTAAGTACTTGCCATAAACATGTCTTTCTTCATTCATATTTGTTTCTTTTCCCCTAATTTCCTTTTCGTGCTTTTAAATCAAGTATGTTTGAAGGTTATATGTTTTTGAAAGTATGTTTCGGCTTGAGTTCAATTTATTGGTAGGGATTCGTATACGGCGTTCATTTAAGAGTTATGAGCTTGCTCACCTCTAGGGTTCCGAAATTTCCCTTCCTCGTTCCTCTTTCTCGATTTGATCGACAAGCTTCATAGTTTCTTCTACCCGTGAACAATCGACTCAAGTAAGTTTTTTCCTCTATTTCAATTTCCAAGAGAAGTAAGGATATTTAAGCTGAATTAGTCGTTGAGCTTACTATTTAAAAAAATTTACTTTTTTCTCCCATAATTTTAAAATGTTTAAGTTGATGTAGTTGTTTAAGTGTATCTAGTCGTTCATTTTCAAGTAAGTTGCAACCAATATACTATTTCTCAGAATTTTCAAAAAATCTACTTCGTTTTTCTATCTGTTTCGTTCCGTAAAGATGTTAATGGAGGTACGGACGTACCAAATGGTCCAAATGTGAAGTCTTAACAACAAAACAAATTGTAAGGCTTCAAAGCTTAAACCAAACAAGCAAGAGTAGATGGACAGTACTGAAAACGATGTTGAACCAAGCAAGAACAAGGTGGATAAACCTTCATTTCCCTTTTTGCTGCTTCTGGCTTGGTTTTTGGTTAAACAATGAACCCAATTACTTCTTTATAAATGGGAACAACTACCCTTGAAACTCTAGGATGTTTAATAGAAGTAAATGATCTTTACAAACACTTATTAACATGATTAATGTCAAAGAGATTGATTTTTGTTTCCTTCTGGCTTGATCTTATGATTTTATTTTTACTTCTCCCATCAGCAAATCTACAAAAGTTGGGAAAGGCCAAATGTCTAGTGTAGAAGAGCCTCTCCAATATACGTTGGACAATCTGATTAATGGGATGCAGCTTGTTGGTAAACATGATTGAGTAGTGACTGATCTTTCTATTGCCAATGTATGTCTTTTCTCAAATTTCATTGCATAATCATTCATAGTTTTATGTTAGGCTAATTCATATTTTCAAATATAAATATTGTGATAATGGATTATTCCGGAAGAAGGAGGATCATTCCGGAAGAAGACGAAATATTCCGCAAGATGGTGGAACCTTCTGGAATGAAGTAGAATATTCCGAAACGTGGAGGAACCTTCCAGAAGGAGACGGATCACCCCGGAAGATGATGGAGACATCTAGAACTCGATGGAACCATGTAGACTATATTAGAAATCTAGGGAGAGTTCTAGACTTGTATAAGATTGAGTGAGAAGAGTCCGGAATAATCTAGGAAAATCGAGATCCGGAACCTTCTCTTAGAGGAGGTGACAATTGCTATAAATAGGAGAGACCACCCCTCATTTGTTTAACTCCATCCAGAAGAGAGTAATAAAAGGCTTCTAAAGAGAACTTGTAAGTGAGGTTTTGTTCGAGTGTGAGTGCGCAACAAAATACCCGTTTATAAATACTCGGAGTGAGTCGGGAACGCGGAGTTTTTCCCAACATTTTATTAGGTTTGATATTGAGTATACTTTTGTACAGGTGACTAATACTATACTAATTTGGGTTCACATTCTAAAATTCCTGATGCAACACTTCGAAGGACAATGCATAAAAATGATAGTTTGGTACAACAATTGTCTAGTTATTGGAAAAAGTTGTTATAATAGAAAAGTAACATTTAGTTGGTTATCCATGTTAGATTAGTATTGTAAAACTTGGATATTCACAATTGTATGATGTCTTTGTATACTTTTGAATCTTTTAAATGAAACAATATGGTTTATGTTTGATGTTCTTTTAATTGAAATAATGCGTATACGGAAATATTGTTATTTGATTATAAATGTCATCATTGGATTCCTATAGCGTTTATGGAAAACGCTATCATTGAGTTATATAACGCTTATGGAAAATGTTATTATTAGCTTTTATATGTTTGTGTAAAACTTTATTATTGAGTTCTGTAATGCCTCTATTGCGTTTTTAACGGTGTTTTCAATGCGCTTTTCATTGCGCTTGCTAAAATGATATGCTTGACCTTATAGCGTTTATAAAACGTTGTAAATCACTTTATTTCCATAGCGTTTTAACAAACGTTATTAGTGACCTTAATTCCATAATGTTTGAGAAAACGCTATTGTCGTCCACTTTTCCATAGTGTTTGTTGAAACGTTATAATTGGTCCACTTTTTTGTATCGTTTGCACAAACATTACGACAACTATAACTCTAGCATAGCGGGCTCTGTCATAGCGTTTATAAAAACGCTATGACTCTATATTATAGCGTTTTTCATCTTATGAGATTTATGAAAATAAATGTCCGTTCAATTGGTTAGAATGAAGGGGTACTATTAAAGATGAGATACAAAAATATTAATTTCCTTCAACTTATGAGATTTATGAAAATAAAAATTATAAATTTACTTCAACCTTCATTCAATCGAACGGACCAAAGAATAAATTTCACTTTTACAATTGGGTTCGTTTGTGACGAACACGAAAGTAAAATATTTATGGATAAATTGGTGAATTGGGTCTTTTATGCCAATAAGTTGATATTTAGGGTCATTTTCTTTTCTAATTGAGAAATGGGCCCCTAGAAAATAGGTAAGAAGAAATATAGTACAAAAGACTTTTGCATCCCATCTGATTTGACATTTGATATTTATCTCCATCTACTACACAAATGCATAATTCTTATCATGCACACTTTTCCACCTTCATCCCAAAAATTCGTTTGCCCAGAAACGTCACAATCATACCCAAAATATTTTTGTCAAACTACACAAACATGCTCGAAAACACAAATACCCAAAAATTCGTTTGCCCAGAAACGTCACAATCTACCGTAAATTGGGTAGTATTTTGTTTTATAAAATATTCATACTCAATGTGTACATACTCAATCAATTTTTTTCTCTTCAATTTAAGTCACATTTAATACTAAAAGCATACCCAATTTGAATTTGTCATACCCAAAATTTACACAAATCGATATTGTACACAAAAATCAATATCAAATGACATTTGATCTTTATAACACAGTTTGGGTAACCATAAACATGTTCAACATTTCACTTTAAACATACATAACAATAATAAACATACCACAAAAATAATAAGCATATACCCAATAATATAATCATACCCATGAATTGGGCAACATTTTACCAAACTTATATAATGCTCTCATATTAAATCCACATGCCCAAACGTACCAATAATGCTCTAACAATATACTCAATTCATCAAACTCATACACAATACTACTTAACAAAACGAATCAAAAGCATACCCAAAATCTAGTAGAAATAGCCTACCCAAAAAATACAGATCTGGTTCCCGGCAGCGACATCAATGACGAACTCCAAACTGAAGGACGGCGGAAACCCTAACATCCTCCGCCATGATAAGCTCGATGGCAATCCTACGATCTTCTGCCTCAATTACGGCATGAGTAAATCTTAGAATGAAGGACGGCGACGGAATCTGAGAAGTAGACTTAGAATGAGATCTACCTTTTCTTATTAAAAAAATTGGGGAAATGAGTTTGGTTCTTGTTTTTGACGGAGATACGTCTTCAAAACCCAAAAGTATGTTTCTTGTTTTTCCTCTCTATTTACAAAGCCAAAAAAAGTAACGTCTAATCAAAATTTAAATGTTGTACGTTAATACACCTGCCACCGTCATTTCAATTTGCTCTCTAATAGTGTCCCTATATTTTTAGTTACAAGCCTAATTTTTATTATTTTATATAGGGATCCATTAAAAGTAAAATCTAAAGAGCCATATTTCCCTCGTTTATTCCCTCACTTATTCTTCATTCCGTTGACAAAAAAATGTAATCATCGATCCATCATCGTTCATTCCTTCGTGACATCGTCGCCGCTTTCCTGGGCATCCTACGTCAGCTCCATAATAACATATACTTATTTTTGAAGCGAAAACTACTATAATATTAGTTTAGGTCGATCTCGGCAAGTTTCAAGATATCCGAAGAAAAGGCTCCAATTACATACGTTGCCTCCAACATATACTTATTTATTTGTTTTGAAATAATTGGGTTAAGTATGAAAAAAATAATCTCCACAGTTAATCTAATCAAATTATCATTATTCATTTATAACATATTAGGTACAATTAGAAGTAATATTTTCCGGATATGGACAGTATTTTAAAGATTCTTTTTGTCTGTTTGTTCGGACCGAGTCCGGATCCCGAATTTGGACTCCCGTCTCGAACGCCGTATGAGCAATCCATTTTTTAAATAAAAATGTATTAATTTTATTTTAATATATATTTATTAAATTATAAATAAATACGTAATATTATATATTATACACTATTCTATATTATTTAATATAATTAAAGGTAAATTATTTAATTATACATAATATTATATTATATTTAATATAATAATTATATATTATTATTTAATAGAGATAATTAGATGAAATGCACCCAATAATTAATTTTGTTTAGTAAATAATCTAGGCATATAAATTTTTAAGTGAATAGTCTTATTATACAAATAATGGCAGATTTACCCTTATTTATTATAATAAATTTTATCCTAATTTAGATGTTTTTTTATAACTTTACTGTAACTTATTTTTGTAAATGAGACAAATTTTCCTGTAAATTTATAATTTGATTAGATTAAATGTGGTTGCCCCTCCCACCCTAATACCAACCGGACAAGTTGGATTTCACGATTTATCTTCTTTTGAAAATTATAAATATACGTTAATTATGATATATGAACTTTCGCTTGTACACTAATTTTCTTGTAAAAAAACTATTGTAACTAATTTTCTTGTACAAAAATTATTGTAACTAATTTTCTTGTACATGGTTCAAGCGTTTCATCTAAAACCCAAATTCATTCATCCCAAAGAGAAATCGATGATACATGATATAAATGAAAAGTACAAGCATGTAACATGCTAATTTTACCAATTCTTGTAAAATTTTATTGTATACGATTAATTCCTAATTGATTACGCTGATCAAAATTGGTAACTCCTTCAAAATACAACTTTTAGATTCTTGTATAAGGGTAAATTAGTCTTAAAAATTTAAAAAAAAGGTTGTATTCTAACAAAATTATTGTGGTTCACAATTACATAACAAAATTAGTGAACTAATGCTACATAGCAAATTCACTCTGTTTAAGATCAATTGGAACTGGACTTTCGGTCCGATCGGACTTTTGGTGTTATCCAGATCCAATCCGGTCGGATAGACGGGCCGTCCGTTTTTCCGGGCGGGTGGGCAGGACGAACCGGTCCGCTGTAGGTCCAAGTGTCCAACTCAGGACTTGGATTCGGATTCGGATTCGGCCCTAGACTGAATTGAAGACCCGACCCAAACCAACCATTCCCCCCTTGCAGTTCTCGTTGGTTCTCTCCTTCCCCGCCGGCGGCCTTTTACCCAACGAAATCGTTTTTCTGATGCCAGATGCTTGACAACAGTGGTGCCAAATTCACTATTTTGCTTTTTTTTTAATGAATCAACTCTAGCAACACTTCCCAGGTATATCCATGGCGACTTGGCTCCTTGTTTTCCGTTGTCCTCCATTGTCGATTCAAGATTCGATCAACTAGATTTTTTGTTGGATTTTTCATTCTGTCAATTGATTCCACCAGTTTCTCATTTGCTATATCCAGTTGGATTGCTTTCGTGAAATTTGACATCACTGGTATCCGTATCGAAGCGAGCCACCAACTAGATTGGTCTTGAAGAGCGAAATTCACAACCTGGAGGATTAATAGGAACAGATTGTGCAGTGGGATTGGTCGGAGTTTCCCTCGACCAAAAGCCGGGAGCTTTGTCTTCCCACGATGCGGACTAGATATATGTAACTCTCTTATCTTTCTAACCTCAGATTTTGTAGTTCATACTTGTTTCTTATTTTCTGCTCCACTGATTCTACAGGTCCAACTGTCGTTCTATCGGGGCCTTATTTCTCAGACCACTTCCCCATGGACGGGTATGTATTGCTTCCTAGATTTCATATTAGTCTGACGATTAACTTTGGTTAAAACTGGAGAAGTTATTCAGGAGGTTTTGTAGCTGCTTGGTAAATTTATGGTTGTTGCAGCTGTTGCTTAACACTAGTTGTAAAACATAGATGTCTTTCAATTGTTTTACAGGTGTTGAATAATGTGGCTGACAAACTCAAGTCCTTTCAAAGTATTGCTAGGTCAGAAGGTGAGAGATATTTCCACAGTTGATCTTCCTCTTGATGTTTCATGTTCCTTTAGCATTGCCCTATGAAGTTTGTTAGTTTAAAATTATGGGAATCTTTTTCCTATACTTAAAGTTTAGTTGGATCTGACGTGGTTGTTTATCATGTTGATATCTCTTAGCTTGCTCTAAATTTCGACTAACTTGAAGGGAATTTTGCCATTCTTATCTATATTTTATTGTGCAGGTGATTCTGTTCTTGGAAGAGTGTCATTTACCAACCCCTTGGCAGTGAAAATTGTACATGCTCTTCAACTAGGTGATAGAAGCAGAGCATCAAATCTGCTCTCAAACGTTAGCAGTGGACATCATGTTTTATGTGCTGATGATTTTGAATATATTCTTGGCTACTGTGCAAGGAATCCTGATCCAGCGGTATGGAAATGCGCTGTCTTTTTTTAATTGAGTTCTATAAGAACAAACATTAGGTGCTCCATAATATAAATGTTTCTTTATTTTGATGATATTCACTCTTTTTATATCATAAAAGACTGATAACAATCTGTGATTGGTAATACATTCATTTAGACAGATATCCTTCTCTGTGAACAGCACCTTATTTCATCTTGCAGTTTGTGATGGAGACATGGACAATTATAAAGGAAAGAAATGATGTGAGTGATAAGTGCTATCTACAAATCATTCATGCTCTGTGCAATGCTGGTTACCTTGAGGAGGTATAAGCTAAGTGGTATATCAATATTTTGAATCTCTTCTCAGCTCTATTATAAGTATCTCTTTGATAGCTTAGTTTAGTTTGGATTATACCACTGAACTTATCATGTAGTATGGCTATTATCTTTCAATTGCATAATTAAATTTCTAGTTTGCTGCATCAGCCAAATAAAGTGCTTGGCTAAACACAAATGACTTGTGATTTGTTTTTAGATGCTATAGTAGATTAGTAGACTGGATCTTGTATAAAAAGCACAGGCAGTCAACTTATTTGAGTGTTATACACAGAAAAATGACTAATTTTGTTGGCTTCCTGTTTACCTTTTTTCAGGCATTTGCTTTGGTCAAGTTTATAGGAGATAATTTTCAGACGAACTACATCCTCTCCTTGTACAATTCCCTATTGTTAGCAAGTATTAAGAAAAAGGATGTAAAGCATACCTGTCAGTGTCTGGATCTAATGGATTCGCAAATGATGGGGAAAAATCAAGTAACTTACTATGCACACATAAAGGTATGATATTCTGACTCAAAGGATATCTTTGAGCAATAATAAAAAAAAAAAACTGTTCATGTTTCCTCTTCAGAGCGGTACATTGGTGTGCATACTTTATAGTTTAATCACAATTCATTGTGCAGAATATTGCTAATCATAGTATGGATTCTCTTATCCATTGCTTACTCATGTCTTTTTCCTTATATGCTTCAGCTTGCAGCATGGCAGAATGACCTCTCTGCTGTTTTTGAAATCTGGAAGGAGTATTGCAAATATTATAACATGAACATTGTTTCTCTACGGAAGTTTGTCCAAGCTTTTGCAAGCATGAGCGATAAATCTGGAAGGGATGTGGATCCTCTGCAATATGCCTACACAACCTTGCAACAAATGGTTTCTTTGGCTTTGAAAGGAGAAGTCTCTTTGTCAAGGACTGCTGAGGGAAAGCTTTTTTGCCCACAGCTGGACATTCCTATTCCTTCCAAAAATTACCCTCGTCTGGACAACTGTGATTTTCCTGTTTCTTCAATCTCCATAGACGATGTAGAAAAGAGTACTGACACCATCGGCCATCAACCTTATGCTCTCAATGACGCAGAAAGACTGAAAAGTGAAACTATTGGTATAAGTATGCTGGAAGAGCACAAAAGAGTCCCTATCATGAAGCTCTTAAGATGGTCTTTTAACGATGTACTGCAAGCTTGTGCTAATCATCAGAACTCAACACTTGCTGAGCAACTTGTTTTGCAGGTATGTTACTATGCATTTCTATTTGACGAATTCAGATTTCCAATCGTCAAAAAGTCGAATATCACATTTTTCTATGGTTGATTTATAGTATATTTCTCCGGGTTTTTCTAAGACATTCGTTCTTGTGGACTTTCTAAAATGTTTTCTTTTTTAAATATTTAATTTTTGTCGCCATGTCATGTGAAATTTAAAAGATCTTCTATTAGCTACCACCATGGGTTTTCTTCTCGGAAAAAAAAAGATTGAAAGAAAAGAATGTTGCAGACCAATTAAGAATTTGTTGGAAAATTGTATGTCCAAGTCCTGTTCTAAAACCAATTTAGTAGTTATTTGGATAAAATCCTTTTTATTTATTACAAAGGTTTAAATTGATGTCTAAAAGATCTCAGATTGAGGTTTTCAAGATATTAATTATATGTTCTGCAATTTTCACCTTTATTTTTTCCTTTTAAATTCATACAACAAATACTGAATTTCGGGTCCCAAATTTGATAGATGCAAAATCTTGGTGTAGAACCTTCAAGCAGAACATTTGATGGACTCGTGAAAGCAATTATTTCGGAAAGAGGCTACAGAAGCGGCCTTGAAGTTGTGAGTTAACTTATCTGAGTTTGCTTTTTACAAATGTTTGTAATGAATATCAATATGTTCTTATTTGTGTCTTAGTTTCATCCTTCCAGTTAGATGTCATGCGAGAAAGAAACATTGAGCCCTGTGATTGCACTCTCACAAGTCTGTCAGTGGCCTGTAGCAGAGCGTTGGAACTTAATCTCGCTGAGTCACTGCTGAGTGAGGCTTCAAAATGTTCAAGAGTTGTTCCTTATAATGCTTTTCTTGCAGCATGTGAAGCCACGGTATGGATTCTTTCTTGCTTGCTTTAAATATGAATACAGCGCGCATATTTGAATCTAGTTTCCGACCATCCATCACAGAATATATATGCCGAGTTGACCATTACAAATTGCAATAACTGAAATCATGTTTTCTAGTGTCCCCATTTAGTATTTCTTTTTAGACTAAATTACTAAAAACCACACTTTAAAAAGAGTCATTTGCAAATAAACACTCATCATAAAAAAGATCGGATTATATGCAAATGACCCCTTTTAAAAGGTTGTTTTCGGTAGTTTACTCTTCTTTTATTATCAGGTAGAATAATATGAAAATTTGGTTTGCTACTGTTGGTATAACTATCTTCCTGTGGCTCAGTATTAGCCCTTCAATATTTCATCTTCTCTAAATTGTTCAAAAATCAATGGGCAACAGAAATTATTGTCTTTGTCCTTATTCGTGGCTCAATCATGTGTTGTTTATACTTCACAATTGCAGATCATGTGATCTCCGGACTTCACTTTTTTTTTTTTTAATAATATTTGAAGTTCGTATGGCTTTGTTCTCAGGGTCAGCCTGACCGTGCTGTTAGGATGCTTGCTATGATGAATGATAGGGGAATTAAACTGAATATTAAGACATATGAACTACTTTTTTCATTGTTTGTAAACGTCAATGCCCCATATGAAGAAGGGAATATGTGGTCGCAAGCGGATGCTGCTAGCCGGGTAAAAGCTATCGAAATGCATATGCTTGACAATGGAATCCAACATAGTCAGCGGTCACTAAGCAATTTGGTAAAGCTATCGAGCCTATTATCCTTTCTGTTTTCTTGTAACCTAGAATGTAACCAACCATGCTTCAGTTCTGACTGTATATTGTCTTTGTTTCAGTTGAAAGCCCTTGGAGCCGAGGGCATGGTAAAGGAGCTCATACAATACTTACAACTAGCAGAGCACCAACTGTCCATCCAAGACACTTCTCTTGGAATCAAGACATATAACAATGTTTTGCATTCACTTGTTGATGCCAAACAGGTGAGATATCTAAACCGCAATGTTTACTGTGCTAACTTCTTCATTTCACCTTTCCTCATGCTGCTGATTTTTTGGTTTTTAATGTTATGCAGAGTCACATGGCTGTAGAAATATTCAAAAGTATGAAGAGAAGTGGATTTCCCGTAAATATAACTACTTATAATATTATGATTGATTGTTGTTCCAATAGAATCTGTTTCAAGTCTGCATCCGCTCTAGTTTCAATGATGATACGTGACGGGTTTCTGCCTCAAATCTCGACTTACACAGTTCTAATAAAGGTATTCTTGTTCTCTTCTCTTGTTTTGCAAGCATCTGCTAGTTAATTAAGGGCACTATGCTATTCAGCCATATTTGTCATACTGCTATCCTTATGCACATAAAGTTCATCTTATATAAATCTTTACCAGATTCTATTGAACGCCGGTGACTTTGACAGAGCACTAAATCTTCTTCACCAAGCTTTCACAGATGGAACTCAACCTGATGTTCTTCTGTTCAACACCTTTTTAAGTAAAGCATCTACAGAGGTAACAGACTTTCTTAATGGCTAGTATGCTAAATTACAGAATCCCTCAGTGGCTATGGAAGAGGTTTTCTCAGAACATTAGGGCTTGTTTGAATGCATAATACATACTTATACTCAAAACCACACTCTACATGTTCTATATACACTGCTCTTTACATCCGAACATCCAATGCTGCATGGTTTAAAATTTGAAACCGATCATTTGTAAATTGCATGGTAATGCACACCATCATTAATCTGAAGGCTCTTACTATTAATGACAGGGGAGGATTGACATCATTGAGCTCATAGTCGAGCTGATGCATGAATGGAAAATCCAGCCAGACCCGAGCACCTGTCAGTATGTATTCTCTGCATATATCGAAGGAGGTTTTTCCAGTACTGCATTGGAAGCACTAGAGGTTTTGAGTTTGAGAATGATCTCAGAAGATGAAACCATCCTCCAAGAGATGAGAGCTGAATTTGAGGAATGTATTTTGAGTGACGACTCTATAGAAGTGCAAATAATGAAGCTGTTGAATGATAGTTACGATACGGATAACGTTTGCTTTGCCCTCCTGAACTTGAGATGGTGCGTCATACTGGGATCCACGCTTTCATGGGAACCCAATCAAAGCCCCTGGGCAAAGAGACTATCAAGCGCCTTTAAAGAATACGGTCAAGTAAGCCTCTCGATATTTTCTTGCCCTATTTATCTGTTAAATTTGTTCTTGAGTTTCAATTCAAAGTTATTAACTTATGCCATGGGACTTTTAATAGTGAATAATGTTTTATATGGTGTATTTGTTTGAAAAGGGAGGTTAAATATAATTATAGTTTGGACTATGCAAATTAATTATTGTGATTCTGAATATTTTTGTGTTGATTAAACAGGAAAGTATGATGGTTTGAGTCTGCCTTGTGTGGTTGTAGAGGCTGAGATGGTGAGAGATTGGGATGAAATTGCCTTAATCTCCTAATTTCCCCCTTTTCTAAAATAAAATTAAGTTCATAGATTAGCAAATAGCGTACATTGTACAAATTTGTTTGTAATTGTACAATTTTGTGTTTTTATTCTTAGGATACGATAATTTGATCATTTATCAGTTGATGGTTGATACTTGGTTTCGCTACCTGACCGTGTGGTTCTTAGGTGTAGAATTATGTGCTCTTCGTACAATTGTGTGCTTTGTGTTTTATAAAGGGCGTACGATCGTATACCATTACACTAATGCAAGGCGTGTGATCAGACACTATGACCGTGGTTCTCTACTTGTTCATTTACATCTTCTTGTTTTTAGGTCGACCATCAAACAATACAACATAAACAAGTGATAAACATATAGCAAAGCTTCTTAAATAATTATATTTCTTATCATGTTCTTGATTAAACTTTTTTGTCTGGGATTGTGTTATTCATTGTTGCATGATCGTTTTACAAGGTGTATGTTCATGTGCACCCCTTTATAAAAATAAAGTGCATGATCATGCACATAAGAAATATTGATTTATTTATATCGTAAGTCTTTAAAGTTTCTTACTCCCTTAACTAGTCTCTTTCCGAATAAAATCAGAGAACCCCTTACGATAAGGAGCAAAAATCTCTAAGAGTCGTTCCATAAAAAACAAAGCTCCCGCACATTGGTATGAGTTGCACGATTGTAGAAATTAAGGGAGATAATCTTTTTAATTTTGAATAATTGTGGGATCACTCTCATTTTTCTTTTTAATTTGAAAGTATCTTAAATTTTTTTAGATTTTATCTTTTTTTTAAAATTACAAGGGGGCCTATTTAATACACATAAAAGTCGGGAAGTGTTCAAGTAAGGCCCATTATTCCGGTACGGCCGTGCGGCCGACACGTGTCCCGGAAAAAAAAAAAAAAAAAAAAAAAAAAAAAAATTCTTTTTCTGAACGAGTTTTTTTTTTTTTTTTTTTTAAACGAGTAAAAGTAATAGTTCAAAACTTATTATGGAATAGTTCATAACTTATAAAAGGATAGGTCATGAATTATAATAGAATAGTTCATAGTGTAAAATTTATAAAGGAATGAAAGTAATAGTTCAAAACTTATTAAGTAATAGTTTATAACTTCTAAAAGGATAGTTCATGAATTATAATAGAATAATTCATAGTGCAAAATTTATAAAGGAGTGAAAGTAATAGTTCAAAACTTATTATGGGATAGTTCATGAATTATAATAGAATAGTTCATGAATTATAATAGAATAGTTTAAAGTGCAAAAATTTATAAAGGAGTGAAAGTAATAGTTCAAAACTTATTATGGGATAGTTCATGAATTATAATAGAATAGTTTATGGATTATATTAAAAAGTAATAGTTCATGAATTATATGGGAATAGTTCAAAGTTGATAGGAGAATAGTGCATAAATTATAACATGGTAGTTCAAATAAATTTTCATTAGTTTCCGGGGAAAAAAAAAATCGTTTCAGAAAAGAGGAAAAAAAAAGAAAAAAAATTTTTTTCGGGACACGTGTCGTCCGTACGGTCGGCCGTACGACCGTACCGCAATATAAGGGCCGTACCTGAACATTTACCCATAAAAGTCTACTTAATCTACATTTATACAATAAAAGCCTACTTACCCCTTTTACTCTTAATTATTTTAAAATTTAACGTGATCATAATTAATTTTAAATTTTAAATTTTTTTATTTTATAATTAAAACTTTAATAAAATATATTGATAAATGATATAAGAAGGAAACAAATTATACCACGATGTTACTAGAAAACTTAAAATCTTGTGAATGCCAAGAGAAAAAGTTTAAACTTGAGAGGTATCGAGACAAAAAATCCAAAAAAAAAACTATATAAACTGCCATGTATAATTTTTTTATTTTAGATTCAATTTTGAAAAAAGACCCTGTTATCCTCATTTATGAATAAGTATTTGTTTGCAAAAACCCTAACATTAAGAATGATTTTTCTCAAAGACCATTTAGTGTGGTGTTCATATGAATAAATCGACTTCACAAATTAATTTTTCGGTCCGGTTTGTATTTTTGAGGATTCAAGGTATATTTTCTAGGACTGGGTAAAATGAGCCAAATGAAACCGAACCGAGGCTTACCAACCGAACCAATTAAATTGGTTACCAACATGTTGGTTACCAATTTAATTGGTACGGTACTACCAAACCAACTACAAAGAATTGGTTGGTAGGTGGTAACAATATCCGCGTACCACGGAATTACCGTACCAACCGAGTTTTTTTAAAAAATAAAATAATATATACATACTAATCTTGATATAATACTTCATATATAATTATATATGCAATTCTTTTGTACCATTAGATGTAAATTCATGTAATGTTTTAATCTCATCCGTCCATTGAAGTGCCTTCTCCGTTTATTGATTTAGTCATCAAGCCTTTATTTAACTAATTTATCTAATCTGTTTTGTATTAATTTTTGCTTGTTAATTGTTACTGTTACAACTGGTGTTCTGTTCTGTATAATTTTTGTATTAATTTTAGTTTGTTATTGTCATAGCATATGTACTATAACATCTGCTTTTGTTGTTTCTGTTGTAGTTAGCATACTAAACCTAAACTTTAGCTTGTTACCATAACACCATCTGTTCTGTATTAATTTTTTTTACTGTTACAACTCCTGTTCTATCATATAATCTTCATTCTTTTGATAGAGAATGCTTTCAATTAATGTTATGAGGCAGGAAGGAATGCAACAAGCTCTACCTCGATTCAAATATGAAATCATGTGGAGCACAAATCGAGATTGGACTATTGAACTCTCTAGCCTATAACTTGGGATTGTTGAATTGATGGAGTTCTTGTTTTGTTTTAAATATTGTACTCGAATTTGCAGATTGTTGAATTGATGAAGTTCTTGTCTTATTTAAATTTAATTTTAGCAAACATATGAGTTGGTAAAATGCCATTACCAACCGAACCAACCGAAAAAAGTTGGTATACCGAAGAGTTGGTAATAGGGTTTAGGAGGTTGGTAATGGTACAAGATTTCTCATTACCATTTATAGTTGGTTGATAGGTGGTAAGGGTAAAAATAAGTTGGTAATCTACCGAACCCAGCCCTAATATTTTCTCATTTTTCTTCTCAGTCCTGTACAAATCATTCATCCTATATAGGTTTGTATTTAGCCCGCCAAAACCTACAAATCAAGTGGTGATTTTTGGGTAAATAATCAAATCGCACTAATTGCTTTTGTTAGAATAAAGATAAAAAAAATGAAATATAATTTTTATATAGTCAAATCGCACTAATTGCTTTTGTTATGATTTATATAGGATGCACATTGTTTATTGTATCCCCATCTCACCGTCATAAAAAATCAATAAAACTTTTCCACCAAATTGCTTTTTAACCGGGTCAGTTCGGTAAGGAACGAAGGATTTATGAAAATTAAGGAAAATTGCTCCAAAATTAACAACTTACATGGTGATATTTTAAAGAATCTATATATCATAATAAAGCAGAACCCATTTCGTCCACATGTCACGTATTAAGGCTAGCCACATCAGATTTTTTCCAATTTATTTACGATATTGCCACATGATATTTACGAATTTGCCATAATATCTTTTATAAAAAAAAAAATCATTAAAACTAATAAACGATCAACATGCCAAATCATCTTTAATCTAATAAATTATTATGCCACATCAATTTTACTCAAATATTAATTAAAATAAAAACAAATTTATATAAAAAACATAATAAAAAATATCTAGATTTTGTTTTTATAATATTCAAAAAAGATTGTAGGCAAATTTTAATTTTCGAAAATTATTTTTTTGAATTTATTTTATAAATTCGAATTTTATATATCATATTTTGTTTTCTTATTTTAAATTTTTGAAAACTTTGTTTTAATTAATTTTTTAATTTTGAACTTCATACATATATATATATATATATATACATATAATGATTTTTTTCTTTTTATTTTTAATTATTTATTTACGATATTGCCACAAGATATTTACGGATTTGCCATAATATATTTTATAATAAAAAAAATCATTAAAACTAATAAAAAATCATCATGCCAAATCATCTTTAATATAATAAATTATTACGCCACATCAATTTTACTCAAATATTAATTAAAATAAAAATATTTGTTCCCTAAAGGGAAAACATACTAATCAACTAATCTATATATCTATATATCATACCAAAGCGAACCCCATTTCGTCCACATGTCACGTATTAAGGCTAGCCACGTCAGTTTTTTTTCAATTTATTTACGATATTGCCACAAGATATTTACGGATTTGCCATAATATTTTTTATAATAAAAAAATTATTAAAACTAATAAACAATCACCATGTCAAATCATCTTTAATCTAATAAATTATCATGCCACGTCAATTTTACTCAAATATTAATTTAAATAAAAACAAATTTATATCAAAAACATAATAAAAAAATATCTATATTTTGTTTTTATAATTTTCAAAAAAGACTGTAGGCACATTTTAATTTTCGAAAATTAATTTTTTGAATTTATTTTATAATTTCGAATTTTATATATCATATTTTGTTTTCTTATTTTAAATTTTTGAAAACTTTGTTTTAATTGATTTTTTAATTTTAAACTTCATACATATATATATATACATTTTTTCTTCTTATTTTTAATTATTTATTTACGATATTACCACAAGATATTTACGGATTTGCCATAATATCTTTTATAATAAAAAAATCTTTAAAACTAATAAAAAATTACCATGCCGAATCATCTTTAATATAATAAATTATTACGCCACATCAATTTTACTCAAATATTAATTAATATAAAAAGATTTGTTCCTAAAGGGAAAACATACTAATCAACTAATTAGTTAAACAAAATTTTACTCAAATATTAATTAAAATAAAAATATTTGTGTTTTTTGATCGAATCTCTTAAATGTGTTTTTTTTAACCGGTAACTCCGGGTTTATCTTATCTCATTTACCAAGTTAATGCCAATATTTTTTTCTGATATAATATCCTACCATTTTTCTAGATTATTTTAATAACTCTGTACCCGGTTCTATTTTTATGTTTACATCTAATTTTTATTTATATTTTATCTTTTACCAATCCATAATTTTGAAATATGTTAAATTATACTTTATTAAAATACAACATCAAATAAGGTGCGGGTAAAAAAAAGTTGTTTCTTCAAAAGTATACTTTATATAATTTTTTTAGATGATATAAAAAATTTACGTTTTAAGTCAATTTAACCTATAATTATTTTTTTCTATTAATTAATATTCACTACATATATATAAATTATTTAGGTAAACCCGCACAAGGTGCGGGCATTAAACTAGTGTACAGTAAAAGAACGTAAACATGAATATATTGATTTGAATTGCTATTTGCTAATAGATTTTTGTTTTGAAATATATATTTATTTTACATAATCTACTA
Source organism: Fagopyrum homotropicum (assembly GCA_033239125.1). Lineage (NCBI taxonomy): Eukaryota > Viridiplantae > Streptophyta > Magnoliopsida > Caryophyllales > Polygonaceae > Fagopyrum > Fagopyrum homotropicum. The sequence continues at coordinate 20,405,426 of BSWB01000006.1, forward strand.
ATAAGGTTTCGATAAAGTCCATGAAAAATTGATATAACATATTCGATTTCAGACATAATGCTTTAGACAAACTAGCTCTAGAATATAGTTCTTCCTAATCACCTTCTGTTTCCAACTTCAGACCAGATATTTTAGGTGAACTATCCCTAAAAGATGCTTCATTCTAACTGTTTTTTTATTTTTTGAAAGAAAAAAAAAATCTACATAAAGATGTCTCCACCCAGGGGCGGGCCCAAGGGGGGGCGGGCCCGCCCCCTCCGAGAAAAAAAAAAAAAAAAAAAATATTTTTTTTTTTTTTTTTGGTGAAAAAAATCGTTTTAAAATGGGTTGTGCTTCTCTCGTTTATAAAAAAATTTTCTACAATTTTTTTTTTTTAAAAATCACTATTCTTGTGTTATATTTAAATGTTTTTTTTGGATCTTTCGTCGAAGTGAACGAAACTTCATAAGTATTTCCCGTTTTAGACTCTAGAGTGAAATAATTCACCAAAATGCACGAGATTTGTTGTTTGGATTAGAAGCGTGGTCTTAGACCACACTCTTATTTGTAAAAAGCGTTGTCGAGGACAACGTTTTAATATTTGAAATAAAGATAACAAAAACACAAATAGAGGTGTGGTCCTAGACCGCGGCTATAGTGTAACGTTTTTGAAAGAAAAAAAAAATTTTAAAAAAATAGTTGCCCTATAGGCGCGTCTATAACCGCGCATCTTTAGTTTTTTTTTTTCTTTCAAAAATGTTACACTATAGCCGCGGTCTAGGACCGCACCTCTATTTGTGTTTTTATTATCTTTGTCCTAGACAACGCCTATAGGGCAACTATTTTTTTTTATTTATTTTTGTTTATTGTAAGTAGATGACATATTAACTTTGTTTTTATCGCTACTTTATTTTCATAGATATATTTATCGAAAATAAAATTTCGCCCCCCCTCTAAAAATCCTGCGGCCGCCACTGTCTCCACCCTTCTATTTTATTACTATCTTTGCTCTTGGCGCATGGATCAAAATCAAATGAAAGAAAACGAGGAAATACAAATTGGAATATAACATCAATGAGGCAATAATATTACTCTTAAGGAGTTGAGGTTTAGAATTAAGATGAATTATATCGAATTGGTAAAGGGATTTCAGAAGATATTTATCCATTATCGAATTATTCATTCCAATCATTCTTTCTCATTTTCATTTTTTTGTTCATTTGTATCGATCTTAATCTAGTAATTTACCGAGATTGAATCACTCTTTTTCCGAGGAAAAAAACCCCACAACGTTGATTTGGTTTTGCTGGACTCAGCAGTCGTCAAGTCGGTCCCCAGCTCATACTTATGAAGTATAAAAACTCCCTTTTGCTGTCTATTATGGCCGCACAAAGATCTACGCTTTCTCTCTATCCCTGAAGCACCCACAAAAGCACGTTGCTAATTGTCATGGCGAGGAAGAGGAAAAGGACGATTAAATCGTAAGTTATATTGTTTAATCTGATCTCAATTGAATTGAATTGCATCTCATTTCTCTAATTTCTGTCTTGTTTTGTTGAACTGTATGGGGTTTCTTAAAGGATCAAAATTAGGGTTTTGGGGAGCTGGAATCCGTGAGACGTTTTTCACTATTTATTGATCAGTTTTGACCGAATACAATTGAAATTCTAATCTAAATGCCTTCATTTGAGGATTTTAGTTTTGGATCGATCCGGGTTATGGTAGGCCATTTGGAGTTCACTTGCTTTAAGTCTTAATTGTTGTTGATGGGTGTGATTGTCAGGCGAATTGAGCTTAAATTATGCAAGAGTTTGATGAGTTACGGGGAATTTTCATTCATTTGTTGTGCGCTTATTGATCAATTATAGGCTACGGTATGCAATTGGGGTCTATGCTGTGATTTTCTATATTAGTTATGTGGAGAGATCTCTTGAGATATAGTTAAACAAGGTTGAAAGAAACCATTGTTAGCATAAGGAGTTGTCAGAAAGGAGCAACTGAATTGACTATTTCACCCAATTCTTTTGGTGGATCCGTCAGATGAACAGTTAAAATCAAATTTTAACCTGAAATTATGTCGTTTTGGTGGTACTGTTCACCCTAGGAGCCACCTCAATTAGGAACCAACCGAGATCTCATGGAATGTTGTTGAATTATGTTGTTCAGTTGTACTGTTCACACTAAGAACAAGGCTACAATCAAGCAAGCTAGCTACCCCACTAGTGTCTGATGTAATAGTACACCAACCGAGAGCGACCTAGATGGTGGAGGATGAATAGCGAAGAGAGGATTTGGGTTATAAAGATGTGAATATCTCATTAATATGTTTCAAAGGATAATACAAGGCTTATATAGTATGTTTTAGCTAACCAAGCTTACCAAATAACAAATGGAAAGACAAACGAACCGGGTTTGACGTGATACATTTAATGAAAGAAAACTAGGCGCACAAGACCCAAAATAACAGAATTATGAGAATATATGTAATGTCCTATATCTTTTAGTTCTCCGGCATCCACGGGAATTTGATATTGATTTGCTGCATTTGTCTGTCTCGATGAGCATTTATGTTTATGAGATGTATGTAGCTACTTGTTTTTGGTTTTACACTTAATTTTGCACATTGCACGTGTCTGATTTCGCAAACATACATCTCCATTCTAGCTTTATCTGTTGGTTGCTTAAGATTAACATTTTTGGCTTCTACAGTAAGATACAGAGGTTTATTTACTCAAAAGTGGGGTTCTGTTATGGATTATTGATCAATGCTTTTCATTGTTTATGATGGACAGATTGGCAGAAACAATTAGAGTCCAACACTGTCCTGTTCATGAGCAGGAAAAGGATGATCAGGTAGAGCTGCAGTCTTGGTCTGACCTTCCAACTGAGCTTTTGGAAACTATTTTTTCCAGCCTAACCTTAAAGGACAATGTTCTAATGTCCGGTGTTTGCAAGAGCTGGCACAAGGCTGCTCTTTCTGTTCGAGTGACCAATCAGCCCCCCTGGATAATGTATTTCCCAAAATATGGCAACCTCTATGAGTTTTACAACCCCTCTACTCGTGAGACATACTCGGTTGAGCTAACGGAGTTGTCTAATTCACGAGTATGTTACACAAAAGATGGTTGGCTGCTATTGTACAGGCCTAGAAGCTTCCGTTTGTTCTTTTTCAATCCCTTCACGCGGGAAAAGATTAAGCTGCCTAGGCTCGAGATGCCTTATCAAATAGTTGCTTTCTCTTGTGCCCCTACGGACCCGACCTGTGTCATATTCACAGTTAAGCACATCAGCCCCACTGTTGTTGCTATCAGCACTTGTCATCCCGGGGCAACTGCATGGTCCACAACAAATTATCAGAACCGCCTGCCTTTTGTCAGTAGTATTTGGAATAAATTGGCTTTCTCCAATGGATTATTTTTTTGCCTAAGTCTCACTGGCTGGCTTGGGATTTTCGATCCAAAAGAACTAACTTGGAACGTCCTTGCGGTGCCTCCACCTCGGTGCCCAGAGAACTTCTTAGCCAAAAACTGGTGGAAGGGAAAATTCTTGGTTGAGCATAATAGGGAAATACTGGTCATATACACTTGTTGTAGTGAGAACCCTATTATATTTAAGCTAGATCAAACGGCCATGGTATGGAAAGAAGTGGTATCCTTGGATGATGTCACACTTTTTGCTAGCTTTCTCACATCCCATTCAAGAACTGATCTTCCTGGAACAATGAGGGATAGCATCTTTTTCTCTAAAGTCCGTTTCTATGGAAAACGCTGCATATCATATTCTCTGAGGAACCAAAGATACTATCCCCGTAAGCAGTGCTATGACTGGGGAGAACAAGACCCGTTTGAGAACATTTGGATTGATCCACCCCAGGGTCCATTTTCCTTCATTGACAGCCGTTGAATAGTGCCTCAGTGAGTCCATCTCTTACCTTAACAGTTTGTTGCTTGATATATACTACAGCCTTAAATGCTTTTAATAAATTTTACTATTTCTAATGATTCTGTTCCACAATTTTCTTACGACTGCTGCCATATGATTATATGAACTTAATTGTTATATTAGCTGTGTGTTTCAGGAAGTCGTTTGTTTCTCTTCCTAGTTTAACAACTTTCGTCTCACAATATTTACCATAGACCGAGTTTTGTTTCAAAATATTTTCCATAGCCTTCTGACTTTTGGAGTTTTGTTTCAAAGTATACGTCTCTGACTTTTTTTTACCTATGGGTTACATATTTGCGCTATTATTACTAAGTTGTTAGTGATAGTTTTCTTTGAAATGCAAAAATTGGGTAGTAAACGAGGATATAATGGTATATATGATGTATTATCAAAACATGTGAAGATTCTAGAATGACGAACATTTATGAATCTGAGGGAGGATACCTGCTGTTCCTATAGCAGATGTAGCATTTTAATTTAGCTATTAAGGTAAACAAAAAACTCAACTGAGGTTATGCACTTATGCTGCGTTGTGCTCCTGTATACATCATGTTATCCCTTGTAATCCTTGATTATCTTGAAATGTTGTGAGAAACTGGTGTCATCCTCATATTATAAGTGATTTTTGGCAAGGTAACGAAGTTTACAATTAGATTTTCGTATCCTCGCAGTGATATCCATTTCTTTCTTTGAGATGCTGATGTCACTCCTGATAAAGCACGTTTAACTCAAGGCTATTGAACAATATGACTTTTGAGCAAAACATGGACATCAGGAACAAACCCACTTAGTAGTTGTCTTCTTTGTGCAGATAAAAGAAGAATTGTAGCTTTTCCTGTCATTCCTGGAGGCTCACATAAAAGTTGCAGCTGTTAAACTTCATTTCTTGATCTGAACAGGAAGGAAGGTCTAAAGAGTATGCAGCTATCCAGTAGAGCATTTGTATGTAGCATAACCTGGCGTATTTGATATTGTAATCAGAAGTCCAATAGTTTGAAAGACAGATAAAGCTATTGCTTGATGACTTTTTTTTTTTTTCACTAAATGGATCTTTCTGTAGCATATTATTTGCTAGCTGCAAAGCCTGCAATCAAAAGTGCAACAATAAAGAACATAGTATTTGATACATATTCCTCAGAAATAGAGATTTTATGCTAAAGCTTTTTTTGGACAATTATGTGTAGACCGATGACTGACGAGGTGTATGAAGTATGAACTCCGGTGTTTGGCTAAACATCGTATACATGCTTTCATGTTACAAATTATCACGTATCACTTGTTTAATGATTTATTAATGAAAAAATTGCAGAAAATAACCCCAACTGCTAGACGTTGCAGAGAATAGCCTGAGCTTTATGGGCTTCAGTGATATTACTAGTGATTTTTTTATTACCATCTAAGATACTGGTTTAGGCAAAAGAATTTATCACTTCACTTGGCTAATTTGTGGATTTTTTCCCTAAGTAATAAAGAAAAAGAAATTAATTCTAAAACTCGGCCGGAAAGAAAGTATTTACGAGTATAGAAAGTCTTGAGGTTCGGAAAGAGCCGTAGTTTGAAACCAAGATTTATAATAAGAAGGCTTAGAGGTCCGAAAGAAAAACGTTGTTTAAGCAACGAGTTCTTCATATAAAAAGTGGTTCTAAATTACGGCCCTTTCCGAATTCATATTCTCGTGATAATATCCTTCCCTACCTAGTTTTAGAATTAATTTCTTTTCCTTTATAGTATGACTCATGAAGATTTAAACGGTTAGCTAATTCCGATTCTTGAAAAGAAGTTGCAATTAACTAGTTAAGGCGTCAACCTCCTAATCATTACAGGCATTGGTAACAATGGCAATAACCACTATAGTCGATTCCACAACTTCCACAGGTCACATAAGTTGAATAGTCTTTCTTTTGTTCTTGGTACTTCCTGGTACTCGGATTTCACAAGATTACAGGCATGGGTAACAATGGGGAAAAAACCCTAGTACGGATTGTATCTGCTACGGCCATGATTGCTTGCACCACCACCGCGCCTCCCTCCACTTGAGGACCCGGATCCTCCCCTACTGCTACTTCCCCTTCCGCCTCTTGGGTGCATGGGCATTTGTGGATGCATTTCAGGTTGTTGTCTGTGGTCAGGAAATATTTTTGAAGATTTCATCATATAGAACATAAAAAATAAATAAAATATCAACTTTAGGGAATATATCATAAATATTAGATAGTTGTATGCAATTACTTACAGTACGTATCCAATCCTTCCATCAGGTAGTAGCATTGGCATCATTGCTGGGGGGGCTCCGCCAGCATAAAAAAATGGCTGCAATTGTAACATGCTTGCATATATAAGTTTGGAAGACGGGGAAAAACAACTTTTTAGGCAATTTTATGTAACCCAAGTAAATTTCATTAGCATTAATTGCAATAACCCATTTTATGGATTCAACAGAAGGTTTTATCAGCATCTAGCATTGACATATTGTTTTAGTATTGTCTTACTACCAGAATATAGCCACCAGAAATAAAACTAACACCAGCAGCAGGCTAAGGCTTGTTTTTATTGGGGAAATAACACGTACATATGCAAGGAGTCTCAGAATGCAGACGGTTCAAAAACCAAAATTCACTGAGAGCTGGAAACGATAGTTGAAAATCGGGAAACTCACACGAGAACAGATTACTTCATAAGAATATAGAAAACTCAGGGTGTTACTCCAGTAAACCGGGTCAACTCCAGGTAAAAGTACAATATAGTTTCTGCATAATCTATACTACTATCAAATTACTCAAAGACTCGCTTCACTAGCTGTGATCACTCAGTTCTGTCACCGGAATACTACTAGTAGCCAAAACCATTTCACAACCTAATGATTTACAGTAATGACACAAACCTTCTGGAACTAATTCCCTTGTCCATATTTCCCAAAAATATCCCTAAGATACCTGATAGAAGACCACTCATATAGAAGAACAACCTGTGAAAGCTTTTCATGCGTGCACCAAAACTTGAACCCTGTTGACAAGAAAGATTAAGATAAAATAAAATAACTTACTTGTGTTAAGGCTGGGGCAGCATATCCAGCACCAACAGTACCGAATGCACCTCCTACCATACCATAACCCACTCGAGGAAGGTAGGTTGGCATCAGACCTGGGCTCTGTGAATTTGATACTGGAGCCTTCTGCTCAGCCTGAGGCTTCGCAAGAGAGCACTCTACTACTCGACCTACAATTATCACATTATGGATTAACATACAATATTACACATTACATACACATGCTCACGCCCTTCGAGGATGAATATATTACCATCTATCTCGTATCTCTCAGTACTTTTCAGAGCTTTCATAGTGCTCGACCTTTCAACATAATGCACAAACCCAAATCTGCTATTTTCTTGTCCAGGTTTTGCAGGTGGAAGGGCCACTTTCGAAATCTTTCCATGCCGCCCAAAAAGCTCCTTTAGCTTTTCTTGAGTAATATCTTTGGGTAAATTTTTGACATATAGAGCCTTAACCTGTATCAGATAAAGCCATTCACGTAAGTGACAAAAGATATTATTTACCCTTTCAGCAAACAGCAGAAATTAGACCTTAAAGTTAAAAGGTAGGAATTGTGTTCATAAGATTTTTCATATGGAAACAAGCAGAATTTAGGCAAACAAAACACCGGCCATAAATTACACAGAAAGAATCTTCATCCTCACATTTCTGCTAGGATAACATTTACGCCCCGTTTGGTTGTACATCCGGAAACGGAAACGGAATGGAAACGAATCTAGTCCATATGTGTACCTTGTTCATGAAATTTTTTTGGAATCATTCCTTTTGATTTCATGCAAATGCACTTGGTTCCCTCCATTTTGTTTCCCTATAGGGTATCAAAAGTAATCATGTTCTACTACAATTACCTCAAACCAAACAGGCCCTAAATGTAACATGAGATAGCTGTTTCAACACCTGGACCCTCAAAGTGAAGGAATTTTTCAACGAATTCTCAAAGTACGAATATAAAGTGGGTTGTATGTTGTATTATTTATTATTGAGCGGGGAAACATATGATACTAGCTATTGCATAAAAATATTACTAGTATAAATTATAGAGAAGTTTGTCAGATGTGAAATCGTAGTGCCTATAAAGTGCAAACTAAGAAGAAACAGACTCAGGCATTGGTGCCAGTAAGCACGCCAGCTACATCGCCAAAATGAAATACAGAGAAAAGATTTTCCTGCCATGTAGGACACATTACCTGGAAGTTGTATGCTTTCACGATAAACAATTTGTACTATGTAAAATCACAAAGAATCAGAAATTATTATAAATGCTGAAATCGATCTACAAGTATAATAGAATTTTAAGCATAGACTAGAAGAAACATATTTCCACTCCTTCAACAGTGATGCAGAATATTAACGAGTACAAACTAGAATACCTGAGATGTAGAAGAAGAAGAAGAAGACTCGGTGTTCTTAGGATCAGCCCAGCTCACGGTTGGAGAACTATCAGCCAACTTAAAATTTGGACTTGACATCTTCTGTCTAGAATATTCAGCGCAGGCATGATTGTAATACTCAATGAAAACAAATCCACGATTACGGCTAGAATTTTGTGGATCCTGGAATAAACACAGTTAGGCTAGCAATAAGAAAATTATCAAACCATAATTACAAGAAAGGGGCAACAAAAGAAATAGTTGAGAGGATATGACAAAGCTGTAAAAATAACCTTTAAAAGTTCAATTGTGGTGACCCCGGGACCAATTTCTGTCACAGCTTTTCTCAGGTCCTCCTCTCCCCAGGTTTTCGGGATGTTCCGTATAAATAACTTGTGTTTCGCTTGGGATGAAGAGCATTTTATCTTTTTACCCTGGAAATATCCACAGCAGATCAGGAGAAAGATCATTTTCAGATACCTAGCATTATAGAACATCATAATCCTTCTAGTTATACTCTATATATTCCACTCCCACCTACAAATAGTTGCAATAAATAGAAGCATAATCAGTGGAATCACAAAGCACTATTTACCAGTAGTCCAATAGTAATGCGACTGACCATCCTCAAGTTCAAATTTATCACCATACTAGTTTGTACGAGAAAAGTTTCAAACAGCAAGGATGATGCAGACTTTACCTTCATTTCAGCATTATTCAATGTCTCCATGGCTTTAGAGGCCATATCTTTAGTTTTGAACATCACAAAGGCATAGCCCTTATTTTCAGTTGCGTGTTTACCTTTCATTACCCTGATCTGTAATGAGCATGATTTTGTTACCAAGCAAGTCACTGCATCAACAAAATACAGAAACATAATTAAAAGGATACCGGTACTCACCTCTGTTATCTCTCCTACTGACTCACAAAAGGCTCTCAATTGTTCTTCGGTGGCATCATTAGGAATTCCACCTAAGAATACCTCTGATCCATGAGGTGGCAGAGCAAGAAGCTCAGCATGCCTTTTCTTCTCATCATCACTAACTTCTTTCATCTCCATGTCTACACCTTGGTCTCTTGAACCACTATTTTTTCCAGTAATGGCATCCTCACCCTCAGAATCTTCTTCCTCTTCTTCTACCTCTTCTTCTTCATCTGTTTCCTCCACCTCCTCTTCCACTTCTTCGTACTCGACCTCTTCTTCCTCTACCGTCTCTTCAGGGTCATAATCTTCTTCTAGTTCCACCTTTTCTTCCGCTTCGGTAGACCTTGTCATCTTATCTACCTGGGAAACTTACAAGCTTCCTGTGGAGGGCACACAGAATCCAGATGCATCCAAAGAAGCAAGAACGAAAAATATGGAGAGGTGGAAAACCAAAGGAAAGGCCAAAAGGAATTGCACGGTAAGAATCTCAAATGAATCAATGCCATGAGTTATGGCTCCAAGGAGTTGCAATGAGAACGAATAGAATTAACAGAGACAGGCAAGAGAAGGACTTATGAAGGATAATGAAGAAGATGATGATGCTCAACAGGTGTACAAAATGAAACAGAGACTTCTTTGCCAAAAATAGTAGTGGCCCTTTTTAGATTTATGTATATATATCTGGAACAGGGTATCCGCAAAAAGGGTTCAAGAAGCAGAAAGGAAACAGAAGTAAAAAAAAGAACGAATGAGATACTGAACTACCGGAAAATAAAATGAAAAGCAGATTATAATGGTCACAACAATGCAAGTACAGAACATCGTGGAGTAAGAAGTAACTCACTCAAAAAATAGCCAAACCACCAAACAAAAAAGACTCGACCTTACTATAGTAGAGATACAGTGCATCACGCACTACTACCCAAAACTGCTGTTAAGTAATAGAGAGCAGGGTTGATTTTGAGCTTCGTAATGAGCTCAACAATTTGAAGCTGCCCATGTTGCAAACAAAGCCCTATCTGGGGACACCTATTCTGTTCAGTGGATTATCCGAAAGCATTGGTACAAGGGTCGTGTTCTTCAGTCCTACTCTATTGGTAATGATATGACAACTGTGACTGTAGGAAGCATGAACCATCAGAAGCAGACCTATTCTATACCCAAGAACAAGTAATATGAAATGGGAGTTGATATGATATATCCTCCGAACAAATGCTGCATTATTTTTTCAACATTGAAGGCTCTAGCTTTAAGAACTACAAACCTTTCATTAATATATCCTACAACATTTCAAAATCTCGATAAGCATTAAACTAGCCGTCAATTGAACCTCAAGGAGCTGTACAAGGTTGGAAGTTCTATAACAGATGGTTGACTAAAAAAACCACAAAAGGCCTATCGATTCATGCAAATTGATTGGGGGAACCACGAAGCTAGGACCCAAGTAGAACTGTGAGCTGCCATAAAGCATTTATTGGATTTGAACTATCCTTATCATCCTTGTCTTCCCTTTCTTTCTCACACGACATCCGCTCTAAACTCAAAGATGACCAAATTTGAGCCAGCTAATGATATCATACATTCGAAAATCGTTTGAAATTACTTACTATACTCCATCGCTATTTAAAATATCAAAATGATATACAAAAAAGATCTACAATTTATCAGCTATCTGCATTTTCTATGGCATTTACGCTAAGCAAGCAAAGCCCTAGAAAATTAAGAGAAATCGGTAGAGACGAGAGAGATTACATGCGCAAAAACAGTCTAAAATTTGATTATTCAGATTTAAGGAAAGAGACAGCAACTCACCGATCGGCCTTCAATTCAACTGCAAAAACCCTAGTTTAGATTACAGGATCCGTGCGACCTCAATTTGGGGATTTTATTTGCTTTTATATCAGGATGGAAATATGAGTTTAGGGGTCCTTTGGGAAATGGGAACCTTTGTTCTCCTCGTTCACGGAAAAAATAAGGGAAATTCCGGTTATACACTTGTACTATTGGATATTTCGAATTTTTCCCATCAATTTTTAAAAGTTTGGTTCGTGTCCTATAAGGTTATAAAATTTTCGTCATTGTCCAAGACCGTCAATTCCCTTTAACGATGATCAACACCCTTTGTTTGTTTTTTTTTTAAAAAAGAATTGAATGTCTTCACGCGACCAAGACTCTCGAAGAACATATCTAATAAGAAAAACGGCTCTCTCTGCGTTCGATTGAAAGAAAACCTACCCATGATTTGGACGAAGTGGCCGAGCTTCGTCCAGGTTTGAAAACCCTAGTTCCTTAATCCTCCTTATGTAGTTATGTATAAGATCTTGGATCAACTCAATTGTCAATTGTTTATGGATTTTTTTTACTTGCAAACGGTTATGAATTCATAAAGTACTATATCGAAACGTGAAATAAATGTAAATACTTTGATATGGAATCAAATATAAACACTTCTAACCAAACAAGGAAAAAAAATTAAAGTGGGATGAACCCAATTTATCTTCTACAAATTTAATTTCGAAGGATCTAAACTTGAACGTGTAGAAAGAAGTTAATCTTTCAACAAAGGAAGACAAGTATCGATGGTTTTGAATTTATCTTTTTGTATCCGGCGGGTCTAAGACGTAGAAAGTTTACACGTCAAAGTGAAGCCACGCATACAAGCATTTGGGGTTCCATCCTAAAATCAATCGACAATAGGAGGAGTTGCATATGACTTATACGTTAGATTCACGTAATATCATATTGTTGATGTAAGACATTTTCCCAGATCTCAACCCTCCCCCTCAAGTGCAACTATTGACTAGTCGACACAAATGAGACCCGGATTGGATACGCTCTTAACATGTAAATTTATCTTTTTACATCCGACAGTATAAGACGTAGAGGGTTGGTACGTCAAAATGAACTTACGCGCACAAACCTTCGGATTCCATCCTAAAAACCAATTGACAACAGGAGGGATAATCATAAGATTTATTAAATTCATGTAGTATCTTATTGTCGACGTAGGGTACTTCCACACCTTTTTTTCTGCATCTATGGCATGTACAAATGGACTCCTTTTTGGAGCTCATGCCAATTGGCGTAAAAAGTTAAGACCCTATTCGACGGAGATATTTGTGTAGATTATTGCAGAGTTTTGTAATTTCTGAAAGCTACGTGATATTTGGTATAATAGATTTTTGAAGAGATTAGATATTTAAAAAGTTTTTTGGTGGTATTTGAAAAAGCTTTATAGGATAACTTTTTGGATAGATTATCAAAAATTTTATAAATTTACCCTCTTTGACTTCTTTAACAATTTGTACATACTTGTCCTTTTTAATTTTTTGGTAAATCTATCCATAAATCTACTTTTATCAAACATCAACTAGATTATTTGTTAATTTTTATATTTTACAACACCTTATAAAAATGTACGATATAAGGAAAAAAACTTAAACTATATTAAATTCAAACTAACAGTAAAAGGTCTCATTGTCGCACAAGCCTAGGTTTCTTTATTGCTTTTTTTTTGCAGATCATATAAAATGATTGTGCATACCCAGTCGATGGAGATGTGTATTGTTTGGTCGATAACTTCCCAAATTATGGGTGTTATCTGGTGGAAGATCGATGAGAACATGTTGTTGTGATTCCGACCCAAAAAGCGCAATCCAACTGATTTTGCTTTATATCTTGTCACAATATGAGAGATGAAGAATGTAGAAGAAGAGAGTATATTGGAGAAAAGATGAAGTTGTATTATCGTGTATAGTATTACAATTATTTAAACATAAGGTGCCAACTATTTTGAAATAGACAAACCGAGCAATAAGCTCCTTCCAGATCTGCGCAGCGGATTTGCAGTAGAGAATGGACTCAACAATGTCCTTTTCTACGAAATGTGTGAGCCAAGGATGATCATATTTTTGCATTTCTCCCATTTGCAAATGAGTTTGAGGTCGATAGTCGGTCGTTTGCAATCGCCAGTTATAAAACCGAGCTTGCTTTTAACAAGAAAATATACTCCTACAGATCACCTCCAACGATTGTAGTTCGTATTCGAGAGCAAAGTTGTGGAAAGCTTCAAAGATGGTGGATCAAAATGATGGAGATGCATCTGCTCCTGTGCTCCATAGAATCAATATCAAGAGTAGGAGGGATATGAGCATCAGTGTTTTGGGACGTATTAGATCCACCATTGATAGGATCAACAAGAGGATCGTCTGGATTTTCTGCATCTTATACCATGTTACAATATGAGAGATGAAGAATGTAGAAGAAGAGAGTAGATTGGAGAAAAGATGAAGTTGTATTATCGTGTATTGTATTACATGTATTTATACAAAAAGTGCCAACTACTTTTTGTTACAAACCAGTGACTATCATTCAGCCAGTTGTCACTAGACTTGGGTCCGGTTCAAACCAAACCGGCGGTTTGTGAACCGGGTCAAATCGCCGGTTTGTTCAAACCGGAGGTTTACGGTTTAGGTTTGGCTCTCGGCCAAACCTAAACCGGCGAACCGCCGGTTTGGACCTTTTTTTTTTTTCCTAAACCGGCGATTATGGTTTGGCAAAAAAAAGAGTCGTTGGGCCCACAATCTCAACGGCTCTTAGAGCCGTTGGGTTGTGTAAAAATTTTTTTTAGTTTTATAATAATTGCTTAATTAAAAAAAAATTCCTACCCACAATTCCTATAAATACCATACAATTCTTCAATTTATCTCACACCAACATTTTCATCTATCTACTACTACTCTCAATCTCGATCTCGTATTCTCTTTCTCGTATTCTCGATCTTTCAATCAAGTGAAATGGTAAACCCGGATTACCCAAACGACTACGACTTCACTCCGAGTCCCACTTTCTTTCCTAGCACCCAAGAAAGCGAGACTCAAATGCCGAATTCGGAAATGCCACAAGTTCCACAAGGTCAAGGTGAAGGGCCATTCCGAGTTCCGACAAGCCCCTCCACCGAAAATGCTCACCTCCGACATATTCACGAAGCATTACAAGAAGGGTCCGGTGGTGGATGATCATTGCCAAGTTACGTGCAATTATTGTCCGAAGGGGTACAAGTGGAAGGCGAAGGGAGGATACGAGATTTTGCAAACCCACATGCAAAGGTATCATCCGGAGAAGCTCGGAATATCATGGGGACAAACTCAATTGTCCCACGGGTTTGCATCCTCTTCCTCTCAATCTTCTTTATTTACTTATAATTATGTTGATGAATTTACTTAATTAGTAACTTATTTATTTACAAAAAATTACTAATATATATTTTATTTTTTTATAACTAAAATAACTTATATATTATATTACTTTTTTTTTTAAATCAAGTGTCAAACCGCCAAACCGTCGGTTTGGCGGTTTGGTAATACACAGTTTAGGTTTAGGTTTGCGGCTCAAGTCTAGTTGACACTATATATTTATCATACCCGGTGACCGGCGTTGATATATAAGATGTTTTCCTTGTAGGTTACTAAACCTGGTGAGAAGTTGGGATAGCCCATGGGGACTTGGGTGGCATATTGAATGCAGTCTTATGGAAATGAGATGTCACAAAGTTGTGTTGCTTGCTCAGAGACGCACATACGTTACTAGGTACATAATGGATGTGTAACCGTAGATGATGAGAAAATGTCAAAATCCCTAGCAAACTTCTTCACAATCCTCTAGGGCGACCGTGATTTTGAGAATACTCGAGCATACCAGTCCGTGTATGATCGGCGTTTCTTAGAAAAACCTACCCTCCAACCGTCGAGTCTTTCTCTACCTCCGATGTCCAAGGAGAATTTTTGCCGCCCTTGTCGTGCCGATGTATGTTCCTTCCTTTCCTCTTGTGCTTTTCTCTTATCCCTCACAGTCCATATTGGCCTTTGTGTGCTTATTCTTGAGTTTCCGCTGAGATGTGGATGATTTTGAGCTGGGGAACTTCTTGCTTCACGAGTACACGTCTCAGGAAATTGATT
The DNA here is from genome assembly GCA_033239125.1 of Fagopyrum homotropicum. NCBI lineage: Eukaryota > Viridiplantae > Streptophyta > Magnoliopsida > Caryophyllales > Polygonaceae > Fagopyrum > Fagopyrum homotropicum. The sequence continues at coordinate 20,420,651 of BSWB01000006.1, forward strand.
GGAATTCCATCTTCATCACCTTCTTGCAGCTCATGTGAATTTTGTAGGCTTTCCATTGTCATTATGTTAGAAAATCTAGTGTAGTACTCGGTAAGTAGGAGCTTGACTAAAATGGAGATTTTGTGATTCCATAACTGATTTTTTTTTTGTGTCGAAAACTAAAATTTAATTTTATTTGGCTGATTTGTGTTCTTGCTTTGGTTTACCAGGGGAAGCATGTTGGGAATAATCCCGCTTTCGCGTTGGTAGGATGGGAATACGGAATTAGTTAAGTCAAAAACTTAACCAAATAAACTCAATCGTATTTAAAATTCTGAAGAGGGATTTAAAATTGGAAAGGATAAGTATTTTGTGGGTACTCTTAATTGGCTATCAACTTTGTATTGCATTTGAAGGATGATTTACAAAATGAGCACTTATCACCTATTTATATGTGTGATAGGTCGGTGTTATTGCTCACTTTTGCCAACCGACATTGACATTCTACTAAGTAGATATTACACTCAATAATTGCTAAAACTTTCTAGACTAATCTACACTTAATTATGATAAGACTAATCTAGAAATTTGTAGGGACTTCTTTTGACTGGGCTTACATTTTTTGACCAAATAGCATTAGCCCATTTGAAATATAATTTTAACTTATAATTATGGAGGGACCAACAATTCTCCCCCTCCTGACTTAATTAAGTATCTCGATACCGACACCTTGACAAATATCTTCAAATTTTTTGGTCGGTATTACCTTGGTCATAATGTCTGACCAGTTTTCATCAGTGTGTACCTTGTCAAGCTGCAGAAACTTTTCTTCGAGAACATCTCGGATCCAATGATGTCGTATGACGATGTGCTTTGAGCGGGAATGAAGAGTTTAATTCTTTGCTAGGTGAATTGTGCTTTGATGATCACATTTCAAGATATATCGATCTTGCTCTACTCCCACCTCCATCAAGAAGTTCTTCATCCATAACATCTCCTTGCAGCCTTCAGTAGCTACAATATATTCTGATTCAGTGGTGGACAAGGCAACACTCTTTTGTAACTTTGACTGCCAGGAAAAAGCTCCCCCTGTGAATGTAATTACATATCCTGACGTTGATTTTCTGGAATCATTATCACTGGCCTAGTCGGCATTTGTGTACCCTTGTAGCATGGGCTTCTCATTTCCGAAGCATAAGCACCTATTAGTAGTGCCTTGTAGATATCGGAGAATCCATTTCACTGCAGCCTAATGTTCCTTTCCCAGATTTGCTAGGAAGCGACTCACTACTCCAACTGCATAGGCAATATTGGGCCTAGTGCACACCATGACGTACCTAAGGCTGCCTATTGTCGAAGCATAGGGGATCTTCTCCATATCCCGCTTCTCTTGTTCACTAGTTGGGCATTGCTTTGAACTTAACTTAAAGTGCCCAACAAGTGGTGTGCTGACCGGCTTGGCTTGGTGCATGTTGAATCTCTCTAGCACCTTTTCAATGTATCTTTCTTGTGATAGCCACAAGATCTTCTTTGACTGATCACGAGTGATCTTCATCCCAAGAATTTGCTTTGTCGGTCCTAAGTCTTTCATGGAAAAGCTCTTGCTCAAATCTTTCTTTAGAGCATCTATCTTGTTACGATCATGACCTACTATAAACATGTCATCGACATAAAGTAAGAGCATAAGGAAGTCGCCACTAGCGTACATCTTCATGAAGACACATGGGTCACATGGATTCCTCTCGAAGTCATGATCGGCCATGAAAGAGTCGAACTTCTTGTACCACTGCCATGGTGCCTCTTTTAGCCCATAAAGGCTCTTCGTTAATCGGCATACTAGATTCTCCTTTCCTGGTTCTTTGAATCCTTCAGACTGCTCCATGTATATCTCCTCTTCAATATCTTCGTGGAGAAAGGCGGTCTTGACGTCGAGTTGTTCGATCTCCAAGTCTAGAGCAACTGTTGTACCAAGAACAACACGGATTGATGACATCTTCACTACTGGAGAGAATTTTTCTTCAAAGTCGACGCCTTTCTTCTATTGGAATCCTTCTAAAACCAATCGAGCCTTGTACCGAGGCTTTGAGTTTTCATCCTCCGATTTTATTTGGTATACCCGTCTATTCTTCAAAGCTCGTCTTCCTTTTGGTAGCTCCACCAGCTCATATGTGTGGTTTTCATGCAAGGATTCCACTTCATCTTGCATGGCTCTTACCCACTCACTCTTGTGGGTTTCATTTATGACCTCCTTATAGCTTTGAGGTTCCCCTTCATCCGTGAGGGTCACATATTCATCCGGAGTATATCGTGTAGAGGTCGTCTATCTCTAGATGACCTTCTCGGTTGAGAATCTGGTGAAGTGCTCGATTGTACTTCTGGTCCTTGGTGGGTTTCTTCATCACCGTGCTCTGAAGTAGGATCACTCTCTTCATTATTGTCTCTTCTTGGCATGACATCTTCTGAAGTGTTTTGTCGTGTAGGAGAAGATTAAGGGTTTGTTGTGCTCCTTTTGACTCTTGTCCTTGGTTTCTCTGACCGTTGAATATCTTCAATTGTTTTATCTTTGAAGAATACCACATATCGGCTTCTAACGATCTTGTTGGTGGTCGGATCCCATAGCCGGTATCCGAGTTCATCTTTGGGTGAGCCAAGATAGATACATTTTTTGGTCTTGGTATCAAGCTTGACACGTTTGTCCCTAGGTACGTGAACGAATGTCCTGCACCCGAACACCTTTAGATAGTCATACAAAACCTTCTTTCCCGACCAAACTTCCTCCGGGGTGTCTCCATCGAGGGGAACAAATGGCGTAAGATTGACAATTTCGATGACGGTCTTCACAGCTTCTCCCCAAAACGTCTTGGGCAATTTTCAATGTAATAGCATACACTGAACTCTTCCTATGATTGTTCAATTCACTACAAGCCCATTTAGTTGTGGTGTCTTATCCATCATGATTCCATGAGATTGGCAATATGCCTCAAATGGACCTCGATATTCTCCTCCATTGTCAGATCAGACACTCTTGAGCTTTTGTCCGGTCTCTCGTTCCACCCGAGCAACAAACTCCTTGAATACATCAAGAACTTGGTCTTTGGTATTTAGGAGGTGCACCCATACCTTCCTTGAGTGGCCGTCTATGAAGGTTACAAAATATGACGCACCACCAAGGGATTTCTCAGACATGGAGCAAACATCGGTGTGCACAAGATCTAGAATACTCTTTCTTCTTCTAAGTTGATAAGGCGTTTGGAAGACAACTCTATGTTATTTACCAGCTAAACAATTAGCACAAGGGTCAAGAGAGTTACCTTGTATCTTTGGGAGGAGATGTCTTCGCGCTAGTATGTGAAGACCCTTCTCACTCATGTGTTTGAGCCTTCGGTGCCACAGTTTCATGTTTGATCATGCGACATTGACTTCTCCTTTGCTAAGCTTGGCTTGTGTGACATACGATGACCTTTCCTTCTTTCATCGAGCCATAATCATGCTTCCTTTGATGACCTTCCACTCGACGCACCAAAGTGACTCACTAGACCAAAATCGTCAACCTTTCCGGCTGATATGAGATTGAGGCACATATCAGGGACATGTCTCACATCCTTAAGTGTAAGCTTGCATCCCGTATGTGATACCAAGATGATGTATCCTATACCAGCAATCCCGTATGTGTCACCACTTTGGTAGGTTGAGAAGAAACTCTCATGGGGAGTGACGTGGAATGATGCGCCAAAATCGATAATCCAAGAACTATCATTTGAGGCAATATTTAGGAAGTTATCTTCTCCGAAGAGATATAGATCATCACCCTTGTCTGACATGGCGGTTGTACCATTGTCTTCCTCTCGCCTCTTTGTTTGGTTAATTTGGTATGGCTTGACATTGCCGGCCTTCTGATCTTCCTTAAGAAATCAACATTCTGATTTCTCATGGCCTATTGTCCCACAATAATAACAAGTTGGCCTAGAGCGTGACTTAGACCGACCTCGAGACTGGTCTCGACTTTGGTTCATATTGCGCCCACGCGTATCGCTTATGTCCCGCTTGCCAATAATGTTCGCCTCATACTAGGTAGACATGCCTCGTTCTCTCCTTCTAACTTCTTCACCAAGGAGTCTATCACTAACGGTGTCCATGGTGAGATTCCCTTCCGGCCGAGTTACTCAAAGTAACTATGAGAGTGTCCCAACTCTCTGGAAGGGAACTAAGGAGTAAAAGGGCTTGCAACTAGTCTTCGAGTTTCATCCCAACTCTATTTAGCTAATTTACGAGCCCCTTGAAATTATTCAAGCGCTCAATCATATTTTGGCCATCCTTGTACTCCATCTTCACCAACCGTTGAACTAGAACAACTTTTTTACGAAGCGTTTTCTTTTGAATCATGGACTCAAGCTTTGTCCATTATTCAAAAGCATTTGCATATGTAGATACATGTTCAAATATAGATTTTTCGATGTACTTACGGATCATGGCGACTACTTTCCGGTTTAAAAGCTCCCACTCCTTTTCGCTCTTCCCTTCGGACTTATCACCTATTTATATGTGTGATAGGTTGGTGCTATTGCTCACTTTTGCTAATCAACATTCACATTCTACTAAGTAGATATTACACTCAATAATTGCTAAAACTTTCTAGACTAAACTACACTTAATTATAATAAGACTAATCTAGAAATTTATAAGGACTTTTTTTAATTGGACTTATATTTTTAGGCCAAATATCATTAGCCCATTTAAAACATAATTTTAACTTGGGCTTTAATTATGGAGGGACCAAGAAAGCATTACATCTTAGTCCCCTAGTCTCGTTTGTTGTAATCAACATATTGATTTTCACTTGTAGCGAATACATCAAAACAAAAATGCAAAATGAATTGAGAAATAATTAAAACTAAGGGCGCTCGATCTAAGATGCAGGTCTTTATTGTCCAATTTATTCAATCTAATCCTTAAAAAAAATGTTCAGCTTTAACAATTTGCGGAAAGATGATGAGAACCAATCTAATCAACATTTCGTTATCAATTTACTTAAAATTTTTAGGGTTTTTTCAGAGGAGGTCTGTCTCGGCGTAAGGCCTTCTCTCTTGTGGCCCAACGGCTCCAATATCGGCATAACAACCCCAATAACACCAAATTTGATAAGAATTAATAAAGTTCAAGATCGAGTAAGTTTATATTCAATATCACAAACTACCAACGATTCAATGTTGGTTACCAACTCTTCTTGAACAAGGGTCCCCATGTAACTCTCTACTCTTTAAACCATCAAAGTTGAACACATTTTTATATCACGATACCCGTGTGTTGCAGCTTCGTCTTCTCAGTTTTGACGTTGTATTTGGTGGCGGTTCGAGTGTTTGTCGAGAAGGGGGCGTGGATGTGTGATCGACTCCTGACGGCTCTGTTGTAGTCCAAATCTGAGGTGTCCACATTTGTTCCCCAGACTTCCTACCTGTGTACTTCCTTCGAAGATAAACGTCCATGCTCGTCGCTTCCGGCCGACTGGATCATTCTGCTTTCCACTGGAGACGTCCTTGCTTTCGTGTTTTTATGATGTATTTTTTGTGTTTTCTTTTCCTCCTTTGTTGTTGTCTTTCACGACGGTTAGTCCGTCTGCCGATCAATTTCACCCTTTCGATTCAATAGTCGGTGCGCCGTATATGAAATCGAACCGCTATCCATTATAAATAAAAATAAAAAAATTAAAAATAAAAAATAATTTTAAAGGTGTGTATTACTGCAATGTCAACCATTAACTAAACCTACACGGATCCAATTTTGCTCACCCTCAACTTTGAGGGGGTGATATTATCTACCAATAGAAATAGTTCATTATCATTGTTTTTAATAAAAATAAATATAATTGATTTTTTATTTTTTTAAAAAAGTAAAAAAAATAATGATAATGAAACAATTCTATTGATGATAATCTCAAAGTTGTAAAGTTGGGGTGAGCAAAATTGAATCCTAACTTACACAAAAAGTCTCTCGTATGCAGACACCAATAACGGAGCTACTAGTGTATCTGGTACTCTGGTGGTTGGGGGCGTCGGGCTGCTTCGAAGTTTGAACAGCTCTGCATTGGTGCGAATTGAAATAGTTAAGGACCAACTTTGTTTGCTTCAATTGACCTCAAGGTAAAGTACTCAACCCGGACCGATTCCTCTCTATTTGTTGTGGTTAAGGATTGTTTGTTTTCATGGATGAATTAGGGTCTATTTTTGGTTTCTTATGTTTGAGCTCCTTAATAAGGGCCAAGTACAGTGTAATGAGGTTGAGTTTGAAAATTATTTGTTCTTCAGGTAGAAAAGGCTAAAGTTGAAGGGCTTTCTCTCATCATCTCCCACTCTATTCATCATAGATGACTTCCATGGCTGTAGCAGCTCGGGTACAAGCTCTTGGAGCAACTAGTTTTGGCTTTTCGGCCTCAACTTCCACTCCCAAGTGTGGGTTTCTAAAGCTTGGTGGTGATAGCTACCATGGTGCAATACGAAGTTGCTCATCTAATCCTGGTCAAGTTTTGAATGAGAATTTTGCTGCAGTGAGCCGGTTCTTAGCAAATTCAGTAAAGGAGGGGAGGTTGCTGTTTGCTTCAACGGGTGTAGGTAGACGAAAGGTGGTAGTGGCGGCATCTGCCAAAAACGGCGGATTGTTTGGTTAGTGGATCTTTGGTTTGATTATCATTTGTTTAAGAGCTAGTAACTGGATATGATTCGGTTAGAATTTGCTTTCACCAGTCACCAGTTGGTAGGAATTCTCATGTTAAAGTAGTTAGGTCAATTGGTTCAAGAAAGCTTACGCTCAAAGATTGCAAGGATTTAGGTCAATTTGCTTTCACTGGTGCTTTTACTGAAAATTGCTTCATGGGAAACATCTTTTATGCAGCTTACTCAAAGGAAATTGTTCTCCTCTCTTTTAAGTTCAGTTAGTTGTGTTTGAGTTTTGCCCTATTTTTCAGGAGCTTGAATATTGCACAAGACCATGCCAATATACTTTGCTGTTCCAATCATAACTGATGTCAATTACAGTTGCAGACGGCTAAAATCTTAATCGTATACTGTCTGACTTCATTAGTGAATAAGTTTTTGGAATTTATACGTGCTATTATTAATTTGAGACTTCAAATTGATTTGATACTTGCCTTCCCTCATCTGCAGTCTTGGCTTTCTTTTTTGTCCTTAAAATCTTCCCTTCACTAATCTTGTATGTTTGAATTATAGATGAGAAAGTTATCGTATTGGTGATTGGTGGGGGTGGAAGGGAACATGCACTTTGCCATGCTTTGAAGAGGTCTCTATCTTGTGATGCTGTCTTTTGTGCCCCCGGAAATGCTGGAATTGAGAGATCAGAAGATGCAACATGCATCCCTGATCTTAACATCTCTGATAGTTCAGCTGTGATTGCATTTTGCCGCCAGTGGAATATTGGGCTAGTCGTAGTGGGTCCAGAGGCTCCTCTTGTTGCAGGTCTTTCTAATGATCTTGTGAGATTTGGAATCCCAAGTTTCGGTCCTTCATCAGAGGCTGCTGCACTAGAAGGCTCCAAGAATTTCATGAAGAGTTTGTGTGATAAATATGGGATTCCGACTGCCAAGGTTTGTTATGGTGTGAGATTTCTTCATTTAATGCACTTGTTTTGTCTTGACAGAAGATTTATTTACTTTGGCTTTGTGACTTGGAGCAGTATCAAACGTTCACTGATGCATCTTCTGCAAAGCATTACATTAAAGAGCAAGGGACACCGATTGTCATCAAAGCTGATGGGTTAGCTGCTGGGAAAGGTGTTGTTGTAGCCATGACCCTTGATGAGGCCTATGAAGCTGTGGATTCAATGCTTGTGAAAGGCGATTTTGGCTCTGCAGGTTGCCGTGTAATTGTTGAGGAATTCCTTGAAGGAGAAGAAGCATCATTCTTTGCCATTGTTGATGGAGAAAATGCAATACCTTTGGAATCAGCTCAAGACCATAAACGTGTTGGAGATGGTGACACAGGACCCAACACAGGTGGTATGGGAGCATATTCTCCTGCACCGGTGCTAACAAGAGAGCTTGAATCTGTAGTCATGGAATCTATAATTCTTCCCACAGTTAAAGGAATGACAGCTGAAGGCCGCAAGTTTGTTGGGGTACTATTTGCTGGCCTTATGATTGAGAAGAAGTCAGGATTGCCAAAACTGATCGAGTATAATGTCCGTTTTGGAGACCCTGAGTGCCAGGTCAGTGAACTACTTCTTCCCTGTGTACATTATTTATGTACATATGTGGAAATTTATATATGGTTTCTTAAAATTGAATCAACACAGGTTTTGATGGTGCGTTTGGAGTCGGATTTGGCCCAAGTACTACTAGCAGCTTGTAGAGGCCAATTGAAAGGTGTATCACTTGAGTGGTCACCAGGATCTGCCATGGTAGTAGTAATGGCAAGCAATGGTTACCCGGGATCTTACAAGAAGGGAACAGTCATACACAATTTGGAAGAAGCTGAACAGGTGAGTCCTTCAGTTAAGGTGTTCCATGCAGGGACGGCTTTTGATTCAGATGGAAATTTTACTGCTATCGGAGGGCGGGTTCTTGGGGTAACTGCAAAGGGGAGAGATCTCGAGGAGGCAAGAGACCGAGCTTATCGGGCTGTTGAGGAGATCAAGTGGCCTGAAGGGTTCTATAGGCGCGACATTGGATGGAGAGCCCTCCCTCTAGTCCAAAACCCATCGACAAAGGGTTAACGAAAATTGAGTACTTTTTTTTGTTCTTAAAGATCTGAATCTAATTCAGGCGTGGCTATTAACCTCAACCTAAGGGCTCTCAGTTCCTCTGTTCCTAGAACTCCAGTTATTATACTAACTTGTGTGAATCTTGTTTTAGTATGAAGATAGCTTGTGAAGTAACCTGAAGAGTTCAAGGATTGAAGCTTGATGTAATGGTGCCAGACAAAAATTCAGGTCCAAATTTAGTGTGCAAGTAGATCCAATTTACTTCTTTTGAACATGGTTTGGATCTTAGAAGTTGTTTTGCTCATTCTTACTCTTATTTAGATCATTTGTTTTCACACAAAAGTCACTAACCGCTTGCATCAAACATTAAGTGCCAGTTTGGTTGTAACAGTGAATGGAATCGGATAAGATAAGGAAATGATGTGATTACTTTGTGTTTAAATACTCTATTCCGTTACCGGAAATGATTCTTAGCGATTCCAGACAAGGCCTATGCCTAAACAAGAGTACACTATAATTTTGCGTATACATAACTTGAACAAGACAATATGGTTTTGCATTTAAGCTTGGACAAATGTGTTCGTGCTTAATATTCTTGCAATGCCGCATTATCACTTCTACAACACAAACATTCAAAGCCTAAAAATGCATGGCTAAACAAACTGGTAGTGGTACTAATAGCGTAGGTTTCTCATTTAATGCAATCATAATACAGCCTCTCGTATAGCAATTGTTTAACATCCAGCAGCATCATGATATTCAAGCAACCTGATGAATGACCGACCATGTAACAGTGTAACACCACACTGAAATTTAAAAGGCTAACAAAGATTGAAGCTTGACAGAACCCAAGTTTAATTTTATCTGATAGTGATGGTCTCTATACAAAAGTAAATCAAGCATAGGAAGGACGCGAAAAAAAACAAGTCTTGGATTAGTTCACAGTACGGCCATGGCCAACGATCTTCTCCTCAGATGAACAAGTGCTTGAACTCTCCATTAGCCAATTGACAGAGCTGGTTATACGAAGAAGCATCTGATACCAAGCAAGAATCAAATCAATATAAAGATGAAGACGAAACAACAAACTCTGGACAGATACACACGCACATACAACATGAGTAAGAAAATTAAGTGTATGAGTATATCCAACCACGGATCTCCATCTCTAAGCATGTAACTGAGTTCATGTGGAAATCTTTGAGGAATCCAAGCAACTCAGCCACAGAGTAGTAAATTTAGATTAAAAGCGAGTAAAGTTGGTAATCTTGATCTATGATAACTAACAAAAGATCCTTCGTTCACAGACAAACAGAAACCCTAGACTTGGCATCAATCTAAAAACTACATGGGAACAGTAACTAGTTTAATGAATCGTCCTGACTATAAACCAGAGCGAAAATTAGTTAAATCGAACTGAAAATTGTGTGACATACCGAAAGAATCACCGAAATTTTGCCAGGTGTCAGCACGAATCGATTGGTTGCTGTCAGCGATTCCCATCACTTCAACAAAGCCGCTGAGAGGAGTCGATGGCGATCCCTTGATGATTATCTGTTGGTCGTCGGTGGATTTTCCTACGACGGATCCGGATTCGGATCGGACGACCTGAACCACTGCCCGAACTCTACGGCCGATGAATTGGCGGAGAAGGTTGCCATTGACGAAAACTGCAGGGTTTGAAACGTCCATTGCAAATTTGCAATCTAGGGGAAATGGGGGAAGCAGAGAAAAGTACAAGTAGGGTAAACGGAAGTAAATGGATAGGGTGAGATGAGAAACGCACAAAGCTTACAGTCTTCTATCTAAGATTCTAAGGGGAGCAAATGAGCGGCAAAATACTGTATGGAATTTTCCTTTCCCGCCTGATTGAGAAATCAGGTTTATGGTCTTTGTAACTAAGGTCTAAGGCCATTGTTAAACTTTGATTTCGGCTTTTCTAAAAGGCTCTCTTCAAATTAAACATGATCTGATCCAAATGAAATTTCCTAATGTACGTGTCTTGCATGGGATTAGTAATAAAATAACATATATCTAATTAAATAGTAATAACAACGTTAAAAAAAAAATCTTATAATGAAAATTTAGGCAAAATTGTGATAACTAAGAATATTTTTGTACAAAATTTTATGAAGAAAGTATGTAAGGACAATTAACATAAATTGAAGTACAATATGGTCTAATTATTGACAATTTTTGGAGATGTGGTTTAGTGCAGAGGAACACTAGGACGACTTGAAACCCTGCTTCGATGCAGGAAAATGTCTTCGCCTCCTTCAACTCCGTGTAGATCTCGTAAAGTGCATGTACGAGTTAAAACTTTTCAACTCCATACAATTCACACACCTCAATAAAATGGAAGGGTAGAACACAAGTTTTTCCACATTTTAAATGTTGTTAGGGCTTTAATGTTTGAAAGAATTGGCGTTTTAGGGCCCCAAAGGTAACATCTTTGTGTATTGGCCCTCTGATTTTCCACCACCCTTTTGCACGGAAAAGAAAAAGGGAAAAGAAAATAGAACAAAAAGATGATGGTACAGTCGATTACTTTTCTAAATTCTTGCAGAGGCGTCACATTCAAACTCAATCAGATGAACAGTGAGATCATTTGTGAGCGGGTGATTCAAAATCATTCAAAGGAGGAATATATATATATATATATATACTTTCTTCTCCATATCTTCGCCTCTCAATTTGGCCAGAATACCATCTATTTATGATTCCCTCATTTTTCATTGTTTAAAGCTCCAGTCGAAACTCCATTTGTATCTTACCCAATGGAAAACTCAAAAATTGTTGATGGCAACGGAGAATCATACCTAGTATATGATAAAGAGGAAAAATTTGTAACTTTTCTGAACTCTATTTCCAAATTATTGAGTATATTAGTGAGTTAGTTAGTTTATGAAGCATGATTGACATTGTTTATGGTCAGTATTTGTGTGTATGGTAGTTCGAGGCTTGGGGTATGATGATATATGATTTTAATTAACTTAGACTAAATTAGATTGAGTCATGGCTATAGTATTTTTCAGTATTGTTGGTATGTCATTGTGTGTTGTATAGCAAGTTGAGTATGTTATTCTGAGTATTTGGTAGGATAGCAACGTTTTTTTTTATCTTTGAACCTTGGGTATTGTAGATATATCTTCAAACTTATCAAGCATGTAAGATGTATCGATGATTCAATGGATTTCAGTATTTTGGGTAGTGATTATGTGCTTTACAGTAACCTTACTCAATCGGAGTTCGAACATGCTTTTATCTTCAAATTCGCCATTTTCAATCAACGAAGAAAAATAAGGGTTTTTTTGTGTGTATCTGCGAATGAAAGAAGAGGCCACATTTTTTGAGCAAGGACGTTTCAAATGGGAAAAGGTGGCCATTTATTGCAGATAAGCTTCGTTTTTGGAGGGATGAAAAGGTCATCATTTGTTGCAGAGGAGTCACATCGGACTGTTGCACCATTGTACTTTGCTCTCTTTTACAGCATTAGGTGTAGTACAATTACACAAACTAGTTAGGAGCAATGATAACCTTTGGGGCCTAATTTTAAAAGATGAAAAAGGTGGGGCCTAAATTAGTAAGTGTTATATCAAAAAGGGCCCATTTCATCAAAAACGCCTTAATGTTTCAAATCAATTTCTCGTTCAACTTTGTGGGGAATGCGTACTAACAACTTGTTACCTAGTCAACTGTGCACCATCATGTGTCTTAGGCAACAAAACACCATAAGGGAAAGATTCAAGGGTCTTATGTCAATCATAATCCTAGTCCAATCTCAAATTGATTCTTGAATTAATTAGGGAAATAGGACCCCTTAAAATTATCTTTTGTAAACAAGGTCTCTATATAAAAGAATCAAAAAGTAGGTATGAAAACTAGAAAATAGAGGCAATAATTTCTTTAATTGAAATGATGGTGATTAGATGTTTACTTTTGGTTTAAGTATCTTTTTTACATGTTTACCTTTTATTTTTGGTTAATGTAGCTAGTTTGATGAAATTTTCAAGTCCATGAATGTTTAATTTTTTTGGGTGACATTGTTTTTGTTACCCAAATATGAATTGTAGTATTTTTCTCATTATTGGGTATATATTTATTGTTTTTGTGGTATGTTTCTTATTGTTGAGTATGCTTAAAAAGATATTTTTGGGTATGTTTTATGCTTATCCAAACTGTGTTACAACGACAAAATGTCATTTGGTATTAATATTTGTGTACAATATCGATTTGTATAAATTTTGGTTATGACAAATTCAAATTGGATATGCTTTTATACGTTTATTGACTTTGTAGTATATTTCTTATTATTAAGTATATTTAAAGTGATATCGTGGGTATGTTTTATGGTTACCCAAAATGTGTTATAATGATCAAATGCCAAACAAATTTTTGGATAATGACCAAATGTCATTTGATATTGATGTTTGTATACAATATCGAGTTTTGAAAATTTTGGGTATGACAAATTTAAACTAGGTATGGATTTTGTATTAAGTGATGTTTAAATTGGGTATAAATATAAAATATTATCCAATTTATGGATATTATTTTATTTTGATATTTGATTTATTGGGTATGTTGTTTTCGAGTATGTTTATGTACTTTGACAAATTTATTTTTGGGTATGATTGTGACATTATTTGGGTAAGCGGAATTTTGGGTAAGCGAATTTTTTTTGGGCAGAGGGCTGCGTTTTTTGGCCCCAAGTTCCCTCCAAATGTCAATCAAAAGTGTCACAGTCAGCACTCACAACAGTCATCACCCATTAGTCATCACTTTTGTCAACTTTTTGTCCTATTTATGAATTAGTCTAGTAAAGTAGGAGCCCTATTTCTCAATTTGTAATTGATATGACCTAAATTTCAACTCTATAGTGTAAAAGGCCCTAAATGCCAATTCAACCTTGATTCTTTATATTCATATGTATGCATGTTTTCTCTCATGTTTAAAGACACAAATGATCGGGAAAAAAAATCGATGCCTAATTATTGATTCATGACGTCTACATTAGTAGTTAATACATTGAAAACAAATTTAAGTTACATCAAAGTGTCTTACCGATTCACATTTAAAAAATAACAACAAATAATTTATAGAAAATTACATTTATTTAACTATCGATTACAATTGTGGGAATCCACAAATACAAGGGCGATGTAACGGACTAGAGCAAGGGCGGCGATGGAACAAACTAGAGCAAGACGACGAACGGACTAAATTAAGGGAGGACAAAAACTCTAGTATTTAACTATCGATTACAATTATGGTATCATAGGCTGTTCAATTTTTTCAAAACTCTGTAAAACATTCTCTACGATCATGGCTTCTCATGCCAATCAAATACCAAGTGATATTGATCCCACTAAACTTTTCACCATGTTTAACTTTCAAAATGCTATCAAACTCACTTCCACTAACTACATAACATGAAAAACACAAATCAAATTCACCCTTGTGGGTTATCGGCTGTTTAAATTCCTTGACGGAACTTACCTCACTCATCCACAAACAATCACAATTGCGAGTGTAGTAACACCCAATCATGCGTATTCAACATGGATGCACCAAAATCAGTTACTGTTTGGGGCGCTTGTAGGCACCTTGGCCATGAATGTGGCGCCTTTGGTTACTCAAGCTAAAACAACCCAAGTCGTTTGGAAGATTCTTGAAAAAAACTATGTCAAACCATCACAAGGGCATATCAATCAACTCAGACACAAACTCAACACTTAGAAGAAAGGAACTCCAACGATCACCGAGTTCATGCAACAAATCAAGGCAGCTACAGATCTTCTCGCATTGCTCGAGAAGAAATAAGATCCAGAAAATATTATCACATGTGTTTTCAATGGCCTTGACTCATCATTTCAATATATTATAGATGGTGTCAAGGCTCGAGATGACATGATTCGATTTGAAGAACTCCATGAGAAGCTGATAAACAAAGAGCTAGGGATCAAGATGGACTCCTCTAACCCCCAACTCCAACATCTGCCATGATAATGCAAAGTAGATATCGCCCAAAGTAACAAGGGAATCGTCCACCTGGACCTCTCTCTTCCTAGCCCTCACCGCCTCCACCTTCCCGACCATGGAACAATCAAAACCAACACAACCAACAACCTTCTGCTACTGCCCCAACACCAACCGTTCCTCATCTCATAGATTCTTGGGCAAGTGTTAATGGTGTAGAGAAACTGGCCATGTTGTTTCATATTGCCCAATTTTTTGCCAAACAGCTCCCAACCTTAGACCTCCTTCTCAAAATTGGCCCCTACACTTCAACACCCAACACCATTACCCTCGCCCATCTCCACAAACCTACACTGCAACCAACTCCGACCAATAGTGGCTCATTGACAGTGAGGCTAGTCACCATGCTAATGACCTTCAAAATCTAAACCTCTACTACCCTTATAAAGGTCCGGATAAAATCATTGTTGGGAACTATAAAGGTCTAAACATCTCTCAAATTGGAAAGTTTGATTTCAAAACAAACAACCAAACTTTTATTTTTGATAATGCTCTTTTTGTCCCCAAAATTTCTAAAAATATATCGAAACATCTCAAAACAAACTATTTGTTTAATTTTTTACCAAACTCCTTTCTTGTGAAGGATCTAAAAACGGGAACCCAACTTCTTAAAGGCCCTTGTGTCGATGGCGTTTACTCTTGGTCCGTGTCGGCTTTCCCACGAGCCTCGTGACGGAAATAAAAGCAAGTTCTTCTTGACATCACAAGTTGGGTCTTCTGTCCTCATCCATTTTAAAGCAGGTTCTTCTTGACATCACAAGTTGGTTTTTATACCACATGCTCAATTAATAAAAGTCTTCACTTACCTTTGCATGAGCCAACAATCTCGTCTTCCTCACCTCTAGAAATTATTTTTTCCGACACGTGGACATCTTCTATAAATTTTAATGATGATTTTCGTTACTATATAATATTTGTAGATCATTTCACCAAATACATATGAACTTTTCAATTAAACAAAAATCTAACCCAAAAGAAGTGTTCACCAAATTTAAAGCCCCTGTTGAAAATTACTTTCAATCAAAAAATAAAATCCTTTACTCTAACAATGACGGTGAATACATGGCTCTTGCCTCTTTTCTAGGCTTGCCAAATGTTTCTCACAACACAACTACACCCTATACACCACGGCATGATGGGCATTATGAGCGCCGTCATTGTCACATTGTAGAAGCCGGCCTAACCCAAGTGTCCCATTCTGGTGTACCAAAATATTTATGGCATCTTGCTTTCAACATAACAAATAACTTTATCAACAAAATGACAACTTCAACCCTCCAAAACTCTTCTTCATTTCTTAAACTAGATAAAAGTGAAGTTCTAATGAATCCTCAACAGTACCCTCAACTTGTGGATCAGTTGATATATCTCACCATTACACACCCTTAGTTATCCTACTTGGTCCATATTTTATGAAAATATATGTAAACACCCCACAACAGGGCAGTGAAAAGCCGTCGTTCGTGTTTCATGCTACCCCAAGACAACTCATTTCAAGATATCTTCCTTGGATCCAATGATCTTTTCTTACGCGCTTTTGGTGACTAAGATATGCAACTTATCCACTCATCCTGAGATCAACGACGGGCTACTTCATCCTACTTGGTACATCTCTTCAAAAATTAAAAAACAACATAAATCTTCCGTTTTTCAACTGAGGGGAGTACCGGACAATGGCAATTCCACCATTTTAACTACTTTGGTTAAAATTTGTCTTGGCATCACTCTGACGTCTCACAAACTATCATATGAGACTTCATTGTGACAACAAATCAACCCTTCACGTTGCTACAAATCCGTTTTCTTCATGAGCGAACAAACACATTAAAATTGGTTGCCATGACGTAAGGTATCAATTACAAAAAGGGGCGATTAAGACTTTCTTCAAATGATTTGTTGATCAACTCGCAGATTTAAGGACCGAAGCTCTCAACCCCTTGCGATTCAACTTAGTGTTTATCAAAGAGCCACCTCCGGTTCGAAGAGGAATAATAAGATTAAGAAGATTGTGCAACTAGAATTAGTTTCCGCTATTGTTAATATCCCATATACATAGGTCATGTTAGTTATACTCTCTATACACAATATCTACGTGAATAAATCGTCAAATTCAATTTATACATTCTCTACACCAATGTCGACATGACTTAATTAACGTTGAATAAAATTTGTTGTTGTTGTCACCAATGTCAACAAAACTTGGAACTGTCATCAAGTCTTGATTAACGTTCTAACCAAGGTTTAAAGCGGGTTTTATAGTTTTAGTTAACAAGATTACCATATACACGACGTCGAAATTATTAGTACATAATTGAGCACACTGAGACTGCATCACTAATGATTTTAATAATTTTTAGCACCTTACTTTAGTTAATGTTACCACCAACATCACTCGTCACCACGACTCTGGATTGTCATCAAATTTAAATTAAAGTTGTTACCAAACTTCAATTTCTCCGTACCGAGTCGGCAAGGGGTTTCAATTAAGGCGTCCTTGTGCAACGCATTGTGCCCTAGGCGCCATCTTCCATCCTAATATGACATGGATGCATACATTGTAAATTCTTTGTTCCATTCCATGCCTCAACTTTGAGTCATTCATGTTGTAAATTATTTGTCCCTTACATGTGACTTCGAGGCTCAATGACTACAATATTTGTCCCATTACATAAGGTATCAATTGCAAAAAGGGGTGATTAAGACTCTCTTCACAAGATTTGTTGATCAACTCGCAGATGTAAGGATCGAAGCTCTCAACCCCTTACGATTCAACTTGGTGTTTATCAAAGATCCACCTCCGGCTTGAAGGGGAATAATAAGATTAAGAAGATTGTGCAACTATAATTAGTTTCCGCTGTTGTTAATATCCCATATGCATAGTCCATGTTAGTTATACTCTCTATACACAATATCTACGTGAAGAAAGCGTCAAATTCAATTTATACATTCTCTACACCAATGTTGACATGACTTAATTAACGTTGAACAAAATTTGTTGTAGTTGTCACCAATGTCAACAAAACTTGGAACTGTCATCAAGTCTTAGTTAACGTTCTAACCAAGGTTTAAAGCTTGTCTTATAGTTTTAGTTAACAAGATCGCCATATACACGACGCCGAAATTACTGGTGCATAATTGAGCACATTGATATGCATCAGTAATGCGTTTGATAATTTTGTTTAGCACCTTCCTTTAGTTAATGTTACCACCAACATCACTAGTCACCATGACTCTGGATTGTCATCAGTGAGGGGTTTCATTTAAGGCGTCCTTGTGCAACGCATTGTGCCCTAGGCGCCTTAACGCATTGTGTCGTAGGCGCCATCTTCCATCCTTATATGACATGATGCATACATTGTAAATTCTTTGTTATATTCCATGTCTCAACTTTGAGTCATTCATATTGTAAATTATGTCCCTTACATGTCTAAACTTCGAGGCTCAATGACTACAATATTTGTCCCACTACATGGTCAACTTCGAGGCTCAATGACTCATACGTGTTTCATAGGGTGATCACCTTATATGGCAAGGTTGCGTGTGTTTTAGATAGGGTGATCAAAGGACAGAAAATCCTGCACCTACCCAAAAGTTATCATCCACGTAGTTATGGAGATGGGTTAAGGGTACCCTTCAGGAATATCAAACAATATGGATGGATAGATTAAATGGAAAAATAGTAACTTATATTTTGACATGACTTAATTACACAAGAATTAATGATAAATGAAGAAGATGGGGCCGAAATTAGACTAAGCGAGGAGGAAATATAAATTGCTGTCAGTTGATCGTTCATATTTAATAATTTGCGGTGGAAGCGGCTAAATTTTAGCAGAACTCATAGCGTCCAATAGCAAGAAGTAAAAAAAGCATAACGAGATAAGGAAGCAAAAACTAAAGGGAGAATTTCAACAGTTGAGCAATAATATTCAAGATTTCAATCAAAAATAGTACTGCAAACTACATTAGTTCTTCGACAAAACTTGATGGATAATCCTTAAAATCAAACTATAGCTATTCCAAGCAATCTTCATAAGAGAAAAACCAACATAGGCAAGGGATGACGGAGCTCACAGCCTCCTTCCTCTTCTACCACCCTTTCTACGGGTGCTGTCAGTTGGGATGGGAGTAACATCCTCTGCAAATAACATACATGAATCAAAATCAGTGATGAAGGAAACAAAGGAAAGAATTTGAGCAAGTACTTACATAACAGAACATTGAAGAAGACTTACCAATACGGCCAATTTTCATTCCGGAACGAGCAAGAGCTCTTAGTGCAGACTGAGCACCTGGACCTGGTGTCTTGGTCTTGTTTCCGCCAGTTGCACGGAGCTTAATATGAAGAGCAGTGATGCCGAGCTCCTGAGATATACCAATAAGATTCTCAATCATATGCTTGTTCTATATACCATTAGCATATCTAGTATGTGTTGGCAGCATCAACATATTAAGAGTTCAGAAAAAATAAAACATGCCTTGCAACGCTGGGAGACATCTTGTGCAGCAAGCATAGCAGCATAAGGAGAAGACTCATCTCTGTCAGCCTTGACCTTCATCCCACCTGTTTTCCATATATTATGTTATATGTAAAAGACAAATGCAATGACATTATCTAAAATGACATACAAAGACAACACATCAGCAAGGTCATGCAAAGGGTTCAGCATATCCTTTTATAAAACTAGAAGGTTAGATTATGTATAGGAATCAGATGGGTAAAGGGCAGTACGTCCAAGAATTATAGTATGTCTGCCTAATGCCACATTACAAATTTACGAACAGAGGTGAGAGACACTGATTAAGGTTTCTTGATAAAAAGTGAGAAAGTAAAAAAAAAACATAGATCTGAAAAATAGTTCAAACTCAGGGCTAGTAAGGCTCGACTAATAACCCAATTTGGTGAAAAATTTTGAGCACGACTATATTTCTAAATTGCATTGAAAAAAATAAAACAATGGCAATTGAATGCCCACAAAGGATGAAAAATATAACTTCACAAACAGTTAATCTCAATATTAACATAACTGCAGCGAAAAGAACCTGCTGCAGCGAAAAAAAATCTCAATATTAACATAAACATGTAGTATTACATACAGTATAGGGTAAAAAAAAAAGTACGAATGCTGAATATCTAAGAGTATCCTCCA
Source organism: Fagopyrum homotropicum (assembly GCA_033239125.1). Lineage (NCBI taxonomy): Eukaryota > Viridiplantae > Streptophyta > Magnoliopsida > Caryophyllales > Polygonaceae > Fagopyrum > Fagopyrum homotropicum. Next base: position 20,440,528 of record BSWB01000006.1, read on the forward strand.
TGATAAAAGGCTTACCAAATTGGAAGTATTAAAAATATACGGTGACATCAGATCGGTACACAGGAAACAAGTTTGTATCTTTACAGTACTTGAATAATGGACGAAATAAGTATTCGTAGTGCAAAAACCGCACATGAATTTCAATGGCATCAACTTACTAGGGAGGTAACAAATAATCAGAATAAAAGATCAAATACATCCAGCAAAATTGGTGAGAAGTAGATAAGATTCAAATGAAATAAAGCGTACCAGTAATGCGAACCATTGTTTCCCTTCCAGACAGATCAGTAACGTGCTGCAAATTTGAATGACACGAAAGCTTCGATCAAAAAACGAAAAAGAAAACAAAAACAAAGTGGTTGCAAGCATCCTTACAATGAAGGTGTCATTGAAGGAAGCGAAGATGTGAGCGACACCGAAAACGTGTTCACCGGGCTTCACAACTGGTCCAAGGGTGACAGTCTCCTCCTTGGGTTCTCTGGTCTTTCTCTTCGACTAATAATTATTAATAAAAAACAAGAAAAAAGAGTCGAATGAATTAACAGTTCCGGATCGAAGTTAGTGCAAGATATGAATCAAAGATCTTCCATGAAAACAAGTTGAATTACCATGGCTGAAGCGGGTGGATGAGCAGAAGACGAGGATTCTAGGGTTTTGCTTCAGGAGGCGAAGATGCAGACTAGGGATTTGGAGGAGGGTGCTGAATTATGTATATATATTTGTGGTCTAAATTGGTCATTGATAAAATTTGGACTGGTCTCTTCACTAATGGGCCAGTCCGATAATAATTTGGCCCAAAATTAAAATGATTTAGTTGCATCTGTATAAGACAAAATAAGGCGATATGTCATGAAACTATCCAGACTATTAAACTATTTTATAACAAAAATCACTCTACCAAGTTATTTTATAAAACAAGATTTTATATGATATAGTTACATTTTAGTTAAACCACCAAAAAAATTTGTAAAAGAATCATGATTACATAATTTAATAAGGATGAGGTTTTGAAGAAAAAGTCTAGCCCTATAGAATATATACCATACACCAAAATCATATCTTTACAATATTATATTAGTTAAAAAAAACAAAATATTTAAAATATATTCTCCGGTTTTATTTTGATAATATTTTATTTTTATTTTAAGAACAAATCAAGATTTATGAAGTATTATATTCAAAGACGGACATTGTTGATATTTATTATTTTGAGTGATAAACATGGTTGGATTTTTAATTTTTAGAACATTGGATAAATTTAAAACTTATAATTGAAATTTTCTAAAAAAATATGTTTTTAATATTTGATATACTTTTTTTATAATTGCATTGCTTTTTTTAGTTCTATATATGTTTATAATTATATACATTATATCTTTACAAATATGTCATTATAATTATGTTACTTTTCAAACTTAACCACTAAAAAACTCGAGGGTATCAAGAGGAAGCGAGCGAAAATACAAGGGTAATAAGATCATAACACAAACCATTGGTAAAACCTACGTGTCTTCTTATTCTTACTCTGACCTTAGAACCTCCTCGGTGTCTAGACCCGTACAAAATACAGGTTTGGGCCGGATCATAGGTCCATACCTAAAAACTCTACTCGGAAGGTGCTGACCAGACCTTCCTGGCCCGCCTTGTACGGGCCTCAAAAGCTACTAATGTCCACCCTCATAAAAAGTTGTCGGGCTTGCCTAGATGACCCGTATGTACTTGACTGTGCGTTTTTTCCCGGGATCTATCATTCAAAACAAGTGATATAATGTATTAACACAATTTTTCAATCCAATCCTACCTGTATAGTGCTCTACCAATGAGTTCAACAACAATCAACACACAAAATGAATAAATTCAAATACGTGAAAACAACAAGTATCATTGTAGTTAGGTTATCCCTGCAATCTTGTATTACAAATGAGTATAACTCGTAAAAATACTTACAACAAACTAAATGAAAATAAGAGTATGTGACACTCAAAACAAAATAAATTAATATATACATATATAAATAAATTATATGTATAAAACTATATACGAGATGGGGGTTGGCCCGCGGATCAACCTAGCTGCACATTGCCCGTGTTTTTCCCCAACCGGGTCTGAATTTGTACAGGTCTATCGGTGTCCATCAACTCTCTTACCGTGTACACCATTCTCAACGATATGGGTAGCTCAAAACCGGGATAAGAAGCGGTTGTAGGCCCATCCATATTTTGCCCATTCCAACCCTCCATCCAATTTCTTCTGAATAGCGACCGTGTCCCCATATAATTCTCCCCGAATAACAGTGACCAACCTAAACCTACATCCAAGAACTTCGTGTTTTTAAAATTGCGAGTCTTTAGTACACAACAACGACAACAACAACAACAACAACAACAACAACAACAACAACAACAACAATAATACATATGAGAATATGATAAATTCCCCTTAGGGATTCCATCGACTGATAGGTCATATTAATAACCAAACGTATTTACAATAATTTCAAATGGAGCCTTCTATTTTACTCTATTTACATATGAGATATATCATACCTCCGCATTCGAAACTAGAGGAGGTATTACAGTAAGACTAGATCTAAAATCTAGAAGCAATTGTCTTGGAAGACCCTTTGTAAATATGTCTGCATACTGAAAAGCCGATGGAACGTGGAGAACGCGAACGTGACCGCGGGCAACCTTATCTCGGACAAAGTGAATGCCAATCTCGATATGCTTGGTTTGTTGGTGTTGAACCGGGTTGCTGGCAAAGTACGTTGCGGAGAAGTTATTAGTGTAAACCACAAAAGCATTGGTAAGGGGGCAATGAAGCTCGAGCAGTAAATTGCATAGCCATGAACATTCTGACATAACATTAGCAATCCCTCTGTATTTTACCTCGGCGCTAGAGCGGGAAATCACAGATTGACGTTTGGCAGACCACGAGATTAAGGTGTCATTGAAGAAGACACAATATCCGGAGGTAGAGCAGTGGGTATCAGGACAGCCACCCAATTGACATGTGTATAAGCAATAAGATCTGAATTCTAAGAAGGAGAAATGGTGATACCTAATGACGATGTGCCTAAAATGTAGCGGATGATACACTTAAGGGCAACAAAGTGAGCTTATTTGGGATCATGCATGAAAAGGCAAACTTGTTGTACTGCATAACTGATATCAGAACGTGTGAAAGTGAGGTATTGAAGTGATCCAGCTAAACTCCTGTACAACGTCGGATCACTAACTGCTGGACTAGAAGACGCACTCAGTTTCACAGATGGCTCAGTAGGTGTAGTAGAAGGTTTACAGTTGGTCATTTTGGCACATTCAACAATCTCCTTGGCGTACTTGTCTTGTGATAAGAATAAACCAGAGGAACTCCGTCGAATCAAAATGCCCAAGAAGTATGATAACTGCCCGAGATCCTTAAGAGCAAACTCCTTACTGGGAAGGATGACCAAATGAGTGCGGAGCTCATCAGAAGATGCAGTAAGGATGATGTCATCAACATAAAATAGCAGGTAAGCAATGTTGGATCCATGACGGTATATGAAGAGGGATGAGTCACTCTTGTTGCCAATGAATCCTATTTGAAGTAAGAAGCCCGCAAAATGCTGAAATCAAGCTCTGGGTGCTTGCTTAAGGCCATAGAGAGGCTTCTATAATAAGCTTACATGATTAGGTTTAGGATGGGTCACGAAAACCTGGAGGTTGAAACATATAGACCGTCTCATTCAAATGCCCGTGTAGGAAGGCATTTTGAACGTCAAGTTGATGGATGGAGCAAGAGCGGGACATGGCAATATTAAGAACTGTCCTGATAGTGGCCGGTTTCATAACTGGGCTGAATGTTTCTTCACAGTCAATACCAACTTGCTGGGAACATCCATTGGCAACCAACCGAGCTTTATAACGTTCAAAAGAACCATCAGACATGTACTTATGACGAAAAATCCACAGACATCGCACAATATTAGCCTGAACAGGGCAAGGAACCCAAACCCAAGTCTTGTTCCACATAAGGGCTCGATATTCGTCGACCATGGCAGTGTTCCACTGCGGGTCTTGGAGGGCTAAATTGTGGTATTTGGGGATGTGAGATATTTTTATGGTGGATACGGAAAGGTCAAAGATCGGTTTTGGTTTGATGATTCCGGATTGGCTTCGAGTGTGAGGGCGGGTTTGGGGAATCACCGGTGGGGGTTGTTCATTATTTGAGGGGGATGAATCGTGGTTGGGGAGAAATCCATTTGATGTGGGATTGGGGAGTGAGGGAGCTGGGGGCCGACTGTGGAAGATGGGCCAATGAATTGAGGTATATGAGGGGGGGAAAGGGGGTTGTTACATGCTGGGCCAGTCAAGGGGGATGGGCCGGCAATTAATGGGCCAGGGAAAAAGGGGAGCGTTGGGCCAGAGGAAGCAGGGGGGAGCGTTGGGAAGGCTGGGCTGGGTAGGGCTTGTTGGGCCGGCTAGTAATGGGCCAGGGGAAGCAGCTAGCGCAGGGGGGCTTGTTGTGACGGTTGGGCAGAGTCAGAATGACGGGTAGAGGAAGCTTGAGTACGCATTTCAGAATGATAAGGAGATATATCCGGATCACACATAAAAAGTGGGGAAGGGGATCATGAGATGGCGAAAGGAAAAATTGACTCGTCAAAGGTGGCGTGTCGGGAAAGAACAATTTTATGTGTGGCTAATTCTAAGCATTTGTACCCGCGGTGTTGAGTCGAATATCCTAGAAAGACGCAAGGGATGAAACGGGGTTGAAGTTTGTGAGAAATAGTGGCGCTTTGATTGGGATAACAAAGGCAACCGAAGACTCGGAGATGATTGTAGGAGGGTGTTGTTGAGAACAACACTTGGGTGGGTGACCAATTTTTTATTGTGGTGAAGGGTAAGATGTTAAGAAGATAACATGACATGTCTAAGGCATGAGGCCAAAAGAAAGCGGGAAAGGAAGCATGGAAAAGAAGCGAACGTATCATATTTGTGATGGTACGTATAATGCGTTCGGCCTTGCCGTTTTGGGGTAAAGTGTAGGGACAAGAAAAATGGAAGGCGATTCCATGAGAAGTGAAAAAGCGAAGAAAGTTAGAGTTATCGAATTCTCTACCCATGTCACATTGAAAAGTTTTAATGGATTTATTGAACTGAGTCTTGACAATTTGGTGAAATTGCACAAATAGATCAAACACTTGAGGATTTAAATTTGATGGGAAAAATCCATAAAAAATGTGAAAAATCATTAAGAAACAAATGATAATATTTGAAACCTTCTTTGCTCTCAACTGGAGAGGTCCAAAGATCGCTATGAATGATGTCAAAGGGTGCAAAAATAGTGGTAATAGACCGTTCAAAAGGAAGTTTATGATGTTTTCTTAACTGACAAGCATTAAATAGAGAGGAGGATGTCTCCTTATTACAACGAAATAGAGAAGAATTTCGAAGTAAATCTAGAACAGGAGCACCGACATGACCTAGACGAGCGTGCCAAAGACTTGACGACTCTAAGGAAAGGGCATGGACTTGGGAAGACTCGGTGACCGGATAAAGCTCCCTAGAGCTATTGCATCTCAGGCGGGCCGTCCCCGTTTGAAGATCCTTCACAAAAAAACCAAAAGGGTCAAACTCGACACTAGCAAGGTTATCAAAAGTGAAACGTCTAACGGAAACAAGGTTTTTAACAATTTTCGGTGCAACAAGGACATTGGATAAGCGTAATGGTTGGGTTGAGGTTGGAAAGCTGGTTTCTCCAATACCTGTAGATGGAATACACATGCCATTTCCAACAACTATCGAATTTGATGGACCATTATGCGAAATAGACGAGAGTATACCTGGAGTATGAGTCATGTGTGAAGTGGCGCCCGTGTCCATGTACCAATTATTGTCCGTCAGATTTGATGTCATAGTAGCAAATGCATTATCTAGTGCAGTGGGCTGAAAATCAACATGTAGATGGGCCTGTTGAAGGAGTGGGCCGAGCAAACTGGGTTGAGGAGGTTGTTGTGGATATGGACATATGGGCCTGTTTGCAGGTGGGCCAGTGGGGAACCAAGGAGAAGCTGGCGGGCCCTGTGGGAAATGGGTTGAGGGTTGCGAGACAGGCACCCAACTTGGTTAGGGCGCCAATAGAAGTGCACCGCCGCTTGCTGGCTAGGGTTGCCGCCGGACTGCCGCTGTTTGCCCTTCCTTCCCCGAGTCCGACGTTGTTGCTGTTGTTTTGAGTCTGCAGAAGGGGAGCCGCTTGATGTCGGCGCCGGTGGATTGTTGGGCTAGTGGCGGCGTGCTGCAACAAGGGCCGTTTGTGACGGTGTTGTTCCAGACTACGATGCCATACGTGTTTCCTCAAGTTGCAGAGATCGGGTTTTGGTGAATGACGGAAGTGGATCAGTTTGCTGATGAAGCTTGCCGCAGCGTTGTCTTCAGCGGGTAATCCCGAAATTAGTAGAAGAACAAGCCAGGTTTCAAGGACCGGTGAACCAACGCCCTTGAGTTGATCCGCTAGAGACTTGAGTTGTAAACAGTAAGCATTGATTGAGGAGAATCCAAATAACTTACAATTGGAGAACTCGTGTTCGAGATAGACGGCACGAGAGTTCTTGTTGTCTTGAAAGATATCCCTTACTCGATTCCAAGCTTGAAAAGCCGTATCATCTTAGTCCAGAATTTGCAAGAGGATTTCCCGTGAAACCGTACTGTAGTTCCATTGAAGAGCCGTAGCGTCAACTTGGAGCCATAACGAATCATCAATATCCGCTGATTTGGGAACTTTCTCATCTATGTGATCGAGCACGTTGTGTGCTTTCGCAGTAATGGGAAATAAGGTGACCCAGGAAGCATATGGAGTGTCATGGTCAAGGACGAGAGCAATGTTGTTCTTGATATTTGAGATTTCGAGGGCGGAATGGAATGAAATGAAGGTTTCCGTTCGGCAGCCATCGAGGAATTGATGAAGGGGAAGAACCGGCGTGTATTGGAAACGGCCGTAGGGTTTTGGGAGAGGCGGAAGAAATTTTAGAGGAACGAAGAATCTGGTACCATGTGAGAATATGATAAATTTCCCTTAGGTTTCCATCGACTGATGGGTCATATTAATAACCAAACGTATTTACAATAATTCAAAGGGAGCCTTATATTTTACTCTATTTACATATGAGATCTATGAATCCGTCCACTTTAGAGTGAAAAATAAATATACTAAAATTGAAGAGAAATTCCCCATTGAAAGACATAATATGTCTGGATTCCCTCTGGAGATGCAATCTTGGGCTCATGGTGCGAGCTTTGGTCCTCGTACCCATCCTAACTCACATCCCTATTTGCCAAGTCTATAAATGTACAATACTAATAACTAGTGTCACTAGTTAAAACCGGATTCATCTTACATGATAAATTAAAGGGAAATTCTGGATGGTACCCTCGTGATTTGGGGTTTTTTGGATTTTGCCCAACAGTTTTTTCGAGTTCGGATGGTACCCCTAAGTTTATGTTGTTTTCCGAATTTTGCCCAAATTCATTAAACTTTTTCAAATTCCATTAAAAAAATGCAAATAAAATAGAAATAAAATTAAAAAACAAATTAAAATACAAAAGAATGATTTATTTATATTAAAACTAAAGTAAAACAGTAACTGTTTTTAAAAAAAATTAATGTTTTACATTAATTTAAAAATAAATCAATTAAATAATTTTTAAAAAATTAAAAAAATCAGTATTTTATTTTATTTATAAAAAAAATTTGGATTAGCATTTATTTAAAAATCTAAAAATATAAGTGTTATACTTTATTTAAAAAATAAATAAAATAAAGGTTCTTTTAAAAAATAAAAAAAAATTATTGTTTTATTTTATTATTAAAAGCAATAAATCAGTTTTCTGTTTTATTTATTTTTCAATTTTATTTTATTTTTATTCTTTTAATTTTGGAAAATAAATAAAATAGAAAAGTGATTTATTTATTTTAGTAATAAATTAAAACAGTGATTTGTTTTGATTTTTTAAAAGAATTTTTATTTTATTTATTTTTTAAATAAAGTATAACACTTATATTTTTAGATTTTGTTAAAAAAATGCTAATCCAATTTTTTTTAAAATAAAATAAAACACTTATTTTTTTAATTTTTTAAAATTTATTTAATTGATTTATTTTTAAATTAATATAAAACATTAATTTTTTTAAAAAAGTTACTGTTTTACTTTAGTGTTAATATAAATAAATCATTCTTTTGTATTTTAATGTTTTTGCATTTTTTTAATAGAATTTTGAAAAGTTTAATGAATTTGGGCAAAATCCGGAAAACAACATAAACTTAGGGTACCATCCGAACTCGAAAAAACTATTGGGCAAAATTCGAAAAATCCCAAACCACAAGGGTACCATCCGAAATTTTCCTAAATTAAAATATGCTAGATATTAAGTTGGATAAGTTTTGAGATGTAATGGAAATTTATCACTTTATGGAAAATGAGTGTACAACATCCGACCCAACTCGTCACTCGACTCAAAGTCACTCACACATATTGTTTTACCCGTCTAAATATCATTGTATTAAAATCCTAAAATTTATGAACGCTTGCCTAAAGCATAATCGTTTCTTTTATGCATTGCCCTCTCAAACGATTCATGCATCTAACCTCCAGTGACCACCACCCTCCCCTCCTTCGCTGCACAAATATGAATCTCTGGATCAGGTCTCTCTAACTGACCCCTCTCCCCCGATCTTCTATCGAACAGTGAACACCATCATTTTGTGCAATTTCAATTTATTAAGTTGTTCAAGGCGAGCTCGATATCCGGCTCTCTAATTGACTCCTCTCCCCGATCTTCTACCCATCACCAATATTCTCTTTTGAATTTAATTGTATGCAAACCAATTTTGTTTTAGCTCGATATCCGGCTCTCTAATTGTATGCAAATCTATCCTTTAGGGAAGAGTTTCCACTTTTTTCCATTAATTTGGAAAATGAGATGAAAAATCTGTTGGACTAAATCTTTAAAATTCTCCAAATATTCTAAATGGAGAAGCTATTGGGAATGCGCACAAGATGGTAGGTGATCCACCCTCCGACTTACTAGGTGTAAGTGTAGAACATACATATCCGAAAGTGATGCTCAAGGCGGCATACTTCAAAATTATAAGATTAATTTGCAACCCAAATATAATAGTCGACTCATTGATCAATTACTTGAAATAAGAACCTTATTTGGTGGGAATATGACAAATAATCTCTTTTAATACAAAATCACATTTATCATTTAACAATCAATGAATACATCTTTTGGAAATAAACTAAAAAACAAAAGCCCGTATAACTTACTGCACAAAGAATGGTACTAGATTATACAGCATAGGGGCAGTGCGATTCTTAAACCAGAACCCCAGGTTCCTCTTTTATAGATAGGGAAGCAATTCTCGGACCCATTATCTCAAGAAGCCCCTTTGGATTGTCAACATGAACCCAGTGCCCTGCTTTGGGCAGAACATGTACCGAAAGCTTCCCCTTCGACTCGTCTCTTGGTCTTGATGACAGCCTTTCAAGCCTCTGTATGACACTTGGATCCCATCTATCACTATTTTCTGCCCGCACAATTGAGATCTCTGTTCCTCTTGGAGGGCGTTCAAGTAAAGGCCAGTAATCTGTCTCCCTGGGGAAAGTTACAAAGCAAATGGTGCAAGTTATGGAGATCTCTTTTACTAAGTGACATGAAGTTCGGATTTTTGACACTTAGAATCCCTTCACAATAAGTAAAGAATTTTATTTTTGTGACTAGTTTACCTGTAGAAACCATGATGGTGCTATGCTTTATCATCCCATTTAAGCAAAACGTGAATAACAATTCTAGGACTATGTTACAACCATATGCCATTATATACAAACTCATGACGCATATGTGACTTTTTATCTGGGGTTGGGGTGTAAGGTATTATGCTTGAACGGAATTTATAACAGAATGGAAATCACCTGTAAGAGTCGAACATTTGAATAGCACCTTCAAGATTAAATGCCCAAGTCTCCTTGTCACCCGATCGCTTGAGATTACTTCCAATCCACTGTGCCAAGGACTGGGAGAAGCCAAGGCTTAGAATGTGCTCCACAAGCCATCTACAGAACAAGCAGAAGAGCGGAATCATTTTACTTCCTCTTATGAAAGACTACATGTTTTGAACCTTAAATTAATAATGAAGTGATGAAAGGAAGATCATGAAATAAAATCTTATAGAACCAACAACTCAAGTTTAATGACAAGGTAAAGAACTCACTTTCTTGATGGAATCGATTGTAAGCTTTGCAAAGTATGTAAAACTTTCTCGACTTCTCCATTACTATCTTCAGAATTGACAACTCCAGGTACCGAGTCCAATATCCAGAGCTGTTCTGCCATCAGTAAAGTCAATACTAGCTTATTTTAAAGTAAATGTGAATGAAAGAATACTATCCAATACAATTACAAGAAAAAAACGCCTAGCTTAGTCCTTAACTTGGACTTGCAAAAGAAATTTTGTGAATGAAAGAGTACGCACAAATAATTGGTAGAGTGGTAAGTTATAGTTCTACAAACATAGCACACACATTTCCTGAGGTTTGGACTTAAAAATGGCATCAATCTCAACTCTTCACATAATTTATTCAACTGATTTTAAACAAAGGATGGCATTTTGCAATCAACAGCAACCACAGGAGCACCAGAAAAACATAAGAACTCCCAAACAGTACCTCGGGATGCAAATGCTCATGAATGGAAAAAAAATTCCAAACTCATAAACCCAAATAACCATCTCCAAACTTCACAAATAAAGCTCACAGTTATTAAAATACAAAAACCAATTATAATAAATTCACATATAACATAAAAAATCCCATTATGTCTACAAATTGCAACCGGGAGGCAGCACAACAAGATTAATGATTTGTTGGGTAACAATTTTACCTGTTTAGGTAAAGCCACGGAATTTCCATAGTGACCTTGAGCACAGCTTTGAGCAAACTGCATTGCGACTTTGCCACCCATGGAGTGGCCAATAACAACAGAAGGCCAATCCCAACCTTGAGAATTCACCAAATTAGCCAAATCCTTAGCAGCATTCTCCATATCATGTGGAGGATCAAAACCCTCCAAATCTGCTGACTGTCCATGATTTCTCAAGTCCACAAGCACCATCCTCCATTCTACCAAGTACCAAAACAGAAGCATCAATTTTCAATTTTACATAAAATTAGCATAGACAATTAGACTTTAACAAATCAATCCAAACACTGTAAAAATCTTAATAAAAAACAATAACATAACACATTAGAAGTTTAGAACTAGAGAGAGAAAAAGAAGACACCATATTATACGAATTTGAGGCGGTTTATCCAAAATCGGAGTATTATTAGATCAGCTTAATCCATCTCATTCATTTACATTTCAAAAACTGTCTCATCAAGCATTCATCAATATCCCTTAGAGGGAATCAGGGAAATACCTTTGGAGGAAGATGAATTAGTGGAGAGATGAGAGGTGAGATTGCGGGAGAAGGATCGCCAATTTCTTCCGGAACCAAGGAGACCGTGAAGAACGAGAGCGGTAGAACAATTAGGGTTATCGTTTGAAGATTTGATCTCCTCGAAGGCTAGGGTTGGGAGGGATCTGGTGGAAATGAACCCAGGGGCCGGGTTGATGTACGGCGAGGGGGTCAACAACCGAAGCATTTGGTTGGACCCGATTTTTGTTCGGATCAACCTTATTGCCATAGCCTTAAAGAAGCTTTAGACGACGAGGAGAGAATATATGGAAAGCTCAGATTGCGAAGCGTTACAAACGAGGAGGCGGGAGTGGGACCAGTATGGTTGGGTTGGGGAAGACAAACTGGAATTTGATGAGTTAAGCGGCGTCGTTTCGACATTAGAGGTTACTCTTTTCTCATTGTGTGTTTTGGGAACGCATCGTTTGAGTTTCGGTGGCCGGTGGGGCTAAGAAAAAGTGTTAAAAGGAAATTGACACTTTGACAGCCTGTGGGATTAGGACTCACAGCTGCCGTACATGCATGAAATTAAAACGGTGTCGTTTTGCTTTCGGTGGTTCGTAGGCGCTGAAAATTATTTTGATAATAAAAATATTGACAGCTGTGGGATTTGAACCCACGCCCTTTCGGACCAGAGCCTAAATCTGGCGCCTTAGACCACTCGGCCAAACTGTCTTGTTGTTACTTAATTGAAAGTGAAAAATACAATTAATAAATGACCTCTACAAATCACCTTATTCCGAGTGTTTTTTTTTTGAAATAAATAGGGTAAAATAGGGTTTATATACTCTTTATTTTGTATGTCCCCGTAAATTTAGCATGTATATAATCCTCCATGAATAAAATTGTGTTAAGTAGAGATATATTTACTAAATGAGTTTATCCTATGAATATTTTAAAAGTTTTGTTTACGAAAAATAGAGGTTATTTACTAAATAGTATTAAAAGACGTAGTTAGACATTTTTTTTTATTTTTTTTTTTCAGTTGAAGAACCTTAAAGTTTTGTTTACGGAAAAACCAAAGCCTATTAACTTCTTAAATATATGTATAAAAGTTGTAGGAAAAGAAGAGGGGATAAATAGTCAACGTAGTACATACAAATATAAAAAGTATATATGTCCGGTAAATTTATAATTAAACTAGTTGGTGGTAAGAGATTAAGAGGGGTAAACATCGATATTACATGTTGGATTGATCTCAATATAAAATCAACGTGATCAACTTTTATCTACCAGCGGTATTTTGGGAAGCCATTCGAATTTCTTCGAGTTGCAATTGAGAACGGGCCTTGGTGAAAGACGGAAGCGGATCAGTTTGTTGAATAAAACTAGCCGCCGCATTATATTCAACAGGTAATCCCGAAATAAGTTGAAGCACAAGTTGAGTGTCAAGAACGGGTGATCCGACGCCTTTGAGTTGATCTGCTAGAGACTTAAGTTGCAAACAATAAGCGTTAATGGAGGAGAATCCGGATAACTTACAATTCGAGAACTCGTGTTCAAGATAGACAACCCTAGTATTTTTGTTATCTTGGAAGATATCTTTGACTCGATTCCATGCCTGAAGTGCAGTATCATCAGAGTCGAGGATTTGCAATAGGATTTTCCGGGAGACCGTACTGTAAATCCATTGAAGGACCGCTGCATCGACTTGAAGCCATAATGAATTATCAATATCCGTAGGTTTGAGAACTTTTTCATCGATGTGGTCGATGACGTTGTGTGCTTTCGCAGTAACGCGAAAAAGGGTAACCCAAGATGCATACGGACTGTCATGGTCAAGGACGAGGATAATATTGTTCTTGATGTTGGAGATTCCAAGAGCGGAATGGAACGAAGGTTTCCGTTCGGTAGTCATCGAAGAACGTTTGAAGAAGGGGAGGGGTGGGAAGAAGAAAAACGGCCGTAGGTTTAGAAAGAGCGGAAAAGGGGTTGAGGAACAAGAACCTTTGATACCATGTAAAAATATGAAAAATTATTCCCCTTAGAGTTTTCATTGACTGGGCGGCCATATAAATAATCAACCTATTTACAATAATTACAAAGGCAACCCTCTACTATATACTATTTACATATAAGTGCTATCATTTCGATTTCTTTTTGTATTTGTTAAATAATCCTTTCTTTGTTAATTTAGCTGGAAGATAAAATACAACTATTCTATTTCAAAACTCAAGTTATACTTTTCTTTTTCATAAATTTATATCTTCTTTTGTGAAAATAAAATAAAGTAATGGTAGCATAATTTTCTAAGTTACATTTCTATCGGCTACATACACTTTGTAAGAAAGAGGAATTGAACAAACCTACGCATAATTTCCAAGTCATTTCTTTACAACTTCTGTATTACTATTAAAAATAAAGAAGAGAATTGTCCGGTGGATTTAACTTTTTTTATGAAAACTAAAATGATTAGCATAAAAGGTTAAAAAAATATACGTGCATAAGCTATACTAAAAGAATTGTGCTTACATTCACAAAGTATATATACTTTTCAAAACCGCGAAAAAGTGTATTATTTATAAAGTATCCAATTTGTAATAACAAAATTGTTGAGCACACGACAAACAATTTACAAATAACCTGTTTAGTAGGTTATCTGACGCATTCAGTTAAATATTTTTTTTTCATCCTTTCTTATTGTAATAATGCCGCCAATCATTAAAATTTAGAGATACAACGGAGACATTTTGAATCTAATATATAAGAGTAGTGTTACTCCTATTAGCAATTAGTTTTAAGATGGAACTTTTATGTGTTGGGTTTGGACCTAACGCGCATCTGCACTCGTATGCACATGATCCCGCTCTAAAGACTGCATCGGACTTTGACACAAACATGCAATTAAGACAATTTCTCCATCCAAAGTTTATATTTTATGGGCATTGTCAACAATATACTAGTATGTATTACACCCAAACCAAATCAACAACCAATTTAAAAAGAAAATGCAGGCTTTGAAAAGGGATTAACGGGTTTACTTCTATGAAACTGTCAACCTAATTACTAGACATGTAATGATGTAAATTCAGAAATGTATATATAAACTTCCACAACTTTCAAAATTTCCACATACATATATGATTCTCCATATAAGGGAAATACAATGAGTCTGCAACGAGTAGGATTCATATTCTCATTGGGGGCTGTTTGGGGGATGTATGTGGCACAAAACTACAATGTCCCTGATATCAAGCGACGAGTAGACAAGTGTGTTTTCAAAGTCATCCAAATAGAGGAGACTTACCGCAAGAATCGTGACATTACAAACAGGGAGAACCCTACAAGGCAAGAGAGACCCAAATACTAGAATTCATGCAAAAGTCTCTTGATAATGATACATGGTAGGCTGTAATTGTTTCTCGATGCTTCTCTAGCTTGTGTGTGTTGCTCACTTGTGTTTGTACATATGATGACTTCATGAGTTGGTAAATATGTGTATGAATGAATGAATGATAATGTTATCAATTAATTTACTTGTCAAAAAAAATAGATGTAACTTCTTGGGTAATGTCTGTAGCGTCTAGTATTTTAAATGCTGCTTTGCAAAATTGCAAGTAACAAGTACTTAACAGAACCTTCAAAGTTTCAAATAAACAGTTTCTCTATAGAGCGAGTAAAGTTCAGAGAACATGGTACATAGAGATATTTCACAAACCCTAACTTATAAGAAGCTCGTGGGTATGGATGTCGGAAACATGAATAGTCACCCACGTGATAATTCATTTAATCCCGTTGACGATGGAAAATGAGTGCCTATGTTGTTTAAGTGCTATATTGTTAGGAGTTAGTGTAAAACCCGGTTCGAGTCAACCATGTTAGTTGGGCCAGAGTTTTGTAAGTGTTAGACCAGTTTGGTGAACGTTGGACAGGGTACTTGGGGTGAGTTGCTGATGGGCTGAATGCAGAGCAAGTTGGGCCAAGTTGATCGGGGTCCAATAGACGCTCCAGTCCATCTCATATGCATGTGCAGAGCACGTGATCTCTTAAGCTGTTGGACGACGCGTTTGATGATGAAACGCTGCGTTGTTTAAGGATTATTGCTTCTGGTCACAAAGTACTTAAGCTTACCTACCTTCTCCAACCCTAAGCGTGCCGAAACACTTCACCTCTTCAAAACCCTAGATATGTGAGAGAGAAGAGAGAAAAACAACGAGAGCAACCTGGAGAGAGAGAGATCCAAGCCGAGTGGTTCACACAAGAGTGTTCTTGAGTGTTCTTTGTTTTCTTGATCTTGCTTTGTCTCAAAGCACATATCAATTACCCTGATGGTTTTACAGACCGCTCCCCTATTCTTCGTTTTCTTGTCTTTTACTTTGTTTAGATCTCTGTTTTGGTTTTGGCCGCTGTTGTTGCCTATCTTGTAACCGATTCAAACTGTAAATCTGCTAAGTGGATTGGGCTTACTCTCCCCTCCTGAGATCCCGCAGAGTAGAGCTTAACTCGAACTGCGTCACCAAATCTTTTGTGTTTATATATGTTTTTGATTGATTGGATCACTCTAGATCCGATTGGGTTTTGTTTGAATTTACGATAGAGTTTTATCATATATAATGTTTAATGAGTTGATCTTACTAATACTAACTCACCCTATTTAGTTTTAGTCGAAAGGATCAATTCGTGGGTCATGTTCGCTTGCCATGGTCATCCCGGTGCACAAGCATGCATGGCACATTACGTGCACATAATCAATCATAAATCCATCAGAATAGACTTGTGGATAAGATACAAGTGATCAAGGAAGCCAAACATTTAAGCTTACACTATCTGTCATAGATCCATCTATAATTACAAGTTTTTAAGCTCTAAAAGAAGCAATGAAACGTATATAGTGTTCCGGTTATCATACCTTTCCCGCCCCAGAGTAGTTCGTGCACCTTTTACTTGTGGGAAGTGTAAAATATCCTAGGGATGGGCATGGGATGAGACAGGATTTATGACTATTTTTCTTCGTTCCGCGCGGGCCTTGTCTCTTGTGGGATGAGACGGGACCGGGCGGGACGAATCCCGCGAAAGTTATGCACCGATTATATCCATTATGTATACTTGTTTTCTCTCATGTTTAAAGATACAAATGATCGGAAAAAAAACTCGATACCTAATTATCGATTCATGACGCCTACATTAGTAGTTAATACATTGAAAACAAATTCAAGTTATATCAAAGTGTTTTACCGATTCACATTCAAAGAATAACAACATATAATTTACAGAAAATTACATTTATTTAACTATCGATTACAATTGTGGGAATCCACAAATATAAGGGCGATGGAACGGACTAGAGTAAGGGCGGCAATGGAATGGACCAGAGCAAGGCGGCGAACGGACTACATCAAGGGAGAACAAAAAGTCTAGTACTATAGATCCAACCAAATGAGTCGTAAAGAATGAGTGAATGACTGAAATTTTTTTAAAAATAATATTTTGAAAAATTATAATTTATGTATATTATTTATCTATATAATATTTATAAAAAATATAAAATTATTATTTATATATATGCGGGGCGGGACGAGATTAACCGGGATGAGAAGTCTCCGTCCCGCGTCCCGTCCCGCAAACACGGGACGGGACGGGATACACTTTTTTTTTCAAATTCCGCCGGGATCGGGACGGGACCGGAACGGGACCGGGATGGGACAGGGACGGGACGAGATTAACCAGGATTTATGCCCACCTCTAAATTATCCTAACCAAAAACCAAACAGTGAAATTGGAAACGAATTACTAATAGAAAAGATATAATCAGAAAAAACATACACACAGGTTACAACTCAGAGATGTGTGTACTTAAATGTAAAACAAAAAACCCTAATTCCAAATGCAGAACGCGCTAACACGCGCGGAAGGGATCACAACTCATCCCGCTGAACACCCAGAAACCCTAGCCGTCGCCCTTCCCAATTGATTCTCCAAAACCAAAAGCGAGTCACCGACTACTTTTATTAACCTAGATCTCGACCAACTAAGCTTTCTCAATGCTATAGATTCGAAAAAAGACGAATGTTTGATGCCAGTTGAAGAAACAAGGTTGCAGAACCAGAAGAAGAATGCTTGGTCATTTCGGCCCCAAATGAAGACTAGAGGAAGAGCGTCCAAAAGCCAACCTCGTTGATTTCAAACAAGGAAGCATATCAAAGGTATTTCGAGGCTATCAATGGCTCATCGAAGGTTTCAAAAAGGCTATCAGTTCAAGGATGAAGAAGGGAAACAAAATGGACTTCATCCGACGACGGTGATGTCGAAGATCTTTCAATTAGGGATGAAAGCTTTTTTCGTGCGGAGAGGAAGCCAGATGTCGATCGCTTCATTGAGGGCTTTTCACAAACTTCCATAAAGGAAGAAAATGATACATATTATCGACCAAATAGGTAAACACTCTAACCCTCTCGAAACTCTTTACGTATCACAGATCCCTGTCCTTTCCAAGGCAATACTGAGCTAGTAGTTGGTTTTAAAGAACCTTTGATGTTGATTTTGATATGTGTAATGTCTAGAGAAAGAAAGAACAGACATATGGTTAATAAAGCACTGGAATTTTTAGTGAACTGATAAATAGTTAGATATACTACAATGATAAGTCTTGTTTGTTCTTTCACCACCGATAAGTTTCGATTAACTTTAGAAAAAACCCCATGGATACTCCTAGAACAAATAACATTCTACATTGCCTAGATATGGTTGAGAACAAGGATAGGTTGAACTCTGTTGCTCACAGATTTATACGTTGTTGGTATCTACTGCCTTCTTTCTCGAATTTTTACAAGCTGAAAAATACAAGGAAAGTACCGGTGTTTGTGCACAAAATGAATACAAGGACCATCATGTTAGACCAATAACTGATGGTACAAATTGTCAAAGAGAAAAGAAACGGCAACACAATAATCGACTCAAGCACAATTCAGAACTATCGGTTTCGGTTGACACAGAAAACGCGAAGACTAAGGACTAATGTAATGTGGTTTCCGGACTCAACAAAGGTACATATCATCAAAAATCAAAGGGCCTTTGTATTCCTTTTGTTCAATCTGAATTTTGATGTTCTCTACAGGTCAAGAACAAAAGTAATCACACTAAGAGTAAATAATAGTATTTGTGAAAGAACAACTTCAGTTTGGTTTGATTCGGATGCGAAATCCGGTGTCCAGAGATTCAGTCGACTAGTTTGAACTCTTCATAAAAGGTCAAAGAAGAGCGCAATAAGGCCGATCCTGTCTTATAACAAATTTTCTTTCAGAAAAGATTTTGTTCAACTAAGTGTGATTCCTGGATTGATGATTGATGTTTACAGAGTCTTTGAATGGTATGCAGGAAATAGAACAAGTGTTTATGCAGTGGTTGTGCAGATGGCGGAATTAATGCTTATATTTGACCAAATCAGCAATAGAATAATATGGAGAAGCATCCTCCAAGGTCTGACCAGTCTCAATATCTTGTCTGCAACAACAAGTAGAGATTGTCCGGTGCCGTTGCATGAATATTTGACATATTATACTAGTTCTGTTGAATTCCTTTGTGATGAATCCTCTGTCTTTGTGGGATTATCAGACATTTGTATAATCAGGAAATACATTAATGTACGTTCGAATTTAATGACTCAATCAAGGGTTTCCATAGAAAGCAATTTGATGTTCTTCTCTTACAGTAATAGAAAGCCCAAAAACAGTTTCCCACCAAAAAAAATAGATATCCCAAAGAAGAAATTAGATCCAGGCCAATGGTTAAATATGATATTGATAGATCATATGCCTTTTTTGCATTACCAAAAGTCTGTTCATTGTCTACAAGAAGAATATGCCAATTTGGCTGAACAATGTGAGGAAGGAAAAAGGTGATAGTAAGAAGTATTCTAATTTAACATCATGGCACACCCATATTGCTTTAGATAAAATTAAAGTATGTCAATTCCGTGGTGACAAGTGCAAAGGTAAATGTGGTAGAGGTCAATTTATCACAACTTTGGATAACAAGAACAACAACTACATGGATAATCACGTTAGTAATATCGGAAACAACTTTAAATTGGAAGTCTATGTTCGGAACAGAGGGATTGAACACCCAAAATTTATATTGATGATTAAATGAAGATTGCTTTCTGGAACTGCAGGGGTATGAAGAAAAAAAACTTTTGGACTAACTTGAACTTAACATGCAAAAAACGAACACATTCAAATGATAATGCTAGCAAAGACTAAAATGAAGGATGAGTTTGACGAAAGTATATGAAAAAGCATAGGTTTTTATAAAATCTTTTTCATACCGGCCATGGGATTTGCGGGGGGGTCGGGGGGGTCGTCTGTGGAAAGAATACCAACTCAAAAGTGGGAAAGTGGAAATTATTAAAGTATCAGAAATATTTCTTTTAATAAAAACACTAATTCTGATACACATTTTGAATCTATGATTATTTTCATTTATGCCCCACCAAACAAACAAATGAAAAATTCGTTTTGGACACGATGAAAAACCGAAATAGTGGGTATCAAAATTCCAATGATAGTAGTTGGAGATTACTATGATTTGTTGGAACCGTCTGATAAAAAGGGAGGCGCAACTGTCACAGATAATAGGTTTGATAGGCTACTGCAATTTTCTTACCAATTTAATTTAAGAGATCTACCAACTAAAGGAAATGATTTTACTTGGAAGAAAAAGAAAGAAGGTGATAATAACACGTACGAAAAATTGGATAGAGTGATAACTTCTGTGGAGATCATCCAAGAGTACCCCGGCTTGCACACCAAGAATCATGCTTTCACAAACTCTGTTCACTGCATGATCTTATTCATATTTCAGAATAACCACGCCGGTGTGAAGAATAAACCATTTAGATTCGAAACTATGTGGATGCTAAGGCAAGACTGTGAAAACGTTGTGAAACAAGTATGAAGGACTCAATACCAAGGTACAAATATGTTTAACCTAGTAAAAAAGACAAGCCTTCTTAAACAAAATCTTAAATAATGGAGTCGAGAAAAGTTCGGTAACATAAACAAACAATTGATAAAAGTGGATGAAAAATTAGAAGGACTCCAAAAAAATAAGTTTATCACGTTTTGACCAAGATATCAATGACAAAATCAATAGACTGAGTAAGAAAAAAGAATGCTTAGTAGAATACCAACATAAGTATTGGATGCAGCGAGCTAATACGAGAAATCTACAATTTGGAGACATCAAAAAATGACATCAATGAAGAATTTGACATCAAAAAATGACATCAATGAAGAATGACGGTGAGGTTTTGACATCAAAAAATGACATCAATGAAGAATTTGTAAACAAACACAAGACTCGATTCAAAGCTACATCAATTGACATGAACAAATTACATAACCAATTACAGATTATCATCCCAAAAATATCCAGCTCTGAAAATATGAATTTGGAAAGACCTTTTCCCAAAAATGAAATCAACAAAGCACTTTTTAATATAGGTTCAGATAAATCGCCAGGCCCAAATAGGATGCCGGCGGGTTTTTATCAGAAATGCTGGCATATCGTTGGCCCAACAATAACTAGAACGGTCAAGAGTTTTACCGAACCGAGAAAATATTGAGGCAACTTAATCATATTTTTATAGCACTCCTTCCAAAGATCGATAACCCATCAACAACATTACATTACAGACCTAATAGTTTATTTCGACGGTCTATACAATTATCTCAAAGATCTTAGCAAAACGACTAAATTTAGTCCTTCCTAAACAATTTCACCCGTTACAAAGCGTATTTGTCAAAAAATAGAGCAATCCATGATAATGTGCTCATAGCGCACGAGATTTTTCATGGATTCAAATAAAAAAAAAAGGAATGGAAGGCTGCATGGCCATTAAATTGGACATGGAGAAAGCCTATGATAAAGTGGAATGAGAATTCCTTAAAACAGTGTTAGTTAAATTCGGATTTGGGGATAAATTTCGAAATTGGATACAAGAATGTATATCAACAATTTCTTATTCTATTCTAATCAATGACTCTCCTACTAATATATTTTGTCCGCAACGTGGTCTCAGGCAAGGTGACCCTTTTTCCCCCTCTCTTTAACCTGTGTGCGGAAGTGCTAGCTAGAAACCTAACAAAATATCTGATGATAACCCTAAATCTATTGGTTTACCTATTTCGAAAAATGGGAATAGAATTCCTTTTCTAGCATTTGTACATGACATCATAATCTTCACCAAAACATCAGAACAAGCAAGTGATAAGGTTCTCTCGACACTAAAAGATTATTGTGATATTTTTGGCCTGTTCATTAATTATCATAAATCCGTGTTTCAAACTACCGCTAATATTGATCAAAGTATCAAGAGAAGAATTCAGAGTCGTCTTGGAATCAATATCTCTACCAATCTAGAACAATAATTAGGTTGTCCCATTATCAATGGACGTGTTAACAAAGATATTTTTAATTCCGTTATTATTAAAACTAAACAACAAGTTACTAGATGGAAAGCGTCCTCCTTGTCTCAAGAAGGAAGAATATCGTTAATAAAAGCTAACCTTAACGCAAAACCTAGTTATCTGATGCAGGCTTTCATGCTGCCGGCGAGCATACACAATGAACTGGACAAACTTAATAGACTTTTCTTTTGGAACAAGGAACCTAATTATCACCCTTCAATCAGTTGGGATAAGATCTGTAAACCTCGATCCTTAGGAGGAATGGGGATAAGGAAATCGGAAGATATGAATAAAACACTACAAATTAAACTTTTGTGAAAAATCATGGCACAACCGGATAATATATGAGTCAAAATTATAGAAGAAAAATACCTAAAAGGATCATGTCTCTTGAACTACCAATGCGGGAAGAATGTTTCTTGGCAATGGAAGAACTTGATTAAATTATGTAAAGATTTTGACAAAGGTCTTGCCTAGGGGTGTCAATAGGTTGGGGATTCCCCGAAATTCGCGGGTATTACCCGTCATGGGGATGGGATGGGGATTTTAAACGGGTACGGGGACGGGGATGGGTTAAAAATTGATCTCCGTTTGGGTATGGGGACGGGGATGAAGATAGGGGTATTTGCCCCGATCCGAACCCGACGGGGAATCCTGACGGGGAACCCGACGAGGAACTCGGTGGGGAATCCGACAAGGAACCCGACGGGGAACTCGGTGGGGAATCCAACGGGGAACCCAAAAAAATTGTGTTTATTTTAGACTTTCATTGTATTTTCAAGTTTAATCGAAATTTAGTTCAGAAACGGTGTTTAAATTTAAATTGCCGATGATTTTTAAATTTCAAACTATATACACTTTTATGCTTTTAAGAATTAAGAGTATCATACTCATTCCTACAATCCTACTTGCACAAAAATTTATTTAAAAAAATGTTTTAAGGTTATATTTTTGTATGATTATTACATGTGTAAATTATGCTAATGCTGGTTATGTAAGTGCTAACCTATTATGGTGGGCATGTTAATGGTGTTTGTGGTAATGATGGTTGAAAACAATTATGAATTGTTCTTTTTACTATTATTTGTTTTATTTATAGGTTTTTAGGGTCTGTTATTTTTCATGAGATTAGACATTGAATTCCAACATATTTTGATTTTACAATTATGAATAGTTCTTTTTCTACCGTTATTGGTTTTATTTGTAGGTTTCTAAGGTCTATTCTTTTTTCATGAGATTAGATAGTGGTGATTAAAAACAACTAAAATGCGCTGAATTTGATGAAAGGGTGCAACAGTGCAACAAAATAATCCCTTCCTTAGAGTAAATTGCAAAAACAATTGTTAACAATTGTCAAGAATGCTTTGGCTATCAAGGTATTGGGGTGCAAGTTGCGTACCTACTACCTAGAGGGATGAGCATATATACATAACAACATCACCATTTTATATATTGTAGTATATGTTGCATTGAGAATTAGTATTGAATACATGCCACAATGATTATCCATGTCAAGTCATCATATAAATCCATAATAAGGATTTGATTTAGCCACACTTACTATGTTTAAAAAATATTCGAAAAAGCTAAATATACTTGAGGACAAAAATATGGGGACGGGGAATTCCCCGATGGAGACGAATATCCGACATAGATGGGGAATTTTGCGGGGAAAACTTCTAAAACTTTAAAATGGGAAAAATTAAGAGAAAATTGGTGTAGAAGGGCCCTTTTTGTATCCATGATACAAAATAGGCCCTTCTAATTTTCTTCCAAAAAATAAATCAAAATGAAATTATAAATCAGCTTTAATAAGGTAGCTATTTAAGGGCAAATTAGTAATGTAGCATAATAACTGCCTAAAAGTTAAAGGATAATAAAATTAAAAACAGCAACTGAATATTTAGTGAGATACGGGAGACGGTTCATCTTCTTTACCAAAAATTTCATCCGAAAAAAGAGCGTCATTGATTCGTGAGAATCTACAGTCGAAACCTCCATCTTCAAATCGTGATATTCGACATCGTCGTCTTCAACCTCCACTCTGATCTATTCGTTGTGTAACAACAATCATTCCTTGTAAGTATTCCAAATTCTCTGAACATTATACCATTTTAATGGCTTCGGTTTTGCTTAAGACCGAAAACAGTTGAGGATCGTTTTCACTAAAATTCATAGTAAAAACCGCCATTGTTGATCTGTAACTACATGGCCTTAATTTTGAAATTATCCATTTCTGTGAAATTTATGTATTCGAATCAACAGTGATGAAAGATGATGTACATAATTTTAAGCAGATACATAAAAATCAACGCCATATAAATTTAACAACTACATAATATTAGCAGATACATAAATTATGTTCGTCACCTTCGTCATTACTGACACATAAATTTAACAACTACATAATATTAGCAGATACATAAATTATGTTCGTCACCTTCATCATTACTGACACTCAGCACATAAAAATCAACGCCACATAAATTTAACAACTACATAATATTTAGCAGATACATAAATTATGTTCGTCACCTTCGTCATTACTGACACATAAATTTAACAACTACATAATATTAGCAGATACATAAATTATGTTCGTCACCTTCATCATTACTGAGATACATAATTTATGTATCTGCTAATATTATGTAGTTATTAAATTTCTGTAGGGGACCACGTTTACAAGGAAAGTATATTTGCTATCCTAACAACATCCTGATTTGTAGGGAACCACATTAAATAACCATATTTATTTAAAAAATTGCCACATCATCATTTTTTATTGCCTTCGTCATTACTGCCTTTGTATTACTGCCTTCATCCTAACGCCCATGTATTACTGCCTTTCCTAACAACATCCTGATTTGTAGGGACCACATTAAATAACCATATTATTTAAAAAACTGTCATATCATCATTTTTTATTTCCAGCAGGGGTATCAATTTATTTGGTAATTAATCTTTATCATAAAATTACTAGGAGCCTACTTTATCTACATTTTTACAAAAGAGACTAGTTAATCTACATTAATACATAATTAGCCTACTTCCCCTTTTATCTCAAAAATTAAACGGGAATGGGGATTCCCCGATGGGGACGAATATCCGACGGGGACGGGGATGAGGACAATTTTCAATACCCGAACGGGTATGGGGATGAGGACGGGGGCATTATACTAAACGGGGATGGGGATAAATCGTCTTCTACCTCCATGATACTTCTTGTTATCATGCTACTCCTATTATGTCTCCTATGATTATGCTCTTGATCCTCTTCTGTAATCTGTACATTATTCTTAATACAATTAACTTTTCAAAAAAAAAAAAACAAATTCGGCGTTAGTGAATCTGACGAAGCTGACTTCCTCGTTCATTACCAACAATGTATGGGATCACGAGAAACTGAATCAATTAAATACAATACTACCATGTACCATAATAGATAAAATTAAGAATTATAACCTCCCTAACAATGACATTCGCGATCGACTCTACTGGTTGGGAAACGAAGAAGGGTGGTATTCGACTAAATCATCGTTGGAGATGATTCAAAAGCAAAGAGTTGGAGTGAGCAGTGATAAAACTTGGATTTGGAAAATGGACATCATGCCAAAAATTAAAAATTTTGTATGGAAACTAGCTATGGATGGTCTTCCTACAAAGCAAAATCTTGAGAGACAAAGGATCCCGGTCGTTATAAATTGCGAGTTCTGTAATCACCACAATGAAAGTGCCAAACACCTTTTTTTTTTCCAGTGTCCGGTTATGGTCAAAATTGTCAACAATCAGAAGATTACAATCATCCTACAAAATTATGACCTTGATAACCGAGGAATCGCTGAGGCCCTGTTTGACCTCAACGGTTTAATTTCAACTAAGGAAATGAAACTAATAGTGGTAATTTGGTGGAATATGTGAATGGCTAGAAACCAGTTCATATTTAACAAAACTAAATTTCCACAAAATATAAAAGCCACAACAATTAATCAAATTGCGAACTGGGACCAAGCAAATTCGAATCAAAACAACAACACAATAACAAGAAAAAGCCAAAGAAAGAAAAAGAAAAATTTAAATTGGAAACAAACCGAGGAAGGATTTTGTAAACTTAATTTTGATGCTTCACAAAATCTAAGAAATAAATGTTCTTATGGTTTTATCTTCCGAAACTAACTTGCGATTCCTATTACTATAGGAAGCGGCAACTGTAATGCTGAATCAGTGTTGGAAGCATAAACTCTTTTTTTGCGGGTTGACCTTCAAAAGGCTAAGGAGTTTGAAATTAAATCTATCGAAATTGAAGGGGATAACCTAACGCTTATCAATTCGATTAAACGAATTTGGAAACCGTCGTGGGAACTCGATATGATTATCAACGACATTTCAATTATTTATGGTTT
This sequence comes from Fagopyrum homotropicum, assembly GCA_033239125.1. Classification (NCBI taxonomy): domain Eukaryota; kingdom Viridiplantae; phylum Streptophyta; class Magnoliopsida; order Caryophyllales; family Polygonaceae; genus Fagopyrum; species Fagopyrum homotropicum. The sequence goes on from BSWB01000006.1 coordinate 20,466,837, forward strand.
CCAAAACTCGACCGCACGACATGTTTTAGGGAGATTAACACGGCTGCGGACAAGATTGCTTTGCACGGGCACAATGAAGAGCTGGATGTAGAGGCAATCCCAGAAGACGTTCAAGACCTCATCCGAAAGGACGCTTTAGGCCGATTGGTTTCTAGAAGCTGATCCTCCTAAGTTTATTTACCTATGTATCAAAACAAAGAGAGATTTGTGTACTTTAAATTTAAAATAATAAATGAGAATCCGTTTAATTTTCAAGGCATGGACCCGGAGATCAGGCAACAAAGACGACAATTGTAAATATTTTCAGTTAAAATAAACCAATTTAATGTAAGTTACACTATTGTGATGCATTATGCTATAGTTGCTCGAATGGAATTTTTTTTTAGAAAAAGGAAAGCGGTTCGATGCACTAGACGACACGCCGTCTAATGGATCGAAAGGCCAAATAAATCAGCAAACGGAAAAGCCATCGTGAGAGAAAACAAACAAGAAAAAAGGAAAAAGAAGAAAAAACTTCAAAAGAAAGCTTCGATCACAACGAGCCGATGGAGGATGATGTGGAGAAGAGCAAGGCAAGAACTGCGAGGAAGAACATCGAGACAATGAAAGTAGAAGCAGTGTAGAGTAAACTCACAAGTTATACCATGAGATACTTCGAAATCATTATACCCTCGTGGCATGTAATGCCATAGAAAAGAGAATTGCTCTTGTTTTCATTGATAAAAATAAACTCGATTATGATTTTTAACTTCTTTATTAACGAGGGAAATAAAGATGGTGGCAAATCACAATCGAAGATATTTACAAATTTTGTTAATCAAATTTGGTGAAAATGGAGCCGTTAGGCCGGGAGAGGGGTTGTTAGGCCACAAAAAATGGTAACCAAAGTAAATTTGTAAGAATCGAGGAAGAACATCCCAACAAAAACTTTGATTGAGTCGAGAAAATTGGGTTGTAGCCCAAAGGTTCTAAGGGTTGTAGCCCGGGTGATTGTTATCAAAATTATTGTAATATCCGGAAATTTTATTTCCGTTTAATTCCGGGTCAAACCGGATTTCGATCCGCTAACCTTTCCTCATTCTAGATAGTGTTGCACATCAGCAAAATTCTATCATTTTATGTAACCTTAATTCACATAAAATGATAAAATACATATCAAACCCTAGTTTATATCATGACTTGTCCTTGACAAAGTCATGATGTCCTTTTTACGAGAACAAGATGAGTCTATGACTACATTTAACGAGATCAAGACGAGACCATGACAAGCTTGTGACAAGGCCATGACAAGCCTTGACAAACTCTCAGCCTATTCCCTCTCTTGGCCTATGTTATTCAGCCTACACAAACTCTCAGCCCACCTCCTCCTCCTAACTTGCTTGTGATAATTCCGGACTACTTGTACACGCCAGCCAGAGGGTCCATCGAAGCGCCGGCCCATCGAGCAGGAGGCCTGCTTCCCCACGACGCGTGTTGAGCTGGAGCAAGGAGAGATCTTCAACAAAACAGCTCCCGCAAATCACGCAGCAGAGGTACGCTTTCACTCTCCAGCCTTCACGTCTACCAGATCTGCTACTCTTTCCTTCCCCAGCCGTTATACCTGCCCTCTCTCCCTCTTGGCTACATTCATCGGCCTTCAACTCATCAGACAGCCCACTACTCGCCGTCATCAAACAACCCACTGCTCATCGGTTTTCATCGCAGCAGTTGGAGCCTTCTGCACACGTTACAGATCGGCCTGGGAGTGTTGAGTTTCTGCACACATCCTTCTGCCTAGGTGACTCCCGAGTACCCTTTCCCTTGCTTTCTTTGCTCCTGATCAATCACACGACTACACACTGACCTTGATCCCTAGACCATCGTCCCAGGTAGATAGGTCTCCTCACGCCCTGCTGTGTCAACGCTCATTGGGATCCTTCTGTCGCCTCAGATCCGCACCCACACTACAACGGCTAGGACCAGGGACCTTGACGCACGAAGTAACGTCCCCTCTCCCTCATCTGTTCCTGGTATGAGCAGCTTGAGTTAACCTCCATTGGACACAGGAACGACTCACGTATCACCTAAGGGCTGCTAACGTCGAGCACTGCTGGTGCATCGGTGGTCATTTGGGGTAAGCATCTATACTCCCCTAAATCAATACAAGTGAGAAGGACTTAGATCATCATCCATCTTGTGTGTTTCCCACAGGGATCGAACACGGGACTAGTGACCTTCCCTGCTTGGAAACAATATGCTGGAGGTGAGTCTCGAAGCCTAGATCACTTGCACTTTTGTTTTAATTCCAGAATTTTAGTGTTGAGTAGCCATCTTTAGAGCCAATTTTTGATACCTTACACTGACTATTCACCGTTCAATTTCTAGTATGATATAGAAAGAGTTGCATACTGTTACGTATCAGAAGTTAAGACCGATCCAACGGTCGGATCCGGATTTATTGGAGGCCAAAGTAGGCTGACCGTGCTGTTTGTGAAAGAACCCAGAATTTAGCTAAGTATAGGATTTCTGGATGTTTGAACCAACTTTAAGAATTTATGTATGAGTTGTGGTTGGATGGTTTTGAGAGATCTTTACTCCTATGAGTAGCATGAGTATCATAGAGGACCTGAAGATTTATTTCGGAATTTTTATATTTTTATTCGAGCCTCGTATCTTAAGTCAAAGTCGGACCTTAATGACTTTTTATGAAAACTCTTATAAATCTTTAGCGAACTACCTCTTGAGAGCTAGGTTATGAAAATAGGTTCCAAAGGAGAGTTTGGAACTAGGTTATAAAATATTCTGGAGTTTCAAAACCAGGGGTAAAATGGTCATTTTACCTTAGGAGGGGATTTTCGTAATTTCTCTTGATGAGATTGTACATCTTAGAAGTCGTAGACTTCTAAGAATATGGGATGTATTTTGATCCACTTGCCTTGTATAACAGGCGATTGAGTTCCTACGGTTGCAGACCGAGTTGAGACTAAGAGAGTTGCAATTTGAGTGAGGTAAGTCCTTGCGACTTACTTAGGTGGTTTCTAGATGTTAGCTGAATGATGATAGTGGTGTGTGTTGATTGTTTAATAATTATAACATGCCTAGGACGACCTTTATTATTTTATGGCCCAAGTGTATGTATAACGGGGAGTGACATCACTACCCAACTCTGACAGGAGACTGGGAGGTTCTCTATACCCAGAACATACGGGTACAAGGTGAGATGCATCGGATCCGTTCCTGATGGTTACACGGGGGCGGAGGAGAGGTTTGAGAATCCCTCGTGTCACAAAATAAGTATCATTAGTAAGAGTGAATGACTTAAATAAAGATAATAAAAATGGATTATGTGAGAGCATGCTGTGTGTTTAGTTTTGCTATTGTGTGTGTGCTATCCTCGTTTATCTAATGTTTAGATAGCTAGCTAACGGTTGTTTTATTTTTGTTGTTTAGATTTACCACAGGTTAGAGTAGCAGCTGAGTGACCCGGAAGTAGTGGTCAGCCGGGTCTCCGTACTCCCTAGAGTGGGGTTTGAGTTTTTGCATTTATGTTTCCATTATCGTATGAAGACAGATAGACTTTTACTTTTCTTAAGTACTGTTGGCTGTTAGACGTTTGTGTTGCATTCATATGTTTTAAAACATCGCTTTATGAATTTTGGTTTCTTTATTTGTGTCTTGCTGCAAGATCCTAATAAAATTGTTGTCAAACTGAGGTCGGGACCCATTGTGAGGTCCTAACCAGCAACGTCCCGAGTTTTGAGAATTCGGGGTGTTACAATTATAGATACACCGTCCTTGCAAATTGTGTAAGCATAAAGATAGACAGTACTTGCAAATTGTTCTAGCATTAATCATTTCACATAGGTGTCTAACTATCACTCCATAAAGTGTTGAATTTCAAGAGGTGTTGTTAAGTTACAAGGGTCCTCGTCAAACACAATTTCAAAAAAAAAAATTGGTACACAAGGCACATCCAAGACTAGTTGGTAAACCAAAATCAGAGTTCAATCATCACAAGGTTGGTATCAGCAACAAAGAAATTGTCAAAATTCCCAAGCATGAGTATATGGTGGTAGCAGAGGGAGTTAATCCCATTAACAACATAATTTGATTCATAAATAAAGAAGATATATCCTAAAATAGGATTAATCCATCAATCCATAAACATTCTAATTGTAGGTTATAAAATAGAAGGGTCACTGTAATAGAAATATCGATCATCTGATTATAAAAGCCAGAACAATAGGGTTGAAAACCAACACAAATCTTATAGAAAGTGAGTAAGACCTAAAACAAACACTTTGTTGTTGCAGATGAAAAGAAAACAAAAATAAAGATTAAGGGGTGTTGTTGCAGATAAAAAGGCTAGGCTGATGTACCAAGGCTAGGCTGATCTACGCCAGCGAGGACCGCTGGCAACCTGCTGATACCAAGGCTAGGCTGATGTACCACCTAGCCTTGAAGATTGCTCACCGTGTTCTTTCGGAGTGTCTCTTTCCTAGGACGGAGACGCCCCAAAAGATCAAGACGGATGAGCTCTTTTTGCTTTACTCCATGCTGTATGGGCGCCGAGCTGACTGTGCCACCCTCTTGGCTGCTACTATGAGCAAGCTCAAGAACAAGAGGAAGGGCAACATTGGATACGGTGGGATAGTTACCCACCTTGCTAGGAGCTTGGGTGTTGATTTTTCTGCTTGTACCCGCATACCGGCCGTTCCTTTAGGTCTTCATGCCTTCATGACTAGAGGGCTCATCTTCCCCACTCATAGAGGTCCGCCTTATGCGGCCATGCCTTGGGAGAGCAGGACAGGTAGGCATATAGAGTGGCTACCGGAGTACTCTATTATGGCGGGACGCCATAATTGGAAGGAGACGTTCGCTGCTATGCATGCGAACAGGATTGCAGCTCCCCCATATGTCCCACCACCAGTTGTTGAGGAGGAGGAGATGGGAGATTAGTTTGAGGGTGGAGGAGGAGCCGAGCAGGAGTTTGGCACGTTTCCGGATCAGCCGGAAGCGGCCCCCGATGCACCTAGACGTTCTCCACGTCCAGCTAGAGCTTCAGGCTCATCTTCTCGCCGCGCTAGCGTGAGTGAGAGGCCTACATGGATGACCACACCTCCTGCATGGTACGGAGCTCCACCTCCATGGTCCACAGAGCAGACAGCAGCACCAGCACCATCCGACGCTCCAGCATGGTACAATCAGGCTCCGGGATGGTATGAGCAGATGTCGGATTGGGCTACTGGCCTTTCAGAGAGAGTAGGAGCATTGGAGATCCGAGCCGATGCTAGAGATGGACGCTTGGACGACCTCGATCACATGATGAGGGATGTCTACCGCCAGCAGTTTGGGCGGTTTTATGATCCTAGCTTCTCTCCATTTCCGCCTCCACCAGCGCCGCAGTGATTGATTGCATGACTGTTCGCTTTAGCCATTCCACCGCCACTTTGTGAGTTTCTTTTTCTTTTCTTCTTTTCTTTCTTTCTTTTGAACATTAGGGACAATGTTCGTCCTAAGTATGGGGTGGGATGTACTAAAAGTTTGTAATTACTCTTACTCACTATGTTTGCTTCTATTCGAGACTATCATTGCATGTTCATTATATTGTTGCATGTTTCGTTATTGCATTGCATGAAAAAGAACTTGAAAAACCCATAAAAATTGAAAAATTTTGAAAATTTTGTGCTTCTAAGGAATTGAGATGATTTCTATGATAATCACTACTTGTGAATTGAGTTTGATGACAATTGCATGCTTAAACGATTAGTGAATTGAAAAGAAATTGAGTGAGTTGATTATGCCTCTTTTGCAAGTTTCATAATGTGATGAATATTACCTAAATCATGTTGAAAAATTGAAGTTGAAATCACACTATAAGTTCTTATACTTCTTGTTGAGATGATTAAGGCAATTCAATTTTTCTTTCTTCTTCCTTTGATCATTTTAGCTCCTCATTGAAATATTGACCTCCTTTACCTATCCGGGAATTTGGCGAAGTGAATGAAAAAGGCATGTTTGATGTGGGAGGGCCATGAGAGCAATTATTTGCAATCAAAAGAATAGAAAGAAATTCTAGGTTTGGGGAAGTCAATCATGATGATGAGTAACTCGGCACCATTCACATAGCCGGGTGTTTGTATCTTGCCAAAGTCGGATTGAGCGATATTCCTAGCGGATTATGGTATGTGCGCTAAGGGTTTGAGGCATCTCATAAAAATTGAGAAACGCCAATCTCCTAGGCTTCGGTTTTTGTGCACCTCTGTCCATAACTCCAAAAGTAAAGTCGAAAAATGAAATGAAGAGAGCGAAGCTCTAAGTTGAAGGTGTTGCGGAAACCGCAAAAGAAGAAGAAGAGTAGTTGTCCACTTTCCCGGATTCATGCACCACATTTCCTTAAAGTTTCCTTCCCTTTCCACATTCTAGACCTTTTCTTTGAAAGTCCTTAAGATCAAAAGAATGTTATATGACTTAGTGATCTAAATTGAAGTTTCTTATGATTGATTTTGATAATGTTTGAAGGTTATGATGCTTGTATAGAAGTTTGATTGATTCATGAGTTTTCTTTACTTTTTACTCTTTGATTAAGTGTATGAAAGTCTTATAAACGATTGAAGCAAGAGTTGAGAATGATCTATTCTTTAGAAGGCACATTCCTCCAAAAGAAGTATCGCTTTGAGAAGGTACACATATTTCATCCTAACTCTTGTTTAAAAAGCTTTTGAAAGACCTTGCTTAGGGACAAGCAAGTTGCAAGTATGGGGTTATTTGTTAGCATGAAATATTGTGATATTTTAGGCACGTTTTCTAAGTGTATTTGATTCATATTGATAGTCTTTGATTTAGCATTGTTGCAATTGTGAGCTAGTTTGCCTATATTGTCGATATAGATGTCTACACAAGCTTTATGTTGATTATAGGTGAATAAGAGCCATTTCCGAACGGAATCGAGCAAAGACGAGTTGATTGAGTATGTCCATGGATTAAGGGCATTCTTAGGAGCAAAATGGATGCCAACTTCAGGAATGCACGAGGCTAGGGAAGAATCACGTTCTTACCCTAAACCACGCTCTAAAATACGGCCGTACTACAAACCACGTTCAGTTCCACGGCCGTGGAACCCAGCAGGAGAAGCGTGATTCATTCCAGGAGCTTTTACGGTCGTGGAATCCATGGTCCAAACCGTGTTGATTCCCACGCTCTAAATTACGGTCGTGGAAGGTTCCACGACCGTGATCTTGGCGATCTTTTTCGCCACACTTTGAAGCCACGATCTTTTGAAGATTGGGCCGGGCCGACATTTTATCCTGCCCTATAAAAAGACGGACGAAGAGAAATTCCATGATCCTCGCTTACCCCCGCTGAGACGCATTGGCGACCTCGTTTTAGACCTTGTGTTACACTTACGACATTGCGACTTGGAGATTTTTTTGCGATTCTTGCAAAAAGACGTATTTTGCCCTCTTCCTTAGAGTTTCCCTAATCTCGCACTTTTGGTGGAGATTGCTGTTGAGATTTCCGGATTGACGGAAGATCGAAGTTTTTGGAAGATTGTTGCAAGAAGATTTCTCTTCTTGTTTAGGTTTGATTTAAAAGACGGATTGACATCCCGTTCTTCCTTCTTTCCTAAGATTGTGTTTGTTGCTTTATTCTGAATCTATTGACAATATTCGTTCTTGATTGTGACTTTGAGATTGGTTTGAAGTTTATTAGAAGTTTTCGGAAGTTTTCATCTTTCAATCTTTTAATCTTTAAATTTGATATTATAATGATGATTGTTGGCTAAAAACCCTTAACAATTCTAAGGTGAAGGGTTGATAGTTGTGGCTTAGATGATGATAGATCGATCGTAAACAGATTGGACCCTGAGAGTTAGAAAGAATCGTCGACAACCTTAAATTACGGTCTGTTCTTGAAGTCCACGGCCGTGGAACCTCAAGAACTAACCGTAATTTCCCTTAAGTTTACGAACCTGCTTTTACTTTAATCCAAAGTTAAAGATTTGCTTTAACTTAGTTTAGGCTGCCTTTTCTAGGTGGTAGTGAAGCCTCAAAAACCTCTACCTCGATTATGAGTGTCACAACCGTAATCGATTTAGTTAGTCTTGATCCTTGGATTACAAGTTTGGGTATTTGATATTAATTCTTGCCTTTTGAACCTTTCTATATTGAAGCCTCAACAACCTGTATAGAGAGTGTCTTGTAGGTGAGTCATATAAGGTTTTTGGAACTTCACCGTACGATTACCTTACATTAGTATACCTTTGCACATCTCAACTCTGTCTTTATATCATTAAGTATATCTTGAATCGATTGCCACAACTGGATACTTGGATCTTTAGGATTGTTGTTTTCCTAATAATTTGCAAAGCTCTTATATTCACTCGCTTGATAACCTACGATCGAATTTATTCTCCCCAAATCCCTGTGTTCGATACTCTGGAATACTTGCTAATCTACGCCGATCCGTACACTGCGGGTTCTCTTGCTTGATTCTAGTTTTATAAATTTAAAGCTTGATTGCACGCACGTTTAGGGGCGAACAGGCACAACCAATAAACTTGCTTGCAGAGACTTCGGGAATACTCCAACCGAGGAGATTCGCATTCCCCTTCAAAACCTTTTTGGAGATATGGTGCAAGAACGCCCAACACTAGAGATGCAAAACAAGTGAAGGGGCTGGCATCACAAGTTCCTTTGAGAATCCTGAAGACCCATAGAAAAATCGAGATCCATGAGTTCCGGCAGGAAAAAGAGCGAGCGGCGGTGACCTTCGAAACGGGTATGAGAGTGTTTTGTTTAAGGGATTCTGGTGTGGAGATGGTGTTCATATTACCTGGCGGCCGGTGGGATTTTGTTTCGGCAAGGGTATTAGACTGGAAAGTAACAGAGAGGCCGGATCTTGAGATCGGTTGAACATAATCGGGGCTGCCGAAAGCAAGAAAATTGGGACCAAGAGGAGGAGGTTGGCGACGACCACTTGAGGCGATTTCCGGCAACCAGGAGAAACCTAGGTCGACATAGCTCCGATGAGAGAAAAAAGGAAGGGACTCCGCCCCAAAGGCTGACCATCACCCAGCCAGGGAGAATTCGTTGGTCGGGCTTGATGGGCCAGAGGACCTTGTTGGTTAGGGCTAGGTCAAGCCCGTAAGGCTTTGTGATCACTTGTGGCAGCTAGGGTTTAAGGACCCAACTTCAGTGATTGAAGAAAGCTTTTTAAGCTTTTTAGGTGTTGTCTTTTTCAACGCCGGCTAGGGCTTTTGGTTTTCAACTACAGTAGAGAGAGGTATCTGAACACATTCTTTGACTTAGTTGCTCGAATGGAATTGAATTTTCTATTTGAAGATCATGCATATCAACATCCAGTCATGCACAGTCAATTTGAGAATGAAAATGGATATGTACCAGTTCCAAGGCAATATTTGCATCTTTTCTTCTCTTGTTGCCGAACATTGTTAGCCTCAATTAACATCAAACATGAAATAACACCGAACATTGTTAGCCATTACCATGTTTTTTTTTCATGGAATAAGCATTATGCCAATATAGTCTGATCAAGCTATATGAGTCTAGAAAATATACCTAAATTAAAATGCAAACTGATGCAAAAAACAACATCGTCGTCCTACTCAAGTTATAATTAGGAAGTATACAATGCAAAAACCACTATACATTTCACATCAATAAACAAAAAGCTAGCTAAGTAAGCCCAAAAGATTTACCTGTATCAAGTCAAGTCCAGATAATGATATCACTTGATCCCGTATAAATATGATCTCAACTGCCTGATCATTAAAGGAAACTTGGATCAATAACTTATCCAATCTCTAGAAGTCTTCAACTTCTAGGTTAACAACTACTATCCCGAAACGTACTAAACTGTACCATATCTATAAAAAAAAAAGGCAACTTTACCCGTGGAATCCGGAAAACCCTTAAGGTTCAATGAAGATACATAAACCTCTATTAATATCCAAGGATATGATGTCAACTCTAAAGAATATTAATCCTCAAGATTCACTCAATAACGCAACATTGTCTCCAAGAATATAAACTCCATACTAAGCCAAATCCTTTCACTTACAAACTAAGCTTGCACCCTACTTTAGGACATCACAAGTCTAAATCTAACCGTTAGATCGATCTCAAGATTTATCACGATGAACTATAGTACACGTACCAAAACCTATCAAAATCTCACGTGCATTAGAAGAATGTACCCCTTCATAATTGGGTCCGGAAACTACATCAACAAACAATTTTCCTACACTTAGGATATTTCAGCATAATCCTTAAAAACATCTTAAGGGCTCAACCTTGAAAGAACATAAATTCCACTAGTACAAAAATTCTATCAAGGTAATTTCTCAAGGGTTAATATAAAAACCCTTGTAATATGAAAAACATCTATTGGTTTTTAGAATAACCCCTTTAACTCAAAGCTTTTGTACAAAAGCTAGATCGAGTATCTCCTTGGGTTGCAGATCGATTGTAATCGTTTGCAATTCGCTCTCGTTGGGCGCGTTGCAGATTGCAATTAAGAGATAGAATCGAAAGCTAGCTACAAATCAAGGGTTTAGTTGAAATGACGGCTTTGACTTGTCGCAAGACTTCAATTGGAGTTTGTTCTCATTGGGTTGTAGAGTGCAATTAGGTTTAAATTGCAAAGAATCGACGACTATTGCTGCAGATTGCAATTCGTTTGGGCATTAGGTTTAACAGGTAAGAAACACTTCAACCATCGATATGCAGTTTAAATTTTGATCTTGAACATCAGGTTTATATGTGTAAGGTTTAATGAGCGGGACCTTAGTACTAATATTGATCCTGTCAGTTTGTTTAACAATTTTTCAAACAAGTTGCTTACTCTTGTTATACCTGCTAGATGAACTTAGGAGCTTTCTTTTGTAAGAACAAGAACAGAATGAAAAGACGTTCTAATACGTCCCTTATGTATAGTATACGTTGTAACTCAAAATGTGCAAGAACAAGTGATACTTCTTCTGCAAGAACAAGAATAGAATAAAACAAAAGGCAAGTTATAAGACAATGAATCTTGCTATACCTGCTAGATGAACTTAGGAGCTTGCCACTTCGATATTCAGCCTCCTTCTACCTCATTGAGCTTTGAAAAGTCAGTGTTGACACGGCAATATATTCAAGGTGATTGAGGGTCAGTGTGTGTGCATGGCCAGATTGACCCCAGATCATCGCAAACTAGATCATTTGTTGCGAGTACTTCAGTAATGTTATTCTTGTTATCTTGAAACTTGATCACTAACATATCCTCTTCTAATTTGTTTTTCCAGCTAGCGATACGAGCCTCTTCTTCTGAAAGCAATTGGATCAATCTCGGTTGTGTTGGAGTATAATTCATATTTTAGATTGTTGGGCTTAGTTTAATTATGGGCCAAAAATATGGTTGTTAACTAGGTCCATTAAGCAGTTGTGAAGAAAAGTGGAGAAAGGTCCAGAATTTGGCACAGCTTATAAAACATTAACAAAACTAGATTATTCTAGAGTTAATATCTAAATTAGTGTGAATTAGTGTCTAAAATATTGCATATGTCGGTGGTATCAGTAGTGCATAACTGACCTTTGCACTTATATATACATGTATCATTAGCATTTTATGAATGTAATAAAGAGTGATTGTTCGATTCAAAGGCTTATACATAAAGTGAGGTTAGCGAGTGTGAGTGTGCAACAAAATACCTGCTTATATACTCGGACTGTCGGGAACGCGTAGTTTTTTCCCAACAATTGGTATCAAAGCCAGGTTACGGCGGTGGTGTTCGGGTAAACTTTGTTGCTTATTGAATCTCGTGATAGGTGATAACGTGATTTATGACGTTAGTATAGGCATTCATTTAGATAGTTTTTTCCGTTATTCATGCACGGTTTGACATTAGTTCACGACGTTTACACTCATTTCGTGCATTATTCTAGAAAAGACGTCTACACGAGATTTTGTCGGTTTTGTAGGTATTTTGGGGATCTTTTGGGCATTAATCGATACATTCGAGGGTCAAGCCTCATGGTGGTACGCATCCAAGGCTTTGAAGGAACATAATTGGAGCAATGAACGACACAAGGACCCTTAGTGGTGCAAGCAATGGAGCAACTCATGGCTAGATGATCATAACAAGTCTCTGTTGAAGAAAATCGGACCAACACTCAGGAAAATCGGCCGATTTATCTAACTGGGTCGATTTTCTTGCCTTTGTCAGCTTAAGCCACGTGTCCCACGATTTTCTGGGCCGGACAAAGAGATCGTGGGATCTGTCTCCCACATTCTCTCACACACACCTCATTCCCAATTGGAGGATAGACTTGGAGAAGAAGAAAAACTCTCTCAATTTTGGGGAAGAAGAAGAACACAAAACTTAGAGTAAAAGTGAGTTTTTGAGTGGTTTTGAGTGATTTTTGGTGTCTTTGATTGAAGAACTATTGGAAGGATTGCTAGGAACGTTTTGGAATTTCTTTTGAAGGGTTGTAAGACTTGCTAAAATTTAGATTCAGCTGAGATTCATTGTTTCTACTTGCTTATCTTTCATCATCTATCTATGAAAACCATGTATGCTTGTGTGATGATTTTGGATCTTGAAATGCATATTATTGGTTAGTTTGTTGTGATTCTGGAGTGATGGATTGATGGTTATGGCTTGGGTGATGATAGAATGGACTTATATGTTAGTTTAGGATGATTTGTATGCACAAAACCTAACCCAGGAAGAAAAACCGACCTGTTCTTCAGGGTAGATCGTCCGATTTTTGTATGATCCACCCGATTTTTCTCTCTGTTGCTCTTTAATTGATGAATCTGTATGTTAGGGTGTTAGGTTGTTGGAATCCTAGTGTTTATTAAGCATAATATAGCTTAGGGTCACCTAATGCTAGCAACCTAAGTGAGGGAAGAGACCTACCCGGTGATTTCCGATCTTAGATACCTAAGATGATGAACTCTAGGTAGTAGTGAGCCTCACAATCCGCTATTGGATTGAGTGTGCTAGGATTATTGCTTGAGACTTCCTTTTTCCGAGACTTACCCGGTAAGGAGAGGGTTGCCCCTTAAGTAGAGTCCGGTTTGTGTAGAATTCCCTACTTTAACCCCTTGAGACCTACCCGGTAATAGGAGTTTGATGCGGGATTAGTGAAGCGAGAGACTTACCCGGTAATTGCTTCCATTAGAGAAACACCCTTTCCAAACACCGCAGCTTTATCCTTAGAATCTTTAGAAGCTTGAATCCAATGCCATAACCGGAGATCTTGACCTCTAGAATCCACTTTTCTCTCTTTGATCACATACCTTGTGCTTGTGTTGCTTGTTTGTTTTGCTAGCTTGAGTTGTTAGTTTGTTCTATTATCTTGCTTGATTTGTGATCTTTGCTTGATCACCACAAAAACCAAACCAAAAATATCATGATTTTCACCTTAGTCTTCGTGTTCGACCTCGGAATACTATCCTTGCTACAAAACGACCCATACACTGTGGGGTCGCTAGGAGTTAGGAAATTATATCGAGTTTATAAATTGTAAGACTTTTGTGCTACACAATCTTAGCGCAACAATAGGCGTGATGGCAGCCGAAGCGATGAGGGCGTTCGAGATTCCACTCTTTGATGGGAAGATCAACTTCACTTTGTGGAAGAGTACGATTCAAGACTTTTTGGTGCAGCAGGATCTCGACCAAGCTCTGGAGGAGGAGAAGCCTGGATCGATGAGCGGGGAGAAGTGGCGAAGTATCCAGAGGAAGGCGGTGAGTACAATTTGGTTGGCGTTGGCTCCCGAGATTAAGTACGGTGTGTTGAAGGAGACCACACCGAAGGCGTTGTGGGAGAAGCTCGAGAGCATCTACGCGTCGAAGTCGTTGACTAACCGTTTGTTCTTGAAGATGGAGCTATACTCGCTCAAGATGGAGGAAGGAGGTAATCTTCATGACTACATTAACTCGTTTAATCAACTAGTATGTCAGTTGTTGATTGTTGATGACAAGATTGGAGAAGAGGAGCAAATGTTGTTGTTGCTAGCATCATCGCCGAAGTCCTACAAGTCTTTGGTGCAGATGTTACTTGTAGGAAGGAAGTCTCTCACTTTAGATGAGGTGACCGCTGCTTTGCGGGAACGTGAGATGATGATGAAGAATGATGCCACCGACAAAGGAGAGGATCGCATACTAGTTGCAGGGGAGCGAGAACGAGGGAGGAGTCAATGGAGGAGGCATGATGACCCGAGACAGAGATCAGGCACACGACGAGATTTGAGTGAGGTCTTGCTTCTACTGCGGGGAGAGGGGTCACATGCAAGCCCGGTGTCCTCAGATGAGGGAGGACTTAAAGAAGTTGAGAGAGATGTCGCCGGGAAAGAAGAGAGAGGACTCCCATACAAATGTGGTTAGTTGTAACACCCCGAATTCTCAGAACTCGGGACATTACTGGTTAGGACCTCACAATGGGTCCCGACCTCAGTTTGACAACAATATTACTAGGATCTTGCAACAAGACACAAATAAGAAAAAAAACGAAAGTCATAAAAATGTATTTTTAAAGGAATGAATGCAATAGCGTCTAACAACCTATAGTACTTAAACAACAGAAGAGTATAACTGTCTTTAACAAGAAGAAAGAAACAACAAGATAACACCCAACCCCACTCTAAAGAGTACGGAGACCTGGCTGACCACTACTTCCGGATCACTCAGCTGCTGCTCTAACCTGCGGTGAATCTAAAAACACAACAGAACAACCATTAGCTAGTTATCTAAACATTTGAAGAATAATAATAGCACACACACACATAGCAAAAGTAAACACTCATCATGCTTCCAAACAATCCATTTATTATCTTTACTTAGGTCATTCACTCTTATTAATGATACTTATTTTTGTGACACGAGGGATTCCCAAACCTCGCCTCCGCCCCCGTGTAACCATCAGGAATGGATCCGATGCATCTCACCTTGTACCTGTATGGTCTGGGTATAGAGAACCTCCCAATCTCCTGGCAGAGCTGGGCAATGATGTCACGGCCCGTTATACATACACTTGGGCCTTAAAATATAATAATAATAACAGTCGCCTATCAAGTTATTATTATAAACACACATCACACACACACACCACTATTATCACTCAACCAACATCCAGAAACTAGCTAAGTAAGTCGCAAGGACTTACCTAAATCAATTCACAACTCTCAAAAGTCTCAACTCGGTTTGCAACCGTAGTAACTCAATCGCCTGTCAAACAAGACATGTGAATCAAAATCAAATCCATACTCTTAGAAGTTATAAACTTCTACGATGTACAATCTCATGAAGAGAATTTATGAAAAAGCCCCTCTTAAGGTAGAATGACTATTTTACGCTTGTTCCCGGAAACTCCAAAAAAGTCTATCGTTTAGTTCTAATATTCTCTTCTAGATCCTAAGTCCCTAATTTAGTTTTCATTGAAAGGTTTGGTAAGGATTTATAAGAGTTACCCCAAAGATCTTAGTTTATACAAAAAGTCGTTAAGGCTCGACTTTGGGTTCATATGCACAGCTTGGATAAGGATATAAAAATTTCCGAGATAAAATCATAGATCCTCTATGATATACATGCTAAACATAGGAGTAAAGATCTCTCAAAAATACTTACTCATAACTCTCCCATAAATCTCTAAAGTTGGTATAAAAGCTGAAATTTCCCATACTTAGTCTATTTTCCCCTGCTGTAAAAACAGCTCAACTGTCCTACTTTGAGTCCTTATAATTTCTAATCCGACCGTAAACTTTCTCCCAATTTTTAACACAGTAAACTTCATATTTCTATCTACAATATATCAAAACTTCAACGGTGGATGTTCAACCTAAGCTATCCAATTACGGGTTCAAAGTCAGTAGTTTCAGCTCACAAAAACTGAAATTTCTGGGTTGGTTTTGGATCTTAGATTCAAGTCTCATGTCAGCACCCTTTCTCCACTACTCTACCTCGCAGATCTTACTTCAACTCTCAATAGAAACAAGATTCTTACATACCACCATGGACACTCTTTATTCCTTCACCATAATACCTAAAGGGACAATCTATTCTACTCCTAACTTACTCCCAATTCAGCCATTGCAACAACCTACAGCAGTACATCTATGATGCTACGGAAGAAAAATAAGGCAGTACACGGATCTGAAGGTTTGGAGTGCAGAAGACTCACCAGTCCGGTCTGATCAGATCAAGTGGTCCGTGGTTCGGACGTCCTGGATTGTCACTTCTGCAAGGGTTCAGAGATAGACAGAAAATCCGTCTGTTACTACATGAAAACGGAAGGAAAGAAGAAGGGTAGGAGACAGCAGTGCCTCACCTTCTGCAACGGCGACGTCGGTGATGGTCGAGGCTAGCGTGCGGGACCGGTGCTGAATCACGGTTAGATACAAACTGCTACAGATGGAGTGAAGTTGAGGGTGAAGTTGATTACAGAGATATTTACTTTACGACGGGTGAGGAGACCGCCAAGTCAGAGTGGGTGATGGATGGCGCCGACTTGATGCATGTTTGTAGAGACCAAGCATTATTTGACACCTTGACGGTTGATGGAGAGTTTGGTCACTTCAACTCGATGAGTGGTGAAAAGTTGAAGGCAGAAGGTACCGGAAGCGTGAGGATGAAGCTTCATAACGGTACAAGCCACACTCTACACAATGTGAGGTATGTGCCAACGGCGAACGTGAATGTCATCTCGTTGGGTGCGATGACGATGGAGGGGTATAGGTTCGTCGGCACAAGGAGATGGTGCAAGGTGATCAAGGGGAGACGTTTGGTAATGCGAGGCCGCAAAAATGAGAAGAATGTTTGCTTCTTAGAAGGAAGAGCGGTGCGAGAAAGAGGTGGTGATGCCGGAGTTAAGAAGCGGACGAAGGTAACGTTTTCAAATTCGGTGGAGACATTTAAAATATGAATTAAGGAAGGATTTGTTGGAGTATAATTCATATTTTAGATTGTTGGGCTTAGTTTAATTATGGGCAAAAAATATGGTTGTTAACTAGGTCCATTAAGCAGTTGTGAAGAAAAGTGGAGAAAGGTCCAGAATTTGGCACAACTTATAAAACATTAACAAAACTAGATTATTCTAGAGTTAATATCTAAAGGGCAATTTTAATAACTAGACCTTTTTGAGAAACTAGAATAGTAACTAGGCTTTTTAATGTTTCAATTAAGTAAATATACCCCAAGCTTTTGTATTTATTTTCAAACTCTACACACTCTTCTCTCAAGGGGTACATTTACTAAACACAAAACTAAAAAAAAGTCTAGTAAACCAAATTGTTTCATATTCTAAATTAGTGTGAATTAGTGTCTAGAATATTGCATATGTCGGTGGTATCAGTAGTGCATAACCGACCTTTGCACTTATATATACATGTATCATTAGCATTTTATGAATGTAACAAAGAGTGGTTGTTCGATTCAAAGGCTTATACATAAAGTGAGGTTAGCGAGTGTGAGTGTGCAACAAAATACCCGCTTATATACTCGAAGTGTCGGGAACGCGGATTTTTTTCCAACAGGTTGAGGCCAAATCTGAACCTAGCGCAACTCAGGCATTGTTGGGAGGAATTACTGTTGTTATGATTGCTCTTAGTCTTTACAAGGTCACAACAACTATAGATTGGCGTCTCTCAATTGTCAAACAATATCAGATAACTACTTCGTTAGTTTGTTCCCTTTTACCACACTTCTTCTAACTACTACACTCACACTAATTATTGATAGCGGTGTTGTGGTATTGTAAATATATATCTATGATTTACATCTCTTTTTTCACGTGATTGAAAACAATGCTACTAAAAATTTAAGAATACATATAACCGTATCGGATGATTGAGAGTTGTGAAAAATCACTTCCATAGGAGTTGTTGCAGTTGCTGAAATTATACTAAATTTGGAATGTATGTATTTAGGTCTAACTTGCTTCCTATTCATATGATAGGGACAAGTTGTTGCAGTTTTGAAATTATACTAAATTTGAAATGAATTAGAACTGTTGACGAAGCATGATCAATCTCAAGTTTGATGGTAGGAGAGATCTGGATAGAATGCCATGGCGAAGCCTGATCAATCTCAAGCTTTTTTTTTTATGTCGTATATGAATGTGGGGAATGATAAAATCTTCGAGCTTGGTGGTTGTTTGGGATTTGGATTGTGTGGTTGATGTTACAACTGACAAGTAGGTGAAACGGTGTAGTTGGCTAGGAAACTTTGCCCTGAACTTGTGGATTTATCTTCCAAACACTTTGACAGGAAAATTGTGATAGAATACATCATATAATCTGATACTAGTGAATTTCTCGAGAATGTCGGTTGCAGTTCCCTCCATTGCAACCTGTTTGGATTCAAGGTTTCTTATTTGATGACTTAAGAAATCTCTCTATGCTTAGAAAATATGCAGTCATGCATAGGGTATGAACTTGATCCGATCAAAGAGTATTCAAGGTTCCTGTCATCAACCTCCTCAATCCAGGCTATTTTCGTAGATTAGATTTAGCTTTCATATGACATGAATGTTGATATCAACTCAGATTCCGGGCATGCCTTCTATGCTTGTTTACTTCGATACATATAGGCAAGATAGGCTCCTGCTAACTTGGTCGAATTCCAAAGAGATTGATTTCCATCATCAAGATGTTATGATAGTCATTTTTGTGACTAAAAAATATGCTCTTGTGTTGACTACATTGTGATCTTGTAAGAACAGTTTCATTATAAGAGAATTTTCATTGTCATCTTCACAATAAATCATAGATGTTGTGATTTGGTTACTCTTCAATCTTCACCATCCATTTGCAGATAATAGTTTTGTTACTAACATGGTTAATTAATTAGCTTTTATTCATATTGATCATTCTGATGTAAAAAATTTTATAATAGGAACATAGGCGCTCATGTGAATTCGAGTGTAGATAGTATATCCAACATGAAATTGTTTGATCGCTTGATGCATTTTAGTGCTTGTTCAAATGCTAAGCTGTATAGATCTTCATATTACTCGAACCGAGCTTGCCCGGGTTAATAACAAACCAGATGCTCATGTGTAGGCTACATTGTGATCTTCTAAGAACAATTCAAATGCAAAAGAACTTTTGTTGTCATATTCACAATAGATCATCATCATCATAGATGAAGTAATTTGATTGTTGTTCACAATCCATTTGCAGGTAATAACTGACATGGTTAACTCTTTATTCATATTGATCATCTGATGTCAAAAAAATTTATAATAGGAACATGGGTTCATGTGAATTCGAGTGTAGAATAGTCATCCAACATGAAACTGCCTTGATGCATTTTAATGCTTGTTCGAACGCTGATCTGCATACATCTCTATTTTATTCGAACCGAGCTTGCCTAGGTGAATAACAAAAAGATGCATGTCAAAATCTTCTGGATTTTGCAATGTTTCTACAGCTAATTCCTTAGATACACATCCAACAGAAATTTTCAGGATCTCGCTTTGCTGGACTATCATGGAATTCAAATGCCGTGTGCGCAAAACAAATGCGAGAAAGGACATCATCTAACTAGATCTTGATTATGGATTGTAATGCCTTTTTTGTGGCCAGATCTCCTTGAAGCCATGAGATCTCCATTAACTTACATAAATTTTTTTGTTGAAAGTTAGATTTTTTTAGGTACATAGTCCTGTTAAGTAGATATCTCTTTAATTCAAGTCACATGATAGCAATCTCTGTTGTACAGTTCGTCAGGTTATCAACACTTCTTTTCTTTTCTTTTTTTTTTCTTCTCTTCAACATTTGAAAAGCCTTGCATTTAACTATGAAGAATCCAAATAACATGGAGTATTTACCGCTCAACAGTCAATTTTTTGCTGGTAAAAACATCAGTAATTCTGATCTTTTTGACTTGTCTTTTTCTCATGCCCTTTCTTTTTACTACTACATTGCATTTGCTTCATGGCACTTCAATGCTCTAATGCTTTCTACTTTAGATTTCTATATGAATGAAAATATATGATAAAAAATAAATCAAAATTCATTTGAAGAATACATCTACTGAATAATGATCTAAAGCCATAACTCCACACTCATACAATGCTCTTACGCTTATATACATATTAATTAAAAAAATGAACATGAAATAACCCTTAGTGATGAAAACAAATGATAATCCTCTAAATAACCAACAAAAAATCAATAGAGAGCCTAGAAATACTACAAAAAATTGCAAAGAAAATTAGCAATCTCTAATTTTTTTTATCACTCTTAATCCCATTTTGATAGCCTAAGTTGCTTTCTTACCTCTCTTCTGCTCCAAAGCTCCTTTAGCTTTAGTAGCAATAGTTAGAAACTTTCCCAGACTTACCCTTCTCAAGCCTCTTAGCACGAAAGTATTCTTCATCTTCATCATCATCTTCATTGATCTTTCTAATTTGTTTCTTTAGTGCCATTGTTATTTTTTCGGTGCAAAGAAATAAAAATAACAGGCTGAAAACACGTTGGGTGAAAATTATAGTATGTTTACAGATTATATGTTTTTTGTTCTAGTTTGGAGTTATTATATACAATTATACGCTTGATTTGCTTTACTTGCAGTGTCCTAGACAACCACCAAATGCTTTTGATTCTGGTTACTATGTATGCCGTTACATGCGGGAGATAATTGATCATCAATATATTATCATCCCAATAAAGGTAAGTGTTTGAAAAATTTACCCTTGAAAAATTTATATTTTAATATATAAGTAATTTTGTTTAATTAATAAGTCAATGCCATGTTTTTACAGTATTTTCGAGATTAACTTGGCTTATATGACAAAAGACTCCTTGATGATCTACGAGAGGAATGGTTACAATATTTGGATACCCAACAATAAGTTTGTAGGATGCCATGATTAGAATAATGAAATGTTAGTGTTTGATGCAAACTAAAAGAATCATGCAATTTTTATTTTGTTATATTAAGTTGTTAGCTAATATTATACTAAAACACGAAGAAAAAAAAATTGTTGCTGCAAATTCAAAGTATAATGTAATTTTGTATGGACTATGATTTTGGATGTTGTGAATTTAATAGATGAAGTGTATTTTTTATTATGACGAGTTTGGTGAGAATATTGAAATTGTATTAAAAATATTGATGATTTGATTAGTAATAAAATACCCAAAATAAAATAGAATAATTGTCTCTATTTTTTGAAAGCCCCGTAATTTTAAAAAAATCATGATTAAGCATTTCTCAGGGGTTTATAAAATCCCTAAGAAACATCTCCCACGGGTTTTTCAAAAAACCACCATCCTTTCCACTTATTTCTCAAGGGTCAAAAATAACCTCTGAGAAATATCTCTCAAGAAGACGTATTAAAGGGGAAGGAAAAACCGCCTTCCCCTTCAATAAAAAACCCACTGAGATAGGCTATTTCTGTACTAGTGTTCTAAACACTACTTGAAATTCTCTCTAATTTTGATATGTTATACCATGATATTCCAACTAAAATCAAAATTTCAGCCAGAAAGGATAAGTCTAACATACCTAGATCTGACCCCAAAGTTGGATGCTCGTTACTTTGTACTCTTGAGGATTACGCGACCACGTAATGAATAGAGGCGCGACCACGAAATATGAAGACGCAGCCGTGAAAATAGGAGGCGCGACCGCTGGAAGAAAGAACCAGCGCGACCGCGGCGAAGGGTAGACGCGAGTGCGGGAATAGACGATAGGGTTGTTGTTTTTCCGTTCAGGAACTGATGTGCGGTTGTAAGGACTTACCGGCTGTGTATGACAAACTGAACAAGATCAAAATTTGCTCCTGATTTGATGAGTACGTGAAAGAGGAAGGGAAGAGTTTGCTTACTTTTTGTGCGCCTAAAGAAGAATAAGAAGAAGGAGAATCTCTGCTCGATGCTCTGAGTGGCGAAGGAGAGGGAGCAGCGACACCGATGGTTGCTGCTTTCAACCGAGAGAGTAGTTGATGAATGTTGCTCGTGCAACGATGGAAAGAATGGAGGCTGGTGTGAATGAGAGAAGACGAGAGCGGAAAAGAGGAAGATGAGGTTTACGTGAAAGGGAAAAGGAAGAACGGCTGATAGGGTTGTTAAGAGGCTAAAGTAACAGATATAACGTGTATAAGGAAGGAAGAAGATCGTGTCAATCCAGAAGGAAAGGATCCAAACGGTTACGAAAAGATAGGGGTGGGATTTGTTGTCTCACCGCGACCGCAACCTCTGCTACCGCGGTTGGAAACAGGCACGGCCGCTAAAAGCGTGCGTGGCCTCGGCTGGAAACAGGCGCGGCCGCGAAAAGCGTGTGTGGCCGCGGCGGCATGCGCAGCTCGCGGCGGCTTCTTCTTCTTGGCTCATTTGTCTGCTTCCACTTCTTTATGGGCCGGATCTCCGGAATGAAAATTTCCGGTTGTCACATCTACCCCTCTCTACTCCATTTATAAGTTTTTTTATTTTTTTTATTTTTAACAAGTTATCTTAACTAAAATTTTAAAAATAAAAAGGAAATCAAAAGTGTTACTTATTTTCGAAATAATAAAAGAGAGATTTTTTAATTTAAACATTATAAATATTTTCTTGTTAAGTGTAACTAAAATAAAAGCTTATTATTGTTAAGTGTAACTAATATAAAATTTCTTATTTTATCAAAAAAATGTTTTTATATTTAATGCTAGAAATCAATACAAAACCTAATCTTATTTTGTTGTATTAAAAATTTAAATTAATTTTTTTTGTTATTACTCTGTCAGTGAAAGAGAAAATATTTATAACTTTTGAAAAGAAAAAAAATCTCTTTTTTTTTTTAATGTCAAAAAATAAGTAAAACTTTTGATTTTGATTTTCTTTTTCTTTCAAAAATTCAGTTAAGACACTTTCTTTAAAATTAAAAAAAAAAAAAAAAAAAGCATAGAGGAAAATAAGTTAGAAATTTGAGGGCATCAAATTTTAAAATTTTATAAATATAAAATATAATATTCAAACCTCGAGATCGTGGGAAACAAAATATTTTATTTTATAAGAAAAAACACGTACATGATTCTAATAATTTCTACATGATTGACATACTAATAATTTCTACATAATTGACCTACTTCACCATGTTGGAAGTACGTAATGTAATACTCCCTCCTAACAATTTCTACTTTTTGTTTCACTAACTACTAATAATTCAAAGAATATCTGTACAAAATAAAGAGTTAATATTTTTAAAATGAGAAATTATTTGAATAATAGTATAAGGTTAAAATTATAATTAGAGAATCTCATACGTGGTGTAGACAAATTTTACAATAATATATAACATGATCAGATCGACAGCGATGTCGGATCTCCTCTTCACACAAATTAAAAGTTTTCGTCTTTGTCTCATTTTCTTATCAAACTGCTATATAAACGGTAACTCTCTATCGAGTTTATGCACAACCACTCCCGCCCAAAACCACATCTCTTCAGCTCAGATGGACACTCTAGCACCGTCATCGCCACCATCCCTGTCGTCGGAGGGCGAAAAGATGTTCGCTAGAGTTCGCATAGGGACGAAATCTGACGTCGGCCACATCCACAAGCTCATCCGTCACATGGCGACGTACTACCATCTCCAAAACCAATTTTCCGCTACAGAGGAATCTCTGTCAGCTACTCTATTTAACTATCCTCCGTTCAAATCCACCACTGTCTTCCTCCTCGAGGTTTCAAATTTACCATTTTGTCCTTCCGAGGATACTCAAAGCTCCAAAACTGTAACCCTAAGCACCCCCATATCTGATCCCGAGGAAGCGATTTTCAAATCCGCTGAAAACGACGTCGTTGTGGCGGGATTTGTTCTCTTCTTCCCGAACTACTCCACGTTCCTTGGGCAACCAGGGTTTCACCTCGAGGATTTGTTTGTTAGGGAGGGTTACAGGAGGTTTGGGTTGGGTAGGATGCTGTTTAGGGCAGTGGCGGCGAAAGCGGCGGAGCTAGGGTTGGGGAGGGTGGAGTGGACGGTGGTTGAATGGAATTTGGACGGGATTAGGTTTTATGAGGGTATGGGAGCTAACGTGCTGCCGGACTGGAGGATCTGCAGGCTTGATGTTCAACCTCCGGTATCCATTGGGACAGCTGTCAATGCCGGCGGCGGAGATGGGCCGGTGGATGAGATTTGAAGAGTAACGAGCACTACTACATTAAAGCTCTATAGAAACGGTGAAAATTTTGTTTCATAAACTCTAAAAACCGCTTCCTAAGATATAATGAAACAGTTTTGAGCTGTTTCATCTGCTCTTGTTGCATTAGACATAGTGAAGCGTTTAATTTAGGTTTTTGTAGCGGTTTTTTTTCAACCTAAAAAAAAAAGTGCTACATTAGATTAATAAATGCTTCATTTGCAATTTAACTAATGCAACTCTTTTTCACAGCTATTGAAGCGTTTTTTTTTTATGTATTTATAATTAGGCAACAAATATGTCATAGCTATTGAAGCGTTTTTAAACATTTATAAGGCAACACATGAGTGCTTATAATGAAACGGTTTTGCAATAATAGAAAAATACCGTCCACGTACATTAATATAAGAAACACATCATCCACACTATGATCACATGCTTCATTACATTGTAATCAAATAGCTATACATAAATTAGACAAATTAACACTTCATTGGTTACAAACACCAACTCAATAATAATTAACATTTGCTTGTTGACAAACACTAATCCAAAAACTAAGCATTGTATGTACGTGCTTGATAATTGTCAAGTTGGACACATACAGGACTACTAATTCATGTTCAACCCTCAAACATCATCTCAAAAAACCCAAAACTCCAATTTGCAAACATAAACCTAGTAATGTTCATCGTCTTGCAAAATACCATAACATAAAAGAAAAAAAAAATACTCAACCTATCGAGATCTCTATATATTTCACCAACACACTCAAATTTGTCAATTCATAATCAAAATATAAATAGAGCGAATCTGGACGTACATGTTAATAGAGCAAACTTAATCGTCTCCTACCACTTGTTCATCATCCTGCACAAAAATAAGAATACAACTTTTTAATAACTAAAAATTTAGTATACTAGAATTTGTATTAATATGAGACCATTATCCAAAAAGGAATAAACTTATCTAAACTAGTATTCTCATCTAAGTGAGATGCTTCATTTGATGCACTAACTTGACCATTACCATGTTATATCTATTTGCAGTTGTGAAATTTGGAATCACAAGATTTATTCCTGGATTTGCTGCTTGTAATTGAGAAAAGAACATCCAAACAAGGCAAGACACATGAACAATCAGTTATCATGTTTGTTTGAGTCTATAAATTCTATTGAAGCCATTTAAAATTAAAAATAAAAAAGAAGAAATCAATTATTTAATGGTTTGAATTAAAAGATACAGGGAACATTCTTTCTATCAAATATCAATTCTAGTCACTAATAAGGAATATCAATGGATAGTCCCCAAAAGGTAGATATGTGAATATCAAACACTAAATAGTACTAAAAATATTTTGAGAACAAAGCATTGAGACTAAAAAAAATAGAATATACATTTAAATTATAAAAGTTAAATTAATGTAATATAATGAACTCATAAATCATATTTACCTTAAAATGAAGCTAGTAGTTTGTAGAAACACAAGAAATGGTTTCTTTGAGAAAGGAATGCAGAATGTCGGTAATCTCAAAAAATGTTTCAGCTCATTCCCTGTTTCAAGTCCTTTCAGCTCTACATAATGACTACCAGCATATATGCTAGCTACTTGTAAATATCCCTGTAAGCATGAAATGTAACAACACCAAAGAGTAATTGTATTAGAATCATCAAGGTCACTAAAATCCAAATTTGTCAAGATCAAAGGGGAAAAAAAAACAGAACAAAATGCTTGTTGTGGTAGGCATATATTAGTTTATTTATTAGATTTAGTTGTTCCCTTTTGAGTTTAGGACTGATTAGTTCCTCGGGCTAGGGTATTGCTAGACTGATGTTCTTTGTCATGCTAGATTCGTAAGTGAATACAGAATTTACAAAGAATAACTTGATTTTTGTTGATTCCTTTAAAATCAATATCAGATTAGGTAGCTGAAGGTTCAAAGAATGTGGTCTTATTACTTCAAGTAATTGAAGATTTTTTGGGTTGAAGATTTTCTGGATTGAAGATTTTCTAAATTAAAGACATAATTGGAGTAATTGAAGATTTCCTAGATTCCATTAAACTAGGCATAATTCACAAAATTATAAAAAGGAAAGTTAAAATGCAATTGGAATCACAAAGAATTGCTTACAATATAGAGATTAAGTTAGAAAATAATTGAAGATTTTATATACCACACCATAAAACATATGAAAGAAAAATATAGTAAGCATAAGTAGTCAAAAATATCTTACAGTAATTTCAGTCTTTCTAATAAGATTTGAAATGTTGACAGTAGTCTACTAGGCATTGGTTTGATAATATCAATATATGACGATAAATTCAAGAGCTTATTTTAAGGGTTGGAGACATAAAATAATGCGTATAGGGAGGTATCAAATAATGACAACAATAAGCTGTCAACAATATCAACTATCATATATCTTATAACATTTGTTCATATTGAAATATAAAGTTACTTTGTTGGACATTTACTAATTTACAAACCTTCAATTTTATGAGGAACAAGAAAAGGGGAAGAAACAAAAATCAAACTTAGCAGCAAGTATATTGTAATGAGCTAATCTTTTTTAAATTTGTTTTTCAAGATATCCTGCAAACTTTATTCACATATCTTCTACCATTCTTTATTCACATATCTTCTACCATTCTTTAAAAAAAAAACTCAGCAGCAAGCCAGCAAGTATCCTGCAAACTTCTTTCACAATGTGCATTAACAATATCCTGCAAAGTGTATTAACGTATCTTCTACCATTAAGACCCTAACACTCATTCCAAAATTGGGTTCAAATTCAAAATCAAATTGCAATTAACAACGATATAATCCGATTGATCCTATTTCGATTTTATTTTTTTACTTTCTATACGAGTTTCTCCAATTTTGTACAGTGAAAGTGAATCAAACCAAATGCAGTTAAGAAGCTGGAGGAAAAAAAAATGTTGATACAGTAAAAAGAAAAGGTATAATTGAAAGTTTTTGACATAACAGAGGTTGAGATTCACCTTGAATATTACTCCAACTCGAATGCTTGAACGAAATTTGATTTAAGGGATGCTGTAATCTCCAAGACTGAAAAGCCCTAAACTTAACTTGTATGCATAGGCCTTCAACGATAGCAGAAATTGATACGGCTTCCGTTCGCCGGGGCTTCGGTCTCCCTTGTTATCAAGTCATCAAAACTTTTGTGAAAGATTTGGGAAGGAGCCAGTAGAGATCGACGAAGTTTTTGAGAGAGATTGGACAAGAGTCCACCGGCAAGTATATCTCCAACGATCGTTAAGCGAGTAAAGGATTAGGGTTTCATCTAAAATGGGGGTTCAGATTAGTAAATGGGTTGGCGCACAGCGAAAAAAATTTAGAGGGTTTTTATATATATATGCGCGTACTTTAATTTTTTTTGAAGCGGATTTTTACAAACCGCTTCAATATTAAGAAACCGTTACAATAAACCGCTTCATTTGTATAAACCGTTTCATTTTCATGTTGCATAACTTGATTTTTTTAAAACCGTTTCTTAAAACGCTTCAATAAATTTGACCGTTTAATTGAACCGTTTTATTAAATATCACCGTTACAATGAACCGTTTCAATAGAGCTTTAATGTAGTAGTGGAGTGATGACAGTGTGACAAAGGAGGGAAAAACCTTCCTTTTTAATAAAATAAATCTACGTGTGAAACTTTATTTATAATATTAGTGCAGTCTATCGACGTGCACGAGTGGTTTCTATTTATAATTGTAATAATGAGTGATATATGATAAACTATCACCAATATTTATGAAATGATATTTATAAAAAAAATATTTAGTAATTGGTATGATACATTAATTTTTCATCTCCGACGGGTCTAAAACACTAAGGACGTCAGGTGAACTTATGCACATAAACATGGAATATCTTAAAAACAATTGATAATAGGATCCGTATATATATATATATATATTATTGTTTTACTTAGTGTTGGACATCGAACGGCACAATCGTCCCGCAAATTATAAGTGGGGCGGGACGGAATTTACAAATTTCTTTCTTCGTCCCGCGGACCTTGTCCCACGTGAGACGAGACGAGTCTAATCTTGTAGGAAATATGCACTTATTATATTTAACATTTGTACTTGTTTTCTCAAAAACACAAATAATAAAAAAAAAACTTGATACCGAATTACCAATTCAAGAGACCTATATTAATAATTAGTACATTCAAAACGAATACAAGTTATATTAAAGTATGTCTTACCGATTCACATTTAAAAAATCTAGCACTGCACTACACTAATGATAGTTTATAAAAGATAACGTTTTTTTACATTACAATCGCAACATATAGTTAACAAAAAATAGCATTCATTTAAGTGTCGATCATAACATTTGGTATAAGTGTATAACCGTATAAGTCAATTATTGTTTACTACCATTTTAGTATATTATTAATTTTATAATTCTTATCAATATACAATTATAATTTTTATATATTATTTATCTAGATAACTTTTTTTTAAATATAAAAATATTATTTATATATATGTTGGAGGAATTAACCGGGATGGGATGTTTTCATCCCTTTTTTCACGGGACGGGACGAGATACATAGTTTTTTGTAATGAGTAAAAAATAAAGAGATAATTGTGCACTCATAGTTGTTCATGAGCATCACTTTATCGTTCGTTAATTTAGATAAACAAGACAATATAACGTGAACAAACGATTAACAATATAACAAACTCTTTTAAACGACTATAGTTTTTGTAATGAGTAAAAAAACAAAGAGATATAATTGTCCAGTCGATAAAAAGGTGGAAGAGAGGGTCCTTCGACCGGTTCAAATATCAAAAGTTACTCGACACTTGTTTTTAATGATATTGATCATATGATCGTGTTGTTCATGCATAAAAACAAAGTGCACGATCATGCACATTAAAACTACGTTTAAACAATGTATACATTATATTTGTGCAAAAGGCCAAAAACATAAAGTAGTCACAAAGAGGTAGAGTAAGTAAGTTTTAAGTTAACCTCGGTACATACAAACATATATCACAAGTACTTCAGTTTTTATAAGTTAACCTCGTCACCTTAAGAAGTTCGTCTACAATACGTTATTTGGTTAAAGCCAAAAGTGAAGCTCACCTCAAGAACTATAACCGAAAAAACACCTCCCCCATATGTGCTCTAAAGATCGACATCTCAAAAGCCTTTTGACTCCATCGACCATAACTTCATTATTCACTGCCTCACCAAAATTGGCGTCCCTAATCCCTTCATAACTTCATTACCCTCATAAAAGCGTGCATCACTACAACGACTTACTCCATAAACCTCAATGGCTCTCTCACTGGGTACTTCAAAGGCACACAAGGATTAAGACAAGGTTGTCCCCTATCTCCTCCACTCTTTGTTATTGTCATGGAAGTCCTATACTCTATGATCACCACGAACACAAACAACCCAAACTTCAATGCCCATCCTAAATGTCATTCCCCCCCCCCCAGCATTACTCACCTTTGTTTTGCAAATGATCTCATGTTATTCTGTTGAGGTGATCTCCAATCCATCATCACCCTCAAACAATCTCTTGACGACTTCAACCACTTTAGGCCTCAAGGTAAACCTCTCCAAGTCCTCGGCCTTCTTTGGAGGCCTCCACCAATCCACACAAGAGTACATTAACTCAACCATTGGCTCCTTACCCTTCCACTACCTTGGCGTCCCCATTGGTAGTAAGAGACTAAACCTACATGACTTTCAACCTCTCATCAACAACATCACAAAAAAAAAAAAATCAACTCCTGGAGTGCCAATCCTTCTCATATGTCGGAAGACTTCATATCATCATCTCTATCCTCATGTTCATGCATGTCTACTAGTGCTAGGTTCTCATTATTTCACCTTCCATCATGAACAAGATCCAAAGTCTCCTTAGATCCTTCCTCTAGACTGGCAAAGACATCAACAAAAGATCCCGCATCGCCTGGAACACCATCTGTTCTCCCAAACCCTCTAGTGGTCACGACTTAAAGGAACTTCTCTCTTAGAATAAATCATGCATTTCACGGCTCATCCATGACATCGACTCCAACCCGACAAACCTCTAGTGCCTCTAGACCGAAAACAACTTCCTTAAAAGGCACTCCAACCTGACAAACCTCTATGGAATATGATTGTCAAGACCCGTGATGCCCTCCTCTCGGCCGGCCTTGCCTTGAACCACACCCATCTTCTCTCGAACCCCAATGGCTCCTTCTTCCACAAGAAGGCATACACCCTATTCAGGAACCCTACTCTTCCTATCCCTCACCTGAATTGCAAGATCTTATGGGGCAACCTAAACATGCCAAAATGCAGCTTCATCTTATGGATTGCCTACCACCACAAACTCCCCACCCTCGCAAAACTCTTCAACAATGCTACCCGGCAAGCTTTGCTCTTACCACCAAGAAGATGAGAACCACCTCTAGGCAAATTGTAGCTACACATCCCTCGTCCTTGACATCATCTCCCCCTGGACCAAAACCCCCCACCCTCTCCCCTACTCACCCCACTCATGGACTTGGTTAAACTCACACCAAACCTCCAAGAAGTGCTTCATCGACAACATCTGCATCTCCTCCATCAACGCCTTCATCTACTTCTCCTAGAAAGCAAACATCCTTTACAACAAGGTCTATACTCGTGCCACTGACTGCGCCAATGAAGCAATTCTCGCAGTCAAAAACTACGCCTCACACCACTAGAAGAACCGATCGCCTGACTACATCTCCTGGGCAAGAATTCTAAGAATTCACTTAGTCTAATTCAACCCCTCCCTAGTCTCTCTTTGTGTATGTTTCGGAAACCATGATATAGCTATCATATGTACATTCCCTCCGCTCTTTCTATATACAAAATTTTTTTAAAAAACAAGAAAGTGAAGCTCTGATCATGAACCACCGTACGAGTTAAGATATTGACACCCAACTAATTTTTAAACAGACACCTTTTATCTTTTTTTTTTATTTTAACATTTGACCTTTCGTATCTAGACCTTTTATTTTTTTTAAAAATCAAATTTAGTCGATCACAACCAAGTGCAAGAAAGTTAAATATGAAATATACGTTTAATGTTATGGTTGAGAGTTAAAAATAAATTTTTACGGCTGAAAGTTTAAATAAAATGACTTAATTTTTTGTGGGTGTCAATGTTAATTTTAAATAAATACGAAGAAGAGTCTTGAAATTAATCTCCAAATAACTTTTTTTTTTTAAATTATGATTGATAGTCCTAAATTTATATTTTGAAAGAAAACACATACTTATAATGAATTATACAATACAAAATGTAGGGGGTGATAAAAAAAAATTTGTTCCCGATGAAATCCCAACGAATAACAATCTTTTCTCGTCTCATTTCGGAAAAAATACTGGAACGGAATGTGTGTCTTACCTTCTTCGTTTCTGTAAATTTGTCCCATACATAACAATCTGCAACCCGCCACTTACCACCTTTGCTTAGATCTGCAAAAGTTGAACTCCTCGCTAGTGGAAGACAGAATTCATGATATCTTGTCTTATTCAATTCATTGTCTGAGATTTCATATTTATAGAAAGCTAGCAGTACTATGGTATGTAATACTGGGCTGTTAGCCTTGGACTTGTGATGACTGGGCTGGATCTATTCTAGCATCCCCCTCGGTCCCAAGT
The DNA here is from genome assembly GCA_033239125.1 of Fagopyrum homotropicum. Classification (NCBI taxonomy): domain Eukaryota; kingdom Viridiplantae; phylum Streptophyta; class Magnoliopsida; order Caryophyllales; family Polygonaceae; genus Fagopyrum; species Fagopyrum homotropicum. The sequence goes on from BSWB01000006.1 coordinate 20,498,628, forward strand.
CTGTGTGTCGGAGATGGGAGCGAAAAGTAGCCAGTCTATGTGAGGTAACAGCTTTGGTAAGAAGATCAACAACCTGATCTTTGGAGGATACAAAGGCAACATTCAAGGTTTGGTTCTGGACTCGTTGGCTTACAAAATGGTAATCAAGCTCCAGGTGTTTGATTCGATTATGCATCACTGGGTTGACTGTCAAGTATGTGGCGCCTAAGTTGTCACACCACAATGTGGGAGCGTGAGGGAGCTTGACACCTAGTTCCATCAGAATAGATTGGAGCCACAATATTTATGATGTGGCATGAGCAATAGCTCTGTATTATGCTTTAGTAGATGATCTGGCAATAATATGTTGTTTTTTCGATGTCTAGGAAATGAGATTGCTTCCAATGTATACACAGTAGGCGCTTGTAGATCTTCGATAAGAGATATCACTACCCCAATTAGCATCAGAGAAGGCTGACAGAAGATATCCTGGTGTTGATGAAATGTGAAATTTGAGAGATGAAGTGCAGTTTAGGTATCTCAGACCTCTCTTGACGGACTGCTAGTGGGCTTGTTTCAGATGATGCATAAATTGTGCCAGTTTATTGACTGCAAAAGAAATATCGGGCCTAGTGAAGGCAAGATATTGCAAGCTTCCCAGGATGCTTCTGTAGAGGGTAGGATCATCAAAGGTTGGTGATGTTGAGAAACTTTCTTGAAAACTTGTGGCTAGTGGAGTTGAAACTGGTTTGGAATTTTGCAACAGTGCCTTTGTGACTAGATCATGAATGTATTTTTTTTTGTGAAAGGTAGAGCCATTTCTTTGGATTTTAATTCCTAGGAAATAGCTTACTGGGCGAAGGTCTTTTACTGGGAATGATTTTGAAAGAGTTGTGGTGAAATTTGTGGCAAGGGTTGGGGAAGATGCAATGACCAGAAGGTCATCTACATAGACCAGAATACAGACAAAGGCAGAGGCTGATGTTAATAGAAACATGGATGTGTCTGAAGTGGATGGTGAGAATCCCATGAAAATCAGAGGATCACCAAGTCGAGAGAACCAGGCTCGAGGGGATTGCTTCTGTCCATAAAGGGATTTCTTCAATTTGTAGACATGTGAGGGGTAGTTTGGATGAACGAAACTTGGTGGTTAGGTGATGTAAACCTCTTCAAGCAAGTCCCCGTGCAAGAAAGCATTCTGGATGTCAAGTTGTTGAACTGTCCAATGGTTCATCGCTGCCAAGGAAAGTAGGAGGCGGATTGTTGAAGGTTTGGCTACGAGACTGAATGTATCTTGGTAATCTAGGCCATACATTTGATGGTAACCTTTTGCTACTAATCGGGCTTTCCTTCGTTCAATCGTCCTATCAAAGAACCGTTTAGTTTTGAAGACCCATTTAACACCCAAAACATTTTGGGGTGGAGTTGATGGAACAAGACTCCAGGTTTGGGTGGAAAGAAGGGCTTGAATCTCATTTTCCATGGCAAGGCGCCATTCTGAAAACTTGGAGGCAATGGTGAAGTTTGTTGGTTCATCTGGGATGATGGTGGTGTGGGAACAAGACGAAGGGGGCCAGGGTATCGTTCCATCTTGGTGGATTAGAGGTTTATGTATCCTGCTTGAGGTTCTGGGTTGGATCTGGGATGGTGGATTAAGGGAGTGGGCCGTAGTGGGGTTGATGTCTTTTGTAGATGGGCCAATGGAAAGGGTGGTGGAGATAGATGGATTTTGTGGAGTTGTTGGGCTTTTTGGACTGGATTGGCCAGTAATTCAGGTGGATTATAGGGGATGGAAGCCACCGGAGAGTGGGCCTGTGTAATGGAGTTGGTGGTGAAGGGAAATGTGCGTTCATGAAAAAGAACGTCACGGGATATGTAAGTCTTGTGATTGACCCAATCGTAGAAAATGTACCCAAGGTGATTGGAAGAGTACCTAAGGAAGATTGTAGGTGTGGATCGAAAATTTAATTTGTGGGAATTATATGGTCGAAGGTTGGGAAAGGCGAGGCATCCAAACACCTTGAGAAATTTGTAGTTTGGTGATTGCTTGAAAACAAGCTCAAATGGGGATTTATTTTTGAGTATGGGGGTAGGGAGACGATTGATTATGTATGTAGCGGTTTCAAAAGCGAAGTCCCAAAACCGGAGAGGTAGAGATGAATGTTTGAGAAGGGTTAAACCCATGTCCACTATACTACGGTGACGAGTTTCGACGGAACCGTTTTGTTGATGCGAATATGGGCAAGTAAGACGATGTGTGATACCCATCTTTTGAAAAAGTGGGATTAATGGTTTAAATTCCGAACCATCATCGGTTTGGACCGATATGATTGTAGTGGATAAAAGATTGGTTACGAGTTTGAAAAATGTAGTAATGACCGGTGTTACCAAGGATTTATTTGTTAGGGGAAAGAGCCAAATGAACTTTGAGAAATCATCAATAACAGAGACATAATATTTGTGTCCTTTAAAAGACAAAGTGTGACTTGGTCCCCAAACATCTAAAAACAAAAGAGATAACACCTATCACTTGTTGAAGGGCTTGGTGGATGTGGGAAGGCATGGGCCTTGGCCCAAGAGCATGAGGTGCAACCATTTGGGTGGAATGATGGACTTCGAAGTGGACCTAGTAGATGGGTAAGGATAGAGTTAATGATGGGCCTGGAGACATGCCCTAGCCAGTCATGCCACAACGTGGTTTGCTGGGTGGAGGTTGAATGAAGCTGAGGAAGCGACGATGAACCAGAGGCAGAGGGCAACACATAGAGGCCATTCTCAACCGGTCCTTGAAGAAGAGGCTGGTTGGTCTTGGTATCCTTCACAATAAAGCAATGCGAGTGAAATTCAAAATAGACATTGTTATCAAGACAAAGTCTATTAACAAAGAGTAAGTTCTTGTTGAGTACTGGGTGTGAAGGAGATTGGAGAGTAGAGAGGTACGAGATGGAGTGTTAAACATGGAGGTGCCCTGATGTTGAATGGGTATTTCCGATCCATCACCCAGGGAAACGGTGTCAGTCCCTTGATAAGGAATGGAATCAAGCCTCGAGTGCGACATGTCCGGCGTATAATGGTGGGTTGCAGCGGTGTCCGGATACCACGAGGTGGTATTGTTGACCTGGAATGATTGAGACTAACGGTTAGGGGCAGAGTAAGAATGATCAAACTTGTGCCAACAGGTTAAGGCCGTATGACCAGGCTTCAAACAAACTTGACAGATTGGTCGAGTGTCCGTGCCCCATTGAACATTTGGTGTGGATTTGGGGAAGAGCTCCTTCCACGCCCCCTTCCTCTGCCTCTGTTGTTGTTCCCTCCACCAGGATTGTTGGTTCGAGATTGAGAACCTCGACCAAAGGTTTTTTATTGTTAAGGGATGGTGGAGGGGGAAGCAAGTCTGACTGTTGACGGGCAATTCGAGCCTCATGAATCAACAAGTGAGACAATATTTGTGAAGGGGAAGGAAGAGTGACCTGTGTGGAAAGGCTCGTAATGATGGAGTCGTAATCAGGGCCTAAACCGGCAAGGAGGAAGCTACTGAACTCAGTGTCGGAAATAAGTTGACATGTTGTGGTCAAGCAGGAGACAAGAGATTTGGCCTTGCTGTAGCACTCGGTGATGGATGAATCACCTTTGCTGAGGAAGGCAAGCTGGAGCCTAGTCTGCACAATCTTGGCACTAGAGGTGTGATAGGTGATGGAATCACTATCAATTAGGGTAGTTTTTAGAGTCTTTTTATTGCATTAGTGTTGTTTATGCTACTACCTCCTTGGTCCAGAAGAAGAAGATCAAAAGAAGCTAAAGAAGGAGTTATAAGCACTTAGGAGTGAAGATCGATCACGAAGCAAAGCTTCTGTTGTCTCACCGCCCCAGCGGATCCTTGCAGCCGCCCCGGCGGGTGACGCCTTACATCGGAGCGCTCCCTGCGCATTCACCAACGCCAACCATGAGCGTGTCACCGCCCCTGCGCCACTCCTTGACGCCCTTACGGTGACATGCCTTGAAGAAATGAAGACCAGCTCCCCTGCGTCTCCCACTACGCCCCTGCCTGCGCCTCAACCTGGGAGCTGGAAGGCGAAGAGGTTATGTCACCGCCCTTGCGTCGACATGGGGACTCCCCGGCGGCTTGGCATCAGAAACGTCAGGAAGGCGAAAGGTCAGACGTTGAAGAGCATTGAAGATCCGCCCCAGCGAAATTGTGTAGCCGCCTCAGCGGTTCTGAAGAAGATCAACCGATTCTGCCTAAACCGCCCCTGCGGTCCTTGAAGGCCGCCTTGCGGTTTAACGCCATAAGCTTTAATCCGGCTGTTTACACCACCTTTATGGCATTTAAGGTGGCTGTGTTGGGCCGGCCATTTACTCCTAATTAAGTGTCTTTTGTAGTATAAATAGTCCTTGGCTGATTGCTAGAATCATCCACGCTTTTCCCACAAAAATCCATTTTAGAATTAAGTCTTCCATTGTAATGAGTTGCTAACTCCCTTGCTACATTGGGTTGGTTTGAAGGTGCATTGTTACTTTGGTTGTAAGTTCTTTTTAATATAAGTTTTTATTCAGTAATGTTTTGTGTTTCCTTGATCTCCATTGTCTAATTGCATGTTTACTATTGCTTGAGATTGATCACCTTAGGTTCTAAAGTGCATGCAAACAACTAGGATTAATAGGTTCCGGGTTCGGGTCTTTAGTCTAGTAGTCACTTTAAGTAATAACGGGTTGTAATTACTTAAAGAAAAGGAACACAAATATAAAGATAAGTTTAACGGTTTTAATCTTCTCTTTATATCCCTTAGTCTTTGTTTGAAAGTTAACTTGATATTTGTTCTTGTAGGTTTACGGAACACTAACCTGTTAAGTTGTGTTGATGTCGGTTGGCTCAACACATATGTATGATCGAAACGGGAGATTACTTAAAAACTTGTAAAAGAAACACACCAAAGTAGCAATTGCATGCCTAGAATCAACCTAGTGTAGATTCACCCATCATTGTTTTACTTGTTGCGTTAATTATTTTTCTTAAAGTTTTTGCGTGAAATCAATTCAACCAAACCCCCCCCCCCTTTTCTGTTATTTGTCACTTTAATCAATAATTGCATCTAAAACCTCAAACTCTCTTGGGTTCGACCCTTACTTATCCACTATACTTGTTCTTAGTGCTAAGTCAGGATTTACTTTTGATTGGGTATAAACGACCATAGAAATACCGTCGGTCAAGGTGGACGCAAAGAGAGAGTGGAGACGTTTCCAAACTTCAGCTGCTGTTTTGCAATCCAGAACCTGAACCAAGATTGATTCAGTAAGGGAGCAAGTCAGGATTGCTAGGACGAACTGGTTTTTGGAGACCCAATCTGTGTACTCTTTTGACAAGGGAGATGATTTTTCTGGGCACGGTTTTAAGCCATCCACAAACTCAAAGAGATTCTGGGCACCAAGGATGGGGCTGATTTGAGCCTTCCAAAGCAAAAAATTCTCCGATGAGAGCTTGGAGGTAATGAAGGAAGAAATGGAGGATAAGGACATATTTTGGTTTTTGGGTTCAGCCATGGAGGGCTAAGAAAAATTTTTGTTGATGGTTTGTGTTTGTTTGTTTGTCTGGGAGGAGTGGCGTTGGCCGTTAGCTCTGATACCATAGTGGAAGACAGAATTCATGATATCTTGTCTTATTCAATTCATTGTCTGAGATTAGAGATTTATAGAAAGTTAGTAGTACTATGATATGTAATACTGGGTTGTTAGCCTTGGGCCTTTGATGACTAGGCTGGCTCTATTCTAGCACTCGCCCGACCCATCGCCTAGACCGCCGGAGTTGGAACTCGCAATCACCGCCGCTCTCCCTCTCTTCTCGTTTCCAGTGGTCGTTGGAGAAGAACAGATCCGCCAACCGCCGGCATGAGTTGTCGTCACAACGCTGCCTCGCTTACAGCGAACCACCGGGGAAGGAAGTGTCACCACGGGTTGCCAGATCCGTCGCTGCTGCTGATTGTCGTAGAAGGTTGAAGAATAGCGGCCGCCGGAAAATACAAACGGAAACCCTAGTCCGTTTTTGAATGTTTTGGGTAAATTACAGGAAGGAACCCATATTTCTAGATTACGTTTATGACCCAAACTTTCAAAATTTATAAATATACCCCGAATTGATTAATTATTGAAAACAACCCAAGTTATATTTACGAGAATGACCCAAACTTTTTAAAATTCACAAACTGCCCAGAATCGAGTTATTACAAGATATGGCCTAAATTTATAATTTCAGACAATATCCCAAACATTTAGAATTATATTTTATGGCTCAAGTTTTAACAAATGAAGATAAACTTGTGTAGTTGACTTTTTTATGTTTTTTTTTTTTGATACATCAGTAAACTAACATAGGAGGATCAGCTTCTAGAAACTGATCGACCTAAAGCATCCTTTCGGATGAGGTCTTGAACGTCTTCTGGGATTGCATCAGCATCCAGTTCTTCATTATGTCCGTGCAACGCAATCTTGTCCGCAACCTTATTAATCTCCCTAAAGATGTGCTGAGCGGTACAGACTTGGAAACTAGCAATAATAATTGAGATGTCATTAATGATCATATCGAGTTCCCACGGAGGCTTCCAAATTCGGTTAATCGAATTGATCAACGTAAGGTTATCCCCTTCAATCTCGATAGCTGTAATTCCAATCTCCTTGGCCTTTTGAAGGCCATACCGCAAAGCAATAGCTTCAGCTTCCAACACTGAATCGGCATTGCAACTGCCGCTTCCTAAAGCAATAGGAATCGCATGGTGGTTTCGAATGATAAATCCATATGAACATTTATTTGTTAAACTTTGTGAGGCATCAAAGTTGAGTTTGTAGAAACCTTCCCTTGGTCGTTTCCACTTTAGGTTTTTCTTTCTTCTCCTTGGTGCTTTTGGTATTAATGTATTGGTGCTTTCTTTTGAATTTGCTAGATCCCAACTAGCAATTTGGTTAATTGCCGTTGTTCTAATGTTTTGTGGGAATTTTGTTTTATTAAAAACAAATTGATTTCTCGCCGTCCACATATTCCACCATATAACCATTATAAGTTTCATATCCTTAGTCGAGACTGAATCTTTGAGTTCACAAAGGGCCTCATCAATACCTTGATTCTCAATATCGATATTTTTTAAGATCGTTACAACACTTTGATTTTCGATAATTAAGTGCATAATTGGACATTGAAAAAACAAGTGTTTTGCACTTTCGGTATGGTGATTACAGTATTCGCAGTTCATAACTACCGGAATCTTTTGTCTATCCACATTTTGTTTTGTAGGGATACCATCCATAGCAACCTTCCATATGAAATTCCTGATTTTTGGCATGATGTCTAATTTCCAAATCCAGGTTTTGTCACTCGTGACTCCAACTCTCCTTTTTTGAATCATCTCCAACGATGATTTAGTCAAGTACCACCCTTCATTATTTCCTACCCAGTACAATCGATCACGAATGTCACTATTCGGTAGGTTATAATTCTTAATTTTCTCCACTAGGGTACTTGGCAAGTAATTATTAAGTTGGTCTAATTTCTGGTGATTCCATGTATTATTACTGATAAACGAGGATGTAAGTTCTGTCAGATTGACTTGAGTTGGGTCAAGCAAGACATCTTGTAGTGGTTTGTCCAAAACCCACTTATCTTTCCAAAATCTTATTGTGTTTCCGTCTCCTACCCTCCAAGCGAGGCCTTGGTCGAAATCTTTATATAATTTGATCAAATTCTTCCACTGCCAAGACACATTCTTTCCGCAATCGTAATTCCATAGGCATGCTCCTTTTAGGTATTTTTCTTCAACAATTTTAACCCATATGTTATCCGGTTCAACCATAATTTTCCAAAGTAATTTCATTTGTAGAGCTTTATTCATGTCTTCCGCTTTCCTAATCCCTGTACCACCAAGGGATCTGGGTTTACAAATCTTGTCCCAACTAATAAGAGGGTGATAATTAGGCCCATTATTCCAAAAGAAAATTCTATTGATTTTGTCTAGTTCACTGTGTACATTTCCCGGCAACATAAAGGCCTGCATTAAGTAACTAGGTTTTGCATTCAGATTTGCTTTTATTAAAGTTATTCTTCCTTCTTGAGACAAGGAGGACGCTTTCCATTTAGTAAGTTGTTGTTTGGCTTTAGTGATAACGGAATTGAAGATTTCTTTATTGACTCGACCGTTAATGATTGGGCATCCTAAGTATTGTTCGATATTCGTGGAGATACTAATTCCCAAATGACCTTGAATTCTTCTCTTATTACTTTGATCAATGTTACATGTAGTCTGAAACACGGATTTATGATAGTTAATTATCTGCCCGGAAATATCACAGTAGTCTTTTAAGACCGAAAGTACCATATCACTAGCCTGAGTTGACGTTTTAGTGAATATTATTATATCGTCTGCAAATGCTAAGAAAGGGATAATAGTCCCATTTTTCGAAATAGGGAAACCAATAAACTTTGGGTTCTCGTTGGATACTTTTTGTAAGTTTCTTGCTAACACTTCCGCGCATAGATTGAAAAGAAGGGGGGATAGAGGGTCCCCTTGTCTTAGACCATGCTGTGGGCAAAATAAGTTAGTAGGTGAGTCATTAATTAAGATCGAATATGAAACTGTTGATATACATTCTTGAATCCAACTTCGGAATTTATCCCCAAATCCGAATTTGATCAAAACCGCTTTAAGGAATTCCCATTCAACTTTGTCATATGCTTTTTCCATATCTAATTTTATGGCCATATAACCTTCTTTTCCTTTTTTTGCTTTGAAACCATGAAAAATTTCGTGCGCGATGAGCACATTATCATGAATTGCTCTATCTTTGACGAAAGCACTTTGTAATGGGTGAATCAATAATGGAAGGACTACACTTAATCGTTTTGCTAATATCTTCGATATAATTTTGTAGACCGTGGATACTAAACTAATAGGTCTGTAATGTGATGTTGTTGTTGGGTTATCAATCTTTGGTAGGAGTGCTATGAACGTATGATTTAATTGTCGAAGTAATTTACCAGTTCTATAGAAACTTTTAACCGCTCTGGTAACTGTTGGACCGACAATATGCCAATACTTCTGATAGAAACCCGCTGGCATTCCATCGGGGCCTGGTGATTTATCTGAGCCTATATTAAATAGTGCGTCTTTTATTTCTTTTGTGGAAAAAGGCTTTTCCAAATTAATGTTATCAGTACTGGATACTTCTTGTTGAATAATTTGTAGTTGATTTTGTACTTTGTTCATGTCAATTGATGAAGTTTTGAATCTATTCTTGTACTCATTTACAAATTCGTCATTGATTTCTGTATCATTCGCCAACACCTCACCAGTACTTTTAGTAATTGTCGAAATTACTTTTTTGTTCCTTCGTCCCGTTGCTTTCCTATGGTGAAACTTAGTGTTCTTATCACCGAATTGCATGTTTTTCGTTTTGGCTCTCTGTACCCAATATTTATGTTGGTATTCTATTAGACATTCTCTTTTCTGACTTAATCTAATGATTCTGTTATTAATGCCTTGGTCAAAATGTGAAAAACTAATTTTTTGGAGTCCTTCTAATTCTTCATCTACTTTTAACAGTTGTTTATTTATATTGCCAAACTTTTCTCGACTCCATTGTTTCAGTTTTTGTTTGAGCAAACTTGTCTTTTTTGCTAGGTCAAACATATTTGTGCCTTGGTAATGAGTCCTCCATACTTGCTTCACAACGTTTTCACAATCCTGTCTTAGCATCCACATTGATTCGAATCTAAAAGGTTTATTCTTCCCTATAATCTGGTTATTTTTAAGGAAGAATGAAATCATGCAATGATCAGAGTTTGTGAAAGCATGATTCCTAGTGTGCAAACCAGGGTATTCTTGGATGATTTCTAGAGAGGTCATGACTCTATCCAATTTTTCGTATGTATTATTATCCCCTTCTTTCCTTTTCTTCCATGTAAAGTCATTTCCTTTAGTTGGTAGATTTCTTAGGCTAAATTGATTAGAAAATTGTGTTAGTCTGTCAAACCTGTTAATCGCAGTTGTAGCCCCTCCTTTTTTATCGGATGGTTCCATCAAATCGTTGTAGTCTCCAACTAAGATCAACGGGATTTTTATACTCCTCATTTCGTCTTGTATTTGCAGCCAAAATGCACTTTTCATTTGTTCGTTTGGTGGTGCATAAATGAAAATAATCATTGATTCAAAGTTGGTACTAGTGTTAGTGTGTTTTAATATAAGGAATCTTTCTGACACTTTACTAATTTCTACTTTTTCACCATTCAGTTGATATTCTTTCCATAGGAGACACAACCCCCCCGCAAAACCCCTAGCCGGGATAAAACAGATTTTATCAAAACCTGCGCTCTTCCAAACCGTTTCATCAGGTTCGTCCTTTGTTTTGGTTTCTGCTAGCATAATCATTTGAATGTGTTCGTTTTTACACGTAAGATTCAAGTTAGTCCAAAAGTTTTTCTTCTTCATTCCTCGGCAGTTCCAGAAAGCAATCTTCATTTCTGAAAACTTAACAAGTTTGGGTGTTCCACTCCCGTTGTTCTGAACAAGCATATCGTTTAATTTTGTCGCCCATTTTACCTTTATAAACACCCTTAGCCAGTACCCGGTTGCAATTGGTTGGACCATTTTTTTTCCAACTAAAGGATAAAAGGTGTCTACACTTCATAATCTTACAACTTGTTATTTGAATCTTAGTCAAATTGAGCGCTACAAAGATCCCATTCAAAGCGGATTTCGCATTCTTGAAAAGCCAAACACAATTTGTTCTTTCACTACAGATGTTATTTAGCAACAAGAAATCAAGATTTGTTCTACTTCTGTGCATAAAATCCACATTCTCACGTTGTGTTAATGGAATTATTGTTATGTGTAGATTAGTTCTCACCTCTTCTTTATGGAGAGGAATGCGCTCAGGAAGATTATCACCTCCTTTTTCCTTCCTAGCATTGATCAACCAACTTGGCTCATTTGTTTTGTAGAAAAAGAAAGACCTTTTGGCTATGTAAAAAAGGTGATATGGCCGAAAATCCGTATCGTGCTTTGTAGAAGTCCTAAATGTAACTCCTTTTTTGGTCTTTGTATTATTATATGAGGAGAGAGTCAAGTAATTATATTTACAATCCATTAACTGCCTCATTAACTTCGTACAGAATTTAGTATTCTTTCCGGTTTGAGGTAATTCCGTAGAACAAACACAAACAACGGAGTCATAACATACGGATTTAGATGAACTGAGGAAATTGAGGAACATCAAATGTTCATAACACATTACATAAACATCACTATAAGTCATCGTGGACTTGCCATCAAGGTTTTTCAGATCTAGGAGGGAACTTCTCCATTTTATTTTATTGTTGGGTTGATCACTATAATGCTTTGAATTCGTCAGCTGCATAGCCACTACCTTATCACTTGTTCTATTTCCTGCAATCAATTCAAATTTCCTGCAAACAGTAATTAACACTCCGGGAATCATATTTGGTCGACCATGTCTGAGAACACCGGATTTCGCATCCGAATCAACACAAACTGATGTTGTTCTTACTAGTGCACTGTTATTGACTCTTGCTGCATTGTTGTTGACTCTTAGTACTCTTACTCTGATGCATTTATTCATATAGAAACCAAATTCAAATCCAATCAACTCAGCTTTACTTTTATAATCCATGGCTTGTGATTCCCTCGCAATGTATAGCCCTTTGTTACTCATAATATCAACACATGTTGTGTGGTATTCAATTGATCCTGCAAAGCAAAGAGGAAGACAGTAGACACCACCGAAGAAGCAACAAAACAGCTTAGTACAAAAAGTTGAGTCATTTCTTCTACCTGATAGATTGTTAATTCCATTTTGTAACAAGTTATCAAACATGTCTAAATAAGCAAAGAGCTTATAATAGCAGGCATATCTCAGCAGAACAAACCAAGAGCCAAAGCCTAACACTGAAATGGAGCAAACAAACTCCAAGCAAGTGGTGCAGCATTGACAGTTAATCAAAAGAAAGTAGTTTTCTGATTGAAGTATTGAGTCTCCTTTGTTCTGTTTTTGAGTAGAGGATTCACGACAAATAGCTTATTTGAAGGTTTTAAGTAAAGAGAAATTCACACATTCAAACTTATGATACTCAGGATTTTTAGCATCAATTTGGACCATGTATGGATGTGAAATCGATGCATCTTCAATGAATTTCTCTAAGTAGTTCAAACCAATCGAGTTACTTATTCGGACATTTGTCAAAAGCCACAAATTAAAGTGTGCCAAGGCTGATGAAGCAAAATTATATTCATAATTCAGATAAAGTCTCACCCATCTCTCAACATCTACGAAGGAGAAGTACCTGGTGTTACCTAAGTATTCGGTTTTACTAAAACAATAAAAGAAGAAATTTTTTCTCATATTGTTAATCAAAACAAAGGTTAGGCTCTTCCTCAACAATGTTCTAAGTTCAACAGACATATATAGTAGATTCATGGAATAAAAGAACCTCATAGATACTCCATAAACTAAAAATGCCAAATATTTTCATGTTTTCAGGGATTATGAAGTACCGGGTTTCACGAAAGTATGCTTCAGTTGGAGGAAAGGGGTCGGAGCAGTCGGCGAGTATCCTTCGGAGATCGGCAAAAAAGAAAGACACCCAGCAAAACGGAAGTCTTCGCCCATCTGTCAATGCAGACTTTTGAGAACTCCCTAGATCTTCACTCCGTTCACTTTCCAGTTTCTTCCACTCAAACACCACTTGACAACGGTTGGCGACAGCGTCCTCATGAGGTATGATAGCCTTCACTTTTTTGTGCGGGAGTTGGGACGTCGCTAGCGTCCGAGTCAGGAAAGGAGGTCGAAATTGCGGCTTCCTCAATCTTTCTTTGTTTCGCTTCTTCTTGCGTTGTGAATGGAACCTAGAAGCAGGCTCCCTTCCACATCTCAGCATTCGCAAGAATCGCAGCCCCTTATCTTCGCCATGGTTCCTCAAACGCGACTCCTTCATCCTTCTTCGCAGGTTTTGGTTCATCATTCTGGGAAATAGATACTCTTTTGTTGAGAGATATTCTCTATGGAGATCTTTGTGTTGCAGAATTTTCATTTGGCGATGTGAAATTTTCAAAATCAGATTGGGGATCTGGATACTTTGGGGGCTAGGGTATTCGGGGAGGTGTGAGAGAGGGTAAGCGGCCTGCGCGTGAAGGCGCGTTCTCCTTCTTAGCTTTTAGGGTTTTCTTGACTTTTTTATGTTATTTTTAGGTACTTGGTTGCTTGGATTTATTTTGTAAAATATGGAATAAAATTAAAATTCATTCATTGCTCTCCTTCCAAAAATAGAAAAGCATTCGACAACTACTCAATATAGACATACAAGTCTATGCTCGATTGTCTATAAAAATTATTACTAAAAGATTGGCCGAAAGATTAAGTTTAATCCTGCCTAAGCCGATTCACCCTTTACATAGTGTTTTCACTAAAAACAGAGCAATTCATGACAATGTTCTCATTGCTCACGAAATTTTTCATGGATTTGAAGCAAAGAAAGGAAAAGAAGGTTTTGTGGCAATTAAGCTAGATATGAAAAATACATATAAAGTAGAATGAGATTTTTTTAAGGTTGTTCTTGAAAATTTTGGATTTTGAGAAGAAAAAAAATAGAAATTGGATTAATGAATGTGTCTCAACGGTCTCTTACTTCATATTAATAAATGATTCTCCGACAACAATATTTTCCCCACATAGCGGGCTTCGTCAAGGATATCCCCTCTCTCCGCTTCTCTTCAATTTGGGTGTGGAGATACTGGCTATAAACATACAAAAAATGTTTCATTAGAGTCCAAAATATTTAGATTCCATATCACAAATAACAGATCAAAAAAATCTTTTTTTAGCCTTTGCCGATGACATTATAATTTTCACAAAGGCAACAACAAAAGCAAGTAACAAAATTCTATCAGTCCTAACCGATTATTGCGATATTTCTAGTCAAGTTATAAACTACCACAAATTCGCTTTTCAAACTACAACTAAAATCGACCCAAATTAGAAAAGAAGAATCAAGCGCATCTTGACATCAATACATCGACTAATTTAGAACAATATCTTGGATGTCCTATTATAATAGGAGAGTTTACAATGCTATCTTTAATTCCGCTATTCTAAAATCACAACAACTTACAAAATATAAACCATCGTCTCTTTTGCAAGAAGGAAGAATAATGCTAATAAAATCAAATCTTAATGTCTAGTCAAGCTACCTTATGTAGACATTCATGCTTCCTACAAAGCATTTATCATGAATTAGACCAAATTTACATAAACTTCTTTTGGAATAAGGGACCTAATTTCTATCTGTTGATCAGTTGGGAAAAAATATGCAAACCGAGAACCCTCTGAGGAACTGGAATTAGTAAAGCAGAAGATATGAGCAAAGTATTACACATGAAACTTTTATGGAAAATCATGGCTAATCCGGATAATATTTGGGTCAGAATAATAGAAGAAAAAAAAACCTAAAAGACACTTGTCTCTGGAATTAGAGGTGTTCATAAAATTCCGATCCGTTAGATCCAGTCCGACAATTCGGTGATCCGATCCATGAAGATCCGCGTTCGACAATTAATTTTTCGTACCCGATACAATCCGAGAAAAATCACCGGATCAGATACGGAATGAGTTAATTTTGCCTTTGGCTATCCGACGTATATGTGTGGGTATATAATTTATAAAGTATCATAAGATACAATAAAATCAAACAGCTGAGTTGGTACAATGTCTTCACTGTTGCGTTTGGTCTTGAGTTCAATTCCTACAGTCCCTTTTTCATTGCAAATTTAATGAAAATTGTGGGCTTGGAGGAAACACACGGACTATTTGGGCCGGCCCAAGCGTCATCGCTTATAATTTACATTTATTTGGACATCCGTTCTGACCCGGAGTTTTCGGATCGGATTCGAAATGTATTAAAAGGTATCGTGATTTCGGATATCCGGTAATGAACACTCCTATATGAAATTACAAATGTGGCAAATTTAATGAAAATTGTGGGCTTGGAGGAAACACGTGGACTATTTGGGCCGGCCCAAGCGTCATCGCTTATAATTTACATTTATTTGGATAACCGTTCCGACCCGGAGTTCTCGGATCAGATATCCGGGTAATTTTGGATCGGATTCGAAATGTATTAAAAGGTATCGTGATTTCGGATATCCGGTAATGAAAACCCCTATCTGAAATTACAAATGTGGTAAGATTTTGGGAGATCATCAACTTGTAAACCGATTAGATACTCTACTACTAACACATTATCGAAAAAAATAAAAACTACAACCTTCCTAAAAATGATATAAGAAATAGATTATACTAGGTAGCTAATGACGAAGGCTGATACCTGACTAAATTTGCAATTGAAATGATCTAAGAATGAAATGTGGGCGTAACCTCGTACAAAACTTGGATTTGAGAGATCAACATAATGCCTAGAATTAAAAAAAATGTCTACGAAGGTTGCCCGTTGATGTAATCACAACAAAAGAAAATATCGACAAACAAAAAGTTCCTATTATGATGCAGTGTGAATTATGTAATCATCATACAGAAAGTGCTAAACACCTTTTCTTCTTGTGCCCTTACACTGTCCAAATCATCGATAATGCACAAATTACAACAATCTTGGATTATTATGACATAGCAAACCAGAACATAAGCGATATCCTTTTTGAACTAAAAGAAAAAAACTTGCTCAACTAAACAAACGAACATTGTTGTCTCATGGTGGAACATTTGGATGACTAATAATCAAATCATTTTTAGCAAAAAAAAAAAGCACCACAAAATCTAAAACTAATTGCACATAATCAAATAAGCGATTGGGAAAAAGCTAACACAAAAATGACTATGAACAACATTAAACAACCAAAACATAGATGGAAAACCAGAAAATAGAAAATAGAAAAGACCAAAAGAGCGATACGTCAAACTAAATTTTGATGTCTCAAGAAACTCGTCGAATCAATATGCATTTGGATAAATCATTAGAAACCACCTTGCAATTTCTATGGCTATAGATAAAGGAAGATGCATTGTCGAATTTGTCTTATAGGCAAAAGTTTTCGCTCTTCGTGAGGTCCTCCAAAAGGCCACTGGTATAGGTGATACATCCATCGAGATTGAAGGAGATAATTTGATGCTCATAAAAGCGATCAATCAAGCCCTCAATGGGAGACAGATATGATCATCTTTGATATTTCCTCCATGATCTCGGGATTCGCGCACATTAGTGTTCATCACATTTTCAAGAAAATTAACATGGTTGCTGATAGACTAGCGTTGCATGGTCACAACCCAACCATTGATGTCGATGCTTTACTTGATGATGTTAAAGACCCCATCTGAAAGGATGTCTTAGGTCGACCAGTTTCTAGAAACTAACCCACCTAATCTTCTTATCCTTGTATAAAAAAAATAAAATAAAAGGTTAATCGGAATTCTTAAGAATACGGGCACAAAATTACAAAAGGCATAATATAAAGTATTTCGATTGCGTTTAGTTTAAAAAGTAAATTTGGGGTGTCGTCGGAATACGCCAAACAATTGATACCTAATCCAAACCGACCCGAACAGTTGATACACAATTCAAACCGACCCGACCCGAAACAAACCACTTATATGAGAGATTGTTTTGACTCGACCTGTTTGAACCCGAGCCTTTTGTGGCCGACCCGAACCGACCCGTCGGCCCCATTTGACACCGCTACTAAGAATCGAACTAAACCAACCCGTTATGTCCCGAGAACCGAGGTACCCGATAACCTGTTATAACCCGAGCAATCGATACCCGGCCCAAAACGACCCGAAATAAATCGATTATTAACCAAGCCTTTATTTGACCCGACCCGTTTCAACCCGGACTTGTTGTGTCCCGTCCCGATGCCCCATTTGACACCTCTGTCGGCATGCTAACCAACTTATTTGTCTTTAACATCTCGATAACTTAAAATCCTCAATTAAATTCAAATTAAATCGACAATGAAAATTTCAAAACCTGCTATTACATGCCCCATCTTATAACAGTGATTTTTAATTTGGAATCAAATATGACGAAGGGATATCGCCGCCGTAAAATATCCACTAAAACGCAACCTAAACAAATTTGTCCATAAAGAAAGGTAAAATTGAACTATTGCATGCCCCATTTTATGATTGGAATCCAATATGACGAAGGGATATTTAATTTGGAATCAAATATGATGAAGGGATTTCAAAACCGGCTATTACATTTAGGGGTGTTTGGTTTTAACTCCGGAATCGGAAATGGAATGAAAACGAGTCTAGTCAATACGTATATCTCTATACATTAAAAATTTTGGAATCACTCTTTGTGGTTTGTAGTAATTGGACGAGAGTTTGATTACTTTTGATACCCTATAGGGTAAGAAAATGTGAGGAAGCAAGTGTATATTTCATTAAACAATGGAGAATGATTCCACAAAATTTAATGAATATGGATATACATATGGACTAAATTCATTTCCGGAGTTAGAACCAAACGGGCCCTTAGACCTGTTCAAATCCGGGCAATCCGTCCGGTCCGGAAACAGGCGGGTATGAACATGGGAATAAGCCCGTCCGGCCCGCCAAGCCCGTTGGGCCGGATCCGGACAAGGCCATAGGCCTGACCGGGCCAAAAAGCCCGGCCCTTTAGCCCGGTAAATAAATAAAATAATAAATAATAAATATATTATAGTATAATTATTAGAAATATTAAGTATTAAAATAAAATAGTATAATTATAATAAATTTTACATAAAATATCTTAAATATAATTTATTTTTAAAAAAAATAAATTAATAATATTTTTTTAAAAGAAATTGAAAAATGGGTACCACGAGCCCGTCCGCCAGCCCAGTCGGGCCGGGCACGGCACCCATCCCAGGCCCGGTAGCCGGGCCTCGCCCGACCCGTATCCGGCAAAACGGGCTCAATATTTTATAAAGCCCGGCACAAACCCAGCCCGGACCCCGAATATGAACCGGTCTAATTACATTCCCCATTTTATGTTTCATCAATAATGTTTTTTGTGGGACATCAATATTGAACTATTGATGTTGTTTTTCTGTCCATAAAGTAACCCCATCTCTTCAAATTGACCCAAACAAATTTGTAATCCTAAATTAGTAAACTAATTACCATAATAATATAACCTACCGGTGTAATATGGAATTATGGATACAAATACTGCCATATCTTCTCATCCAAGTATCACATTTACTTATTTTTCAAAAAACTAAAAGTTATGATAAAAAGTATTAACAAATTAAATTACTAAGATTTTACATTTCAATCTACCCTATATGATCCATAAACAAATTGATATAATACGTTATTCTAAACCATCTACTTTTACCCTTTTAATGTTTTTTTTATTTAAACCACCATGTAGAAAGGTAAAATTGATTTGATTTCTAAATATTAATTCATCATAAATTATTATTTAATATATATATATATATATATATATATATATATAATTTATTAAAACTCAATCCCGATAAAGTGTGGGTAATACACTTAGTTTAAAAATCAAATGTAGGCTTTGAAGAGGGATTAACGGGTTTACTTCTTTGAAATTGTCAATCTAATTACTACATATGTATATTCAGAATGTATTTATATGAACTTCCACAACTTTCAAAATATCCACAAACATATCTCATTCTCCATATAGGGGAAATACTATCAGTGAAAACTTAGTATATTTGGTTGTTGGACCTAATCTAGGTTATTAGGGTTGTTAATATTCTTCTCTCTCATGTATGTGTTGTGTATAAGTATCGTTTTCTTCTCGGCAAAATAGATGCATTTGTTTAAGTTTCATTATATGGTATCATCTTAAGATCCGTCACACAAAAGTACTTCTCTCATTCCAATACAATGATTGAATTATCTGTAAGACCCAAGGTCTTAGGAACGTTGTCCCCATACCAACCATGCACGTGCAAAAACTTTTTAGGAGGTCACTCATCCTGAAATTCCTCCCGCACGAACACGCTTAATCCCAGAGTTCTTTGTCCTGACCATTGAAAAATAAAAATTCTTGTTGATATGGGTAGCAATCCATCTAAGTTAACCATAAATTCTTATTCAAATGATGCGGGATGATAATTTTACGGGGTCTTACAATCTCCCTCACTTAAACTCCTAATGTTCACGGGAGGCACAAGGACCGTTCATCGAGCCGAGTGACCGCCTACTAGGAAAAGCACACTCGTAACTCAAGGTTAGCTCTGATACCATCTGCAAGACCCAAGGTCTTAGGGACGTTGTCCTCATGCCAACCATGCATGCGCACGAGCACGCTTAACTCTAGAATTCTTTATCCTCACTCGACCAATGGAAAAGAAGAATTCTTGTTGACATGGGTAGCAATCCATCCTTATAAGTTAACCATTAAACCCATTCAAATTAGAGATGGGGCCGGTTCAAACCAAACCGCCGAACCGGCGGTTTGTGAACCGGCGCAAACCGCCGGTTTGACCAAACCGGCGGTTTAGGTTTGCCGGTTTGGTTGAACCGGCGGTTTACCCAAACCGGCGGTTTACCCAAACCGGCGGTTAAACCGCCGGTTTGGTTATTTTTTATTTTTTATTTTTGAAAAAATGGACCAAACCGGCGGTTTGGAGATCAAACCGTCGGTTAACCGCCGGTTTGGTCCCCTAAACCGGCGGTTAACCGCCGGTTTGGTCCAGTTTTTCAATTTTTTTTTTTTTTTTTTTTTTTAACAAACCGGCTAAACCGCCGACCAAACCGGCGGTTTAGGTTAAACCTAAACCGCCGGTTTGGATTTTGACGGTTTAGGTTTAGGTTTGCGACCCACCTCTAATTCAAATGACGCAGGATGATAATTTTACGGGGTGTTACATACTCGTGTTTTGGATATTTTCACCAACATAGTCAAGCTAGTGCCAACCAATTATCTCAATTGGAAGCAAGCGCCACTCTCAAAGGCTTTGAATTCCAAGGTTACATATTGGGCACTACCTGAAGCTTTGGAAGCAACCCTACCCAATTCAACAATGCCAAATCTGGCGTATCAGACCTATAACCGTCAAGACAAGTTGGTTTATGGGCTCTTCTGGGGACGTTTTCCTCCAAAGTGTCCAACTTTGTTGCAGCGGACACAACATCCCGAGGCGTCTAGAACACTCTGAGGCTTACATATGGAAAACCTTCACGAGGCCATGTGAAGCAAGTGAAAGAGCGATTACGATCGGTTGTGAAGGGGACTGACACAATCACATTGTACCTTCAACAAATACAAACTCTCGCAAATCTTCTCGCCTCGCCGGTTCCACCAGAAGACTTGACAGAGTACATTCTACGTGGACTAGACGAGCCATACCTTCCGATTGTTCATGCCATTAATGCACGTGCACAACCATAAACTTTGAAGTGCTGCATGAAAATTTGATCAATCATGAGCTCCAACTCAAGATCAAAGACAAGAGTACAACGGCCCCATGACTGCCTTCAATGTTAAGACAAATTCATCACATGGCAATGGTAAGTATTCAAACTCTAATTGGCCTACTTCTACTCTGCCTCAAACAAACTCATGCCCTAATCTAAATGAAACACGAAATCAAACTATTGTCGCAATTGGAGGCCCTAAACCATTTAAGGGACGGTGCCAATGGTGTCGTCAAGTAGGACATGTCCTGAACCAATGTAGGATCTTTTGAACCCTACATTTTGATTAACCTATTTATGACCTTAGTTTAGGCATACATTTACGTAAAATTTTCCTTTCATTTTGCATGAATAAGCCTTAGTTTGTGACATTTGCGCTTATTAGTGTTCATCTTTCGAGCCTAAATGAGACACATGAGGATCAAGCGTCGGAGTGGAGCGTGATAACAGCTTAATGGAAGCAAGAAAAAAAAATCAAACAATGGAGCAAAGGAGCATTTTCTGTGGAACCTCGGGTGTGCAGGAAGGAATCTCGGCGGAGATTTGTATTTAAAAGACAAAAACCAGCGAGATTGGCCATGTTGAGAGCCATCTCGGCCTAAATTTCGGACCAAGACCTAAGGAAAAATGACCGAGATTTTCCATGATGCATGGCGACCGAGTTCCAAAATCTCGGCTTTAACATTTGCTGAAATCTCGCCCGAGATGGGTAGTAGGTGGGGGCAAGATTTCCCTTCTGAGCGGCTTTTCGACACCTTTTCTGAAGTTGCAGGTCGGCCTTGGTTTTTCTGAGGTTGAGTATATATGTGGACTTGTAGTGTCTGTCTAGGGATTCCTCCTCTTTTGTCATTTTCAGACCTTAGACCCATTTTGGGAGTTTATGCTTCGGATTTTCAACACTTGAGATATTTTTCACTTCACTTGGTATTTTTGTGAGAAAAAAACTAAATCAAAGTGGAAGTGTGTGGTTGTGTTCTGAATCTATTCTCTTGTTTGTTTGAAGGAGAAATCAGCTAAGTAGCTCCATCTCTTCTAGTTAAGTTTCAATGGATTGCATCTTGGTTTATTTGATGATTCTTGAACTAGAAAAGCATATTGTTGGCTAGATCCTTGAGATTCTAGGGTGATAGATCAATGATTATGCTTGGATGATGATTGTATGAACTTGCATGTTAGTTTAGGACGATTGGGTTACACGAACCCTAGCTTCTAGGAATCTTGGCTTGTTCTTCACATAATCTCGGCCGAGATTTGACTATGATCCACACGAACCCTAGCTTCTAGGAAGGATATTACCAAGTAAGTTTCATTGAAACTTACTTGATAATATCCTTCCTTAGGTATAGATGATGATGAACTTTAGGTAGTAGAGGTGTAAAACCCTCTATTGGATTGTGTGTGCTAGGTTTTCTGCGTAAGTTGAATCGAACCTGAGACTTACCCGGTAAGGTTGGTTTGAGCCTTAGGTAGAGCCAGGGCCGTCCAATGAGTTTCGGAGACCCTGTGTACACATTTTTTTTAATCAATTTAAAAAAAATGTTTTATTAAGAAAAAAATTGGAATAAAAAACTTAAATTACATTTTTAATAACAAAAAAACACATGAAAGAATGAGAATAAAAAGTAAAACAAGATCGTTCTTAATTTTAATATATTTTTTGTGGCAATCACTTTTTTGTTTGATAGATCAACTAAAATTAAATATTATGGGGCCCCAAAAAAACTGGAGGCTCTGTGTTGTTGGGCCGAATGTCATCCCTTGTTGGACCGACTGGAAAGAGTAATCGGTTTGAGTTGAATTCCCATCCTTAGTGTTTTGAGACTTATTCGGTAATAGGTAGTTTGGATCGAAAGTAGCGAAATTTTAGATTTTCCCTATAATTATTCTCATAGAAGAAGCATTCTTTCCCTCTAGCAATCAAAATCGTGTCCTTTTATATAGAGCTTGAATCCTAGGCCATAATCAACGATCTTGAACTCTAGAATCTACTTTTTTCGATATTTGCCGTATCTCTTGCTTATTGTGTTATTTGTTTTATATGTTAGTTGTTAATTTGATCTTTGACACCCCAAACCAAAACTCAACAAAATATTGATCTTCTAACCCTTTACAAACTCTCTTTTCTTAGTCTAGATTTGTACTATTTTTTTATCATTTTCACAAATCAATTTCCCGTTAGTCTGTGTTCGACCTTGGAATACTTGTTTTGCTACGGAACGACCCATACACTGTGAATTTGCTAAGCAGTAGTAGGGATCTATTGCAAGAAATTATAAAAATAAAACTTAAGCATCTTTTGGAACGAACACATCCTACCATCGAACCACCACCGTCCATTCGATTTCCTTTCACACCCCAGGCGAATGTTACCCCTTCAAATTTTGACGGTGGTGCAAGTCACAATGTTACCAACGATTTTAAGAACTTGACACTGTACTATCCTTATACAAGCCCCAATGACATTCATGTTGGCAATGACTAAAAACATCATTTAAGTCTCAAAACTAGGTTGTTAGGGGCTGTTTGGGGATGTATGTGGCACAAAACTACAATGTCCATGATATCAAGCGACGAGTAGATAAGTGCGTTTTCAAAGTCATACAAATAGAGGAGACTTACCGCAAAAAACGTGACATTACAAACAGGGAGAACCCTACAAGGCAAGACAGACCCAAATTCTAGAATTCATGCAAAAGTCTCTTGATAATGATACATGGTAGGCTGTAATTGTTTTTCGATGCTTCTCTAGCTTGTGTGTGTTGCTCACTTGTGTTTGTACATAAAATGACTTCATGAGTGGGTAAATATGTGTATGAATGAATGAATGATAATGTTATCAATCAATTTACTTGTCAAAAAAGTAGTTGTAAGTTCTTGGGTAATGCCTAGTATTTCAAATGCTACTTTGCAAAATTGCAAGTAATAAGTTAAGTACTTAACTGAACAATCAAAGTTTCAAATAAACAGAAAGCTGCTACACTCTCGCAATAAAAAAAACTCTCTCTCCTGTTCATTCCAGGAAACAAAAACCTAGCCGTTAGGGAAGACCTCCCTTCCGCCACCACCAGGCTTCTTCTTCCTTCAATCTAAATGAAGCTACCTTCAAACTAAATGAAACTAGGTCTAACAGATCTCGTATGTCTGATATCCTTCAGCCAACCCATGACAAGTGCAACACCTTTCTTCAATTAACCACCAACCCACTATATCATTACTAGCCCCGCCTTACTGGCCACCAAAATCGGCTTACCGGCCAACCCATCTCAGTCGCCGGCCACCTCGCCTCTTGCTGACTTCTCTTCTCCTTGGAGGCTCTCCGTTGATTGAAAATGTTTGGTGAAACCCACCACCACCCGATCTGCACCGCCTCGGCCCACCGGCCTTCTCTCTCGGCCAAACAAGTTACGACCCTCCGGCCACTGCACCCCTTCGTTTTATATGCATGCTCCATTCTTCCTTTGCTCCATTCTTCATGACCTCCGTTTTCTCGTTCTAATGACTGCAACTTCCGTTTTAAACCTGATATTGTTCGATTAGCATCAATCTCCTCACCTAAAAATCGATTTACTCGATTGTTTTCTGGATTAGTTCTTGAATGACCTCCGATGAGTACCCTAGCTTCACAGGCCTTGTTTCCGATTCCAGACAACCTCTTGACACCGCCACCTTGTTCGATCGTTTCTTCTTGCGGCGGCACGGTGTAGTTTGCTAGGGTTTCTACATACCATCTAGGATTTATCATTTGGGCCTTCTGGCCCATCTAGCAAAATCTTGTTACAACAAGATAATGAAAATTGAACAAAAATATATATTTTTTATATATAACAATTACTTTTAATAATATACGGGTCTATCATAAACCCGTATAACAAAACAATCGGATCTAACAAAATCCAATATTATAAAATAATTTTCTTTGTTTTATGATGCAAGATTTAAATTTAGTTTAAAAAAAAAAATTATACAATACAAATGACCTTGGTAATAAGGTTTTTTCTTTGGACACCAAACTTGCGGCCTAACGGCTCCAACCTCGGAATTGAGAATAATTAATAAAAATCAAGATCGGATGAGTTAAGACTCAATTTTACAAAAAACAACAAACCAAAATTTACGGTTACCAATTTGTTTTTCAACCTTCTTTCAAAAAATTTCAATTGATCATTAACAATGTCCTCCCATTTTCAAAGCCCAAAAGCAATCACTTCCGATAAATTAAATAAACTCTCTATGATCAGTCTTCTCCCTATAAATCATTTTTCTCTTATCCATAAAGTTCTACACCTTTATTCATCAAGATAACCGAGTTCCGCAATCTCGTCTTTTGAGGATTGATGTAGTCATTTGTTGGCGGTTTCGTGCGTTTGTCGAGAAGGGAGCGTGGATTTGTGATCGACTCCTGACGGCTCTGTTGCAGTCCAAATCTGAGGTGTCCACAGTTGTTCCCCAGGTTGCTTGCTCCCTGTGTACTTCCTTCGAAGATGAACGTTTATGCTCGTTGTCTCCTACTGACTTGATCATCCTGCTTTCCCTTGAAGACTTTTTTGCTTTCGGTTTCATTTTGGTGCATTTTTGTGTATTTCTTTTCTTCTTTATTTGTGTTCCTTCTTGACGGTTTGACCGTCTGCCGATTTTTCGGCCTTTCGACCCACTAGACGGCGCGCCGTCTGATGGTTTCGAACCGCTTTCCATTATAAAAAAAAAAAAAAAAAAGTTTCAAATAAACAGTTTCTCTATAGAGTGAGTAAAGTTCAGAGAACATGGTACGTACAGATATTTCACAAACCCTAACTTGCAGGGAGCTCGTGGGTATGGAATATGGATGTCGGAAACATGAATAGTCACCCACGTGATAATTCATGTAATCCTGTTAACGATGGAAAATGAGTATGCCTATGTTGTTTTAAGTGCTATATAATGTTTAATGAGTTGATCTTACTGATACGAACTCACCCTATTTAGTTTTAGTCAAAAGGATCAATTCGTGGGTCATGTTCGCTTGCCATGATCATCCCGGTGCACAAACATGCAGGGCACATTACCTGCACATAATCAATCACGAATCCATCAGAATAGACTTGTTGATAGGATACGAGTGAGGAAGCCAAACATTTATGCATACAATATCTGTCATAGATCTATCTATACTTACAAGTTTCTAAGCTCTAAAAGAAGCAATAAAACGTATAAAGTGTTCCAGTTATCATACCTTTCCAGCGCCAGAGCAGTTCGTGCACCTTTCACTCGTGGGAAGTGTTAGAGGCTGAGCAGAATCCACGGATACTAGTGAAATTGGCTTCGCGCTCAACACAACCCCGCTGGATGAACACCTAGCACAGGCCAAATATCCTAACCAAATGCCAAACAGTGAAATTGGAAATGAATTACTAATAGAAAAGAATACAATCAGAAAAAACATACACTCAGGTTAAAACTTAGAGATGTGTGTACTTTAAATTTAAAATAATAAATGAGAAGACGATTAATTTTCAAGGCATGAAACCAGGATCAGGCAACAAAGACTACAATTGTAAAGTAATATTTTCAGTTAAAATAAATCAATTTAATGTAAGTTATGCTAATGTGATGCATAATGCTATAGTTGCTCGAATGGAATTGAATTTTCTATTTCGAGATCATGCATATCAACATGCAGTCATGCACAGTCAATTTGAGAATAAAAATGGATATGTACCAGTTCCAAGGCAATATTTGCATCTTTTCTTCTCTTGTTGCCGAACATTGTTAGCCTCAATCAACATCAAACATGAAATAACACCAACTGCTCCACCAGAGAAGGAAGCTACGATAGGATCAACTTGGCTTGAATTTAAGAGACAAACCAAGAAAAATATCAGCAAGGAAGATGAAAGATTAAGATTTCAGTACTTAAATTATTCATATAGGAATACATGCTATGCTAATGTGACTCTTTTGAGAGAATGCAGCATAATAAAAGAATTGAATTATGCTTAATTGATACCTCAGTTGTGATGGCAAGTGCATGTTTCTTATGAAATCTGCATAGGACGTGCCACCAATACCCAGTTTCACCTCAAGCTGCAGAATAAAGCTTAATCAATTTATCAAGCAAATATAAAGGAGTTAACCCTAAATCAATTTTGGCATTAGCACCCACTACAGATAAGCACAATTTGTATCCTTCAAAAGTCTCAGTATACATTGCATGCTTCTAATGAAATCTGCATAGGAGGCACAACCAATACCCAGTTTCACCTCAAGCTGACGAATAGAGCTTAATCATTTATCAAGCAATAAAAAGGAGTTAGGCTTAAATCAATTTTGGCATCAGCACCCCATACAAATAGGCACAATTATCCTTCAAAAGTCTCAGTTTACAATACAAAAGATATAATGTTTTTATCCACAACATTACCTATCACTCTCTTAGTGCTCGAACCACTTAGCAAGGATTTTAGTTTTCTTATGATCATATCCTTACTAGCAATTAGACAGAAATGATGCCATCAAGTTTATAAAACCTATAACACAACTCGAGACCATACAAAGTTAACCAACCTTAGAAGTTTAAGAGCTACGGTTGCAAAACCTTTCTGCCTGTAACCCAACTTACACAAATTGGTAATTATCCAATATAAGCTGCCCAACCCAAATCAGACCAACCTGACCAAACTATTAGGTATGCCTACCTACAAATCAAGAAGAAAAAAAAAATTCACATGAACCACACAAACAACCTACATGAACAGAAGAAACCCAAATGATCACATAACATAACTACATTTGTGCATTGTGATCATCATCACCATGTTTTTTGTCATGGAATAAGCATTAAGTCTGTTCAAGCTATATTAGTCAAGAAAATTTACCTAAATTAAAATGCAAAATGATGTCGATGATCTCTTTTCAAAGGGTAAATGATTGAACTCTCTGAGTAATGAATTGAAGGAACAAAGATTCATCTCAAACTTACAACTGGAGCAATAAGGCCTCCAAAGAGAATAACCCCAGATATGAAAGAAAAGCTCGTTAAGTACAGCTGCTTTAAGGTCTTCGGTGTCTACAAGAGCAGGAAAACGAACACAAGCTTAAGACGAGTTTGACAAATACTAAGAACATTCCTTGAATTCACAATTATGTTCACAGGTCATGAGTAATTCAATTTTGGCAAGTACTAACCCCAGGAGCATGTTGCTGTTATATGTAAAGAATTTTCATTTTTTTAAAGAGTTATTTAGAAGACAGTGAACTTTCAAAAGAAAATGAGTCGTGTAGGACAGAAATTCAGAACATAGGCACACTTTTGGCTTATAGATTAGAATATCTCATCAGTGGATCACTGAATTACCAGATTAGGAAGGAAGGGAATGGATGAAGGCATATCCGGCATTTCATCTACTGCCTCCCTGCCTCCTTCATCAAATTCCACTCCATTCATCCGCTGCTGGACACGTAATCGCCTTACCTAAAACACGGTAGCAACTTAGCAGCAGAAAGGCAAATTAAACCGTTTTCTAATCAATAATTTGTCAAAATGAGTTGACGAAAGCTTCCTGAATTGGAAGAGGGAAATCCACCTCCTCCATGAGAAGAAAAATCCGATTACGCCTGCTACGGATATTGTCTTGGATCTCCTGAACCTCCATCTGAACGAAATCCCGAGCTGTATCCGGACCTTCAATAATGCAAAAACTGCTGTATACAACACATACAACAGTAAGCAATCATCTAATTAGAACCTCAACAAGAAATATCATTTAAATATTCTCATCACCAATTCAAATCGGACAAGTAACACTACGATTTCCACAATAAACAATAATCAAAATCGGCACTAATAGCAGCTGAAAATGGAGGTAGGAAGGTTTTCTAAAAGAAAATTAATACCTCTGAGAAGAAGAGTCGGCACCAGATGGAATGGAATTGGAGGAGCTCGTTGCAGATGAGCAAGTTACGCGGCGGAGGCGAGAATCAAATTTGAAAGAGCATATCGGCCTCCGAAGATTGCCATGGGAGTACAAAGATGTTGTGGTGGTGGTTATGGTTGCAGAGATAGTTAGAGGATGAAGAGAGATTGATAAAGGAGTCATGGCTTTTGCTGTGGGTTGCTCATCACAGATGGAAGTGATAATCGCAAGCGCAGAAAGAAAGGATATAAGCGTATGTGTTGAAATGTGTTTAATTGGAATTTGCAAACGAAAGCATATGTGGTTTTATTAATCGCCTACTCATTTTTCCACGTTGGGTTATTTTTTTACAAATTTGGAAGGAGACAAGGAGTGAATTATACATATGAAAGTGACGAGTCTGTAAAGAGTATGTGTTAAAGTGTGTTCTTTAAGTCCAATGTAACGACGGTAAAAAAAATTAATGTAATTTTGTGAAAGAATCTATTACTCCGAGTTCAAAACTCTAGAGTTACGCAACAACAATACAATTACCTAATATCAACACAATATACATATTTTCTTTTGAAATAAGTAAATAATTTTTTTTTAATTAAGTGGTTAAAAATAAAAATATATGAATTCGGGTCAGATTTCCGATTCCATATATTCTCGAAACCCCACCAAAAATTTTCATATTTGATATAATAAAATAGATTAAATAATAATAAGTGTAAAACATGTAACAAATTTCCAAAAGACCTTTTTTATAGTTTCCATAAACTTGTATTGCTTAATTTACAAATTTCTCATTTTATAAACATCACTAAACTCCCTCAAATCTCCAATTTTTCTCTCCCTAACACTTTTATCACTAGCAAGGATCGACCTGCAAACCAAGGATCTGACCTGTATTGAAGTCTTCGAAACCAAGATTTGCCAGTATAATTAGCAAGCATCGTTACCTCCTTGTCAATTTGTCATAGACTCGGGATAACTTCGTGACTAGGCTTACTGTGGACATATAGAATTTCAAGGATCCGACCTAAACCATATGATACAGCAGAAACAAGGTTTAAGAAAGGGAAGAGCAAACACAAAACAGTCCAGTCCAGTCCAGAAATAAAGATACAAGAAACGGAAATGAAAATCCTTTACAAAGGAGGAGCCTCTGAATTCATGTCAAGTATGAACAAGGGCAGTCTATTTCATGAGCGTCATTCTCAATCCAACTCGAATTTTTCCCATACAACTAAACGGTTGAGCAAGCTTCGAGTTTTGGGAGGAGACTCCTCCAAGCCTTGGCAATCTCACTGGCCAAACGAGCCTGTCCCTTGGCAAACTCGTGGAATGCAAGTCCCATGTCTGCGGTCTTCTGCTCTTGGAATGTTATCATCTCCTCGGTCATCAAACGAACAATTGCCTCAAATCTTCTTGTGGCTTCTTCACTGTCTGCTTTCAACTGTTATTGTGAAGAGGGTTCTCATTAGGTAATATGAACTTGTGATGTATAATTATGAGGTGAATGATAATGTATGATTATTTTGACTTGCCTCCCTGTATTCAGCCTCGGCCTCTTGTACCTTCTCAGATCGGGTTAGCATAAGCTTGTCCCTAAAGACAGAAGATCATACTCATCAATGGGCATTATTTTCATTTCCGTTACATTTCTACAGTCAAATAAGCCAGCTAAAACTTCCATACTTTGGATAGCTCTACAAGCCAAATATCAGGTAAATCCAAATGACCTACATCATCAATAATCAAATACCTATATAGGGCAAAGGGAATTCTAATTAACATGCATTAGCAAAGTATTGGCCAGCATTATAGTTCATTAACAATTTATTTTGTGCATGCATGTATTAGGGGAGAGAGGAATCTGGAAATCATAGTTAATTGACATAACCACAAAATATATTTTTGGTATAATTGTCAAGTAACGAGAGCTTCCGTTGAGAATAGAAAGGGAATACAAAACAAGAAAAACAAAACCGTACAGATTGATTTCTTTCAGCTTTACTGTTTCGGCAAGTTCACAGTGTTGCCTGAAGGCACTTGCTCTCTCTGTAATTGTAGCCTGTTTGAAAGATGACATGTAAACATTTGTATCAATCATACCAAGATAAAGCCAGAATTACCAAATAAAACCATGCTGCATACAAAAATGAGAAAAGATACCTTAATAGATTGAATTGCAAGAACATAATCTTTCAATGGCTCCTCAAAGTTTAACAGCAAATTTTGGGCCTGCAAGTTGCCAAGTCACAATTTTTAGCAACCTCTGAATAAAATGCAATAGCAAGAAAAAAACTCAACTGGATTTATTAGTTATTACAGGCTTGTCTTTCAAATTTCATTTACCTCCTTCTCCAATTTGATAGCTACCGCCTCTGATCTTGAACCCAGCTCAGAAAATGCTTTCCCTAGGTCATCTCCTTCGCAGGCACCCAAAAGAGTAACCGCCTTTCCAAAATTGGACAGAGACTGACCCAACTCTGAGGACAAGAAATAGAATAAATTCAACCCCTACTCTGCGTTAACAATACGAAAACAATCAATATGGCAACTAAGTATATCCTGTTTGAGGGCCCTTGGTACCTCTGTGCCTCTTGACAAGACGGTAAGCATACTTCTGAGCCTCAGCTAAGTGGGTTTCAAGTTCATAAACATAATGTTTCATCTTCTCATACTCAGGTGTAGCCTCTTCCATGGGTGTTTCCTTCCCAAATACAACATCAGTAACTTTAGATTGTACATCCTGCATGTTAGCTTGATTCGTCAGAAGTTCACACAAGGGCATTAAACCAGACATTCTGGTTGGTATCAATGCAATATTTTATCAATCCCTTCATGAATTCACTAGTTTTAACGCTTATAGTTTTTGATACAGGTCAATCATTTATAACTCCATAACTCCAAACCAAGGTTACCTTGAAAATCTGCAAAAAGTCGGATGGCTTTTTCTTGAATAAACCAGTCTCTTGAAACCTTGCTCTGTCCATTGTCTGATCACAACCCATGGCAAAATAGATATATTAGCAAATATGAATGCTTGAAACAGTTTTTTCTTCTGAAAGCAAATAAAGCAAGATTTCAAATTTCATAAGATATGTACAGTGGTTTCCAATACTTCAGTCGGTTTTCTCGTTCTAGCACATGCACGTAACACCAACTCCAGCACACAATTTAAATTCAAAAGCTGTAACATATGTACACTACTTATCATACTAAAACTGTGAAGCATAAACACAAATCATAAATATGACACTTCTGAGCAATGATGTCAACATTGCCTATTACAATGTAAAAGTTCCAGCTTGCAATCACTTCATAAATATACATCGTCTGGATAAAGATGTTGGCCTAATTTGATTCCAGGAATTCGAATAAACAAATTCTCTTTATCATCACACTACTATATGAGTAACTCAGAAATTCAATCTTACACGTACAAAATTATCTGTATAACAGTAGTGAGCTAAAGAAGCTGTAAAAACTTGAATCTAAAGACAGCCAAAGTAAAGAGTTGACCTCTTCATCAGCTTGCAAGAACAATCTTAGATCATCACTCTGACGGAGCTCTTGGTGCGATGCTATTCGATTAACAAATTTATCCAAACCCTGACGTCTCATCTCAATGAATTCAGCACTGAAGCGAAACTTCTCTGCATTTAGGATGCTACATTTAAATCACTTGGTAAATGGATTTGCAAAAGGCACTAACACACCAAACGTTTATAAACAATAAAATGGAAATTGTGAACTATATGTTCATCCAGAATTAAGTAATATGTAGGGAAAATAAGATATTGTTCTATCTTCGTTTACAATGATCACGTCAATGGGAAGCCAAAATGAATGAAATATTGAAATACACTATTGGTTAAGAAATTTCATAACGAGACAAGGTATAAGATCTGATTTATCAAAAATCTGTAGCCCACATTAGCAGAAAATGATGAGATTTTTCCCCAAATGTAACACTAAAGCAAATAAAACAGCATAGAATATCTAAAAATATAGCCCCTAGATATTTTGACCACCAAAGAAGCTTCTGAGTAAAGATAGTGAAGCATATGTCACTAAAATAAAGAAGCGTCATATTATCAGGGAATGTTCTCGTTGAATATATGATGATCAGAAAGCAAATAAGACGCTAGTTCCCGTACCTACAGCATTCTTCTCTGGGAGAGGTGGTATGAAAATTCCCTTGTATCTCTCAAAGAGACGGTCTCGCAACCAAACAAAATCACTATATCGACGAATGACTATCTTTTCTGCTCCTTGATAATCAGGAAAGTTTGTCTGCACAACAAATTTTGAAGTTCAAACAAATAAGTTAACAAGAAAGGTCCAGCGAACTTCCTCAACAGAGGTCAACTTTATCATTAAAATAGAATTCAATAGCATGTCCAATAATCCAAAATATGATGAGCTATAAAACAGCAAAGGCTGTAGCAGCATCAGAGAGCCTCTTAAGATTATATATAGAAATTCTTTATTTCGCTGACCACAGTTTGGTAAGAGATGGAGTTCAGGACTCGATTAAACTACATAGATTTCACTTGCCACCAAATCCATTCTCATCAAATTGCACTAAGAACTATGTAACAATATAGTTTTAGATCCATAAAGCAGGCCAAGCATGGCTAGGAAGTTCAGGTACCTCAACCATTATCTGCTAAAGCTGTATCTACCACCACCGTTTAAACATTAACTGTGCCAAAAAATCCATAAAAAACAGTTCTTTGCTTCACCACTCACCAATGTGGGATTTTGCTAAGGGGTTAAAATACACAAAACTTCCTAAATGGATCCAAATAGACAGATTTGCAGGATCACTGGAAAGTGGAAAGCCTGAAATCCGTTCCAAAATCGTTTTCGGTAATACATATTCACATAAGTTCCATTCTCTCACACGCATGCAAAATTCTGACATGCTTAGTTCGAGTAATTAAGGTCAAGAGGTGTATTATTACTAATCCAAGAAGGGAAATAATCAACTTCATATGAATTCGATTAAGGAAAAACCAATTAAACAAGGGCACGAAACAAACATCACATAAAACTCAAACCCTAAAACGTAAATTCAATATAGGCGAGGAAAAGAGAAAGAGCTCATCACAGGCGAAATTTATTACCTTTGTGATAACCTTGTACGAGATATAGGATTGGACGCCATTGCCCAATTTCACTGGATCGGTAACTGAAATGGAAAGGAAAGCTTGTTGCGATTGCGGTGATCTAGGGCTTTGCGATGACGACCCTGATCCACTCCTTTGAATGTTCTGCATCTCTGATCGATCAATGGAGCAATTGGCGGAGAATTGAATCGAAATAAAAGAATGTAAACCAAATCCTCAGTTTATTATCCCCAAATCGTTGAGAATTATTACGATCATGGGCTTGCTGATCGAAATGATGCAACTCCAGTGGAGACCACGGATAGGGGTGGTAGTCTCGTAATATTGTGGTTATCTAATGCCTTCAGTTTCTCATGCGCTCCCAGATTTTATTTACCACTCATCAACAATTAATATTAAAATTACAAAATAAAACTCGGTTCAAATATTTCTGGTACATTTTAATATTTTATACACTGTGTGTCTAATTAAAAAACTACTCTAAGTTTCATTTATATGCAAAACTTAAAGGGATTTATTTTATATATTTTCTTGACATACCACCTTTATGGTATATATATATATATATATATATATATATATATATATATATATATATATATATATATATATATATATATATATAACACGTATATATATAATATAAGTTTGAGTTCCACCTCACAACAATAATAGTCTTTCAGCTCCTACTTTTCACATGCTTTAATTTTTCGTTTGGCGGCCCTTTTCTAACGTCATTTCTGCCCTAAATCAGAAATTTTAATTTGGGCAATTTTTGGGTCCTTCCAAGCATCCTTATCTCTACGTCTTCACCGCATGCTTTTTCGTCTTTCATGCATCTTCCCATCGCCTCGACAGGCTGCAACCGCACTCAGTCATCGCCACGTATTGTTGTCGTGTTGTGTTTTATGGATGTCACCGTTAGATATTAATTACGGATGCATCCCACTTCCCATAGTGTTTGATTTAAATGCATTCAGACTATGCTTTCCATGGATGTGTGCTTTTCCAAAACGTATTCCACGTCCAATGACATTTGCTTTAAATGCGCTCGGAAGACAGTTTTAATGGATTTGTGATTTTTTTTCATCGCCTTTTTTAAACGCTTCATTTGTTTTTCATCTTCCGTTTGTTGTACAAGAGAGTCGATGTCAATTCTTGGCCGCCGTTAGGAGCATTGTCGGATCTGGACACCATCTCAACCAACTCCAGCATCTCAGGGAATCTCTTCAACCTCCTCTCTCTCCTTTCTTTTGTTGGAGTCGGATATGACAAATCGATCAAAATGACGTTGGCTTCCAACTTCGGGAACCCTAAATTACTCTATTCGATCTTTTTCCTTCCATCGCGAAGGAAGTTACGCCTACTTGCTTACAAATTTATCCTCTTTCTCTAGTTGTCGGTTTTATGGTATCGTAGGCCAAGAACCCAACCCACCATCCGTGTCTTCGGTCTCTCCCGCATCCATGTAGCTTCAGTTTTCTATCCATATCATCATCTTCTTCGTCTCCTTTTTTGTTACAACTTCTAGGGCTTTGCTTTGCGTTGCCAATTTCAATTGCAGTTTATTGGCTTTCGCCGGACTCAATTTCTTGCTTATATGCTTGTTTTGAAACTGGAAATCATGGTCATGGAGGAATCATAATTAACATTTTAATTGATGAGATTATTTAAAGATACTCTATGTGAGTAGGGACCTTGGAAATCCATATCTTAATGTTACTTTGGTTCCACAACTTGGTTTACTTACAAACCTGCAGTACTTGTAAGTCATCTTTGCATCTTTTATTATTTGTTTTCTTACACTGATTTATTTTTTTGACAAATTAATGAATGATATAGTGGTTAAGATAATTGAAATTGATTATTTGCGCTCTTACATTTGTTTTCCCTCTATTTTGTGCTACTGCCCATGTTTGTACAAATATATATCTTATAAATAACTTATCCTGATTCAATTTTTTAGCCATCTTTTTGATGTGATTTTTGTTGATGCATATTGTAGTGGATCCATCCATAATCATCCATTGATCGTGCAAAAATGGGAGGAGAAGCTAGGAGATAGAATAACTGTTTTGCATCAAATAGTTTCCCCATTTGGAAAGGTATTTCCTTTTGCGCACTGTAGAATATGTTATCATATATATGCGTATGTAAAGATAGTAAAGAGATCAACGCGAGACTTATTTACGTAGTTCAGACATAAACCCTACGTATGAGGAACCTCGGGAGGGGAGATCCGGTCCAGTATATACTAAGCATTCGAGATTGTTACAACAGTT
The DNA here is from genome assembly GCA_033239125.1 of Fagopyrum homotropicum. Classification (NCBI taxonomy): domain Eukaryota; kingdom Viridiplantae; phylum Streptophyta; class Magnoliopsida; order Caryophyllales; family Polygonaceae; genus Fagopyrum; species Fagopyrum homotropicum. The sequence continues at coordinate 20,534,355 of BSWB01000006.1, forward strand.
GTGGTTATAGAGTTTGCACGCAAGTAAAACTTGGTAAACAACCTAAACCTAGACAAAATGCAAGAACAAAATAAAGTAGGAAGAACAAGATATCGAAATAGCCCCTGAGTGGCTAAACAAATCTTCGATCAAAGCTTTGTTATCTTCACTATGAAGATCTTCGTTGGAGAGATCATAAACAAGGATGCAACGTCTTGATTCTTTCGTCAATCACCTTTGTCTTCTCTTCTCTCAATCACTCTATCTCTTTTGTTCTTGATGAAACCCTAGATAATTGCTCTTCAAGTGGCAGCCCTCAACCTTAGGGTTTTCCAAGTGTCGCCTCTTCTCTATATATACTTCTAGGAGGAGGCTTCAAACTCGTCGTTTCACTTAAGTGAATCGGCTTGTTAAAGAGTTGGAGTCAACCCAAATACAGTTAAACCGGTTCATCTCTTCACGGATTAGCTAACACATAACTCACCGGCCCATCTCAAACAAAGTTTTATTATATGGTACTAGCAACCCAAAAATAAGACTAAATCAAAACCTCACTAATTATTAGATAATCCACCTCTAAAATATGATATAACATCTAATGTATCCAAGCTATCATAACTAGATGATTTCTCATCATAGTTAGCAACTTAGAAAACATTAGCCACTTATATGTCTTGAGCATCTTATCTAATACACTAGACTTAGGTATATTACACAACTTACAACTTTGCATGCATTTACATAACAACAACTATATGGAACATTATTACATGAATCATAACTCTAATAACTTTCCTCTTGATTCATGTTAACAAGTCAGTCTCGATCACCAGTAGAAAATAGGGAAGCTCTCATGTCTGTCATTAGTTCAATGATGCTCATCTTTAGAGAACACCCCACAAGTGAAGGAAATTCCTATAAAAGATGAATTTGTCTGTTGAAACAGTTGTGGTTCTATGATCAGCAGGGTTTATCTCACCCTTGATTTTCTTAATCTCAATTTTGATGGAGATGAAGTTATGTTAGGGGACAATACTGCTTTGACTATTAGAGGAGTATGGAATGTACCTATATGCATGATTGCTGGTAAAATTAGAGTGCTCCAAAATATTAGATGTGTTCCTCAATTAAGAAGGAATCTTATGAGTGAATCTATTTTAGATGATCTGAATTGTCAAATTAATACTAGTAATGGGATAAGGAAAGTCGTAAGGAATGGAACTACTCTTATAAAAAGCATAAAAAAGGGTGGGTTATATCATGTTATTACTTCATCTAATTTGATTCTTATCATTGTTAATAATAAATTGACTATAGAACATACTAAAATGTGGCATAAAGACTTGGACACATAGGAAATATAGGTCTAAAAATGTGTATAAAAAAGGCCTTATTGAAAAAAAACTTGTTGACATAATATTTTATGAAAACTACGTTTTAGGTAAGACATAAACATAGTTTTAATAATTCTTCCTACAAAACTGAAAAACCTTTAGAATATGTTTTACTCTGACCTTTGGTGACTTGCACAGGTAGATACCATATGTGGAAAGAGATATTTCATCTCTTTTATAGATCACTATTCTTGAAAAGTTTGGACATATCTCCTCTCGTTAAAACAAAAAAAAAAAGTTTTTGATATTTTCAAAGATTGGAAACAATATGTTGAGAAGCAATCAAGTTGTAAAATAAAGTGCCTTAAAACTGACAATGGCATAAAGTTATGTAATTATGAGTTTAATGACTACTGTAAAACTCAAGGGATTAAAAGATACATCATTGTACTTGATACTCTACAACAAAATGACACTACTGAAAGGATGAATTGAACCCTTCTAGAAAATACTAGGTGTATGTTAATTAGCTCAAATATGAAAAACTATACGTAGGAAGAAGCAATTGCTTCTTACCTTATTAATAGATCCCCTTCCTCTGTTATTCACTTTAAAATACATAAGGAAATGTGGACTGATAAGAAGGCATTAAACACTTAAAACCTTTGGATGCACTGCTTACTCTCAAATATCTCATGGTAAGTTACAACCTAGGGCTCTTAAAGTTGTCATGTTAGGGTACCTTGAGGAAGTTAAGGGTTATAAACTCTTGCTCATTCAACCTCATGGTTATAAGGTCATTACTTCTAGAAGTGTCACTTTTAATGAAAAATATTTTCATTTTAAAAATAAGCTTGGTGACATTGTGGTTCTTGAAACTGATGATATTAGTGAAACTAATATACCTAGTACTGCTAGAAATTTCTACAATCATAATGACCAACCTCACATAAATCAGGAAGAAGAAGAATTTGACATAGGATATAATCAATCATATGATTCCAGTGACATAGAAACCCCTCAGTTAGATAACTAAGGATGATAGGAACATTGAACATCCTATGAATGATATCAATGATAATGATACTCAAAAATTAGGGGAGGAAAATAATGAATCTAACAATAAAACCTTGATATTCCTGAATCTAGTAATGACAATAATAATAAAAATCAAGATGATTCGAGCACCACTGTTGACACAGAGGAGGAGAACACAAATACAATCAACTCAAATTAGAAGGGTAAAGACTCGAATCGTTTTGATTTTCATTATCATTATCAGTCAACTAGGGACAAGGCCCCAAGCTTAAAATTCCTAATAAGAAATATGTTAATAATGTCGAGTATATCATGCTTACTGATGAACTGAATATAGTTGAGTATGTCTTTATAACTGGAAATGTTATTCATAACTTTTACACACCTGACATGTATAAAGAGATAGAATATATGATTACTAATAAGACTTGGACTCTAGTTCAAGTCTTATTAGTAATCATATATGGTTTAAAGCAGTTTTCAAGACAATGGAACATTAAGTTTGACATTTGCATGAAAAATATAGGCTTCCTGAGGAGTAAATATAATTACTGTTTGTATTTTTTTTAAAAAGCTTATATCCTAGATTCTCTCTTGTTTGATGATGAAATTCAGGTAGGGTTGAGCATCGGTCCAAAACCACAACCGAACCGAAAACCGCAAACCTATAAAATGTGGACCGCAAACCGAACCGTTTTGTTGCGGTTCGGTTGCGGTTTGAACCGTAAATGAACCGCATTTAGCAGTTTGGTTGAGGTTGTTGCGGTTTGGTTGCAGTTTTGGCGGTTTGGTTGCGGTTTGCGGTTTGAACCGCATTTTACGGTTCGGTTCTTCAACCGAACCGCAACACAAAATATGATAAAGCGCAAACCGAGCCGATTAGTTGCGGTTTGGTTGCGGTTTGGACAACAATTTTACGGGTTTAGTTTAGTTCGGTAAACCGAACCAACTTCTACTCAGCGGTCTCAGCCCCATATTTTAATTATATGTAAATCCAAGGCTCTCATTACTAGTGTTAAATCGAAGACACTTTTTACAAGACATACGAGAACCAAGAACGCAACCTTTAACAAGCATATGAATTTGTTAACAAAACATCCCATAAAAAATTCAAATCATTATAAATCACATGAGGTATAATTTCTCGCGAGTAAGTTATATTTCCTGCATTTTATGATAAGATTAATTATATGTATATATGTAATTATAATTCTAAAATTACGATCATAATTCATACATGTTCTAAATTCAATGAACTAAACAAATATTGCAGTGTAAATTGTACAACTTATATTTTAAAATACTTTTCTTAAATTAGCCACATAAATTATATAACATTAAGTTGAACGAATCATAAAAGTTACAAAGTAAAGAAAGAATTATTCCTACTCGGCTATTTACGAACTAACGGCACAAGGTGGTTGGTCTTGCACCATCTGCACTGTGGTGGTCTGCATTTCATTGCTTGGAGTATGCTGTTCGTCAAAGCAAATTGCCAACTTCCCGTCAACACACCGTTGATGACAAAAGCAATGATTTATGGATCAATTTTTTTAGAAAGAGGTTCGGTACCTTCTGTCTATTTAATCGTGCATTTCAGATTTATGGATTACTAGTATTATAATATTATAGGTTCGATTTCGGTTGAACCAAAAACCGGAAATTGAAAATACTATAACCAAAAACCGAACATATTAGGCATGTCCGTCTAACAATGGTGTCATTAAATTCAACATCACAGTATCCCTAATTTTTTTTGGGCACATAATATTTATTTTTAGTTGATTTATGAAACAAAAGAGTGCTTGTCATAATAATTAAATCTGGATTAATGGTCAACAAATCAATTCAGCAATATAGTAAGTGATTAAATCATTAAGTAACAAATATATTTTACTTTTTATTGTCATTCTTTCATTTTTTTTTTCTTATTAAAAAAATATCTTTAGTCTTATTTCTCCGTTTTTTCCTAATAAAACATAATATTTAAAATTGATAAAATGTTAACATAGGGCATCCGAAACTCATTGGACGGCACTGCTATTAGGATCGATTTAGGTTTTAGATCTAAACGGACCTAAAAGATAAAAGCTACAAACATTTAAATAATTTTTTTAAAAAATAAAAAAAAATAATGTAAGGTACAAATATAGTCACTCACATCTATCATGTTAATAATAACAAATATGAAATATCTAAATTTAAATATATCTCGATAAAAATAACAAATATGAACCGATCCCTTTATAAATTAAAAATTGGTTTTTCGGTTTGACCATCGATTTTACGGTTATTACCCAAAAACCGAACTGAAACCTATTTCCTAAAATATACAGACCTAAAAAACAAACTTAATTTGTTGAAAACCGAACCAAACATGCTCAGCCTTACTCGTATACGTGCTCGGTAATTTACATGAAGAAATGTAATTATTAATCTATATATACTACTAAAACAGAACCCACTTAGTCCACATGTCAACGTCTAAGGCATGCCACCTAGGACTTTTTTCAATATATTTACAGATATGTCATAAGATATTTACAAATTTGCCATTTTTCTTTTACAAAATAATTTCTATAAGCATTAATAAACAGTCATCAATGCCATGTCACATCCAAAACATGCCACATAAGACTATTTTTTTTTATCAAGTTGCAAATTTACCACAATATTACAAAACAAATCTTATAAATAGAAAAATATAAGATATTGATAACAAACTAGATTTTATAATTATTTTCCGTAAGCAAATCTTAGAAATAAAAAATTGTCGGGTTTAACAAATCTTGGAAGTTAGGCAATAATATTTACGGATTAGTCATTTTATTTTTAAATATTTTTAAAGTTAGAATTAATAGACAATCAACATGCAACGTCACCTTCATTAAATGTATTACCAAATCATAACATCTTTACGCACAGATTAATTAAAAAAATAAATTTATATCAAAAAAATCAAAATATATTTACAATATATTACGTTTTTATAGTTTTCAAAATATAATGTAGGCCCAATTTTAATTTTCGAATTTTATTAAATAATTTTTGAAATTGTAAATTCAAATTTTATATTTCATATTTTGTTTTCTTATTTGTGATTATTTTCAATATCTTCAAAACTAATATCAAGTTTGATCCTTATTAATATATATTTATATTGATCTACATATTTCTCTTAAGTTCACAACCTATAGTTAATAATAATATATATATATATATATATATATATATATATATATATATTGATCTATCTATCAAATTTTATATTTCATATTTTTTATTTTTCAATTAAAATATAACAATTATTTCAACCGACTAAATTAATTAGTTTGATATTAACAAAAGTAGATATACTGAAAAAAAATTTCAAATCATTTTTAAATAATCATTTATGATTAAATATAATTTATATAACCTTCTTTAAACCATTCACACAATTAAAATCAAATCTCTACTACCACTTTCAAATAATTTACATCTTTTTAGTAACAAATAATATAAATCTTATTTTATTCATATCGATGTTAATAACAAATTTGTTTATGTATTTAAAAAATACTTTTTTTTCACACTATTCTCTTTCATCTTTTTTTATCAAGTTATTTATCATATGTGACGTTATAAGTTTATACTTTTTTTTTTTCAGGTGATGTGATTAATTTGTCATGAAAATTAATGGATTGTACTCCTAATTTTAGTTTTTTCCTTCAAATTTCGAAACTTATAATATTTTGAAAATTCTAGATAGTGCCCCTATATTTTTTTTACTTTAAATTATGCCAAAAAATTTTCAATTTTTGGATGTTAACCTTGAGCTTTATAATTTTCGAAAATATGCTCTTCTAACATTTATAAATTAATATCTGTTAACATTTCAAGGGGACGAAAATACAAATTATTTATTAAAAAAATATTTACAACTTTAAAACTACTATTAACAATAACTATATAATAATTATTATATTTTTTAATATTATTTATATTGATCATTTCAGAAAAACTAAACAAAATCGCCTCCACGGGAATGTACTAGTTCAAAACTAAATCATATATCATAAAAAAAAAAAAAAAAAAAAAAAACTTACCCCACTATCACTTGAAATTACACTTCAACCGCAATTTGTCAATATGAGATAGCCACGTATCCCAAGGTTACCGCTTGAAATCGTCTCTTAAGTTAGACAAATGTCTTTATGTTATTATTAGAATATTTGGTAGATATTTTTTTGGAGTTCCGTGGGTTTTCCTTGGGTTCGATCGGTTCACGTACTACAAATATATTCGTATGTCGTAATGAAATTGTAATAATGTGTTATTTTAAATAGAATCTAAGGGCCCGTTTGGTTCCAACTCTGAAAACAGAAACGGAATGGAAACGAATTTAGTCTATATGTATATCATTATTCATGAAATTCTATGAAATCATTCCTTGTGTTTACATGCAAAATACACTTGTCTTCCCATATTTTGTTACCCTATAGGGTATCAAAAGTAATCAAATTCAACTTCAATTACTTCAAATCACAAGGAATGATTCCAAAAACTTTCATAAATAAGGGTATACATATGGACTAGGTCGTTTCCATTCCGTTTTCAATTCCGGAGTTCAAACCAAACGGGTCCTAATTCTATTGCTTCAAAAGGGTAAAATATGTTCGCGTTCGCATATTTTTACAAACCACCTTGCAATCGAAAATTGAGTGATACGTGTACTAGCGGAACTTATAGAATTGCAACCAATAACTCTCGATTCATAAAACAATGAATCCGTTTGATGAAAGGTTGGTAAAATGAAATGTTATTCTAATAGTACATAATCTAAGAAGCATAAGTAGAAAAGTAACAAATTTCAACCCATATATTGTCCCTAATATCTTACCAAACACAACCGATTTAGATAGATCATCAACGAATTAAACATCATCCGTTTGATATAAGATTGAGTTAAAATGTCAAACTAATTAATTTAAATGTCAATGAGTCAAATATTATTCATTGTCATTGAACTTGTATTTTTACCCAATTTATTTTTTAACCGGTTAAATTCAATGTGGTTTTATTTTTTTAATTAATTGTAGTGGTATAATTTGAAGGTTTTTTTTGAAGAATTTCTTATGAACAAACAAAAAAAATTATACTTAATTGAGGTGTTCATACAATTTTTTTTAAAATTATTTACTAAAATAAAATTACTAACAAAATATTTTAAAAATAATGGTAAAAAGTACCTTTTTCTAAATTGATTGTGTAAAGATATATTTAAAAAACTTTTTTTTTTTAAAAAAAATTACTTAAATATATATATATATATATATATATATATATATATATATAATGAAATTAGACCACATGAATAGAATATTATTGGTAGCCGGTTAAGAAACTCACAACAAATATCAAAATTTCAACCTTTGAAATTTGTCACGTTACAAAATGTCAAATAAAAACCGGTTAAAACAAACGGGTAAAACGGGTGAACATCGTTTTTTCAGCAATAGATATCGTCCCATCACTTTATCTATGTGACAACTGGGTAACGGACGGGTAAACTTGCTATCTACATTCAAAATTCAACATCCAAACCAATATCCTTACTCTATCCATATGATGTGACGATCGGTTAAAATTGATCTATCCATGTCACGATCGGTTACCGATCGGGTGAACTTGCTCTATACCTTCAAAGTTCAACATCCAAACCAATATACTTATGTCACGGACCGATTTTCCGTGATGATGCCAAGGCCGGCAAGGCAAGACAACTTGTCGGGAGACGCCATTTGACAAGGTAAGATAGAAAAGGCATGGGAAGACGGCCAAGCGGGAGGCTAGACAAAAACCTTGTCAAGATGGCACACCGGAAAAACAAGGAGTATTCCGGAAAGATCCGGGACGATCAAGGAGGATCCGGAATGTTCAAGAGGAATCCGGAACACGGCGGAACATTCCGAAAGGTGATGGAATATTCCGGAAGGAGGAGGAATATTTCGGAAGATGGAGGAAGCATCCGGAAGGATCCCGAAGGATCAAGAAGAGACCCGGAAGGCACCGGAAGGATCAAGACAAGTCTAGAAACCGGAGGAAGTCTCTAGACTTGTGTAGAAGTTGGCAGGACGATCCGGATGGAGGCAGATCTCTCCAGAAGAAAGCGGAGACTTCTAGAACTCGAAGGAACCTTGAAGACTTAGCTAGAGTCTTAAAGAAAATTTTAGAGTCGTTAGGATAAGGTCAAGGTAGGAAGTATCCGAAATGACCTAGGAGAGTTAGGTTCCGGAACCTTCCCAGAGAGGAGGTGACCAAGGATATAAATAGGGGAGGCCAACCCCTCATTTCCATCACCACCAAACTCCAAGTGTTCGTCGTTGTAAAAAACTCTCATTTGTAAAGCTCTCTTGAGTAAGGCTGATCTTAGTTATCGGGGGCGACAAAATAAATAAGAGTCAGGCGGTCTGAGTTGGGAAATAACTCAGCCCATCACATTTACACTATGCTTACATCGTCAACACGTTACACGAGCACTTCTTTATGTCGTACTGACCTTCAACATGTAACACGTGATAGGGTCGTCATCGGACTAGCTTTTTCCATGACCCTACCAGGATCATGTCAGACAATACATAATCTTTGACACATGTGCTTTTAGCTTTTGCTTGGGAAGCGAAACGAGTGGGTGACAAACGAGTTGGGTACCTGTAATAAATGACGAAACTCTTATATTTTTGCAACTCCGTATTTTTCAACAAGACGAACTTCCACGTGGATTTATCTAACATTCCAATCCATCGATCACAGCCAAAGAAAAATTTGCCCATATGGTGTATCATAAATACTACGGAGTAATTTTACACCACAAAATCAAGTACGTTATGCTGAGCTGCTGATCTTGATGGTTTGACATGTTTAAATACCAATCTTGCTCCAAAAATTCAAACCATCCAGCAATATGCAAATAGCAGAGTACCGTAGAAGAAAAACAAGTCCGGTAATGCAACCCGAAAAAAACACAAGACACGACAAGGGTAGTCTTCTTTGATAAGGCTCTAAAACAACGAAGTTCCCTTCCCCTTCTTGTCTCCACCGATCTCAAAATGTTTGCATCTCTATCGAAAAAACACCAAAGCGTAAGATTAGGCTACAGCTTAGAACAAGTACATTGCGTATGAAAAGGAAATTAACAAAAACACACCTTGATGGAGTGCTGAGACACATGCTTGCAGGATTGGCATTGAAGCCTCAACACAATCTTCTTTGTGGTCTTAGCCTGTTAGATATCGTTGCAAAATATGTTTTAGCCATATGAAGTTATAATATGATATGACAAAACTCCTTTCATTAGAGATGGAACTTGTAATTAGACCTTTTTGTGGAAGACAGGCTTCGTTTGACCACCATAACCAGACTGCTTTCTGTCATAACGACGCTTTCCTTGGGCTGCCAAACTATCTTTACCTTTCTTGTATTGGGTTACCTTGTGTAGGGTGTGTTTCTTGCATTCCTTGTTCTTACAGTAGGTCTTCTTTGTCTTTGGAACATTCACCTTCAAGGAGAAAAAAGTGTGTGAATAAATGTGCAGGAAAATATAGTTACATACTCATCCCTTAAACAACCAAAGTGTATTCCCAGAAGTGAAGTATCTTATAAGAAAAGAAGAATTATAATAACATACTCATCCCTTGAACAATCAGAAAATCTCTACGAATGTGACTGTTGGATGGATAGTGGCTGTGATGCATATCGTCATCTACTTTCGTTGTATGTGGAACATTAAAGCTATATTCCCGATTTAGAAGTCAGAAAATAAATTTCGAGCACCACTGATTTATACAACTTACAGGGATAGATATTGATAACCACATAAGCGGCATAAAGCCACAAAATGAGTCAATGAGTTGACGAGGGGAAAATTCATCACATATCCAATAATTTATAACCCTAGGCCATCCCATATGACACATACATAGTTGAACTAAAATTTGTTTTCTCGCAATTTCATAATCCGGTGTTGCAAATGACGTCCATCCTTGATTTTCAAGGACATCAAACAAATCAAGAGGGTATCATGCCACAATATCATCATACGATCAATAACCCTTCATAATGTAAGTTATTAGAAATCAACACTTCAATCTTCATATATCTAATCATCCCATATTTCTTGTCAACCATGAATCATTCAAATTCAAAATTTGATCAACAACTACAGCCTATCTACACGCCGCTTGCATACAAAAACTTAAGAAAATAAGAGTTACATTTGATTTGAAGACAAATTATTAACAAATTAGGAGACACCAAAAGCAGCATATTCTGCACTATTGCTCAGACGTTCTTGTGACGAAGATGTAAAAAACCAAGGGCATGTTTGGTATCCAGATATCAGCATATTAGATAACTTTGTTCGGTAGGCTTTAGTAAATGAAACAATGTCGATACCATATCTCATATCATATACCAAACAGCTACAACCAAAAACTGATTCCAATAGCAAAGTGCATGAATGCTAATTATTTCAAATCTCATGGAAAGCCATTAGCAGATATAGTGGACCACAAAAAGCACGAAATCCAGTTCCCTACCAAACACAAAAACCCTAAATTCAGATTTTAACGAGTTACAACCAAAATTTACTTTCACTAGACGCTGAAACACACATAACATGAAGAGAAATAGACAGAGAGAGAGCGGGCCTACCATGGCTGCAGAACTCTTCAACGTCAAACCACAGCGCAGGGAAGTTCTTTCGCTGCACAGCCTAACCTCGCGTTCCAAATGAACCAATTAGGGTTATAATGGTTTTGCTATGAAGAGTTTTCTAATGGGATTGTTTTTAGCATATTTACAATCTTAACCTCTGTAGTTTCACTTCAGTGGAACGAGATCTTCTATTCTGAATGGCCCAATCATAAATTTGGGTCAGCATGCCCATATCATCCAAATGGGGTAGGCCCAAAGCCGATTTGTATTCCATCAACTTAAGTTATGTCAAAAATAATTTATATATTTTAGATACCGGATCTGTTCGGCAAGTGCAAATTATAGGATTATTGAAGGGATTATTGTACTCGTATTATTTTGACCAAAAAAGTAACCAAATACACTTGAATCTATATCTATATATCTACTAAAACAGAACCCATTTAGTCCACATGTCGTGTGTTAAGGCTAGCCACCTCAGCTTTTTTCCAATTTATTTACAATATTGCCACAAGATATTTACGGATTTGCCATAATATCTTTCACAATAAAAAAAGTCGTTACAATTAATAAACAATCAGCATGTCAAATCATCTTTAATATAATAAATCATCATGCCACGTCAACTTTACTCAAAGATTAATTAAAACAAAAACAAATTAATATGAAAAACATAATAAAAACATATCTACATTTTGTTTTTATAATTTTCAAAAACATAATGTAGGCATTTATATATCATATTTTGTTTCTTATTTTAAAATTTTAAAATTTATTTTTAAAATTAAAAATTTAATTTCTAACTATATATGTGTATATATGTCATGTTTTTGTTTTCTTAATTTTTAATTTTAAAATTCAAATTTTGTTTTCTGTTAAATAATTAATAATAGTTAACAAAATAGATAAAAAAAAAATCTTAACCGATTCCACAAAATTCCACCCGCAATTTTTACACAAATTTTTTTCTGGATGATATAAAAAATATAGTTTTAAGTCAATTTAGCTTATAATTAAATTTTAAAGTATACGTATTTTTACATAATCTTTTTCTAGATGATATAAAAAAAAAAATAGCTTTAAGTCAATTTAGCCTATGATTAAATTTTTTCTATTGATTAATATTCACTACATAATATATAAAAATAAAAAAAAATTATTAAGACAAAACCGCACAAGGTGCGGGCATTGAATTAGTTAGGATTATTGGAAACATTATTCAAAATAATAATCTTGTAGCCTGTTGCTCTTGTCGAACAGACCCACAATATATTTTACATTTTAGTAGTTTATGATTAAAAAAAAGTTTTTTCAGTGAGGAGTTATATAGTTACATAGCATTCAACTCTCCGTTGCTAAAATATGAATCGTGAGTTATCGAAATATGATCTAAACATTCAATTTTCTGAAAAAATGAATCCAAAATGAAAGGTCGGTGCACAAATTATGAACAAAGATGATATGTTAATAAAAATAATAATTTTTTTTGTGTAACAAAAAAAATTACAGTTACAGTTTAGTGCAATTTTTTTTATATTTACAGTTCAACGTTTTTGTTAAGTTAGTTTACACATTACACTATTATTTATATTTTTTTTGCACTATTCTCAAATAATGTTTATGGAAACATTTTTTTACCAGTATTCTTTTATTATAATATTTATTATTTCAAAACCTTTTTATATTATTGGTGAAGGAATTGTGTCCTTTATCCAAGGTGCAATTACTGATGATGAGATAGGACATTAAATATAAGGATATATATAATCCGATAATATTAGTGGTCATGGCGTTTTGCTAGAAGCTAACCATGATCGGTACATTTATATGATAAAATGTGTTGCTAGTAATATCGGATCCTACGAGGTCACACCATAACGAGTAGGAGAACTGAATCAATTAATGAGAGAATTACCATATAGGAGTATATGGTGGAAAAGGATATATTTTGTAGGAGTACAAAATATATTTTGGAGTTGATAATTAATAATAGATAACAGATTATTTATTTATTAATTACTAAACATATATCTTATATTTTAAGGTCGGGCTTTTTAATAGTTAAAAAGCCCAACCCTAATTTTATATATTCAATCGATTAGGAGCACGTAAGAAAAAACCCAGCCGCCGTGTATCACGTATACCGTACATGTTCTTCCTCTTCGATCCCTTTCTCAAAAGCTTCATCCTTTGTTCTACCAATCGAACCAACTAGAGGAGTAACACTTGAGACTCTACATATCCTTGAAGGAGTTATTGAACACGCATCAAAAGGTATTCCTTTTCCCCCTTATCTAATCTATTATGCATGCGATTCATGTTTAGATGTTTAGGAAATCGTTTCCTGAAATTCCGCTTTTACACATCTAAAATCCCAACAGTGGAATCAGAGCCTCTTGCATAAATTGATTAGATCAAATTAAAAGGGTCATGTTTTGATGCATGTATTGATTGTTTGTTTCAATTATGAAAAAGATTGTTTGTATGGATTAATTTGTATTATTAGATTAAGGTGTAAAATTGGATGCTTAATAATGATTAAGCATTAACTCTTAGTTTACGGGGTTGCTATTCGATCAGACAAGCGAGACAACACGGTCGCATTGTGCATTTGAGGCGCAGCCGGAATATGTGATTGGGGCGCAGCCAGAGTCTGCTTCTGGGGCGCATCCTGAATGCGCCTCTGGGGCGGATTCTGGATGTGCCCCAGAAGCAGACTCTGGCTGCGCCCCAGTCACAGATTCTGGCTGCGCCCGATACTTAATGGGCCGAGCGTCGAGTTTAACCTAACCCGTTGTTGCGACTCTATATATTTCTCTATGAGCGTGAAATCCAAATCAAATTTCACGTCTCAATCCAAAAAACCTCGTAGAATATGTCGACATTTTCCGAAGAGATTGAAGTTGAATCCGATGATGAAAGCGTTAATCTTCCGTTCGATGAAAAGAAGTATAGCGATCCAAATGAACTTCTTACACATATGGAAGTAAGTATATTATTTCCTTTTTTGTCATTTATTTCATTGTTTTAGGCATGGTAGAATTGAGAACTGAAATCATAGAATTAATATTTTATGTATTTTTACACTTGATGATGGACACAAGAGTAAGTATATTATTTCCTTTTTTGTCATTTATTTCAATGTATTTTTATGTATTTTTACTCTTGTGTCCATCATCAAGTGTTGACTTTTCCTCTTGATGTCATCACCAAGTTTTGTTTTTTCCTCTTGATATCCACAAGTTTTCAAGTTTTCTATTGACATTCTCATAGTTTAATTCGTTTCCCCCTTCTATCCATTCTTTACATTGAAAATTCAATTATAAATATAAAAAAATTTTGAAAAAAGAAATTTAACTATAAGATTTGAATTTTTTAAAGTTACTAATATGCGATTATTTTGTTAAAGTCACAAATATAAGATTTTTTTTATTATTTATATGTGAATTAAACGACATTAAAAAAATTTAAATTTATTTGAATATTTTTACGTTAGACATATACGATTTTTATTTTTTCTAAATTTATTCGATTTAAAAAAAATAGAAATACGCGATATTACTTGTTTTTACCTTTTTTGAATTTTTAAAGTTAGAAATATATTAAACCCGACTAAACAACACAGTCTACATTTTTTTGAAAGTTATAAATTTGTAATTTTTATTTTTTTTAAAGTTACAGTGATTTTTATATTTCAAATTTATTTTAAATTATATAATTTTAAATTTTAAAGTTATAGATATGAGATTTTGTTATTTATATGAACAATAAAATGATGGCGGTTTCAATTCCAAAATATTCGATTTTGGAATTCTAAATTTATGAGAATTTTTTAAAAGTTAAAAATATACGGGTTTTTTTTCTAACTTTATTTGAATTTTTGATATTTAGAGCGAGAGCTCCACACCGTCAACAATGGTGGTTCCAATTCCGGAAAACGCAAAAAGAATTAATCTAATGTACCGTTATATTCCATAACTTCCAATTCCGATTCTTCCTAATCTAACCAATTCCTAATCTACTAAGTATCAACTATAAAACGAGAAAAAATCACCTCGAGTGACGATAATCGACGTTTCCGGCTTGGGTTTGCATCCGGATCCATGTCTTGCAAATAACCTGGACTAGTCTGTTATTCATGAAATAATATAGTTGGATTTAGTGAATTGCAAAAAGTGTTGACAGTGGGGTACCTAGTACTCTAGTAGCAAAGAATGAGATGAAGTCTTATAATGTTGACAGTGCATTACACAGCAATTACCTACAATGAAGAATGGGATGAAGTCGGGAGGAAGAAGACGGAGCCTGGAACGGACTGGGACGAAGAAGATAACCAGACGGCGTGGAGCTCTCGACCACGCCTTGTACCCAGATGATGGGGCGGACTGGGATGAAGTCAACGATGAAAACAACTGCAAGGATGAACACAAAGTCTGAGCCAAAATCTGTTTAAATCAATCTGTTTAAATCGAATACATATAAACTCCAAAATCTGAACCAAAGTCACAGGAACAACATTGAGAGGAGATTGCCAAAATAACAGGAACAAAATCTGAACCAAAATCATAGGCTCTTCGACAATACAACAAGAACAATAGTTTAGGGCGAAAACGCACCAAAGGAGATCGGCTCTTCACCGGAATAAACGAATCCTCGCCGGCGGCTACTAGTTGCGAGGGGAAGAAGGCGGAACAGCACCGGGATAAACGAATCCTCGCCGGTGGCTACTGGTTGCGAGGGAAAGAAGGCGGAACAGTACGAAGAAGACGAAGAATTGGGGCGGCGGCTTCTGGATGCGAGGAGGGCGAGGGTTTTAATAACCCTGGCCTGGGGTGCAGGCGCAATGCGCCCGGGAGGCACAGTCGCGTTGCGTTTGTGCCCCATGTACCCAATTTGTTTTCGCCTCCTATTCCTAATCTGGTTATCCTGTCTCGATCATAATTTTAGGTCTGATCGGATAAAATCACTCTTAGTTTATTAAGGAAATTGTTTCCATGAATGTTGCGGCAGTTTATGTAGGTTAGTAGCTTTCTATGGCAAGCTAATGATGAAACAAAAATCCTTAATGATGATTAAGGAAATGCTTAATATGATTAAGCAAGTTAAACTTACGCATGCATGTAGCTAATATTGTCATATAAAATTATTTTTTTTTTTTGGCAAAATGTACGGCATTAAAATTAGGGTTTTTAATTTCAATTTTTTTTGGGTTTTTATATTATTAATTTTATTACTTATCTAATATGATTAGTTAATTATCTAAATAATAATATTTGGTTCCTAAAGATATTATATATATGATATTCTATCTAGATAAATATGATTTATCAAGTTGGAAATAAATAAATTTAATTTGTTAAGATATGAGATATTTTAACTTAGTTAAATTATACCCAAAATAAAAAAGATAAGATTTGATTCCTAAAATATATTATATAAGATATTCTATCTAGATAAATATGATTTATCAAGTTGGAAATAAATAAATTTAATTTGTTAAGATATGAGATATTTTAACTTAGTTAAATTATACCCTAAAATAAAAAAGATAATATTTGATTCCTAAAAGATATTATATGAGATATTCTATCTAGATAAATATGATTTAAAGTAGGAACCAAATAAATTTAATTTTGTTAATATATGAGATATTTTAACTTAGTTAAATTATATCTTAAAAATTAAGAGATATAATATGAGATATTATATCTAGATAAATATGATTTATGAAAAATTGCTTATTTTTGTATGAGGTCTTAATTTAGAAATGTTCTAAATTTTGACAAGTTACTAAAATAATAAATATGTCTAATCTTAGCAATGATCTAACATTAGAAACGTTCTAATATTAGCTAGTTACTAATTTTAGAAAGTTACTATAAATAAAAAGTTATTAATTTTGGAAAGGTTCCGAATTTGGAAATTTTACACCTTTAGAATTTTAATGATTAATATATGATATTAATACCATACACAATATGATTGATTAAAACAATACTGGAAAGGAGTTTTCAATTCTATTTTTTTTTCCTTTATGTGATAAAGTGGTTATGTGTATTTTTTTTAAATATCATATATGTCATGCTTGTATGTATTTGTATGGTGATATGTTCGTGCAGGCGGTTACTAGTATGGCCCCAATCTTAGGATAGTTAAATACGATCTGCGCATCGTTATGGTTTTATTGTACACGATCTGCGTATCGTTATGTATTTTTGTAATTTTCAATTTCTAGAAGAGTTATTTTAAATTCATTATACAAGAAGACCAAAGTCCTAAGAAGCCCGAAGGATGGAGATCCATGGAGGTCCAAAAATTGCTTATTTTTGTATGCTTGTTTGTTATTTTTTCTATGAGTTCGCTTTAAAATTAACAACCTCGCATGCTTAAAAACGTCCCTTAAAAGAATATTGAGAATTGTCTTCCCATATCATAACTGATCCCTATCTAGGAATTTGTAGGATAGGTTCCGTCAAAGGAGTTTACTTACCTAGATACATTGCGGGTATGCTCATACTAAGGGGCATGCTGCTTTGATATGGTTAACTCAACAAAAGACCAAAAGATAAAGTTTTGGATTTTGAGACATAAGGGTGAGTTCACATGAGATGTGTTCCCATCAACCAAGAATTATAAAGAGTTATAATTAGTAAAGGAGTTTACTTACCTTGATTATATGAGACTTAGGGCAGTGCCAAAGTACGCTAAGGTTCATATATGATAGGATCTTGGAATCATTTTTGCTCACTAAAGGAATTGATAATATGAGTAGAAATGTGCAAAAACTTCAATTGTTTATAATTGTTATAACAGTTTATAGCTTTTGCAAAATCAATCATAACTTATCTGCATTTTATTATTCTGTGTTTTTTGTAGTCCACCATGTCAAACAAAAACCTCATATCTTCTTTACGCTCCATACTCGATAAAAAAAAAATTAACGAACACAACTTCCTTAATTGGGAGAGAAATCAGAGAATTGTTCTCAGGTCGGAGAACCAAGAGGATGTCTTGGAACATCCAATCCCTAAACTCACATTGAACTCATCTGATGAGAACCATGTGACGTACATGAAGGATAAGAAGCAGGGAAATGTCTCCACTTTGGGTATTCATGTTGTTGAAATTTTGTCAACTAATTCTATTTCATGGGTATTGGATACCGGATGTGTTTCTCACATTACTTCGAATGTACAAGCACTAAGAAATAGAAGGACGTTGCGGAAGGGAGAGGCAGATCTACGAGTTGGTAATGGAGCAAGAGTTGTTGCTGTTTCCATTGGAGATTATTGCTTGACTTTACCTTCTGGCTTAGAGATATAACTTAATAATTGTTATTTTGTTCCATGCATTACTAAGAACTTAATTTCAATTTCAGTTTTGAACCGTGAAGGTTATACATTTACCATTACTGATCACATGATGATGGAGATTTATAGGAATGGTATTTATTATGGTCGTGCGAATATGAGTAGTAATGGACTATACATATTAGACCTCAAAACTGAGATATATAACATTAATACAAAAAGGCAAAAGTCAAATGAAACAAACGAAGCAAACCTATGGCATTGTCAATTGGGTCACGTAGGCATAAAGCGCATTAAGGAACTCCAAACAGTTGGATTACTTAAACCATTTGATTTGGAATCATTTGAAACATGCGAGTCGTGCCTAATGGAAAAGATGACAAGGTCACCCTTCACTGGTAAGAGTGAATGGACTTCTGAACTTCTAGCCCTCATACATACGGATGTATGTGGACCTATGAGTAAAGAGGCTAGGTCTGACTATCCCTACTTCATTACATTTACTGATGATTTTAGTAGATACGGGTATATCTACTTAATGAAACAGAAATTAGAATCCTTTGAGAAGTTCAAGGAATTCCAGAATGAAGTGGAAAGACAAACAGGCAAGAAGATAAAAGTGCTTCGATCAGATCGAGGAGGTGAATATCTGAGCCATGAATTCGTTCATCATTTGAGAAGTTGTGGAATTGTGACACAACTCACTCCCCCGGGCACTCCACAACTAAATGGTGTGTCTGAGAGGAGGAACAAGACTTTGTTAGACAGTGTCCGTTCAATGATGAGTTTTGCGGATCTTCCATTATCCTTTTGGGGATATGCTCTCCAAACAGCTGCGTTCGTTCTAAACAGGACTCCGTCACGTTCAGTTGACAAGACACCATATGAGATATGGACAGGAAAGGTTCCTCACTTGTCATTTCTGAGGGTCTGGGGGTGCGAAGCTTATATAAAACGTTTACAATCTGATAAACTAGCACCGAAATCAGACAAATGTTACTTCGTAGGATATCCCAAGCAAACAAAGGGGTATGATTTCTACCATCCCATAGAGAACAAAGTGTTTGTTGCTCGGGATAGTGTCTTTTTGGAAAAAGAATTCTTTTCCAATAAGCCAAGTGGGAGAAAAGTTCAAATTAATGAGATTAATTGTGAGCAAGAAACACAACAACACGAGGACATACAAGATGTCACTGAAGAACTTGACTATTTTAATGAATCTCTTATGAGGCAAGTTAATCCAGTTCAAGAATCAATTCCTACAGTAGATCAGGCTGAAGAGGAACCATATATTGATGTGGAGAACTCTACAAATGAGGAACTGCATAATGATGTAGGAAATCATACAACTGAAATCTCTCCTATTGTTGGCCCAAATTGGAGATCAAACAGGGTAAGGCAACAACCTAGACATTTGGATGACTATGTGTTGCATGTCGAGATCGAAGTGCTCCTCATGGAGCATAACGAGCCCGCTTCCTACAAGCAAGCTGTGACGGATCAGAACTCCGAAAAATGGCTTGAAGCCATGAGATCCGAAATGGAATCCATGTCTGAAAATCAAGTATGGGACTTGATTGATTTGCCTAATGGGGTAAAACCTATTGGTTGCAAATGGGTCTTTAAAGTAAAGACAGACAAGGATGGAAATATCTCTGTTTATAAAGCAAGGTTGGTTGCTAAGGGATTTAAACAAATTCATGGTATTGACTATGAGGAGACATTTGCCCCGGTCGTCATGATCCGGTCCATTAGGATAATCCTAGCGATTGCCGCCTTCTATGATTATGAGATATGACAAATGGATGTCAAGACCGCATTTCTAAATGACTATTTAGAAGAGGATGTATATATGATGCAACCTGAGGGTTTTGAGGATCCGAAATATCCTAGGAAGGTTTGCAAGCTTAAGAAGTCCATTTATGGACTGAAGCAAGCATCCAGGAGTTGGAATCTTCGATTTGATGAAGTGATCAAACAGTTTGATTTCATCAGATGTGAAGAAGAACCATGCGTTTACAAAAAGTTGAGTGGGAGCAAGGTGACTTTCCTAGTCTTGTATGTGGATGACATACTACTCATTGGGAATGACATTCTGATGCTAGAAATAGTAAAGGGATGGCTTAAGAAGTATTTCTCAATGAAAGATCTAGGGGAGGCTGAGTACATACTAGGCATCAAGATCTATAGAGATAGATCTAGAAGGCTTATTGGTCTCAGTCAAGGAACTTATATAGATAAGGTTCTACAGAGATTCAAGATGACAGATTCCAAGAAAGGATATCTGCCTATGCAACATGGGATCCATCTCAGCAAGACCCAGTGTCCTAAGACACCTGGTGAGATTGAGAGGATGAGCAAGGTTCCCTATGCCTCTGCTATAGGATCCATCATGTATGCAATGACCTGTACTCGACCAGATGTTGCATATGCTTTGAGTATGTGTAGCAGGTACCAGTCGAACCCCGGTGACATTCACTAGCAAGTTGCGAAGAACATCCTAAAGTACTTGCGAAGGACTAAAGATGATCTACTGGTATATGGAGGTGATGATGAGTTAGTCATCAAGGGCTATACCGATGCTAGTTTCCAGACTGACAGAGATGGCTTTGAGTCGCAGTCTGGACACGTCTTCATTTTGAATGGAGGAGCGGTAAGTTGGAAAAGCCAAAAGCAGGACACGGTTGCGGACTCAACCACAGAGGCAGAATACATTGCTGCGGGAGAAGCGGCTAAGGAAGCGATCTGGATTAGGCAGTTTATAGCTGAGCTCGGCGTTGTCCCTAGCGTGACGAGGGCAGTTGACGTCTATTGTGACAACAATGGCGCGATTGCTCAAGCGAAGGAACCTAGCTCAAGCTCCAAATCCAGACATGTTCTGCGGAAGTATCACATGATCAGACACTATGTTGATCGGGGTGATGTAAGGGTGTGCAAGGTGCACACAGATGATAACATTGCAGACCCACTGACTAAACCCATGAATAGGCCTAAGCATGATAGTCATACTCGGGCCAAAGGGCTTAAACACGTTAGAGAATTCTTTTGAACTTTTGTGTTTGGATTGAGAAAACGTTTGTTTTTGTCATGGAGTTTATGATTGTTTATACGAGTTTTCATATTCTTATTTGATTATTACTTGAATATTAAATAAAGTATCCAAACAATTTATTAATTATCAAATGTGCTTACTGGAAAAGTTCCGGTGAATGAAACCACATTAAGTGAACTGAAATTATTAAATTGAAAGGATCCATGGTTTGAGTCGTTAACTTGGATACAAACGACTCTAAAGTAGACCATCTTGTGAGTGAATGATGAACGTGGGTTTCATAGTTCATAGGACATGGAGATGTCCAATCGCTTACATAGATGAGTATAGTGATACTCATCGGGTAGACCGATCCTATGGCTCTCATGACTTATTGAGGAGTTATAGCGATTATCATTATCAGTGAGTTCCTTAACATGAGCTTGATATAACTTTCATTTGAAGGATGATATATCTTAGATACTGTTTAGCGCTGACCGTAACAGGCAGTTATAAAGGCAGTAATCATGGTGGTCAAAATTTGAGTAGGAGTTATAGTCGTTGCAAGATTGGATTAATCCTCCTATACCGGCATACTTTGATGTGTTGGGAAGGATTGGTGTCCCCGGCCACTTGAAGAGTGAGAACTGTGTAAACGCATGGCCATGCTCAGATTTGATCTGTACTGACAGTTTGATCTCAGGAGTTCAAGAAACATATCTGATGGCAAAGATGGTTTCCATCACATAGTCAGATAAGGACATTAAGCGATAAGGGAATTTTAACATTGCACACTTGTATGAAAGTACAAGTGGGAGACTGAAGGAATTGTGTCCTTTATCCAAGGTGCAATTACTGATGATGAGATAGGACATTAAATATAGGGATATATATAATCTGATAGCATGAATTATAGTCTATATTTTGAGGTTTGTTTGGACGTTTTATCTTCAATAATCTGCATGTTAGCATGTATAATATGTGATTATATTACCATTTCATCTACCTTTGCGGGAATCGAGGTCTACACCTAGTTTTGCTGTAATTGTAGGTAAAATGGCACGTTTTGCATCAAAAAGGAACAAAAGGAGCTATGGAGTCATTGGAGCTACATTGAGGAGCATAAGGAACCATCCAGGAAGCATAGCCATGAATTAAAGATTCACTTTGGACCAGTTTTGAGAGATTTCACATTAAGTTATGACTCACCTCGGTTGACCAGAGATTCATCTCGACCGAGGTGATCCAGAGACGTCGACTCGACCGAGGCGAACACCTAGGACGCGGCGAGAATATTTTATTCTTGGCTGAGATCTTTTATCTTTGGAAGGTGATCTTATATTTTTGGGCTTGGCTCCTGGAAGGAAGAAGATCTTATATTGTACCTATTTTTATGGGAAAAGATCTTTCTAAGATATATTATCTTTGGAGGGTTATTTTCCTATAAAAAGGGTTGGATTTCCACAAATCAAGGGGGCCGCTATCATATCACATACATCTTGCTTACGGGAGGATCTGCATACAGTTGGAGATGACGCTATACCATCGATCAGGGTTTATAGCACGCAGCAGCCGTACTCCAGTTGGGAGTTTCGAAGAACCTTTTTGAAGGTTGAAGGAAGATTGAAGATCATAGCTTTTATAGCTTTTTGAAGGGTTTTGTAAGATTGTCTTCAATTCCCTTCCTTGTTGTCTTGTCTTGTTGGATTGCTATCCAAGGAACGCTTTGTTGTGATATTTGATTCAGTTATTGAAGTCTTTTTTATTAAATTCTTCTTGTTCAAATATTCACCTTCTTCCCATATAATTTATACTTTCATAATGATGATGAGTGGCTAATTTCCTTGTGTGATTCTAGGGTGATTGGCTGAAAGTTGTGGGAAAAACAATGATAGAATAATCTTAGATTCCAGTAGGACCCTGAAAGTTCGAGTCTTTAACCTTAACCCTAAGCATCTCGTTCAGTCGATGAACATCTCGGCCGGGGTGGAATCTGGCTGACCGAGGTGACTTATCTAATCCTAAACTGAGAGTTAAGTGTTAGAGTTTGCCAAATCCTATTCTTATTACACCTTTCCTGGTTTAAAGCAAGCTTAGGATGAGACATACCCGGTAATTCCTTAGTTTGTGTACCAACGATCATAAGCGTAGGTAATAAAGGTTTATCCTTTATTGGGTTTGAGTGTGCTTCCATCCCATCTTTGTGAGTTAGCCTGAGACTTACCCGGTAAAGGTTGATTCTATTCCCTTAGATGGTGTGTTAGTTTGAGGTTATAGTTCTTTATCTTAATTCCTTGAGACTTACCCGGTAATAGGAGTTACGGTTTAGGATTAGTGAGTAGTGAGACTTACCGGTGATCTAGTCCACTTTAGTAACACCTTCCCCTTTGCAAAAATCTCAGCTTTGTCCGCTTATCTTTAGATCTTGAGTTGGAACCACAACTAGACGCTTTAATCCCTAGAATTGCATGTTTGCTTTATTTGACTTCTTATTCATCTTTGATTGTGTTAATTGCTCTTTGTGGTTAGTATTCACGAAGCTTACCGTTATTGACTTTGTTTCACCGAGTCCCTGTGATCGACCCCTGGAATTTCTTGCTTTTTACTACGATTGACCCGTACACTGCGGGTTCGCATCCTTGTTTTAAGCTTAAGTCTAGGGTTATAAATTTAAAGCTTGCACACACCGTTTGGAGCGAACATAATCCGATAATATTAGGGGTCATGGCGTTTTGCTAGAAGCTAACCATGATCGGTACATTTATATGATAAAATGTGTTGCTAGTATTATCGGGTCCTACGAGGTCACACCATAATGAGCAGGAGAACTGAATCAATTAATGAGAGAATTACTATATAGGAGTATATGGTGGAAAAAGATATATTTTGTAGGAGTACAAATTATATTTTGGAGTTGGTAATTAATAATAGATAAGAGATTATTTATTTATTAATTACTAAACATATATCTTATATTTTAAGGTCGGGCTTTTTAATAGTTAAAAAGCCCAACCCTAATTTTATATATTCGATCGATTAGGAGGATTTCACGTAAGAAAAAACCCAGCCGCCGTGTATCACGTATACCGTACGTGTTCTTCCTCTTCTATCTCTCTCAAAAGCTTCATCCTTTGTTCTAGCAATCGAAGGTTAAAGCGATTCTTGTTCAGTCTCGGGTGGACCAACTAGAGGAGTAACACTTGAGACTCTACGTATCCTTGAAGGAGTTATTGAACACGCGTCAAAAGGTATTCCTTTTCCCCCTTATCTAATCTATTATGCATGCGATCCATGTTTAGATGTTTAGGAAATCGTTTCCTGAAATTCCGCTTTTACACATCTAAAATCCCAACAATTGGTTCATATAAATAGTTGTATATAGTTTAAATGTTTTATATTATTAGCTCATATTTTACTTTGACTAATAACTTTTTTAAATGTATGAGCTATTTGTATAAATAATTTGATCTAATAGTACAAAAAATTTAAACAAATTGTACAAAAACTAAAAAAGTATTCGTCAGAAAGAAAAATTAATAAAAATTAACACTTGTCAGTTGACAGCACTTCGTACCTCTGTATTGGACGACAATGCTTCGTACCTCCGTGTCGAAAGAACAACTTGTACCAGAAGCTTTACCATGAACTGAAACAAACATTTGTTGAATAAAAGGGTTAAGTTATTTTTTTTGAATTTTTCCTTTTGGTGCCCTCAAGGTTTGGATTTTTCCTCTTGGTATTCACTAAGTTTCAAAATTCTTCTTGGTACTCTTATGGTTCTATTTGATTCCTCTCTATACCAATTCTTAATATATTACATTAAAATTCATTATAACAAAATAAAAAATAAAAAAAATAAATTTAAAACAAATTATGACCTTATCAAATTTAAATTAATAAATTTATAATAGAAATAGTTTATATATATATATGTATATATATTTTTGGAATAAAGATACTTTTTATTATTGAATTTTTTTTTACTTTTTACTTTCGATTTTAAAAATATATATATAATTAAATTAAAATTATTTTTTTTAAAATTTTATTAAGAGTCTAGAAATTTAAAAATATAATAAAATTATTTATTTTTGAACTTAATTTAATATAATTTGTATTAATTCGAAAAAAAATATATGTTTTTTTGAAATTATAAATTTTTTAATTTTTTTTCAAATTAATATAAATTTAAAAAAATCAATTTAATATAAATTATATAAAATTAAATTCAAAAAGAAATAAAATCTATTATACATACTAAAACAGAGTACATGATTTGATGACGTGGCGCGCTGTGGAAGCAGCAATCAAATGGAGCTCCCACAATTTTTTGGCCAATAAATCTTTATTTTTTAAGCTATAAAATCTTTTTTTTCTAAACTAACACACTGCTATTCAAAATTATACGTAACTTTTTTTTTCGTTGGAGATTCTCCAAGATTTTATAGGCCAATAAATCTTTATTTTTTTGTGGGAGGAAAGCTTTTTTTACTAAACTAACAAACTTCTATTCAAAATTGTACGTAACTTCTTTTTTTTTTTTAGATTTTCAAAGATTTTATAGGTTATAGTCAAATCTCCTTTTTTATTTTTATTATTTATAAGCCAATAACATTTTTTTACTAAACCTAAAATATGAATTTTGTTATCCTACATCGTTTATCAGAGAAGGATGACACTTTGACAACATGTATAAATAGACCTCAAATGTTTGAAGATTATACAAATCATACATTTTCGGACCTTTTGGTCAGAATCAAGTATAATACTTATTATACCGGATTAGCATTTGTATGTGGAGTGATTGTTGTGACCTACTAATTCGTAGGTCCTTTTGATCTAATGATTTTTGGGTCGTTTTGATCTAATAATTTTTTGATCGTTTTGACCTACAGATTTTTGGATCGTTTTGACCTATAGATTTTTGGGTCGTTGTGATCCACTGATTTGTGGGTCGTTGTGACCCACTAATTTGTGGGTCGTTGTGACCCAATATGTTGTGGGTCGTTATGACCCACTGATTTTTGTGTCATTGTGACCCACTGATTTGTGTGTCATTGTGACCTATTGATTCGTGGGTCGTTGTGACCTACTAATTTGTGGGTTGTTGTGACCTACTGATTCATGGGTCGTTGTAACCTACTGATTCGTGGGTCGTTGTGACCTAATAATTTGTGGGTCCTTAAAATCTACTGATTTGTGGGTTCTTTGTGACCTACTACTTTGTGGAGCGTTGAACTATTAAATTCGTAATTCTTATTTTATCAATATAATAAATATACATCTATATACTTTAATAAAACAAAAAACACTAATTCTTGACGTGCCACCCCATGTTTTTTCTCTAATTAAACTTTTTATTAAATCACGAATTAAGCTAATAAATCCTTTTTTTACTAAATCATAATCAGAATCTTTGATTATTTTGTAAAATAAAAATTAAGACTCCATATTTTTATCGGATTAAATTTTTTTACTAAATCTCGAATTAAGCCAATAACTTTTTTTTACTAAACCTTAATTATTTTGTATAATATGAATTTTGTTATCCCACATCGGTTATTAGAGAAGGATGACACTTTGACAACATGTATAAATAGACCTCAAATGTTTGAAGATTATACAAATCATACATTTTCGGACATTTTGGTCAGAATCAAGTATAATACTTATTATACCGGATTATCATTTGTATGTGGAGTGGATTATTGTGACCTACTAATTCGTATGTCCTTTTGATCTAATTATTTTTGGGTCGTTTTGATCTAATGATTTTTGGATCGTTTTGACCTACAGATTTTTGGATCGTTTTGACCTATAGATTTTTGGGTCGTTGTGACTCACTGATTTGTGGGTCGTTGTGACCCAATATGTTGTGGGTCGTTATGACCCACTGATTTGTGTGTCATTGTGACCCACTGATTTGTGTGTCATTGTGACCTATTGATTCGTGGGTCGTTGTGACCTACTAATTTGTGGGTTGTTGTGACCTACTGATTCATGGGTCGTTGTAACCTACTGATTCGTGGGTCGTTGTGACCTAATAATTTGTGTGTCCTTAAAATCTACTAATTTGAGGGTTGTTTGTAACCTACTAATTTGTGGACCGTTGAACTATTAAATTCGTAATTTTTATTTTATCAATATAATAAATATACATCTATATACTTTATTAAAACAAAAAACACTAATTCTTGATGTGCCACCCCACGTTTTTTCTCTAATTAAACTTTTTATTAAATCACGAATTAAGCTAATAAATTCTTTTTTTACTAAATCATAATCAGAATCTTTGATTATTTTGTAAAATAAAAATCAAGACTCCATATTTTTATCGGATTAAATTTTTTTACTAAATCTCGAATTAAGTCAATAACTTTTTTTTACTAAACCTTAATTATTTTGTAAAATATGAATTTTATTATCCCACATCGGTTATCAGAGAAGGATGACACTTTGACAACATATATAAATAGACCTCAAATGTTTGAAGATTATACAAATCATACATTTTCAGACCTTTTGGTCAGAATCAAGTATAATACTTATTATACCGGATTAGCATTTGTATGTGGAGTGGATTGTTGTGACCCACTAATTCGTAGGTCCTTTTGATCTAATGATTTTTGAGTCGTTTTGATCTAATGATTTTTGGGTCGTTTTGACCTACAGATTTTTGGATCATTTTGACCTATAGATTTTTGGGTCGTTGTGACCCACTGATTTGTGGGTCGTTGTGACCCATTGATTTGTGGGTCGTTGTGAACCAATATGTTGTGGGCCGTTATGACCCACTGATTTGTGTGTCATTGTGACCCACTGATTTGTGTGTCATTGTGACCTATTGATTCGTGGGTCGTTGTGAACTACTAATTTATGGGTTGTTGTAACCTATTGATTCATGGGTCGTTGTAATTTACTGATTCGTGGGTCGTTGTGACCTAATAATTTATGGGTCCTTGTGACCTACTAATTTGTGGGTCCTTAAGATCTACTGATTTGTGGGTTGTTTGTGACCTACTAATTTGTGGACCGTTGAACTATTAAATTCGTAATTCTTATTTTATCAATATTATAAATATACATCTATATACTTTTCTAAAACAAAAAACACTAATTCTTGACGTGCCACCCCACGTTTTTTCTCTAATTAAACTTTTTATTAAATCACGAATTAAGCTAATAAATCCTTTTTTTACTAAATCATAATCAAAATCTTTGATTATTTTGTAAAATAAAAATTAAGACTCCATATTTTTATTGGATTAAATTTTTTTACTAAATCTCGAATTAAGCAAATAACTTTTTTTACTAAACCTTAATTATTTTGTAAAATATGAATTTTGTTATCCCACATCGGTTATCAGAGAAGGATGACACTTTGACAACATGTATAAATAGACCTCAAATGTTTGAAGATTATACAAATCATACATTTTCGGACCTTTTGGTCAGAATCAAGTATAATACTTATTATACTGGATTAGCATTTGTATGTGGAGTGGATTGTTGTGACCTACTAATTCGTAGGTCCTTTTGATCTAATGATTTTTGGGTTGTTTTGATCTAATGATTTTTTGGTCGTTTTGATCTAATGATTTTTGGATCATTTTGATTTAATGATTTTTGGATCGTTTTGACCTAATGATTTGTGGATCGTTGTGACCCACTGATTTGTGGGTCGTTGTGACCCACTGATTTGTGGGTCGTTGTGACCCACTGATTTGTGGGTCGTTGTGACCCAATATGTTGTGGGTCGTTATGACCCACTGATTTCCGTGTCATTGTGACCCACTGATTTGTGTGTCATTGTGACCTATTGATTCATGGGTCGTTGTTACCTACTAATTTGTGGGTTGTTGTGACCTACTGATTCATGGGTCGTTGTAACCTACTGATTCGTGGGTCGTTGTGACCTAATAATTTGTGGGTCCTTAAAATCTACTTATTGTGGGTTGTTTGTAACCTACTAATTTGTGGACCGTTGAACTATTAAATTCGTAATTCTTATTTTATCAATATAATAAATATACATCTATATACTTTACTAAAACAAAAAACACTAATTCTTGACGTGCCACCCCACGTTTTTTCTCTAATTAAATTTTTTATTAAATCACGAATTAAGCTAATAAATCCTTTTTTTTACTAATGCTGATTTGGCGCTCCACATTTTTATCGGATGAAATCTTTTACTAAATCATGAATTAAACCAATAACTTTTTTTTACTAAATCTTAATTATTTTATATAATATGAATTTTGTTGTCCCACATCGGTTATCAAAGAAGAATGACACTTTGACAACATGTATAAATAGACCTACAAGGTTTGGAGATTATACAAATCATACATTTCTAGACCTTTTGAGTCGTTGTAACATACTGATTTTTGGATCGTTGTAACCTACTGATTTATAGTTCGTCTTGACCTAATGATTTGTGGATCGATTTGATCTAATAATTTGTGGGTCGTTGTGACGCACTGATTTGTGGGTCGTTGTGACCTATGAATTTGTGGGTCGTTGTGACCTATGAATTTGAGGGTAGTTGTGACCTATGAATTTGTGGGTCGTTGTGACCTATTGATTCGTGGGTTGTTGTGGCCTATTGATTCGTGGGTTGTTGTGGCCTATTGATTTGTGGGTAGTTGTGACCTACTGATTCGTGGGTCATTGTGACCTACTGATTCGTGGGTCAGTGTAACCTACTGATTTGTGGTCGTTTGTGACCTACTAATTTGTGGATCGTTGAACTATTAAATTCGTAATTCTTATTTTATCAATATACTAAATATACATCAATATAATTTATTAAAACAAAAGACAATAATTCTGACGTGGCGCCCCACGTTTTTTCTCGGATTAAAATTTTTACTAAATCACGAATTAAGCTAATAAATCCTTTTTTTTACTAAACCATAATTATTTTGTAAATATAAATTTTGTTATCCCACATCGGTTATTAGAGAAATATGATAGTTTGACAACATTTATAAATAGACCTATAAGGTTTGAAGATTATACAAAGCATACATTTCTGGACCTTTTGGTCAGAATCAAGTATAATACTTATTCATACCGGATTAGTATTTGAATGTGGATTGTTGTTACCTACTAATCCGTATGTCATTTTAACCTAATGATTTGTGGGTCGTTTTAATCTAATACCTTGTGGGTCGTTGTGACCTATTGATGCTTGTGTCCTTGTGACCTAATGATTTGTCGGTCCTTGTGATCTAATGATTTGTGGGTCCTTGTGACCTATTAATTTGTGGGTTGTTGTAACCTATTAATTTGTGTATCGTTTGTGACCTATTGATATATGGGTCGTTTGTGACCTACTGAGCTACTGATTTTTGAATCTTTGTGACCTACTTATTTGTGGGTCGTTGTGACCTACTGATTTGTAAGTCGTTATGAATTGTGATCTACTAATTTGTGGGGTCATTGTGATCTACTAATTTTCGTTGTGACCTACTGATTTGTGGTTCGTTTGTGACCTACTGATTTGTGGTTTGTTTGTGACCTACTGATTTGTGGGTCGTTTGTGACCTACTGATTTGTGGGTCGTTTGTGACCTACTGATTTGTGGGTCGTTTGTGACCTACTAATTTGTGGACCGTTGAACTATTAAATTCGTAACTTTTATTTTATCAATATACTAATTATACATATATATTCTATATACTTTACTAAAACAAAAGACATTAATTCTGACGTGGTGCCCCCACGTTTTTTCTCGGATTAAACTTTTTACTAAATCACGAATTAAGCTAATAAATCTTTTTTTAATTAAACCATAGTTATTTTGTAAAATATGATTTTTGTTCTTTCACATCGATTATGAGGAAAGGATGACACTTCGAAAACATGTATAAATAGATGTAGAGTGTTTGAGGCTTATAAAATTCATACATTTCTGAACCTTTTGGTCAGAATCAAATATAATACTTAATCATATCGGATTAGTATTTGTATGTAATCATTGTGACCTACTAATTTTTTTGTCGTTTTGACCTAATGATTTTTGGATCGTTGTGCTCTTGTGGGTCTTTGTGATCTACTAATTTGTGGGTCCTTGTAACCTACTGATTTCTGGACCGTTGAACTATTAAATTCGTAATTCTTATTTTATCAATATACTAAATATACATCTATATTCTGCATATTTTACTAAAACATACGAAACTAATGCTGACGTGGCGCTCCTATGTTTTTTTTCGGATTAAATTTTTTACTAAATCACAAATTAAGCCAATTAATCTTTTTTTACTAATTGAATTCGTATCAGATTATGGTATTTTTATATTATATGATTATTATTTTTCTGTAAATTATTATTTATTAAATAATAAATTAGATTTAAATTTTTTTTTATTAGTATAAAACTTATTAATGATCAACACATGGGTTACGTGGTCTCATTTACTATGTAACACTTGACGCGTTATTTATACGAGCTCATAACATATAACTAATAAAGTTAACAACATATAATATAGTAAAAAAATGTAATATGATAAGCTATTTTAGTAACAAACCCGCACAAGGTGCGGGATATACACTAGGGAGGATATACCACGTTGCACCTGGGTCTGGAGAGAGGTACTACTTGAGGGTTTTGCTGAATCATATTAAGGGTCCTACATGCTACGAGGAAATTCGGACAATCAACGGTACACTATATGCCACATTTAGGGAAGCATGTTATGTTATGGGGTTGTTGGATGACGACCGGGAATACATTGATGGTATAAAAGAAAAGTTTTTGGGGAACTGCTGGTTATCTTCAAAATTTATTCGTCATGTTGTATCTCTCAGGTAGCATGTCGTCGCCTCATCTGGTTTGGGCCGAAGTATGGAAGTACTTATCTGATGATATTCTTGCACGACAGAGAAGGGTGTTGCGTAATAATGGTATGCTTTCTTTCATGTATATGAATTTAATTCGAGTTTTGCATTATTTTTTCCATTTGTTTAGTATATTTTGTACTAGGTAAGTAAACATGTTTAACTTGGTTTATTTGTACGTAGATTTGCAGTTAGATGATGACGTGCTGCAAAATTACGCCTTGGTTGAGATAGAGAAACTTTTACAGAGGAACGGCGGCAGTTTGAAGACGAATAAGTCTATGCCTTATCGTGACGAAGCCTTGATTATGAAGCAGCATAATAGACTAATTCAAGATGAACTAAACTATGATCGATCCCAGTTATCTTTGGACCATGACAGATTGGTTTCTAGTTTCACCGACGAGTAGAGGGGAGTGTATGATCAGATTATGTGTGCTGTGTCCGCTGATAAGGGGGGGGTTTCTTTATGGATACGGTGGAACAGGAAAGACTTTTATATGGAGATCCCTTTCGGCTGGTTTGAGGAGTAAAGGTGAGATCGTTCTAACAGTTGCTTCGAGTGGTAATGCAGCTCTCTTGCTTCCAGGCGGTAGAACCGCTCATTCGAGGTTTGACATCCCAATAAATGTTGACGAAAGTTCAACATGCAACATTCGTGCAGGTATAAACCTTATTATTCAATTATTAAAACTTCTTTTTTAATATATTGTTCATATTACACTGAACAATATATTAATGTTTTAATCTTATATGTTTAGGTACGGATCTGGCTGAGTTAGTGTCAAAGACAAAGCTGGTAATATGGGATGAAGCACCCATGGTTAACAAATGTTATTTTGAAGCGCTCGATAGAAGTTTAAGGGACGTCATGCGATCTTATAATCCAGACTGCTCACTTCTCCCGTTTGGTGGTAACGTTGTCGTTTTTTGTGGTGATTTTAGACAAATATTGCATGTTGTAAGTTATTGAAGTAGACATGATATTGTCTTTGCTGCAATCAATGCGTCATATTTGTGGGATCACTGCACGGTGCTTAAATTAACTCAAAACATGAGGGTTATACGTGGAGTTACTGAATTAGAAGCTCGAAAGGCTAAGGAGTTTTCAGATTGGATATTGGGCATTGGAGATGGCACGGAAGGTGAAAGTGTTAATGGAGAAGCTCAGATTACCATCCCCGAAGATCTCCTACTTGCATCTACAGGTGACCCGATTGCAACTATTGTTGACCATGTATATCCTTTGAGTTACAATATTCAGGATCCACTGAGCTACTTTCAACAAAGAGCTATTCTCGCCCCTACCAATGAGATTGTTGAGAAGGTTAATGACTATATTCTATCATTGATACCTGGAGGCGTGACAGAGTACTTGAGTTCGGATAGTATATATCCAAGTGAAGGTTCTATTGTTGATGGTTTCTACTCGAGCGAGTTCTTGAACTACATCAAGTGTTCTGGGTTTCCGAACCATGTCTTGAGACTGAAAGTTGGAATTCCAATTATGTTGATGAGAAACATTGATCAGTCTGCAGGGTTGTGTAACGGAACCAGACTGATAGTTAGGAGACTTGGAAAACAAATCATCGAGGCAGAAATAATATCTGGGAACAATATAGGTCATAAGGTCTTCATTCCGCGAACAATTCTTACACCCACAGACTTGAAAATTCCTGTTAAATTTCCAAGGAGACAGTTCCCAGTTATGGTATGTTTTGCTATGACTATAAATAAAAGTCAAGGTCAGTCCCTTGCACAGGTTGGAATATATTTGCCTAGACCGGTCTTCAGTCACGGCCAATTATATGTCGCTATCTCAAGAGTGACGAGCAGGGATGGATTAAGGATTATGATATGTGACCCTAAGGGCAAGGTTCAAATACTAAAACTAATGTTGTATTTGACGAAGTTTTTCGCAACATAATTTAAGGTACGTTAGAATTTCTTCTTCATTTTATTTCGTTTTCAATCAATAATATCAAGCGATCATAACCCGTCCTTGAGCTTACACTTATATAAAGTTTATCTTCTTCTCCTTTTCAGGATCGGACTGTCGCGCATGTGCTCGAGGTTTCACGTCAAAGGTTATCATCGTGATTTCAATTGTATTAAATGTACACAAATTTAACTGTTTTTTGACATTGTGATTTTTATAATACAGAGATAGTGGACACTCTTGGCTTGGTATGCCCCGAACTGGGTCAACAACTATGTTGTTATTATTTTTCTTATATGCGTATACTATTTAACATAAACATTCGTAATCAAATCAACAAAATATAATAAGAAAAATAAATCTATAAAAAATTACTCATACAAAAAAAACTGTAAGAAATATATTTTCAAATACCCGTGCACGGCACGGGCGCTAAACTAGTTTTATTATAATTTTAAAATTCTTGAATCTTAATAAAATTTTAAAAATTGTTTTTAATTTAATTTTTTTATATATTTTTAAAATCAAAAGTAAAAAGTAAAAACTATTTTAATTCAAAAATAAAAAATATCTTTATTTCAAAAAATAAAAAAATATATATAAAAACTATTTTTATTATACATTTATTAATTTAAATTTAATAAGGTCATAATTTATTTTAAATTTACATTTTTGATTTTTTATTCTTTTATAATAAATTTTTAATGTAATATTTTAAGAATGAATATAAAGAGGAATAAAATAGAACACGTACCAAAAGAAATTTTAAAATTTAGTGCCACTCTATAACGTGTTACAACACAATAGTTTATGATCAAAATTAATTTATTTTCATATTTTATCAACTAAGATTCATATTTAGAAATGCGTAATTTAAAAGTCCATAAATCCGTATTAAAACTATAATTCATATCCGAAGAGACGCAGACAGATGCAGTCGTTTGAGTGTAGTTGATATCAATATATCATAAATTCATAATCGTGGAAAAGTTGAAAACCTGACGAAATCCAACAGCATATATTCTTAAAAAAAAAAGTTTTTCCTTGAAAAAAGAAATATAAATGAAGCAATATAAATTACAGATGCAATGGAACTAACAATGATACAAATGCCTAGTTTGCCAAACTCCTTAACATCTCAACACATTCAACAATTGGGAAAAATGAAGCAAGTCTGAATACCAAAATGCTCATTGATATTTTACGCCCATCTTACAATGGCAGAGCCCCAAGTAAGGCCAGCCCCAAATCCCGAGGTTGCAATCATGTGTCCCGGTTGTACTTTTCCGCTTCGTACAGCTTCGTCCAACGCCAGTGGAATGGACGCTGCACTCGTGTTCCCGTAGTTCGCTATGTTTGATATTATGCGTTCTGGGGGCATTTCGAACCGTGTAGCCACTGCATCTATGATCCTCTGATTTGCCTGCAAAATTCACCATATGACTCAAAGTCATAAATCACACAAAACTCTGAACCACCCAAAGCAATTAACAATGTAAACTGACAAGGGCATGACTGTTTCATAATTGTTCATATATATCATTAAAGTATTTCATTGCTCCACAATAATATAATTGTTTCAGAAGACTTACCTGGTGGAGTAGTAACCAGTCAATGTCGGATGCATTAAGGCCAGCCTTTTCAAGTGCAACCTCGAGAGAGTGGGGCACACTTCGTACAGCAAAGCGAAACACCTCCTTACCGTTCATCTGGATACAGGAGAAACTTGGATGTGCAGAGGGGAAACCTGGGGGAAAGCTACTAGCTGTATCTACTGCACCATTTGTTTCATCATATCTCATTGATGCATTTAAGTGTCTGCGTATCAGTGAAAAGTGCAAATGAGGGCCCTTGTGTCAAGTTAAACTCAACACTGCACTTGATTTGAACATATATCATACCTTACCTTATCCCTTCACCATCACTATGCATGTCAAAAGCAAATAAGCCATCGTCTGCAATGTCACATGCCTGCAAATCATATAAGATCACAAGCACAAAATATTGTTCAGTAACTTTTTGATGCCTTCAGAAAAAATCAGACAAAGTTTAATGGAGTTATTAAACTAAATTTGCTTAATGGCGAAATCCAGAAAGGTGGCTAGGGTAGCAAACATGAGGAGAGATCATTTTTAGACATGACCATATGTTTGATCTAGAGAATACCGGTGCCACTTTCCATAACTAAAATTTTACAAAGAACACAAATGACTTCATAATATTACATGAAAAGAAAAGCTAATATTCATTTAGGGTATGCTATAAGGTTAAGGATAGCTGAGGACACATTCATTCACTCATTCAAAGGCTAAACTTACAGAAGGACAAACTTTGGACAACGCCGGTAAAAGGAACCTGAAGAGGATACAATAAAGGTAAAACGGGAACTTTAACAGAAGCAAAAAAACTTCAATATGAGATACAAGCTACTGATTTGGGTAATAATTACTTGCAGAGTGCGATAATCAAACAAGTGTTTAAGAAGCTGATTACAGTTAGAATTGGTACATCGGAGAAAAAGCCTACAACAGATACCAACATACAAAAAATATTCATTAGTTCACGGTCTTTGGAAAGGAAGGGGGTAGGGTAGGAAGAGTACGTGGGTAAAGTGGATTAGAGAACCTTAATGCAATCAATCATAAATCAACATCAGTTTTATTGTACACTCCAGAAGAGGAGCGAGTAGGTGCATAGTGAAGGCTAGCGGAAAATATTGAGCAAAAACTAGATAGGGTAAAATAGTAAACAAATAGAACTGGAGATGTCAAGAACCAGAGATGTTTAGCATTATATAGGTTAAAAAACCTTTATGCAATTAATCATAATTCATAAATCAATATAGATCAGTATACATAAACTAAAACGAAAGCAATTTCCACATTTTTTTAGCTAAAACTTACATCCAACAATTTACATGTTAATTGAAGCAATACCTAAACTCACTCTACCAACATCACCTTTACCATTACTCGTTCTAAATTTAAGCTTATTCTAAATATAGAATTACCTCGGCTTAACGGTATGGGATCCCGTGGAGTTCAATTATAACTCTTTAGGTGAAGTTGAAAGGATCTCAAGAACGAACAATTATCTTGATGGAGATACCTTTCATTCTTTTTAAGGATAGTGGGTATTACTATAAACTTTATCTTAGTGTTTTATGAACTCTAGGTGGAGTAACCCACCAAATCAAAACTGTGTCTCAACCATGTAAGTACTGTACTCTTTTAATTAGGGGTGGGCATTAATCCCAGTTAATCCCAACCCGTGCCGGTCCCGTCCCGATACCGCCGGGATTTGAAAAATAAATGTGTATCCCGTCACGTGAAAAATTTGCGGGACGGGATGCGAACCGGAAACTTCTCATCCCGGTTAATCCGTGCCGCATATATAAAAATAATTTTTTTATATTTTTAAAAATATTATATAGATAAATAATAATATAAATTATTATTTTATATTGATAAGAATTATAAAAGTAATAAAATACTAAAAGATAACCTTCTTTTACCTGTTGTGATTCACAACATGTAAAATAATGTTATTTTTTATAAACAAATCATTAATGTAATGCAGTGCTAGGTTTTTGAATGTGAATCGGTAGGAGACACTTTGGTATAACTTGTATTCGTTTAGAATATACTAACTAATAATGTAGACCTCTTGAATCGGTAATTCAGTATCATTTGTGTCTTTTAACATAGAGAAAACGGGTACATATGTGGAATATAATCGGTGCATAATTCTTGCGGATTAGGCCCGTCCCGTCCCACGTGGGACAGGGCCCACGTGGGATGACGGAAAAAAGTTGTAAATCCCGTCCCATGCCCAGTCCTACTTTTAATCAATATTCTTTTCATCACCTTGCCTATTTATTAGAAAACTCAACGTCCCATGCCCAGTCCTATTTTTTCTTTACATGCCTATTTCACTTCAAAATAAAGGAGACGAGAATAGATAGAAAGAAAAAAAACGAAAAAAAAAAAAGAGCAAGCGATAGCATTGACATTAGCGAAATTTTAAAATATAAACCTAACACAGTACGAGCAGCATGCATGTTCCCCTATCAGTCCAGTAAATGTATAGCATGATAGAGCATCAGCAGCAGTTACTAAAACATAATGGAAACTCCTATTATACTCTTTTAATTAATATTCTTTTTCAGCACCTTGCTAATTTATTAGAAACCTAATCTTCCTAGTATAAATCATAAAACAGTGTACAAACTAATACTAATAGGTGGTAGCTACTGTAAGACATGATTACATGCCTATTTCACTTAAGAATGAAGGGGACAATGATAGAAGTGAAATAAAAAAACAAAGGCGCGAGTAAATAACATTGACGATTTGACGGTAGCAAAAGTTCAAAGCATAAACCTGCACTAACACAGCACCAGCAGCGTCTCCGAAGAGAATGCATGTCCCCCTATCAGTCCAGTCAACATAGCGAGACAGAGCATCAGCAGCAATTACTAAAACATTGTTGAACCCACCTCCTATCGTTGACAAAGAAAAGACATCAGAATGGAATGGAAAGGAAGAGACATTTCAAGCTTAATAAAAGCAAGGAAACAAAGTCATTACCCCTTATATGACAGCCTGCTGACACTAAACCCAGTACGAACCCACTACACGCAGCTGTGATATCATATGACAGTGGATTATTGCTGCAACCTAGTGCTCTCTGAATCTGGTTAAAGAATATATTAAGATAATTTAATTAAACAAAACAATTTACATAAAATACAAGAAAATGCATCATTAGTTAGACTAAGTATACTAACCATATTACATACCGAAAAGAAAACAGTTGAACTCAAAAAATAAAGAACAATTACTATGTAAGCTGACAATTTAGATCCATTTTGAGCCATGCAGGCAGCATAGCATACTCAACTAAACTGTTATTTTTGTAAAACATATGATACATTCATAGTATATATAATCGAAACAATTTGATCTTAAACATCTTGTTGTAGTTTAATTTTCAATTAATGAAATTGGTTCATTCAACTTGGACAAGAAAAGTCCATGTTGAAAAAGTTTTCAAATAGAATATTTATTATCACTATTCTAAATTCCACCTATGCTAGTACCTGAGGTGCACTGCCAAATAGATCCTCTGGGGTTGAGGTGCACAACAAAATCAGGTCAATTTCATCAGGGTCAACTTGTGCCATCTGAAGAGCATTTTTTGCAGCTTCCACTGCCAAAGTTGTCAAGCTTTCTTTATCTGTAATTCAAGGGGAAACAAAAGAGAAGACATAAATTCATATTACTCATATATAATTGAGACTACAGGTTAGACCAAAATTTATAGTTTAACGTGATTGAGAATAGGCTGGATGACACAAAAGAGAGAAGCAAGGCACATTATAAAAGGCATGTTACAGGTGAATTCGGCACCCGTGGAAATAGTGCACAAAAAATTGAATTTCCTAAATCCCAAAACTAGGCAAGTAACTGGAGATAGAGAGGAGGGACATGATAATAAGATTACAAACATACTCTCTAAGACAAAAAAATGCCATCATCCTCTAAATTCAGCATGGTTTTCTTTTACAAGAATTATTTATACAAACTCATGTACTGGGTCAGTCATCACACTGAAGTTAGTATTAATGAAGCTTAGAAGTCCAAAACCTTCCACATGAAAAATTCCAAGCAATTTACCAATGCCCTATATATTCTAAAACCGTCTAATGAAAATCACATGCTCTAAACATGATATCCAGGTAGTAATCCACAGTCCAAGTACAACAAAAACTTGCTATACAACAGAAGCTTAGGTTCCCAAGCTTTCACTTTCTATTAAACTTACTGACATAACCTTAAATGGAAAGTATTACTGACCTGAAAGTACACGTCTAGACCGAATGCCGGTCCGGGTTGCTATCCACTCATCAGAAGTGTCTACACCCATCTTTTTAAGGTCATCGTTGAAAATTTGCAACGTAGGCACAGCTGAGCCACAACCAACTAGCTTACAACCTCTGTTAACAAACCTACAAAAATGAAGGCAAAATACTCCATTTTCAGCTGGATGTGCATTTCAAAAGTTCATAATCCAGTTAATCCTACATCAACTGAATCACAAAGAGAAACACAAGGGATAGAAAGAAGCAAAAGCAAAGTTGTAGGTAAAACCTTCGAAGTATTTCATTTTTTTTCTGGCTAACAAAATATAAAGATATTCTACTAAAATTTCCTAAGAAGATATTCTAGGCTATTAACTACATTTTTAGTATTTCTATAAGCATAGATCTTATATTTCAAGTTCAGATAGTCTTTGATGTGGAGTCACTCATATGTTTCCTTTTTTTGTAGTCACATCCCGTAACTGTACTAGTCATATTTTAAACAACATTAGTATAATAAAACAAAATGAAGCATCATTTCCGTGGATCCTCCCTCATTGTATCAGAGCTGTAGCTGCTCAAATCCTTCTTTATTTTCCCTTTGTTTGATCTCACAAAAAAGGTAGCAACTCACTGTTATTGGTGTTCTTCTAGCCTATCTTTCTAAGCAGCTTCCTACTTTTCTTGTTTGAATTTAACAACGGTAATTTTTTCGTACGTAGTAATTCATTTATTGTTCGACACTGCTACTGACATGGATGAATTCGAAATTTCTTAAACTCTCTTGAGAAACAATCAATGGGTAACTATTCTAGTCCATGCTTCTAATCAATTTCAATCCACAAAATGACAGACTCAGATGCTACTGACCATATCACCAACTCCTCATGGTAGTTCTGTACTTAGCAGCTATTCCCAAAAACAAGAAAAATGTTCCTGCATACAGTTCTTTAGCCACTGTTAAGTCTGTTATTGGCCAATGGAACATGCCTATCAATAAACGTACGCAAGCCTCCATCCGGCCAAACACCCTTTTCATGCCTGTCTAAAGGACCCGATGGACAGCTGGACCTGTACCCTTTAAAAGTATTTGAAAAAGTAGAATACAAGCCGACAAGCAAAAGGCAAGCAGCTTCTGATTTCTTGGCCTAATTAATATCCTACGGAACATTGCTTGGAGACTAATCATAAAAGTTAAGAACAAAGCAATTGCACATCAACAACACCCAAAAAAAGGTGGAAAATATCAAGAACTCAGATTTTTAACATAAGACACCAGATAATACAAAACATCATGGAATACACAGGAGGGGATATTTACTTTGACATGTGCTGAGACTTGCAAGAGAAGTTGGTGGATGTCTGGGTGGTGAGCTGTGGCGAGAGACGCGATGAGAGAGAGGCAGACTGGCGAAGCGAAGTGGTGAGAGAGAGGCGTACAG
The DNA here is from genome assembly GCA_033239125.1 of Fagopyrum homotropicum. Classification (NCBI taxonomy): domain Eukaryota; kingdom Viridiplantae; phylum Streptophyta; class Magnoliopsida; order Caryophyllales; family Polygonaceae; genus Fagopyrum; species Fagopyrum homotropicum. The sequence continues at coordinate 20,575,839 of BSWB01000006.1, forward strand.
ATGGAGGTGGAGGAGCGCAGGGACGGTGGAGTGCATTAGAGGCAGAGGTGAACCTGTAAAGAAGAGGAAAAACACATGAGTGATTAAGGGTAAGCATTCTCATACATCTGATAAATAATTCAACTGTTCCTACGAATCACAATTTAAATCCAAACAGGGTAGGCACAAACATCTGACACAAATTACCTGGATTGGGTCGGATAAGTTAGCCGACTATCTACAATCCAAGTTCAAAGAATGTTCATCTTTAATTAGTACTAATGTTTATATATCGCATGCATGATACATTGATGATCAAGACCAACGGCATTGATTTTTTAGCAACAAAGATCACAAATGAAATAAAAATCACGATCTGAATCTGGTCGGTCTGGTTTTCCAACACAAACTACCAGGATCTGATATTTAAAAATCCTTCATCAAGGTGGTGATCTCAATTAACAAAGAAAAATGGGTGGAAAAAAGAATCACAAACATGATGTCTAGACTCTAAAAAAAGTCCATCCTGCATGAATCCTAGTAATGCAACAAAGTAAACTCACTCTTCAGAGGGCAACTAAACTTGTATGCGGCCAACTCCTACCTTCACCAGAGTTCAAAGGATGAAGCATAGATTTATATCGACTTACAAGGAACATATAGCTAAAAAGTAGGGTATGCAAGATGAACCCTTAACCAAACCAAAAATAAACTGAATCAGATCAGAACAAGCAGTTTGGATATGAAAAAACTCGAGAGTCAAAATGAGAGCACAAACCTACGCTGTTCTGGGTCAACTTAAACACAAAATAATTTACCAAACAACGGAGGTACGCAGGCAGCATAAATAGCTAAACAGCATCAGATCAAAACAAGCAGTAGCTGATGCAATTATCATAGCACAATTTGAGCTCAGAAAGGATTAACCCTTGCACAAGTTAAAGCATAAGCGCAATCCAAGTTCCCAACCAAACACGAAACGGAAGAAAGGTATTGCAAAACGAGCAACAGTGGAGATTTAGAACAGCAACTGTGACATTGACTTAGCAAACACAAAAAGTGGTCCGGCACCAAGTCAACAATTGGTAATCCCACACCATAATTGAAAGCTTGGCACTTAAACCAGACAGAGAACTCAAATGGTAACAGACAGCTTTGCAGGATCGGCAAAATTTGATTAATGAAAATTTTCGATAATACCGATGAATTGGGTAGGGATCTTACCGGAGCTTACCGATTTCGAGCGGTGGTTTCTGCGAGCGGTAAGTGCAGCCTGGAGGAGCGTCAGATCTGATGAGGTTGCTGGCCATGAGTCGGCGACTTTGGTGGTCTGGTGAATGCGGAGCTGCAGAGGAGACGTGAGCGGTGGATGTGGTTGAGCGAACAATAGAATGGTTTCTCACTTGTCGAGTGCTCAACTTCCTCACCAGACTTCTAAATGCGAGTGATATCCCAATATTTTCCACAAATGTAAAAATGGTGCCACAGCTTTCTCAAAAATTCAATGATGCTTCTATATTTCTAGTAAATTTTAAGTAGAGATCAAAAATTTTCAGAATCCGAAAAATGTCTCTATTCATGCTGAGAGGGATTGAATTCTTACTTCACATTCTACAACTTCTTATGATTAGCAACGTATAGTCATACACAGATTGAATTAACAATGTCATTCATGGGTCCGTTCGATGGTGCTTTTCACGAAATTATTGAGAAGGCTATTGTACTCACATTATTTTTTGGGATTATTTTTTTTCAAATTAAAGTAACAACTACACATAGATTATCATATTATTAAGAGATTAATAATCCCTCAAAATAATGATGTCGAACGGGGCAAATACTATCACATAACTAAAAATAAATAAAGTCATGTCATTAGTCTAATCACAAATTAGTGATAGTAATTTTCCTTCCTATTGGATTTTTCAAGTTTATTCTTAATATCCTCATGGTTTAATTTGCTTCTCATCTATACCCTCACTTAATATATTTTTATTAAATTTCTATTATAAAACAATACAAAATTAAAACTAATTTATGGATTAAAAACTTTTTAAAAAATCTAAAATTTATTCTTCTCCAAAACATTTTTTAAGAAAACCTATCACCTGTTATTAAAAAAAAGACACAAGATAATAGTAAAAATTAATTTTAGAATAAAAACCTAAAATCAATTCTTTCTCAACGCACTTTATATGTATCTCTATGACCACCTTTAATGGCAGATTTGTGGAATTGAGGAAGCATTTTCAGAGTTATCGGGGAAGCCAAGCCCTGAGAGCTTAATCCGAATAATAAGTTCAGATCTAACATAAGAGTTTATTTACATCAACTAATTCGTATAATATGAACGCGTTAAAATACAGCGTAATGACGCGTGTTGTGTGTTCATCTATTGCATGTTGTGTTCATGGTCAATTCGTGTTGATTACCAAATTCAAACAATGGCTCGTGTTATTTGTTCATCCATACGAATGTTCATCTTTGTATATTCATGCCCGTGTGTCTATTTGAATGTCTATTCTTTAACGGATCGTGTAGCGAAGCACATGAACGTTATGGTTCATTGTCTAATGAACGCGTGAAAATATAGTATAATGGCTGGCTCAGGTTGTTTGTTCATTGCATTTTGTGTTCATCAACACATTCTTCATATTGCAACTCAAAATGAACCAAGACAGTGAAAATGTATCTAACAAAGCACACTTACACGACTTGCTAAATTAGCTCCAATGACACGACTAATAACAAGCAATTTTTATGAATCTTACGACACATCTAGCAAATATCAGTATATATCACCTGGAAGACTGGAACAACATTTCTATAAATGAAGTTACATCAATAAATTAGGTTACAAAGAAGGTCCCGTCCACCATGGTTACCAAACCGTCATCATGAATTCCACGGAATTTTGCCACGAACTGGGAACAAAAACATGTGCTCGTTAATGTAATATACATCTGTGATAAAAGAGGGATACTTGCTACGATGTGTGATTCTTGGCCGTTCTTGATTGACAACAAGGTGCACTGTTATATGCTTGCTCTGACTCGCACACTCAAATCACCAGTCGTCATCAAGGTTAGCACGGTGGAAGCAGAGGACTGTGCATACGAAAATGAAGAAAGCTGTGAAGTCCATGAACATGGCTCCAGTCTCAATCATATTGGCATGCCTAAGGATCACTGGGATCGCTATGCTCCCTACTGCTGATGCTCCTGTTAAGAACTTTGCAGCGTCGATCCATCTGCAACAGAGGACAAACGTTGGTTATTATATAAAGAGTTGTGTGGTCAGTCAATATGCTATGATTATGCAGACAAGAAAGTTATCTTATATATTAGTTATACAATATTATCAAGAAGAAAGAGTATAACAAATGTGGTTACTTAGATAATTACAAAGGTGACCCAGAAATTCATTCACATATCATCTGTTCTCATAAGGTTCATTCTTCACAACATCATGACAGGGCAGGATATTGTTGAACATCATGAAAGATCAAGGATGCCCCTTTGTCAGTTTTCACTGCATAGTTTGTTATGTGGATAGAAAATGCTATCACAAGTTTGTTGCAAAATACTCGGATTCTTCACAACATCATGACAGGGCAGGATATTCCTAATGCTTCGTGTTCTAAGAGACTGCTACAAGGTGAAGAAGTTATGGTCATTCTGTTCCTCTTAGCACATACCTATGCTTATACTATGATGGATGAAAGACAAACACAATCTCAAAACTTGGTGACATCACAAAGCGAGATGGCTGTAAGCCTAGAAGAGACACTTGGTCCTCCCATATCGTAAGCCACCTGCATTGACTATGGCAACCCCCTCAGATCCTAACCGTCAAAGGTCTGGATCTTTCCGATTTGAACTTAATCCTTCCAGGGACTTCTCAGTCATATATGCTAATATGTGTAACAAGCTAGCATGATTATTTTTGAGCTTGACAAAAACACAAACTCTATGACCATTAATGCCATGCTCATCAAACTCAGAGATGACTCAATGAAAATGGCGCGGAAATACCTTTGAAAGATATCAAATATTAAAGCTTCTTTTTCTGTGTTAGATCCAAAATCTACTTGACTCACTCGCATGACTTCTAGATTGATATCACATTCACATTTCACTATAATATAAACGTAAGATCAAATTTGCATGAGCTATGTGGAATATAAACTTCCATCAGAACTGAACCCTTATGAGTCGAATCACTAAAAAATCAGGATAAATTGTTTACTAAGCACAGTTTACTCACTTAGTATAGAGCAGAATCATAATTATCAATAGTAATAGTTTCATGAAGACAATATGCTTACCCCCCACCATCACGGCTCAGCAAAAATTGAGTGGAACCGCCACCAAAGAACATACACGGCATAGGAACCACAACGTACATGAGAGCTGAAAGGATAACATAACAATATTTATTGTAAAATCGAGGAAATCCTTAAGAGTTCTGTTTCAGAATAAATGTAGACACCTGATAACATTGGCCACCAGTTACTATATATTGCGCATGCCTGCCATGAAAACCAAATTCATGATTAACAAACACAAACAAAAAATAAAATGCAGTGAAACAAGATTAGCTCAAACATTGACCAAAATATCCAAAGATTGAGCTTTAAGTTCTAAATCCAAGCCTTCCATTGTAACTCATCAGGATGTGCACAAGATTGACATTCGGCACTCAAAAGCAAAGAAATAAGTGCATTGTTACAAAGAATTTGTGCTATCTATGGCACTAGACCAAACAGAATATCCCAGGGGCAAATGAGAGGCTTGTTCAAACCGTTCTCCACTTGCACCTTCAATTAACCTACTTGGCATTCGTTAAAAATTGAGCTTTGTACAATTCACTTTAAGAGCGTATTTAGCATGGGATAAAATGTCGGACTACTAGGTACTAAACAAACACCCAAACAGTTTCATTAAACACCTCTAGATATACATTCAAAAGTAAACAACACAGGCTCTCCCATAAAAGCATACCAGTATTTGCAGCAATATGCTGGATGAGAACATAAAAGCAAGCCCAGCAAGCCTGCATATTGTTTCACTTTGTGTTAGAACAATATAGTTCTCTTACAATAACATATACAGGAACACATTCACGATTGACCAACTTACACTGCCAAAAAGCAATCACCATGGCAAGATCCAGGTCCAGCACCACAAAAAGGCAGAACAAACAATTAGCAAGAGTAGAACCGAAACATAAGATTAAACTTCAGCTATCCAATCAACAAATGCAGTTTGGAAATCTTGTGCCAGTTAGTAGGGAAACCAGCAGATATCTTTTGAGCCTAAAGAATGCCAGGCATGCTTCCTCAAAAAAAATGAATTTGATGAGTTTCAGGAAGAATGATATTTCAGTTTTCAAATGAAACGAGTCAATCTAAAAAACCAACACCTTCATTTCACTGATCTTGCAATTGGTCATTCCACTACACCACCCTCTGTACCAAAGAATCGAATTGATAGTTCGCACGAGCTATAACCCTGACCCCTCGAAATTTCCATTTACTACATGAAACTATTCCAAATTCAAATTAGCCCTAAAATTCCCAGAGGATCGCACTTGTGGAGAATCGCTAGTGGACCGATCGATTAAATTTAAGGTAGTCGCAACGCAGATTGAAGAAATAAAAGAAGAATAGCGAGAAAGGTGTACCTTCAACCGTCATGGCCATGGCTATGGCTTCCAATTGAGCAAAATTCTGTTCAAGGGAAGGGAAAGGATTCGTGTGAAATAGGGGAAAGAAGCCTAAACGAGAAAAGAAAGTCGTTGGAACTTGCTCTACTGCCTGCCGATTGTAGTACTCGTGTAGTCGTATGTGTCTAAACGACGCGTTTGGTGCGATGAGTCTGGCGTCCGGTTCCACAAATTATAAGCCGGACGGGACGGGAATTACAATTTTTTTCCTCGTCTCATGTAGGCCCTGTCCCACATAGGACAGGACCAGACGTGCCTAATACTGCAAGAATTATGCAGTGATTATATTTGACATTTGTTCTTGTTTTTTCTCATGTTTAAAGACATAAATGATCAAAAAAATTCGATACTGAATTACCGATTCAAGAGGCCTACATTAGTGGTTAATACTTTCAAAACGAATACAAGTTACACCAAATTGTGTTTTACCGATTCACGTCCAAAAAATCTAACACTGCACTACTGTAATGATAACATTTTTTCTACATGTCAATCACAACATATAATTTAACAAAATATAACATTCTTCTAGTATTTTATAACTTTTATAATTTTCATCGATGAATTAGGAGGGTTTTAAGTCATTTGATGAATTTTAAATCAAGATTTTTCACACGCTCATCATTAATGGTATTTTTGTAAATTGACTTAAAATCTGGAAAATAAAAACCCTTACGTTCAAAATAGTCATCGGTGTTCATACTTTTATATGTCATTGTTCATGTTTTTATACATCGGTGTCCATAGTATTTTTATTCATCAACGTGCCATATCCTATCTGCAAGGGTCTCCTCACCGGAATTGAACCTATATGAGATATAGGACGAGATTAACCGGGATGAAAAGTTTTCGTACCCTAAATTTTTCAACAGACCGAGACTAACCGGATTTATGCCCACCTCCGCACGTCCTTGAACAAATTTGTACCGAAATTAATCACAATTTCATAAGAAAATCAAAATATCAACATTTTCATTGCTGGATTTCCAATTACAACTCAACCACATAACAAATTAAAACTACTCGGATCATCAACAATAGTTGCACTTTCACTTTCTGCTTCACGTACACAATGACACAATACTAGCAATTAACTTCTCTTCAGGGATGATTAATCACTAATTACATACATCGATAAACAAGAGTGTTTGATATATATTTGCAATGGATCAATATCGCGTACGACTTAACTCTTGAGAGCAACAGCAGATAGTATGATCAAGATCATGAGCAGAGCCACAGCTATAAACGACGCCACCACAGCTCCACTCGTTCTCTGACAGAAGCTGTCGAATTGCTGACAAATCGCAATCCAGTTCGCGTTCACGTTTCCTTTATGAGCCAAGTACACTATCGCTGCAGCTGACCCCGCAGCCGACATGGTCAAGGCTAGCACAACCTACAATTATAGATTGGATATAATTAGATAAGCTGTTAATTAATTAAAGTGATTATAAGTAAATAGGAAGTTAGGAGGTTAATTACAGCGTCGAAGGTGATTAGAAGAAGCCTGGGTGCCTTGACGAGAGGGCGAACAATGGTGACTATGGAGATCGGTAGTGACAGTACCAAGTATGCGCTGCTTATGGCGTTGGCTATCACAAAGTAGGTGAAAGTGGGGAGGTCATTGTACTGAGCTTGGAACTGGAAGAACTGAGTGAAGAAAGGGAGAGTTTGATCGGTGGTTCCCATTGTAATAGTGGCAGCTAAAGCAGCAACCAAAGCAATCAGCCGAACAACAAAGTCCATAACTGAGACTCCTCTCTTCATCCCAACGGCGCCTTCCCTTTCAACGGGTTTGATCATCTGGTACGATCTCGCTTTCCCGCTTCCGATCAAGGGAGCCTCCATCACCGGCGTCTTACCCTTGCTAGTGCGTCGGTTCGGGCTCCGGCTCCTGTTGCTTGCCTCACCGAGCTCGATGTTGCCTGAGTGTCCGTCTTCCATTGATTGATTTCTCGTGTTGGTGTTTGAAAAAACAGATGTGGGCGAGAGGAAGGAAGATGTTGCAATGAAGAGAAGAAAGGCTAATGTTGAAGATTGAGATGAAGGGTTTAGGAGGATGTGAGTGGTTATATATGGTTTCAAGGTTTTTTTGGGTTTGGTTTGGTTTTTGTGTCTCTTACAGAGTGGAGTTGGTTATTTATTTTTATTTTTTTTTTTGCTTTTTTTGAGTTTGAAGATATGTTCTGGATTGAAAATTTGAAATGCAGTATTGTTGGATATTTATTTTTTATATAAAGAAAGGAGGTGGTTCTAAATATTAGACGACGTGTCATCTTGTAATCGAAAGTCTAAAAAAGAAGAACAGACGAATTAACCGTAAAAAAGTACCACAATAAATGAAAAAATAAACACACAAAAATACATCATATAAAACCCGAAAGCTAGAAGATTTCGGGAGATAACAGATATTCAGTATCAGAAAGCAACGAGCAAAAACGTTCATTTTCATACGACTACACGGTTAGAAGGTCTGATACCAACTTAGTTTTGGTTTAGAGTATGTTATTTGTATTAGGTACATGTTGTAGGAACTGTTGTGACTCCAGATTTTTTATTCTTTTTTAATGATTGTCAACAACTATTCTAAAATATCAGTCCCCTTTTGCCTTGCCCCCTAATTCTAAATATATCGAAAATAATGCTGTAATAGTTGATCCGGATTGAGTTTTGACCCCAAAAAATAATAAAGTTTTGTACCTGGAATTGTTTAGCTTTGGATTTATCATAAACAAATTACAAAGGTTACATATGAAATGCAAAGTAATGAAGAAGATTAGGTTGACCTGTTATGCATACACATGCTTGTGGCTTTTAGTGTTTAGTCGGAGAATGACCAGCTTTTGACCTAATTAGCATAACCAAATCATGTAATATAACTAGGATTGTATAAATAAAGTATAGACCCGGTCCTACGCGTGGGTATTTCTAAATTAAATAAATAAATATTTTTAGTTGATAATTCCGATAATAAATACTTTTTTTTAATTGTTTCAGTAAAAATAACCGATAATTGATTTTATTTTTTCCAAACGACTAAACTTCCAATATATTTTTTTTAGAAACAATTTGGTTTACTAGGCTTTTTCTAGTTTTGTTTTTAGTAAATGTACCCCTTGATAGAAGAGTGTATAGAGTTTGAGAATAAATACAAAAGGTTGGGGTATATTTACTTAATTAAAACATTAAAAAGCCTAGTTACTACTCTAGTTTCTCAAAAAGGCCTAGTTACCAAAATTGACCTATATTTTATTGTATAAAGTATTTGCGGATCATTTGATACGCTACTATTGAAGGTTCTGACATGATAATTAAAATTAAATGATTTTGGCCAAGTATGCTTTTTTTTTAGTTTTGTTTTAGTAGGTGTACCCATTATTTTATACTACTTTTATTTAATGGTAGGTAAAAGTATTTAACCCCTCTATTTAAAAAAAAATAATAATAATAATAGATGTTTGTTAGTTGTTATGTAAGTTTAAGTTTTAATTTTTAATTACTAAATTTGTTTTTTTATTTTATTCTATTTTTTTTGTCTTTTTTTATTTTCTTTATAATTTTCTAGAATGAATTTTAGTATGAAATTCATACTAGAAATTTACATACCAAAAATTTATATACCAGAAATTTACATACCAGAAATTTACATACGGAAGTTTACATACCGAAATTTACATACCGAAACTTACATACCAGAAATTTATATACCAGAAATTTATATACCAGAAATTCGTACTAGAAAATCGTACCAGATTTACATACCAGAAATTTACACATCAGAATTATCATATATTGAAGCTAACTTGGTTAAAATTAAAATGGGCAATTTTGGTAACTAGGCCTTTTTGAAAAACTAGAGTAGTAACTAGGCTTTTTAATATTTTAATTAAATAAATGTATCCCAACCTTTTGTATTTATTTTCAAACTCTACACACTCTTCTCTCGAGGAATATATTTACTAAACACAAAATTAAAAAAAGTCTAATAAACCAAATTGTTTCAATTTAAAATTGCTTTATTTAACTTGAGAAAATGTTCATTTATCGATGTAGAGAAAACGTGAAAAAAATTGTCATCATTTGTACATTTTCTTCTTTTCCTAGCAGATTATCGTGAGTAAACACCTGGCAAATACAAGAACTTGATACAGTTACAAATATCATACCATGCAACAAAAATGTGAAACTTAGAGCAATATCCAAAAAATGTAAACTAAGGAATGCATGCATGCAAGGTGAAAAGGAAATATCAGCTTCAAGATGAATTCTAAAACCCGAGCATTAATGTTATTTATGTTACAAAATGAGAATGTATGCTTAATAGTTAACACTAATCCATCTAAACATAACACACCCTCATTCTAAAAACTTCTAAATGAAAAGGTTTAATAACCAGATATTCCCTCCGTCTCTTTTTATAAGTCGTTTGAGGCTAACGCACAAGATTTAAGAAAAAATTAAATTAGTCTAAATTGTCTTAAATGTAACATTATCATCATTCAATTCATTAATTATACGTGCATTTAAATAACAAAGAGGAGTAGTATAATATTGCATTATTCTTTGCCGTTTTGCAAATCATTAATGCAAACAAATTCTCATATTCACCTACTATTACACACTCTTTGATTGTTTATCAAAATTCCCTTAAAATTTTTAGGGAAATTCCGTTTGGTACCCCTGTGGTATGGGGTATTCCGGATTTTGTCAATGATTTTTTTAAAGTTCGGTTGGTACCCCTCAGTTTTCACACATTTCCGGATTTTGCCCCTACGTTAAAATAACTGTTAACTTTAACATTTTAGGCTGAAAAATAAACGGAAATAAAAGGAAATTGAAAATAAATAAAAAATAAAATATATTACCTGTTTCGTTAACTCTCTTCTCCTCTCTTGACGGCGGTTCAAACAAAGAGAAAGGTTTTATAACTGTGAAAACGCAGTTTCTTTGTCAAGATTGCTCCATTTTGCAGTGCCGCGATCTTTGTTTTCAATCTAGATTTTGGGTTTTATGAGTTTTGGTATCATCAATTCCTTTCTCACAAATCTATTATCTCAACTTTGACACGGTTTTTAGCTTCTCTAGTTGATGCGTATTAAAAAAAACTCCTTTTGAGAGAAATAAATTGTCTTTTGGTTCTTCTTCTTTGGTGGACCTATTCCACTTTAACAACATCTGTGATGATTGCAATTTACTCCATCAAACATTTCACATCTATACATTTCAACATTCATTTTCCAACGCCATCGATTATCGACATCCTTGCTTGCCCGTTATCAATCCTTCTGTGTTTGAGTTCTTTGATGAGAGGTCACGGCCAAAGCAATGATCTTAGGCATCCATTGCTTGAGGAAATAGCATAAACTCATGGTGGTTTTAGTAAAGTTGAATTTCTCATCCAAATAACATTTTCATGTATAAACCCTAATTTAAAATTGGTAATCTGTAAAGACTTGAGCTGCATCATATTCCTCCAATACATGAATAGGGAACATTAAATTCAACGGTGAAATTCACAATTTGAGAACAAAAAGGGGAAATTGACAAACATCGAATTCAACGGTACAATCCACAAATTGAGAGTTTCGTAACAATAAACCAAATCCTAAACGATCAAATTGAAGTTCTACACAGAGAAATCTCATATCTTTGTACTTCCTTTCAAAAAGGGTGATTGCAATCAAAATATACAAAAACAACATCTTCAACAAGAATTCGTAAATAAGCAAACACCACCTAAAGCTGATCTTAATATGACTTTTCGTTATGAGAGGAGATCGTCCTGAAATTTGTGGCTTGAGTGAGGAGAAGAGCGGGGATCATCTGAATTGTCACCGAGAGAGGAGAACAGAGGTAACGAAACAGGTAATGGATTTTATTTTTTATTTCTTTTCAATTTCCTTTTATTTTTCAGTAGAACATGTTAAAGTTAACAGTTTTTTTAACGTAGGGGCAAAATCCGGAAATGTGTGAAAATTGATGGGTACCAACCGAACTTTAAAAAAGTCATGGGCAAAATCCGGAATACCCCATACCACAAGGGCACCAAACGGAATTTCCCTAAATTTGTAATTGGAGCCAAATACAAATTTTTTTAAACAATCCGTAAAATGTTGGAGTATTGTAATTTGAATGCTAAATTTTTTTGGAGCCAAAATTAAAACTAAACTATTCTCATGATGTATATATGAATCATAGTAAACAATTGAATACTCATATAAAAAGTTCAGCATGAGTAATACGTGAACTAGATAAAATTTTGATCTCAATATGCTCCCGTTTAGTGATGATAGTACAAATTACACAGAAGAAATTCCCCTCAATGAGACTAACTTTAGTCATCTACATGAAGAAGTCGAGGTCGATGACGAAGACGATGGTGAAATTCCAATAATTATCCGCTCGTATTCACAAGGGACCTTATTGATCGATTTAAATGCAGACCCGGATCAAGGGGTGGAGACGCCATTGTTGGAGGTTGTTGTAGAACAACTATTTGAAGAGATCGAAGAAGAAGAAGAAGAAAGCAACCACGCTGAAGCTCCGAACCCGGGTAATTAACTAAGAGAAGATTAAGGGAGTAGGGTAACTTTTTGTTCTAAAAAACAAACTAGGCCCCTATTATTTTATATTTTAAAAAAAAAGATAAATTAGTAATTAAGTATATATTTTAATAGGCAGTTACTAAATTAATGGAAGTTATTTATTTGGTAAAATAAATTAATTAAGCAATAAAATAGGAGATCAGCTAAAGAAGGTAACCATGAGATTTTCCAATATTATATATCCGCCATTATAGGAAGACTGACTTTCTTCAATTCGTCTTTGCCGTCGTATGCCATCCTCGCGGTGACGTATCCGGCTACCCTACCATCACCGACGGCTCCACCGCCATCACAAACGGTTCCACCATCACCGTCCGCCACGCTTAGCCTGAAGAGATCGCCCATAATTCCGAACCCCGCCAAAGTATAATCGATTCGATATTTCGACGACTCAACCCTTCTTCTTCGTCGACATCGGCTCCGCGGCGAGGTCGTGCTGTGCGGGAGGCCGTAGATCGTGCTTTGGCGATTGCGGCGAGAGGGAGAACGAGGTGGAGTCGCGCTATCCTCAGCAACCGCCTCAAGTTCAAGTTCATGAAGAACAAGATATCAAGAGCAACAACGATGTCCGCGGCTAGCGGTGGAGGGCGTTCGACGGTGAGCAAGCTGAGATTAGCTTCAGTCACCATAGTCAAGAATGATATATTCGGATATGGGTTGATTATGTACATATATTGCTGATTATGTACATATGATGCTGCGAAAATATTATTAAATAACTATATATGTACCAAATATGCAGTTCGTGTACATTTGGATAGGGGTTTGATGATACAAAGACATATTTTTTGTGTACATATAACATGATGTCGATTAGAATATGTATAGTTTTTGTGTTTGCATGTACATATGTTTGCAGTCTCTAGTGATTATGTACATTTTTTTCCTGCAAAAATGTTACTGATTAACTATATATGTACATATATTTGCAATCTTTGAGATTATGTACATATGTTGCTGCGGAAATCAAGATTGATTCAATATCGTTGCCATGGATGAACGCAAGTTGGAAAGGACGAACATTCCGAAAAATATTTTGAATTTTTTAATAAATGGAGATATTATGATTCCCTTAATAAACGGAGAGAGAAATATACTTTTTTTTTTTGTAATAATTAGTTGCTTAATAAATGGAGAGAAATATATTCAAATTTCCTTAATATCCTCCTTTTATATTAATAAAAAAATTTTATATAAATTAGAGGGGCCTATTTTGTACCCATTATTAACTTGGGACCCTTTATATGCTCATTGTTACAAAACATACCCACTACCCCATTTTACCCATTAACTAAAGATATCACTTTTTTAAATTACTCTTTGCACTAGGTTATGTGGAATAATATTTCATGTACCATTCTTTGTTTGATTGGATCAATGAAAAAAAAACTTCACAATCAAACAACTGTTTGAAAAAAGTCCTTTATGTTTCACTAGAATGAAGTAGTCTACTGCTGAACATAATAAAGTAGGTTGTTTGAATAGAATGAAGTAGGTTATTTGACCAGAATAGTTCAAGGAAGTAGGTTATTGCATGTACCATTCTATGTTTGCTTTATTTTATCTGTAAAGGGACTATATGGATTAATTATATTTTTTTGCCTTTAGCTTCACTGCACTAGAGTAGGTTATTGCTTAATTGTTTCTATTTTAATTTGTAGACAACTCTCACCCAGTAGAAACCAGTACTAGAAGACGGCAAGTATATCCCAAATGAGTTAAGATGGGCAATTTACAATGCTTTGTTGTCTAGAAGTGTCAATGGAAAGTTAAAAAGAGACACTACAAGCAAAGAGGTATCAGAATTATTTTCCGTTTCCCTAAGAACCGTGCAAAGGATTTGGAAGCGGGCAAAAGATACAACAAGTGACGTATTTGTCGACGTGTCGCATAGGAGAACTGGAAATTGTGGTAGGAATAGGATTCAAATTAGTTTAAATCAAATTACTGATATCCCTCTACATCGGCGAACAACTTTAAGGTCACTTGCGGCAGCTTTGGGTGTTAGTTGTGCAACCTTACATAGGCGTTTAAGGAAATGCCTCCTTCGATGACACTCAAATGCCATCAAACCTTTTCTGCGTGAGGAAAATAAGTTGGCACGTTTGAGGTTTTGTTTAGATATGCTAGACCCAAATAGCATGCCACAAGAGCCTAAATTTTTCAATATGTACAATGTTGTGCATTTTGATGAAAAATGGTTCTACATGACTAAAAAATCAGAGAAGTACTATTTGCATCCCGCTGAAGAAGAGCCACTACGCACATGTCAAAGCAAAAACTTTATTGAAAAGCTGATGTTCTTAGTTGCTATGGCTCGTCCAAGATTCGATGATAATGGAAATATAGTGTTCTTTGGAAAAGTTAGAGTCTTTCCCTTTGTCGATAGACAACCAGCCCAAAGACGAAGTCGTAATAGAGAAGCCGGTACCGTCGAGATTAAGCCAATAACGTCGGTAAAAAAAGAGACGGTGAGAGCATATTTGATTCAAAAAGTTATACCAGCAATTCAAGCTAAGTGGTCATTCGAGGACTCAAGAGAAACCATATTTATTCAACAAGATAATGCAAGGACACATATTAGTGTTAACGATGTAGAATTCAAATTAGCGGCTTCGCAAAACTGATTTGACATTCGAATAGTATGTCAACCACCAAACTCACCGGATTTAAATGTTTTAGATCTCGGTTTTTTCAGCGCCATCCAATCTTTACAACATAAGAAATGTCCGAAGACCGTTGAAGAGTTTATCCACGCGGTTGAGAAGTGTTTTCATGAGTACCCTTCTAACAAGGTGAATCGTGTGTTTCTAACTCTACAATTATGCATGCAAGAGATCATGAAGATTGGAGGATCCAATAAATATAGTATCCCACACATGAAAAAAGATGTTCTAGAAAGATTGGATTGTCTCCCACAACAAATACATTGTGATCATTCTCTGATTGAAAGTGTTAGGAATTTGTTAGCATAATAGAGTATTGTACCATATTGAGACAACTTTTCCCACTCTTTATTTACTGTTAAATAGAGTACCATATTGAGACATAATTTGGTTTCAAGTAAACTAAAAAATGGCATTAGAACCTTGCGTATACGTATAAAAAAAAGTAAAAAATGGCATTAGAACATTGCGGATACATAAAATTAAATAAAATTAAAAACCGAATTTTATCACAAATATGAGAGGATAAGGTTGTCATGAATAAAGTAGGCATTTTCTTAAGTCAAAGATTACTCCAGCATTTAAACAACTAGATACTTAAGCAATAAACCAAACTGAATACTCTCATTCTAATAATATTTCGGAAGCAAAGCCCTTAACATCATCAACTTCATCCGTTTCACGCCATCATCGGTTTCGTCTTCATCGTCATAGTATAACGGTTTGTTTAGATCAAATGGATACTGAAAATCCTCTTCATTACTTTGGACTTCATTACCTTGCTCGAGATCCCGATCGTCATTTTTCATTCGTCCACTCTCTTTTTTGTATAGAATTTCTCCTTCGTCATTGTAAATTTTGTTTAGATCAAATGGAAAAACGAAATCTTCTTAATTAGTATTCACATTTTTACCTTTTTACATATCCCTTTCTTTGCTATTTTTGATTTGTTGTTTTCCTTTATTGAGCTGATGCTCTCCTTTCTTCTCAGATATGGCGTAACTGCAAAGATAAACAATGAAAAGAGGAAGAAGGAGAAAGTAGAGATATTTTGATTAAAAAAAAGCACATATATAAAGTAGTTGTGCTTTTACTGTGTATAGTACATGTAGTTTCAAGAAATTGAAAAAGACAAGAGGGCATTAAATGTGTGTTTGATATTTCCACTATAAAAAAAGGTAAACTAAATTAATATGTGAAGTAGTGGAAAAGTAATAGTTGTTCCACAACAACAAACTACTTACATTTTGAAAATTTTTATAACTCTTCAAACGACTCATAAAAAGACATGGAGGGAGTATATACTTATCTAAGGAAGTTATACTTCATTTATTGCTTCCCGTTAAAAAAACAAAATATCAGAGGGTAAAAACAATAGAGTATTCAACTATATTATACATGTCACATATTACTTCACAATTGACATTGAATTACACTAACCCTACTTTAACAAGAGCTTTGCAAATATTTGAAATTCATCTTGGTTCCCTTCTTAATATCCTTGCAAAGCAAGTTGTCACACATACTTCAAGGCAACCCTGGTTATAGTTGTAAACCAAGCCTAGGGAGTAGAGATCATATCTTTCACACCAAGTTAGCTTCTTATGCAATAATCTCCTAATCCAAGCCCTTGGAACAACTATACAAAGGATAGAGAATAGAAATGATGATGCCCAAACACTCACAAGAAAAGCCTCATTTAGAGATCTTTTCGGATGGTGATATGGAAAGCCTCTTAGGGTGAAAATCCTTAAATAAAGAAGGAAGTGAAAGTTTGAGGAGTTTCAAATGCCCAAACACTCGACAAGAAAAGTCTTCTTCAAAGATTTTTTTCACGTTTTCTCTACAGTGATAAATGACCATTTTCATCAACATATAATTTGCCTAGGAAAAGAAGAAAACTTAAAGACTCAACCTCCTTTCTGGTGTGTAGTTGCTAGTCAGGATATATAATTTGTTACTCAACCTCCTTTCTGGTATGTGTAGTTGCTAGTCAGGATATATAATTTGTTACCTGAAGTCTAAAAATGGCAAAAACTGTGTAAATGACTCAAAAAAGAACTATAATTATATACTTCTAGTATGTGTAGTTGCTAGTCAGGAAACCCCAAATGAAGAGCCTGGATTTGCTGTCAAACAATATCTTGCTAAACTCCACATCAGTAGATGTTTTTTTGCTAAACTCCTCATGATCTTGAGTCGCGGTACAGTGCCTAGGAACATCTTGCAATCACAAACAATATCAATACTGATCATATGAACAAATAAAAGAACGTATTCTAAACAAAAAGATATGAAAATGAAAGAACGCTAAACAAGAAGAAAAAAAGCACCAAGTCCGGTGGTGAAGAGCACGCAGGAGAAGGTGAGGCTGCAGGAGGAGCAGGGTGGTCCTTGACGGTGTGCTTTTTGATGGTGTTACAGAAAAACGAGGAGGAAGAGAAGACGGGAGTCGGTGAGGGCAAGTTTGAGAGAAGCAGAGAGGGACGGTTGAGGGGGAAAATTTAGGGTTTGAGTAGTAAAAAATATAGAGGGGTACGTTTACCTAATTAGAAAACGTAATGGGCCTAGTTAGTAGATAGTAATTTCAAAAAGGCCCAGTTAACAAATTCGCCCTATTGAAAGATTTTGGCCAAATAGACTTTTTTTAGTTTTGTTTTAGTAAGTGCCCCCATTATTTTTTTACCACTTTCATTTAATGGTAGGTAAAATAATTAACCCCTCTATTTAAAAAAAAGAATAATAGATATTTGTTAGTTGTTAAGTAAGTGTAATTTTAATTTCTAATTACTGAACTTGTTTTACATTTTCTTTTATTATTTTTTTGCCTTTTTTATTTTTTTTTATTATTTTCTGGAATGAATTTCTAGTATGAAATTTATACTAGAAATTTTTCATACCAGAAATTTTACATACTAGAAATTTTGCATACTAGAAGTTTTACATACCAGAAATTTACTTACCAGAAATCTACATATCAGAAATCTCGATGTGCTCAAGTCCTACATACCAGAAATTGTCCGTCATAAACAGATGGAGTTTTGAAGAGCACGCCATTGACCATCGTTAAAAGCTACAATATTACTAACAAAGCTTGAACATAAATACGTACAAATTGAAAGAACTAAAAGTTTCAACAAACATAAGTGTACATAGATTTTGTGTAATTTCTATGCATATTTTTGTATAACTTTATTTTCTTTCAAAAAATAGAATTCAGATTAAATGCTAAATCCAAATAATAAAACGAGTTTGGGCATACTCTACAACAAAATAAAATAAATAAATATTTACAAACATTCAATTCATGTCCATAACGTAAGTCTAAATATGTCCAAATTTGTAGGTTTGAATTTCTAAAATTTCCATCACAACCCACAAATGAGTATACTAATAAGATATCCTCCTTCTTCCTCATTATTTTGATCATAAACTAAACCAAAATAACCTACATAACGTAATCCAATAAGTTTCCGTAAATTCAAAGAATTGTTCAACGTATGGATCCAAATAATCGTCGATTTAGACTGCTTTCAAAAGCTGCAAGAATGTGGTATGCATGAAAGTATCAAAGCCTAGTGCCTATACATGTTGCTCAACTAGTAGTTATTCGTCCTTTTACTTGTTTAAGTGCTTTCGGTTGCATTTGTAATGTTATATATATATATATATATATATATATATATATATATATATATATATATATATATATATAACATTTTGCACGTAAAAACATGCAGAAACAAAAAAGGCATTATCAACAATCGTTTCATTCCCGAGAAGTCTTGTTTTTACTTCAAATACAATCTTTTTCCTTTATCAGAAAAGTCCTAGACTAGCTAGCTAGGAGATATATTTTTCCCTTTTAATAAAGTTTCTATTTGATTAGTTTTATTTGATTTTGATCCTCTAAAAGGTATATATATATATATATATAATCTCTCCAACGTTATTTTTGGAGTACTTTTATATCCCTGGTTTTACCTTTTGATTTCCTCCACATCTTCATTTATAATCTTGTATTTTGTTCTTTTGTTTTACTTTTGTTTTTTTGCTTGTTTTTTAATTGTCATTTGGTTTAAGATAGTAAATGACTTCTCACCTATACACCCACAAAAGAATAGACTCGTGCTACGAAGGGGTCCACAAATATATTTGTTTTTTCATTTTTATGTGCAAAATTGTTTAAATTTTTGTTCACTTAAAATTTTGTAATGCTTTTGTGAATGTTATTAATTTTAAATTTTAAATATGAAAATCGGTGTAATCTCTTTTATCTGACCTGTTTATAAAATTGTCGGAAGTATACCAATTCCAAGGGTGATAATTCTTTACAAAAATAGCAGGTGATACATAATTATGGACCGATACATGTAATTACGCTTTTACAGAAAACATATAACCATAATTTATAACCGGTCAGTTTCTTAAAAACTTTAAAAAAAGATCATTATATATATAATTTTATTTATCAAAAAGAAAATTTGTAATTAATAGAATTAATGGTAATGAAATTCATAGTCATTATATATAGGATACAATTTAGGATTGAATTAAATTTTTTTTTTAATAATAACTATATTAACTATAACAAAATTTATTACAAATATCACAATCTTACTTGTAGGTTGCATTAGCAGTTTTATGAGTACAAATTAATGTCTAGTGCAGATGCAAAACCCTTTTAAGTGGAAGAGGTCTTACAGGAGTTTGTAAAAAAGGTTATGATTGTAAAATATGTCAAATTTTAACAATTTTTCTGAAAATCATTTTTTACCACTTAAAACCTTTCAAAAGATTACTAAAAATAATTTACCTAAAGTTTTCTGCAACTAATGACATCAAATACGGGAATTTTTTAGTTATATGGGCAAATTGGAACTTACTAAAGTATACATTATCATGTCATTTGTAAATGTTAGGTTAGTCCATTTCTCCTAAAGATATATATCCATTTTGGTCAAAAAAAATCCAATGCGACTTGGGGCTACCAAACGTCATCTCCGCCTCCTCTCCGACGACAGTTGGGAAGGCTAGGTGAGGGATATGGATTCACACGGAAAAACAATTCACTTGACCGAGGAAGAAAATAATGACTTCGTTCAGGAAAGGCTTGATATGGCTTGTACTAACGAGAAACGGCTTCAAAGGTTCCTCATGAAAAACTTACTCATCTTGATTGATTGACCTCGGACCACAAACCTATCTTAGTGTAGTTACACAAAGTTCCAACTACAAGATATGAGGTGTTTAGACGAATTCCGTTCAGGTTTGAGTCTTTGTAGGTTTGGACGAGGGTTGTCAAGTTGTTGTACAAAATGGGTGGGACAACCTAGGGACTATGCATTAAGAGGATGGTATGCTCCGAAAGCTTCGTCGGTGTTGTGATTACTTGCAAGATTGGGATAAAAACGTGTTCGCAAATGTTAGGGAAGGGCTATGGAGTGTTCGTAGAGAGTTACGCTAGTTAGAAATTAGTGTTATGTGTGTGAACTTAAGCTTTGATAATCTTTATTGATGAAAGTAGTTACACATATACAATATAGATGCTAAAATCAAGGGAGTGAGATCATATATAAAGGGAAGGGAATACTATAAATAAATAAGAGATCACATAGAATCATGAGGATCACATAAAGTGTGATTTTTACCTTAACATGCCCCCACAAGATGGGTTGGGCGTGAGGCAAGACCAATCTTGGAAAGCAACATGTGCAAATGTGATCTAGGAAGGGCCTTTGTTAGAGCATCAACTAACTGGTCATCATTGGCGACGTGTGCAACTCGAAGGGAGCCAGCTTGAACCTTCTCCCGTATAAAGTGATAGTCAAGAGCAAGGTGTTCCATGCGAGAGTGAAAGACATGGTTGGCATAAAGCTTGATGGCACCAACATTATCACAGTATATAACCGGTGTGGAGGGACTTAGAAATCCAATTTCAGCTAGCAGAGAGAGAAGCCATTGGATTTCCACTACTGTGTTTGCAATAGTGCGATACTCAGCTTCAGTGGAAGAGCGAGCCACAATGCGTTGCTTCTTCAAGCTCCAAGAGATGGGGTTGCAACCCAAGTAAACCATATAAGCACCAGTTGAAAGATAGTTAGTCTTGTCACCAGCCTAGTCAACATTTGAGAATGCATGAAGGTTGAATGGGGACTGACGACGAAGCATCATGCCATAAGACAAGGTGTCAGCAAGATAGCGAAGGAGACGTTTCACTGCAACCCAGTGAGCGGTAGTAGGCTTGTGCATAAACTGAGAGAGTTTATTGATGGAAAAATGCCGTGTCGGGGCGGGTGAGAGAGATATTGAAGGCTTCCTAGGGCTTGACGAAAGGGAAGAGCGTCAGGGAGAGGAGAGCCTGTATTTAGATGAAGTGGAACGTCAAGGCATAGTGGTGTGGCCACAAGTTTGGCCTCACTTAAATCGAACCGAGCCGGTATATCTTGGATCGATATACTTTTGTTGATTGAGAAAGAGACCTTCCTTGCAAGGGAGGACCTCAACACCTAGGAAGTACGTCAAGTTGCCAAGGTCTTTAAGAGAGAATTTGGATGTAACCTTTGCAATTATGTCCTCAACAAGTAGAGATGAGGAGCATGTGACAATGATGTCATCAACGTACACAAGTAGAAAGACCTTACCGGTGGTCGTTTGTAGGTGAAACAACGAGGTGTCAGACACATAATTTGTGAAGTCCAATAGTAGCAAGTGAGACCATAGTGCGTTGTACCAAGAACGAGGAGCCTGTTTGAGGCCGTAAATGGCTTTGTGAAGGAGACACACATAGGAGGGTTTAGTTGGATCAATGAAGCCCGGTGGTTGAGTCATGAAGACTTGATCATGGAGCTTGCCTTGGAGAAAGGCGTCATTGACATCGAGTTGGCGAATTGGCCAGTCATGAGTGACAACCAATCTGAGAAAGAGACGGATGGTGGCTGGCTTCACTACAGGATTGAAGGTATCCCCATAATCCTAGCCTGGGTGTTGATGGAACCCTTTAGTTGTTAGCATGGCTTTGTGCTTGTTGATAGAGTCATCGGTGTTGTACTTGGTTCCGAATACCCATTTGCAACCTACAACATTGGCAGCGTGTGAATGCGCCACCAGGGTCCAAGTGTTATTGTTACGGAGTGCTTGAAACTGATCATTCATTGCTTGCTTCCACTTTGATATGAGAAGGGCTTGCTTGTATGATTTGGGTTTAGGAAAGCTATTGAGGAGGGCACCGAGGTTAAGTTTATGAATAGGTTTATAGATATTGTTTTGTGAGCGAGTGGTGATGGTACATGGGAGAGGCTAAGGTGATGTATCATTTCTGAGAGGAAGAGACTAGGGTAGGGTTTGAGGAGTGTGTAGCTGAAGAGGGAGATGAATTTTATAGTGGTGTGGTGGGTTGAGACGTAAGGGGGATGGAGAGAAGTTAATGTGTTGGGAGTTAAATGATGGGCTAGGTAATAAAATGGGTAGGGATATAGAGCACTAGGGAAATAGCTCATTGTCATAGTGGGCCTGCGTGGGATTCTCTTTGACAAAAAAGGGGAAATGTGTTTCAAAAAAACGGACATGGCGTGAGATATAACTTTTGTTGGATATTGGATCCAAACACTAGTACGCCGATTGAGTAGGAGAATACCCAACAAATGTACAAGGCATGGATTTTAATTTGGATCTAACTTGTGTTTAGTGTATGGACGTCGCCAAGGATAACAAAGGCATCCAAAGCTACGAAGCTTATGTAGTTGGGAGATTGATTGAAGAGTTTCTCAAATGGTGATAGATTGTTAAGAGTTGGTGTTGGTAGCCGGTTGATTAGGTATGCAACAGTGGTGAGAGCATGAGGCCAGTAATGGAGCGGCATGGATGCTTGAGAGTCAGGAGAGACCGGTTTCTACGAGGTGTCTATGGTGTCTCTCAGCATAACCATTATGGTAAGGAGTGTGAGGAGGGCTGACTTTGTGAGCAATGTCGTGAAGAGCAAGGTAGGGTTGAAGACCAATGAATTCTCCACCATTATTAGAGTATAGAGTTAGGATTTTGCTTGTGAAATATTTTTCAAATAGTTTGCGGAATCGTATGAAGACTGCAGTTGTGTCTGATTTCTTTTGAGGAGGATACAACCAAATGTACTTGGTAAAGTGATCGACAGACACGATGTAGTATTTGTAGTTGTCATGGGAGTCGATTGGAGCGGTCCAAATATCAGATTAAATAACTTCAAGAACTTTAGTTGTGACTAGAGTAGAAGATGAAAAAGAGAGCTTGTGACTCCTATTAACTTGACATGAGTTACATAAATCGAAAGATAATGATAAGTTTAATTTTGTGGATAGAAGTTGAAAAGCCTTTCCCGATGGATGACCAAGCCTATTGTGCTAAGTTGATGAGGATAGTGTGGAGGTGAGCACAAGTGGGTGACTAGGTGGTGTCATGAATAACTCATATAGTCCGTTCCTAGCTTTCCCTTTGATAGGTGATGGAATCACTATCATATATAGGTTGTTTTAGCATTTTATAGTTATATTGGTTGTTGTGTGTTGCTAATATATACATCCAGATGATGAAGTTCACAATGAAGAACTATAAAGGTTTAGAAACACTTGGAAGACAAAGAAGATCAAAGACGACAACCAAAACGACATTCTGTCGTCTAGCCACCCCCACGACCCTATGTCACCGCCCCAGCGGTGACCGATGCCTCTGACGCCGCACCTAGTGCCCTGAGAGCAAGGTTGTCACCGCCCCTGCGGCGACCTTGAGCCGTCCCTGCGGCGACACCCCTTGAAGATCGCTCCTAACGGCCTTGCTATCGCCCGGAGAGACATTGTCACCGCCCCTGCGGCACTCCTAGGCCCCCTCTACGGTGACTTCGCCTGAAGAACAAGAGTAAGCGCTCATGACGCCCTCGCGGCCTTGCCATGCCGCCCCCGCGGTTTAGTTGAAGATGGAGCGTTTTGGCCTAAACCGCCCCTGCGGTCCTCATGCCCGCACCTACAATTTAGTAACAAAAGACATAACTCCAGTTGTTTAGACCCACCTTTATGGCTATTAAGGTGGTTGTTTACACATCCTATTTACTCTCATTTATTGTCATTTCTAGTATAAATAGATTCATAGGCCGATTGCTAGAATCATTCTATTTTCCCACAAAACTCTCTTTGTTTAGTTGTCACTTGTATGGAGTGCTAAGTCTCCTAGCTACATTGGGTTGATTCAAGCTACATATATGTTGGTTGGAAGTTCTTTTTAATAGAAGTTTTATTCAGTATACAATTGTGTTATATTCCTTGTGTTTAACTTATGTTTACATGTTTGTTTTCACTTAGTTTGATCACCTAAATTGTATAATTGCAAGTAAAAGGCTAAGGTTAATTGGTTTTGGGTTCGGGTCATTAATCCAGTAGCAAACTCTTAGGTAATAACGGGTTATGATTATTTAAGGGTTAAGTAATATAACTACATAATAAGATTAATGGGTTGTTTCTCTTTTATGTATCTCTTTATCTTTGCATGCATGCTAACTTGTTGTTTGGTCTTGTAGGTTTACGGATCAGTAACTTGTTAAGTTGTGTTAATATCGGTTAGTTTAACACATAAATATGATAGTGAATACTTCTAAAAAGAACCAACCGAGTTATATGCATGCAGAATCTAACCTAGTGTAGTGTTCTTATTAATATAATTTTCACCATCTTTGCTTTGTTGTTATATGTTTTGGTCTTGTTCACTTTCACAATCCAACCCCCCCCCCCTCTTTTTGGTTACTTCTAATTGATATATGAATCTTAATCGTACTTTAATTCACTTCTCACTCTCTTGGGTACGAACCTTACTTATTCACTATACCTTGGTTAGTGCTGAGTTTGGAACTTTAGTTTGATAAGTCAAAAAACAACGACCATCGATTTTACGCTTGTCACCCTTCCAGTAGCAGTTGATGAGTTTGAAGGTCCTTGACAAAGAAGGAAGTAGATGAGAACTCAATATAAGAATTGTTATCATGACAAAGCTTATAGATAAAGATGATGTTTTTATGCATTTTTGGGACAAGTAAGACATCATCGAGGAGTATATTTTTGTAAGCTAGAGAGAGACTGAACAGTGTTAGCAATTTTCAAACCTGATCCATCGCCTATGATTATCTCATCGGAGCCATCATAGGGGTAGTGGAGGAAAGGTTTTGTAGGTCAGATATCACATGGTGCGTAGCACCCGTGTCAAGAAGCCAGGTGGAGCTATTAAGTCATGAGGTTGGTAGAAGGGCATCAGTGTTGGCTTGGTATGAGGGGGCCTGGTTAGTTGGTGTCTTGGGCTGGCGCGGTGGAAGGAGAATGTAAGGATGGTTCCTTTGAAATATAGAGCAACGGGATAAAGAGCGTCCAATGGTGTCACACCATGACACTTTCTAAGGTAGGGTTTGGAAGAAGGTGGAGGAGGTGTTTGATGGCAGTGTATGTGGACTAGTGGTGTAGTTGTTCCTTGCCGTTGGGTTGGCCACAACAAGGACGGTTGAGGTTGGGTTTCGATGTCGTAGGGAGAGTTCTTTATTGATCAGTTTCTCCATGAGTTCGGCAAATGAGATGGAAGAGTCACGACATGAGCGGTATCAATGATTGATTGGTAGTCGGAGTCAAGGCCATCCAAGACGCGGTCGGTAACATCCTTGGGGTCCAAGGGCTTTCCTAGCATGGTGAGGTCATTAACAATTCTTTGTACGGACTGCATGTAGGTGACAATAGATGACGAGCCCTTCACCAGATGCATGAGTTGGTCCTTCAGCTGCTTGATGTGGCCGGCTTGGATTGGCAAATGTCTTTGCGAGAACATCACATGTTGCCTTGGATATTTTGATATTGTTAACTAGATGGGTTATGTTCGCCCCTAAACGTGCGTGCAATCAAGCTTTAAATTTATAAAACTAGAATAAAAGCAAGCGAACCCGCAGTGTACGGATCGGCGTAGATTAGCAAGTATTCCAGAGTATCGAACACAGGGATTTGGGGAGAATAAATCCGATCGTAGGTTATCAAGCAAATGAATATAAGAGCTTTGCAAATTATTGGGAAAACAACAATCCTAAAGATCCAAGTATCCAGTTGTGGCAATCGATTCAAGATATACTAATGATGTAAGGACAGAGTTGAGATATGCAAAGGTATGCTAATGTAAGGTAATCGTACGGTGAAGTTCCAAAAACCTTATATGACTCACCTACAAGAAACTCTCTATACAGGTTGTTGAGGCTTCAATATAGAAAGGTTCTAAAGGCAAGAATTAATGTCAAATACCCAAACTTGCAATCCAAGGATCAAGACTAACTTAACCGATTACGGTTGTGACACTCACAATCGAGGTAGAGGTTGTTGAGGCTTCACTACCACCTAGAAAAGACAAGCCTAAACTAAGTTAAAGCAAATCTCTAACTTTGGATTAAAGTAAAAGCAAGTTCGTAAACTTAAGGGAAATTACGGGTAGTTCTTGAGGATCCACGGCCGTGGACTTCAAGAACAAGCCGTAATTTAAGGTTGTCGACGATTCTCTCTAACTCTCAGGGTCCAGTTTAATTACGATCGATCTATCATCATCTAAGCCACAACTATCAACCCTTCACCTTAGAATTGTTAAGGGTTTTTAGCCAACAATAGTCATTATGATATCAAATTCAAGATTTAAGAGATTGAAAGATGAAAACTTCCGAAAACTTTCAATAAACTTCAAACCAATCTCAATGTCACAATCAAGAACAAATATTGTCACTAGATTCGGAATAAAACAACCAAACACAATGTTAGATAAGAAGGAAGAACGGGATGTCAATCCGTCTTCTAAATCAAACCTAAACAAGAAGAGAAATCTTCTTGCAATTAACTTTCCGAATCTTCGATCTTCCATCAATCCGGAAATCTCGATCACAATCTCCACCAAAGTGCAAGATTAGGGCAACTCCAAAGATGAGCGCAAATACGTCCTTTGCAAAATCGCAAAGATCTCTAAGTTGCGGCGTGGCCGAAAGTGCGTCTAAGCAACGTCTAAAGCGAGATGACGGAATCTCTCCTCGTCCGTCCTTTTATAGTGTATGATGAAATAGCGGCCCGGCCCAATCTTTTAAAAGATCGTGGCTTAAAATGTGGCGAAAGAAATCGCCAAGATCACGGTCGTGGAAGGTTCCACGACCGTAATTTAGAGCGTGGAAATCAACACGGTTTGAACACATGATTCCACGACCGTAGAATCCACTGGAATGAATCACGCTTCTCTTGCTAGGGTTCCACGGCCGTGGAACTGAACGTGGTTTAGGGCAAGAACGTGATTCTTCCCTACCCTCGTGCATTCCATAAGTTGACACTCATTTTGCTCCTAAGAATGCCCTCAATCCATGGACATCTTCAATCAACTCATCTTTGCTAAATTCCGTTCGGAAATGGCTCTCAATCACCTATAATCAACATAAAGCTTGTGTAGACATCTATATCGACAATATAGGCAAACTAACTCACAAATGCAACAATGCTCAATCAATGACTATCAATATGAATCAATTACGCTTAGAAAATGTGCCTAAAATATCACAATATTTCATGCTAACAAGGGGGTGATGGTACCTACAATGGCCCAAAGATCAGCATGTCCTGCCTTACCTAGGTTAGATAGGTTGGGTTTGCAACAATCATGTTGTTTACAAAGATGGTGTCACTTGGTGAGACATGGGAGCCATCAAGAAATTTGAAGAGACCATAGCCAACGAGAATAACTTCCAGTTGAAGCTTCCAAGAGAGATAATTGGTGGTCGACAATTTTGTGGCATTTGGGAAGGTGACGATCACGAAGGATTGGGTAGTGTCGTTCTCATTGGGGATGGTGGATGTGGAGGATGCCATGAGAACATGTGCTTGAGCAGGAGAAAAAAAAATGGATTGAGTTTTACTACACTGATACCATGTGTGAACTTAAGCTTTGATATTCTTTATTGATGAAAGTAGTTACATATATATACAATATAGATGCTAGAATCAAAGGATTGAGATCATATACAAAGGGAAGCGAATACTATAAATAAGGAAGAGATCACATAGAATCATAAGGATCACTTAACATATGTGGAGTGTGATTGTTACCTTAACAACATGTAGGGAAAAAAGGTTAGACTGCAAGGATTTGGAAGCACGTAAGGAGTCAAGGAGAACTCACCAAGAGAGAAGATATGATGTGGTTACAACATGCAAAGACAAATGAGCTTACGTGTGGTGATAGGAATACAAGGTTCTTTCATCAAAAAGCCAATGGTCGGAGGGGACATAATAAGGTCCTAAGCTGATTGACGATGATGAATTAGTGTGGAGAAGCAAAAAGGGGATGTTGGGGTACTTTAAGGATATTTTCACAAGGGAGGTGAGACATGACGATGTTTTGTAGCTTCATGGAGTATTCAGAATCGTTACTCAGGAATAAAGGTGGGTCCGGTTCATACCAAACCGCCGAACCGGCGGTTTGTGAACCGGCGTAAACCGCCGGTTTGACCAAACCGGCAGTTTAGGTTCGCTGTTTTGGTTGAACCGGGGGTTTACGGTTTCGGTTTAGGTTTGGTCTAGAACCAAACCTAAACCGGCGGTTAACCGCCAGTTTGAATACTTTTTTATTTTTTATTTTTAATTTTAATGCCTAAACCAGCGGTTTGGCAAAAAAAAAGAGCCGTTGGCATTTGCCAACGGCTCTTTGGCCCACAACGGCTATTAGCCGGTGGGCCCCACATCCCAACGGCTCTAATTTTTTTCATTTTATTTTTTATTTTTGTAATATTAGTTTAGTTAAAAAAAATTACTACCCACAATTCCTATAAATACCATACAATTCTTCCATTTATCTCACACCAATATTCTCATCTATCTACTACTACTCTCAATCTCCATCTCGTATTCTCGATCTTTCGAAATGGAAAACCCGGATCACCAAAGCGACTACGACTTCACTCCGAGTCCCGCTTTCTTTCCTAGCACACAAGAAAGCGAGACTCAAATGCCGGATTCGGAAATGCCTCAAGCTCCAAAAAAAAGGTGAAGGGCCATTCCGACAAGCCCCTCCACTGAAAATGCTCACCTTTGATATATTCACGAAGCATTACAAGAAGGGTCCGGTGATGGACGATTATTGCCAAGTTTTGTGCAATTATTGTCCGAAGGTGTACAAGTGGAAGGCGAAGGGCGGATACGGGACTTTGCAAACCCACATGCAAAAGACTCATCCGGAGAAGCTCGGAATAACACGGGGACAAACTCAATTGTCCCACGGGTTTGCATCCTCTTCCTCTCAATCTTCTTTATTTACTTATAGTCATGTTGATTGATCTTTAGGATTAGCCAACTTAATTGCATCCGAAGTTTTTCCATTTTCTTATGCGGAATCTAATAATGTAAGAGAATATAACACTACTTATCTTCAACCGGTTTATAAACCAACTTCTCGTAAACAAAATTCGATTTATTTCTCAATCTTATAAACAAAAGAAACAAAAAGTTCTTACGGTTTTACAATATTTTTCGTATCAAGTTTCAATATGTAGTGATATTTGGAGTACTTTATCACAAAAACATTTTTACATGGGCATCACTTTACATTTTATCGATAATGATATGTACTTGCATAAATTTGTTATTGCATTTCGACATTTTAATGAAAGACATAGTGCCGCCAACATTGCTAATTTAATAAGAACGGTTTCACAAGAATTTAATTTACAAAATCGTGTTTTTCATACTCATTTGATAATGCTTCCGCTAACACCCGCGTCGTTAACCATTTGGTGGGGAATGCGGGTCAACTTATAAAAACTTCTTTTACTCACCAAAGATGTGCATGTCATATTTTAAATTTATGTGTTCAAGATGGCCTAAAAGTTTTACATGAAATGTTAGAACCTATAACCGAAGTAATTGAACATATTTGACATTCAACCGACTTAAGAAGAAAATGGAGATCAACTTGTATAGAAAAAAAATGTTCTTCCGATTGCGTTTTCAAAAGATATTGAAACTCGTTGGAACTCAACCAATAAACTACTTAGTCAAGCTCTTCGTTATAAAATTGTTTTACAAGAATTTTCCTCACAATTTATTTCTTGGTCTATTTTAGAGGATGAAAGTATTTGACAAACTTGTTTTGATATTTGTAGTGTTTTAAAAGTTTAGTGATTCTATTAATATGTTGAGTTATGTTTACATTCCAACTTCTTGTAGTTTTTTAGAAATAGCCGTAAATGTTGTCGAAGCTTTATAAACCGGTTTAGGTTTAGAATCACTTAAATATGCTACAACCGAAATGAAAACAAAATGGCTAAAATATTATGATGATGTTCTCCTAATTTATCTTATTGCCGCCGTTTTCGATCCTAGAGTAAAAATTGATGGTGTTACGGAATTTTTAAATGCTTATTATGAATGCTTAGGTTTATCTTCTATTAAGAACGTTAATTCTATTACTAATAATGTTCGTGTTGAAATTGGTAAATTACTTCCTTTATTTGAAACAAGTGCTGGTGCTAGTGATTCTTCCCAAACAACTCCCCCACCCTCTTCTTCTTCTTCTTCTTCTTCTTCATCTTCTATTCTTTCTAAAGCTAGACAAATTTTATCTAAAAGAACAAAAACACCTAGACATTCATCCGCAAGTGCGGAATTCGAAGATTATCTAACTACTCCTTTTAGTTTTGATGGTGACATTGATAGTTTTGAAGTTTTACAATATTGGAAGAAGATGGCCCCAAAGTATCCAACATTAGCCAAGATTGTGCAACAAATTATGGCCGTCCCCGCATCAACGGTGGCCGTGGAGCAAACTTTTAGTCAAGGAGGAAACATGCTAAGCTACAAGAGGAGTCAATTGAAGCTCGATAAATTGGAGGCTCAAGTATGTGTTCAAGATTGGATAAGGGCGGAGAAGAGGAAACAACGGAATGCACCCGTTTATGACACAAAATCGGATTCCAACTCCGATGATCCGGCCACTACTTCCGAGTCCGAGGCGCAAAGGTAAGGGGGTTACGAAAACAACTCGGAAGTCCGAAAAAAGGTAAGCAAAGGTAAGAGAACTACGTAGGCTTTGATTCCTCTTAAACCCCAAGAGGATACGTAGGCAACCGTAAAACCGGTTCAAGCCCTCTCCTTTTTTTTTTCATTTAGTTGCTTTCAAAATTTCAAATACTAATGTAATGAAAAAAAATTGAATGTATAAAGAATTTAGTTTGCTTTGTTGTATTTTAGTTTGTAATTTTATTTTAGTTGCTTTCTTTTATTGTAGTAAGTAATTTTTTTTACTAAGTAATTATTTTATTCAAAAGCTAATGTAATGAAAAAAAATTGAATGTATAAAAAATTGAGTTTGCTTTGTTGTATTTTAGTTAGTAATTTTATTTTAGTTGCTTTCTTATATTGTATTTATTAATTTTTTACTTAGTAATTATTTTATTCTAAAGCTAATGTAATAAAAAAAATTGAATGTATAAAAAATTGAGTTTGCTTTGTTGTATTTTAGTTAGTAATGTAACACCCCAAATTCTGAGAACTCGGGGAGTTACTGGTTAGGACCTCACAATGGGTCCCGACCTTAGTTTGACAACAATTTAACTTGGATCTTACAACAAGACACAAATGTATTTAAAACAATTTCAAAACATATTATTTTTAATGCATGAATGTACACATGTGACAGCTTTACAAAACATATATATAGATACATAACATGCATGTCGTATGGGAGACCCCCTGTCCCCATCTAATGAATACGTGGACCCGGTTGACCATCCGTTCCGGATCTCTTTGCAACTGTCTATCTCTACAAATCTACAACACGGATAAAACCGTTAGCTAACATTCTATGCATAAATATAAATGTAAAAGCACAAACACACAACATACACAATCAACATGCAACACTCAATCCTTTTTATTATCTTTTAATTAGGTGATATGTCATTACTAATGATACTTATTTTGTGACACGAGGGATTCCCAAACCTCGCCCCTGTCCCCGTTTACCAACGCGGAATGGTACTAATGCATCTGACCGTCTACCTGACTGGGCTGGTCGCAGGGAACCTCCTAGACTCTCGCAAGAGCTAGACAGATGATGTCACGACCCGTTATCATACACTTGGGTCAATTATGTAAATAATAAAGTCGGCCTAATCCGGTTTCGTTATTTATTATAACTAACAAACACCACTCATACACATTACATTCATACAAGAAGCCAGCTAAGTAAGTCCGTGGACTTACCTGAATCAGATCTCGACTTTCTAATTCGCAAATCGATCTGTACAGTAGGAATTCAGTGGCCTGTCAAAGGAGGCAACTGTGTCAGCACACTTTCTAGGTGATTAGAAGTCTAAGACTTCTAAGATAGTAGGTCTTAATAGAACGAAATTGATTACAGTATTAATTTATGATAAAATGACTATTTTACCCTTGGTCTCGAAACTTCCAAAAATTCCCTAATTCATGCCTAAACTCTTATTTGAGACTAAAGAGTCATATTCTAACTCCTAAAGATGAGTTTGGTTACAAACTGGCAATTTACCCATTTTCCTATTTTCGAAAAGATCGTTAAGGTCCAACTTCGGCTTCAAATATAAAATTCGAATAATCTTATAAAAATTCCGAAATAATTCCCTAGATCATCTATGATATCTCATCTACTCCTAGGAGCAAGAATTTCTTAAAATTGTTCAACCATCACTTCTACAAAAATTTTCAAAGTTGGTTATAACACTTAACAAATAGCACATTGTCTTAACTTTGAAAAATCATAACTCCTAAACTACTCGCTGGATTTATCCCAAATTTTGATACGTTCTACTATAAAATCTTATCTATAATATATCCAAAATTCAGCCTCAAAGGAGATCAAAATCCTATTTAAAACTATCTCACAAAACCGATTTTCAGCACAACAGAAAAACTGCTTACGACTCAATCTTTGAAAAATCATAAATCCCAAACCACTAGCTGGATGCCTCTCAAATTTTAATATGTTCTACAAAAATATGTCAACTATATCATATCCAAAATTCAAGTCCAACGGAGATCAAGAGCTTATTCAAAACCATCTCACAAAACAGCATCACTTGCTGTTTTCCCCAACACTCAGCACAATATACAAACTGCATGAGACGTCAACTTTGGAACACAATAACTCTCAAACCGTAACTCTAATTCCTCTAAAATTTTAGTATGCTTTACTATGCAATACCATCTATGACATATCCGAAAACCAGCAAAAAATAGTGAGTTTACAAACCTAAATCTGGCCCAGAAGTTGGATCCTCGACACAGTTTCGAAAATTCAGAATAAGGCTGAAACTTCACAGATCTTGGTCCGGAAGCAGTCCAGGTCGAAGGAGTAGCAGCTTTGGCCGGGCTCTTCGAGTGCGCTGCTGTTGCAAGTTGTGCAGCCAGATGGGAGATTGTCGATTATAGTTGTTGAACGTCTCCTCCCCTGCTGGTTCCTTTCCTCGAAATTTTCTGCGTCTGGGATTGTTGAAGAATGTGTGCCGAAGTGAAGATCTGGCGAGAAGGCAAGGAATCAAAAGAAGGAGCAAGAAGGTGGAGGGTCTCGTTCAGATGGAAGGAGAGGCGATATGGCCTTGCTGTTCAAGTAAGGGAATAAACTTCAGCGTGATTTCCGGTAGTTACTGCATACCTATCAGCCGTTACGTGAAGCATAAGGAGGAGAAGAGAAGCTGTTGTACGTGGGCTGGACATCTCACTGGGCTGCTTGGCTAGCTCCCGGCTGGGCTGAAACAAAGAGTGTGGGCTGAGGTAAGGCAAGGCTGGCTGAAAACAAGAGAGAAAGTGGGCTGAGGTAAGGCAAGAAAGGTGGGCTGAAATGTTTGTCAAAAATCTGTCAAAACTCGTCATGACCTTGTCAGACCCATGAATGAGTTTGTCACAGATTTGTCGGGCTTTGTCATGGCCTCAGCTTAGTCATGATCTCGTCACAGCTTGTCATGATCTCGTCTAAAGTCATCGATAAGAATGAATTATAATAACTAGGGTTTGATATAAATCTATCATTTTATGTGAATTAAATTCTACATAAAATAATACATAATTATAAGAATTAGAGCTTGATATAATTTTATCATTTTATGTGAATTAAATTCTACATAAAATAATAAAATTTGTGAAGGAGGAAATACTAGATAGAATGGGAAACCGTCAACGGCTCGAAGTCCGATTTGATTCGGAATTAAACGGAATAAAAATTCCGGATATTACATCAGTACCCCCTTAAAATAAGTTTCGTCCCAAAACTTAGGACACGGTACTTATTTAAACGACTTCTATAAATAAACTGGTATGTCCTAGTCTCAATAAAATTTAATTTCATTTTCTAAACTTCTCTAACCTTATCAGAGCGTAACGAAAAAAAACTGGTCGTTACAAGTAATTTTATTTTAGTTGCTTTCTTTTATTTACTTAGTAATTCTATTAAAATGCTATTGTAAAAAAATTCAATGTATAAAATATAAATTATAAAAAGATAGTTATGTAAAATTTCAATCTACAAAACTTTATTAAAAATTAAAATGTACAAAGATTAACAAATGCATAATTTTTTTATTGAAATATAAATTTAAAATGTTCAATGTATAAAATAT
This sequence comes from Fagopyrum homotropicum, assembly GCA_033239125.1. NCBI lineage: Eukaryota > Viridiplantae > Streptophyta > Magnoliopsida > Caryophyllales > Polygonaceae > Fagopyrum > Fagopyrum homotropicum. The sequence continues at coordinate 20,610,470 of BSWB01000006.1, forward strand.
AATTAACTTAATTACTTATATATTATTTTTTATTTTTTTTAAATTAATGTGCCAAACCGCCTGTTTGGCGGTTTGAATATTGCCGGTTTAGGTTTAGATTTGGCCAAAGGCCAAACCTAAACCGGCAGTTCGCAAACCTAAACCGGCGGTTTAGGTTTGCGACCCACCACTACTCAGGAATATAAGGAGTTTTTAATAAGTCCAAATAATCCGGAAGAGATTAAAGATGCACTCTTTTCCATGCATCCAACGAAAGCACCCTCCTGAATGACTGAATGGAGACCTATTAGAGCACTTTTGTCTCGGGTAGGCTTATTAGAGTGCTTAATAAGATATATGTAAAAAATATTAGCAAATAGGCTCAAAAATGTATGGATAAGGTTGTCTTTGTAAGTCAGAGTGTTTTTGTCTTGGGTAGGCTTATAACGGATAATTTGATTGTTGCTTTTGATCTATTTTATTATATGAAAACAAGAAATGGGAAACAAGGGTACATGACTCTGACGTTGGATATGAATAAGGCCGATGATAGAGTTGTGTTTCATTATCTTGAGCATTGCATGAGAAGCTTGGGGTTTCATGAATGTTGGATTTCTCTGATTATGAAGAGTGTATTCACTGTTTATTTCTTTGTTTTGTTTGATGGTAGCCCTAATCATATTTTTCTTCTTTCTAGAGGGTTACACCAATGAATCCCCTTCCCCAGTTTCTTTTTTTTTTTGTTATGTGCAGAGGGTCTTGATGGACTGATGATAGTGAATCCTCGAGGGGCTTGACTAACATTAGGATCGCTCTGACTGCTCCAAGGATCTCCCATCTTTTATTCCCCGATGGTAGCATTTTCTTTGCAAAGGCGTCTTGTCAACAAAGTCATTAGAATGTCAATATCCACCAAGAATACGGAGAAGTCTCATATCAACATGTCAACTTTGCAAAATCATAGCTATCTTTTAGTTCGAATATGGTGGAGAATTTGAGGGAGGAGATTGTTCAGATCTTTAGCATTAAGGAAGTAAATAAAGATGAAAAGTATTTGAACCTTCGGAGAATGGTTTGCATCCGTGAGGGACAAAATTTTCAAGAATCTTAAGGGGTGAAAATAATCCCTTCTCACTTTCTCATTCAAGCGGGTAGAGAAGTTCTTATTAAATCGGTGGTGTAATTCGTTCCTACATATGCAATGTCATGTTTTGAGATACCGACGGAAATTTGTGAGGAGATTGATCAAGATGTCGTGGGATGGTTTTCGGGGGCACTTCTAGCACGCCAAGGGTGGAGAATATGCACACTTCCGAATTCTCTGTTGGCTCGGTTGCTTCGGACCCGATACTTCCCACATGACAACTTTATGGAAGCCCATGATAGATTTAGACAAAGCTATGTTTGACGCAATATTTTGAAAGGACGGGAGCTCATGGAGAAGGGTATGTTGTGGTCAGTTGATAAGGTTGCGGACATTGTGGTGTGGAAAGATACGTGGTTGCCAAGGCCGGCGACTTTTAGACCACTCTTTCTCCTACAATTGCTCCTAATAATCTCCGTGTGCTGGAATTCATAGACCGGAATGAAGGAAGGTGGCGGGTTGAGGAGGTAAATGCTCTCTTTACTCCTTATGATGCAAATTGTATTTGAATATCCCTCTAATTCATGTGGAGCTTAATGATAAGTTGACTTGGTTCTACAATCCGGATGGTAAATTTTCTGGGATGTCGGCCTACACGTGGTTATGGATGCACAGGGGAGGGTGATATTGTAGAAAGTTCTAGCTCCATAGTCGTTCATAGCTTTTGGAGGAAGGTACGAAAAATTGATGTTCAACCTTATGTATGTAACTTTGTTTGGAAGGCTTGTAAGAATGTGTTTTCTTGTCGTATGAATCTGGTTAAGCGACACGTTTGTCACTCATCAGTTTGTGAGTTATGTGGTTATGAAAAATCACAAATGCATGCCCTCTTTGAGTGTCGTCATACTCGCAAGATTTGGAAAATGTTCCTAGAGCTGATACTGGAGGAAGTCATGATTTCTGACTTTGCTTCCTACTGTGGGATTATCATGCAAAGACTTGCTCCGCAAAATTTAAGTAGATGGACGGTGGTGTTGCATGCAATATGAAAGAATATGATGGTATGACCAATACTCAATTGGTCTAGTGGTAAAGTGGTGTTAGACTCTTTAAGTGTTAGTTTGGAGATTCGAGTTCGAATCCTCTCGGAGACATGTATGAAAAAATTGGTATTGGGAGGGTATCCCAAAATGGGCCATGACAATACCCTATCCGAACGTAATCTTTGAGGCATTATCATGCAAAGACTTCCTACACAAAACACTATCGAAATATCGAAATGATTAGCAAATGGACTAACTTTCATGAAAGACCACACCAAAAAAAAAAAACACAAAAATACATCATAAAAACCCGAAATTAGGATGATCTAGTCAACAAAAAGCAACGAACATAAGCATTCATCTTCGAAATAAGTACACAAGTAAATATCATGTGACACAGTTGATCACCAATTCACCTCTCCTTTTAGACAAAACACTCGAACCACCACCAGACAAACAACCATCAAACTAATATTAGTGATAGATAAGAATATTTTTAACAAAAAACTAAAAATTCTACTAAAGCTATAGCTGTGGGCCGGCCTACTTTAAATCTTTCAGAGTTGGGCTGGAGTTTGGCCCAATTCGGTATTCCTAAAGAAGGACGGAAGCACGTGAACTTCACGAGATCATCAGTGGCCGACTGATCGTAGAGACTGAGCGCAGTTTTACGAAAAAAGAATTGTCAGGTTATAACCGCATCCCACAACACAGAACTCTTCCCGGAGAACGCCGGTGATCGCCACGCCTTCTTCCCATCTCTGATTAACGAGTTAGCCTTTCACACACTCTCTCTAATTACGGCTTCCAAGTTTGGTTTACATTGCTTATTTTAATCTCTTGTTTATCTCGGTTACAATAAGCACGAGCACCACCTGTTTGTGGAAATGCTTGTGAGAAATTTCAACAAGATAATTGCTAAATTTTGGCTTTGTTTTCTATTTACAGTATTCCATGAGCTGAAATTCATGACATCCCCTGCTGAAGTTGTTAGGTTATAGCTAAAACTGACATGATACTTTTCGCCAGTTTGCTAATTCCTCTTTATAAAGTTGGACTTGACACTCCATTTAAAATTTCCCTACCTTTTGCACTTCAAATTTTTGAGTTACATTTGTTGAACTATAGTTGTTCACTTGAGTAGCTATTTCTGCTCGCAACATCTGTGAATTTAGCATGAGATAGTGGCTGTAAGGCTTTCTTCCTTTGAAAGAAAGATGTAGGGGGATGTCGCTCGTATGTTGTTGTATTTAATTTCCGATCATGTCATTATGCCAAAGTTTTCTTGTTTACTTTGTGTTCAGATTGATTTGGTATTTTTGGTCAAAGAGGTCATTATTTGAGAGAAATGAAGGTGAGGGTAGTATGCAGGAAAATTTACAATTATGTTCGATATGATCTGAAAGAAATTGCTTTTCCATCATCATTACCGGATCCTCCACACATCAAGAAGCGACGAAAACTAACTTGGAACGAGCGGTATTTAGTAAGTTTCTTTTCGTCTTATTTTACATGACAGTGTGACACGGAGATGTTTTGCTTCTGAGTCTTGAAGTCAAATATAGTCACTTTTTCATCAATGGTTTGTATCAGAAACTGTCACTGAATAAATTGTGGACCTTGTTTTTGCCTCTAACTGATGATTTGACAGTTTTGTAAAATTACAAATATTACGTGATAGAATTTTTACTCTTGGTGCAAATTCTGGTATAAACTGAGTATATATTCAATGGTTGCCCAAATTTTCTTTTGAAAATTAGGCTTTCTCTTGTAGGGCATAAGAGTTGTCTGGTCACAATGATATTGCTTTCTGATGCTTCGAATAAAAAGATCCCACTTCCTTCAGTTTTAGCAGTCACAAATCTCTAGTGTAATTTTCCTCAATATTATGAAATCGGTTGTTGACCAATGACCATTGCTTAGGTGTTGAAGGAGGCTTCTCGTCTTTATGCTGCAAGTTGGGTGCGTGACATTGGTCCAGATCTTCGGCCAAATGATTACAAGAAGGAAGAAGAATTTGATAGTAAATCTGGTGGACTTAATAACAATAGCAAAGAAAAGGAGTCATCTACTTTGGAAGATCTTGGTGAGGATTCCTGTTCTTGATCAGTGGTACTAGTTTTTGTAAGAAATGGTAGTTGCATACGATAATTACTGTATGAAATGACAATTACATTGTTGTTGTTTTGATTTGATTTGATTGAGCCATTTTCTTTTGTGGTCTTTTTTTGGGGCAGGGGATAGATCTATATGATTCATTTGGATAAGAAAAAATCAGCATTGGTCAAGTTGCCCATTACGATCTGTTGTGCGTGTTAAATTTGATAAGAACTTATTTTGTCCACCAAAATGCATGTTGACTATTGAAGTGTGTGATCAACATTTTCCCTCAAGAGGATAGAATGAGGAGGTGAAATGGCATTAAACGAATAAAGCAATGACTAAGTAGTAAGGTGAATTTAGACAGGGTGTTAGTGCTTGTATCAGTAATTGAGAACTGAATTATTTGGGCTTGTTTTTATTTTGTCTGATATTCTATTTGGTCAGCTCATCTGTTCAAGCAAACACCCCCACCCTAACAAATAAAATACAACTATGAAATTTGGTGAGCTTTTGGCTGCCTGTTTAATATGTACCCTAATGAGGAATCCAACATCAAGATTCCTCAAACATTTGTGTATATTATGTTAGAGTCGCAACTTTACAAACGTTTGTAATTGCTTGTATGATGGATTTTTCACTTAATTACTCTGCCTGGTTGAGAGCGGATGGTCTGGCAGCTGTAAATAATTTGACTGGTGCTATGTTTGCTCTAGATTGATTATTAGAATTAGTTTAATATGTTTCGTTTGTCTGATGCACACGTTATTGTGTTGATGTTTCTAAATGGGGACAAAGCTGTTGCTGCTAGAGGTGGGATGGAAACTCTAAGGCCTGTTTTGCAGCGATTGTACATGACACGCGCTTCAGCATACAAAGATGCCTTAAAAAGTTTTATAGAAGGCTACCAGGAAGGCATGCAACAAACCATGGAGAAAAAGAAAGAAGCTCAATCAAAAGAGAATGAAGATGTATCTAAAAAATCTACTTGACTAAAGGTTTTATTTCTTTGTGAGTTATTTTCTAATATTGCTTCTAGATGTACTTTGTAAAGCCTAACTAGTCACAGTTGCTCTATTCTCTCATAAAACCATCCAATGGTATGTGATGAAACTGTTGTCTTTTGCTCCTCCTACTGTACGGCTTTCTTGTGCTCAGCATATTACATTGGGTCTATTGCCACTCCTTTTGTTTGCGTGGATGTGCGCATGCACATATGCTAATTTAGCAAAGTGTCAGTGCCTCCTTATGGGATTCTAAGGGATATGGGGATTGGGACTTTCTGTAATTGGTATTGATGGCTGATTAGTTGCACATACGGCTTGTTCCGGTGGATTGAGCACTTTGTATTGATGGTAGGCTCATAGAAAAACTGTAAAAGTGATCTTTCTTGTGTATTAGTAAGTGGGAAATGATTATACCTTTCTTTTGTGCAGGTACATGATGAAAAATAAATAAGATTTGCTTGTTGCACAAACTTTGCTGGTTGATGATTGGATGGTTCTAGAATCTAGGGTCATTGTCGCATACTGTATGGTGTGACTGAAAAGGAGATGCTCATGAAAAGCCATAATTACAATTAGGAAAGGATAAACATCACTAACAAGGTTTAGTCTTTTCTTGTTTTGACTTTTCCTCTTTAAGGTGATCTACACACCCTGATTCAGGATTCAGCTGAGAGAGGAGTTGACAGGAAAACCTGGTAAGAATATAGATGATTCAAACTTCAATTGTGCCAGAACATGGAAATTGTGGTCATTGACAAGCGTTTTCGTCTTGCAGGATATATTTAGAATTTTAGGATTATGGTTAAGCTTCATTTTTCAGATGACTTGAATCTTAAACTGCAAAGCGCCACTAGAAGTATAGCCTAATGAAGCAATTCAGAAACATATCATTCATCCACAAAAGGTGAGATGAGTTGGTTACTGTGCAGTGGGTCACAATAGAAACTTGTTAGTTTGGAATAAAAACTTCTAATTCCAAGCCCGCAATTTTAAACTATTTAACTAGTAAATATTTGAAACTTAGCAGCTAATTGCTCTTAATGCAGCCATTCAAGTCGATGTCCCTTTTTAGCTCTAGAAAGTGATCTTCTTTGATGAGTTAGGTTAGTGGGACTTCTTATCCTCATATTGTTGCATTGTTTTCTGCATCTGCCGCCCCCTATATATATATTCTCTTTATAATACCCCAAAGTCTTGTCAGGCCACATGGGTTTGCTTACAAATCCCTCTCAAAAAACCATGATATTGATGTTGAGATTCCTCTTCAATAGTGACTCAGATCCTACTACCCACAAATTATTGGTGGATCCTTGTTCACAATGCACCAGGTTCCACTTTCTGTTCTATCTCTCTCCTTTTCCCTGTTTACTTATCTTTGAACTGTTTAGGTAAATAAGTAGGAAACATCATTCTCACTTGTATGATTTCATGGGACAAGTCCTCATACTTGCATTTATACTTACACCTACATTTCTTTTTCTCTATGCTTTATTTTGTACCTGTCTTTTATTGGCACCCATTAAATTCCCCAGGTACACTCATTACAAATCCCAAACCCTGGCGTGGTTTTTTTTTTTGTTTTTGCTAATCGCTCGAGTAATATTTTTCACTGTCAAAGATTCTCCAACCACAAGGATTATTAGGATATTCTCTTTGTATATTATGTAATCTCCTTCCCCTAAAATCTTGTTCGTATCCTATGGTTTAGGCTAGTATATTTCAATCCTTATTTCTATATATTTGAAAAGTTTGATTTCATTCTTTGATTGAAATTGTTTAAATACCCTTTAGACTAAGGGCCCCTTTGGTTTTAACTCCTGAATCGAAAACGGAATGGAAACGAATCTAGTCTATATGTATACCCTGTTCATGAAAGTTTTTGGAATCATTCCTTGTGGTTTGAAGTAGTTGGAGTAGAATTTGATTACTTTTGATACCCTATAGGAAACAAAATTTGGGGAAGCAAGTGCATTTTGCATGAAGCCACAAGGAATGATTCCATAAAATTTCATGAATAAGGATATACATATGGACTAAATTCGTTTCCATTCCGTTTCCGTTTCTAGAGTTGAACCAAACGGGCCCCAAAAGATGACTACTATAAAACATATTCTAACTATAATAGAAGATATGATATTATGTGGCTCGGACAACAGAAATGCAAACCGAGTTGGTCCTAGAGCCTGTCATTATGTCCGCTAGTTGATCGATGTCGTGGTTGAAGCAAGTGCAAAGAGTGTCACACCAAATTTGCTTTATAACTGTGGGAGAATCTATCTCAATGTTTCTAGTGGGTTTATGGAAAATGGGATTGGAAGCAATGTGCAAGGTTGCTTGGTTGTTGCAACGAAGACGCATGGGATGTTGACGTGAGACGCCAAGGGATGACAAAAGGGACCGTGACAACAAAACTCGCATGTAGTGGTTGTCATTGTTTTATATTCAACGTTTGTAGATGACCGGGAGACAATGATTTGCGTATTTGTCTTCCATGAGATCAGAGAATTACCAGTAGATGGAAAAAACCGGTAGTCGAGCGTTGTGTAGCCAAGCATGCATCGTAGTTGGAGTCACAAAATGCCCTAATACACAAATTATTGGAGCGAGATAAGAGAATGCTAAGCCTTCTACAAATTTGGTGTAATGCTAAGCCTTCTACAAATTTGATACACCGTAGAACTTGGAGCACAATGTCCTGTGGCCGGGTTGAGAACTAGTCATGAGCTGAGAATGTATACAACGTAGGTGAGTTCATGACAAGTACTAGATAAGTAAATAAGCTTCCCCACCAACCGATGGTATCTTTCGGGATCATTGAAGAGCATAGCTGTCTGATTGGAGGCCATGGTCCTATGATAGAGGAAATGTGTCGGGTTTGCATTCAAGGAGGTTGGCTTCAACAAGAATCTCGAGCGTATACCACCATTAGTTTAGCCACAGGCCTGATGGGGTACGTACAATCTTTATCTCAATGAAAATCCATAGATGGCCAAAATATTTCATATGAAATTACTTGTGCTTGTAGCTTTTGAATCTAGAAATAGTTGTAGGGTTGTTGTCAGTAATAATTAGACCATCAACCAAATTATCAACATAAACTAAGATCTGCAAAGTGATACTTGAACAGGAGTAAGTGAACAAGGAGTAGTCAGCCAAATATTGGTTACAGTCATTTGTGGTGAGAGTGAGGGTTAATTTTCCAAACTAGTTGTGTGGAGCCTGGCTGAGATTAGAGTGATTTTTGGACGCGACACACGTTGTTCGAAGAGAGGAAACCTTGAAGGAAACCATATGGACTTCTTCCTGTAAATTGTTATCTAAGAACACAAGTCCGTGCCTTGTGCTTTGCTTCCACAAAGCGGGGAAATAGTGGCCGTGTCAACAAAGAATTTCGTCGTGTTAATAACATTTCCGATTTCTTTTTGGGAGGATACAATATTTACCTAGAGAGGTTAAGTATTCTTTGTAAAGATTAGTGGAGAGTTTTCAAAGCTAATGGGTTTGGTACGAGGAGAATATAGTTTTAGTTGATAATTGAGAAGATTTTTAAATAGTTTTGATTAGTTTTTTCCATTAGCTTTTAGTTATTTGGTCAAATAAACAGTTCAACCTATTTTCAACTTTTTTTTTTTAATCTCTCACACTTTAATATTTAGTTGTTTTGAAATTTGCTAAATTTAGCATGAAAACTACCACAGATAGATTTCTACCTTATAAGATTTTTTTATTGTTTTCATAATCCACCAAAAATTTCAACACTCTATTAGATAATATAAAAAAAACTAAAGTTTATCAAAAAGCTTAAACCTCCCAAAAAGATCTCATTCTATTAAACATGTGTTAGGTCAGTTGATTTATTCCATTTCCCCTTTCAATAGTTTTAGTTTAACGATATAAAACGGTGTCATTTGCAGATCGCCCTGCACCATTAATTTGAACTGTTGAAGTGTCATTTCCTCTTCTTGTAAGTACACTTCCAGGTAGTGCCTAACAATATTTTAATCATATATCATGTACAGTTTTGCACAATAATCTATTATCAAGATTAGCTCACCTAATTTGACATTTGTTAAATGAGTTGGTTCATGTCTCGGGGCAACTTATGCCATTCTTTACGTCCTTCGAGCAATAAATTATATGAAGATCATACAACTGTATGTTGTCGTGGTGCAAATTTAATCTCTCTGGAATTATCTTTCTACAAATGAAATGGCGTGTCTGCCTAGCTAGACACACATTCATTAACCCTCTAATTATGTGTCTCTTGTTAGTTCAACCCTCAAAGACAGACAGCTAATCTTTGCAGTGTATTGGCAAGACTGAACCGGAAATTATGGTCTGGTCCGATCTTGAACAGTTAGATCTGGCTACTCCTGGACCGTAATATTCCAGTATGATAAAGGCACAAAAGGGTAAGATATATGTATATATAGTTGCTGCACTCTTACCAGCAAAGACAATGAAGCTTAATGAACAAGTGGGTGAGACAAAAGGTGAGCATTATCGGTATATGTCGACAAGGGAAGAAACAATGTTTATGATCACAGTGAGCAAAAGGAAAAACACACAAAAAAGAAGTTGAACACTACATTTAAGTCTAATTATTGATTGCATTCTGACCTAACTTCCAGTTTGGCAAATGGACACATCTTGCTCTAGTACATGTATGATGAATCCAATTCACTTGTCGTAGGCCCTTCTTCGTTTGTTTTCTTCTTCTTCTTCATAAACCGTAAAGAAATATCGAGGGACTGTAAAAGTCGGTATGCATGGATAACACCAGACACAACGACCGACACCGATGAAATCGCCATACCTCCTCTGTACGTTAGAAAGTACTAGTATTAACTCCCCTCCTTGTGTTGTCTATTTCGCCATTCCCTGCCCCTTCGATTCTTAGCTTCTGATTTTGGTTAACACTTTGAACGTTAATATTCATCCATGGACCGGGTGGAATATAAAGATGCAAGATCGTGGATCTATCACTAGGGCGGGTTAACTTGACACCTTCTGTCTTCACAGTTCACTGTTCATTGACACCAAGTGAAAATAAGTAAGATTACAAATGACATATTATCAATTTATCTTTTATGTCTGGCAGACTTACACATTGAACTTATATGTTATCTTCACGTAGTATCCTATTGTCGATCTTGAACATTTTCACGCATCTTTAACCCCTATTATTCGGTATTCCAGAATGTGTAGTTGAATTTCCACTTTAAAGTTAGTTTAGTTTGGGGGTGTTTGTTTTGGTAGTTTCAAAAGGTCTATCAGAAATCAGAATCCTAATTATTTTTGTCACCGCCAATTGCTCCGAATCTCTGAAAGTGGTTAACCTTCTGACCATATCCGTATCAGCATCAAAGTGATAAAAAAACGTAATTCTGATTGAGACCGAAAGAATAGTGAGTTCTGTTGAGATGTAGGGAATCCCACATCGATAACACGCAATCAAGTAAACATACCATATAAGCATCCGGACTACTCATCCTAAAATCAATTGGCAATAGGAGGAGTAAAATCAATTGGCAATAGGAGGAGTAGGTTCACTTGATTGCGTTCTCAGCATGAAACTTAAACTTGTCCAAACCTAAGTATGAACTCAATGTAAGACTACCCGACAATTTTGGGCAGGGTTAGAACACATGGCTATAAATTAAGTAGCCAGGCTGTAAAAATCAAACCCAAAATGATGTATATATCATTCTAAAATTGATTGGTATTAATTTAAGTTAAAATAGTGAATCAAATTTACGTATTAATCACGATGTGAGACACACGGCTCAACGATTAGGTTTAACTAATAAATAAAATCAAAATACAAGTTCTAACTCCAGCACATCTACGATTTTTCAACGTGAATTAATTGCTGCGGAAAAAAATTCAAAGTGGATTAATTTGGGTGTGACTTCTTAACATATTTGACCAGATGTCAACTGTCCAAAATAATCAAATCATATAATTAGACGTATTTTATGTTGAAAGAAGATAGGGAGAGAGGAAGAAGCAAATTATAATACGTAAGTAACGTAACGTACGTACCATGTGAGGATAGTGCTCAAAGTAATTGTGGTAGGTCTGTTGCTGGGTTGACAAGACCGAACTCTCAGACGACGTCGTTTGGGAGGAGGATGGAGAATTTTCGAGCTGCTGCTGCTGGCAGTCAAGGGTCACCCCGAATAGCCTTACTTGTCTTCTCATGTTCGAATCCCCACCTGATTAACAAAATGAGTGCTGTCATTAAGTATATACTAAGTAACTATCTTATAATTAGATGAAATAGTTCTAATAATAAATTTTATTTAGTAAATATTTTAGATATATAAATTATTAAATAAATAATATAATTAAATATATTTGACTTTAATTTTAAGATTTATTTTTTAAAAAAATTATAAATATATGTAAATTATAATACTTAAATTTCCTCTTGTACACTAATCTTTTGGTATAAAAATTATTGTAACTAATTTTATTATACACAATTATTATATCTTAAAAGTAAATAAAAAATATCAAAAATATAATTAGATTATTTTCTTAGCACAATAATTTGACTATTTTTTAAAAATTCATATACAAAAATTAAATACAAAATCTTATAACATATAAGAAATGGTATATTAAATAAGGATAAATTAGTTAATTTATAATAAATATGTTATATATATTTATTTATTTATAATTGTATAAAATATATACTAACTAGATTAGGTTACATTGTAAATTTACCCTAATTATAATTATTATTATAATCATAATTATCTTACCTGTAGCTGCATGTGGAGTGAAGTCATGTTGGTGTTGGTAAGCTGGAAACGGCTGAGAATTGTGAGGGAAAGCCGGCTGAGGAGCCGATCCACGGCGGCGTGAGCCAATGAACATCCTTTCAGGATCAGCACGGTGGCGGTGGAAAAGCACGACGTCACCAGCTTGAAGCCGCTTCTCTTTAACATATCGGCTCCAGCCCTTGGTCAAGACGTAGCTTTGACTACTATTCCAATACGAGTACCTAAACTGCCACCACTTGCCATCCTCGTCCTCAAAGCCGAGATGGGTCCCACTCGCCGCATCACCGCCGCCGCCAAAGGGAAAGTACTTCTCGGCGTTTTGCTTTGGGACCACTAACCGGTTGAGCTTCCCCACGTCACTCGGCGTAAGTGGCTTCTCGAACATGGGCTCCTTATCGTACGGTGCCGCCACGTGGCTCATGTAGGGCGAGTACTCGTCTGCGGAGACGGCGTCGTATCGGTGATGGGTACCGGAGATGGATTTCGGATCCAGGTCACGGGTCGTGTCTGTCGTGGGTTTGTTGAACCAGGTGGTTAGAGCACTGTATTCCTGGAGGCTCATTTGCATCGACAGATAATTGAAATGCTTGATTGAAGAAGAAACGAAAAGCAATATATATATTGTGTGTATGAAAACTGTTGGGGAAGGCTACGAGAATTTATAATCATTATTTTTCAGCAGAATTTAACCTTTTTTAATAAAATTACAAAAATGAACCGGAATTTATTACAATTATAAAAAGTAATCTATACTTTTAAAATTGATCGGGCAGTTCATGGCCAGCCAACTTTAAGGATATCTGTTTGTGTTTATGTAAACCATTATTGTGGTATCAAAGCCCTGCATTTTTTTCCCCTCTACACCATCGGCTATTTATGACCAACCCGATGCATTCTCGCGGCTTTCTTCTTGCTACATATGGTACCTATTCCAATCTGAACTATCACATTCGATATATCACTGTGAAACTTGACAAAGATAACTACTCTTTGAAAAACCATCATCATCAACGCTCTTGAGACCTTTGATCTCGAGCACTATGTTTTCGCTCTACATCCATCATCGGAGACCATTTCTGACCCGGAGTCCACTAGTACTACTTTACCCAATGCGGAGTTTGTTAGCTTAGTGTTGGGTCCAGTTACACCTAAACTGTCAAAGCGGTGTTCAAATCGGTCCAAACTGACGGTTTGGGTAAACCGACGGTTGTGGTTTATAGGTTTAGGTTTCGGGTGGTTTATAGGTTTAGGAAGAAAAAAAAACCTAAACTGGAGGTTAAATCGCCGGTTTGATTAATTTTTATTTTAAAAAGAACCAAACCAGCGGTTAACAGCTACTAGCTGTTGCACAATGAGGTTTTTTACTTGAATTTTTTAAAATTATATGCTTGTTTTTAAAACACTTTCCTACAAATTTATAAATATCCAACTTCTCTTCCATTTTATCCTACACCATCTTCCTACATTATCTACTCTCTCTACTACTCAATTATCAAGTCTCAATCTCTCAACACTCTCAATCTCATATTCTCATAATTCTCATTTGCAAGTTTTTATTTCTCGTCTATCTCGAATTTATCTCTCAACTCTCGTAATGGCAAACTCGAACGCCAACATTCTTTCTCAATTATTCCCTAGCACCCACGAAAGTAAAACCAAATGCCCAACAAAATGTCACAAGACTCACAACCACAACAACCCGAACCGAAAATGCTTACATCCGAGATTTATACTAAGCAATACGCTAGTGAACGATTGTTGTCAAGTTTCATGCAACTATTGTTCAAAGGTGTACAAGTGGAAGGTGAAGGGTGGTTACGGGACTTTGCAAACGCCCATGCGAAAAATTCATCCCGATATGCTAGGGATATCACGAGGACAATCACAATTGTTTCACGTGTTTGCATCTTCTTCCTCACAATCCCCTCTATTTATGTATAACCATAATGAAGAAATTTTAGGATTCTCCGATGTTATATGTTCTCATGCATTTCCATTTTCTTATTGTGAATATGAAGACGTTCAAGCATATGACACTAAATATCTTCAACCTTCTTTTAAACCAACTTCTCACAAAACTGTTTACAAATTAGTTTTCAAATCTTACCTACAAAAGAAATAAAAAATTCTTTCGATTTTGGCATCTTTTTCGCATCAAGTATCTATTTGGATTGATATTTGGAGTACACAATCGCAAAAACATTTTTACAAGGGCATTACTTTACGTTTTATTGATAACGATATGTTTTTGAATATGTTATTGTATTTCATTATTTCAACTAAAGACATGATTCACCAAACATTACAAACATGATAAAAACGTTTTACAAGAATTTAATTTACAAGTTTGAGTTTTTTCATATTCTTTTGATAATGTATCCGCTAACACCGCTGCCGTAAACCATTTGGTCGAAGAGGCGGAACAATATTTGCGAACTCTTTTTATTCATCAAAGATGTGCATGTCATATAATAAACTTATGTGTTCAAGATGGACTTAAGATTTTAGCGATTACGTTAACGTCATCACCGATGTTATTGATCAAATTTGGCACTACTCCGAATTGAGAAAAAATGGAGAATATTATGTTTAGCTAATAATGTTCATCCAATTGCATTTTTAAAAGATTGATACTCTACTTACAAAATACTTGGTCAAGTCCTTCGTTACAAAGATCTTTTACAAGTATTTTCCGCACAAAACATTCTTTAGTCAATTCTTGATTATGAAAATATTTGGCAAACTTGCATTGATATTTGTAATGTTTTTAAAAAAATTAGTGATGCAACTAATGTCATGAGTTACGTTCACAACCCAACTTTTTGTAGATTTTTAGAGACAACACTAACATTTACGAGGCTTTTCAAACAAGTGTCATCTCTTCTTCTACCACACATACTCCTACACCTTCTTCTTCTTCTTCTTCTTCTTCTTCTTCTTCTTCTTCTGCTTCAAAAAGCACATCAAATTCTAGCCAAAAGGACAAAAACACTAAGATATTTATCCTCAAGTGTGGAATTTCAAGATTATCTAACAACATGTTTTAGTTTTGATAATGAAGATTCTTTTGATATTTTGGATTGGTGAAGAAAGTAATATCCACCATTATTGAAAATTGTACAACAACTAATGGTCGTGCCCGCATCAACAGTTGCCGTGGAGAAAGCATTTAGCCGAGAAGGAAACATGCTCAATTACAAGAGAACCCAATTGAAGCCCGAAAACTTGGAGGCGCAAGTTTGTATTCAAGATTGGATAAGGGAAGAGAAGCAGAAACAACGGAAAGCTCCGGTGTATGACACAAATCATTTTGCTCTCGACTTTTTTTTTTTTAAAAAAAAAGGTGCTAAACCGGCAACGGTTTGCCGGTTTGGTTTTTTCCGGTTTAGTTTTATGACTCATATATCTTTTTACATAAAAATAACCAACGGATTTTGAAGCTCCAACAAGACCCATATTGGATGTTGTCTCATAAGACGTTGTACGCTCTCGAGCAATCTCCTAGATACAAACAAACCGCAAATAAATAAAAAGAAAGAAAGAAATATTCAGAAATAGCCGGAAACTTTGTAGTCCCAATTTTTTCAATAATTAAAAATACTTTTTAGTTTGAAATATAGCTCGTTGGTTTAAAACCCTAGTCAATGAGGATTAACATGGCTTGGATGTGACATAGTCGCAACTTTGATGGTGAGTAGCCCATGAGGTTGAGACAAAGGTGAGCACAATTCCAGGTAGACGTCGGGAAGTCATGTGTTTCATAAATGAGATTGTTGGATTTATTTAGAAGCATTCATCATTATTGATATTAGTTAATAATATAGCAATGATATTTGTTAAGCGTACCCAGAAGTTTGTAATAATAAAGAAAGATCTAAAAGGAATAATGTGTGTTGTGTCACGTAATAGGACCACATATTTCTTTGCATGCACTAAACACCATGCAGATCTCCATAGATTGTTGTATGATTCTTGATTGAATAGCATGTGCATTTCAGAATTATCATTTCCCTTTTAATCTAATTTATTTTTTTCATTCATCAATTTATTTAATCTCTGGGACATATTATATTTCCTTACATCTCAACATCGTAAATAAACTTGTTTTTTTTAACGTATTCTTGATGCTCGTAAGATGTATTATTGAGAGTTTGAGCTCCACAACAACATCTTCTTTAGACTGCCTTGCCCGTTTTGATAACAAAAAAATGTGATCGACTTAGACCATAATAAAAATTAGTGAAAATAGATCTTATTTAAAAAATAACGACAAGTTTTTTTGAAAAAAACTTTTAAAAACACTAAAAATTATTTAAGTACGAAAAACTAAATATATTGACATTGATTTACTAATGCAAAAATAAATCGCAATCCGCTAGCGCTTTGTAGGCGGAAAAAGGAAAAAAAATGGCTCCGGCGTCTAAATTGAGATAGAAAATTTTCCTGAATTATTGATGGTCACATGTATTATTTTGGGCCGCGTCTGATAGCGCCGGCGTCCATAATGAAAAAAATTGGGCTCCGGCGCCATCATTGAAACATATATATATTTTTTGGACACCAACACCAACTTCTTTCAAATTTTGTTAGTCATTTCGGGTAGATAAACACTTATTTTTTTACCAAACGCTCGTTACTGTTTTATAACACTAAACACTTGTGTTCACAAAAAGCCGCCCAAAACACTAGGGAACACTCTAAACTAGTGTTTTCAACAGACTCTGTGTGTCAATTTTGGGGCCGTTGTTTTTGGGTTTGCTGGTGAGGTAGGCTGCATTTTGGGCCTTTGAAGTATCTGATTAGCTACAGTCATGGACTCTCTTTGCAGGCCGTTACTTGCTTCATATATTTATAGGGTTTATTGACAAAGTTTACATTTTTGTATCTTTTTATAGCAAAACCGTACAATATAAATAATGAAATTAAGCAATAATAAATATTTTGTTTCAACAAAATGTAAGCTGCTTGAGCTTACATTTTGGGGCCGTTATTGACAAAGTTTACATTTTGGGGCCGTTGTTTTTGGGTTTGCTGGTGTAGATGTAAGCTGCTTGAGCTTGTGAGGACTGAGATATGAAGACTATATGAACCTTTTGTAAATAAAAGGGCTAGTTTGTAAATAAAACAAATAGTCTGAATAGCATCTGAAAGTTTGTTAGACTTCAGACATATAAATACTCTTTACAGAGAACAATATGAACTGTAATTCTTTTCTCTCTGTAATTCTTTTCTCCCTCTTCATAATTCAATAGAGTTCTATCTTCCTCTTTCTTCCATACATGTTTCTCTGCGTTAACATGGTATCAGAGCTACAAAACACTTTTCTATTTCCAAAATCACTTTGATTACGATTAATCATCGTTCAGAGGCTATTTCGATTGCAAAATCTTCATCTGTGACATGGCAAGAAATGGTGAAGATGGAAGTCAAAATTCATCGATTCAGGAGCGATTCAATGGAGCAAACACAAACGATCCACTCTATCTTTCAACATCTGATAATCCTGGTATGCAACTTGTTTCCACTCTATTTGACGGATCGAATTTTGCATCGTGGAAAAGGAACATTCGCATGGCGTTAGGTGCGAAATTGAAACTTGGATTCATAGATGGATCATATGATAAGCCTGAATCTGATGATGACAAGATCGCTAGATGGACAAGAGCCGATTACATGATCCGCTGCTGGTTAATTCATTCAATGAAAAATGAAATCGCTGAGAATTTTGCTTTCGTTGAATCTGCTAAACAACTCTGGAATGAGCTTGTTGAAAGATATGAAGTATCTAATGCTCCACTGGTGTATCAAATACACAAAGCCTTGAGCAATCTGAAGCAAGAAAATCATAGTATTGCTGTTTATTTCAGCAAGATGAAAAAATTGTGGGATGAACTGCAGTCCATTGATGCATTACCTCTCTGTACATGCAAAGGGATTATCAATTGTAAATGTGAGATCCTTAAGAAGCTTTCTGAAAGGGAAGCCAAAACAAGAATTATACAATTCTTGATGGGACTTCAAGATCAGTTTGATCATATTCGAAGCAACATCTTGGCTCTCGAATCCTTGCCAAATATCAATAGAGTATATCACATGGTGCTTCAAGTGGAGAAACAGAAAGAGATCACTACTCCAATTATTACTCATGATGTGCTTGCTGTTGATCGTCCAGTTCCCTCTCGACAAGCAGGAGGAAGCAGAAGAGATTTTCGAAAGGAAAAGCTGGAAAGGCAATGCACATATTGTAAAGAGAAAGGACACCTCAAGGAGTCATGTTTCAAATTGACTGGGATACCAGACTGGTACAAAGGTACAAAAGGCAAGGCTACTGACAGTATAGTTGGATCTAAGGAATCAGGACATTTTGCAGCCAATATTCAAGATTTTCCGATTGGAAATTGCCCTCTGGATTCATCTGTCAACAATTCTGGTACCTCAGTTGATTCTACTCTGGTCAATTCAGTGTTTCAGGAGGTTATGAAGATGATGCAGAGCAATGGGAATTGTACTTTTCCCACAAGTTCTATCAACTTTGCAGGTAATTTGACTGCATTACCTTCTACTACCAAAAACAATTCTTCTATATGGATCATTGACTCAGGAGCTACAGATCACATATCCTACTGTCAAGATTTATTTTCTGACATGACAGTACTTTCTCAGCCCATATTCATAGGGCTCCCTGATGGTTCCATAAAAGAAGTGACGCATAGTGGAACAATTGTGTTGTCCACTGAGTTGATATTAGAGAATGTGCTTTTCATGCCTGGATTTAAACACAATCTACTGTCTATCCCAAGAATTGTTCATAAATCCACTATTGAAACTCGATTTAAGTCTACTGTCTGCCTGTTTCAGGACCTTTTCAGTAACTCGGTCATAGCCATAGGATACTTGGATGGAGGACTTTACAAGCTTTCTTGCACACCTATTCTTCCAAAGAAAGTTCCATCACCTAACATTCTTGATTCTACACATTTGAATCATATTAGTTCTGTTTCATCTATTTCTAATAAAGATGTAACTCTGTTTCATGAGAGACTAGGTCATACTTCTGTTTCAAAATTGCAACATCTATCTTTTTGTAAGATGCCTCACAATGTTGCTATTTATTGTGATACTTGTAATCTTGCCAAACAACATAGACTGCCATTTTCTCATAGTGTTTCTTATGCTAAGAAACCTTTTGGCTTAATACATATGGACATCTGGGGTCCTTATCACACTGCATCTATCTGTGGTGCCAAGTATTTTTTAACTCTTGTTGATGATCATACGAGATGTACTTGGACATATCTTATGGCAGATAAACAACAGGTTGTTCGTATCATTACCACTTTTCTGGCTTATGTGCATAACCAGTTTGAAGCTTCTGTTCAGATTTTTAGAACAGACAATGGAGCAGAATTTCTTCAGAAACAATTGCAAGATCTATTTTTGAATAAAGGCATCTTACATCATCGATCAGTGGCTTATGTGCCTCAACAAAATGCACGAGTAGAAAGAAAGCACCGTCATCTTATTGAAACTGCTCGGGCTTTAAGAATCCATGCTCATCTACCAATCCATTTCTGGGGTGAGTGTATTCTGACTGCAACATATCTCATCAATCTTATGCCTTCTTCTGTCCTAAATTGGCAAATTCCTTTTGAAATGTTGCATCATAAGCCTGCCTCTTATGAACATCTCCGAGTGATTGGTTGTTTATGTTATTCTCTGCTCCCTTTCAAAGACAAATTTGAGGCTGTTAGTAGACCTTGTGCACTACTTGGTTATCCTCCTGGCCAGAAAGGTTACAAGCTCATTGATCTCCAAACACACAAGATTTTTGTCTCTAGACATGTCACATTTCAGGAAGATCAATTTCCCTTCAAACAACCACCTATTCAGTCTCCTATCAACCGCAACACTACTACTCTCCCATTGGTTTCACCTATTGATCCTCGAGATTCTTTTTCCTGGTCTTCAAATCCATCACCTGTGTCTAATTTATCTCCTTCATCTTCCCAGCCTTCTTTTAACGTTCCTGCTTCTGTTCCCTTTCTCGAGGATCATTCTTCTCCTACTTTTTTACCATCTACTACTTCTTCACCTCCTGCTTTACCCACTCCCACTAATCTTCCTACTCGACCCATCAGAGATATTGTTAAACCTTCTTATCTCAAGGATTATGTTTGCAACAATATAGCTTCTCCCACTTCCCTGTTATCACATTTTTCTGTTGATCATCTTCCTCCAGATTATCAACTTTCCTTGTGTAATGTTTTGTCTACTCTGGAGCCTACACACTATGGACAAGCTAAGGATCAACCAATTTGGGTTGAGGCCATGAATAAAGAACTTCTTGCTCTTGAGCAAAATCATACCTGGGAATTAACTACTCTTCCATCTGGTCACAAAGCCATTGGTTCTAAGTGGGTTTATAAGGTGAAGTATCTCCCCGATGGTTCAGTTGATAGATGTAAAGCACGGCTTGTTGCTAAAGGGTATAATCAGGTTAAAGACAGAGATTATAAGCACACTTTTTCTCCTGTTGCCAAATTTACAACTGTTAGAGTTCTGTTGGCTTTAGCAGCTGCCAAATCTTGGCCATTACATCAACTTGACATTAATAATGCTTTTTTGCATGGCTTCTTGGATGAGGAAGTTTACATGCATCCTCCACAAGGTTATAACAAGGCTCAACCTGGTCAGGTCTGTCATTTAAAGAGGTCTCTTTATGGCCTTAAGCAAGCCAGTAGACAATGGAATATAGAGCTTACTAAGCTTCTCGTGAACCTTGGTTTTACACAGTCTAAGCAGGACTATTCTTTATTTATTAAACACTCTGTTTCTGGCATAACCATTGCCCTTGTCTATGTGGATGACATGCTTCTCACATGTGATGTACCTAGTGAAATTAATCAGCTTAAAACAGCACTGGATTCTGCATTTACAATCAAGGATTTGGGTTTGGCTCGTTATTTCTTAGGCATGGAGATAGCCAGAAATGGTGATGGAATTTTGCTCAATCAAAGGAAATACATTCTGGATATCTTACAGGACAATCACATGTTGGATTGTAAACCAACATCTTTTCCTATGCAGAGGAATCTTAAGTTGACCCCTGATTGTGGTGAAGTTTTTCAGGATCCTGAGCTCTATCGTAGGCTTGTTGGCAGATTGTAAACTGGCATTTATCTCCTTAGATACCTCAAAGGAACTGTTGATTTGGGTATCTCTTATCCTGTTCAATCTCATCTTTCCCTCACTGCATATAGTGATGCAGATTGGGGTTCTTGTGCCTATACATGCAAGTCTATCACTGGATATTGCATTTTTCTAGGCTCTTCCTTAGTTTCTTGGAAAAGTAAGAAACAAAAGACAGTATCAAAGTCTTCTGCTGAAAGTGAATACAGGGCAATGTCCTACACTGCGAGTGAAATTGTATGGTTGGAAGGGTTAATGACTGATTTGCACATTTCCATCCCTCTTCCTATCCCTATGCATTGCGATAATAAGGCAGCTCAGCACCTTGCAGCTAATCTTGTATTCCATGAGCGAACCAAACACCTTCGTATGGACTGTCACTATGTCCGTGATGAGGTTCAGAAAGGGTTCATTTCCACTGTTCATGTTCGTTCTTCCCTTCAACTTGCAGATATTTTTACTAAAGCCCTTGGAGAGCAGCAGCATGCCTTTCTCACACGCAAGCTTGGTCTGGTTTACCCCAATCCAGCTTGAGGAGGGGATATGAAGACTATATGAACCTTTTGTAAATAAAAGGGCTAGTCTATATAACATACTAAAAGAGAACCCATTAAGCCCACATGTCAACCATTGAGGCATGCCACCTAGGATTTTTTCCAATATATTTACAGATATGCCACAAGATATTTACAGATTTGCCATTTTTCTTTTATAAAATAAGTTTTAAAAAATATTAATAAACAATCAGCAATGACACATCACCTTTTAAATAACACATCACCTTTTAAATATGCCACGTAAACATTTGTTTTACTTATTTACAAATTTGTTACATATACCTATTAAATATTTAAAATAAAAAAATCATAGGATATTGATAATAAACAAGATCTTCAAAATTTTAACAAACAAGATTATGAAATGTTCTTCACATTTTTTAAACTTTGTTATTATAATTTTAAAAAAATAATATAGCCCCATTTTAAAATTTTATTTAATTTTCTTCTCCTTATTTCTAAATTTCGAAATATAATTTTTTAAGTTAATTATTGAATTTAATTTTTAAGTTAATTAATAAAATGACTAAGTTTGGATGTAATGGTATTTCTAATCTTAAATATTTTTTATAGATTAATATCCAATACATTATATATAAAATTAAAAATATAATAATTGTTTATTTAGACAAAACCCGCACAAGGTGCGGGCACTAAACTAGTTTGTAAATAAAACAAATAGTCTGAATAGCATCTGAAAGTTTGTTAGACTTCAGACATATAAATACTCTTTACAGAGAACAATATGAACTGTAATTCTTTTCTCTCTGTAATTCTTTTCTCCCTCTTCATAATTCAATAGAGTTCTATCTTCCTCTTTCTTCCATACATGTTTCTCTGCGTTAACAGACGTGCGTGTTTTGTGTACGCATTATGAGTCGTATGTCTAAGATAAGTAATTAAGTATGTATAATTTCAATTACAACGGATGATTAAGTGAAGGGGAGAAAATTAGCCGATGGTTGTGTAATTTATCCTTTTGTAGAAACTCGCTCTATCTACTCCGAGTCTCCGACGCCGGAGTTTGACAACCACCTCTGGGGAAACTCAGGTAATTGCAGGTTCATCTTCATCCGCGCTTCCTCTTCTAGCTCTATAATCCCGAAATTTCCAAGATTCTAATAAGAGAAAAATAATCTATAACTATATATGAGTCATGGATTCTCAGTTTTGGGGGTTTGCGAATTCTAGTTCTTTGACATTGAGCTTTGAGCGTATATCTGCGGTTCTGAATCAATCAATATCGTATTATTCTCTAATCATCTGTAATTATCTCTCATTTGACCCCCAATTAGGCCTCCTTTAGGAAACCCTAAACTGGATTTTTGAGATGTATTTTCTTTCCAAGGTAATGGCTAATGTATCACTAGATTAGGGTAAATCGTTCTAAAAATCCCGTGAGAGTTGTTTAGTTAGTAGAATTATGAAATTTACGTAAAGCAATCCGTTAAATTGTTAAGCTAGATTTTGGCAAAACCATTGAAATAGCTCACCGATTAGGGTAAATTGGTCTAGAAATTTTGGGATAGTAGATTAAGAGCTCTTTTTAATTTCTAAATACCGAGTTAGAGTCAGTTGTGTGTTGCTAATAGATGTAGTATGGCCGAACGGGTAATTTGTTTTGGCAGTTTTAGAAGACATGGAAACTGAAGGTGGAAACGAGATGGAGCACAAGCACAATGTGAGAAGACTAGAGATAACTGACAAAGCCAAAGGCTTCATTGAGCTTCTCAAGCAATTGACAACTTGTGACTCGGTCTCGGATAAGGAGTTTGAGGATCGGTTTCAAGAGCTTTTCTTGTATGGTGATGATCATCTCATTTGTGTGATTGAAGATAAAGATTCAGGGAAGATTATTGCAACAGGCTGTGTGTTTGTCGAGAAGAAGTTCATCCGGAACTGTGGAAAAGTCGGTCACATAGAAGACGTGGTTGTTGATGCCAATTCCCGGGGCTTGCAGCTCGGGAAGATGGTAATCGAATTCCTCACAGATCATGCTAAGTCTAGAGGATGCTACAAAGTGATCCTTGATTGTAGCGATGAGAACAGAAGGTTTTATGAGAAATGTGGATTCAAGCAAAAAGAGATCCAAATGGTCAGGTACTTTAGCTAAAACTCAGAAGACAGAATTAGTGTCTCAATACAAGTTTCATTTCCTTGGTCTTGCATTGGTAAACTCGGCTGAATCACTTGGATACTCGGTAAAATTCTTTGATTACTGAACTTAACTCCCCTTGTAAGACTTTGTGTAGAACAATGAAAAATGCTAGTGGTAATATTACTTATCATGTGCTATTCATCAGTATAGGAACCAAAAATGGCATGCTTCTTTCATTGATCAAGACAGCAAAACTTCATGTGCACCTTAGACTGAATTGGTAAGTTAACTGTACAGGCTACTATTATGACAGTAAAATGTAGATATACTGCAGAATATCCCCTTGATAGTAGTTTGTGAACAGAAGCTGCTCAATTATTGGTGTGGGTATATTGAGCTTCTGTAACTAATGCAGCTGTATCTGGGCTTGACTGTCAGTCTTCGGTGGGGTTGTTTCTGCTTTCAGTTTTGAATTCAAAGGCCAGCATATTAAATAGGTACTTACAGAGCAATGAAGGAAGAAATCAAATTGGGTATGGGCTTTGCCCCTCTTTGGTCTGCTCATTATTGTCAAATCTGCCTCTACTGATCACTCATTATTGCTTGTCTAAATCTTGGGGGAAATTTATGCAATTATTTTACCCTTCAGAGCTGAGGCTAGTAAATTTCAAGTAAATTATCCATCATTGGATACCTTGTGAGTTTATCTTTATTTAGGTTTACATATTTCATCTGAAAAGTTGCACACAAGGCTTGTTTCACATATTACATACCGCAACGCAGGGCGACTGCGTTCAAAGAAAAAATGTATAACATACCGCAACGCAATCGGTCTGACTTGAAGTTCGAATTTTCAGCGTCGCCAATACTTCAGTATTGGCCGACTACGCTGAAAATTGGCTTTTTGAATATAGTCGGTCTGAGTTGAAGTTGGTTCTTTTTAACGCATTCGGTTTGCGTTGGACATTACGGTTAGTAAATTGAACACCGTGCCAAGAGAAAAACCCATATATCTTCTATGTATAGCAAGCAAAGTTCATTTTTAATCAGTAATCTTGAGTTTGATATCTTCAACGAAACACTTCTAAAATTTGTGAGGTTGCATTTTACCCACTGTGAAACGGATGCATTTTACCGACTGTGAAACGGATTACATACTCTATTTATAAATAAGTAGAGTATTATTGTAAGGGTAATTTTGGTAACCAGACCTTTTTAAAAACTATATTAGTAACTTGTATTTATTCTCAAACTCTATGTACTCTTCTCTCAACGGGTAAAAAACCTAGAAAAAAACCTAGTAAACCAAATTGTTTCTTATTGTAATGGTGATATATCTTAGATATTTTTAAAATACAATCATATTCTTACTAGAAGTTTCAACATATAATCAATTAAAAAAGCAACTTATTTTTATCCTCATATATCATGTACATTACTTATTATCTTATTATTTGTTATGAATGTCTGAATCTATGTTAAAATACGGTATAATTTATTTTGGATATTAATTATTATCTTAGTTTTATCATGTCGTCTATCGCCCATGCTTCTATTACAAATTTCCCATGTAGTTTTTCCCCCCAAAGGATAGTATATTACTATATTTATAGATGAAAACATTATTTTTTTTTTTTGGTATTTGTGTTGATCCAGTTAAAGAGGTTTGCTTCAAACTTGTTACATCTTGTGTAGTGCTTAATAACTTATACTTCAAAATAATAGTTAAGTATATAAATGAGTTAATCGTGTGATGTGAATTTTATTTTTTTAAATCAAATAAAAAATATGAAGATGTTTAAAATTATAAATTAAGTTTTTTTTTTGTCTAAATTATTATATTTAAATTATAATTTTTGTATATAGATTTTTTTTTAAAATAGTTTTTGCAAAATATACATTTTTTTTAAAAATTAACTGTTTTCTTGTGAATTTTTAAAAATATTTTTGGGGAGTTTTTAAATTTTGTATATATTTTAACTCATTTTTAATTAAAAATAGTTTAAAATATTCGATTTTTTTTTATTTAAAATATATAAAATTACAAAACTTTCAAAAAAAAAAGTTTTTTTAAAAATATTCACAAGAAAAAAAAAAAATTTTAAATTCTACAAAATATATATTAAAAAAATATTTTTTTCAAATTTAATATTTAAGAAAAATAGTTTTTACAAAAATAGTTTATTTAAAAAAAGTTACAAAATTATGATTTTTAAAAAAACTTAATTTAGATTTTTTATCATACTAAATGTTATTACCTAGATTTAAAAAAATAAAATTCACACCACATAATTATTTTTTCATGACATATAAAATTTCGGTTGTCACGTCATCATTGGAGTTAAAAATTTTGCCGGAAAAATTAAGACATTTTATTATGTATAAATATGTTGATAGTTTGTATCGCTTCTAGTAAATTTTCAAAGTTGGTATTATTTTTGTTCAATGTCGATAACTGATATTATTTTGAGTTGTTTTCCTTTTAAACAATTACAAACTTAATTTTGAGTATTTTAAATGATGAAGTTTCATTATTCATAATCTATAGCAATATCAAATTATAAAAGTAAAAGGTACAATATAAATCTAAGCTTTAGAATTTTGTATGAACCAATTTCTAGCAAGTCTAAATAAACATGCTTAAAATCGAATTGTGACAAAGGAATTGCATCATTGAAAACCGAGTATAAATTAAAAAATAAAAATCTTGCATTACAATTCAGAGATTGTTTTGGCCTTATAATTAATTATTTTAGGTATAAAATAATGAGATTAAAATAAAATAATAAGAATAACTTCTTTTCCGTATTTATAAATCTCATTAAGAAAAATTATGTTTTTAAAAGAATTATTACAAATACTAAAAGAAATAATTTTTGGGTGAGGTTCAGATTCGGTCCATTCGGAGAATCTGTTTGAAACGACGGTACGAAGCGCCGTCATACCGACACATATATTTTTTCATTTTTCTTCTTCTAATCGACACTTTTTTAGTTCAAATTATTTATACTACGGCTCATACATTTTTAAAAAAATTCAAATTTTCAGGATAATGTATGAACTAATAATATAAAATATTTAACTAGTATTAAAACACGCTATATGAACTAATAGTATAAAATTCTAAAAAAAAATGTAACAAAAATATTTTTTAAGGAAATTGTTCTATTTATTATTAGAAAATAATTTTAGTTTATACTATGTTCCTTAATAGTCCATTTTAAGTTCATTTAAAAAATAAATGAACATTTAATTCATATTCTATTTTATATTTTATTAACGTACAGTTTATCACTCCGTACAAGAAGAACCCATTTTCTTGAATCAATCTCCTACTAATTTACTTATATTTTTTTTTCTAAAAATTATAATACTTTTTTTATAGGACTTTTTGGTTGGTAGTCATTTACACAGAGTGAAAAAGTTGCTGAGTTATTATTATTAATAATAATAATTATTTTTTTTATTATTGTGGTGAAGTAATGTTGTTTTCTATCTATATAAAGTATCCAAATGCCTCAAGTGAAGTATCTATTTACCAATATATCATCAAAGGCCGGACTTAGACTTCTCTCTCGTAATTAACATAAAATGAATGGCTTTTCTGCGTCCATTTCCACCGGCAAGAGGTAATAACAACACACTGCTCCCCTAAAGCAATACAATTTTCACAATCAATTCTTATATTTATTATCAGCAAATTAGACTATTATGTTAAATCTTTTATATTTCAAGGCTGGAAGGCAAAGTCGCCATAGTAACCGGAGGAGCAAGCGGAATTGGCGCATCAACGGCGAGGCTCTTTCTCCGGCACGGCGCCAAAGTCATCATAGCCGACATTCAAGACTCTACCGGTCTTTCACTATGCAAAAGCCTCTCCGAACATGACGTATCTTATGTCCATTGTGACGTCACATCTGACTCCGACCTCAAAAACGTCGTCGACACTGCAGTATCAAGGTACGGAAAACTCGACATCATGTACAACAACGCCGGAATCCCGGGAGAGTGCAAAGTGCCGACAATCCTAGGAACCGAGTACGATGATTTTAAGCGTGTGTTGGACGTAAACCTCTTGGGAGGTTTCTTGGGTGCCAAGCAAGCTGCTAGGGTTATGATCCCGGCTCGAAGTGGTGTCATTCTCTTCACGTCGAGTATCGCGGCTGTGGTGTCCGGGGTATGTACTCATGCGTATAGCGTGTCGAAGGTAGCGGTTGTCGGGTTAATGAAGAACTTGTGTGTCGAGTTAGGGAAATATGGGATTCGGGTGAACTGTGTGTCGCCTGGTGCTATCGGAACTCCGATGATGACGAGTGTTTTCCGAATCGAAAAGAGTATGGTGGAGACGGCGTATGAGGCAAGCACGGTCCTCAAGGGGGTGGCGGCGAAGGAGGAGGATGTGGCTCAGGCCGCCTTGTACTTGGCTAGCGATGAGGCTAAGTGTATTAGTGGACATAATATTGTGTTGGATGGAGGATATAGCACCACTAATCTAGCCTTTAATGTGGAGTTGATGACCTTATTTACATCTTAAGTATGGTAAAGGAAAATCATATGTACGTACTGCAGGTTGTCACGCTATGAGTTTATAAAGTAACAATAATATGATGTCGCAAAACTATATGTACGTAGTTTGTTTGTACCACTTGGTCCATTTCCATTGTTGTAATAGTGAATCCCAATCAAAATGAAACGGAGTTATTATTATCTTTTATTTATTTTTATTATAAAAATAATTGTTATTAAAATATAGCGAGTACTCTTATTATACCCAAAAAACCCTTTAGCATATATGCCCAATCTTTTAAGGAGCTCAACAACATCATCTCCGAGGTCACCATGCGTGAAAAAGGAAAAGGGAAGAAAGTGATACCCCTTGGAACTATAGATGTCATGTCAGCATATTTCTTTCTTTTGTTTTTAGCAACCACCCTCACAACTTTACTTGCGATGAAACCAGTAAGGCTAGATGAAGAGAAGGGGGACGAACCGGTGATGTCGACACATGTGTCTTTGACCCGAAACCAATTATAGAAAAGAATGTCAGATAGCGGAAGCTCCCCTCCATCACCATGAACCATGCTAGTAGGAGTCTCCTTCCGAACAAAAACACCTATCTTTACGCACTCATCAAATAAGCATCACGAACCATGTTTTGCCGGTGCTTAACACCAATCTACGCATCACAAGCCATAGCGTGGTCACCTAGTGACCCAAACGTCCAAAATGTCTTTCTCAGACGCAGGACATTTGGAACCCTCTAATCATCTCAATACCAAGGCGATATTTAACTGCAGTCCAAAAGACTGCCGGATTCATAACTTGTCCAAAACTAGAGACCGGAACAACTTTTAACCACTGTAAAACAAAAGGGCGTTTCAGATTTTAATTAAGGCCTTCTCCCTAACACAAAAAGGTCAAACACCCCCCTTGGAATTTGACCTTTATGTTATTATGATGATGATGGTTATTGATGGAACGGTCTGATCCGGGTTCTGGTTTGGTCGGGTCTACTCTACACTGGATTATCTACATCGTTTTGTTAATATACATTGGGCCCTATCGGCCCATCATCACAATTTGTATGGCCCAGGTAACAACTGTAGGCCCACAAAGAAATAAAACAAAATTTTGGTCAATTTTCCCCTCGTCCGTTTATAACAACTCCCAGTCTCCCACAATTCATTTAGTTGTATAATATTTAGTAAGAGATAAGGAGCAATGGGCCAAGTTGCCAACTAATTAAGTAGATGAACATCTTATTGAGTTAGTGTTTAAGCTAAACTAATCTCAACCACTTCATTTTTGCCATTAGTTAGTGATCTTCCCCTCTTCAAATCTTGGCTATGCTACTCTTAATTAGGTTCAATTTAATATTCGTTTTAAAAAATTCATTAGATTTTCTCATGATTTTCTCATTTAGATTTTGTATACATATATTCACGTTTTAACATTTTTATGAACTCTTTGGTAAGAATTTGCCTTAATCACAATTAAACTTTGACACTGAAGAACTAAATCTGTGATTTTAAATGACAAATACATGTTAGAAACCAAACCGATAATTATGGATCTTATTTGGAATGCTGAATATATATAATTTTTAGTGTTTAACTTTAATTTTTTTTTATTTCTAGTTAGTTTTTTTTTGTTTATTTTGTTTTTAGATGGTTTTAGGATTGAGTCATTTGAAGTTGGGTTATCAACTGTGGGATGCTTCGGCCCTTCCTTTTCATCCTCTTTTGGTTTCTTCTTTGCTTTGCTTCCAAGAGAAGCCACATATGGTTAATGGTTTTATCGAAATAACTTTAATAAACAATATTTATACCATTATTTATTATACATCCAACCATAAATAGGGATGAGCATAAATCCCGATTAATCTCGTTCCGATCCATGCGGAATTTGAAGAAAAATGTGTATCATGTCCCGTCCCGTGACAAATTTGCGTGACGGGACGCGGGACGTAAACTTTTCATCCCGGTTAATCCCGTCTCGTCTCGCATATATATAAAAATAATAATTTTATATTTTTAAAATATTATATAAATAAATAATATATAAAAAATATAATTTTATATTGATAAGAGTTATAAAAGTAATAAAATATTAAAAGATAACCTTTTTTTATATGTTGCGATTCACAACATGTAAAATAATGTTTTTTTTTTTTGCAAACTATCATTAGTGTAGTGTAGTGCTAAATTTTTGAATGTGAATCGGTAAGACACACTTTAATGTAACTTGTATTCGTTTTGAATGTACTAACTAGTAACGTAAGACTCTTGAATCGGTAATTCATTGTAGAGTTTTTTTTTTATCATTTGTGTCTTTAAAATGAGAGAAAACGGGTACAAATATGGAATATAATCAATTCATAATTCTTGCGGGATTAGGCCCGTCCCGTCCCACGTGTGACAAGGCCCACGCGGGATGAAAAAAAAAATTGTATATCCCGTCTCGTCCTGTCCCGGTTATAAATTGCGGGAAGGGACGCGGGACGAGCCCAATCCCGCCCATGCCCACCCTAATAATAAAGCCTATCAATTGCAATGTTATAAAGTTTATTAATTAGAGAATATAAATATTGTTTTATTTTTAGTCTTACAACAATCTTATGATATTCTTATTAAAAAGTTTTTGAGTTTTTTTCGCTTTTATTTAGAAAATAAATAGATAATTTTGTATTCTAACCCTAACATGTAGATATATTTTCGTGTATTAATTATTAAGTACTCATAAATTAACAAATGTATAAATTAGTGCAATATAAATGTTATGTCTTCTTTGTTCTTTAAGGATCGTATTTAAAATTACGGAATATAATTATTTTCATAGAAATTTTAAAAGTTCTCAATTTTATTATTTATTTTATTTTCTAAAATGATTATTTCACTTTACCATTTTTATAAATAAGTAACTAATATTGGGTTAATTAAGTAAATAAACTTTTTTCAGTTTTCATTCTACAAAGTACAAACCAGGCTTTTATATAATTCCGTTTAGTAAGTTTACCCCGATTTTTTTTACCGTTCACAAACCCTAAAAGTCTTCTCTCTTCTCTTCTCGCGCCAGCGTTCTTCATCTTCAAGCTTATTTCACAAACCCTTACACCTCCATGAATCCTTCCCTGGCGTTCTTCATTTTCAAGCTTCTTGTTCTTCCATCTCGACCTCCGATTTTGGAATCAAACAACAACTTTTTTGGGATCGAGTGCGAGTTTACTCTTCCTCTCAGACTCAAGCTTATGCTCAGATCCAAAGTTGTTCTCCAACATAACAACTTTCTTCACTCAACTTCCTCTTCTTTTTCCCCATAACATCACTGTTTGGAGTCATCTTTGCCTCGGACGGTGCCGGCTATGATCCAATCTTGGGGCAGCTCCGTGGAGATCTAAATGTGGAGGATCAACTAAACCTCTTCAGAGAGTACAAGGAGGCGTTGAGAGCGAGACTAGGGGAGAACCAAACAGAGATCCAAATCCAAATCTAGATCTAGATCTAGACTGAGCGAGACTTGTTTTTCTTAGAGATGGAGTTTATTTTGGGAGGTATGTTTATGATTGCAGTACAGAGATTAATTAGTTCTTGATTAGCTCAAATGGATATTCTGAAGCTGAATATATTTATGTGTGTAGTGTTGTCGGATCTGCGACAATTGTGGTTGGGTTTTATGTAGTTATTTGGGGACAGGTGAAGACGAGGGTTGCCAAAGATAACGAAATTGGTGGCTTAGAGAGTCAAGTGACCCCTCAGTTTTTCATTTGAAATTAGGTTGAAATTGGTTTGCAGAAATTCAATTCTGAAAGTTTGAGACCGAAGTAGAGTTTGGGATTGGATTTTAATTGTTTTAAATTTGGAATTGTATTAACTAAATCTAATCAATTCTTATTCTTGATTTTAATTGTTTTAAACCGAAGTCTGAAAGTTCATACCGAAATTTTGCTGTCTGGTATGATACTTTGGAGAACTTCTGGTATGAGTTTTGCTGTCTGGTATGATACCTTGTAATGCCTCTCGGTAGGTGCTCCGTATGATACCTTGTAAATTATAAAAAATAAAAAAGGACAAACATGAAAAAAAATTATGGTATGAATGAAACTCATACCAAAAAATTATAAAATATAAAAAAAGACAAGAAAAAAAAACTTCTGGTATGATAACTTTAACTTTTGGTATGACAAATTCTGGTATAACAAATTCTGGTATGATAACTTCTGGTATAAAAACTTTCTGGTATGAGAAATAAAAAAATATAATAAAGAAAATAAAAAGATAAAAAAAATAAAAACAAAAAAAATTATGGTATGAAAAAATTTATGGTATGATAAAATTTCTGGTATGATAAAATTCTGGTATGATAAAAATTCTGGTATGAAAAAATTTATGGTATGAAAATTCTGGTATGAGAATTCCGGTATGAGAAATTCAGTCCAGAAAATAAAAAATAAAATAAAAAAAGGCAAGAAAAAGAATACAAGAAAATAAAATCAATAATTAAAAATTAAAACTTGTACTTATATAACAAATAACAAACATCATTTATTCTTTCTTTCTAAATAGAAGTGTTAATAATTTTTTACTTACTGATTAAATGAAATTGGTAAAAAAATATGGGGTATAGTTTCTTTAACAAAAACCAAAAAAAGTCTAGTAGACCAAATTCTCCCACTAATATTAACTTATTTTTTACACTCTAATATTGAATAAGAGATGAAAATTTACGATATGTAATATTGACTAAATTATACAAATTTTTTATCGTTTATCTAAACTATAATTAATCCATCAAACTTTGACGGTATAACCGTGTCAATACACGAGCAACTATATTATGATTATTTTTAACTTGAACAAAATAATACCAATCAAAACAAAAGCAAATCAACTATCAAACTCATGTGTATTAAACCTATTATTAAAACAATTATTTTTATAAATATTTTTCTCTTTATAAATCTTTATTCTTTAAACCATCAAAGTTGTACATCTTTATATATCATGATACCCGTAATCTGCATAATCGTTTCCTTAATTTGATGTTTTTTTGTGGCGTTTCGAGTGTACTGTCTAAAAGGGTGCGTGAATTTGTGGTCGACTCTTGACGACTCTGATGCGAGCCCACGTATGAGGTGTCCACAATTGTTACCCTTGCTTCCTATCTGTAAACTTCCTTCGAAGACGAACGTTTGTGCTCGTTGCATCCTGTTGACTATATCATCCTACTTTCCATTGAAGATCTCGTTGCTTTCGGGTTTTTATGATGTATATATTTTTGTATGTTTCTTTTTTTATTTTGTTGTATTCTTTCATAATGGTTAGTCTGCCTGCCAACTTTTTTCGACATTTCAATACTAGATGACTGCTTTCCATTACTAAAAAACCTATACTAGTGTTTTTTAAAATCTCAGCAAATAGCTACTTCTCTCTTTTCTTTTTCAAAATTTAGCAAGGGAATATATCAGAAATAATTAATAGATCGAATATGATTGATCTATAACCAATTAAACTTCATGAGCCGAATTAGATACAATTCTTAACAACTCTATATATTAAGGTGGTGTTCGTAAGAGATGTAAGTTTTTTTTTTTTGGAAGATTAATTTAGATGGAGTTTATAAAAATTTAATTTCCAATAAAGATTATTTCGGAAGATTATTATCACCTTTAATTTTTATAATCTAATTCAACATAGATTATCGGGATTATGTGGGGATTATAATCTCCTAATAATTTCGTCCCTCTACCGAACGTGCCCCTTAAGTGCGAGAGGTTATTTTTTGGGATTATAGGAGATTATTTTTGCTCATATAAATCATCTTAATAATTTCATCTACAACTCATTTGACCATCTCTTACTAATTTTAATTACTATTTATATTTTTAATGTTCCCTTCCACAGTATTAAAATACTATTCATGTATCTAATGATCTCATCCACATTAATATAATAGTATTTTACAAATTTTAATTACTATATATATTTTTATAAATATGTAATCACATAATGAGAATAAATCAGATTTTGGTTTTCTCCCCACTATAGAGATATCATAATGCATAGGAATAGGAATAATAAAAAAAAAAAAAGTGTAAAAAAAATTAAGATTCATCCCTCTTGAACTTTTTATGTTCGTTTTCCTCACCTTCGCTCACGATTATGATATTCGATACTTTATTTTATTTTATTTGTAAAAAAAATGCCTCATGAAAAGCCACTCTAAAAATGCGTGTAAATTATTAGCAAGGCGTCTCTTGCAAGAAATAATCTGTTCGTACCACCACGTTTATGATCCAATCACCCCATTACCTCAAAAATGTCTATCCAATAATCAACCGTCGCCTATCGTTCATAATTTTATTTTATAATTATTTCGAACTAACCTCTCTCGAATTCAAAGACATTTATAAGCCCTATTATCTCATTTCAATTCTCCCTCTTTCTACTTTTCATTGAGTTTCCTCCCGCTTCAAGTCTCCCCTAAAGTAGAAGCAATCTCTTTTCTGCTCCTCCTCGATTTCGATTCTTCTTCGCCAGAATAATCAAAGGTACTGTAGATCAACTACTAGTTTTCTAGTGACAGGGGAATTTCCCTTATTGAATATTCAGCGTCTAGACTGATATTTGGAAGCTTTGATTTCTTCTTCTTTTGATTAGGTTCGAATTTTTCAACTGTTGAACGCTGACTGTTGCTGCTGTTCTTGTTTTTCGCTGTTGTTATGTTCGGTTGCAGCTTTTGACTTCTTCCTTGCTTGGCTGCTTCTTAGAACCTTTGATTTTGAGTTTTTTTTGCTGTCAATTTGAATGTTATACAGATCTGATTGTGGATATATAATAGGTTGAAAACGGATTCAGTCATTTTAAGAAGTCGTAGTGGCTTTCGCAATCG
This sequence comes from Fagopyrum homotropicum, assembly GCA_033239125.1. Lineage (NCBI taxonomy): Eukaryota > Viridiplantae > Streptophyta > Magnoliopsida > Caryophyllales > Polygonaceae > Fagopyrum > Fagopyrum homotropicum. The sequence goes on from BSWB01000006.1 coordinate 20,645,709, forward strand.
CAACTCAATTCCGACTCTATTGTTCATCCTCTTTGCATCTGTTTGTAGGATTCTTTAATTTCTCCTCGTTGAATCGAAAATGTTGGGGGAATTCATCAGCAAAGCGCTTGTGTATGTCAAATCAGATCTCTCTATCTCTTTCTTGATTCGCTATTGATGTACTTTTCTTTTAACGATTTTCTCTTCTTCATAACCAATTAACGATTGCTTTTTTCGCTTGTAAAATTTGTTGTAGGATGATTCTTGGATATGCGTATCCCGCACTTGAATGCTTCAAGACGTTGGAGAAGAACAAAGTCGACATGCAAGATCTTCGATTTTGGTGTCAGTATTGGTAAGCAATAGCCATTAATTCTTCAAATTTAATCAACCATTGATAATACTGTAGTATTGTTTTAAATAATTACTTAGCGTTAATACTAGCATCTGATGGTCGTTTAGTCTAATATATTAGCCATCAACTATCTTTAGGAGTTGGTATGAAGTTGCTACATGATGATGAATTTAATAAACCTTGATAGACTAAGACTCTTATTTGTGAAGAGCTTTACACGCAAACCTCTTTTCTTCTTCCATTAAATATCAACCTTCTTCTACTAAAGAAGACAAAAAAAGATGTGGATTGCACTAAAAAAATTTCCCTTAAAAAAACTGTAAAATAATGGACTTATTATTGATTGCATTTGTTCTTCGTATTGGCTCTTGTTTCTTTTTCGCCTAAATTATTGTAATTAATATAATTTGAGTTTTGACTATTTTCAATAATTGAGCTTGTCAACTGTAATAACATTCTGCCATATAAATCGTACATATTATTCAGATTTTTTTAATGTTAAATACTTAACCGCTTCACGGGTTAGAGATCGGAAGGTGAAAGTTGGTTATCTTCCCATCTCCGGTTCTCCATTATATCAATCATTTAACGCACCGATACTTGACGTTTGGGAGAGATAGAGGTGGAGTTAAATTAGGCTTTGAATAAATGACACAATAGGTACGTGTCCGGCGATGGATGCCATGTGATGAACAATTTGTATTTTCTTACATTTGTCATGAGATGACCCCTAGAATTTTTTTTTTTGAGAAAATAAATATGAAATACACTGGTTAGAGATTCTAACCTGAAGAGTTGAAATGTGTTTTTGTTATTATCTCCAACAGTTTTTTTTACCATCCTTTGACGTTAGCTGTCACCGTTTTAAGTTGATAAAAAATGGGCGTGTACCTTAAGCTCTCCATGTGCTCAAAAGCCATTAATTTCTTCGGCCAAAACGTATCGTCAATTGAAAGTCCTCCGATTGATCATAACTTCCCTCTTTATTTTGGATTGATTGTGATGAACAAGTACTTCCGACTTTTGTAGGATAATTGTTGCTCTGCTTTCAGTATGTGAGAGGTTTGGAGACATTTTCATTTCATGGTGAGCTAAAAAATTATATATATTTTTTAATTTCTTTCCTTTAGCAATTCACATTGGTAAATCTAATGCAAAATGTTGTATGTACAGGGTTCCAATGTACGAGGAGCTTAAACTGGCATTCATAATATACCTTTGGTACCCAAAAACTAAAGTACAAAAACCTTTAACAATCCATTCCCATTTACTCTGTTTCCCTAGGCTTGTTTTACCATAAACCTATGCCTCTGTTTCAACAGGGGACCAACTATGTGTACGAGACTCTATTGAGGCCGCTCGTTTCGAAGCACGAGACCGATATCGAGAGGCATCTTAACAATCTGAGATTGAGGTCATGGGACTTGGCTTTGTACTACTGGCAAAACTGCACTGAATTAGGGCAAGGTGCATTTTTCCAGGTCATGGAGTACATGCTAAAGGGTGGCAACCTGAGAGGTGCTGAGGTTTCAAAGGTACACTACACTCCCTATTCAAATATCTTAAGCTTCCTTTGAGACAAACTAATCATATAGCCGGCCATATGTCTCAATCAGCTTAAGCCCTTCTTTACTTTTGGTCTCAAAGTTGTATTGCTGACGGATGGTTTGTAGTTTTGTTGAACCAACACATAAGAATTGGGCCCCTTTAAGGAATATTGCCTTTTTTATTGACAGAACTTTGAGAAGGGGGGCCCAAGTCCTTCATTTTTTTTTGATTTTGACCTGATGATTAAATATGTGTCATGTCAATAATCATTAGGATGGTCCTCTTTTTTCATTTTCTACCGTGCTCCTAGTACCTCCTACTAACCTCGTTTTCAAATAAATTACAGATTATTAGTTTTAGGACCTTAGGTTATAAAAAATGTTCACCCCGAATTATTAAATGTAGTATTGATTAGTCTAATTATAGCCTTTACATATGGTAGTCTAAAATCTTTGCAATCAGATTATGATGAAGGAAAGTAAATTTTTGTTATAGACATTTGGTTTTTTAACATTGCTGTTAATGCTTTGTTATTTATTTTAAGCTTTTCAGAGAATAGCTAACTTTATTTTTTTTTTACAAAAGAAAAAAATAGAGTAAGGAATAGGGATTTAAAAATTGTGAAAAACGTTTGAATGTTATGCATTATATCTTGTAGATTTTAGGGCAGGTTCATCACATCCACGTTGGTACACTCACTTAACATCCTTTAACATATGTTTTTTCGTTTGAGTGCAGAAAAAGGAGAAGAATCACCGGAACAAGGCCGGATCGCAGGATACGCTGCTGCCGCCGCCACCGCCCATGCCAATGGAATATTTTCCATCTTCTGCTTCAAACGTCGCCCCACCGTCTCCTGGTGGTTTCTTCAAGCGGTGGAGAGCTCAGCCGTCTGCGCCGCCTATGCCCCAGTCAGCCATGTATCGCTCGGTGGCCCAGACCCAGAAAGCCCAGACGATAGAGTTGGATCCTGATGAGGCCCAAATCGAATATGTCCATGTCGATGATTGGGCCGAATCCATTCCCAATGGTAGCCCAAATCGTAAGTCCAGTCTGGGCCGCCTGCTGCCCAAAAAGAAGAAAACGTAGTGGGGGAAAAGAAGCTTATACCCAACTCTTGGATAGCAAAAAAATAACAACATTCTTTTACAAAATTGTTCATCGAAGATCTCGTTTTATTTTTTTGAAAATGTGTTATATCTGTATATACCTAACTCAATCCTCGCTTCTTTTAATAGACATACAATCTTTAATTTCTAAATCTTTTATAAACTATTCATTCATTCGAATAACGTGTAGATCTCCAATAAATAGAAATATATGATATACTTTAATTGTTTGTAACCTCTTACATTCTGCCTTTGCATATTTATGAAAAATTAACCGAAAACAGCCTAAGACTAAAAACAATTCAAACTATAGAAATTGTGAAATCAGATCCAAGCTACCATAATATTTATCAATAATGTCACACTTATTCTTAGATACTTTTTGTAAATATATAAATAAATAAATTATGTTTTTGCTCCACTAATGGTATGTTAAAACTTAAAAATAATCACATTATTAAAGGGGGAAAGAATTTATAGTCTTAAATTAAATTTCGCTTGTATAAGTTTTATAATGTAAACTAGTTTTAATCTATGACAAATAGTTGAAATCATTATCGATTACTTTCCTTTTTCTGGTCTCCCTTGGCCTTTGCCTGTTTGGTGGCTTGGCGACCATTACCACATACAAATCACCAAAACCAATCTGCTTATCCGCATTCCAACTCTATCGCCCTCCCACCTATCCTTTCAAGTTTCACAGCTACCTCTACCCTTCTACGGATTAGGGAGCGAAGAGAATCAATGGCGTCCACTGCGACATCACCTGCTCTCCTCTCCTCCTCCAACCCTAAGGCATTTCTTAAGTCTTCGCCAGCTTCTTCTTTTGTTTCCAGGACTTCCTCCAAAACCCTAGCTCTTTGCACCTCCTTCAATGGCATCCGCCTGCCTTTCGCGTCTCGCGTTCCCCGTGCTCTCTCCTCCCGCTATTCTAGCTCTTCCCGTCGCAACTTCGTTGTCAAGGCTGTAAGTCCGATCTTATTTCTCCTTATCCATCATTGAATATGAGTGTTGTTTGGCTTGTTTCTACTGCTGGTTGACAAATGCTGACCCCTGTATCTCTTATGTTTTTTCATCGACCATTTTGTTGTTGGAGAAATCTAGATTATCGTTACATTTTTTGTTTCGGTTTGGATTGGCAATTTTTTTAGTTTTGCCTCAGTACCTGAATGAAATTGTGCAGCATCTGATGCTGGGTGGTACTTCAAAGGCTGATAATTATCAATTCGATCCGTATACTATTCAGGAGCATTAATTTGAATCAGTTCACTCTTTTGTTTGGCTTGTGTTTGTATTTCTTAGAGAATGAACATGATACATTGCTGATGATAAGACTTCAGTGAAATACCGTGTTGTTTTTAATGAAATAGTTCTACTGAAAGCAGATCTTTCGAGTACTTAGTTTGCTTGGCTTTTTTAGCTATTGTAAGCAGTTTTTGACGCCTTCTTTGTAAACCTGAATGAGTAGCTTTGTGTTGGTAGAGAAAGAAATCGGTATTGTGTTACTCAGTTGCTTTACAGAAGCAATTTACTTGGTGTCACAATCCCATTTCATTTCAATTCAAAGGTGACTAGCATTATCCGCACTAAAATCAGTAATCTTGTTCATAAAAGTAAAAAGTTGCAGCAGAATTTCCTCTGCCGGCTCTTGTCCTAAACAACCTAGTTTAGAAAGAATGCCACCCCGACATGTGGTTGCCCTCTTGCCTTGATTGTGCAAGACACCTTCCAGTGATTGATGTTTAACTTGTTCCTTCTATTACTCATCTTCTGATGGCTAACTATGGTTAAAAAAATACGCAATTATCTTTGTCCCTTTTTGCAGAGTGAAGCCCCATTGGTCGGCAATGTAGCTCCAGATTTTGAGGCCGAGGCTGTTTTTGACCAGGAGTTCGTAAATGTAATTCAGTTCTTAAATTTGGGCTTGTAGTTGTTTACTTTTTCTCTTCTTTTTCTATGGCATTGGTTGATTGACTTGATTTTCATGCTTGCAAAAGTTTGAGCTAATCTGTTTTTATAGATTCCAAAACACAATTGTTTCTGGGATATCTATTGGTTTGAAATGAAATCTGTTGCATCAAAAGCAAAATGTGAATCTATCTTCAGAGGCCTGTGGTTTCTGAAAGTATTAACTTGCTTTCTTTGCCGCAGGTTAAACTATCTGATTACAGGGGAAAGAAATATGTCATTTTGTTCTTCTATCCTCTTGACTTCACATTTGTCTGTCCAACTGGTTAGTTTGACTCATATTTCTGTCAAGCTCCTTGTCCCTCCCATTTGTATCTCATTTGTTTTCTTCTTGTTTTCACATTTTGCAGAGATTACTGCATTCAGTGACCGCCATGGAGAGTTTGAGAAGTTAAACACTGAGGTTTTGGGGGTATCTGTTGACAGTGTTGTAAGTCCTATATACTCTTGAATTTTTATTTATTACGAATCCCTCAAATATTGAGCCATGTTTGCAGTTTAATTTTTCTAACTCAAAACATGGGGATCAGAAGCTGAACTATCCTTCCCTCTAAAACACAAGAAACAGTTCCAAAAAGATTATAAGATCAATCCCATAAAAGTCCCTTCATTGTGTCCAAACTTGAAAATAAAGCATGAACATTCATCCCCAATCCGAAGGTATACATAGAAGGATGACAATCCTGTGTAGATTTGTATATATTTTTTGGATGACACTCTTGAAGTAGTGGTATTTGTGTTTATTGTTCCATTATTTTTGCTAAAGTGTCCTCACCTTTTTAGTTTAATGAACTCAATTATGCTTATCTTTTTATTTTAGAGACAGCTAGTGAAGAATTGCCAGAACTTCTTGAGGTTCATATGCTGTGGATTAGAATCTTGACATTTTGTCTATCGTTCTTTTGTTGCCTCTTGCTGGTTGATTCAAGCTTTTTTTGTAATGTGTGACTACTTATATAAACATTTTTCCTCCTCTCTTCCTCCAGCCCCATCTTTTTCCTTACCTTTTTTCATTTTCTGATGATCATAATGTTCATACCTTAAAAAAATGTCTCATTCCTTGTGTTAATGGTTCGGATAAAGGAAACAAGAAGCACATAAAAGTTAGGAGAGAAATTTTCTTTTACATGGTTTATACTTGTCCTCTGTTTTTATCACCCGTCTCGATTGGTTTTCTGTTATTCTTATAATAGCGGGATTTTGATTTTTATATTGTGATCAGTTCTCGCACTTGGCATGGATACAAACAGATAGGAAATCTGGTGGTCTGGGTGACCTCAAGTACCCTCTAATTTCCGATGTCACTAAATCAATTTCCAAGGCTTATGATGTATTGATCCCTGATCAGGTATGCGGTCGGTATTTCTTTTGATCTGTAATCACAGCAGGAAAATGGAAGTATTCAAGTTACATATGCTGATTATTTTTGAAAATAATGTAAGCTTTTTTAACTGCGTTCAAGTAATTCTTTCTCTTGTATCAGGGTATTGCACTAAGAGGACTCTTCATCATCGACAAGGAAGGAGTCATTCAACACTCTACTATCAACAACCTTGCCATTGGCCGAAGCGTAGATGAGACACTCAGGACCCTTCAGGTAATATCCACTGTCAAAGCTTAGATTGACATAAATGAAAGATATTAAAATACAAAGCACTGGCAGCAGAAAATTCCAGATGTAAGTACTAACTTTTCATGCACTGGTTTGCTGGGCAGGCATTGCAATATGTGCAAGAGAATCCAGATGAAGTCTGCCCAGCTGGTTGGAAGCCTGGGGAGAAGTCGATGAAGCCGGACCCCAAGCTTAGCAAGGAGTATTTCGCTGCGATCTGAGGTAAAAGGTTGAAAATCAAACAAGGGAGTATGAACATGGAATCAGTAAGGATCTAGGGTTTTTATTTGTTGTTCATTTTATGGTGAGTGCATTGAGTTATTTCACCTCACCGTTGAGTTTTGAACAAATTTGTGATGAATAATGGTCTTCCTATCCACCTGCCTCTTCCTTCAGGCTTTTGTTCACAACCTATTGATTCTCAAGTGTATGTTGATCATCATCACGGATGTTTTCGTAGATTGTGCCAAGGATTTGTTGAAACGGGATGATGTTTTTGGGTTATGTTAAGACACTTTTATCCTTCAATTTTCGTAGTATAAAGTATAAACAATATATGAGGGGTACTTAAAGATCGAAATTCACCCCACCATTTTTGTTCTCCACCTTCCCCTTACCTCCATTCAAGAAACCTGTCCAGCCTGGTACATATGTGCCGGAGGCATTTTTCTCAAAGAACCTGGAATGTTCGGGTTTGACATATTTATTGAAAAGCCAACACAACATTTCTAAGAAGATTCAAGATTCTTCTATAGTATAGATATTTTTTAGAAGGGAACCACGGGCATTTTTTTTTGCAAAGAACCTGGAATGTTCGGGTTTGACATATTTATCGGGAAGCCAACCGAGTAGCAGGTTACTTGACTTCCTATGTTTTCAATTTTCAAATTGGTATCATAGGAAGTTTTCAATTTTCAAATTGGTATCATTGTATTTGTGACCATCCTGAGGGTGCTAAAACACTTATAGATGATGTAAGAGTCGGGCCACCCTGACTTCTAACTACTTAGCCAGTTTTTTCATATATGATTGTTGACTACCTAGTCTGTTTTTTCATATATAATAAGCGTGATTAGATGCGTGGAAACCCCATACTCTCCTTCTAACAAAAAATAAAATTCAAGTTACCTGTATCAGCGTTGGAGTAAATATTTTCAGCGGATATAGCTTGTTGACATGCTAGTTCACGATCGATCACCACCACCCCATATCTTACTAAATTAACAATTTTAATATAGAAATATTTTTCTACCAAGAAATTTATACAACTAATTGTTCTACCGATTAATGATCTCAGTCCTGCATATAGCCTTTTAATGAACAAGTTATCCTTTACGTTAACATAGGACTAGTATTAGGAGTATATAAGATTGGTGGCCTACTCCTCTGAGATCCTCAAATCTCATTGTACTTATGTTTTAATCATCGAATACATACGGTCAAAAGTAGAATGAACTTCGCGTTATATTTGACCCGTCTAAATTTCAAATTTACCAATGGTAGAATCATAACTAAAACGAACTATCCACCGATATTTTTTTAGGTTATGTTAATGTGATTAATATTATATTTTCTATCGATAGGCAGTTCCCCCCCAGATTTTGGTGGCCACGAATAATTATGCATTGGACGCAATCTAAACAATCATTTTAATATTAACATCATATATAAATTCTTTTTTTTGTAAGATGCAATATTTTGCCTAGTAAAAACGAACGACAAAACATATTTATTAATATATGTAACGAAATAAATCTATATTGGATCCAGTTAGGCATTAGTCATCGGCATCAACAAAATATGGTGTCCCACTTCAGAAGCTTACTCACATTAGCAACCATCAAATTATTATTTTACAGGATATATTCACTAAACCCCACTCAATTTTGATTTTTTTTTTCCATACATAGAATCTCAACAGCTAAACTATTTACAAAAAAAATTTGGCTCAAGGGGCCTTTCACAGGGAGACGATTATCATGTTAACACCCATTGGCATTTTAAAAATGTTGGATAATCATTCTCCTTTTCATTAAAAGATTAAAAAATAAATCTTTGGATTTTTTTAAAAAACAATGAGGATTATTTATTTAATAGTATTACAAAAATATAGGTACACACAACACAATTGGTTGCAGATATTTGTAATTAGAAACTGTTATAGATAGATGGTGGTCCCCCGCGTCGGACCACGACGGTTAGTGATGAGCAAGTGTCCAAATGAGGGACACTCCGACACGTCGCCGGGCTGTCCCTCCAACTACCGTCCTCACACTGGGCCCGCTTTTGATGGCTATTTGTTAATAAAATAGATTAATTGATTTTTAAACAATTTGGTTCACTTTTTCTTTGTATTTAGTAAACGTAGCTCTTGAGAAAATAATGTGTAGAATTTGAAAATAAATATAAAAAGTTGGGGTACATTTACTTAATTGAAATATTAAAAAGTCTAATTACTACTTTAGTTTTTAAAAAAGGCCTAGTTATAAAAATAGTCTTTATTTTTTGTTTGTAAATTGTTTTACCCTCACATAAATGTAAATATTATTTATTATTAACATGTTTGATTGATAATTGGTGAAATCTACTCATTTGACTTGAACTTAACACGCATGTATGTTCATGCACACGATCTCGTTCTATTGTTCGATTGTGTCGAACTTTTAAAAAATATATATCATTCAACATTCTATTTTTATCGATAACAAATATAATTTATAAACTCGGTAACATTATGTTTTCGAGAACGATTCTTAGTAGTTTTAAATGGGCTTTTAATTTCGTTTGACGTTGGATTAAGAAATAACTTTGTGGGAGGTATTTTCTTTATGATTTTGTTGAACAAATGATGAATATTTGAAATGTTCTTTGTGATTGTATTAGATAATATTTATATCCTTTAAAATAAGGTAAAGTTTAATAATTTTATGTTAACTACATAAAACAAGTCGAGCCGAGTTTGTTCACATTTTCACTTTAAATTTATCTCTAATAAATTTATATTATGTATATTTTTTTACAATAATTGAAGGAATTGTTTCCTTTTTATTTAATGTAAAATAATTTAACTACGTCAACGAGAATGATTAATTATATATATATATATATATATATATATATATATATATATATATATATATATATATATATATATATATATATATATATATATATAGGATGCGATTCTCATGAGAACAGACTTATCGTGTAATCATGAGAACAATCTTAGACCGTCGGATGATAAGTATTAAAGGTCGAGATTTATAGTAGATATCACAATTAATAATAACTATGAATAATAATAATTAGAAATAATCCATTCAATCAAAAATAATTACGAATAATAAATATTATACACCTTTGTAACAAAACTATATATATATATATATTTCCTTTTATCTCTAGTGGAGGTTAATTATGAAAGTTACAACACTCTTAAAAGAGTTACACGTTATTAATGTATAAACTAGTGTATTACCCGCACATTTGTGCGGAATTGTGATTTAAATTTTTATAAATTTGGTTTTAATACTTTCCTTTAAAATAGTGTGACTTGAAAGAAAATTAGTAGTGATGTCTTTTGATCAATATTAGTCGAGAAGAACCGTTTGATTTTATTATAGAATAATTTTTATAATTTTTTAGTTAATTTCAAACGCAATACCTTACTTTTTAATGTACTAACCTTGTAAATACTATATGAAACGTTTTAATCTTTATTCTTCTAATCAAAATTACCAAGTTAGTGATATTGAAATAAATAAATCGTCTAGATAACATAAAAATATTGCAATAAGAACGCGAGTGACGTCATATTTGAAGATTATTGAACTTTTAAAGGAGACTAATTTTTCGATTATTTACGGTATTTTGAAATTTGGATTTTATTAATAAAAAATAAAAGTAAACAATAAAATGTAGATATAACAAAGTAGATAGAGTTGAAAATATAAAACTAAGAATTAAAATTGGTATAAACAATTAAAATTGTCAAAAAAATATCACGTTATAAAAACTGATAAAAAAATTTGTTTAAAAACATTTATTTCAATAAATACTTTTAAATCTTCGATTTAAAAAAAATATACTTAAACAATCTTTTCTTTTGGATTTATACTACGTGGCATAAAAATTCTAAGAAGATTATATCCCTATTTTACAACAAATTATTTTAAAATATATGTAAATTTAAGTTTTTATTTACTCAAAACTTATTAGTCAAGATTTGATAACTAATTAGTTTTTAAATTATTGGTAAAAGATTTGAACTAATTTTAACATTTAAAAACCAATTAATTAATTGCTTTTGGAAAATAATTTTTGGGCTGAAATAAACGTGGTTGTGACACGTGGCAAAGAAGGTCTCTCCTTTAATACATATAAGATGTTATATATCAGTAATTTTTCATATTATTCTCCTAAACTTTTTAATCTCTCTAATTTCTTCAAAATCTCTTTAGTTGCTCTCAAACATAAGAAGTGGACAAATTAGAGAAGTCGTACACTCCCTAACTATATTCAATCGTATATGAAACTTTTATTATCTTCGGATTCCTCTCAACTTGTAATTCTAAAAGAAAACGATAAAGGAAGAACTTGTTACCTTATTAAATAAAAAAACGGTCCATAAGAGCATACTCCATAGATGTTGACAAGTTTGTTGGGAAGACTATGTTACATACAAAATTGTTCCATGACCAACTCGAAACAACTACAAGTTGGAGCAAAGAATTGAAGAAACCCATTATTGTCCACATATAATGACAAACACTACCTTTGGGAGTTTTCTTACATAATGTGAACTCTTGTTTCATTCATTTTTTGTTTAACTTGGATGTGAAAGATGAATGTCACCGTTCAATAGTTTATTGTCCACTTACAATGAACCAAACCACACCTCCATGTGGAATTGGTACTATATATGGAGGAGTTTCACCGTCTCAAATACGTGACTATGTAACGTGACATGCATCTTAACTACAGATCTCGCCTGTTATAAATTTAGGCTAAATCTTCATTGTAACCATTAAGCTTGTCTTGAGACAAGGTGTAATGAGTTGTTCACATGTGTGTCACTATGGTTCGGGTTGCGGGAGACAAGCCAAGTGACCGGCACTAAGAGCAACTAGTATTGTAAGGGGAGTCGAATCAAAACAAGGTGATACACGACAAGGTCAACTTGTGCTAGATTTTAGAAGGCCGACGCTTGGGGATTTTTAGCAACATTTTATCGGCACACCTTTGGTTCTTAGGTCTTATATTGGCTAAAGAATATGCGGTTAAAAATTGGAAGCAATCCAAGCTCAAATGCTTAGTGAATGTCAATAAAGCAGCTAGTGAGCTTCTTTAGGAGCTACACTAGCTTGAGCTAAGATATTGAGTATTGTGGAACTTGGAGCTTACTCTAGCTATACTAAAGTGAATGACGCTCATTGGAAGTGTTTGGACTAAGAAAAATAAGCTAACTCCGGGGAGCGGTTTTAGGCACCTATGTGGGCCTCGGACTTTCTAGGCTTCAAGGCCCATCTTCCAAGTAACTTCCACAACCGATTGTAACCGCTTTTGGAGGTTATAACTCCCCAAAATTCTGACCCCCTTTTCCTATAAAAGGGAGAGCCATTTGCACTTGGTTTCACATTCATTTTTGCAACAATCAAGCTTTTAGTTCCATTGTATTGACATCGGATAGACCTTCTTATAAGCTTGTTTGCAAAACTCGAAAGACGAGTATAGTTCCTTTGTATTGACAAAGGATAGGCATCCATCTTAGTTTGGTTTTGTATTGACAAAACCTAGGATTATCCTTTGTACAAAGTAAGACAAGTAAGTCTCTTACTTAGTCTTTGTAACGTGTAACGTTTTATCCCACTAAGGTATTTGGATATTCCCGGTGTAGGGGAGAATACACTTAGAAGGAAAATTCATTTATGAATGACTCATTACATTATCCAAGTCAATGATTTTAACACATAACAACCGGTTTATAAGACTTGCAATTGAACTTAACTTCTATTATAGTTTTGTCTACTCCTTTTCGGAGATCACAAACTCTTGGTTGAGTTTTGTCTACTCCAGTGGAGATTACAAACTCTTAGTTGGGTTTTGTCTACTCCTGTGGAGATTACAAACTCTTGGTTGAGTTTTGTCTACTCTTTTGGAGACTACAAACTCTTGATTGAGTTTTGTCTACTCCTTTGTGGAGATTACAAACTCTTGGTTGGGTTTTGTCTACTCCTTTGTGGAGATTACAAACTCTTGGTTGAGTTTTGTCTACTCCTTGTGGAGATTACAAACCCTTGGTTAGTAACTTGTTTTCAGTTCGAGATAATTATATTAATTTGATTGACAATTGAGAGAACCGTCTACTCACACAACTGAGACTACGACCCTTTGGTCTGAAACCGGACACCGAAACTCCAACATCGCCTGCAAGTTGGGTCCTAAATCTATTCAAGTAAGACCCAACAATCTAAGCTAAGGTTAAGAAATTTGACAACCATACTCTATGTTTTGTAGCAAACTGAAATTTGAACCTCTAATCCTAAACATAGCCCAACGTTAAATGCATAAACCTTTTCCCCTTTTTATTTTATGGGAAAAAGAAAGTTAGAGATACTAAATAATTCTAATCAACTAAAAAATCGTAAAAAAAAGGTAAACATAACAATTGTTGTGACACCAATCCAATAATCAAAACAACAAAACATCATAATTCGGAGGGGAGGTAATGTTGGACATCAAAAGGCCAAAGTGAATACATTGATAGTCAGAGACGAATCAAACATTACCAGAATAAGACTACTGAAAAGGTATTTTAGAACTCAATCTCACGAGGGTAGGCCATTTTGTTTGTCAAATTTGTACAATTACTTTGAATTGAAAGTTTCAAATATCAAAACATAAATGTTTGGCCCAGTTACAATGAATGTAATTAACAAGGTGCACAAGTACTTGAATTGAAAGTTTCACCATCTTATGGAATTGAGGTAGCATGTATAAGAAGGCACTTTGTTTGTCAAACTTGTTTGTTTGTAAGGTGGGTTTCATTCATGAACACAAACACTGTGCTATAGCTTCTCACCCAGGGAATTAGGGATCAATCTATTAAAAAAACAAAAAAGGTTTATTTTGACAATTAGGGAGAAAAAACATGTTTGCCCTCGATCTCAAGTACGTTCAATTACTTTATTGTTAGGTAGTATAACACCTTCCAATTTCTTAAAGGTCGTGTCTTTAATGGAGTTATCGTAGATATAAGGTAACAATCATGTGAAAATATAGTAACTTTTTTAACTTGTAGTTATGACTTGGGTTTCATTGTGACTATGACATTGAACATGGATGACTAGTTAATTTTTTTCTACACAAGACTGCAAGAAAAGTAATCATACTGACATGACTTACTCGAAAGTTTTGGACTTTACATATGACTCAAGGTTGCGAGTCTACTTGGATTGAAACACATTCATTAGGTAATAAAGGTAAATTATCACTTTATTCTTAAAATATAATAATTTATTTTAAATATAAGAAGGTTTAAAAACCCATGTTTATTGTCATTCCTATAAATATTGTAATTTTATTTATAATATATTGATCGTGAAATTTTAACTTTTTAAACATAAAGTGGAGATCTTTTTCATAAAATGTGAAATTCTTTTTTTTTTCCCTCTCTTTCTTAAACTACCAATAAAAATAATAATGACACATGTTTGTGTCTTTTAACTAAAATTTTATTTTTAAAACTTTTCACCGGTCTTATATTTTAAACAAATGTCCTAAGATATAGGACAATAAAGTGATGACTTAACCTTTATTACACAATTATAAGTATACAAAAATAATGTAGGCGGTTTTTGAAAGAATATACTATACATGTAATTTTTTTTATTAAAATCTTGTCAGAATTTCACATCGTATCAAAATTGATTTAATGTGAAATAATTTGTATGCTAATTAGTAATTTTTAAATTGTATATTTCTGTTCGTGTCTCATAGTTTGTATTATTCGTGGTCATTTCTTCTTCTTGTTTTTAAAAAAAGTTGAACTTTCTTATTGAAATCGAGAATGATTCAATGTTTTGATAAACTGAATTGCTAAATACACGGCCTAAGAATTACAAGTGTAAAATGACGCGCATTGAGATTGTGCCTCGGGAATTTAACACTGACGCGTAGTCTTAATGTGTATCAATTTTCAGGGATTTGTAACTTTCATATTTTCTATTAAAAAAAATCCTAACGTTGATGCGCACTAAAACGGTATATCAACGTGATTTTTTTTCCTGACACGTCGGTTATACGTTTAGTAATTTTGATGTTTTGTATTTAACAATCCACCGTAAATCAAGATACGAGAGAAATTTAGAGATAGACAAATCGAGATGAGAAAGTTTATTCAATGTACTGAATTAGGTATGTTACATAAATTAACCTTTTTATATACATAAACAACCATAAATGGAATTGTGAACAAGATTGAAGATAAGAAGTGCTACATTGACCAATTGATTGATATCTGATTTCTGAAGCAACCATTTACAGTCACAAGAAATGTATACAACCAAGCTAAGTCATTCACCTACGAGTCTGCTTTTTTTTTTTTTTGTATAAATATATATTTATATATAAGAATAAAATTAAAGCAACTTACCAACCCCTTTTCTTTTCATTTTGTTTCATCATCACCAATCATCATCTTCTTCCAATCATAAAAGCTGCATTCTTTGTTTCTATATTGTGCCCTAATCTTACCCAAATAAATCAGTTTGCTCTTCTACACCCTAAAGCCATATGTTCAGTATATGTTTATATGTATAACACCATCATTTTTCTGCTAAGTGTATGAGAAAAACAACCAACTTAAGGATCATTCAAAGGGCACACAGATCTTCAGGTTGTAACCCAACTTGTTCAAGCACATAACTCGGCCTCTCGACTTCTTCCCATACTAACTTCGATGACATCTCGTCGAACTCAGGCACATACTCCTGATCCATCCAATACAATAGTAGAAAATACATCACTTTCCCAATTCAAAACCCTAAAACTCAACCTTAAGCTCTATAGAAATTAAGGTTGTCTCACCTCGAGTTTTTGGATCAACTCTTCCGCGTTTGGTGCAGAGACGATGATTCGATCAGCGGGTGGCGGGATAAAGCCTTCATCAAAGGCCTTATCTATGAAAGACAATAGAGAGTTGAAGTAACCATCCACATTCAACAAACCCACCTGGATTAACCCAATAACAAGAAAAGTCATTTTTTAGTTAATAATAAAAACCAATAAAGTATCAAGCTTTGATCCTTTTCCATGTGAATTCAAACAAGTAGCACATGAAAGTCTAGTTCTTGTGATTAGATTCCACGAAACAACCTCACTTGGAAAATCAACTTAAGATTGTTAGATCATTAATGAAGAACGTATTATTCGGGATGTGTTTCTTTAGAGGTTACACTACAGAAGGAATGTATAGCTTTGACTGGTGATCGTATTTTGCAGCCACAGAATCTTACTTAGATCAAATTTTGTATTCTTCTTCCAATAATTGCTCCTCCTTTTTATTTTATTCTACAAGTTGCACTGCAAATCGCCTACTTTTATATATATATATATATATATATATATATATATATATATATATATATATATTGATTTGTATTACTTGCAAAGAAATCTTAGGTTCATACCGGTTTGCGGTGTATACCAAGTTGTGCAAATGTGACAACCTCAAGAAGCTCTTCGAGCGTGCCAAAACCACCTAAAACGCGAACATAGTAAAAAGGTTAAAAAAAACCCGAAACAAGGTTAAAAAAAAAAAAAAGGCGGTAGATGAAGGCGAGAATTGTACCGGGTAAGGCAATGAAAGCGTCGGCTTGGCGAGCCATTTCAGCTTTCCTCTGATGCATACTCGATACTGTTTTTACTTCTCCAACAATGTCGCCAGTTATCTGAAAAATCGAAAGTAATTCGTCTTGTAAGAAGATAATTACGTTGTAAGAAGATAATTACGGTGGTAAATTGTTGTGATTCTTACCGCTACAGGCATCAGACTCTTAGGAATAACCCTGCATTGGTAAAACAACAGGAATATGAGATTGACTTGCACATCAATTAAGCCTAAAACCCTCATATTATGACATATTTACAGAAAATGGTTGGTATTTCTCTTTCTGTCATTATGAGGACTAGAAGTTTGATCCCGGCATGTCGGTCCAAACACTTTATAAAAAATGAAATATACCCCAAAGAATATAAAAAACACAGACAAACTATCAATCAATTCGAGAAAAAAATTGAAAATTTTGGACCATAGATGGAAACATCAAACATTTAAACATAACATGACTACTCTATAGAAAGGGCGAATCAATATTTATTCCAAATTTAAAAAAGTAAATTATTATTAAGTAAATTATACTTGAAATATCCCCTTTTCCAAATTTAAAAAGTCAATATATTATTGAGTAAATTGTACAAATATGGCTCTTTTTCATAAAAGAAACCGCTTCTAAACTACATTATTGCACAAGATCAACCTGATCCATTTGTGTCGGACTTTAGCATAATCGGAAGTAAGAGGGAGATGAGAGAAGAGTAATATACCCTAAGACGTGGCCCCCACCATCATGCACGGCTTGAGAAACAAGACCCATTAGCCCGACGGTGGCACCTCCATACACCAAGTCAATCCTTCTCTCTGCCTGCAGTTAAGCAACTTACTTAGCCCTACTTAATCACTTTTTTAAATTAACATTATCTTAAATAATGAATTATAAGTAAACCCATAATTAATGCATTCCGATAAGAAAGGAGAGATGAAGGAGAATGAATTGAGGAATTAAGGAAGAGAGATCATGCAAGAAGGCTGCTCTATTTGACAGCCTGGCTACAGCTATCATTATAAGCTCTTCCACAAGTCATACCAAACACAGCATCATCAACCTAATGTCCTTCAAACTCTTTTTTTTTTTTTTTTTTTTTTAAATTTTATTTTACAACTCAATTGATCCTTCTGATTAGGAAAAACTGAAGCTAACCCAGAAAACCCATTTGGGTTTTGTGATTGATCATTAACTTTTAGTGTAACTGGACATATGAAGCATGAAAAATATTGAAGCTTTATTTTGATCGAAGAAGAAATGCAAAATTAGGTACCAATTGCTTTCCCAGTTGAACGGCAGCTTCTTGGTAGCTCGTTTTCTTGCCGGAGCTGCTGCCGCAGAATACACAGACCCTTCTGAATTTGGATTTGTTTGCTCCTTCCATTTCTCTCCTTCAGTTTCAACAGACAAGATCAAGATTTGATCTTGGTGGAGTGATGAGAGAAAGAGAAGGGAATTGTATTTGTTAGAGAAGAGAAAGAGAGCATAGAGGTGGGGGGTATTTATGTTTGTAGGCTGAGCCTCACTTTTCCCCAATTCCAAAATCCCCGCTATTCTAACACATTCCTTTTTACACTAATACTTTTTTAATAATTATGATTTTTTTTTATTTTTCTCCGTGAATCTTTTTTTTATTATTATGGGTTATGGTGCACTTGGACAATTATTTATTAATTTTTTCTAAAAGATTAATGTATTATAAAGCAAAGGATTTACAAGGAGGGTCGACTCGACCAAGAAGAGCAAGAGATTACAATTAGTAAGGAGAAAAGATATTAATCAAGGTGAATGTCAAGGATCATGGCCCACGAAAGAGAGTTAGGAGATCGATATTTTCATTTATTAGACGTGAAGTTCTTAGTTTAGTTCGCATTTTTAGCACAAGTGGAGGAGTGAATGAAGATGTTGTTGTACAAAAGATCGTTCCTAGCTTTCCATACGAAATAGATGAATCTCGTAATGGAAGAGATACGAATGTGAGTAATGAGATCATGCTTCTGGGGCTTGAGAGATCGAAGTCAATTCCATATGTTATGGTCGTAAGGGTAAGGGGTAGGGGTCCTGAACCACCTGGAGATGAGGTCGAGAACAAGGTTTGAGTAGCTAGAATGGTGGAGAAGGTGATCCTCATTCTCGGATCGGGAGGAGCAAAATTTACATAAGTCATCCTGGACAAGGTTCCATTGAGTGAGCTTGGTGAGCGTAGGGAGCCGGTGGTGGCTGACAATCCACGAGATGAAGCTATATTTAGGCACATTTAAGCCCTTCCAAATAATAATCGCATGTAGGGAGTGGGGGGAGGGGAAGGCTTCCACACAAGGTTGAAGGCGGCAGTGATGGAGAATCTGCCCCGTGGTCTAGAAGCCAGACTGGTGAAGCTAGAGCTGTCCATTGAGTCGCAATCTCCTCCGTAACCTTGAGGATCATACACCAAACAAAGTTGTGCGTGTAAGAAGCCGGTAGATCCAGATGGACTAACCTTTAAGGATGTTTTTACTGATCCATTCAGCCCAAATATTATCGTTTAGTTTGGGCTGGTCGAGATAAAAAATGAGCTTCGAAATGCATGCCTTATTCGAGGATAGGAGCTCTTTGAAACCCAGCCCCCGATCGGCAGTGGACTTGCAAGTAACCTTCCAGGTGACCAAGGTGCGAGGGCTGTTAGCCTTGCCAGACCATAAGAAGGAACGAAGAAGGCTTTCAATCTTGTGGATGATCTTTGAGGGAATAAGCAGAACGGAGAACCAGTAGTAATGCAGTGACATGAGGATGGAGGAGATAATCTGTTTTCTTCCGGCGTAGGAGAGATTCCTAGCACTCCACGAGTTGATCTTGTTGGTGATCTTGGTAATAAGAGGGGAGTACTCATTTGTGTTGAGCCTTTTGCTACCCATTGGGATACCCTGATAGATGAAAGGGAGAGTACCCAAAGGTATACCAGTAGATCCAGAGAGTAGGTCGCAGTCCTGTGAAGATAAACCTCTAAGATAGAGAGAGCCGATTTGGCAGGATTTAAGTGTAGACTAGAGTACTTGTCAAAGGACTCTAGAGTGCTCATCAAGATATTGATAGAAGTATAGTCACCCCTGCAAAACAACAAAAGATCGTCAACGAAACAAAGGTGGGTGAGACGTACAGGGTGAGGCACACTTGGGGTGAATGTTGAAGTCGGGGATAGAGGTGTTGGTTCGGATGATCGAGGAAAGCACCTCCATGGCAATAACCCAGAAAGGGGGTGAAAGAGGACATCCTTGCCTAAGCCCACGAGTTCCTTTATAGAAACCATTAAGAGATCCGTTGAGGTTGATAGAATAGGTAGGGGAGGTGATGCAGCTTTCAATCCAACCAATAAATTTCTCAGGGAACTCCATCCTTCTAAAATAAAATATGATGAACTTGTGATCGATAGTGTCGAAGGCCTTTGAAATATCCACCTTAATGGCACATCTAGGAGAGATACGTCTTTGATTATACTTCTTCAAAATTTCTTGACAAAGCACATTGTGTTTTATGAATCGGCCTTTGATGAACGCTCTGTGGTAATTGCCAATGATGGAAGGGAGGGTATTAACTTTGAAGCGAGAATCTTGACAATCACTTTGTAAGAGGTGTTGCAACATGAGATAGGCCTAAAATCCGTGGAGAGCATAAGATTGATCTTTTTGGCATTCAGGGAGATCGAGGTGTGATTTATCTGGCGAGGAAGTCTTCCCGACTTGAAGAACTCCATAATAGCATTAGTGAAGTCATCACTTGTGATATGCCACGAGGACTTGAAGAAAAATGCGTTAAAACCGTCAGGCTCGGGAGCTTTCTGATCACCCATACGGAAGAGGGTATCCTTAATGTTCACACTGGCGACGTCGCGATAGAGGGAGAGATTAAGATCTGAGGAGATGGAGGATAGAGGGCAGTCAAGGAATAGCATTGAGTCATATATCATTTATTTATTTTGGTATCACCTTCTTCGAGTAGTTAGAGTAAGTTTACCGGTTGGATCAAAAGTTACAAGTTTAAATAGCATTGAGTCATATATCATTTATTGTTATTGGATACCTGATTAAAATTAACTTAATTTCGTTATTTATGTTTAGTGGTGTAATGTTTTTTCGAAAAAAAAACATTTTTATTTTTCTATAAACATAAAAAATGATTATATGATAAATTTTTTTTAAAAATGAGTTGTTTGTAAAAATAAATTTTAAAAATTATTCACCAAAATGAAATATAAAAATAAAACGGTATTTTAACCAAAGTGCTCATTTTAAATAGGTTAATCTAGGAGAAATTTAAAGTTGACGTGTCAAGTTCACAATTAATACCATAAAATCGTTTTATAATTATCTAGTTAAATTATTCTTAATGTGTTTATTTTATATAATCGAGAGAAGGTAAAAATAAGATTTGCATATCTAATGTTGAAATTTAAACTAAGGGTAAAAATATATTTTACATGATTTCATGATTATTTATTTAAATAAATAAATATATTTAAATTACAATTTACAAATATATTTGACAATAACATGGTAAAAAATATAACAATTATTATTTATAGTCGGATTTTAAAACAAATCGCACAAAGGTACGGGTATTTAAATACAATTTTTTTAAAAAAAATTTTGGTCATTTTTTTGGTAGTTTAATTTGATAAAAGTGAAAGGGCCCACCAAATCCACCCACGATCTTTGTTGGCGACTACCATGAAAAATGTTAAAATCTTAACCTTTGAAGTAGGAAAGGTCTCCAAATGTTAAAATGAAAGCCGCCTAAAACTCACCGGTGGAGACCATTTTTGGAACATTGAGTGTTGCTACGTCGGTTTATCTAGGTGGCAACTAGTTAAAATCGAACAAGTGAACCTGTTCTTAGTGGGTAAAATCGGGTCGGTTCGGCTGCCTAGATAAAATCTTGGATCTATGTGCTCTTTTATAAGTGATTCCTTTGCTATGAGATTGGAAAGGGTATCTGAAACCTTAAGTTATTCTATTAGAGTCTCGATGCCAACGGGGGAGACCTTGATTGTTAATATGTGTACGCAATCCTGTCCTATAGTGATAGTTGGCCGATAGTTTATAAATGACCTTATTTCCTTATTTATGAGGAAGTTTGATGTGATATTTGGTATGAGTTGGTTATCCACTCATACAACTTTAATTTGATTGATTGTTAAGCAAAGGAGGTAACCATGGAGGTAGATGGGTGAGATAGGTTATTCTGAAAGGTGAGAGTAATGTGATTCCTGCTTGCCTCATATCTACAGTGACATTTTTTAGATTACTTCGGGAAGGGGTTGGGCTTATCTAGCTAGTGTGTCAGATTCTACTGTTGTTAGCCCCGGAGTATCCGATGTGGATTTTGTTAGAGAACTTCCAAACCTTTTCCTTGATGATTTACCTAGTTTACCTCCGAGTAGAGAAGTAGACTTCGAGATCGAGACATTACTAGGTGCACCACCTATATCAATTAATCCTTACAGGATGCTCCATTAGAGCTGAAGAAGTTGAAGAAACAACTAGAGGTGTTGCTCGAGAAGGGTTTTACACGTCCAATTTTATCTACTTGGGTGCACTAGTGCTTTTCGTGAAGAAGAAGGACGGTAGTTTACGATTGTGCATAGACTACCGTCAGCTGAACAAAATCACCGTCAAGAATAGGTATCCCTTACCGAGGATAGATGATTTGCTTGATCAGTTAAGCTGTTAAGGGGTTCTATAGTATTCTAGAAGATTGATCTTCAATCGGGATATTGGCAGTTGAGGATAACAGAGATTTCTATACCAAAGACAACTTTTCGTACTTGGTATGAACACTATGAGTTTACAGTTATGCCTTTTGGGTTGACGAATGTACCTGTAACATTCATGGTGTTGATGAACTCGATCTTTTAGTCTTATCTAGATCGGTTCATCGTGGTCTACATTGATGATATCTTGATATATTCCCAATACGCAAATGCTCATAGAGAGCATCTGAGACGTATTTTGGGGATTTTGAGGAAGAGACAGTTATACGCGTATGTGATTTCACGAGATGATATATAGCCTGACTCATCCAAGATCAAGGGTATTACAAAATGGGAAGTTCCAAAGAGCGTTACAGAGATTCACAGTTTCTTAGGACTTGCGGGAAATTATAGAAGATTTGTGAAGAACTTCTCTATGGTTGCATGACTGTTGACTAACTTGTTGAAGAAGAAACAACAATTTGTGTGGGATAACAAGTGTCAAAAGAGAGCTTTGAAGAACTTAAGCGAAGGTTGACTACTTTCCTTATTCTAACAGTACCCTCAAAGAAGGGTAACTTTTTGGTTTACACCGATGCATCTAGGAGTGACTTAGGAGGAGTTATAATGCAAGAAGGAAAGGTGATGACGTTTACATCTAGACCGTTGAGACCTCATGAGCAGAACTATACTGTGCACGACCTAAAGCTTGTTGCTATCGTTCATGCTCTTAAGACTTGGAGACACTATTTATATGGTGAGAGGTTCCAGGTATTTACATATCACAAGAGTTTGAAGTATATTCCCACACAGAGGGATCTGAATATGTGACATAGAAGATGGATGGAGTTACTGAAGGACTGTGATTTTTCCATTATAGAGTATCATCAAAGAAAGGCAAATATGGTAGCCGACACTCTTAGTAGAAAGAGTAGTGATCATAGAGGTGATGCCGACTAGAGTTGAGCATTTGTT
The DNA here is from genome assembly GCA_033239125.1 of Fagopyrum homotropicum. Taxonomy (NCBI): domain Eukaryota; kingdom Viridiplantae; phylum Streptophyta; class Magnoliopsida; order Caryophyllales; family Polygonaceae; genus Fagopyrum; species Fagopyrum homotropicum. Next base: position 20,668,864 of record BSWB01000006.1, read on the forward strand.
AGCTTTAAAAGATATGAGAGTAGAGATAGATGTACTAGGATCTGAGTTGATAACAAACATCCAGGTGAGACATTTGGTTTTTTTAATGAGATTTCAACTAGACAAGACGAGGATGCTACATTGAGGAAGTTAAAATCTAAAGTATGATATTGTATGACTACGAACTTCCAGCTGAGTGATAAGGGAGCGCTATAAAAGAGGTGCACATGTATGTGTGCCAAACATCGAGGAGTTGAGGAAGAGGTTAATAGAGGAGGCACATTCTGCGATATATTCTATGCATCATGGAAGTACAAAGATGTCTAATGACATGAGGAAGATCTATTGATGGCCTGGTATGAGATGAGAGGTGACTAATTTCGTAGTTCGGTGTCTAGTGTGTCAGCAAGTGAAGGTTGAACACCATGCGCCAACAAAGAAGTTACAATCTTTCTTTGTTCTTGAGTCGAAGTGGGAGCGGATTATGATGGATTTCGTTGTTGGACTTCCTAGGACTTTCAAGAAGAACGACACAATATGGGTGATTATAGATAGATTAACGAAGTCTGCTCACTTCCAACCGATGAGACAGGATAAGTCTTTAGATGAGCTGGCAGAGTTGTATGTGAGCGAGATTGTTCAGCTGAACGGAGTCCCTGTATCAATTGTATCTAATGGGGATCCAAGGCTTACATTGAGTCTACAGAATGCCTGGGCACGAGATTGCATTTCGGTACGACTTTCACCCTTACACTTCGCTACGGTTCCGGTGGGTTCCCTTAACCAAGCCACTGCCTATGAGTCGCCGGCTCATTCTTCAACAGGTACGCGGTTAGATCCTCACGTGTTGATAGTTATCTCTTTATGATCAAGCAAGGAGATGGAGTCTAAACTCTTGTCCGCAAGAGGTCAATCAGTAGTAAGATAGGGATCGGATTGAATCCTTTCTCATATTTGAAAGGACGGTCCTCTAATTTGACTTTCCCATGGAAGAGAGAATAGCGAGATGGAAGGTTCTCATTCTAGCCTGTCAGTGAGGAAGATTCGTACCTTGAAGGAGATGTTGAGAGCCTATGTGTTAGAACTGAAGGGTAATTGAGATTTTAACCTACCCTTTCTCGAATTTGTGTATAACAACAACTTTCATTCGAGTATTTTTATTGCTCCTTACGAGGCTTTGCATGGAAGGAAGTGTCACACACCTTTATGTTGGGATGTTAAGGGCATGCGACATGTAGAGGGTCCTGAACTTGTACAACAGACAATAGAGAAGATACAAGTAGTGAAGTAGTGCTTGAAGACAGCACAAGACCGTTTGAAGAGCTACTTTGATCGCCACAGACGGGCAATGACATATGAGGTAGACGATAGACTATTCCTGAAGGTATCTCCCTGGAAGGGAGTCATGAGATTTGGTAGGCACGGGAAGTTAGGGCCGAGATACATTGGTCCGTATGAGATCTTAGAGAAGATCGGACCACCTGCGTACAAGTTGGCGTTAGCACCAAAGTTATCGAGATTGCATAACATTTTTCGCATATCGATGCTACGGAGATATGGGTTAGATCCTAGTCATATCATTCCCGAGCCTAAGATAGAGGAATCTGAGAACTTGTCCTACCCGGAAGAACCAGTCCAGATTTTAGGCAGGCAATTCGAAGATTGAGAGAGAAGGAGATTCCGATGGTGAAGGTGAGGTGGGGACATCATTCAGCTCGAGAGGCTACATGGGAGACTGAGCAAGATATGAGAGCGAGATATCCTTATCTTTTTGAGTGAGAATCTCGAGATTTTGTAATCCGGTTGTACATCCTTTTGATATATATACGAGTTTGATTTTATGTCTTTTCTTAAATTTCGTGACGAAATTTCTTAAAGTGGGAGATGTTTGTAACGGTAAAAAAAACGGCCTAATCGGGAATTTTGGGGAATTAAATGGGTTTAACGGAGTTAAACCGTAGATTAAATATAAAATAGATGGAAAATAGATAAATTTCCGAAAGTCAAGCGATGTAAAATTGTTATTTTATGTTATGAATGATTCCCGAAGGTTTCGTAAAAATAAATCGATTTTGGTATGTCGGTGTAATTTAGTACAAGAAATTTTGGATAAAAAGTGTGAAGATGGAAATAAGAGGGTAAAATGTGTAAAATTAACACAAGATAAGCTTGATTTTCTGCAAGCATTATACGTGTGAGAGGGGGAGTTAATATGCATGCTTATTAAGCCTTCTTCATCATTTGTTTCCCTGGGCATTAAGCAAACAACAACCGAACCCTCTGTGAACTCCCTTCCTCCTCCTCCGGCGATCACTAAGGTGGCAACCGAACCCTCGATCCCGCCTGATAAACCGCCTGACCCTAAATCATACGCTGCTGTTGTGGGTGCGTCTCCAGCAATATCTGCCCCGCTATGCCGCGATGAACTTATAGAATCAAGAAGAATGAGGATTACTTATCCCGAAGGCGTGAAAGGGCTAGCCGTGGCAGAAATAGACGAAGATGTGGTTGAATTACTGGCTGAAAAATGGAAGAAAGCTGTGATCATCAAGGTACTCGGGAGAAATGTTGCCTTCCGTCTGCTCGAAAAGAGACTGTACCAACTCTGGAGACCTACTGGTCCGATGACTATTCTCGACCTTCCTAATGGCTACTATGTGGTCAGGTTCGTTCAAGAAGAAGATTTTTTGAAGGCCCTGACCGAGGGTCCCTGGGAAATCTTTGGTCATTACATTACAGTTCGACCATGGGTACCTAATTTCAATCCGTACAATGATGTCTTGCGTACCATCTTTGCTTTGGCTAGACTATCCGATCTTCCGATGCAGTTGTATGATGAAGGCGTCTTGTACGACCTCGCTTCAGCATTAGGAACTCCATTGAAAGTTGATCTCCACACACTGTATGCAACCAGAGGAAAGTTTGCTCGTGTCTGTGTTGAAATCGAGTTAGATAGACCGCTCATCGGGACAATTCCTATTGGCAACAACAGGGTTCACGTTGTCTACGAGGGGTTGCATTCGATTTGCCATAGGTGCGGATTGTATGGACACAGTGTGGAAAGATGTCCTCAGCCATCATCTGACCCAACTAATGCGACTGAATCGAAAAAACATTCTGAAGATCCGACAGTCATTCCTACGACGGAGACTTTGAACGAGCACCAGGCTCAGGTTTCGAATAACAGTAATGAAACCTCTTTCCTTGGGTCTTGGATGTCGGTTCCTCGGAAATCAAGAATGACGAAGGTCGCTGTCCCGTCTGGTTCACCGGAAGTCGCAAAATCAGCCACCAGAAACACCTATCAAGTTCTCGCCAACGTCTCCGATGCCGACAATGCTGCCATTAATGGGCCAATTACTCCGATCATTAATGTACCAATTGCCAAACAGTCGGCCGTTACAAAAACAATCATTCAGAGCCATCAACCAGTATCATCATCATCACCTATTAATGCTGAAGATGTAACGGCCCACAACATTAACCCTACCCAGAAGTTACCCAAACGACCGAAGTTGGTGGGCCCAGAGACACATACCATGACACACCAATTGCCCACTAGCCCTACTACAGCCCAAAACCCTAAATCACACGTTAATCATAACATAACCGCTAGGGTTTCTGAAGGCGCCAACCTCCCTCCTGCAAACCAAAACCTCACCCCACAAGACAAACACTCTTCCTCTCCACGCAACGATCATATCGCTGCGAATGTGGTCCTATCAACCGATTCGGGAACTCCTGATATGGAGGTTGATACAATCCAGATGGTTCCCCCTGATGTTCCCCCCGACTGTGGTGATGTTCAGATGGGCGAAACCTCCCAACACCTCACAACCAATATGGAAGCTGGGTCCGTCTCAACAGATGGTTCTCGATGAATGTTCTCCTATGGAACTGCAGGGGGGCGGGAAATAGACGGTTCCGCAAGGCCCTAAACTATATGATTAACCGTCACAAAATAGAACTATTGTTCCTTTTCGAACCTAAAATTCCTGGTGTCGTCGCCGAGGAAGTTTGTCTACGATCTAAATTTTCGGACTTTGCGAGAGTTGAAGCTATTGGTTTTGAAGGAGGGATCTGGCTCCTGTGGAACTCTATTACTGTATCGGTATCTATCAAACGCAAGGAAATTAATTTCATCCAAGCTTCGATCATGGTCGGGAGGTTTGAATTGGATTTATTCGGAGTCTATAACCCTCCCAGTCCCCGACGGCGTTCACCTTGCTGGGATACTCTACGAAATGCTGTTTCCCTTTGCCCTGGGCCTGTTTTGGTAGGTGGCGATTTTAATTGTGTCCTGGATCCTAGCGAGATTGGAGGGTGTTCATATTCACTATCTGCTGACACATCGTCCTTCCAAGACTGGGTCGATGCAACCCAGCTCATTGATATGGGCTTTAGTGGCCCAAAGTTTACATGGAATAGAGGTAGTGACCCGGCAAGAAGAATATCCAAATGCCTTGATAGGGTTTTTATGAACGATGTTGCCAGATTACGCTGGCCCGACGCCATTGTCCGTCACCTTCCATCCCTTTCTTCTGATCATAATCCCCTCCTGCTTCAACTTTGTCCACAACGTCGGTTCAACAAAGAAAAATGACCCTTTCGTTTTGAAGCCGCCTGGGCACTGCATCCTGAATTTCCTTCGGTTGTGATTGATTCCTGGGCGTGCCAGAGGTCAGATCTGCGCAATGCTCTTACGAATTTAAAAGCTAGGCTTCTGAGATGGAATGACTCAACCTTCGGAAGGATCGAGTTCAAGAAAAGAGTTATCTTTGATAGACTTGCAGCCATCCAAAGTGAAATCGAGAGGAATATATCCCAAGGTCTCCTGGATATGCAGGCTTCTTTCCAAGTCGAATTTGATGAAATCCTGGATCAAGAGGAGGTATTATGGTTACAAAAGTCTCGAGAAAAATGGTTAGTGGAGGGAGACAGGAACACGGCTTTTTTCCATGAGCACTACTGTTCGACGTAGATACAACCGTGTGGATTGTATCAAGACCGATGATGGCGTTTGGATCTCAGACTCAGAATCACTCAAACGGAATGCACAACAATACTTTAAGGACTTGTTTGCCCCGGACGCATCTATTTCAGTTGTCGCATCTTCGGGTACGTTTATAGCTGATTTCCCTCTACTTTCACAGGAAGAAGCTACCTTTCTTTGCAGGACTTTTTCGGATGCTGAAGCGCAGAAATGCATTCTTAGCATGCACCCTCTTAAGGCTCCCGATAGCGATGGGTTCAGTGCGGTTTTTTATCAGAAATCTTGGGATACCGTGGGAGGGTCTGTTCTGGAGTTTGTCAAGCGCTTTTTTGAGTCAGGAGTTTTTCCAGGCGGTGTTAATGACACTTTGATCTCACTTATCCCCAAGAGTCGTAGTCCGGAACACATGTCGAGCTTCCGCCCAATCGGTTTATGTAACGTTAGTTATAAGCTGATTTCCAAGCTTCTTGTGGCTAGACTTCAACCCCTCATGAACAGTCTAGTAAGTCCCCTCCAAAGTAGCTTCATTCCGGGAAGGATGATTGAGGATAACGTTGTTATTGTACAAGAGCTGATCCATTCTATTGCTCGAAAGAAGTCCGGTAAACAGTGGATGGCTATTAAAATCGATCTTGAAAAAGCTTATGATCGGCTGTCATGGAAGTTTATAGAGGAAACATTTGATCTGATTGGCTTTCCGGCTATTTGGAAAAGATGGATTTCATCATGCATCATATCTCAGGCCATGACAGTTTTATGGGATGGGGAATTAACGGAAAGCTTTGATCCCAACCGGGGCGTCCGGCAAGGGGATCCATTATCTCCCTACATCTTCGTACTTTGTCTCGAACGCTTAGGTCATGCTATTCAGCAGCTTGTCCATAGTAACCGCTGGCAGCCAATCAAGGTTAATCGGTCGAGTGTAGGGTTCTCTCACGTATTCTTTGCGGATGATATTGTTTTATTTGCGGAAGCCTCTGTGTCTAACATATCGGTAATTTAGAATTGTCTATCGGAGTTCTGTGCAGCTTCTGGTCACAAAGTCAGTTTGGCTAAATCTCACATCTCCTTCTCACCTAATGTGAAGATTGACGACCGTAATGCTATACACGAGATTGCTGGGTTCCAGATTGCGACCGAGTTTGGCCGTTATTTGGGCTTTCCGATCCTCCATTCTCGTATGTCCAAAAATGATTTCGGTTATCTTCTGGAAAGAACGAAGAAGAAGCTTGCATCTTGGAAGGGAAGGTTATTGAGCTTCGCTGGTAGGACTACCTTAGTCAAGTCCGTACTTTGTTCCTTCCCTTCATATATCACGAGAGTTTTCAAACTTCCGGTTGCAATTTGTAAGGAGCTGGACAAGTTATGCCGTTCATTCTTGTGGGGAGATACAGATATCAGAAAGAGAATCCATCTTGTGGCTTGGAAGGATCTTTGCCGTCCGACCGAGTACGGAGGTTTGGGGATTAGAACGGCTGCTGATGCCAATGCAGTCGGCCTGGGGAAACTCGCTTGGCGATTCTCTCAATCGCCTTCGGCCCCATGGGCTGCCTTGCTGGCCCAGAAATACGGGATTGGCGATTTAAGGTCCTTCTTCGATTGCAGTTTGTCCAAGAAGGGCTCGTTCATCATCAAAGGCCTCTTGTGGGCGAAATCGAACATTTTATCACAAGGTACCAAATGGGTTGTCTTCGATGGTCTGCATGCCCGTTTTTGGACTGACGTATGGTGTGGTGATTCATCCCTCATTTTGTCTGCAAATGAATTGCCTACGGTTGCCGAATTGGATGACTGCGTAAGAGACTACTGGACCAACGGTGCCGGTTGGAACTGGAGTAAGTTCAATCTTACTCTTCCTGCTCAGTCACTGTTGAAGATCGCCAACGTCGCTATTACGGAGGATAATGCAGCTCACGATTGTGTTTACTGGGGCTTGTCGAGTAACGGCATGTACACATCCAAGTCGGCCTATTTGGCATTGATCCTGCAAAATACGAGTCTTGTACAGCAAACCAATTTATTCAGCTTGATATGGAAACTCGATGTGCCTCAGCGTATCCGCTCTTTCCTTTGGTTAGTTTCTCTCAACCGGATCCTAACTAACGCCGAGAGAGCTAGGCGCCACCTGGCCCAGGACGGATCTTGTGCTGTTTGTTGTGATGTCCCTGAGACGGTGCTCCACGTTTTAAGAGACTGCCCTAGCGCTGCTGGACTGTGGAGCAATCTCCTTTGCTCAGAACCGATGGGGGATTTTCATGTATTAGGCTTGCAGGAATGGTTATCTGTCAATATTGCTAAAAAGGATTTGATTGCCCCTAATATGTCATGGAATATATGCTTTGCCGTCACGCTGTGGTGGTGTTGGAAGTGGCGGAACGATGCTACATTCAGGTCGTCGGTTCATCCTCCTAATAGGGTGGCTCTGATTGCTTCTTACACGAGCTCTATATTTTATGCCAACAGCCGCACAATTAACACAGTTAAGAGGAAGCGGAAGGAGGTGCTCATTTCGTGGCTTACTCCGGAAGAGGGTTGGGTCAAGCTTAATTCAGATGGGTCTGTGAGCAGGGAGCTGGGGGCTGCATCTGCCGGCGGCCTATTTAGGGACTTGCATGGCCTGTGGTTAAGTGGGTATGCTATGAACATTGGTACTTGTACTGTGCCTACGGCCGAGCTTTGGGGACTCTTTTCGGGGTTATATCTTGCATGGGAGAAGGGTATTCGCAAGCTTATTGTGGAGATCGACTTGGAGTTGATTGTCAACATGGTCCAACGTTCAATACCTAGCCATCACCCTCTATTTAGTCTGGTGTCTCAGTGCCAAGGCTTCCTTCGTAGGAACTGGATTGTCCAGATCCGTCACATATATCGTGAGGCTAATGTCGCTGCCGACCACATGGCATCCATTGCTTCCACTTATCCACTAGGTTTTTTTTATGTTCAATCCCCTCCGGTTTCGATTATGCATTTGTTGAAAAACGACGCCCGCGGAGTAGCGACCCGTAGGGTTATTCCATGTTAGCTTCTTTTCTTTAAATTAATAATATTACGGATGTCCTTCCGGCATTCCGTAGTCATTACCAAAAAAAAAAAAAAAGCAAACAACAACAACATATAACACAAAGCTTTGGAAGGGAACCACGAGAGATCTAGAGAGCTAAAAGAAGAAGAAGGGAGAGCTAAGGCTGGAAACAAGAAACACAATCACCTTGTTACCACCAGAGAACCACCAATAGTTGGCCGGAGGACCACGGCAATTGCATAGAAAACTGGAAAACAGAAGAAAATATATACATAAGACATAGGTTGAAGGAGAAGAGGCATTTGGAGGATCAAATCTTGTTGAAACCTCACCAAATTTTTACAAAAGATACCCCTCGAGGTAAGGACACAATTATCCTTTCGGATTTTCATTTCGATGTCGGAGTAAAAAGTTATGGCTCGCGCAAAAAAATGTCGCAACGTAGTGATGGCTGGGGCAGGGCCCGTAACCCGTCGATCTTAGGCGTGATCCGGCGAGTCATGACCATGATCCCTTGGCTGTGTTTCTGGAGGTTGTCATGGGAATAGTTCGGGTGATGACCATCTTTTGCTGCGTAAAGCCGTGAACGTTAAATATGGTTGTGGGAGTTTATGTTTTGGACATTAAGGGATTGTTTGGTTATGAGATTATATTAAGGGCATGTTTGGCTTGTTATGAAGGTACGAGAAATGAGGAATAGTTCGGAACAAGAAAACGGACTTAGGGTTCGGGAGGAATAGTCCGGAACGAGAAGACGGACTTAAGATTCGATCGAGAGGGATTAATATTGCCTTGCTTGTGAGGTAAGTGTATATGAATTACATTTGCTTAATACATATTATGTAATTAATATGAGATTAGTTTTACGTATGCATGCGGAAATAAAAGATATATTTACGTGTGAAATGTTATGTAAAGGATATTGTATAACTTTAAGCTTCCATACGGACGTAAATGAATGTGTTTATGATATGGTGTGATATTATGATTTCATGCATGCCGTGTGGATTATGTGATGCATGATTTTGATAAGATGAAAGCATGAGCTTTGATGAAGAAAAAAAATGGACTCGGTATAATGATAGGAAAACATGAAATAGAAAAGTGATATGAAAGTGATATTATAGGTAGATGATTAATTAATTAACCAAATTGAGTCCCTCTTGTTCAAGGGACAAGAAGATAAATAAAAGGTCTGAACCCGACTGAGGGAGACCTAAAAGAAAGGAAAGTGGTCCGCGTCCGATTAAGGGAGACCTAAGATATTAGAAGTAGACTTGTTCATATCCGGGGCCGTCGGTTCGGGCCTGGTTTTACAAAATATTGAGTCCGTTTAGCCGGGCCGGGCTAGGCCCGGCTACCGGGCCTGAGATGGGTGTCGTACCCGACCTGGGCGGGTACCCGTTTTTCATTTTTAAAAAAAAAATATTATTAAAAAATGTTTTAATTTGATTTTTTTAAAAAATATATTATATTAAGATATTTTATGTAAAGTATATTAAATTTATTACAATTATACTCGGTATTTTATTTTAATACTTAATATTTATAATAATTATACTATAATATTTTTTTATTTTTTACCGAGCTGACGGGCCGGGCCGGGCTTTTCGTCCCGGTCGAGCCTAAGCCCTTGTCCGGATCCGGCCCGGTGGGCTTGCGGGTCGGGCTTGTTCCCATGTTCATACCCGCCCCTTTTCCAGGCGGGCGGGCTGCCCGGATATGAACAGGTCTAATTAGAAGAGATAGTTGAGGTCCGAGCTCGATTGAGGGAGACTGTAGACGCTATTTGGTTGGCCAACCATACAAAGTAAGTTATATGAGATATACGAGAAAGTCGGATTATGAGATCATACGATCAGTTGGGGCTAGTTAGTTAATTATCACATATGCATCGATGCGATCGAGTCAAGCATGTTTATACGTTATGTTATGATTATTCATATGTGATCTGTGATAACATGTTTGAATTAATGTTTATATGAAATGTGATATGAATGGTTGTGGAGTTTAATGTGAATGTCGATATATATATATATATATATATATATATATATATATATATATATATATATATATATATATATATATATATTTATATATATATATATATATATATATATATATATGCCTAGCTTGGGATGTGAGAAAGGGTATATCGTGTCCTTTGGAGACGGGATATTAAATACTCATATATAATAGGGAGTGTGATTTCTATATCATTAATGTACTTGTATCTCATTGTTTTTATATACACATTTTTTAGCTACTCACACTCAACTTAGAGATCATATCAGGTGGGTTGTTATGAGATGTTGTCGCCTATGATGTTTTTCTATGGTTTTAAACAGTTGTGTTTTGTTAAACTAGTTTTCATGACATGTGTGAGTCTGTAATATATGTTGTAAGATAAAATTTTAAAATTTTATATCTTTCGCTTTTCCGCTTATATTCTTTAAACATGGTTAATTAACTAGTAATCAACTAAAAATGAAATAGGTGTTAAACTTTAATAAGTTAAAAAAATCCTAAATTAAGCTTATATCTTAAAAATAAATTAAATTGTTTTTTTCAAAATTTTATTTTCTTACTTGTCATAAAAAAAATTAGGTTTTTAATAGAATAAATGACTATTTTAATTATTTTTATAAATAAAATCAACATCACACGCTTAATCTATTTTTTATGACGTGTGAAAAACCGGTTGTCACATCATCGGTAGTCGGTAGATCTACAAACAATTTTCGAAAAAACATAAGTACGTTAATAGTTTCTATCGCTACCAGTAATTTTAAAGTTGATAATTGATACTATTTTTGGTTATTTTACTTTAAAAATCTTTAAAACAATTTTTATATTTTATAGAAAAAAATATAAAATTAAATGGGTTTTTAACGCAAACATTTATACCCAACTTTTTCGGATTTCCCCCGAAAAATTATTGAGTTTTATTTTTGGGTTAAAAACACTCACTTTTATTATTGGATTATTTTTTTATTTTTTATTTATAAATTAGGCGTTTTAGTTTTAAAAAATAAGTGCGAGGAGGATTATAAATTAAAAAATCACAGTTTAAGACCCTTGTATATTTTTTATATTTTCAAGAGTTTTTTCCTGACAAATTCTCGGGGGAAATCGGGCATAAAATTTGAAATTTTTCAAAATAGAAACGACAATGTTTGAAAACCCCCTAACATAATGTTTGAACTAATTGGATATAATGTTCGAACAAACAAACATAATGTTTAAATTGTCAGCATATAATATTCGAATTAATGATACACATTATGAACTAATGATACGCTAAGTTTTAACTAAACAAATATTATTATAAATAATATGATGATAAAATTTGGGTTCCATAAAACATTGCTTGATAGTTGATACTTAGTAATAGAAAATTTATATAAACTGATATTGCAAAATATATGAACTCAATAAACAAAATTTTGAACAATTAGTATAAAAATTTTGAACTAAAGTTGTAAGAACAATAATTTTCTTCAAAAAAAAAATAGTTTTAAAAAACTATTAAATATATCATGTTCATTTAATATTTATTTTTTAAAATTTAAACATTTAATTCATATTCTATTAACTAACAAGTTATATTTTACGAACGTATATTATATAATTTTATATTAGAAAAAAAGTTCTTCTTTTACATGAACCAATCTCTTCTTGATTTTTTCGGATAAAGTGTTTTTTTTGTAAAAATACAGAAGTCATCTATGACCAGTTAACTACCATAGAGTATCAAATATATCATGTTCATGTTAATAAAAAGTCTATGAAAAAATATATTTATATAGTTGAAAAATATGACTAACAGATAATGACACCACATACAAATAACTTCCTACAAATGAATATTATATCACTTTAAAATATCACAATTGTAATATATATATGCTCACGTTTTTTCTCGTTGGAAAAATACAAACCCACGATATAAAAATAGAAATCGCAAAAAAAAAGAGGATACATCAAAATATACACATTGTCATTTTTATTTTTGAACCTTTTTTTTTTATCAAATCTATATATATTACTAAACTAGACTACACTAATGATGACGTGGCGACTCCATAATTTTTCTCGAATTAAATCTTTTATTAAATCAACAATTAAGCCATAAAATCTTTTTTTACTAAAACAAAATCTAAATTATTTGTTTAACTAATCTAATTGCCGATAAAAATCCATAACCACGTCACCTATACGTTTTAGCAAATCTATATTAAAATCTATTAAATCTAAAAATATCTACTGAAAAGGATTAAAAAAATTTTCTAAAATAACTAATTAAACAAATCTTTAATTTTTTAACTTGAACGTATCTTTACAAAGTATTAATTGGTTATAACAATTAATTATTTCAAATTATCATTTTAGATTTCCTTCAGCATCATATTTATTTCGGATTTGCGTAATTTTTTTTTTTTATATCAACTTTAGAAGATGTCAACTAAATATTCAGATTTTTTAAATTTATAATTAATTAGGCTACGTTATCTCTAATAAATCTAGATTTGTTTAAAAGGTAGCCCGAATCTTTTAAGCAAATCTATACGTAAGCGTATCCCATACGCTTAACTTCCTTCCTATTTGCTATAAATACCTAAACAATTGAGTCTAACGTTTCATAATACTGATCTTTTTGCGTGTTTTGATTTTCAGGCTTCGACGAGGAATCCTTTTATCTGCAATCTGAAAATCGGAAAATATTTCAAAGGTGCTTCTTTTGAATTTTCAGGTATTTCCCATTTTGTTATCCCTCTACTGTGATTCATTTTTTTTCAAAGGTACTTCTTTAGCGTTTCATCTTCTTCTTTTTTTTTTTTTGGTGGATTCTTCCTTCTCTTTCTCTACAAACTCCGGCGCCAACCCTTCCCATTCTTTGTTTTACTTAACTTTTTCGCTCCCTCCACCTTCTGATTTGGATTTTGTTAGATTAATTTTGCTTTCTGATTTAGATTAGTTAGAATGGTTTTGTTAGATTGATTTGTCAGATTAATTTTTCTTTCTGATTTTGATTTTGTTAGATTAATTTTGATTTTAAAAAATAAAACCTTATGTTTTTTAATTACTTTCTGTTCATTAACGCTCAGTTGATAAATAGTGATTTTTACTGAAAGAAAATAAAGGTTTTTATTAGGTTTTTAAAAAATAATAAAAATCGTTATTTTTACTAAGACAAACAAAAAATATATCTCTTTTTATAAAAAAAAATCGGGTATATGCTTTATTATTAACTTAATTCCGAATATACTAACTGAATCCAGATTTATTAAAACTGACAGGTATATTTTGTTCCACTTTTCATGCACAATGTTACAATTTTTTTAAAAAGTAATCTTGATCACGACTAAAATATGTGATGCTTTATTCATTAACTAATATTCAATTATACTAACATAATAATTCGATTATTAAAACTAACATACTTAATTAGCTTAATTTCTTTGAAAAAATTAAAAACGGTTACAGATATTACAAGAAAACGAAAAATATATCTCTTTTTTTTGAGAAAAAAATATCTTAAGCTATTCGATCAGATTTATTCCGTAAGCTTAGTCGGACTTCCATCGACTCCAGGTTTTTTTCTCGGATTAAATCTTTTATTAAATCAAGAATTGTGTCATATAACCTTTTTTTACTAAAACAAAATCTAAATTATTTTTTAACTAATCTAATAAAATTAAAAATCCATAACCAACCACGTCACCTATACATTTTAGCAAATCTATATTAAAATCTATTAAATCTAAAAATATCTACTGAAAAGGATTAAAAAAAATTTCTAAAATAACTAATTAAACAAATTTTAATTTTTTATTTTGAACGTATCTTTACAATTATTAATTGGTTATAACAATTAATTATTTCAAATTATCCAACTCATTTACTAAACTTCATATTTATTTCGGATTTGGGTAAGATTTTTTTATCGATTTTTCTCGAATTAAATTTTTAAATAACAAATTAAGCCAATAAATCTTTTTTATTAAAGCAGCTTAATCTTTCAATTTTTATATTATATACTTTAATAAAAAAGATTTATTTTATGTTCCTAATTCGTTTTTTTTATAAATAAATCTATTTTACAGTTTTTTTTTATAAAAGCACGTTTGGATTCCGATCAACTAATTTGTTTGGATTCGTATTTTTTCAAAATCTGTTCATATTCGTTTTACTGTTTTATTCTTTCTATATTCAGTTTAATGTTTTTTTAAATATATTCTATTGTTTTAATATTTTTTCATAAATAAATCTGTTTACTGTTTTACATATTCTATTTACTGATTTTTGAATTCGTTTTAAATTTTAAAAAAAAAATCTGTTCATTTGGATTCCAAATAAAAAATGATTTTTTTTGTTTTCAAATATATTTTACTTTTTTATAAAAATATATTGATTTGTTTCTCTTTTTTGAAAAATATGTTTGAATTTGTTTTACAAAACTGTTTTACGTTTTGTTTACTATTTTTATAAATAAATCTTTTTTCTATTTTTATTTTTATAAAAATACATTTGGTTTCGTTAGAAGTATTTTTGCAAAGTATATTTGGATTCGTTTTTTGGCAAAATCTATTTTGCAAAATCTGTTGTTTTTTTAATAAAAAAAATATTTATCTTTATACTTTTTTACACTAACTACACTGAAACTAATAAATACTACGAATAATTCATTCAACCAACAATAACTACGAATAATGTATTAAACGATATGACACCTTCGTAGCAAAACTAATAATAACTACGAACACTGCATTAAACGATATTACACGATAAAACCTGTTCTCATATGATCTATACTATATATATATAACATTTATATTTTTTTCCAAATCTACTCAATCGTTTGACCCTCCCGAGGGTATAATAATTTTTATTTATTATATTAATGTTAGACTAAATAAATATATTGTTTGACCCTCCCGAGGGTATAATAATTTTTATTTATTTGTTCACTATAAGGGTCGGTTTATCTCTTGATTCATTACTAAGTCTATTTTCTTATTAATAGAAGCGTGTCCAGATACGCCAAAGACCACCGACTCTCCCTCTAACTAAAAAAAATACTAATCGTCTATATAACATATGAGGGAAAAAAACAAATTTTTTTAACAATTACCCGGTGCGGGATATGAACTAGTTTAATATTATATTCGAAAGTAAAATACAAATTATGCATAACCACAATAAAAGAAAATGAAAATTGTGCAAAGTGTCCTAAAAAGTCACAATTTTTACAAAGTTATCAATAAAATAATAATTATGCAAAATTAGCATGTTTAATATCAAAAATATTGTTAAAAATCCAACACAAACAGACCGTAAAGTAAAAATCGCTTGCCTACACGCACACATACACGGAAGTTTTAAACTCAACACATAAGTCTAACATGTTCTATACATAAATCAATTGACAATAAAAAGAGTAACTCATCAACCTTATTGCTCGTTCAAAGTGTTCTACAATTTAAAAAAAATATCATCAACATATATTACTTTTCTTCGAAAATGCCCTAATAGAAGAGCATAAGTGATTTTGTCATGCATTGAATTAGCACGTAAATTTTCAAATAAAGTTAATAAATGACGTGGTCAATGTTACAATATAAATATCATCATTAGGAACCTAAGTCGTTATATTCAAATTAAGCTTAAACTAATAATGCACATTCAAATAATTATGGTCGTGATCCAAAGTATTTGGACAGTTAAATTAATGATATGTAACAAAACAATTATTTTATCATCAGACTTTGTAAATTATTATAGTGCACCAACAACAAATCAACAATCTTTCACTTTCAATACAAATTGTAAATGCCATTGAAAATGAAATGAAATCAATAAAAATCTTTTACCCATTCAAGATAAAACATAGCACAAAATAAATTAAAATTTTATTAATGTTGCAAATATATTTTCAGTGGGTAACTGAGGATTAGATCTTCATAATTTTCATGATGTTGATCTTTTATTCAGAATTTTGATGAAGAAAAGTTGTTAGTAAATTTTCTTCCGTAGGTTTAGGGAATGTGATACAAGTGTTGACAAATTTTATTATTATTATTATTATTAATATTATTATTATTATTATTAATCGAAGGAAAACACATTACATGTTGTTGGATGAGAGCCGACTAACAAGTTGGGCTCCGCATCCCTTTTGAATGGTAAACGCAATCCTAGTCAAAATAAAACACGTACTCCTACTATATCCGGGCAACTCTTTATCAACCGAGTTCAATCTTTTAAGTAGCTCCACCGCGTCGTCACCAAGGTCACCAAACGTGGAAAAGGAAAAAGGAAGAAAGTGATACCCCATGAACCTACAGACCTCCACATACTTCTTTCTCTTGTTATCAACAACAACCCTCACAGCTTTACCCGGAATGAAGCTAGAAAGGCCAAGCGAAGAAAATGTACCAGTGATGTCGACACATATGTCTCTGCCCTGAAACCAATTATAGAAAAGTACGTCGGCGGGGCGCAGCTGCCCACCACCACCATACCAGGAGTTTAATTTATCATTGAATTACAATATTACATGATACATTTCTTAAAAAATTTGTATTAATAAAGTTACATCCTTGCTATATTCTATCATAAGTTAGAAAGGTACTAGAAATGAATAATCATAATTTTTTCAGTTATTTTTCTTAACCTTGATAATCAAATAGTTTTAACTTTTAAGGGTAATTTTGCGTAGTATAGAGTTGTGAGTGTGACTTTACTACCAACTGGTTTTTAGTGGCCGTTTTGTGTAATATCGCAATTTATGTTTGATTTTGTAAATTACATAAACCAGCCCAATATCATGTTCTGGTTAACAAATGACCCTAAGCCAATTGTCCTTTTCATTCATGATCTGTTCAGATGCTATATATCACATAAGTTACTAGGGTTATATAGCATTTGAAAAATAAGCCATTTTATTAAATGCCACGTATCAGTTTCAAATTATTCCACGTGTACTTAACAAACGTGTAAAAAACCCAATTAGTGATTATGCAACACAGAGTTATCAATCAGTTAAGATATTCGCGATTTAACGTCGACAAGCTCTCGAGAACTCTTCCATAATTTTTTTAAAACTAAACTATATTTTTAATTTTTTAAAATATATTGAAACTTGAAAGAGGCGTTGTATATAAATATACGTGTTTGGTTAATGTACGAGCACTATTACATATACGGTTACGGAGTGTTGTCGACACGACACGTCATTTCCCCCCGTTTTTAGGACATTTTTTTCATTCAAGATTTTATACATTTCGTTCAAGTTATATTACACTGTAATATATTTTTTGTAGTAATATTATAAAAATATTGAATTTTTTTCCTTTCAGTTTTTTCCCTTCTTTTTTTTAGCTATAATTTTTTGTTCAAATATTTTGTTTTGTTAGTTCAGATTATATTATAATAATAGTTAAGACATTTTTACACATCTATATAACATACTAAAACAGAACTCATTAACGCCACATGTCAACCATTGAGATATGCCACATAGGACTTTTTCATTATATTTATAGATTTGCCACAAAATAATTACAGATTTACCATTTTTAGTTTATAAAATAAATTCTAAAAACATTAATATACAATCAACAATGCCACGTCAAGTATTAAACATGCCACGTAAGAATCTGTTTAACTATTAACATAATTTCTTACAATATACCTATCAAAATTTTAAAATAAAAAATCACAAGATATTGATAACAACCAAAATCTTTAAAATTTTAACAAACGAAATCTTTTTCACATTTTTTAAACTCTGTTATTATAAATTTTATAAAAATAATATAGGCACATTTTAAATAGTTATTTTATTTTCTTCTCCTTATTTTTAATTTTTTAACTTTAATTTTTTAAGTTAATTATGGGATTTAATTTTTAATTCGAATTTTATATCATAGATTGTTTACTTGTGTTTTTAATTTTGAAATTAATAATTTTAAATTAATTTGTTTTTTATTTTTTTATTTCAAAATTTTTTAATAAATCTATCTATATCTATATACTATACTAAAACAACATTCATTTTGCCCACGTGTCAATTTCAAAAGTCATTCACATTAGCATTTTTTTCAATTTATTTATAGATTTACCACACTATATTTACAGACTAGTATAATACCCGCACCTTGTGCGGGTTTTGAAAAAAATGAGAAAGAATATTGTGAAATAGATTTTTTTACGTGCTTTTGTTTTGTATACTTCTCTAATCTAATATTGCGTCCACAACGCGCCACGTCATCAACTCGTGCTCTGTTTTAGTAAGTATAATAGATTTGGTTTCTATAAAATTATTATTTTAATAATAAAAGATTTTATTGTTTAAAAAATAGTGTAAAAAATAAAGATTTATTGGCTTTAATTGTGGGAGCTCAATTTCAAAAATCATGCGTCCACAGCGCGCCACGTCATCAACCCGTGCTCTGTTTTAGTAAGTATAATAAATTTGGTTTCTATTAAATTATTATTTTAATAATAAAAGATTTTATGGTTTAAAAAATAGTGTAAAAAATAAAGATTTATTGGCTTTAATTGTGGGAGCTCAATTTCAAAAATCATGCGTCCACAGCGCGCCATGTCATCAACCCGTGCTCTGTTTTAGTAAGTATAATAGATTTGTCTTCCACATTAGCATTTTATAATAAATAACTAAGTTTTACAAATTATGTTGAGGTATAAATATAATACTCTAACAATAATACTTTTAATATATTTTTAATTATGCCCTTTTATTATTATAAATTTTTTAATTTAATTCTCACAACAAGTTGTTAGTTGTATTAGTTAATAAAAAATGAGTCTCAAATATTTTTCTATAGATTAATATCTAATACATAATGTATAAAATTAAAAATATAATATTTTTTATTTAGACATAACCCGCACAAGGTGCGGGCACTAAACTAGTTATTTTTCTAAGTTCAAAATACTACATCATGTAGTATATTGAACTTATATTATAATAAAGTATTTTTAATAACTATAATTGTAAAATATGAACTTTTATAAATATTATTAGTTTAAAATTTAGGTATCATTAATTTGAATATTGTGTACTTTTAGTTTAAGCATTGTGTTATATTAGTTAAACATGTACAAGCAACGAAGTGCATAAAAACATAATTATTAAATTTACAAAATGATATGTGAACTAACTACATAAATATCAGAATTGATAATGTATATTTTTGAACGAATTGAATTAAAATTATGAACTGAGATAATAACTATTATAGAACTTTTATCCAAAAATGTCACATGCTTTTTAATTATGGAACTTTTATCCAAAATCTAGAAAAAATCATGGATCGACTATAATATCCAAGCTTTAAAATTTTCATAATCGATTTAAATTGGATTAAATCGAGTTGGTTAATTTTTCACAAATGAAAGACGAATTTAGTTGAAGATTCTGAGGTACGATGATAAGGAGTGAGTTAGGACTCGCCACCCCATATCTTGAGCCAAATATGTTCACCAACGAGCCCGTATCTTCTTGTCCTGAGTCGGAATCGGAAACTAGAGTTGGAGGGATCATTCCTCGATCGACCTTGGTTGCACCAATGGAGTGAGTTAGGAACTGTAGACGTTGCCACCCTCACCGCCTGGACCGGCTCGCCGTTGTGCCTTGCCACTAGCCGCCTCGCCGGGAACGGGAAACCGCCGCCAACCTTCAAGTGGGGCAAACCATATATCGGGTCAAAGGGGGTTTGACTGATTGTTGATATTATTACAAAATCCACCCCATACTTCATTTTTTTTGTTAATGGTCCTCATTTTTGGAATTTGCATAATTTGCCCCCGATATGGCTAATTGCATAAACGACCAAAAGTTATAGTTACAGGAATGACCCAAACTTTTAGAAAGTCAACAAATACCGTGAATTGATAAATTAAATGAACCAAATTTATAGGTATAGAAAATGTCCCTAACATTTATAATTATATTTAATGGCCTAAGTTTTAACAAATGGAGTTAAACTTGTACGGTTAATTTGTTTAGGTTCTTGGATGCATGTTTAGATGAGAAGATAGTCTTGTTGACTTCGATACTCGAGATTATACATTGTGCGACTTCGAGACGTGAGTCTCTTAACGCTTTATATATGTCGTTCTTTTTGGGCGTTTAATATAGGTTGAGATAATTTATGAGGTACTTAGTTGCTAGGAGTTGTATTGGTAATTGATTAAGTTTGTCTTTTCGAGGTAAGTCGTATTGACTTACTTAGTTGTTGTTTTGTTTCAGGTTAAGTTTTTTTGTTGATTGTGAGTAGGGATTTTATTATTATTATTATTACTATTATTATTATTATTATTATTATTATTATTATAGAATTACTAATTATCGAAGGTAAAACACATTACATGCCGTTAGACGGGAGCCGACTAACAAGTTGGGCTCCGCATCCCTTTTGAATAGTAAACGCAATCCTAGTCAAAATAAAGCAAGTACTCCTACTATATCCGGGCAATTCTTTAGCAATCGAGCTCAATCTTTTAAGTAGCTCCACCACGGCGTCACCCAGGTCGCCAAACGTGGAAAAGGAAAAGGGAATAAAGTTATACCCCATGGAACTAAAAACCTCCGCATACTTCTTTCTCTTATTATCAGCAGCGACCCTCACAGCTTTACCCGGAATGAAGCTTGAAAGGCCAGATGAGGAGAAAGGAGAAGTACTAGTGATGTCAACACAAGTGTATTTGCCTTGAAACCAATTATAGAAAAGGATGTAGGCAGAGCGCGGCTCCCCGCCATCACCATCAACCATACCAGTATGGACCTCTTTTCGAACAAAGATCCTAATCTTAAGACACTCATCAAAAAAGACATCACGAACCATTTATGTCGGTGCTTAATACCAACTTATGCAGTACAAGCAAGAGCATGGTCACCCCAAGCGTCCAAAATGTCTTTCTCACAAGTAGGGCACTTAGAACCCTCCCTAAACATCTCAATACTCAGGCGGTACTTCATGACGGTCTGAAAGGTGGTCGGGTTCATAACCTGACCAAGACTAGAAACCGGGACCGCTTTAAGCCACTGTTGAGCCAAGGGTAATCTCAAGTTTTCAACTAAGGTCTTTTGCCTAATCGAAAGGTCAAAGTCCCTCATAAAACACTTAAATACGATATTGTAATAACATCCAGCCAATGTCTTCATTAAATGGGGGGTTGATGGTCTCACGGTCATGTCCAAGTCGTAGTCTTTATAGAAGTTGACCCAACAAGCAACAACCGTCTCAAAAGCAAATCCATCGCCTGAAACACAAGAAATCTTCAAGATCTAATCCTGCAAGGCACGTGACTGAGATCTCAAAGCCAAAAAAGGCAAAATGCAAAGTATCAACACAGGAAAGAATACCAAGCCCTTCGTCACTAATCGGCAAAGTAGAGAGACGCCACTGAAGGGGGTTAAATCCATCCCCTCCAGCAGTGACAATCTGCTCAACAGAACAACGAAGGGCATGACCAAAGACTCTCATAGCCTCGGAAAAATGAGAGGGGAGAGTAGTCCGCATCGCGAAGTAAATACGGGACACACCGGAACAAACCCGAAGAAGCAGAAGCTCACATTGGGGGTCCCCCAATCTCATAATGGCCTGCATCAAAGACTTGGTTTTCATAACCCTCATCAAAGCAACCCGAGAACAAAAAGCCGGGTCAAGGCTAACAGAATCACCCAACAACTTGACCCCATCAAGCGGTCTAACAATATGCTCAGGAAAAACACCAGGCTCAAAACTACTTAGATCAACCTTCGGCCAAAAGACCTCCGTTTTACCAATATTAAGGTGAAGGCCTAAAGCGGGGACATCTGCCCTGATGATGTCAAGCGCCTTACTAACCATCAAGGTATCACCTATCAACGTCCCATCATCAAGGAACCAAGTATTAAGCTTCAATCGGCAACAATCCGAAATTTTTTAGATAAGGGGATGGAGGACCAGTGAGAAAAGCAGCGGGCCAAGAGGGTCCCCCTACTCAACCCTCCGGCAAGAATAAAGGACATGCTCCCCATAATAAAGACAGGCAGGGCGGGCATAGCAGAACTCAACCTAAGAAGAAATAGCAGGGCAAACCTGCCGGACCTGAGAAATCATAGAAGTGCGATCAACGAGATTAAAAGCATTCTTGAAATCGACCAGAAGCATGGAAAGACTATCATCTTCACCTTGGGATTCCACTAACCGATTGACCGCATGAAAAACCGCTTCTCCACCGCCTAAAATGTAACGACCTGAGTTTTAAGTAACCCAAGACGTCAATAGGCTAAGGACCACATAGTGGGTCCCATGAGTTAGCCTGACAACAACTTCATAAATAGGACCTTGCAATAAGAAGCACGAAGAAATAATGAAAACATTCAACTTGTCATTTAGAAAAATTTACATAACAACCCTGCATGCAGTTAGTATGTATATCCGAAAATGACACTTCAAAACATGAAACTTGAACAGTTGTCTTAAAACTTCAGCCTGAAATCAACATGTGTACACAGTTGCACACAACCAACAAAAGACTCGCTTGCAAGTGATTAGTTTCAAAGTAAGTTCAACCAACCCTTGGGTTAACACTGTCCCGACTGTCCACATCTTGCAGCTGACATCCCTGAAGCGTACCTATGATCAGCATTACCTAAAAAGGATCGGTTTAAAACCGTTAGCTACCGATCATAATCTATCCACGAGAGATTATATCAACAAATCACAACACAACATATATATTCAAATACCATATACCGTGCTCATGAGATGATATCATGCTTTTATGAATGATGCACGTGAATGTAGTATGAAATTTACAATTTGTGGTCCCGGACCAAATCCGGAATCATTGCTTATACGGTTCTGGCTTTGGTGTGAGCTCACCATTGCACAGATTAGGTTAATTCTGACATTTGCTCTTAGGTCGTAGCCAGACTGATCAAGTATACGGGCCAGGCTTTCTCGTGGCGGGTTATAGTCTTAAGCCCTAGCCACATGCAACATTTTCCCATTCATGTTAATGCAAACATTTACCATTTTAATTAGGTGTGCGACCCGAGCCTGAAGTCCATCAGACTCGGTGTCATTCTTATACAAACCCAAGTGATCCGGGCTTGGCCGAGCTCCAGCATTCACTACAATAGTTAGCGACCTGGCTAATGGTTAGCTCAGAGCCTTAATCATATCACGCGTCTCAACAGGCTTACCATGTCATACATTATCATTCTTCAACAAGCTTATCATGTCATTTAATAGCACGCCTCAATAGGCTAGCACATGTTCATTTAACCATTTCTCATAACCATGACAAGATAATAATCATAACAACATTAAGCATGCTTTACACATCATAACGTCATTTTCATCATAAAACACATCAAGCATGCTTCACACATAACACATTTCAATGCATATCAACATTCACATTTCAACACAACAAGGCATTTTAAAACAACAACACATATCAACATAGTGAGATATAAATCTTTCAGGCACGGGTTTGTGCAGATCGAAGCTAAGTAAGTTCGAAGACTTACCTGGATACGCTTACTGAGCAACTAAGTTATAGCTAGTCTACCGTCTTCAACACCACTTGTCGAGAATATCATAATCCTCGTATTAAACATCTTGCTTCAAACATCAATTAAATTCATTCCTTTGAATTTAACTAACTTATAGCGTTTTCTAGATTCCTAATTTAATTAATTAATCTTTAACTAATTAATTAAATTTCATCAGAATAACATTTTGCCCGCAAGATGTTTTTCAACCCAACTATCGTTAGATCTCATCAAACAAATATCCCATAATCACCAGAATAATGTAACGAGAATAATGGAATTTCCAATTATCCATTTTGGCATGAAAACCCAACTCCTAACTGAGCATCCTCAAAATAAGGTTCAAGGGACTGACCGATAGCAGAAGCCGTAACTTTAGAAACCAAACGTCTCTAAATAGAACCAACAGCAATAGGGCGGATCCCGCCTCCCGATTTAAGGAGAGGCGTGAGAGGAGCACTAGTAATATACTCCTAAGGGTGTCCGGACAACAACCCCTAAGGAAAAGGTTGAGAACCCTAGATATCGACACAACGAGCTCATCAGCAATAGCCACATCACCTCCACCAAGGGCATCCAACAAGTGTTGGGCCTGCAAACCATCCCTACCACAAGAAGTGCCTTTAGGAAAACTATTAATCCTGTCAAGGACCAAACTCCTATTAACCTGAAGAGCACCTCCAGATCTGACTGGAGAAGGTAAAGAAGGAAGTGGGAAAGGCGGGTGCATATCTAGAAGTCCACAGAGGGTGTCCTCGGACATGGGAGCAATACCCGAGGAGGTGAGGATACGGATGGCCGCCATAAAATGACCATCACTAACCTTCCTTTTACATTGTTTCACGTTAACCTTATCAAGGCTATCATTAGCATCCTTGGGTCAAGAATCAAACACCGAAGCCAGAAGTTCCTCAACAAGACATCTAATACCTCTCGGTTCGTTCCACAACCGAATAGCTCTAGTGATACTTTCGGTTTGCAAACCCCGCTTCACACCCGACCGGTTTTCAGATCATGACCTGGGCTTATACCGATGAAGGATACATCGAGGTAAAATAAGGAGACGAACTCACGCGGACACACAAAAGGGATTAGAAAGAACCCGATCAAGGGCGTCTTCGAGGACCCTAGAAAAACCCAACCTACATTTCCACGGAAACGTTCTTCACAGTAAGAACATCAGCCTTAAAAACCTTCTCCACCAAGGACACGTCAAATACACCATCAAGATCGAAGGAATTCTGGCCCACCACTGCATCCACGATATCCAAAGAAGAAGCGACCACAGGAGAAGGCCGAGGAAAACCATGAATAAAGAAAGCAATCGACCTATCATTAGACAAAGGAGCAACAACCACACCATCCGAATGAATACAGTTCTTAGACACCGTGTGAGTGACGCAACATACACCACAAAACCAAAGACCGACTTGCCTAAGAACCGCCACAAACTTATCATAAATGCCTTGATAAGAGCCAATAAGAGACTTAAACCCGGGAAGGACGTCATCACACAAATGGATATCCTGCAAGTGCGTAATGAAGTAAGCCAGGGTAAGCCCCTTACCCCCACAGTCACGACAACCGTCCCGCCCTACAAGGGGGCAGTGCACACGCACGGGTGGAGCAGAACCCGGACGTCTCATCCAAAAAACCAACACGCAAGACAATACAAGAAGCACCAAACTAGGAACACAAGACACCACAACAACTCCACACAAAAACAAAACCGGCAAGAAAGCAAACGCAACCTCAAACAAATAGCTGCACCACAGTCAACCACAACCAGACAAAAGAACCATCACAGCCGGAAGAGTGACTTAGAGGAGAAGAAGGACTAACCAAGGCAGTACTGAAAATGTAGAAGGGAGAAGACAGACGCCGAAAGGCCGACCACATCTAGGAAGACAAACGCCAAAAGGTCCAGAAGACAGAAGAAGGAACGCCAAAAAGCCGCTAGAAGACACCGGCCGTCGGAGGCCACAAAGAAGAGGGTTGCAACGCCGTAGGAATGGAGGGGACACCGGCCGCCGACCACAAGGAAATACGAGAGAAGAGGGTTGCAGCGTTCACGGCAGATGACAACCACGAAGGCCCAGAGAAGAGAGTTGCTGCGCTAGAAAGAGCAGAACGCCGAAGGAGGAAGGGAGGGGACACCGGCCTCCGACCACAAGGAAACACCAGGCCCAGACACGTCGGACAAGGGTACATCGCGCCACCAACCGCCATAGAATCGCCTACCATGTTGTGTTGAACTTAGTACCTTTAGGTTTTTAGATAGTAGTTATTGTTAGTGAGAGTAGTTGAGAGTTGTGTTGTACTATGTTTGCAAGGATTGATTGTGATGGATAGAATTGTGATTGAGACTACGATAGATAGAGTTTTGATTGAGATTATAACAGACAATTGTGATTGAGATTTTGACAGACCGAGTTATGACTGATTTTATGAGTTGTGTTGAGAATAGGGTAATTATTTATGTTACGCATTGATAGTTAACCCTAGATGGGTAATTGGTTATGTTACGCTGGTAGTTAAGCCTATAGAGTAATTGGTTATATTATGCATTGGCAGTTACGTCTCAAGAGACTCAATTGTGATAGACAGGTTATATGATTATTGGATTAGACTATTTGTTATTTTACGCATTGACAGTTAAGCCTATAGGGCAATTGGTTATGTTACGCACTAATAGTTACACCTCAAGAGACCCAACCGTGATAGACGGGTTATATAATATATTGGATTTGGCTATTTGGTTGTGTTACGCACTGCTAGTTAAGCCTAGAGGGCAATTGATTATGTTATGCATTGACAATTGCACCTCAAGAGACTCAATTTTCATAGACGGGTTATATGATATGTTGGACTAGGCTAATTTATTATGCTACACGGTGATAGTTAAGTCCATAGGGTAATTGGTCATGTTACGCACTGACAGTTATACCTCAGGAGACCAAATGGTGACTGCTTATTCTGAATAAGAATTGTTGCATTATATGACATAAAGGAATGATGGTGATGATTATTGTAACACCCCGAATCCGCGGGACTCGTGGCGCTACGGGTTGGGACCTCACAATGGGTCCCGACCCTTAGCTTGACAACAATTTCACCGGATCTTGCAACAAGGCACAAATAAAGGCCAAAACCGAAATACATTTTTATGCAATGAAATGAAAAACCCAAAGGAAAACAACAAGGGACTTCAGCCGAAAAAATAAATATCGCATACGCGCTTAAAAACTGGGACGTTACATCAGATCCCCCTAAAAACAAGTTTCATCCCGAAACTTGCCACACGCCGAACTTCTCGGTCCCTAAGGCCGAGGTATGAACTCTCAACTAAGAAGACTTAAACCTTCTATTCTATATACACAATCTACTCGAACTACCACCGCAAAATAATCAACTCATATAACACATTCCCGCATAGGGCACAACTACACATACATCACACATGCAAATAACTCAACCAAAGGAAGAACTAGGTCTAACCCGTCAATTCTATCGATGGTACTAGCTCCGCATAAAACTCAACTAAAGATACTATCCTTCGTCTGCCAGGTAGCCCCATTAGTCCCTCGTCCGCCACTAGACTCTAATGACTGACAACATGTCTCGAGTCATGTATGTACTCTCTCAATTGACACACATGAAACACCGGGTGGACATACTCTACTCTAGGTGGCAACACCAACTTGTAAGCCACTTCTCCAACTCGCAGTAAGATCTCAACAAGGTCCGATATATCGGAACTTCACTTCCTTTTACGGGTCTTTCTCAATACATCACTTCCATTATGGTTCTTCTTTGCTTGTCTCTAACAAAGAAGATCGAATTCCCAATTTACACCGTTGGATTTGGTTCTTGTCGAACAAAACTTGATGTTATGCTTCCCCAATTCTTGTTGCAAGTTGCAAGTTCCACGTGATGAAAGAAGTACTTTACTTCACACTGCTTCTACTAACGAGTCACGTATGCTATTACTTTTACGTCACTCCTCAATATTCGATCAAGACATTGTCTTGAAGAATCACTTGTACAACACTAAATCCCTCATACCTTGAGGAAATGTCAAGACAATTGCTCAACGACTCTTTTATTAACTCTTAACAACTCTTGTGACCTTTGTTCATTTTCAAAACTCCTTTGTCTTCCAAAGTAGGTTAGCCATTGATGCTATTACTTTGGAGGATCCCTCCACACATCCGGGAATGACCGGCATATCCAAGAAATCTTGTAACTTCTTCCACATCCTTCGGGGGTTGTCATCTCAAGACAACTAGTCATACAATTTCTCTCTTCTCGAGAGTATACCAAAATATCTTATTCGGACATTAGTAAGCCCCTATGGAATCTTTACAACTCGTCGTGACTATGGTTTGTCCGGAATGCCATATTTGCAATATCTCATACTCGAATTCTCAACTGGTGACAATCAGACCTTAAATCATTCTCATAAGAGACTATCAACCCTTGTAACTGATCGAGTAGATCATCCATTCGTTGTAAGGAATACTTTTCCTCTACTATTATTTTGTTCGACTCAAGGTAATCGATGTTCAAATGGAGAGAACTGTTTGTCTTTTTCACAACAATTCTGGTGTTCTCATAATAACTTCAAATCAAGAGTTTAAGATATATTTCAATAAAACCTTCAAATCAATAGTTCAAGATAACTTCCAATATGAACTTCAAATCGAGAGTTCAAGATATACTTCCAATATGAACTCCAAATCAAGCTTAATGGTAAAATCCACCTTCCGATGCATTGGAATCCGATCTATTCCGGGTTCCATCTTTTCTATACCCATCTCATATCGTAATGACCGGTACAACCTGGTCCCAACGCTTGACAAGCGGTCCACCCCAATCTGTTAGGGTGGTGTCCATCGAACACGTGGTTAACACTTCTTTAGCTGCAATGTTCACCGTCCTCTTTCGAAGATCCTTCATCTCCGGAACTCGGGAGACTTGCTCTAATAATCTTTTTAAGGTTTCACACTTATGTGAAGTCATGAAGGTCCTAACTGCAGGACTTAATCACGCCTTATAATATATTAGTATTACCTTCTTCGTATTCTACCAAAGCTTGCATAATTCCTTCGAGTAGTTTTAGAACTTACTCCCTTTCCTTATGTAACGTCCAGTCGACAATAGAGGTTCTAACTCAATCTTTCATGTACTTCTTGTACATCTCACAACGACTTCAAACTTGAAAACTTAAATCTTCTCCTATTCTTGTTGGTCACCTTATACATCTCATGGTATTCCAAACACAACTTCACAACCATTCCGGTATGCCTTGTGAAGAACGATAGGTTAATATCCCCCTACCAACATCACTGAAGTATTCAACTCATAACTCCACCCAACACTAACATCATAACTCTAAGCTTGCAACGTTGCCTCTAATTTAGGTCCTCCTTTTCGCGCCATAGCTACCATGACTCTTCCATGTGAGTCTGAAACATCTTACTCAGCTTTTTCTTGCGAAAACATACCATTCATTTATTAGAACAAAATACCATGCGTCCCCTTTACGCACAACAACAATAGAAGCCTCATTTTCCTCTTGTTTCTACTAGTTCTCTTCACCTTAATCAAACTTTAAAAGCTCTGATACCACTTTTGTAACACCCCGAATCCGCGGGACTCGGGACGCTACGGGTTGGGACCTCACAATGGGTCCCGACCCTTAGCTTGACAACAATTTCACTGGATCTTGCAACAAGGCACAAATAAAGGCCAAAACCGAAATACATTTTTATGCAATGAAATGAAAAACCCAAAGAAAACAACAAGGGACTTCAGCCGAAAAAATAAATATCGCATACGCGCTTAAAAACTGGGACGTTACAATTATAGAGATATGCCGGATGATATATATGAGCAAAGATAGGTATAGTCAAGGTTGATGAGAGTTGTTGATGGATAGGGATATGGCTTAGGAACATCGTTACCCCACCTTGTTTCCATTTGTTGTTATTGATATGAGTTATACGTATTCACATCGTTTACATTCTTGCTTAGCTTGCTTCTTCTTTTTCTTGATGTTATTCACTAGTTGGATTACACTTCTAAGTATATAATTATATTTTAGTTATTGTCATTGTTAAATTAACTTTCGTGTCCCTTACATGATACGTACGGGTTTAATCTGGTTCCGGAACTTAGACTCCATTCTTGGAACGTTAGCTAATGGTTGTCTCGTTGTTGTTTTAGGACCTTGTTCAGGTATTGAAATCGTCTTGGAGACTATCTTCCGGGAGATGATGTACAACTGAACTCACAAGTGCCTTACGATTTTGGGAAGGTTGTTGTGTCTTGACTCGAGTTTCCTAGTTGTTGAGTTTGAGTTGTGAGACGGTTTTGCCTTTGTATTTCTTTTTGCATGGTTTCAAGTTAGCAGTATCTAATTTGTTTTGAGAATAATGATCGGATATTTTATTTTATATTTGTTGTGCTCTTGTTAGAAAGTTCAAAAGTGAATTTGTTGTGAGGCTAATTCTAGTGGACCCACTGTGTGGTCCACATCCTAATGACACATTGGATTCCAAATCCAGGACGTTGCATCGACAATCTCTAACATATTCTCAATTAAATGATTAAATTGGTTAATGTTTTCATCTAATATCGTTGATAAGACATGGAATTGGTTCGGGTGATAACCAATTTTACGGAGGGGAATGAAAACCTCTAAGAGTCGTTGTATTATAATATATTAATTGTTAAGATTGAATCAAACATTTAATTGTAACATTATATTACTTACCACACTCGGAAGATACTAAACATTTTATGTTCATAAACCGTTTGTTCAATTATGAACATATAAATAAAGAACTCGTAAATACAATAAAAAAAAATAATATACAAATTAATTAGAATGAAATTACGTTCATTTTGATATGCTTATGTTAGCAGATAAACAAATCTCATAATAATTAAATAGAATGAAACTTTTTTATACTAGTAGTTAAATAAATCTCGTAATCATAATTCTGGTATTATTTTTTTTCTGGTATGCATATGTGTTATGTTTCTAATATTGTTTACGTGGTTTGTTTTTGAATCTTCATTTCTGGTATGTATACGTGATCTATTTCTAGTATTCCACATTACCGTGTTTTTTAAATTTTTACTCTTTCTTCATATATGTTTATTTCTTCTCTCACGACAGTTATGATAAAAAAAAATGGCACCAGATTATCTTGAAAACAATAATTTGTACTCTCTCTCCCTCTCCCTATAATCTCTCACCATTTCCATCTATTTTTTCTCTCTTATAGAGTGGGTTAAAATCCATCCAATTATTTTAACATACAGTCAATTAGAGTGGTAAAAGTTAGAGAGATCTACAAAACAAAAGCCCATAAAAAAGAGCATATTTCATCCGATTCTTTCATAAAACAAAAAGTGTGAACTAACAATACACAATATTCAAGCTAATGATACCAAATTTTGAACTAATATTATGCTCGCGTAGAAACTTTCAAGAGGTCATCCATCTTGAAATTGCCCCCGTACAAGCATTTTTGTTGATAATTTTGTCGGGTATTTGTCCTCACTCGGCCATTGGAATAAAAGAATTTTTGTTGATATAAGAAGCAACCCAATTCCTTTAAGTTAATCATAAATCGTCATTCAAATGATACGTGGTGATAATTTTGTCGGGTATTATAATAAAATTTCATATTTTTATGGTTATGGTTTCTAGAGTCGAGTGTTTTATTATTTCAAACATTTATTTTATTAGTTCATGGATTATTTTGATTTATAAACAAAATTTATATAAAAAAGTATGAATTATTAGTACAATATAAACTCAACTAATATAACAAATAATTTGAACGAAAAGATGCCCACTAGAAAAAGAAGAAGGAAAAAGAACTAGAAAGAATTGGGGAAATGAACTCTTAAAAGAATTGTTTTGCAAAATAAACTCCTAGATAAAATAGGAGAAAGTAGGCCTGTAAATTAGAAAAATAGGGGCACCATGTGGCAAATGGCAATGATGGTGGAGGGTTTATTGATGTACAAAATTTAAATATTGATTTGACGGTTACTTTTTGCCCATATTTTCCCCTTTGTTTCTCATTCCTTCACTTTTTCCTCTCCTCACTTTCTCTCATCCGGAACTCTCTCCTTCCCGTAACCCTTCCTTCTCCTTCCCGTGTGCAGTCGTGGCCTCTAGTACTCCAGCCACCAGGGATCCGACGACAGCGCCAAAGAGCACTTCCTCGCCGCTAGGACATTTGGCCACCAGTCCGACACCGAAGGGCAAGCGAGAGCCGATAGATCTAGGGTTTCGCCATGAAGGTTGTCGCAAGGAGGGGCTACGCCACTGGTTTCCGACGTCGGCACCACTCTCTGCTCGTCGTTCAGTCATCAACCCTCTCTCTCACCGGTTCCCGATTTCCATTTTATGTCGATAACACCGCCGTCTGGAGTTCGTCATTGCTGCTCCATCGCTGCCGGGAACCAGATCCACATTTTTTGGGTAGGTTGTTTCTACTAAATTTTGGGTATGTTTTTTATTCGTTTTGTTAAGTAGTATTGGGCATGTGTTTGATGATTTGAGTATACTGTTTAGGGGTATGATTACCCAATTTATAGGTATGATTATTTTATGTTATAAAATGTTAACCAAATTATTGGTACGGTTGGGCATGTGGTTTTAATCTTAGAGCATTATATAAGTTTGGTAAAATATCACCTAATTTATAGGTATGATTATTTTATTAGGTATATGTTAATTGTTTTTGTGACATGTTTCTTATTGTTGAGTATGTTTAAAGTGAAATGTTGGGTATGTTTTATGGCTACTCAAAGTGTGTTATAATGACCAAATGTCATTTGGTATTGATGTTTGTGTACAATATCAATTTGTATAAAATTTGGGTTTGACAAATTCAAATTGGGTATGCTTTTAGTAATAAGTGTTGTAACACCCCAAATCCGCGGGACTCAGGATGCTACGGACGGAGACCTCACAATGGGTCTCGACCCTTAGCCTGACAACAATTTCACCGGACCATTCCAACAAGGCACAAATAAAGACAAATACCGAAAACGTTTTAATGCAAGTGCAAACATCTAGAAATGTAAGGTACAACTTGAAAACTCAGCCGAGTCTTTAAAACAACACAAATCCATAAATATAAGTACATAATCCACAACATAACAAAATAGAAACCGTCCCCGTCCTATAATGTACGGAGACCCCGGTTGTCCACTCCTCCATCTAACTCGGCGGCATCCCTAACCTGTAGGGTATCTACACAAACGGTTTAAAACCGTTAGCTAATATTCAAGACATTAGAATCAAGGTGATGGCACAAACACACATAACAACATGCTCTAATTCAACTTAGGTTTTTGACACGAGAATCACCGTGATCTTGCCCCGGTCCCCACTCACCATCAAGGAATAGTACTGATGCATCTGACCGTCTACCTGTCTGGGCTAGTCGCCGAGAACCCCTAACTCTCCGCAAGAGTTAGACAGTGTTGTCACCGTCCGTTATCATACACATGGGCAAAATAAGATAAAGGTCGTACTTTTTGGTTTTGTTGTTATAAAGCAATACTAAAACACATACCATCAAGCACGCATCGAAGCTAATACAAAGAATACGAGCTAACTAAGTCTGGAGAGTTACCTCGTCCCAACGCTAACTCACACAACACTCTCGCTTCCCTTGGGAAGAAGCCCGTAGCCTGCTCACAAGAAGATACATATCAAAACACACTCATACTCAAGAAGTCTTAGACTTCCACACAAATGATCTACGCAAGATCATTTGACTCTCATTCTAGGACCACATCCTAGAATTCATAATACTCATATCACACTCAACACCTGAAGGGATCTCACAACAGCCTACTATCTCTCATGATCAAACACCACAGCCAAGAAAGAGCAACCTAGCCTAGGAGGTCCAACATGCTCATCAAACTCAAATCCAACAACTACAACAAGCCTTAAGGGCTCCTACGTTCACAACCACTAGATGACATTCACAACTACCCTAGGTCCACCCTAGGCAGGCTACTAATCATGTATCAATCTCTAAACAAAGAAAGGAACAAACAAGGAAGGAGGAGAAGAGCCTACTATTAAAGAACTGCAACCGCAAAATCAAGCTGGCGCGCATGCGGAGGAGCTGTCACCGTCCCTGCGGCCTCTAGTGCCGCCCCTGCGGTGGTCGGGCGTCCTAGAGCGCCCCTACGGTGGCATGGGCAGCCCCTGCGGTGGCCTGGGTCCGCCCCCACGGCTATGAAAATCCGCCCCCGCGGTCGAATAACAGAAGGTCGTCTTCTTGCACTTCAAGGGCCTCCTTCTCTTGATGGGTCTTATCCAAACATCAACCACAATACCTTAGCTCCTCTCCATGACCCAATCTTGCTAGAACACATGCATGCAAGGGAATCAACAAGAAACCTCTTCCAAAGCTTCTTTCATAGCTATGGAGAAGGAGAGAAGAAAAAAGAGAGGTTCAGCAAGGAAGAAGAAGAGAGGGAGGAAGAGAAAGCTTACCAAACTGAATCCCACAACTTCTCATTGTTCGCCACAATCCAAGAGCTCCAAGGAGAAGAGAGAGAAGAGAGCACAAGGAGAAAGGGAGGGAAGAAACTAACGTAAGTGAAGGAAATGAGGAGAGAGGAATAATCAAGCAGCAAAGAGGGGACGAGAACAAGGGGTTAGCTAACCTCCTTATCACCTCATGCTAGTAAACGAGTGTACAAATGGTAAAGGTGAGATGACGAGGGGTCGGATCGGGATTTGGAATAAATCCCGTTACTCAACATCTCGTGCCTGCGAGATACCTGAGCCGCGCCTGCGAGAAGATCGATAACTTGCTCGCTAACCGTAATAAAAAATCCAGACGTTACATTTAATCCCCCTAACAACAAGTTTCGTCCAGAAACTTGCTAAACGTAACACTCACAATCAACCACATCTCGATGACCACTCGGAACTCAAAAAGGAACACATAAACGCGTATATTATCGGCCCTACTCCAAGCCTACGTATATAATCACATCAAGACCCGCAAGGTACACACATACTCATACAAACTCACATAACACATCATATCATTTAACACATAAGCACAATCAGGGAAGATCTTGGGACTAACCCGATGGTCCTATAGGTGTCGCTAAACCTGCGTAAAACTTGGGATAGTTCCTCCGGATACTATCCTCGGTCTCCTACGTAGCCTCATCGGCACCTCGTCTTGACCACTGCACTCTCAGCATCAGTATCTCCTTCGACAGAAGGCGTCTCGTACTATGCTCTGAAACCGCTATCGGATACCTCGCAAAAGTATGGTCTGGCGCGACCACTAGGTCCTTGTGGCTCACAATGTGCCTCGGGTCGTGTATTTACTCTCCCGATTGATATGCATGAAACATCGGTTTGCAACGCCAATTTGTAAGCCACTTCCCCGACTCGCGCAAAGATCTCAAAAAGGTCTGATATATCGGAAACTCAACTTCGTGCTCGTTTCTTCTTAATACAACACTTTCATTGTGCTTCTTCTTTGCTTGCCTCTATCAAAGAAGATTGGGCTTCCAATTTATACCGTCGTCTTTGGTTCTTCTCCAACCAAACTTTGATGTTATGTTTGTTCCATTCTCGCTGCAAGATCCAAGAAAGAAGGGAATACTTTACTTCTCATTGCATATACTAGTGAGACACGCATGCTATTGTTTTACATCGTTCTTTTCTATAGATGGTGTTACTTGGAGAATCTCCTCACGACTCCGGTAAAGACCCGCACTTCCTAGAAACTTCTAACTTCCTTCACATCTTTCGGGTTGCCATAAGCGTTCTAATTGTAGGGCATAATCATGCCTCTAAATGAATCGATCTCCTCTTCTTACCTTCTAGGACATCCCATCACGTGGGAATCGTTCTTCGTATTTCATGTGGTTGACACCAAACCCTTGAGTAGGTGTAAGACTTACTTTACTTCCTTACGTAGCATCAATCCTACCGTACAAGTTTTAACTTCCGTCTTTCACAACTTCGGTCATCTTTCCCTCTCGTTGGTCACATTATGCATTTCTTGGCACTCCGAAAGCAACTTCCCACCGTACCGGCATGCCTAGTGGAGAACGTTAGCTGCAAGTGTGACTTAAATTGAAGAGAAAAAAATGGATTGAGTATGAATACACCGGGTATGAATATTTTATAAAACTAAATACTACCCAAATTATGGTATGATGTTTTTTGATATTTTAGTTTTTTGAGTATGTTTGGGTTTTAGGTATATGCGTTTTCGAGTATGTTTGTGTAGTTTGACAAAATTATTTTGGGTGTAGCAGTGACGTTTCCAGGTAAACGAATTTTTGGGTAGAATGTGAGAAAGTGAGCATGTTGAAAATTGTGCATTTGTGTAGTAGGTGGAGATAAATATCAAATGTCAGATATGTCAAATCAGATGGGATGCAAAAGTTGATAGCTTTTGCGCTATATTTTTTCCAACCTATTTTCTAGGGGCCAAAATTTTCAATTAGTAAAGGAGGGACCATAAATATCAACTCATTGACCTTAAAGGCCCAATTCACCAATTTATCCAAAGAACTATAAGAGAAAAGGATGAAAATGTTTATAATATAAGTTAAAAAAAATATGAACAATAAGTAGAATATAATTTAAACGAAATGTACAAAAATTTTGAACGAAAAAAGTCTTCCAAAAAAAAACACACACACACTAATAGAGTGTTCTATTAGTTCACATTTTATATCATCAGTTCATCATTATGTTAAAATAAAAAAAAATATAACCATTAGTACATATGAACTAACTGAACAAAAATTTGAACGAAAAAAATCTTACAAGATAATAATTGTTAGAATAAACAGGTTGAACTATTTTAACAAAAATATGAACCTTTCAAACAAACAATTTAAACTAAAGAAAACATATTTTCAATACATTTTTTAAAATTATAAAATTTTCACCATGTCATAACCTTTTAAAAGAGATTTTCAAATGGATAAAATTTCCTCTAAACTTCATATAATTACATGATTTGTCACTACGCTGCCTAGAAATCATTAAATGGTTGAACTAATATGGACCGTTAGACCAAGTGCATTAATGGTGAAAAATGATCCATAACTCCGTACCCGAAATATTACTTCACACACGAACCGATAATATATATATAGAGAGAGAGATAAAGAATTTGGTAAAGTAGGTTTTTTTTATATGTTTTTGTTTTGTATATCCCTCTAATTTTTATCACTCTAATTGAGTTACTATTATTACTCTATTAGGGGTATATTAACTAAATGAGTTATACTATGTGTCTTCTTATTAGAGCAATATTGTTAAAGGCCTAATTAGTGATATTAACCATATATATATATATATACATGTTAAAAAAATTTAATAAATACTCGTACAAGGTACAAGCTCTATACAAACTAACTACTATAACAATCGGGATGTCAAATATTTGAGGCTTTAATTTGGACGTGAAATATATATATATATGGGTGCTATTCAAGTAAGACACATTATTCCGGTACGTCCGTACGGCCGACACGTGTCCCAAATTTTTTTTTTTTTCCAAAAACGAGTGAAAGTAATAGTTCAAAATTTATTAAGGAATAGTTCATAACTTATAAAAGGATAGTTCATGAATTATAATAGAATAGTTTATAGTGCAAAATTTATAAAGGAGTGAAAGTAATAGTTCAAAACTTATTATGGGATAGTTCATGAATTATAATAGAATAGTTCATGAATTATAATAGAATAGTTCAAAGTGCAAAATTTATAAAGGATAGTGCATAACTTATAAAATGATAGTTCATGAATTACAATTGAATAGTTCATAACATATAAACGATTAATTTATGAATAATTTGATAAAATATATTAAAAAGTAATAGTTCATGGATTATATGGGAATAGTTCAAAGTTTAGAGGAGAATAGTGCATAAATTATAACATGGTAGTTCAAACAAATTTTCATTCGCTTCTGAAAAAAAAAAATTCCGGGACACGTGTCGGCCGTACGGCCGTACCTAATTAATTGAACCGTACCTGAACAAAAACCATATATATATATTGTACTACAAATATTATGATTTATACTACATTTAATACAGGTAGTATTGTAATGCTAACAAAAATAATGTAGTATACACAAAAATAATATTATCTTTACTATAATATTGCATAATTTAATGTGAAAATCCAGCAGGTTGATTTTTAATGCATACATCAAAACTAAGCTGAGCTTGTAAGTTGGTCTTCCACTTATCGACACAAATTTAATATTTCTGATTAATCTAATGCGATTAAATACGGTCCATGTATTTATTATTTTAAAGTATTGGAAGAAAAAAAAAAGTATGCTTATCACTTACATATTACGTCATTTAAGTATACACTTCATTGAATGTCCAATGACAAGCAAGGGAGGGAGGAAAACAAATTAATCTTAATCCATTTTTGTTTGTTTTCTTTTAAACATAAGTTACAAAATAATTTTATAATGAATTTGTCTGATGGATTACAGTTCACATCATATATTGTAAAATGAAGACCTCTACAACTCATAGTGTGCAGATGTATCTGATTGAGATTTTACGTCATATTTTTTTGGGGAATGAATCTTGCACGTATTAAAATAAGTAAATAAACAATTAATAATTACTTATGATAGAAAATACGATAATAGTTATTCACTGCTTGTTTTTTTTTAATCAATAGGTAAGAAACTCGACAACACTAAACAAATTTGGAGTATCGAGAGACCGAAAAATTGGTAAACGGACAACCGTCATGTAAGTAATGAAAAAACCAAGAGAAAAACACAATAAACACCGCAAACAAATGACCGAAAAGGTCAAAAGGATCCAAAAAAAGTCAGAACAAACAAACCACAGAGAAGGCGAGGAACAGCTGACAAAACATGGAGACGACACGGGATAGATAGACTAACGCGGTGTCTCGCCGCCGGAAGCAGGATAGTAGAAATTTTTTTAAGGGATGCCAGCGAAAATATGAATCCCATGACATCCCCACCTAGATGAAGGATCTTCAGAGACCTCGAAAACAACCACGATCAACTGGAGCATGTGACTGTGTTATATATTTTTTTTACTGGACACTGCATAAATAACATAAACGAGATACTCGTGAGCATTGTTTAAGTTCGAGGAGTCGATGAGAGTCGAGCAATCTAGAATTTTATATGATAATTTGTTTTTTAGTTTCAAATTTACTTTTTAACTTTTGATCATTTAGATTCGAAGACATGTAGTTCTTAATTGTATTTGTGCTATCTAGTTAACATCCTATATTATATTTGTGATTTAGTTTCTCATCATGCATAATAAATTTTTTGTTAATTTTTTAGGGTGAACTCGAAAGAAACTTGACCCATATGATCACTCGCGATTATGATATATGGTGAAAGGTATTGATTAGGTGATGATCTAGGTGAAATATTTTTCAGCATGACCGTAAAATAAAAGTGATGCAACTATTGTCACGTACCGGCAAAGATAGAAGGTTTTATTAGGGGGGAATTCATGTAATAAATAGGGGTATTTGAAAAAATATGAAGAAAAAGTTAGTTTTTGGTTTTTTCTGGAATCAAACTTGTATCTCCAAGTTCAACTACTACTCCCTCTATTAACGTGACCCCC
Organism: Fagopyrum homotropicum; assembly: GCA_033239125.1. NCBI lineage: Eukaryota > Viridiplantae > Streptophyta > Magnoliopsida > Caryophyllales > Polygonaceae > Fagopyrum > Fagopyrum homotropicum. The sequence continues at coordinate 20,708,131 of BSWB01000006.1, forward strand.
TCCGAAACACCCCCTAGATAGGGGTGGGCATCTTCGGATACCCGATCCGAAGGTCCAGATATCCGACCCGACAATCTCATAAAGTCTGATCCAAATCCGATCCAAGAGCACCCAAATATCCGACAGTTTAATCCGGATCGGATATCCGACCCACATATCCGATCCGGATATCCAAGGTTTTTTTTTTTATAAACGGAAAGCGGCTAGGTTGGTTTATCTCCTAGAGGTAGTCCACCTTAAAGCATTCTTGCGGATGAGAACACGAAGTTCAGGATCGTCAGAAAAACAGGTGTTGGGGTTCGATATTCCCAAATGGGTCAGTCGGTCAGCAACATAGTTGGTTTCTCTGAAAATATGTCTGATATGGACTTCGTCAAAGAAGCGGAGGTCCAGTCTGGAGTCGGAAATAATCATCTCAACCTCCCATGGGCAACTCCACAATCCTTGGAGTGCCTTGATAACACAAAAATTATCCCCTCGATTTCGATCTTTTTGATCTTTAATCTGATAGCCTCTTAAATACCCGATTTAAGAGCATAAGCTTCAGCTTTAATTACCGAGTTAAATTTATTTTTTGTCGCATCAAGGCTAACAACCTCCCCCTTGTGATTCCGAATCACAAAGCCAATGGATGTTATTCCTAAATTTAGTTTAGATCCATCAAAGTTAAGTTTACTGAAACCAGGTTTTGGTTTATCCTACTTATTATTGTTTTAATGTCCTTTTATGGTTGTTTTATATCGTAATCGTCTTCATCGATGATCCATCAAAGTTTATGGATATCCGAAAAATATGTCCGGATCGGATCGAACTCGGATCACCAATTACCGGATATTTTCGAATCGGATATTTGGATTAGCTGATCGGATATTTTTTTTATCACCCCTACCCCTAACTACGCCGTGATATGATCACGTACCCGACTCATTTTCATTGCTAGCCGTCTAACACCCTTTTTGTAAATCTAGTACACAATAACACAAACGATGAACAAAATAGTTATAAAGGTCAATAATAATAATAATAATAATAATAATAATAATAATAATATTTTACAACTTGTACAAATGTTTTATTAGTGTTTACATTCAAAATAATCAAGTTACAAAGTAATTTTATATACCAAAATTTGACATAGTTATATATTTTTTTTTAGCACAAGTCTTATATAGCACTTTGCTTTTTAAAGTAAAGTTTATCCGAAATTAACTAAAATATGCAAAGAAAGGTAGTAAATTTAGTTTATACATGATTTTTAAATAATATAATTTGTGAGTGTTTTAAAATAAAATAAAATAAAATTTATAAAAACTTATCTTTTTGTTGGGATTATCCAACACTAAGTGGACTACCACACTGATTTTAATTAAACGATAATATCAAATAATTTATATGTGTTATATAGACAGTTTTATACCATTTAGTAAAGACTTGGATTTAGACCCTTCAAACTATATTAAAAAGGGAAAGAATATTTAAGGATATTAGGTAATTATGAAAATTGATATTTATGGTCCAATTTTTTTTAATAGATAATATCTCTAATTCCGTGTTAAGATATATGGATTGTCCCACGTCAACCATTTCACCAAATGTAATTTTAACATATAAAACTAAATTATATATATTTTATTATTGATTCGTTTTATGAAACGAAAATATAATATTCTCAATATATTTTTTTTTTCTTTTTTGAAAATGTAATTGTATTAAGATGGGGTATATAACGATTACAAGTGGAGAAAGGCAGTTACAGGAACATCAACAAAGCAAAGGCAGCGACAGGGATATCAAGGGGAGAGGGGAGGAAGCTCCTTAGGTGATCTGTATGTTAATCATACGAGCAGTAGTAAGGGAGGAGGGAGAGCTGTATTGGAAGATATGATATATTATATTTAGAGAAGTTATCTTATTATTTTAGAATAGTTTCTATTTTATATGATCTTGTGTAATCTTTATTATTCTCTCATAACCCTATAAATAGGGTGATAATAAACACAATAAACGTGTGGTTCTACCTCCACCATTCGTGTGGTCGAATTCACCAAAAATCTATCATGGTATCAGAGCGGGTTCGATCTCTAGTACCCTGACTTATCGGGTTTGTCTACCTTACGACACTAAATGCGAGCATTGGGCTAGCCGGCCTTAAGGCATGTCGTCAACCTATCGGCGTCTAAATCTATCATTGCTACCGATTTACTGGTGGTCATATCAATCTATTAACGTCGTCGATCTACCGCTCAACTGGTGTACTCGTTGATCCAGTCTTCAGCGTTCGTTTGCGTACGCACGCTTTGACTGCGGGAGCGTATTGGAAGATATGATATATTATATTTAGAGAGTTATCTTATTATTTTAGAATAGTTTCTATTTTATATGATCTTGTGTAATCTTTATTATTCTCTCATAACCCTATAAATAGGGTGATAATAAACACAATAAACGTGTGGTTCTACCTCCACCATTCGTGTGGTCGAATTCACCAAAAATCTATCATGGTATCAGAGCGGGTTCGATCTCTAGTACCCTGACTTATCGGGTTTGTCTACCTTACGACACTAAATGCGAGCATTGGGCTAGCCGGCCTTAAGGCATGTCGTCAACCTATCGGCGTCTAAATCTATCATTGCTACCGATTTACTGGTGGTCATATCAATCTATTAACGTCGTCGATCTACCGCTCAACTGGTGTACTCGTTGATCCAGTCTTCAGCGTTCGTTTGCGTACGCACGCTTTGACTGCGGGAGCGTATTGGAAGATATGATATATTATATTTAGAGAGTTATCTTATTATTTTAGAATAGTTTCTATTTTATATGATCTTGTGTAATCTTTATTATTCTCTCATAACCCTATAAATAGGGTGATAATAAACACAATAAACGCGTGGTTCTACTTCCACCATTCGTGTGGTCGAATTCACCATAATCTATCAAGCTGTCCTTCCTGTTATTCTCAATATTTTCATTTCACTTCAAAGTAAGTATAATACTCTTTTTTACAATAAAAAAAAAAAACAAAATTCACCTTTTTGTCATATTTTAAATAGTTAACCCACTTTGTTTTAAAATAATGACGAAATTATATTTCATTATTTCAGGATATCGACAAATAAAATGAATAAATTTATAGGGTATGCATTTGGTTTCACATGTAGACATTACAAACATGGATTAGTCAATCACATCACACGCGTAGTTGACGCGTTAGCAATGAAAACTATTTATTCACATCGTGTTTTAAATGTTCCAAGTAATTAATAATCATTAATTAGCGTTTAGCAATATTTAAATGAAATTTATTAGATGTACCGGCAAAAATCTTTATTTGTTACCACAACTACGTAATTCGCGTGTGTAATTTTGTTTTGAAAAATTTGGTCAAATAGACCCTTTTTTATTTTTATTAGGTTTGTGTACCCTTTTAATTTTTACCACTCCCATTAAATTGAAGTTGGAAGATAAGAGGTTTGATTATGGGTACATCTACGAAATATATATTTATAACATGAGCCTAGCTACTAGTAAAAATTCTCAAAAGGCTTACTTATCTAATTTGGTCTTTTGTTTTTCATCTCCGGTTATGTGTTTGATGCGTATAGTTGGAGTTATTGTTAAAAAAACAAAACACTCTAACTACGCTTATGGGGTGTGTAGTTGAAATACTTTTTTTTTCAAATAAAAAATACACTCCACCTACGCTTCTCAAAAACGTAGTTCGTCGCCTTCGTCCGGCTTCACCTCGACTCCAATTACACACCAAACGCACAGGTGGCTGAAAACCAAAACTCGTACCTGAATTGCGTAGTTAATGTGACGATTAAAGTGTTCACATGTACGTCTAGAAACCTCGTTTAAAATTTATATAAATACTATTAATGATTAAATTTACTTGTTTTGAATATTTTATTTTGAAAGATCTTTATTTCAAAAGGGTTTATAATGTATACATTTAATAAAAACGAGATCAAGTATAATTAGAAATAGTAGTAATTATATTATGGTTTAGATCGATATAACCTTACAATAAACATTAATACACTTTAGAATGTGTATGTTTTCGGTGCAGATGTATACAAAAATGGGATTTGGGTCTAGTAGATTTTTGGTGTGAATATAACCATTTTTTTTTAAAGAAATTTTGGATAGTATTTTGCTATTTATTAAATTTAAAATAATTAATGTATAAGATTACATTGATTGTGTCAAATCTATTTATGAATGACATCAAAGAGCCTTGGATCTCACATATACGTGGGTTGCCACAAACCCCACTATGGTTTACTTTGTCTTGTCATTACGAAATGAAATTGTTTCTACCGATACCAACAAGAAAACTAAGGGATTCCATTAGAATATAACGAGATTGGAGTGGATTTCGTCTGCATATGGACATACATGCGCGTGTTCTACGAGTTTAATCACAAGTGAGTGAGATTTTAAATTAAAGAGAAAATTATCTAAACAGTACCCCATCTTTTGGACTGACTAAAATTTAGTATCTTATTCTTTTAACTATCAGAACGGTACCTCATCTACTGATCCCGACAAAAAAATAGTATATATGTTACTGTTCATCCGTTAATTTCAAAAAACGGCGTTAATTATGAGGGGCAAAATTGTCATATTACCTTAAATAATGTACTATTCCATTTTTTAATTTAAATTTTCCTTCTCTGCAAGATCCCCAATTTTTTTTCCAAACCCTAATTTTCTCTCTCCTTAATTCCACCGCCTCTCAATCTCTGTTTCTCTTCTTTGATTTCCTTAGCAGAAAACTGAACCAGTTTCAAATGCAGAACAATCAGAAGGCCTCGTTTACGGGATTTGCTTACACATTGAAGACGACGGAAGACTTTGTCTTTCCATGAAGACGACGATGATGAAGACGAAGCAGTCGAGGCGAAGGAAGACTCAATCTGATGTTTGGCGTTGGCGGTTGCGGTGCCGCTAATGGAGGAATCTCCATAAAAGGGAAAGAACAGAGAGCAATTAGGGTTCCGGCAAAAACGAGTAGTACTTCTCCTTAACTGAATACACCAGATTGAGAAAATCTGGACGAGATCTTGAGTCTTTAGGATGTGAATTTCATGGTAGAAGATTAAGTTTCATTCATGGTTTTGGGGAAGAACAGTGGCTCCAATTCCGGCGACGATTTCAATTGGGACATGAGCAATATTTGCTCTTGTATGCTTGAGTGGAATGTCTTTGATCAGATTCTTCAATTTTTTTTTGATTCAGGAAAATAGAATACACCAGAACATGACCACAATTACAGAAAACCATAAGCAAATTAAACCAAAGTTAGAGCAAGTTGAAGCCTTCAATTTATTTAAGTTCTATCTGAACATGAAAAACACAAAAAATTGAGAGAGAAAGGGGAGAAAGGAGAGAGAATTTTGGGGTGGACAATTTTGCTCCTAAAATTTAACTGAGATCAGTAAAATTAACGGATGAACAGTAACGTATATACTAATCTTTGGTCGGGATCAGTAGATGAGGTACCGTTCTGATAGTTAAAAGGATGAGGTACTAAAGTTTAGTCAGCCCAAAAGATGGGGTATTGTTTAGATAATTTTCTCTAAATTAAAATATCAGGTAGAGCAATAGCAAGGTTACAAAATATGTTTGATTTGTATGTATATATGATGCGGGATATACATCTTAACTTGGTGCACATATATGTGACACTTGGATAATAATCGGGTTTAAAATCTCATTCTCTTTATATCGATATCGATCCAACATACTATGATCGAAAGGCAGTTAGACTAACTGCTATTTTATCATGTAACATCTCTAAACACCTAGAATTGAGAAAATGAGACTAAGATACTCTATAATTTACATCAAATGAGCAATTCAATTTATATTAGGTTGGAATAATTCAATTTATATATTAAGTTGATAAAAAGAGTTATGAGAGACTGTTCTACTTGGAATCTTAGTGTTAGAAATAAAATATATATAATCATAGGCTCCTAACTAGGATACTCTAATTAATTTTATAAGAAGAGATAAGGTTTGTGAGATTGAGAGAAATTAAAATATGTGATTTAAGATTGCATAGAAATATAGAATATAGAATATGCATAATCTTAGTTTAAAGCTATCTTAAGAGATCCAACTCATACTATTTTAATGTCAAATTTCACACTTGCATATATACATAGACCCGTTAATTTAACGTTAATATGTTTTTGGAAAAAAAAGGTTCTATAATAGTTTACAGCTTTTGATTTATAAATTTTTTTTTAATAAATGTAAAATTGATTATGTCAGAAAATATTGTTAGTTTCAGCCTATTGTTTACGAAATATAAATAAATATATAATTAATATTCATTTTTGATTCTATATAATTTACCAAATGAGTCCATCAGTCCAATGACGATAATATTATTTATTAGTATGTTTAATTATAATATATCTGAAATAATTGGCAACAAAGTTCCCAAAGTTCATTAGATGAATTAATTTAAGTTATACTGAAAAAATTAAAATTAAAATAAAGATAATGTATGTATGGTAGATGCGTCATGCGTGATGCTATAATATAATGATTTATAATTCTATATGGTTATGAGCCCACGAATTAGCTCGCGAATGACTTTTTGTGTCCCTCTTACGATGACACGCGTCTTCCTCTCATAGGCCATATGGACCACGCCGTATGAAGTCGCCGAATAAATTCATTCTAACTCAATCTAAAATCTGTTTCTTTTTCTTTTTCTTTTTTTTTTTTAAAAATAAAATTATTTTTTTTGGCAGAAGGAGATACGTAACCTCCGCATTTCAAAACACATTTTTATTGACTTATAATATAAAAAAATGGTTCAAAAATAAAATACATGATTATTCAACCAATTTGCTATTCGTACCCACGTATTCATGCTATTCGTACCCTCACTACGCGTACGCAATGCGTAGCCGTAGCAAGAAGCTCATTTCGTTCAAAAAACAAGGAAAATGGTTACGACTACGCACAGCTACGACTACGCATCGCGTACGCGTAATAGGACTACGCATATATCCCCTTTGAAAAAATGAAGGGAAACTTACTACGCCTACGCAATGCGTAGGCGTAGTAAGGTATTAAAAAAAAATTTTTTTTTTTTTTTTTACTACGCCTACGCCATGCGTAGGCGTAGATGTGGTATGTATAGCATGTATATGGTGGTACGAATATCATCTAATATCGACAATAAACTTAAAAAATCGACCGGATATATATGGTAGTTTTACTATTACCCTTAGAATTTAAAATGGACTTATGGACTAAATGTAATACTGAAAATTGTACCGGCCGATTTTTTTAAAAAAGAAACTGAAAGAAGTATGAGTCTGGGCCCAACCCGTTTGATATTCTTTGGGCCAAAATAAGTGAAGTCTCACATATCATTGGGCCTGGGCCCAAACCTTCGGATATTCTGAGGCCCAAAATAAGTGAATTAAAGCGAGTGGCTTTTCAAAGATAATTTGGAAGTCCATGTCGATAGGACCTAGGGCTGTTAATCGGAACCGGCTCCTGACGGAACCGTTAGAACCGAACCTGTTTTTTACGGTTCGGTTCGATTTCTTTTAATTGTTTGTCGATTTTATTTCAAACCGAACCGTTATAAAAACGGTTTGGTTTGGTTCGGTTCGGTTCCTTAAAACAAAAATAGATCGGAACCGTTTATATTTTTAGGTAAACTAGTAAAAGTAAAATAACATAATATATAACAAAAACAAAAGGTTTAAAAAAGGTATTGTCTCTTTCTTTGGTATAATGACTATAATATTATCTTATGTTCCTCTCTCACATTCATTTATTCCTCACTAAATCGGTTTCTCTAGTTGTTCAACAACTTCTGTAACTAGGTTTGTCTTCAATCCATAATTTCTTTGTGTACAACCATTGTGTTGTTAGTTTCTTTAAAAATTGAATTCTCCCATTTATAAGACAATGGGTGTAGTTCGTCGAGATAGACTTGAGGTTTGCAAATTTAATCCTCTGTTGTAGCAATGCTTAATTACTTATTATAAGGCATTCTTGAGTTATCGAGAATTAGAGAAAATTAAGACAAAACATGTAAAAATAAAAACATCTATATTCTTAACAAAATTAAAGTTTTTGAACTTTCCTCCTACAATTCATATGCAAATGAAAGTCGTTAAATAGTTCTTTGTAGGTTCAAAACGGTTCATTTGTAAATCGGTTCCACACATAAAAAAATACAAGAACCGAACCGTATATCTAAAATGGTTCGATTCCAAACGGTTCCTCCTCCTAAAAGTACTGGAACCGAACCGCATAATTAAAATGGTTCGATTCCTGATTCCTAAAAAACTTTGTTTAGGAACCGTTTTAACAGCCCTAATAGGACCTCAAAACTTTTTTTTTGAAGGAGGGACAACATCCTCCGACGTATCTAAACGCGCTTTTTATAAATGAAAAAGAGGCTAAATGCTCATCTCTCGGGGATAGCCTGACCCTTTACATCAGAATGTAAAAGACTAATTATATCTTTGGGAGGGTCAGACAATACACTTAAGCCAATAAAAAAGTAAAAAACAATGCAACAATGCAACGTTATTTACCTCGCGATAGACATGCCGATACTGAATGTCACAGTCGCTCTTATATACCATGCCGGTGCTGGACCTCAAAACGTGAATACAAATTATATGTATCATGCTAATGTGTCGGAGTCACAAAATGAATTATTTGTTAACTTTTGGTTTATTTATTTTCAGCTTGGTCCCCTTTAAACATTTTTTGGCTATATGGATGATAAACTGATAATCAAATTCCATTGAAATGATAGTCATCTTATTTTAACTAAGATAACGGTAAGGAGTATTATTTGTAATGTACTAAAGCGGAGATAACGAAATTTATGTGTCGCGTCTATATCGGTTTCGTCTACGTATCGCATTTAGAATTATAGTCAACAAATTTATTTTATTATTCTAAAAAAAATCTATTTGAATTATATTTTACTTTTAATAGCATTAAAAGAAAATAACTTTTATTTAAATTAAATATAACTTTTATAATTAGATAAATTTTATTTAAGATATCTTAGTTTCGATTTTATAACAATTACTTCTCATTCCCTTTTGTAAAAAATTTAAATAATTTTTATTAGATTAGATTTTAATTGTGTCGTAACTATAACTTTTATTTAAACTAGTGATTAACCAACACCTTGTGCGGGATTGAGATTTAATAAATTGTAAACATCTACACATAAGATAAGGTAGCTCGACGTAGTTGTTGACACATGATCATCTTGTAAATTAGGTAAATATATTTTGTCAAATCATATAATTTTATAAAAATTTTAACTAAAAAAATTTAATTAAACATGAGCCCGAAAGAATAAACTAATTCAAATTTAATTTACATAGATAAACTCATTCAAATTTAATTTAATTGAAAATAACCAAAACAATAATTTTTTTAATTATTTTGGGTAGTTGTTAAATTTATTAGATTGTAAAATTTAAAAAACTTAATTAAAATTTTTGGATGTTGTTAATTGCTAAAATAACACGTGATGGTTAGAGTTCTCTGAAATTAATTGTTTCTCCTTCTATATATATATAAAAAAAGATTTTGTTATGATTTGACAAAATATATTTATAAAAAGATTGTATATAAATAAGAGCTTCTTAATCTTGATTAGGTTTAATAGAAAGTAGATTTTGTTATGTAGGTGATTCTCTTCAATAATTTTAATTTTCTTTTTTATGTTCATTCCTTTCTAGAGTTTTCTCAACTTCACATCTTCGACACGTCAATCTTGCTTATTCCAAACTAAAATTTATCTTCGCCCATAAATTTTAATTTTTTGTTAGAGTTAATCAATTTTCACCAAATCTTAACAACAAAATCGCGTAATCCATTTGATAGTATCTTTTTAAAATATATGATATCAATTCGACCGTAACCAAGCCCAAAATAACTTCTTAATCTTCACTTGGATTGGATCATCTTTAAAGACGAAGATGATTGCTCTAGATAATATTTCAGATGATATCGTTCGAGATATATTATCATGGCTCCTTGTCAAAACCCTAATTCGACTGCGATGCGTCTGTCATCCATGGCGGACAATCATAAAAGATCCCAACTTTTCTAGCTTACATCTCACTCGCTTCAAAAACAATCGTAATGAATCTACCCTTTTCGTCATCCATTTCACGATTGTCGGAACAAAATAATTCATCAAATGAGCGAAACTCTCCAAACCATCACCAACAACATTTTTCCCAACCCAAGGATCTGGTCGGAGTTGGAATACCATAAACTCAATCAACGTATTATATGCGTTAAGAAACTATTCGAAAATGCCGGATTTAATGTTGTGCAATCCGTCCATTAGAAAAACCCTAATTCTCCCTCCTTCCCCTGAAACCTACTGTGCAAAGTGGGATCTTGGGCTAGAGTTTGATCAGACAAGCAATGATTATAAATATATTAGATTTGTAATTGACGGAGGAATACAATTTGTTCAAGTTTTCACACTCGGAGCTAATTCATGAAAAACAGTTGAGTTTCAAGGCTCAAAATTTTCGAAGTGGCGCGATGACTTCGGCTATTGTTCTACAATGAAAAACTTGTGTTTTGAAGGCTCTCTATATCCTCTGCCTTTGAATTATGAAAACTCGCTGACACATGTGATTTCATTTGATTTGAGTTGAGAGAAGTTTGGTTCGATTAGGTTGGCTGTAGTTGACGGGGATTGCATGCCAGATTATTGTGGTAGGTCACTTGCAGTGATTCATTTGTGGAATGGGAAATTATCGATGTGGGTTTTGGATGGCTTAGAGGCTGATTGTAAATCTTGGAGTTGGACTCAACGATGCTCATTTTTGGTTTTGTAGATTCTTTTATTTTAAGAAGAATAATGAGTTGTTGTTTCATAGTAGGACTGACATTGTGACGTCTTACAACCTTGGAACTCAAGAGATCTACTATTTGTGGCTCATAATCCTCTAAAAAAAATCTTCCCAAAGGGGAAAACATTAACCGGATAATTATAGGCAACAATTCCACATGTAATTGAACTTAACCAAAAGATTAAAAAATTTATTATTTGTATACTCTTTAGACTCCCTATTTATAATTTCTAAAGCTATTAAGCTTAAAAGATAATCGATGTGGATAACAAAAGATTCTTTGACTTAAAAAATATTTACAAATGTATTGTTTGTATACTCTTTAGACTATCTATTTATACAAGTTCTAAAACTATCAACCTTAAAAGCTAATCGATGTGGGATAACAAAATCACTCAAAAAGTTTAACGTAAATAGAATATACGGATAACAAAAGATTCTCTAACTTAAAAAATAGTTTAAAAATAAAGATTTATTGTCCAAAAAAATAGATTGGTTGGAAAAAAAAAAAAGTTACGTAAATTTTTCAATAATAGATTGTTAGTTTAATAAATAAGGATTATCTAGTTTTAAAAAAATTAGTTTAGAAAATAAAAATTTTTGTTATTCTTTTTAATTGTTTAAATTGAACCATGAAAATCAGAAATCAGTTTTAAAAAAAAAAAAATTGGACTTAAAAACAAAAAATTAATGGACGTCAATTGTGAGAGCTCTATTTTTTAAATACTGCCTCCATAGGTCGTCACGTCAGCGTCAATGTATATTGTTTTAGTAGAGTATATAGATTAGATATTACATCTACATTTTATGCATACCCGAACATTTATAAAATCAAAATAAAAAACTTTAATTCCAAAATTTTTTAAAAATAAAATAAATTATTAATACTAGATCAATCCGTATAAGGTACGAGAATTAAACTAGTTATTATAAAATTAAAAATAATAAATAATGTGATTTTGCAACGATGAAATATGTGTTTAAATTATATTCATCCTATATTTTAAAATACAACAAAACCATTGATTGAGAAGTATATATATTGATAATTTTTTGTTTTATATTATACAATTTTACATCTGTTTCCTTACCATGTAGTTTATATTAAACACTTTTTTTTTAATTCATTTTCTTTCCTAATTTAATCAAGTCATTATTGTTAACTCTTTATAATTTAGTTATTTTCAATCTGGTTTGGTTAATAGTGTTGTATTTGAACTTGATATTATGCAATAAGATTATTTTTAGTTGAATTTGAGTATGTTCTTAATTTTCAAGAAATGGTAGAGTTTTTACACATTTATAAATAAAATGTAGAATACCTTAAATCTCACCCGATCCACCTCTTTTTCCGTTAAGTGCGGGTGGACTGGATGCGGGTGAGCCCCAAACGAGTGGTTGGTCGTGTGGATTTCACGTGCACAGTTTTTGGTGATGGATTGGGTGACAATCAAGATAATTCACCCTATTTTTTTATTATTATATTCATTTTCAGAATTTTGTAAAAAAAAATTGATTTTTTTCATATTTTAACTTATTCCATGAAGATTTTTTTGAAAACACTCTGTTTACTAGGCTTTTTCTAGTTTTGTATTTAGTAAATATACCCCTTGAGAGAAGAGTGTGTAGAGTTTGAGAATAAATACAAAAGGTTGAGGTATATTTACTTAATTAAAACATTAAAAAGTCTAGTTACTACTCTAATTTCTCAAAAAGGCCTAGTTACAAAAATTGTCCGATTTTTTTTCCGATAATATCAAACATTATTATTTTTTTATTTAAAAGTAGATAAAAATTGAAAAGAAATCAAAATTTTTTAAAACAATTTTATTTACTAAATATATTATTTAAAAATCCACTACCATTTTATCAAAATAAAATGGGCAATTTTGATAACTAGGCCTTTTTGAAAAACTATAGTACTAACTAGACTTTTTAATGTTTCAATCTATATATCATACTAAAGCAGAACCTACTTCGTCCACATGTCACGTATTAAGACTAGCCACATCAGTTTTTTTCCATTTTATTTACGATACCGCCACAAGATATTTACGGATTTGCCATAATATCTTTTATAATAAAAAAATCATAAAAACTAATAAACAATCACCATGTCAAATCATCTTTAATCTAATAAATTATTATGCCACATCAATTTTACTCATATATTAGTTAAAATAAAAACAAATTTATATAAAAAACATAATAAAAAAATATCTACATTTTGTTTTTATAATTTTAAAAAAACAATGTAGGCACATTTTAATTTTTGAAAATTAATTTTCTAATTTATTTTATAATTTCGAATTTTATATATCATATTTTGTTTTCTTATTTTAAATTTTTGAAAATGTTGTTTCTTAAATAATTTTTTAATTTTTAACTTCATATATATATATATATCATGTGTTTATTTTCTTATTTTTAATTATTTATTTATGATATTGCTACAAGATATTTACAGATTTTCTATAATATCTTTTATAATAAAAAAAATCATGAAAACCAATAAACAATCACCATGCCAAATCATTTTTAATCTAATAAATTATTATACACATAAATTTTACTCAAATATTAATTAAAATAAAATAAAAACATTTATATCAAAAACATAATAAAAAATATCTAGATTTTGTTTTTATAATTTTCAAAAAAGAATGCAGGCACATTTTAATTTTTGAAAATTAATTTTTAAATTAATTTTATAATTTCGAATTTTATATATCATATTTTGTGTTCTTATTTTAAATTTTTGAAAATTTTGTCTAAATAATCATTAAATTTTGAACTTCATACATACACACACATATATACATATATATAATTTTTTTATTTTCTTATTTAAAATTATTTATTTACGATACTGACACAAGATATTTACGGATTTGTCATAATATCTTTTATAAAAAAAAATCATTAAAACTAATAAACAATCACCATGCCAAATCATCTTTAATCTAATAAATTATTATGCCACATCAATTTTACTCAAATACTAATTAAAATAAAAAAAATTATATCAAAAACATAATAAAAAAATGTCTAGATTTTGTTTTTATAATTTTCAAAAAACAATGTAGACACATTTTAATTTTGAAAATTAATTTTTGAATTTATTTTATAATTTTGAACTTTATGTATCATATTTTGTTTTCTTATTTTAAAATTTTGAAAATTTTGTTTTAATTAATTTTTTAATTTTGAACTTGATACATATATATATATACACATATAATGTGTTTGTTTTCTTATTTTTAATTTAAAATTATTGTCTGTTAAATAGTTATTAATAGTTAACAAAATGAATACGTATCTTAACCGATTCCACTTATCTTTTCTTCTAAAAAATAAATAAAATAATAATTAAAAACAAATTTTTTGAAGATTATATCGTGTAGTTGTTTAACATATTAAAACAATTTTCTTTATCTTTAATTATAGCGGATAAAATTAAACTACTTTGATGCATGTATTACAAGTACAACAATACATTAAAAACAAAACAAAAACAAAACCAAATCTTTTTAGAAGAGAAGATTGTGTATTTAGTTCATATATTATAGCAATCTCCTTTATATTTTAATTCTGAAGGATAAAATTTTTGATGTATGATTTATCAATAAAAATAATAAATTAAAAATAAATCAAACCAATTATTTTTTTGTAGAAGAGTAGATGTATAGTTAGTTTAACATGTTAAAGCGATTAATTGTTTATTAAATAATGTATAAATTCATTTCTATTAACGGAGTTGTAAATTAATTTTTAACTTGAGAAGAATTTCACAAGATAATTTCAAAGATGTAGTTTTTTTCAATCTCTATTAACGAAGTTATAAATTAAAAACTACTATTATACTAAACTAACCTAATTAACCTGTGTACGGTCTTATAAATCAAATTATTTTTTCAATATCAAATTTATAAAGTGAAAACATACTAACCAACTAATTAGTTAAATAAAATTTTCATATATCTTTTTAAAAATATTTGTTCCCTAAATTCTAGACCTCTATGATAAATTTTGAATTAATCTATATATATAAGAATAATTTATCTCATTTGATATTATTCCGAAACAAATCTTGGCAAAATCTTTTCTAATCATATATCATAAAAAATCGATATTTTCTTGAAATTAGTTTCGATCTTATCGCTTCAATAGGGGGATATTAAGGGCACGGCGATCGATTTCGTATACGCACCACGTAGACGTGATGCGTGACCTTCACGGTCACGCATCGCGTAACCGTGACAGGTTCACGGTTACGCGATGCGTAACCGTGAAGGTTACGCATCACGTCTACGTGGATTTATGACCGTTGATATTCGAACGTTGTAATCCGAACGTTGTAATTCGAACGTTGTAAAAGTGACCGTTGTAATTTGAACGTTATTGATTTCATTTGGTTATATAAAGATAGTAATAGAAGAGGTGAAAAACGCTCACAACATCTTCAAAAAAACAACACAACATTTTCTGGAGAACAGCTGCGAGAATGTCAACACACGAGGATGATGAAGTGATGATTCCGTTCGACGATACAAAATTTAGTGATCCAGACGAGTTTCTTCGGCATTTTGAGGTAAGTACTTTATAACCGAAAATATAGAAAAACTAGAATTGTTGTATATAATGTATTTTTAAGTTAGATATAGTTGCAATTAATTAGGAAACATTTATTATAATTCGTGTTTTTATTATTTGGAAATTAGTAAACCGAAAACTAGAAATTTTATAGTTTTTTTTTCTATGTGAACTAGGATCTTCCGAATTATTCTCGTGACAAAGGGAGTGATTATTCGCGAATGTTTGAAATTCGCGGTTTTTTCCTTGATCGCGAGACGATGGTGGATTGGGCTCGATTCATGTGTGGAACCATGAACATGGTGTTGGTTACTAGTAGGTCGTGGAAAAATTCTTGGGGGTTCGTTACGTTTCGTTTGACATGCGAACGTTTTGGAGCCCCTCGTAAGAAGAAAGATGTGGATCCTGATACCGAGTCATCTTCTAGCCGAGCACAGAAATCGAAGAAGGACGGATGTTGTTTTGAGCTTGAGGGCGTACAAAGCGAGGCTGAGAAGTGGACGTTGCATGTTATAAATGGAGTGCACAATCATACACTTCCCGAGCAGTTGAAGGGACACACATATGCTGGGAGATTGACGGAGAAACAATTTCGGAAGGTGGGACGTGAGCTTGGGTTGGGTTTCAAGCCGAGAAATATATTGAAGTCAATAAAGTTAGATGATCCATACAACGTCAGCACAATCGAACAAATATACAATGCTGGAATGAAGATTAGGAAGCTACAAGCCGAAGGACGGAGTCCTCTCCAACAAGCACTACATATTTTAGAGGAGCGTCGTTATTACGTAAATGTGAGAAGATGCTCGGAATCGGAAGAAATTTCAGATTTTTTCATCATGCATCCGGATTCAAGACATCTCCTCAACCTATTTTCTTATGTCATCATAATGGACACGACGTACAAGACGAACGAGTAAGTTTTAATATACATGTTATTATGATTTTTTTTAATTTTTCATGTACTTTTAGTTTAATATAAATGTAAACTCATAATATATCCTATATAGGTACAAGATGCCGTTGTTAGAGATTGTCGGTATCACTAGCACGAGGTTGACGTTTGCAATAGCATTTGTTTTCATGGCCAAGGAAAACGCCAATCATTACCAGTGGGCATTACGGAGACTCCGACATGTGTGCGGAAATGTTACACCGGGGGTGATTGTGACGGACAGAGAGCTAGGACTCATAAGTGCCTTCGGTGTTGTTTTTCCGGATGTGAAGCACATGATTTGCACCTTTCATATAAAGTGCAACATCCAACATAGATCTTGGGCGGTGACTCGGTCAAAGGAATTACAAGCTGTTTTTGCAGTACACTACCATGCTCTTATTGAATCTAGATCTCCTGAGAGTTACGAGCGTCGTTTGGGTGAAATGAAAGTGCATTGGCAAGCGTATCCGAGGTTGATGGAGTATTTGGAAACTACATGGCTAATCCCCTACAAGGAAGCAATTGTTCGATATTGGTGCGACTTGCATCTACACTTTGGCACGAGGACAACGAATGCGTAAGAACTTATTTTTATATTGTTTGCAATTGTTTTCTAATGTTTGTCTTGTAGATTAATTTATTGAATTGATATTGGTTGTTAGGTGTGAGTCAGCACACTCATTGTTGAAGGGTACATTGCGTTCTACCGTTCAAGGATTTCAGTTGGTGATGGAGAACATTGACTTGATGGTAAATGATCAGATTGATAAGATTCAAGCGTCAATAGAGATGTCACGTGAGAGGATGTTGTTGGCTGTGCGTGTGCCCATATTTGATTTGCTCCGAAACAAAGTAAGTAACGAGTGCTTCTTGGAGTTGTTGGAGATCTACGAGAAGGCAAAGCAAATTAGAAGCTTGACAACATGTAAGGATTCATATTGGAGGGAAGCTCATGGATTGCCTTGTACGCACGAGTTCTATATTGCTATTAGGCATCGGGAGCCAATACGTTTGGATCAGATTTACCCTTATTGGAAGCAAGTACGATGGGAAAAATTGAATCCGACGCATGAAGATGAGGTTGTCCATATTGATCCATACATGGAGTCACTCAATGACTTTAGGGAGCGGTTGGACAAGAATTTGCTTCCGAGAGATGTGCTTGAGCGGATGGCTTCATCATATGAAGATATTACAAGTCCAGGCAATTCAACGTTGAGAGTACCAGAGCAGAAAGTCATAACTAAAGAAAGACCACCAAAGTACGGCATTCTTTCAACAAGGAGAGAACCAAGTCGGTTTGAACATGGTTCTGGATCGGCACGTCCACGTCCTCGAGGTCGTCCACCTAAAGCAAGACAACATGTGGAAGTTAAAGTGGAGGAGCCCGAGCCTGAAGAGGCCAAAGTTGAAGTTAAAGTTGAGGAGGCTGAGCCACGTGGTAAGAAAGCCACCACCAGACGTTCTAAGAACTATCGGTTCAAGGGTGATCAGATGCAGAAGTTCATGAAACCCTTCATCCTTTCAGCCTATGATGTTAAAGGAGATGGGCATTGTGGATTTAGATCTCTTGCCGTGGTTTCGGGATACTCGGAAGAAGATTACTTGATTGTTAGAAGGGAAATGGCTACGGAGTTGTTGATGAGAAAGGACTTGTACGCACGTGTGAGTATTTTTTGTTGATAAACCCTTCATCCTTTTCTTTGATTTACTATATTTTGTTGATAAAATGATAAATTTCACTAATAATTGTTTTTTTTTGTCAATAGTCGGCGGTAAAATGGACGGTTGATCAAGTTATCGAGGCCACTTGGTGGACTGATCCTATACCTTGTGGGCCGGAGAATTGGATGAAGTGTCCACTTGTTGCAACAGTAGCAACGACATATTACCGGTGTGCAGTTGTTATACTTGGCTCTACCCCCGAGACATGTTTACCAATTGTTGCAACGGTTGAGAACCAAGAACCCCCAACAGAGATTCGTGCAATAGCGTGGGTCAATGACAATCACTTTGTAGCCGTAAGTTTTCTTTCTTTCTACACCACTTATATCTCATATATTCTGTTACTTTTATCAAGGATGACAAAAAAAGGTAATCAATTTTTCATTTGGCAATCATCTTTCGTTAGGTTTGGCTTAAACCAGACTCTCCATTACCACCTTTGACCCTTCCATGGAGGCGTGGACATGATTCTAGCATTGATGGATGGGATGCACACTTCCGTGATAGATTCAAGATGTACGACGACCTCCGGCACAAAGAGTGTCCTAGAGAAGTGTGGGTCAATCTCGTATCTAATTCAGACATTTCAGAGTGATATGTTATATGTGTTTCAGGGTTTCATTTGGTTGATGGATGTTTGTATTGTAAGGCAAGCTTATGAAGTGATAGTCAATCTCTTAATCTTTTCTTCTTCGTCGATCCTAACCATTCTTCTCTTCTTCTTCGAAAATACTAATGGATGATTCGTTGCTACTAGCTATGACTACAATGCTCCACTTGATGAATATTAAGGAATGGATTCATTAAACTTCATAAGCTTCAATAAACTTGTAAGCTTCAATAAACTAAGCTTCATAAGCTTCAATAAACTTGTAAGCTTCAATAAACTTTCAAGATAAATATATGGAGCACATATGAAGTGAGATAAATGGAAAGGAGACAAATGAAGATTCAATAAACTTCATAAGCTTCAATAAATTTGTATACACCAAAAGTTAAAATACATGACATGTATGTCCTCCATACTACAAAATGTAAAGTACATCAATCTCGTCTCGGCTGTGTCGCCCTGACCTGAGATGGTGCTATATGAACGTCCTGGCCAACAGACTCGTCGTACATCGTATGTATGTCCTCCATAGTCACTGAGCCACGACTAATAATATCCCGTAGCACGGGCCTGAATAATGTGTAGCCTCTGCATTGGAAAATAAAGTTGTCAGTTAAAGGTAGAACATAATACTTTAAAACTTTAAAGATAAATATATCAGCACATACCCGAGTATCTGAAACAGGGACCGGAAGAGGACGATCTACCGGTGGAGACTGCATAGCTGAGCCAAGAAGGAGAAATGGATGGCACCGCTCGCTAAACCAGGACATGTAGTCCTCAGATACTGTCCATGGTAATGGGGCCCTAGTCTGACCCTGAAGCGCAAATCTGCTCGCCTCCTCGTGTCTATCAGTCCAGCGATCATCTGCGCCATGGAATCTCACCCTATACCCTCTACTGCCAGAAGCGGGGCGCTACTCCAAATAAGGGACAATCCTCTGAAGTGGGATCGTCTGAATGTACCCAAACTGTCGGAGGACTCGATCCGGCATATATGCCTCGATGATATCTCCTATCTGGATCGTCCCTCGGTACGTCGACACAGCAAACTCGCCCTCAAAATCTAACACTCTATCGCTATATGGCATGAACTTGATGTCCTCCGCTCTCATCTGATCTAACTGTGAGCGCAAGGATCTCAGCCTCTCAAGAGTGGGTGCTGGTGTCCTCAGAAGAGACAGTCTAGAAGCCCATATGGCCGATCCATGACGTCCTGGATCCTCTGCCGCTGAACAACCCAAGGACGGGAAGTGGGCATAGATCCAGAACTGTAAATATTAAAGTAAATGAAAGATGTTATTAGTAAGAATAACAAATGAAAGTTCTTATCTAAAGTGACTAATTACAATGAAAGTTCTTACCTGTAGAAGTGATGTACATCCTCCTATCGTCTTCACCTTCAGTCGTGAGGCATCGCCCAACATACTGTAGGTAAAGTCCAGATTTGTCATTTTATCATAACAGTAACAATAAGAATTTATCAGGTATTGAAGTAGAGTGATAGTTATACGTACGAGTACAAGTACGCTAACACGCCGGTGCCCCAAGCATAGTCTCCAGTCCGCCCATGGTCTCGCACCAAGTCGATCAAAAAAGGTCGAATCTTGCTCGTCGATTTATCGACGAACAAGGATGAGCCTAAAAAGAAAAGAAGAAATACAGATGTCACCTCCTCAGCTGGGGTAGCTGGGTCGCGCCGAATGGCATCATACGCAGTCCTCAACAAGTCCACTGGTAGAGTTGTCTGGTGACTCCTAACCTCCACCTCTGATATGTGAAATGTATCACTCAGCCACCTAACCCTATCTCGTGCCAGCATAGGTGTGACCATGGCCTCTCCATTAATCCTAATGCCTAGGATGACGACTACATCGTGCAGGGTGATGGTCATCTCACCCCAAGGTAGATGGAAGCTGCTAGTCTCTGGATGCCAGCGCTCCACAAATGCATGTATGAGGGCGTGGTCAACTCCAGCAAACGAGACGTCTAGCAAACCCATCAATCCACTCTGAGATGCTAAAGCAAACCAGGAAGTGGGGTCCGCTCTATCAGCGTCGGAAATCCATCTACTGAGTGTCTGAATGTGCTCTATCCGCCGTAAAGCTGTCATCGGCCTCCTGTAATCCTCCTTCATAACACAACGAATATTCAATTAAACGTTTTATTAATTTAGTTTTTGTAAGATAATGTGTTGTAATTGTGATTAGTTATCTACCTCTCCCATCCAGACACCTCGAGCACGGTGTCCGGCATAGCAAGTGAGCACATCGCTGATCAATGGTGCCCTTGTATCAGCAACTACACGGCCTCGATCAGCCGGTACAAATGGCTCCTGTTGCGGCGGTACTACAGGATCTGCAGCTGGAGCATCAAAGTCAAAATCTCGCTGCTCGGTATGATCGCCAACCGGTGGCTCTACCTGCTCCTCAGCAGGAATATCTGCAGTTGCCTCCATGTGCTCGTCAGTAGTAATATCAGTAGGTGGCCCAACCTGCTCGTCAGCAGTAGTATCAACGCGCTCGCCAGCTGTGGGATCTATCTCCCCTGCCTGTACAGAAGGACGGGTCACATCCTGATCCGAGTCAGATCCATATGTCGGTGGTGGAAGAACCTCTCGAGGGAGAGCCGGAGATGCATCTGAGATGCATGGTCTCTGTGGCTGCTGTGGTGGTGGTGTGTCGGCAGCCGAACCAGCTACCTGGGACCTCCTCCCAATCGTAGCCCTCGCGGTGGCGAGACCATCTCTACGAGCCGAGGCCGTGGGACGCCTCCGTCTATGTCTCTGCATGGCCTGTAATATCTATATTTGATATTACAGGGCAATTTAATTAATTTTCTTTTATTTAGTTTCCTTTACTTTCATTTAAATTGAATTTAAAAGAAACTAAAAGAAATTAAATAAATTATAATTACATAAATAAAATTAGGGGGAAAAAGTAAAGGTAGAGATTTTAATTTAATATATTTTTAATCTATTTTATTTTATATATTTTTAATCCATCTTATTTTATATTAAAATGGATAAACTAATTTAATAAACTAATTCCATTTTCTTTTATTTAGTTTCCGTTAATATATTACAATTAAATTAATTAGATATGTTTTTATTCCATTTATTATGAATTAATATACATTAATTAAGATTATATAATATTAATATATTTAATACAATATTTCTAATCCATTTTATTTTAAATTATAATGGATAAACTAATTTAATATATTTAATATATTACAATTAAATTAATTAGATATATTTTTATTCCATTTATTTTGAATTAATATACATTAATTAAGATTATATAATGTTAATATATTTAATATAATATTTTTAATCCATTTTATTTTAAATTAAATTGGATAAACTAATTTAATATATTTAATATGTTACAATTAAATTAAATAAATATATTTTTATTTAATTTAATTTGTATTTATTATTCTTTAATTAAATTATTTTTTTTAAAATTAATTATATATTTAATATATTTTTATTTAATTTAATGCATTCCAATACATTAAAAGATGAACAGTGCTCCCACGGTTTCGCAATGCGTGACCGTGGGATCACTGTTCATCTTCTTCGACAGTCCGCCATTGAAGGCGGACTGTCGAAGCTCCTATGCCCACCATTTCAACAATCTCTCTTCAATCAACCTAAAACTAACTAATTCAACAACAATCTAACCTATTCATGTCCATTTCATGCTCAATTACGAACCGAAAAGTGAAAAACGAAAACCGAGCAAAAACCGAACAAAAATCAAACGATACCTCTCTCGGGTCGTGTTTCCGCTTCTGAAATGGCCTTCCTTCGTTACCGTCTTTGTCCATTGCTGATTTTGTGTCAAATGGTGCTTGATTCGGCTATATCCCCCTTCGTCGCCGTCGCTGTTTCCGAAATTTTTTTTTTGAATGATAGCGCTTACAGGATCTCATTCCGTAAGCGCTTTTGGGGCGTGAAAGGGTCACGCATTCGCAAAGCGTGAACGTGGCCTCACGTTCACGCTTTGCGAATGAGTCGTGCAATACCTAAATCCTGAACCGTGCAAATACGAGTTCCGCTTAAATATTGTTAAAATCGATAATTTCGATCTAATCTTTTAAATGTGTTTTTTTAATCTTTTTATCAATCGGTAACTCCGGAGTTTATCTTATCTCATTTACCAAGTTAATCCCAATATTTTTTGCTGATATAATATCCTACCATTTTTTCTAGATTATTTTAATAACTTTGTACCCGGTTCTATTTTTATGTTTACATCTAATTTTCATTTATATTTTATCTTTTAACAATCCATAATTTTGAAATATGTTAAAATTATAATTTATTAAAATACAACCCCAAATAAGGTGCGGGTAAAAAAAATTTGTTTCGTCAAAAATATGCGTATTTATATACAATCTTTTCTTAGATGATATAAAAAATTTACGTTTCAAGTCAATTTAAACTATAATTATTATTTTTCTATTGATTAATATTCATTACATATATATAATTATTTAGGTAAACCCGCACACGATGCGGGCATTAAACTAGTTAAGTAAATATACCCCAACCTTTTGTATTTATTGTCAAACTCTACACAATTAAAATTCACATCATTTTTATCAAATTAAAAATCGCCCAACCTTTTATCAAATTGTTTCAAATTAAAATTCACATCACACAATTAATCCCATTTTTGATGACAAGTAAAAATTCAATTGCCACGTCATTGTCGGAGCTAGGTTTTTTGTCGGAAAAATAAGTTGTATTAAAAATAACTTTTCACTCAAATAAAAATATTTGTGTTAATATAAAAGTATTCAGATTTTATTGAATGAATATTTATATTTAAAATTTAGAGTATACATTTAATTTATGCTATGTTATACATGTTATTTTAATTTAATAAAAATAGTATTCATACATAACAAATGGAAATTTTACACTCAAATAAAAATAATATGTTCACTTCATTTGTTATTTCTTATATTAAATATAATGAACAAGTACTTGTAAGTAAGATGATAAATATTTAAAAAATTAATGGTTAATGTTTCTAAAAGTCGATAAAAATCTTCTTGACACAAATATGAAAAATCATGAGCAAGCCGACAGAGAACACTGAAAATGCAGTTGCCACGTGGCGTAAAAATGATCTACGAAAAAGAACAATGCACCAGCCGGGAATCGAACCCGGGTCTGTACCGTGGCAGGGTACTATTCTACCACTAGACCACTGGTGCTTATTATTTATAGTTTTATTTGTTTACAAATCATCACTATATAGAGCACTCTTACTAATGCAATACAAAAAAAATTTATCCCACCACTCTCTCTCATCATTTACCCCTCCACCACATCATCTTTTTAAATTTTTTTTTTCATCCCACCAACAAAAAAATTCAAAAATTTGCTCACAACCATCCCTCCTACCTTTTTACATAACCATCACATTCTCTTTCCTATATTTATTTTTATTTTTATACTACTTAATAAATAATAAATAATTAAATAATAATTAATAAGATATTACAAAGCTCTTAATTATTTGTATCTATATTTTTCAGAAATTGAACAAATGAACCAATTTTTACGATTTTGAAAAGACATATAAGAGAAATGAGCCTTTTTGAAGTGTGTCCAAAAATATCAAAATGTGTGTATATATAGAGGGAAAAATATGAACGTTGATATAAATTTTTTTTTAATATATAACCGTTATAGTTTAACGGTTATATTTTACCTAAAAATAAATTTAGAATTAAAATGAAAATAAAAGAAGAGGCATTACTTTGGAGGTGGAGCCACCTGCAAAAGTTGCACACAAAAAAGAGGTGAGATTTTTTTTTCAAGCTCAGATATTTTTGGTAAAGTGTAGAATTTTTTTAAAAAAGTTCAATGATGGGATAAAGTTTGACCCAATAAAGTTTTGGGTGGGATTTTATTCACTGTTGTAAGCGGTCTTACAAATATAATTTTTGTAATTTCCGTGTTTTGTACCGATATTTTTGAAAACAATAAAAAATTTTTTATTAATAATTATAATTTTTAATGGTTACAATCAAAAGTACATTTTTCTTTGATTTATTATAAAATTAAAATATATTGTAATTTTTTGTTAATTTATTACTTAACTATGAAAGAAAATCTACCCAATTGATTGTATTAGGAAATATATACATGATAATATTTTTTAATGGAAATTGAATGTATAGAAGATAAAAATATCGATCTTTACTTATATGGTAAAAATACCTAAATATAGTGTACGAAAGATATATAGTTCGTGAATAACAAAGATATAATAAATCGGATTGATTCAGGTACATAGGGGTTTCTCAAGTACGACATTATGGAGCACTGTTCGTGTGACACATGCCGACTTTTTTATTACGGACATTTTTTCCTTTTCAAAATTTCATACATTTTTTCAAATTTTGTGTTTTGTTGGTTCAAATTATATTGTATTAATAGTTCATATATTTTTGAACTAATAATACAAAAAAAAAAAAATCTTTCAAAACCCCTTCTTTTTTTTTTTTCCTAACGAGCATTTTTTCCTTCAACTTTTTTGTTATGCTAGTTTTGATTATATTGTACTAATAATTTATACATTTTTAGAAATTGTTTTCATAAGTTCAAGATAATGCATGTACTAATAATATAAAGGCAAAAGTGTGATAAATAGCACAAACTTTTGGGGTGATTACGTCCGGTTACATAAACTTTCAAAAGCTCAAAATAAAGCACTAAGTTTAGGGGTGATTGTGTTTTATGAATTTTTACTTTTTTGTCACCTATTTATATTATGTCAACGCACGGTTGCAAAGATAATTACCTGCATTCATGATTCTAGGGCAACATATGGTTTGATTGATCTGGGTGTTTTTGAATTTGTAGTTGAAGATTTGAACACCACAATGTCTAGTTGTCTTGTTGATGCACTCTCCCGAGAACGTGTAGAACCCGGGTCTCGGCTGTTGCGGAAGAGGAAGGTTGAACCAATAGTCGATTGGTTTTGGATGAGTGAAATCTCCATCGTCTGCGACAATTCAAGTAATGGCGCTAGCTTTATTAATAAGGATCAAATCTATAATTGAAATCTTAACACGGTTGATGATGAGGACGACTTCGATTTTAAAAAACAACACAAGAAATCAAATTATGTAAAGGAAGAACGATGACATTAAATGGAAAATTTTAAAACTTGATTTCCATAAACTTAATTTTGGTGGTTCTAACTTATAAACTGATTTGGGTGTAATTTTTATGGGTTACGTGATCTGGTACCTTAACGGAAAGGCTGAGAGCCTCGACGCTAAAAAGAGCAACTTTAACTCAATTATCAATGCGAACGACAGCTTTTGCCTTGAATTTAGGCCTTCAAGAGGCTAAAAAACTCAACATTAAAAAGATTGAAATTAATACCTTCTATGTTATTAAGAGACTCTAAAGTTTGTGGACTACTTCAACATAACCGGTTTCCCTTATCAAAAATAAAAGATAAAAAATAAATATTTTGCTTTTTGTTTGACTGTACGTTTTTCTTCTGTTTCTCTTTTTTTGTGTGAATTGACTATATCAGGCCCCCTAAAATTGAGGGCCTCTAAAAATTAAAAACATGTTCAAAGAGTTAGTAAAGTATATTGGTCTAGCTGGCACTAAGCGTTACTATTTTGCATAATAGTCTTGTGTTCGATTCCTCAAAAGTCACCTCTATATTCTATTCCACCAATTTAAAGCATCTCTCATTTTTTTGACCTCACTTTGCCTAAAATTACAAACAATAAAACTCACTTTTAATTACTACAAAAATTACAGTAACATGAATCTATAAATGCTTTTTAATTATTAATTAATAAAATAGTTTTTTCCTTGACAAATTATAATTCACATAGGTATTTTCTTATAAGGGTTGGTAATTAAATTAAAATCTTCTATAACCAAATGATAGTTCATTATAAAATATACATTATTATTTAATATTATTTATTAGTAAAGTTTAATTATAACTTCCGTACAGGGCCTCTTAAAGTATTGAGACGGCCCTATGCTTACATGTTAATTCATTACATATAGAGGAGTTTTACTTGTAATGAATGCTCGGGAGTTTTAACGTATATTTATGTGTGATGTTTTATGATAAGAGAAAAACATATTGTGGATCGTATGCGCGCATGGTAGTTGAATTAATAAACTATTATTCGGTTACGTCTGAACTTCATGAATTTTTTTACTATTACCTGAGTTTAGTAGGCGAGGATCGATAAAATAAAAAAATTGGTGTTGTTTTTGAATAGATAATGGTCAAGCAAATGGATTAGGTTATGTATCTTTCATTTGACATATAGAACAGTATGAAAAACCTAAGGAAAAACCCGACATGGACCCTGATTTTGTGCCTTCAACGAGCTGAAATAAGAGATCGAAAAAAGACATGTGTAAATTGAACTCGAAGGTCAACAAAATGAGCTTGAAAAAATAGTAGATGGTTATACGTTGATTTCACAAACACAAATTCCCCGAACATTTGGTGGGGCATGCATAAATTAGACGTTTGATCCCGTACAATATTGGAAGATAAGGTACCCCATAAATTTGAAACAAGTTAATACTAATGGATATTTTGATAACATTAAAGCATATGATCCATATAATATCACATTCATATTACAAATATAGCATAATCTTTTTTAACATGACAAAGAAAAGACGCAGATGGACAAATAATACTCCAACAAACATTATTAATGTCCAGGGCCGGAGCTAACGTATAGTAGGCCCCTGGCGAATGTAAACACGAAGGCCTCTAATAAATCAAACAAATATCATATAAAAATTCGCAACACGACTAAGAGCGATTTTGTAAATAAACTCAAGTATTATTCGACATATAGTGATCCAAATTTCTAAAAGTGCGTTACAAATAGAAAATTGTGTACAAAATACTAAATGTCATAGCAAATCAACATAAAACTACACTTGTATACTTGTAGTCAACTCCAACAACCTTGAGTATCCATAGTAACCAAGGCTCGTCACCTACAAAAGAAACAAACAAATCAAGTAAAGTGATGCCTGCAAGCGCTTTTAGATGCAAAATCACTAATAATAGTTTCAACATCAACGTTTTCTAAAATATCCTTCTCAATACTCAGAAGAGCTAAACCATTCAATCTCTCTTGTGACATGGTCGACCTCAGGTATGTTTTTAATAATTTTAACTTTGAAAAACTTCTTTCAGCCGACGCTACAGTCACTGACACGGTTAATAAGATGCGATAAGCGATTGAAACATTAGGAAAACAGTCTGCATCTTTCACAAATTCGAGAATTTCAATAGTTGACATAAGCACATCCGGTAAAGTCATTCGCAACACTTTTAGTTCAGAATAGAGGTCATCTAAATCAATATCAGACATATTACCATGAGAAAAAGTGGCATGAAATTTGACACAACACTCTCTAAGTTCATTATCATCCAATGACTTCAAGTTATCAGAATTTAATAAGAATCCAAAAATGCTTTCAAACATCTTTAGTTGCTGAAATCTGTCCTTTACCGAAGCAATTGCCATATCTACAACCACTAAAAAATAGTTAACTCTAAAAGATTCCTCAAGTGATTGTATATCTTCAACATGATCATTTTCATCAAATTGTTTCTTCCTGAAAACTCGACGTTTAACTGGAAATATAGGCTCTACATTCATATCATATGCAAGCTTTTTTGCCACATTCATACTTGAGGCAAATCCTTCATTTCTAAACTTTTCAAAATATAACATAACATTTTCTACTTGTTTAAGGGCAGCAACAAGACACATGGATTTTGTTTGTAACTTCTTACTTACCCCATTAATAGAGAATAAAATGACATACCAAATAACCATACCAAATAAAAACTCAAAACTCTCAAATGCAACTATTAAACTTTCAGCTTCACTCTTTGACTTAGCATAATCAGAAGATTCACATAACTTTGATAAAGTCAACAATATTTTAGGAGTTTGAAATCTAATAGCTTTGACACTTTTAATTCGACTCTCCCAACGAGTATTACACAAAGATTTCACACTTAAACCCGGTACTTATCAAGTAAGATCTTCCATCTTTTGGGAGAGCTAGAAAATAACACATATACACGTTGAACAATTCTAAAAAATGAAATAGCCTTCACACAAGAATGTGTCATATCACTAAGAGTAAGATTAAGACTATGACAAGCACAATGCATATATAATGCCCTTGGATTAATTTCAAGTAACCGCTTTTGAACTCCTTGGTGTTTTCCTTTCATGTTAGAGCCATTGTCATACCATTGACCCCTCACATCATCAATATTAAGATCAAGTGACTTAATGACATCAATTAAAGAATTAAAAAGTCCCAAACCTGATGTGTCATTCACAATCAAAAACTCCAAAAAGTACTCCTCTATACGTATATTACTACTTGACATGCTCACACATCAAACTATCAAAGTCATTTGTTCTTTGTGACTCACATCTGGAGTACAATCAAGAATTATAGAGAAATATTTTGCCTTTTTGATGTTTGATATGATAGAACTTTTAACTCTATGGGCCAAAAGGGAAATAAACTCATTTTGAATTTGGTGACCCAAATAATGACGATGAATCTCCTCATTTTTTATGCGTCTAACATGCTCTTGCATTACCACATCAAATTCAGCAATACATTCAATCAATCCCAAAAAATTGCAATTACTTTTTTCATAAAGTTTATCCTTAGATCCTCGAAAAGCTAAATTGTTTTTGGCAAGACATTTTACAACAGAAATTATTCTTTTTAAAACTTGTTTCCAATGCTCTTTCTCTTTAGAAATTTCAGTTTGCAATTCTTTATCAATGGTCTTATTTGTGTTTAATCTTACTTTAAATTCATGCCAAATTTCCATATTAGTCATATGCTCAACACTATTCTCATGTTGTCGAAGTCTATCACTAAGACGCTTCCAATCTCTCAACCCTTCATTTGCCAATAAACTTTTGTTACCCCTGGACTTAAACAACTTACAACAAAAAACAGTACACTTTATCCACACCCTTAGAGTAAATTAACCATTTTCTGTCACTAACTTCTCCATTACTTAACTTTTTAGAATAATAAGCATATGAAAAATGTCTAGAAGAATCATCTAAAGGAAAAACAAGATCCAATTCTCTTATAGGCCCTTTTTCAATTAAAATATCTCTTGTTTTATCATCAAGGGTATCCCAAAATCTAGGATCATGAATATCCAAAGGCGTCGAAAATTGTTCATCGTCGTGTTCACTCATTTCGTTTAGGCCCTCACTTGTATCATTTTTAGCACTTAAATCCTCACCGGATTGTTGAAAATTAGATGTATCATCTCCTAAACCACAAATATTGTGCTCACCCATTTGGTCAAAATCTTCATTGTTATTAATTTCGGCACTTAAAGTTTCATTAGGCTGCTCAATATTTTCCATGCCTAATCCTCCAGAAGTATTACCAAGACCTACTTGTTCGCTAAAAAATTTGTCGAGAGCTCCTTTTTGCAATTCTATAAACTGATTAGCTAGTTTTCTTTTTCTTTCTTTTTTCTTTTTTGACATTCAGACAAATGCTTCTAAGGTAACATGTTATAAAACAGTTACAGGAGTAGAAAAGGAAAATTAACACCTTGATTGAGAGCGAAGTAGTCGATTGAGAACGAAGTAGTCGGCAAAAGAATAATCCAAAATCTGCAGTCTGCACCAAAGATAGAAAATAAGTTAGTGTTAAAATTTACAATTAAAAAATAAGGTATTTATAAAAATAAAAGGGAACTCAAACCCTCAAACTCAAATCCAACTCCAAATATGAAATATCCCAAAATAATTTCAACCCCAAATATCCCAAAAAAAAAACAGTAACAATTGTCCCCAAATCCTAAAACAGTACCAATTGTCTCCAAATTTCAGCAAGACAGCAACTAAAGATGTTTGAAATCAATGAAATGTTAACTAATTGAACTCAAATCCTCAATTATAATCATATATGGTCTACTTTACGACAGTACAAATTATGATTTATGAACCCAAGTTCAATTTTCAAATTTCTATTCAATCATATAAACCCTAACCTAATACAATATAGTAAATAATTATAATAGAAATCTGAACAAAGTTATTTAAAAAAATTACCAGTAGATTCATAGATGATAGATCGAAGATGAACTGAGCACTCAAATCACGAACCCGAAAATCACGAGATTGTAGGACTGTAGCTTGTAGGCAACGATTGAAATTCTAGATAGAGAAGAGGACTAGAAAAGACGTGGGTTTTGGGAATAAAAGACTGATTAATTATTTAACTCTCTATATATACCTAATACTAGTAGTTTTAAAAATACTACTTGGGCCCCCTAAATATAATGGGCCCTTGGCCCACGCCCCACCCAAACAATCCATTCCGCCGGGCCTGTTAATGTCTAGATAACGTGAATTATATAGAAACACTTTGGTTTACTAGACTTTTTCTACTTTTGTGTTTAGTAAATATACTCAAGAAGAGTGGGTAGAGTTTGAGAATAAATACAAAAGGTTGAGGTATATCTACTTACTTAAAACATTAAAAAGCCTAGTTATTAATATAATTTTTCAAAAATGCATAGTTACCAAAAGGCATAGTTACCAAAATTGTCCAATTATATATGTTTGAAATATAATACCAAAATGAACGCCCGAAAATATAATACAATGTCTGAAATATAAATCTTATACATAATATTTAACTGAATATAAAATAGTTACCAAAATTACCCAATTATGTTTGAAATATAATATCAAAACTAAACCGAAAACATTATACCCAAATCAACATATCGTATTACACGATATTTATGAATACAAAGTTATCAATAAATTATAAAAGAAAGAAACTAAAGTCATTTATATAACCTAGTTTTTAAACCGAAGGATATATGATGTGTCAATATTAGGGCTGTGCAAAATCGGATCGGACCGGAAAATCGGATCGGAATTTACGGTCCGGTCCAAGTTTTATTGAAAATCCGGGTTATGGTCCGGTCCGGTTTTGGACCGTATAAAATTTGTAATCCCGGTTGGACCGTAAACTACGAATATCCGGTCCGATCCGGTTTTGGACCGAAAAATCTCACCAAAATTGCACAGTTTAGGTACAAACCGGTCTGGTCCGGTCCAAAATATTTAAAATTGCACAATTTAAGTACAAACTGGTCCAACCCGGAACCGGATTGGTCTGGACTGGACCGTAACGGTCCGGTCTACGGTCCAGGATGTCATCAATTTACGGTCCACCGGTCCGGTCCGGACGTACACAACCCTAGTCAATATATGCGAATAAGAGAGGTATCATGCCACATTTGGCGAATTAGGGGTATTTTGTGTAATTTTAATGATAAAGAGTGACGAGTAAAATTTATCCTCTAAAGTCTGTATTATTTTCCATAAAATCAAATATCTTTTATTGATTAAACGAGAGCAAAATACAGAAGCCCTCTTCTTACTCTAAAATATAAGTATCTAGTATGGTGGTCTGTATTTGGAGCATTGATTAAACACAGCATCGCCTCTTGTAGCGATTATTGCAGCACGTGATTTAAACTTGTCGAAAAGCGGTAGGATGTAGGTCAAAGCACGGTTGCAACCATAACCTGCATCCAAGATCTTAGGGCAACATACGGTTTGATCGATCTCTGTGTTCTTGAATATGTAGTTGAAGATCTGACCACCACACTGTCTGGTTGTCTTGTCTACGCACTCTCCCAAGAACTTGTAGAATCCGGGTCGAGGTTCTTTCGGAAGAGGAAGACCGAACCAGTAATCGATCGGTTTTGGATGAGTGAAGGCTCCATCGTCGGCGACGATTGAAGAAATGGCGTCGGTGAGGACGAGCAGTGTGATTGTGAGGATGAGCCCTTTGTGTTGCTTGCTCTCCATGTTTTAGGGTTTGGAGTGTTTGTGTTGTGGGATATGTTGCAGGAAGTGAATGCTTTATATAGTTGTAGATTACTCTCAGGATCGTAAATGTTTTTGACATTAAGTTTTTCTTATGTTTCATTTTTATGTTTGGAATTGGACAACTATGACACTTGATGTTTATTAAGTTTATAGAAGTTTCGGTTGTAATGAATATTTTAGATTAGTCGGATCGAATATTTTTGCTAACCCATATTATAAAATGTCTATTGATCAAGCAATGGCCCTTTGTTAAATCTAGCATTTACAAATACAATCCCAAAAAGTTTATACATTAAATTTTCGTCCTATATTTCTTGACTACATAAAACATGACTAATTTCATGTGAACGAGATTACCCTAGCTAGACGTGTTCATCTCCGGCTGCCGGAGGAAGTGATACTGGCTTGGCAAGGAAAGTGGGGTTTTGGTCTCCGGCCATTATAACCACCACCTTCGGCCCATCATTCATCACGATCTGTTGCTCTCCGACGACTTTCACTTTTCGTTCTTCTTCTTCTTCGCGTCTTCTCCAAGTGCAAGCAAGAATGACAAGCGCTATGGAGATGAGCCCTAATATCAAACCTATCCCGCCAAGTAAATACGGCATGGGAGTTCCCCACGACCGTATTCCGTCTCCTGTGGCGGCGCTCACGGCCGTGTTCGTGGTTGCTATTTTGGGGTGATTGTAGTTCATTTGTTTTGTTGTGTGGACAGTTTGAGAGGTTCAGCTATGTTTGCATCAATTTATATATAGGGAGAGATATATATTATTATATTGACATACTCTAAATTAACATTTTATATTAATTAATATTTACCCAATCAAATTTGATGAAGAAAGCAACAACCTTCCCACAAAAGAGAAGAATAACGCGTGAAGTATGCATATGCATTAAGAAGGACCCACGAACCGTGTTCTTAGGGTTCAAGAATATTAAGTTAACATTACTTTGGTACGTTATTTTTCAACTACAATAAACAAAAGCCGTATATATACTACCGTGTAACGTTACACGTTCGATATGCTTTTGAAATGGGCAACCGAAGGGGACCCAAATGCAGTGGATAATCAACTTCTGCACTTACACTTTACAAAATTCTCGTCTTTGTTTAATGGATTTGTAAACTTTATGATTCATGCTTGTATAGGGTAGATTACACTAGTGCATGCATTGTGATTAACTTGTAGTAGTTCCCTAGATCTAGCTTAGTTAGGATAAGGATGTCGATACGTGTTACAGCTGACTCATGTAGTACTCGTTGCCGGTTCATTGGACCCTGGTGGCTTGTACTCATTAGGAAGCTGTGGCATGTGTTGTATACTTATCTCTTGCATGTTTGATGACATGAATTATGTATCATCATATTCATGCATATTATAGAAGATTGTCTCAATTTACCTTGCATTTAGAGAGATTTTGTATACCTTTTATGTTCTATTCAATCAATTGTCGGAAATAGAGGTCTACACGAGTTTTTGATGAATTATAGGTAAATGGAGTGGAATTGGAAGCAAAAGCGGAGCAAGGAGCATCTAAGGATGTTAAGGAAGCTAAAGGAGTCTTAAAGGGTTCATAAAGAGCTAAGGAATTGCAAAGGAGGAGCATAGAATACGAGCCAAGAGAAGAACACTTTCTGTTGAAGAAAATCGTGTCAATTTACATATAAATCGGACGATTTTCCTCTCCAGAATTCGAACGATTTTGTGCATAAATCGCCTGGGTCGATCTATTGTGTTTTTTCGGCCAAATGAAAAGACGACACAAAACCTAATTATTTTGGGCTAGAGGAGAGTTTTGCCAAACGGCCCATTTGCAAGAAACTATAGAAGAGAACCCTACGAACGAAAACGAGGGGGCCGCAGCGGGAAATCTTTACACGTTTGAGAGGAATTGAAGATTCTTGGAAGGAGATTGAAGGATTCTTTGCCGGAAAGCTAATCTTGATTCTAGTTGTGAGATTTCTTTGTTCATTGAAATACTTGCTGTTTTTGAGCACGAATTTGAGTTGTTTAGGAGATACATTGAGTTGTTTTGACAATCGTTTACAGATTTGAAGCTTATTGGAATTCTTTATTCAAGATTCGGTTTCTTTGCGATTTTTCTCTTCATAATTAATTTGATTCGTTTTTGAAAATGGTTGGCTAAAACTTTTGTGATTCTGGGGAGAATAGTTGATGATTAAGGCTTAGATGATGATAGACTGAACTCATTCAAACATTAGGACCCTGAGAGTTTAGATTTTAGTTTTGCGATAAACAGGAAAATCGGGCTGTTCTTGGGGAAAATCGACCGATTTTCTTATGAACAGGACGATTTATTCTTCTGACGAACTTTAATTGAACCAATCTTTAATCAAAACTAATCCTTGCTTAAATCCCAACCTTGATTAACCTTTCTACCCTCTAATTGAATGTATGAAGGCACTTCAAACCTGTTTCTACATTTAATAGATTAAGATTTCAAGATTTGGGTAATAAAGAGACTCAACATCCTTTATTAAGTTTTTAATTGTGCTTGCTATTCTTTACTTTGGAGAGTCATATCCTGGAGTTTTAGACAGTTAGTTTGAACATAATTCTTGTCTTTAGATCTTTCTATATTGCAGCCTCAACAACCCTTATAGAGAGAACCTTTAGATTAGTCATATAGGTTTCGGAACTTCACCGTACGAATCCTACCTTTGAACAATTAATCTTGGCAATATAAACTCTGTCCTATATCTATAGAAGTGTCTTGAATCGAAAGCCGAAATCGGATACTTGAATCCTTGGAATCATTTCCCTCTTATTTGATCACAAAAGCTTTTCACACTTTTTGCTAGATAATTGAAATCGGAATTATTCTCACCAAATCCCTGAGTTCGACTCTGGAATTCTTACCTTACTACAGCTGATCCGTACACTACGGGTTCGCTTTGCTTTGAGTTCTAGATATAAATTTAAGACTTTGACGCACACACCTTTTGAGCGAACAAGTTTTTGGCGCCGTTGCCGGGGATTTGGTCTAGACCAAATTCGGTTTTCGGTTGTCTAGCTTGAGAGCTCTTGCTCTTGTGATTTGATTTGTCTACTTGAGTGATCTTTGCAAGTTCTTTAGGTATATGCGAAAGACTAGATCCACTGAAGATCTAGTTCCTTTCGATCCCGAATTGGAGAGAACTTTGAGAAGAAAGTTGAAGGAGAAGAAAATGGCTGAAAACGATGAGAGAAACTACCAGGCTGAACTGAACGAAGCTCAACGCCAACTCCAATTGAGTGAGAAAGCACGGAAAGAAGCTGAAATAAGTCATCAATTTCAGATTGATGAACTAAGAGCTATGATGTTGGACATGAAGTTGGAGTTGAACGAATCCAAGAAGAAGAAGAAAGTCAAGACACCAACTAAATCCATTCGAAATGACTCATCCGATGATGAAGAGATAGATCCGGACATGCCGGAACTTGAGGAGATCGATCCACTACTTCGTCCCATTCGGAACACCCCAAAACCACGGGTTGTTCCTCGCCTTCCAACTAGGAACGTAAGAGCTGTTAATGAGGGTGATAGACCCCAAACTTTGGGGCAACGGATGGATCCAATTCAGCAACCACGCCGCTTAGGTGTGGATTTCGGAGCTGAAGACATCCAAGAGTTTAGCTTCTCACCATAAGTCATCACCATGGTTCGCCAAAGTCAATATGGCGGAGCAAGTACTGAATCTCCACACCAACACTTGCAGAATTTCGAGATTCTCATGGAGACTATGAAGCCGAAGAAGGCAATTACAAGATCAAGCCGTTCTTCTTCTCTTTGAAGGACAAAGCTCTAGCTTGGTACCAAACACTTCCAGCTGCGAAGTTAGCTACATGGGAGGAATTGTCTTCGGAATTCCTCACAAAATTCTTTCCGCCATCCAAAACGGCGGAATTGAGAGGTAAAATAAATGCTTTTTCTATGAAACCTAATGAAAGCTTGTTTCAATCTTGGGAAAGGTTTCAAGATCTCTTGTTGGATTGCCCACACCATGGCATTTCCAAGCTGGAACTATTGGAGATCTACTACAAAGGATTGGATGTGGAAACACAATTCAACCTTCAATCTCTCTCTTGTGGCACATTCATGGACATGAGAGAGGATGATGCTTGGGACTTCATTGAGAAGTAAGCCCAAGTGATTGAGAAGTATTCCCACCGGAAGGTGGACTCAAATAGCCGGAATCAAGGCGATTCGGGAGCCAAGTTGAATCAAGCCGCTCAAACACAAATATTCTCCCTCAAAGATGACCTCAAAGAATTGAGGGAAGTGCTCAAAACGAGTCTTCAAAAGACTAAGGAGCAAGAAGTCAACTACATGGGACGGGACAACAATCAAAGGAATGATAACTGGAATTCCAATTGGAACAACAACAACAATATCAACCGGAATTCCAATTGGAACAACAACAACAATAGAAACTCCAATAACAACAATTGGAGGTCAAATCAGCAAAATTCAGGTAATCCTTACTCTCATGCTGAAAAGGCTCTAACACCTCCATCTTCTTCTACTCCTTCAACAAGCCAGGGACAATCAAGCGGATCAAAAAAACCTGATCCCATGCTAGAGACGATCCTAGGCAAGCTACAAGGATTGGAGAGTTACATAACTTCGGTTGACAAAGCTCACAAAGCTTTAGAAAACCAAGTATTCAACAAAGCCGGAGAAGTTCCAAGAGATCAAGGGAAACTTCCCGGGAAGATGGAAGATAACCCAAAGGGAAGGGTTATGGCAATAACTACTAGGAGCGGCAAGACAACCACCGATCCTCAACCCAAAGTAGTCGAAACCACCACAAAAGAAGGAGAGGCAAGAGAGAAGGAAGAAGTCTACATTCCTCCTCCCGCTTACAGACCACCTCTACCTTTCCCTCAATCTAGAGCGCGTGCACGCCTAGATAAACACTTTGGTAAGTTTGTTGAACCTATGAGTAAGCTACATATTAACATACCTTTTATGGATGCAATTTTAGGTATGCCGGCTTACGGGAAATTCCTCAAAGAGATCCTCTCTAACAAGAGGAAATTGGAAGATATAGGAGAAGTCAAGATGAGTATGGAGTCATCCGAACTCATCAAGACTATGACGGAGAACATGCCACCCAAGCTCCGTGATCTAGGATCTTTTTGCATACCCATCACTTTGGGAGAAGCTACCTATGATGCACTTTATGATCTTGGAGCGAGTGTGAGTATCATACCTCTAGCTCTATGCAAGGCAGTTGGTCTAGGAGAGCCTAGACCGGTGAAGATCACACTCTACATGGCTGATCGTTCCACCACTAAGCCGGTGGGAATATTAGAAGACATTCCGGTAAAGCTTGGTAAGTTTTACATCCCAATAGATTTTGTCGTTCTTGACATACCTGCAGATTATCCGGTTCCCATCATCCTTGGGAGACCGTTCCTTGCAACATCCGGATGCATGGTAGATTGCAAGAACGGCCAGCTATCCTTCCATATTGGTGAAGAAAAGATAGAATTCATACTCTCTTCCTTAATCAAGGAGCCAGCCTTGAAAGACGATGCTTTTGAAATTATTGATGAAGAAGAGTCTAGAGAGGTAGTAAGTTCGATCTTGATGAAAGACCCTCTTCAAAAGGTTCTTAGCATGAGCATCATGGAGGAAGGAGTGGAACATGACTGCAATGAGGATGTGAAAGCATTAAATGATGTGGAGGAGGAACTAGGAGCAAGAATTGAAGAACTAGAGTGGACTCCGGAAACTGTGAAGAAAATCGACCTGCCTGAAATAAATCGACCGATTCATGAAAAGGCAATCCGATTTTTTACAACAGAAACAAAAATCGACCCGACTGAACTAAATCGTCCGATTTATGAAGAGGCAATCCGATCTTTTTCGACAGAAAGAAAAATCGTACCTCAAATCGACCGATTTATTTCAGGGGAGGTCGATCTAGAGGGAAATTTTCTGAACTTTCCAAACGTCTCCGCAGCCACACTCGAATCTAATGATACCGTACCCCCATCTCTAGAGGCCTCTCCTACAACATTCGAAGGCCAAGATTCATCATCAATCAAGGTACCCCCATCGTTAGAATTGAAGCCACTTCCCACGCATTTAAGGTACGCATTTCTTGGCACTAATTCCACATATCCGGTCATTGTCAATGCGAATTTGAATGAAACTGAATTAGAGAAACTTATGCATGTTTTGAAGCAACATAGGAGAGCATTAGGTTACACCATTGATGATTTAGTAGGAATAAAGCC
Source organism: Fagopyrum homotropicum (assembly GCA_033239125.1). Lineage (NCBI taxonomy): Eukaryota > Viridiplantae > Streptophyta > Magnoliopsida > Caryophyllales > Polygonaceae > Fagopyrum > Fagopyrum homotropicum. Next base: position 20,747,104 of record BSWB01000006.1, read on the forward strand.
TTCTCTATGTATGCACAAAATTTTAATGGAAGAAGATTACAAACCTTCACGCCAACCTCAAAGACGGTTAAACCCGGCAATGAAGGAGGTCGTGAAGAAAGAAATCTTTAAGCTACTTGATGCAGGTATCATCTTCCCTATTTCTGATAGCAAATGAGTGAGTCCAGTACAAGTAGTACCCAAGAAAGGAGGCATTACCGTTGTTGCCAACAAGAACAACGAACTTATCCCAACACGGACGGTTACGGGGTGGCGAATGTGTATCGACTACCACAAACTGAACGTGGCTACAAGGAAGGACCACTTCCCCCTTCCTTTTATCGATCAAATGTTGGAAAGATTAGCCCAACATTCTTACTTTTGTTATCTAGATGGATATAGCGGTTTCTTTCAGATTCCAATTCATCCGGATGATCAAGAGAAGACGACTTTTACGTGCCCATGGGGTACGTTTGCTTATAGAAGAATGCCATTCGGCTTATGCAACGCTCCAGCCACCTTCCAAAGGTGTATGATGGCAATCTTTTCCGAATATGTAGAGAATATCATGGAAGTCTTCATGGACGACTTTTCGGTATATGGTTCTTCCTTTGATAACTGTCTCTATAACCTTTCACTAGTTCTTAAGAGATGTGAGGACACTAACTTAGTCTTAAACTGGGAAAAGTGTCATTTCATGGTAACCGAAGGGATTGTGTTAGGTCATCTAGTATCACAAAGGGGAATAGAAGTTGATAGAGCAAAAATAGAAACCATTGAGAAGTTACCTCCCCCTTCTTCGGTAAAAGGAATTAGAAGTTTCTTAGGACATGCAGGCTTCTATAGGAGATTCATAAAAGATTTTTCTAAGATTTCATAACCCTTGACTAATCTTTTGATGAAGGACGCAACTTTCGAATTTTCGAAGGATTGTCTAGATGCTTTTTGCAGGATCAAAGAAGCTTTGATTTCAGCACCAATCATTCAACCACCCGATTGGACTCTTCCATTCGAGGTCATGTTCGACGCAAGCGACGTCGCCATAGGAGCAGTTCTTGGACAGAAGAAAGATGGTCACACTCATGCCATCTACTACGCTAGCAAAACGCTAGATGAGGCTCAATATAATTATGCAACTACGGAAAAGGAACTTTTAGCCGTAGTATACGCTTTTGAAAAATTTCGTTCCTATCTTGTAGGTGCGAATGTGATAGTCTATACGGACCATTCCGCAATCCGATACCTCTTCACGAAGAAGGATGCGAAGCCAAGGCTTCTAAGATGGATCCTACTCTTACAAGAGTTCGATTTAGAGATTAGAGATAAGAAAGGATCGGAAAACTCAGTTGCCGATCATCTTAGTCGTCTCCCACAACCCACCGGCGAGACGGACGAGCTTCCTATAGACGACTCGTTCCCTGACGAGCAGCTATACGAGATTGAAGAGTGTCTTCAACACATCTCAAAAGGTAATGATCCATGGTTCGCTGACATTGTGAATTACCTTGTTTGTCAGGAGATCCCACCCGGACTTTCATACGCTCAAAAGAAGAAATTCTTTAGTGACGTCCGGCAATTCTATTGGAACGAACCTCTTCTATTCAAAAGAGGTCCCGATGGCATTTACAGAAGATGCATCCCCGAAGATGAGATAGATAGTGTCATCCGCCATTGCCATTCTCTACCATGTGGCGGACATGCTAGTTCCCACAAGACTTGTGCTAAGGTACTTCGTTCCGGCTTCTATTGGCCTACACTTTTCAAAGATGTGCAAAAGTTTGTTGTTTCTTGTGATGCTTGTCAAAGGACAGGTAATATATCCAGGAGGAATGAGATGCCTCTCAACAACATACAAGAAGTAGAGATCTTTGACGTATGGGGCATCAATTTTATGGGACCTTTCCCATCTTCATGCGGTAACCAATATATACTTCTTGCCGTAGACTATGTCTCAAGATGGGTAGAGGCAATCGCTTCTCCTACTAATGATGCAATGGTAGTGGTGAAGTTCCTCAATAGAACGATCTTCCCAAGGTTCGGAACTCCCCGAACCATCATTAGTGACGGAGGAACGCATTTCACGGCCCGTCGATTTGAGACTCTATTGGCTAAGTATGGGGTGACCCATAAGATAGCTACGCCTTACCATCCGCAAACCAGCGGACAAGTCGAAATATCCAATAGAGATATCAAGGGAATTTTAGAGAAAACCGTCTCTAAAACAAGAAAAGATTGGTCAATGAAGCTTGACGATGCACTATGGGCATACAGGACGGCCTTCAAGACACCAATAGGTACTACTCCCTATAACCTTGTCTATGGTAAATCCTGTCATCTTCCTGTAGAGCTAGAGCACAAAGCCTATTGGGCCATCAAGTGGCTCAATTTTGACATGAAAGAAGCCGGAGAGAAGCGGCTCTTAGACATCAATGAGCTAGATGAGATCCGGCTAAATGCGTATGAGAACGCAAAGATATACAAGGAACGGACAAAGCGTTGGCATGATAAGCACATCATTCCAAAAGACTTGAAGGAGGGAGACCAAGTCCTCCTATTCAACTCAAGGCTGCGTCTATTTCCAGGTAAGCTCAAATCCCGTTGGACAGGACCTTATTTAATTAAACGAGTTTTCCCCCATGGTGCAGTTGAAGTATGGGGTGAACAAAGCGGAAGTTTCAAAGTCAATGGCCAACGGTTGAAGAAATATACACCGGAAGCTCCGGTCGAGGAGATAGCTCCTATCCTCCTCCATTGAACACATACCATACACCGTCTAGCTAAAGACGATAAATTAAGCGCTTCTTGGGAGGCAACCCATGATAGTATAGTTTTTCAATCTTTTATCACTTAGTTAGAGTAGATTAATTGTTTTGCTTCTTTGTTTTCGTTTTTATTTGTTCCTCGATGCACTCTTGGTTTGTCGTGTCATTAATCGTAGGAAATTAGGTTCAACTCGAGAGATCCATGGAAAAAGGGAGCACAAATCAGTTAAATCTTCAAGATCCATGAAGAATAAGGAAGGAAATCGAGATACACTAAGTAAATCGTCCGATTCAAGAGCAGAGCAAGGCGATTTTTGACAACAGGAAGAAAAATTGACCTGGAGATCGACCTGCCCAATTAAATCGTTCGATTTCCTATGTGTTCAGAGAAAAATCGAGTTACCCAAAATAAATCATCCGATTCAGAAGCAGAGCAAGGCGATTTTTGACAACAGGAATAAAAATCGACCTGAAGATCGACCCATCGAATTAAATCGTCCGATTTTCTTTGGATCCAGAGAAAAATCGCCCCGACGATTAAATCGACCCTATAAATCGTCCGATTTTCTTCACAGTTTCTCGACTCTATATAAAGACTCAACACTCGATCTTCCTCATTCCACAACTTACAACTCTCGATTTCCCCCTTCTCAAGAACGCCGAAAATCGCCCTCAACCTACAATCCTCATTCCTTCATCATTTTGAGTGATTCTTGGCTCCAAACTGAAGCATTTTCAACAAGGAACAAGGATCTAGCAACAACAAGCACGGCAATCGACTCCTCCACAAGGAATTCAGGTTTTTCCTTCCAAAAACCTAAGTTTCTAATTCAAATTGAAGTTTGCTTAGGAAGTGTTTGTTTGCTGGAATTGATTGAGGAATCTGCTTAGGAATCATTATAGGAGACTGTATGTGGTGATTGCTTGAACAGAATTTTACAAAATTGAGAGAATCGTTGAAATCGAGAGAAAAATCGACCTAGCCCAGAAAAATCGTCCGATTTTTGTCAAGAACAGGCCGATTTTTTGACTCAGAATGGATCTTGTCAAGAGAGTAACTAGAAACACGGGAAAGAAGAAGGGATCTTCTTCTAAAGCCCCTCCCCCACCTCCACCACCATCTCAAAACATCCCTAAGCTTCCCCCTCCCCTATCCAAGCACAAGAAACGTTATGAACGCATCGTAGATCGCCCATTCACCCCTCCTCGCTACATAGTGCTAGATGATTTAGATTCATTGTTTGTTCGAGAGGATGTTGACATGATGCTTGACAGGGCTGGACTGACCCAGTTTGCTACGATTAGGGAGGATGCTTATACCGAAATCACCCTAGAATTCCTTAGTACATTTGAGCATGATCCTAGGGAAAGGATAGTCACCTTCCGCCTTATGAGCCAAAACCACACTATGTCCATTGACACTTTTGGAGACTTGTTTGGCTTCTCCTATTCAGATGCAGGCACATTTGCTAGAGGTGTCAGCGCTAGTGACTTTTGGGAGGCTATTTCAGTGGGTGAATATGGTGGAGACAAGTGGCGACCCGGAAATTCCAAGGAAACTAGTATGTACAACCTCTCCTTCAAGGTAGTGCATAGGATTCTCAGTGAGAGCTTATTTGCACGGACAGAGACTCCACAGAAGCTCAAGGCTGATGAGCTTTTCATTCTATACTACATGACATCCACCACCACTCCCGACATTGCCACCATGCTTGCCGACTATCTAGGAAAGATAGCCAACAAAGCTAAGGGCGATATTTGTGCAGGAGGTCTTGTCACTCATGTGGCTAAGACCATGGGATTGGACTTCTCCGGATGCACTCTAGCTGAGAGTGCCCTTCCATTAGGCTCCCAGCGGTTGGTTGTTCGACAGGTCTTGATTCCTCGAGGGAGAGGAACACTTCATGTGCCCATGCCATGGCACAGGGATCCGAAGAAGAAGCCATCCGAGATTATATGGAAGTCCGAATACACTATTCGGAACAAGAGAAACTGGAAGGAGACATTCGAGTCGATGCTTGAGGAGTTCTCTCCTCCTACTTATTATGATGATGATGCAGGTGACTCCGAGGAGGAGGATGAGGATAGAGAACAGGGGACCATGCTCGAGTTTGAGAGTGACACCCATAGCGGCCATGCTACGGATGCCATGGACACCGACACTCATGGTGTAGGACCTAGCAGGACTAGTATAGGCGATGAGGAGACGGAGGATGACCTGCAGCCACCTCGCCGCTCACTTCTACGATCCTAGCGCACCGATGTATCCCTATCCACCACCTCCACCGCCGACAGAGGATTGAGCTTCCACTTCTTTTACATTGTAAGTATTTTTCTCCTTCTTATGCTTGATTTTCACATTGGGGACAATGTGGATGTCAAGTATGGGGTGGGGGTACTTACAATACCTTATGTTTCATTCTAGCACTTTATGTACTTTCCACTACTCTTGACAAATTTGGCTTGTAATAACTCTTGCACTACTTGCTTTCCATTATGACACTTGCATTTGCATGATCTTTTTCAAATCCTATGAATTTTCAAAAAAATTTTAGTGCTTCTTATATGGAAATGACCTCTATGATGAAAATTGTGTATATGGATAGGCAAATAGATGCTTAGTTGTGTTGAGATATTGATTATAGCATGAATGAGTTTGCTTTTGTTACTTGAACACATGAATAAGTTATATGATCTAGTTGTTTTGATAAGAGAATGAAATAATAGTCGAAGCTATATTGCAAGTTCTTTTACATCATTTAAGGATGACTAAGGCAATTCACTTCTTTTCTTTTCTCATATCTTGATCATGCTAGCTCCTCAATGAAATATGTAACCCTCCTTTTACCATCCGGGAATTAGGATAGGTGATAGAAAAAGGCATGTTTGATGTGGGAGGGCCAAGGAAAATGTATTGAAAGAAAGTGCAGAAATTCATAAGTTTGGGGACGTTGAACATGAGGATGAGTAACTCGGCACCATTCACATAGCCGGGTGTTTGTGTCTTGCCAAAGTCCGATTGAACGACAAGTCCTAACGGGATATGGTATGTGCATCAAGGGTTTGAGGCATCTCGAAATTGAGAAACGCCAATCTCCTAGGCTTCGGTTTTTGTGCACCGCTGTCCATACTCTCAAAAAGTAAAGTATAATGAAAGCAAAGCTTTCTACATGCGAAGCATGTGCGGTGAAGAAAATTCTTGAAGGTATTATGTGTTCCTCTTTCCCGGATTAGCACCACAATTGCCAAAAAGAGTTCCTTCCCTTAATACGTTTCTTGAACCTTTTCTTTGATTAGAAGACCTTGAGACTTTTATGCATGTGTTTATGACTTAATGGCTTAGACTTGTTTGACTTTGATTACCTCTACACCTTTATCATGTTCTTTATTTGTGCTTTCAAGAAAGAAAAGGGAGTTAGTTCATCTTATAGTTATCATTGATACATGCTTTGCCTTTTTATGCCTTGAAATATCACTTTGAGGGTGATCCAATAAGAAGAAGCACTACCAAAGGAAGAGTTTTTGAGTTTCCATACATATAATCCATGACATCTTATATTCTAAATTTGAGTCTTGCTTAGGGACAAGCAAGAGGCAAGTATGGGGTATTTTGATGACATGAATTATGTATCATCATATTCATGCATATTATAGAAGATTGTCTCAGTTTACCTTGCATTTAGAGAGATTTTGTATACCTTTTATGTTCTATTCAATCAATTGTCGGAAATAGAGGTCTACACGAGTTTTTGATGAATTATAGGTAAATGGAGTGGAATTGGAAGCAAAAGCGGAGCAAGCAGCATCTAAGGATGTTAAGGAAGCTAAAGGAGTCTTAAAGGGTTCATAAAGAGCTAAGGAATTGCAAAGGAGGAGCATAGAATACGAGCCAAGAGAAGAGCACTTTCTGTTGAAGAAAATCGTGCCAATTTACATATAAATCGGACGATTTTCCTCTCCAGAATTCGAACGATTTTGTGCATAAATCGCCTGGGTCGATCTATTGTGTTTTTTCGGCCAAATGAAAAGACGACACAAAACCTAATTATTTTGGGCTAGAGGAGAGTTTTGCCAAATGGCCCATTTGCAAGAAACTATAGAAGAGAACCCTACGAACGAAAACGAGGGGGCCGCAGCGGGAAATCTTTACACGTTTGAGAGGAATTGAAGATTCTTGGAAGGAGATTGAAGGATTCTTTGCCGGAAAGCTAATCTTGATTCTAGTTGTGAGATTTCTTTGTTCATTGAAATACTTGCTGTTTTTGAGCACGAATTTGAGTTGTTTAGGAGATACATTGAGTTGTTTTGACAATCGTTTACAGATTTGAAGCTTATTGGAATTCTTTATTCAAGATTCGGTTTCTTTGCGATTTTTCTCTTCATAATTAATTTGATTCGTTTTTGAAAATGGTTGGCTAAAACTTTTGTGATTCTGGGGAGAATAGTTGATGATTAAGGCTTAGATGATGATAGACTGAACTCATTCAAACATTAGGACCCTGAGAGTTTAGATTTTAGTTTTGCGATAAACAGGAAAATCGGGCTGTTCTTGGGGAAAATCGACCGATTTTCTTATGAACAGGACGATTTATTCTTCTGACGAACTTTAATTGAACCAATCTTTAATCAAAACTAATCCTTGCTTAAATCCCAACTTTGATTAACCTTTCTACCCTCTAATTGAATGTATGAAGGCACTTCAAACCTGTTTCTACATTTAATAGATTAAGATTTCAAGATTTGGGTAATAAAGAGACTCAACATCCTTTATTAAGTTTTTAATTGTGCTTGCTATTCTTTACTTTGGAGAGTCATATCCTGGAGTTTTAGACAGTTAGTTTGAACATAATTCTTGTCTTTAGATCTTTCTATATTGCAGCCTCAACAACCCTTATAGAGAGAACCTTTAGATTAGTCATATAGGTTTCGGAACTTCACCGTACGAATCCTACCTTTGAACAATTAATCTTGGCAATATAAACTCTGTCCTATATCTATAGAAGTGTCTTGAATCGAAAGCCGAAATCGGATACTTGAATCCTTGGAATCATTTCCCTCTTATTTGATCACAAAAGCTTTTCACACTTTTTGCTAGATAATTGAAATCGGAATTATTCTCACCAAATCCCTGAGTTCGACTCTGGAATTCTTACCTTACTACAGCTGATCCGTACATTGCGGGTTCGCTTTGCTTTGAGTTCTAGATATAAATTTAAGACTTTGACGCACACACCTTTTGAGCGAACAATGTTGTTATGGCTTCGTGGCATGAAATGGCGTCTGATGGGCAACAGATTGTGTTATATTAGTGGACCGGGTTCACAGGTGGAGTGTGCTATTGTCAGACGCTTTGGCTTGGTTCAGAATAAGATTAAATGAAACGCTGCGTTTCATTTATCATGTGGAGGTATAAAAGCATCGTTTGGCCTCCTCTAACCCTAAGCGAGTTGCAGCCCTTTGCCGCTGTGAGAGAAAGAGAGCTCCTCAGAGTGAAAGAGAGAGAGCGCGATCGGAGAAGAAGATTGGAGGTGGTTCGCTAGGGTTTGAGACGCTCATCCTCACCTGCTCCTCTCCTGAAGAAGATCTTCACATAGAAGATTGCAAAGCTTTGACAGAAAGCTTTGCGTAGCCACACAAGGGCTATTTCTGAACCTTGTTCTTCGTATCTCTTTGTTCTGACTTGTTTCTAGGTTTAGGGTTTTGCTCGTTGATCTTGCATGCACTCTTTGTAATCAAACCTATACTGTAATCTGTCTTGAATGCCTAGTGAAAAACGGGATCGGACCTCCCCTCTTGAGGTTCCGCAGACGTAGGGTTTTAACACCCGAACTGCGTATTCAATTGCGTGTGTCTATCTTTCTTTTAGTATTAAATCATATGATCACATAATAATAATTCTACAGATTGGTATCAGAGCTATCTGTTGCATCTTTTTCTTTTGACAATCGATTCATATTGTTTGTTATGTGCATATGATCCTGTCTTCCGCTGTATTGTTTTTCCCTTGTGGTGAAAGATCTGTTTCTACACGCTTTTATTCTTTGTATCCCCTAAACCAGCGTTTTCTGGTACCCCTTTCTTTAGAGAGATCTGTTTAGTGTGTTTTTCCCCTTTTTGTGTAAGTACTAACTTGATTTGTTTGTGGTTCTTGCAGGGTTAAAACATGACTGACTCCACAGTGAGGATGAAGCCATTCGATGGGAGTGGTGACTTCACCATGTGGCAGGTGAAGATGAGGGCTATTCTCACCAAGGAGAAATGCCTCAAAGCCATCACAGGAGACTACCTAGCCATGAAGTCCGATGAAAAGAAGAAGGAAATGAGTGAGCAGGCACATGCTGAGATCATGATTAGGTTAACTGACGACGTGGCTCGTCAGGTTGTAAGTTACACTTCTGCTAAGACTCTTTGGGATGCCTTAGAAAAGCTGTACTTGAAAAAATCCTTGCCCTCTAGAATATCACTTCTGCATAGACTCTTCACCTTTAAAATGGACATTAACCTGACTCTTAATGAAAACTTAGATAAGTTCTTAAGAATGAATCAGGATTTGGCTAGATGTGATGATGAAATAAAAGAAACTCACCTTGCTGTCTTGTTATTAGGATCCTTGCCTTCTCAGTTTGATACCTTAAGAGATGTTATTCAGTATAGCTCAGATAATATCACTCAAGAAAAGATAATAGAGGCTATAACAGAAAAGAATGACACTTTAAAAATCTTTAAGAGTAAAACTAAAAAGAAATCAGATGTGAAACCTGAAGTTCTTATGGCCAAAGGAAATTCTAAAAACTTTAAGAACAAGAAGAAGGATAAATATGAAAAGGATAAATCTGGATCTTCTGACTTTGATAAAAATAACAAGAAATGTTATTATTGTGAGAAACCTGGACATTATGCTAATGAATGTAGGAAGAAAAAGAGAGATGATGCTAAGAATAGTAAAAACTCTGATGGAAAAGTGTCTCTATTTGAAAAAGTTCAAATTGAATATCCTTGTGAACTGCTTATGTGTTCTGAGCATGATTCTGTAAATTCTAATGTGTGGATCTTGGATTCTGGTTGTACTATGCATGCTTCATTTGATAAACCTCTGTTTAGCTCTCTGCATGAATTTGATGGTGGAGAAGTTATGTTAGGAGATAACACTGCCCTGAGTATTAGAGGGGTAGGAAATGTACCTATATGCATGTTTGATGGTAAAATTAGGGTTTTACAGAATGTTAGATGGGTTCCACAACTTAGGAGAAATCTAATGAGTGAATCAGCTTTAGATGACTTAAACTGTCAGATTAATACAAGTAATGGGATAAGGGAAGTAATAAGAAATGGGACAACTCTTATAAAAAGCATCAAAAAGGGTGGATTATACCATGTTATAACTTCACCTAATTTGATTCTTACCACTACTAATACTAAAATGACCTTAAGTCATACTAAAATCTGGCACAATAGACTTGGACATATAGGTAATACTGGTCTTAAAAATCTGTACAAACAAGGCATGTTAGATAAAGAACCTGTAGATATTGTTCTTTGTGAAAATTGTATCTTAGGTAAGAAGAATAAACACAGCTATAATAATTCATCCTATAAAGCTCAAAAACCTTTAGAATATGTTCATTCTGACCTATGGGGACCTGCACAGGTTGACACCATAGGAGGAAAGAGATATTTTATCTCTTTCATAGACCATTATTCTAGGATAGTTTGGACTTACCTCCTTAAAAACAAAAATGAAGCCTTTGAGTATTTTAAAGAATGGAAACAAGTTGTAGAAAATCAAACTGGACATACCTTAAAATGCCTTAGAACAGATAATGGACTAGAATTTTGCAATACTGAGTTTAATAACTATTGTAAAGACAAAGGAATTAAAAGACACTTAACTGTACCTGGAACTCCACAACAAAATGGGACAGCCGAAAGAATGAACAGAACACTCCTTGAAAAAACTAGGTGCATGCTCATTAGTTCAGGGATGAAACATTCTATGTGGGGGGAAGCCATAGTGACTGCTACCTACCTTATAAATAGATCCCCTTCCTCAGTAATAGACTTTAAAACCCCTCAGGAAATGTGGACTGGTAAGAAACCAAATTTAAGTAACCTAAAGCCTTTTGGTTGTACTGCCTATTCCCAAATTTCCCAAGGAAAACTAAATCCTAGAGCCCTAAAAGCTGTTATGCTAGGATATCCAGAAGGGGTTAAGGGATACAAACTCCTAATAATTCAACCCCACGGTTATAAGGTCATCACTTCTAGAAGTGTAACTTTTAATGAAGAAGAATTTCATTTTAAAAATAAAACTGAGAATGCTGTAACCCATAGTTCTGAGGAGAATGATGGTATAGAGATTGCTAGCTCATCCAGAACTTTCTATAATCATAATGAACAACCTCACATAAATCATAATGATGAAGAAGAATTTGATATAGGTCATTATCAAACTGAAAGCTCCAGTAATCCTAACACCCCTCAAGTAGACATTAATGAGGATGAAAATAACAATGATGATAATACTCAACAATTAGGGGGGAAAATAATGAAGAAAGTGTTGAAAATCCCAATAAAAACCTCATAAATCCTGAATCTGATTGTGGCTGTGACCATGAGAATTCAGACGACGCAGGTAGCAATGCTGACACTGCTGATAATGAGGGGGAAAGTTCAAACCAACTCCAGTCAAGTGACAAACATGAAGACCTGCGTCGTTTGGATTTTCATGGTCACTACCAGTTAACCAGGGACAGGGCACCTAGGTTAAAAATCCCTAATAAAAAATATGCTAATAATGTTGAGTATATCATGTTAACTGATGAAGTGAACATAGTTGATTATGCCTTCTTAACAGCTGATGTAATAGATAATTTTTACACCCCTGACACATATGAACAAGCCATAAAATGTCCTAATGCTAAACACTGGAACCAAGCTATGATTGATGAGATAGAATCCATGAATTCTAATAATACTTGGAACCTGGTACCTAGGCCAGAAAATGTAAAACTAGTTCAATGTAGGTGGCTGTATAAACTAAAAGAAGGTATAAAACCTAGTGATCCCCCTAGGTACAAAGCCAGGCTGGTTGCCAAAGGCTTCACCCAAAGAGAGGGTATAGATTACACATACATTTTTTCTCTTGTAGTTAAGTATAAAACGTTGAGATTACTACTTGCTATGACTACTGTGTATGACTGGGACATTGAACAAATGGATGTTAAAACTGCTTTCTCGCATGGTGATTTGAATGAAACTATTTACATGAGCCAACCTAAAGGATTTGTAAATAAAAATAAATCTGAGCATGTGTGTTTGCTTAAGAAATCTTTGTATGGTTTAAAACAATCACCTAGACAATGGAACATTAAGTTTGACATTTGTATGAAGAATCTGGGTTTTATGAGAAGTAAATATGACTACTGTTTGTACTTTAAAAATCTTTCTACTCCTAATGTTCTTTATATTCTGTTGTATGTTGATGATATTTTGATTATGTGTAAATCTAAAGTCATCATTAATAATGTGAAAAGAGAACTAAAAATGCATTTTGACATGAAAGATCTAGGTGCAGCACAGAAAATTCTTGGCATACAGATTATAAGAAATAGGGTTAAAAAGAAAATGTGGCTTTCTCAACTTGACTATATACAGAAAGTTCTAGATAGGTTTAATATGGGAAATTCTAAATCAACACCTATGCCCTTAGGAGGGCACTTAGATCTAACCAAGAAACAATGCCCTGATTCCCCTAGTGAGCTGAAAAAGATGTCTAATATTCCTTATGATGTGGCTGTTGGCTCTGTGATGTATGCTATGTTGTGCACTAGACCTGACCTTTCCTTTGCTATAAGTGTTCTGAGTAGGTTCATGTCTAACCCTGGATTAGAACACTGGACTGCTATGAAATATTGCTTAAGATACTTAGTTGGAACTAAGAAATTGAGTCTTTGTTTTGCTGAACATTCTGTGAATTATGATGTTGTAGGGTATGTAGATTCGGATTATGCTAGTAATAAAAACACTAGAAAATCCACCACTGCTTACTATTACACTTGGACTAATAACTGTGTTTCATGGAAATCACAACAACAATCTATTGTGGCATTATCATCTACTGAAGCTGAGTACATAGCAGCTGTTGAAGCATCGAAAGAGGCCATCTGGTTAAAAGGATTAATCACTGAAATACAAAATAAAAATTGTACCCCTGTTTTGAATATTGATAGTCAAAGTGCCTTGTATCTCTGTAAAGATCCTGTATATCATGAAAGGTCTAAACATATTGATGTTAGATATCATTTTGTTAGGGATGAGATAGAAAAGAAGCATTTTGAAGTTAAGAAAATTAGAGGTGATGTTAATCTTGCTGATTTTGGAACTAAAATTGTCCCTGCTGACAAATTTATCTTCTGCAGGAATTCCCTTCACTTATGGGATGTTCCCTAAAGATAATTAGCAGTGAACTGATGACGGACATGAGTGCCTCCCTATTTCACTACTAGTGATCAAGACAATATGTTATCATGAATCAAGAGGGCAATTGTAAACTTTATGATTCATGCTAATATAGGGTAGATTACACTAGTGCATGCATTGTGATTAACTTGTAGTAGTTCCCTAGATCTAGCTTAGTTAGGATAAGGATGTTGATACGTGTTACAGCTGACTCATGTAGTACTCGTTGCCGGTTCATTGGACCCTGGTGGCTTGTACTCATTAGGAAGCTGTGACAGTGTTGTATACTTATCTCTTGCATGTTGTTATGGCTTCGTGGCATGAAATGGCGTCTGATGGGCAACAGATTGTGTTATATTAGTGGACCGGGTTCACAGGTGGAGTGTGCTATTGTCAGACGCTTTGGCTTGGTTCAGAATAAGATTAAATGAAACGCTGCGTTTCATTTATCATGTGGAGGTATAAAAGCATCGCTTGGCCTCCTCTAACCCTAAGCGAGTTGCAGCCCTTTGCCGCTGTGAGAGAAAGAGAGCTCCTCAGAGTCAAAGAGAGAGCGCGCGATCGGAGAAGAAGATTGGAGGTGGTTCGTTAGGGTTTGAGACGCTCATCCTCACCTGCTCCTCTCCTGAAGAAGATCTTCACATAGAAGATTGCAAAGCTTTGACAGAAAGCTTTGTGTAGCCACACAGGGGCTATTTCTGAACCTTGTTCTTCGTATCTCTTTGTTCTGACTTGTTTCTAGGTTTAGGGTTTTGCTCGTTGATCTTGCATGCACTCTTTGTAATCAAACCTATACTGTAATCTGTCTTAAATGCCTAGTGAAAAACGGGATCGGACCTCCCCTCTTGAGGTTCCGCAGACGTAGGGTTTTAACACCCGAACTGCGTAATCAATTGCGTGTGTCTATCTTTCTTTTAGTATTAAATCATATGATCACATAATAATAATTTTACAGGATTCTTACCACTTTACAAGTACGTATAACATAGACGTACTCCCTGCTTCATCCATAACTTTATTAGAATACAATTTCAATTAACTACATGACTATTGATCGCCAACCCAACTAGTTTTGGTTATGTTAAAATAAATATTTTGAAGTAATAACCAAATATTTAAGAAAAATATATTTTTGTAATTAAACTAATATATTTGTGGATAATTTATTAATATTTATTTGATATGAAATAAATAATATAAATATACATAGAAAATCTATGATATTATTTGCCATCATGTGATTCATATCAAAGACATTTACACTATTATTCTTGTACATGCACGAATGATTATATAAAAGAAAACCTTATAATATGATATGTAATATATATTAGTTGGTTTAAAATGCATATATTACAAACCGTTCTGTATTATAAAAAAATATTATATAATAAAGGGTAAAATGACTTTTACTACTCCTGCTCTATTAAGAATACCCGTAACATACTTAAAAGTGATAGTCATTTAGAGTGATAAAAATTAGAGGGGTTTACGAAACAAAAACTCATAAAAAAATAAATAAATTTCACTCAATTCTTTCTATTATAAAATCTGTTAAACTATTTTATCATTAAAAAAATTAATATATAGTAAACTTGTATAAATGCGATAACTCAGCTAGTTAAAAAAAAGTTTATATTATATATTTCTATTTTGCTAATAGAGATTTTGGACCATGCTCAATAGTCAAAACTCATCGTTGATTGCGCTGACCTGGAAACATTTTGGGCCGCTGGGCGAGTGTAGTTAATAATTCGGAGTTTTGGTCTTGCAAATAGACATGTAAAACGTAGACCTGTTTGAATTCGGATAGCCCGTCCGAAAAAACGGACGGGTATAACAGAGGAAGAGGTCCGACCTGATTAAAAAGTCTGGTCCGCCAAGCCCGGTGGGTCAGATCTGGATACTACCATAGGCCCGTCTGGGTCGAAAAGCCCGACTTGACGGTCCGGCTAAAAAGAACAAAGATAAAAAAATATATTATATTGTATTTATCATAAATATTATAAATATAAAATATTTAGAAATATATATTTAATATATTTTACATAAATATATTAATTATAATATATATTGTGTTAAATCATATTAAAAACATTTTTTCAAATATTTTTTTTAAAAAAATTGAAAAATGGGTACCCGCAGGCCCGCCCGACTGCCCGGGCCGGGTATGGCAACCTTTTCGAGCCCGGCCCGGGTCCGGATAAACGGGCTTAATATTTTGTAATTCCCGGCCCGAGTAAATCTAGTAAAACGCAAGTGCATACGGTCGTTTAGGGCCTGGTCCAACCCGGTTGAGAAGCTTATAGCTAGATCGGCCCGACTTCTTTTTTTTTTTTTTGAAAGGAACTGCATGAACTATATTACTTATCCATCTCCGTTAGAAAAAGAACGTTAGAGAGAAATACAAGAATTGAGCACCGATATTGTATTGACGTATAACCCAAGCGTCATGAAAGGCCACATAACAAAGAAAAAAAAACACTAAAATACATAAAAAGGAACCAAAATGCAAAAGAAGGATGATTTATCCAAGTAAAAAAATGGAAGAGAATGAAGAGAATAAATGAAGAAGAGAAGGGAAGGTTGATGTCGCTGCTGCCTTTACTGGATCGATGAAGACAGAAGGTCGATGCCGCTGCTGGCATTAATGGAAGAGTCAAGTGCCTCATATTCAATCACTATATTTTAAATCTTATCTTAGCGTATTATAATCTATTATAAAATTACATTTAACTATTATCAAATCACTTAATAAAGTAAAAAATCTTACAAAATTAATACATTCAAAAAAACATATTTTACAAAATTTGGGCAGGACATGGATAATACAACAATTTTCTATTATGATAATATTTTCATTGATTTAAAAATAATAATAAAAGCAAAATGTCCCTACCCCTACCGAATTATCTCCATAATCCATCCACCCCTCCATAATAAAGTGCACCATTCTTTGTAGAAAATGTAATTTCCAGCCGAATCTATTGATCATCATATTGCCTTTTCGATTACATCAAATCTGGTTGGTCCACGTAGCATTACAATTAACTTATGATAAATTTAAGTCTTAAATCAATAACAAAAATACTTTCCATATTTTTGATATCTAGTAGCGAGTCTTCTCTTTTTTTTTTTTCATCTTGCACCGTACATAGCGTTGTCGGACACATCACCTTTGTGCCGGAAGGAGACGATGCCCTCCAGAAGGACATAAAGCCTATATTTCGATAGAGAGAAGAGTCTTCTCTCTTTCTCTCATCTTGCACTGCATAAAGTTCGCCCGCAGGAGACAAATATTTATCTTTCCACCCATTTCAACTTCGAATACCACATTTTAGATGCACCCCAAACCAAAATTTATAATATCATATGAAATTTCGGTAGAGTTGGGCCGATTTGAGTTGAGATTCATTAATACTATTCAACATCATCATGTACATGCCATTTTTTGGCCTTTGAGAGTTGCGTTCACCGGGTGAATTTAAGAACTTTCAGTCCATCACAACAATGTTCCTAGACTTGGTGTAACGAGAAAGGCAACATAATCGATCTGGACTCTGTTGTTTCACCTATTCTTCAACGTCAATAGTTGGAATCCTTCTCCAAATGAAGAACTTAGGGCTCGTTTGGTACGATTCCCACGGAATCAGGAATCAAAATCGGAATGAGTCATACCAATACCCCGTGTTTGGTAAGACTTGAAATCGGAATGAGAATGATTTTTTAAAATGACTCATTCCAAATTTAGAGAAGAAGTTGATTCCATAAATTAAAGGTGGGTATCCCGTTCCAACATAAACTCATTTTAAATTTAAAACTACATTTATATATTTTTATTATATATATACTTGCTTATTTAGTTTCACAATATAAAAATAACATTTTCTTAAAATTTTTTTAGTGTCCATCAATTAATTTAAATTATATAATTATTTTGTAAAAAACATGATTTTGACAAAAAATTTTTGGTAACTATAATACGAATAATTAATTCAAGATGTAATGTAACCGAAAAATGCTCAAAAATAATATAATTTGTTCAATTAGAAAAATTATATACTTATTTATTGGGTTGACGATTGTTTAGTGTTTAATCTTTAAGTTATTCGTCTTTATTTTTCCTTAAATGTAGTTTAAAACATAGCATATATTTACATTATAAACATTCACACAAATATCTTCATATATGATACGATTTCTCGTTTCATAACTCATATAAAATCAAAAACATATGTAAAAAATATTTTATTCCAACATCATATCAAACACAAAGTATCAGAAATGACTTATTTCAATTCCAATTCTTAATTCCAACCCCATTCCTATATTCATACCACGCGAGCCCTTAGCTCTACTTCATTCAAATTTTGACTCGATTACAAAATCTAACTTCCAACTACTGTTAGATTATGAGTCTAATGTATTGGGTCATATATATTGGGTCATATGTTGGATTTATCTTTTATTTGTTAGTTGATCTTTTTATCTCTTTATATTTGTCTATATAAACAATATTTGACGAATGAAATAAACAACATTTAGTTCACAAATCATAACCCTAATTCCCAACAATGTCTTAACAAAATCAACCTCATCTCAACGGCGCATACTACGGCCCGGTAATTCCACCGCCTCCTCCACCCAAGTACTCTCACCGTCCCCGTAGTAGCGGATGTGGTTGTTGCGCTCGATGTGGCTGTTACTTATTCGACTACATCGTAGATTGTGGTTGTTGTCTTCTCGGATGCGTCTTCAAGATCATCTTTTCGATCCTCGTTGTTGTTGGACTCATATTCCTCGCCGCCTATCTACTCATCCTCCCTGCGCACCAAAGTTCTACGCCACAAATGCATCTCTCACCGCCTTTAATTACTCAAGCAATCAGCTCTCCTATGATTTCAAAGTCAATCTCACCGTTTGAAATCCTAACAAACGGCTTGGGTACTACTACGACACTTTCAAAGCCAATGTCTTCTTTGAGAACCAGAGAAACGAGACGGTTATGATAGATCTGTTTTGGAGCTAGATCATATTGTGTTCAAGGGACAAAAAGCGTTTCCGCTCGGATCTAAAGAGAGTTCCGAATACTAGAGCCACATGACCGCTGGTAGGTTCAACATTATTTTCAGAGTGCATCTGAGAACGAGGGTTAAGCTTGGACTGTTCAAGATCAAGTGGGAGACTAGGGTCAGGTGCGATATGAATTTACCGTTGAACTTTTCTTCTTCTGCGAGTAAATTTGAGACCAAGAAATGCAGCTTGTACTAATTCTACTGCTCATTACCGGCAGCGGCTGTCCCCGGTGGCGTTCCGTTTGATTACTTTATTATATTTTTATTATTTTTATTTGTCTTTTTAGTTTTACGCATTTGAAGTTATTGTTTGGATAAGGTGTGGATACATTGAGTTTTATGATAATATTTTGATGTATATACAAGTAAAATAATGATTTTTTTTTCTATTTGTTAGTAGATTTAAATTTTAAGACGGATTGATTTGTTCTAAATATTGGGCATGTTTTGACCTGAAAAACGTTGTGTATGTTGGTTCTTCATGTAAAAACGACTTTGACCACCGATATCAAACAAGACTTTGACCACCAGTACGATAGAAGAATATTGCCGCCAATTTCATACGACTTTGGACCATATCAGAAATCCAAAACCTACTCTAGGATGCTAATCAACATTCGTCCTAGGGCCCAAAACTTACCTAGGAAGCTAATCAACCTTCGTCATAGGGCCTAGAACTTACCCTAGGATGCTAATCTACATGCGTCTTAGGGCCCAAAACTTATCATCTAGGATGCTAATCAACATGTGTCCTAGAGCCCATAACTTGCCCTAGGACGCTAATAAACCTGCGACACTAATCAACTTGCGTGCAAGGATCCTAGTACGCTAATATATCTTAGGGCCTAACCTACCGGTGTCATATCGACGTTAACAAAACAAAGACCAATGAATCACACCTATAGTTTGAGGAGAGTGTTAGAGTATGATGAATGAAATAAACAAGTTTTCAATTCACAAATCTCTTCAATTATTAAATTGAAAAATAGTTTTTTACTCCAGAGTAAATGGCGTAACATTTACTAAATTTTTTACAATGTTTTATAAATTAAAGTATTCACTATTATTTATGTTTTAGAGGATACACATTTGTCATAAGATATTCCTATTGCCAAATAACAACGACCCATATATTAATTGAATTAGTTTAAATTATATGACAATAAGAGATGTTCTAAATTTAGTACAAGTTAAGACTTGTTTGCTACTATACGAACGTAAAATTATCTAAAATGTAAAATGATATGATCCAAACCAACCATTCTACAACCACACATAACGAACACGTACAATCAACCATGTGTAACCATATTAAAGAGAAAAAAACGAATCAATCAACACTGAAAAATAAAAATGCATTATAAATTATAATTCATCCCCAAATTGAACAACATCTCACATTAAGGGAAAAAAATCAATCAGTTCACACGGCAAATACATTATTATTCACCCCCAATTTGAACGACATTTCATATTTGAAATGTGAAAATAACTTAGGGTTTTTTCATTTATCATATCCTAATATCATTATATCAGATATCGGTATCAGTATCGATATCAGGGTTATGAGTATGAGATTGATATGTGATATCTAATATCTGATACTTGCGTTTGACAAGATGTTCAGATATATCAAATATCAAAATTGATATTTTATAATAACTAATTCAAACCACTTCAATAAACATGTAAAACAAAAAACTCAACAATACCTAGAGTTTTAAAGAGGAAATTTTGTGTTTTATTAGCATTAGTATCAACACTCAACATCAGAACTCCACAGTGATAGTAAACAAGTGACGACAATAATTCAGACAAAACTCTCAACAATATCTAGCTTTATTGGAACCAACAAGTGACGAAAATAATTCACACAAAAAAACTGAGCAGAGAAGGGAGACACACAATTATTCTCTATTGTGCCGGAAACTGATATTCAATAGAGAAGACTGTGTAAAAAATCATACATTGAAAAAACTCAGCAGAGAAGAGATTGTTACATAGAAAATTTGTACCTTGCTGAGGAGATCCGAAGAGGAAGACGTGAGAGGAAAAAAATGTGATACTGGTCAAATTCTAGGGATATGAGAATCGATAAAAGTAAAGTATTGATATATGGGTATATCACTTTAATACCCATATACCCAATTATAAAACATGAATATCGGAAACGTGCTATCCATACCCATATCTCATTTCAGGATATGAGAAATGAACATGCCCTTAAAAGGATCCTACACTCAATTTCATGATAATTAATTCAATTTGATTTTAATCTTATAAAGAAAATCATATCCAAGCACAATCAAATCTTCGAACCCAATCTACTGTAAATCGCTTTAGTCCTAACCAATCCTACAACTCGTTGACAAAGCATAACCCTAATTTCTAACAATGCCTTACCAAAATCAACCTCATCTCAACGACGCATACTACAACCCGACGATTCCACCGCCTCCTCCACACTCGTCACCGCCTCTTCCACACCCGTACTCTCACAGTCCCCGTAGTAGCGGCCGTGGCTGCTGAGCTCGATGCGGCTATTGCTTATTCGACAACATTGCAAATTGTGGTTGCTGTCTTCTCGAATGCGTCTTCAATCATCTGTTCAAACCTCGTTGTCATTGGACTCATACTCCTCGCCGTCTATCTACTCATCCTCGCCTGTGTACGAAAGTTCTACGCCACAAACGCATTTCTCTCCTCCTTCAATTACTAAAGCAATAAACTCTCCTACGATTTCAATCTCAATATCACCGTCCGAAATCCCAACAAACAGTTTGGGTACTACTACGACACTTTTGAAGTCAATGCCTTCTTTGAGAACTAGAGATTCGAGACGGTTATGGTAGATCCGTTTTTTCAAGAGATCAAGACCACGACGGAGCTAGATCCTATTTTGTTTAAGGGACAAAAAGCCTTCTCGCTCGGATCTAAAGAGAGTTATGAACACCAGAGAGCCAGATGACCGCTGGTATGTTCAACATTATTGTCAAAGTGCATATGAGAACGAGGGTTAAGCTTGGACTGTTCAAGGTCAAGTGAGAGACCAAGATCAGGTGCGATATTAATGTACCGTTGAGTTTTTCTTTTCCCGTGAGTAAATTTGAGACCAAGAATTGCGGTTTGTACTTGTTCTCCTGCTCATTTCCGGCAGCGGCCGTTCCTAGTACGTTTTGTTTGCCTACTTTATTGTATTGAATTCTTTTTCTTTCTCTTTTTAATTTTATGCGTTTGGAGTTATTATTTGGATGACTGATGAATACATTGAGTTTTATGATAATATTTTGATGTATATACAAGTAACTAAATGAAGTTTTTTTCCTATTTGTTGCCACATTTTTTAAGCCAAATTGATTTATTCTAAAAATATAGGGCCGTTTTGACCTGAAAAAAAAAGTTGTGGCTGTTGGTTCTTTTTTCAAAACGAATTTGGCCGCCGGTATCAAAGAAGACTTTGACCACCGATATGAGAGAAGATTTTTGTCACCGGTATCAGAGAAGACTTAGCTCACCGGTATCAGAGAAGACTTAGCCCACTGTATTAGAAACGACTTTGACCACTGGTCTCAGAAATGACTTTGTTGGTATCAGAAATCCAAAACCAACTGATACATTCTTGAACACGTCAAAGAAAGATTCCGGATCTAGATCAAGCTGAAGCGTCTGCTACTTCTTAGTTGAAGTGCGGATGCGTTTGAAGGTTTGAATGTGGGTTGCGGAAACTTAGATATGGAGGCGGAAGTTGAGGGGCTGAGTCGATCTAGATTGATCGATCAAGCCTTAAAGTTGATCGCTTGAGTTGAGTTTTTAAAGAATCCTCGAATGTGGATGAGTTTGGATCGAAGATCCAAAAGAAGAATTTTGAGAGTATGAAATATGGATTGATGCTCAAGTAAGTAGGAGGAAAATACTTCTTAAATACTTAATCAAATTGAACATGATTTACAAATCAACCAAGCATCCCTTATACAGTGAATGTGGCCAAAAAAGATTCGGAAAAGTAAATGACGGAAATAAAGTCGGAATTAAAGTTCCGAAAATGAAAAGCCTAAAAATGGAAAGGTTTGGAATTTAAATTCGGAATTAAGTGTCTGAATTAAATTCCGAAACCAAAAGTCGAATCTTAAATTCAGAAAATTAAATTCCGGAAATGAAGTGTTACGCTAAGAACGTGTAGCACAAAAGTCTTAAATTTATAACTCGATATATTTTCCTAACTCCTAACGAACCCACAATGTATGAGTCGTTTTGTAGCAATGATAGTATTCCGAGGTCGAACACAAAGACTAAGGTGAAATCGAATCAAATAGGTGATTATGGATAGTGCAAATCTAGTCTAAGAAAAGAGAAAGGGATAAAGAAATGAAAATCATAATATTTTTGGGTTGGTTTTGTGGTGATCAAACAAGATCACAATTGATGCAAGATTATAAAACAAACTAACAAATCTAGCTAGCAACACAAACAAGCAACACAAACACGAGATATGTGATCAAAGAGAGAAAAGCGGATTCTAGGGGTTAGGACTTCCGGTTATGGCATTGGACTCAAGCTTCTAATCAACCTTGGACTAGCTATGGTATGTTGGGAAATGGTGTTTCGCAAATGGGATCAATCACCGGGTAGGTCTCATGGTCCAACTAATCCCGCACCTAAGGTCCTATCACCGGGTAAGTCTCTAGGAGCCTAAGGTTGGGAATTCTACACAAACCGGATTGCTATCTAGGGGTCTAACCTCTCCTCACCGGGTAAGTCTCGGGAAGACAAGTCCTAAACATCAATCCTAGCACGCTCAGTCCAATAGCGTCTTATGAGGCTCACTACTACCTAGAGTTCATCATCTTTAGTACCTAAGACCAAGAATTACAGGGTAGGTCTCTTCCCTCACTTAGTTTACTAGCATTAGGTCTCCCTAGGCTAGATTATGCTTCAAAAATACTAGGATTTCAACAATCTAACATCCTAACATTTAGATTTATCAATACAAGCACAACAGAGAAAACCACGGGCTGATAATCCAGAACCACAGCCGTGGTTAGGCAAGAACAGACCGTGATTTGTAATAGAGGTTAGGTTCGAGCAAGCAAATCATCCAAGGATACATTTAAGTCTATTCTATCATAGTCCAAGCCATAACCATCATTCCGTTACCCTAGAACTACTACTATTTAGCCAACAACAAGCATTTTAACATTCAAACTCAACAAGAAAACATTCATGGCTTCCATAGCATAAAAATGAAATGAAAGAGAAGAGAAACAAGTAAACACAAGTAAACCAAGCTGAATGTATGTTTAAGAAAGACTTACAACCCTTCAAAAGAAGGTCCAAATCGTTCCTTACAAATCCTTCCAAAATGTCTTCAACAAGTTCACTCAAAAATCTCTAAAAAACTCTAAGACTAGTGTTGTTCTTCTTCTTCCCCAAATGAGAGTGTTTTCTTCCTCTTCAAGAGTAGCCTCCAATGAAATGATGTGTTGTGAGAGAGTGTGGGAGAGAATCCTATAGCAACAGCCTGCAGGACCACTTATATTCTCCACCAAGAGCAAGAGTTGGTTATGGAGATTGTGGGACAGCTGTCACAGCTGTCCAGAGAGAACCATGGCCAAAATTACGGGCATGAAATCTGGGTCTGGGCCGTGGTTTTGCATAGACAGCTCTTTTTTTATCGTTAAGCCATGAGTTGGTGCAAGGCATATACCAACAAGGTCTTATGTGTTCTCCTTTCCTCCTTGCTTGCTTCTCAATGAGTCCGGAAGTATGTCATCACGAGGAATGATCCTCGAATGTATCGATTAAGCTCCAAAAGCTCCCCAAAATACCTACAAAACCGACAAAAGCCCGTATAGACGTCTATCTCGACAATATGCATGAATTAAGCGTAAACGTCATGAACTAATGCCAAACCATGCATGAATAATGGGAAAAACTATCTAAATGGATGCCTAAACTAACGTCATAAATTGTGTTATCAAAATACTCCATGCTTAAGACTTGCTCATCCCCGAGCAAGGTTCAACTATAGGCTAAGAGATGACATGATTTATGAATGTAGAAAAACAACATAAAATCTTTTTGGGATTGTGCTTCATAAGATGGATCACCTTCATAGTCATGTTTCATGGCAATGGACAAGCAAAATTATGCATCAAATAAATGAAGGCATGGAAAAACAATTATACTTAACTCGAAAGCATGCATGAAAGGTGAAAATGAAGAAGTCAAGATGATCATGAGTATATCCAATCTAGATCACTAAGTCTTACACATATGCAAATAGGTCACAAGGGCTTAGGAAAGAAGAGGCCAAGAAACGTTGTGATAAGTTGAGAATTTTTCTAGGTTATGTGATACTAATCCGGGAAAGGAACTAACTCCACATTTTCATTTTTGATCAACTTCCCACAAGTGTAATTTTCTCCATCTTTCTTTTCTTTTCTTTTCTTTTTCATTTTCTTTTTCTTTCACTTATTTTTGAGACAATGACATTGGTGTACAAAAGCCGAAACCTTGGTGATTAGCGAACCTCGGGATTTTTCCGAGGTGCTTCACACCGGGCACACATACCAAGGCTCGTTAGGACATTCGGTTTATCCGACTTTGGCAAGACACAAACACCCGATTATATGAATGGTGCCGAGTTACTTGTCATCAAAACCAAAGTCCCCAAACCTAATTTTTTTCTACACTTTCACAACAAATTCAGCACTTCATTCACAACATTCATTCATAAAAAATTTCACCCCACACTTGCTTTTCACACACTCAACACACTACCATGCTCCTATTCCCGGATAGGGAAAAAGAGGTCAAATTTTTATATCAATTGAGGTGCTCAAACAACATGATCAAGATGAGAAGTAGAGAAAGATAATTTGCCTTAATCATTCCTAGATGATGTGCAAGAACTAGCATGTAATTTCGACCATCAATTCTCAATCCAATCAAGGCAAACATCATAATAACAATTCATACATGGGATTCAAGAGAAGTATTTCAAGTCCACATATGCATACATCCATTCAACACACAAGGCCATCCATAGCCAATTCACCAAACAATCTCATCATAAGGGTCATATCCAAACTTAGAAGCATTAATTTTTTTTTAAAATTTTCTGATTTTTTTAATTTTCGAAATATATATGTACAATGCAAAAGCTTAAAGAAACATGTGATAATATGAAATTATCCTAGATGCAATCATGCAAATGATCATGAAAACCCCACCCCATACTTAGAAACACATTGTCCCCAATGTGCAAAGCAAGTAAAGAAGGGTGAAAGAGAGTCCTCACAATGTAAAAATGGTGTTGCTTTCGGTATTTTTGTTCACTCATGTGGAGTGATGGTGGATGATCAATCAAAGGTGGTATAGAGCTCTTGATGTTCATTATGGCGTCGGGACCCGCGCTAAGCACCTCTAGCCGTCCAAGTCTCACGTCCGCTCCACCCACATTTGATGCGGGATCATCATCATCATCCTCATGCCTTGCAAGGCTTCCATGATACTTAGACTCTAGCACACAAACACCAAACACACAAACACACCAAAGCAAAACAAAAACAAAAAGTGAAAAACGAAAACGAAAACCAAAAAGGGAAAGATATGTACCAATGGGTTGCCTCCCATTAAGCGCTTGTTTAAGGTTATTAGCTTGACCAAATTCGGGAGCGTTTCACTCATGGTGAAGTGGGGCAATCATATCCACCGGAGCTTCCGGAATATACTTCTTCAAACGGTGCCCATTTACCTTAAAATCTCCACAATGCTCCCCACCTATCTCAACCGCTCCATGGGGAAAAACCTTCTTCACCACATAAGGACCCATCCATCTTGACTTAAGCTTTCTGGGGAAGAGCCGCAACCTTGAGTTGAAGAGAAGGACTAAGTCAACTTCACTCAACTCCTTCGGGATGAGACGTTTGTCATGCCAACGCTTGGTCCTTTCCTTGTAAATCCGGGTGTTTTCATAGGCATCCAACCGGATCTCCTCAAGAGCATTAATGTCTAGCAAACTCTTCTCACAGGATTCCTTGAGGTCAAAATTCAGCCAACTTATGGCCCAATACGCCCTATGCTCCATCTCCACCGGAAGGTGGCAAGACTTGCCATAAACTAGCTTGTAGGGAGTGGTGCCAATCGGTGTCTTGAAGGCGGTTCTATATGCCCACAAAGCATCATCAAGCTTCATAGCCCAATCTTTTCTTGTCCTAGAAACCGTCTTCTCAAGTAATCCTTTTATCTCCCGGTTGGAGATCTCCACTTGGCAACTAGTTTGTGGATGTTAAGGTGTGACCAGCTTATGAGTCACCCCATACTTAGCCAAAAGTGTCCCAAAGTTCCTATTGGTGAAATGCTTCCCTCCATCACTTATGATCACCCTTGGTGTTCCAAACTTAGGGAAGATGACTCGATTGAAGAACCGCACCATAACTTTGGCATCATTTGTGGGAGAGGCGATTGCCTCCACCCATCTCGAGACATAATCCACCGCCAAGAGAATGTATAGGTTGCCACATGAAGTCCACACCCCAAACATCAAATATCTCAACTTCTTGTATGTTGTTCAAGGGCATCTCATTCCTCCTTGAGATGTTGCCCGTCCTTTGGCAAGCATCACATGCCACTATAAAATTCTGCACATCCCTAAACAAGTTAGGCCAATAAAAACCGGATTGCAATACCTTTGCACACGTCTTGTGTGAGCTAGCATGGCCTCCACATGGCAAGAAGTGACAATGGCGGATTACACTCTCTACCTCATCCTCCAGATGCACCTCCTAAAGACTCCATCCGGTCCTCTCTTGAATAAGAGAGGCTCGCTCCAATAGTAATGCCTCACATCCTTGAAGAACTTTTTCCTTTGGGCATAGGATAAACCGGGTGACACCTCTTCACACACAAGGTAGTTCACTATATCCGCATACCATGGCTCACCCCCTCTAGACACTTGAAGCAAGCACTCCTCCATCATTTGCAATTGCTCATCCCGGAACGGGTCATCAATCGGGATGTCATCTCTTTCAATCTCCGATGGTGGGAGCCTACTAAGATGGTCCGCTACTGAATTTTCGGAACCCTTCTTGTCCCGAATTTTCAAGTCAAACTCTTGGAGGAGAAGGATCCACCGAATGAGGCGAGGCTTGGCATCCTTCTTTGTGAGGAGATAACGGATCGTAACATGATCCGTGTACACAATGACCTTGGCTCCCACAAGATATGACCGGAACTTCTCAAAGGCATACACCACCGCTAGCAACTCCTTCTCGGTTGTGGCATAGTTGAGTTGGGCATCATCTAGCGTCTTGCTAGCATAATAGATGGTATGTGTAAGCCTATCTTTCCTTTGTCCCAAAACATCCCCAACGGCCACATCACTTGCATCACACATTATCTCAAACGGAAGGCTCCAATCCGGAGGTTGCATGATAGGGGCGGAAATCAAGGCATTCTTCAACCTACAAAACGCTTCAAGGCAGTCCTTGGAGAAAACAAACTCAACATCCTTCATTAGTAGGTTAGTGAGAGGCTTAGAAATATTAGAGAAATCTTTTATAAACCTCCGGTAAAAACCGGCATGCCCTAAGAAACTCCTCACCCCTTTCACCGAGGTAGGTGGTGGCAACTTCTCTATCGTTTCTATCTTTGCCCTATCAACCTCAATGCCTCGTTGGGAAACCAAATGTCCCAACACTATGCCTTCACTTACCATGAAGTGGCATTTCTCCCAATTCAATACAAGGTTAGTTTCTTCACATCTCTTCAACACCAAAGACAAGTTAGCCAAGCAATCATCAAATAAAGATCCATACACCGAGAATTCATCCATAAACACTTCCATAATGTTCTCAATATATTCTGAAAAAAATAGCCATCATACACCTTTGAAAGGTGGCGGCTGCATTACACAACCCAAATGACATTCTCCTATATGCAAATGTTCTCCAAGGACATGTAAATGTTGTTTTCTCTTGGTCATCCGGGTGAATAGGGATTTGGAAAAACCTACTATAGCCATCTAAGTAACAAAAGTGTGAATGTTGAGCTAATCTCTCTAGCATTTGGTCAATAAAGGGAAGAGGGAAGTGATCTTTCCTGGAGGCAACATTTAGCTTCCTATAGTCAATACACATTCTCCACCCCGTAACCATCCTAGTCGGGATTAGTTCATTGATCTCATTAGTTACTACGGTCATACCACCCTTCTTAGGAATAACATGTACAGGACTAACCCATTTACTATCCAAAATCGGGAAAATGATTCCCGCATCTAGCAATTTAAGGATCTCTTTCTTGACTACCTCTTTCATGATTGGATTCAATCTTCTTTGAGGTTCAATTGAGGGTTTATGGTTGTCTTCCATTAAGATTTTATGCATGCACAAGTAAGGTTGAATGCCAACTAAGGCATCAATAGTGTATCCAATAGCTTTCCTATGCAATTGCAACTCATTCAACAATCTATCAAGCTCATCATCATTCAAAGATGCATTTACAATCACCGGATAAGTAGAATTTGAACCAAGGAAAGCATACTTTAAATGAGAAGGGAGGGACTAAAGATCAAGTTTAGGAGGACCTTTATCGGTTGGAGATGATCCATACAATGTAGGTTGAGATGATTCCAAAGCCATGGAAGACTCTCCTAGACTCCTTGAAGCTTGATC
Source organism: Fagopyrum homotropicum (assembly GCA_033239125.1). Classification (NCBI taxonomy): domain Eukaryota; kingdom Viridiplantae; phylum Streptophyta; class Magnoliopsida; order Caryophyllales; family Polygonaceae; genus Fagopyrum; species Fagopyrum homotropicum. The sequence continues at coordinate 20,776,051 of BSWB01000006.1, forward strand.
AACAACTAAAGTACTTTCTAGAGAAACCAAGGGCAAAATCACGACCTCTGGCACAACCACGGGCGTGGAATTGGAAGAGCTGGCACTTCTGGACATTACAGAGAGTTCCACGGGTAAAACCATGGGTGTGGTTCTTGCCCCATGGCCGTGGTTCCTACAGTGATTCAGCACACCTTCGTGCACTTCAAATTCAGCACTTGTCTACTTTTCTAATGCATCCAAAGCCTTGATTTCTTCATTGAAATCATCCTCAACTCCTTCCTCCATCAAACTCAAGCTAAGAACCCTCTCAAGTGGGTCCTTGATCAAGATCGAGCTCACAACTTCTTTAGACTCCTCTTCCTCAATAATGTTGAAGACATCATCACCAAGGGCTGGCCCCTGCATCATTGTGGACAGCTTGAACTTGATATTCTCTTCTCCTATGTTGAAGGAGAGGATTCTATTTTTTCAATCCACTAAACATCCGGATGTGGCTAAGAATGGCCTTCCCAAGATGATAGGAACCGGGATGTCCGCCAGGATGTCCAAAACAACAAAATTGATTGGCACATAGAACTTCCCAAGCTAAACCGGTATGTCTTCTAGGATTCCTACAGGGTGTGTGATGGATCGGTCCGCCATGTAGAGGGTCATCTTGACCGGCTTCGGTTCTCCTAGCCCAACCTTGTTGCAAAGTGCAAGCGGGATAATGCTTACACTTGCTCCAAGATCACATAAGGCTTCATATTGCACTTCTCCAACTCCAATTGGCACACAAAAAGATCCCGGATCTCGCAACTTAGGAGGCATCTCCTCCCTCATGGTTTGTATCAACTCGGAAGATCTCTTTGTCATCCTCACTTCCCCATACTTCTCCAACTTCCTCTTGTTGGAGAGTATCTCCTTCAAAAACTTTCCATAGGCCGGCATACCTAGAATAGCATCCATGAACGGAATGATAATATGCAATTTAGACATGAGTTCAAGGAATTTACTGAAATGTTTATCCAAACGAGCTCTTACTCGTGATTGTGAGAACGGTAGTTGTGGCTTGTATGGAGGTGGTGCCACATATGTTGGCTCATCATCCTTGCTCTTGCCTCCTTCTTCTTGCAATGGTTCTTCCTCCACTACTACTTGCTTTCCCTTGTCATTCTCCTTAGGTAAAGGATCTTTCATGCTCAGCCCACTCCTTGATGTAATGGCCAACACATGGCCTCTTGGGTTGTCCTCGGTCCTTCCGGGAAGCTTTCCCGGATCCCTTTGTGCTTCACCCGCCTTTTCGAACACTTGTGCTTCTAGCACCTTTTGAGCCTTTGAAATGGATGTCACCGTGCTCTCAAGTCCACTCAACCTTCCAAGCAATTATTCGAACATCATCTCGGTTCTATCCTTTGGAGGTTGAGCAAAACCGGGTGGAGGCTCTTGTGAAGCCTTAGGTGGTGGTGGTGCGCTTGTGGAAGCGGGAGGTTTCAAGGCACCATCCGGGTTAGAATAGGAGAACTCGGGATGGTTGTGATTAGGCCGGTAATTGTTGTATTGCCGGCTGTTGTTGTTGAAGTTCCTAGGGCCTTGATAATTGTTGAAGTTACCCCTTCCCATCTAGTTAACATCCTCCTCTTTGGAAGCCAAATTGGCTTGCACTTGCACTTGAGAACTTGCTTGATTTTTCAAGGTTGTAGCACACAACTCCCTCAAAGACTTAAGCTCATTGTTGATTGCATCAAGTTTGTAGTTGCTCATGGTGACTTCACTCACTTCATATACTCCCGGTTTTCTCCCATCACTCTTTCTATGGGAGTACTTCTCTATCATCAACGCTTGCTTCTCTACAAACTTCCAAGCCTCATCCACATTCTTCTCCATGAATGTTCCTCCGGAAAGTGATTGGAGCTTGAATTGGCTATCCTCATCAAGCCCCTTGAAATAAATCTCCAATAGCTCTATATTCGGTATCCCATGGTGTGGACAATCTAGGAGGAGGTCTTTGAACCTCTCCCAAGATTTGAATAGGCTCTATCCTTTATCACGAAGGCTTTGAACTTCCCTCTTAGCTCGGTCGTCTTGGATGGTAGGAAGAACTTTGTCAAGAACTCGGTTGTCATCTCCTCCCAAGTACTCACACGTCCTAGTGGAATGGATTGGTACCAAGCCAAGGCTTTATCCTTAAGTGAGAAGGAAAAGACCCTAAGCTTTTGGTTGTTGTTCTCCAATCTAGGTGGCCTTAGAGTCTCCATCAAGATCTCATAGTTCATCAAGTGTTGATGAGGAGACTCTCCTTCCAGCCCTCCAAATTGATTATGTCGGATCATTTGTAGCACTTGAGGGCGGAGCTCATAGTCATGAGATGCGAGATCTCCTAAGTTTACACCCGGACAGTGCACTCTTTGGGCTGGATCCATACGTTGCCCTAACGTTTGTGGCTCCTCAATCATGATCGACTTAGAACCGAACATTGACCGCCGCCGGCTGCGGTCGTGGTGGTGGAGGAGGTTGTTGACGATTAAGCTCCCTTTGCACAAGAGCTTGCCTAATCTCTTCAATTTCCCTCCTAGTTGCTTCTTGCCTCTCATTGGCAAGTCTCCTCTCATTCTCCAACAGTTCATCCCTTAGCCTAATTTGCTCTAAGGCATCATCCAACTCAGCTTGAAGATCTCTTGCGGCCATCTCCTTCTTCTTCTTAATGCTCTTAGATCTAGCTTTAAGGGTTTTCTCCGGTTCGGGATCGAATGGAGCTAAATCCTTGCCACGAGATCTTCGCATGCACCTAAAGAATGAGAGATGTCCTGAAAAATCAAAGACACAAACCAAAAAAGATTAAAAGCAACAAGAAAGACCTACACTATAAATAATCACAAACAATGATTCAATCTAGACCTAGTCCCCGGCAACGGCGCCAAAAACTTGTTACGCTAAGAACGTGTAACACAAAAATCTTAAATTTATAACTCGATATATTTTTCTAACTCCTAGCGAACCCACAGTGTTTGGGTCATTTTGTAGCAAGGATAGTATTTCGAGGTCGAACACAAAGACTAAGGTGAAATCAAATCAAATAAGTGATTATGGATAGTGCAAATCTTGTCTAAGAGAAGAGAAAGGAATAAAGAAATGAAAATCATAATGTTTTTGGGTTGGTTTTGTGGTGATCAAACAAGATCACAATTGATGCAAGATTATAAAACAAACTAACAAATCTAGCTAGCAACACAAACAAGCAACACAAACACGAGATATGTGATCAAAGAGAGAAAAGCGGATTCTAGGGGTTAGGACTTCCGGTTATGGCATTGGACTCAAGCTTCTAATCAACCTTGGACTAGCTATGGTATGTTGGGAAATGGTGTTTCTCAAATGGGATCAATCACCGGGTAGGTCTCATGGTCCAACTAATCCCTAGGCTAGATTATGCTTAAAAATACTAGGATCAAGAATTACCGGGTAGGTCTCTTCCCTCACTTAGTTTACTAGCATTAGGTCTCCCTAGGCTAGATTATGCTTAAAAATACTAGGATTTCCACAATTTAACATCCTAACATTTAGATTTATCAATACAAGCACAATAGAGAAAATCACGGGCTGATAATCTAGAACCACGGTCGTGGTTAGGTAAGAACAGACCGTGATTTGTAACAGAGGTTAGGTTCGATCAAGCAAATCATTCAAGGATACATTTAAGTCTATTCTATCATAGTCCAAGCCATAACCATCATTCCGTTACCCTAGAATCACTACTATTTAGCCAACAACAAGCATGTTAACATTCAAACTCAACAAGCAAACATTCATGGCTTCCATAGCAAGAAAATGAAATGAAATAGAAGAGAAACAAGTAAACACAAGTAAACCAAGCTGAATATATGTTTAAGAAAGACTTAAAACCCTTCAAAAGAAGGTCCAAATCGTTCCTTACAAATCCTTGCAAACTGTCTTCAACAAGTTCACTCAAAAATCTCTCAAAAACTCTAAAAACTCTAAGACTAGTGTTGTTCTTCTTCTTCTTCCCTAAATGAGAGTGTTTTCTTCCTCTCCAAGAGTAGCCTCCAATGAAATGATATGTTGTGAGAGAGTGTGGGAGAGAATCCCCTAGCAACAGCCTGCAGGACCACTTATATTCTCCACCAACAGCAAGAGTCAGTTATGGAGATCGTGGGACAGCTGTCACAGCTGTCCAAAGAGAACCACGGCCAAAACTACGGGCGTGGAATCTGGGAATGGGCCGTGGTTTTGCATAGACAACTCTTTTTTTTATCGTTAAGTCATGAGTTGGTGCAAGACATGCACCAACAAGGTCCTATGTGTTCTCCTTTACTCCTAGCTTGCTTCTCAATGAGTCCGGAAGTGTGTCATCACGAGGATTGATCCTCGAATGTATCGATTAAGCTCCAAAATCTCCCCAAAATACCTACAAAACCGACGAAAGCCCGTGTGGACGTCTATCTCGACAATATGCATGGATTAAGCGTAAACGTCATGAACTAATGCCAAACCATGCATGAATAACGGGAAAAAATATCGAAATGGATGCCTAAATTAACGTCATATATCGTGTTATCATGAAGTCCCGTAATTAATATTTTGAAAGTAAAAAGACTATTATTACCAAAATTCTAAATACAGAAAATGTGCCAGAACGATGCCGCCTTGGCAAGCTTCATGTCATGGTGGCGTAGAGACATAATTTGCAACTAACGGGCCCGTGACAAGCAAGGGTGTGGGGAATGATGGAGTCGGTAGCTTGGGGATGACCTTAGGATGAGAACAGGCGAGCGGTCTATCGGAGGGAATCCGTAGTGGCTCGTTTTTGTCATCATGGGACATGGTGATCAAGGGCGCATTAGTCCCCCCATCTTGGATGTAAAATGTCCCCATCTTACCTTCGTCAAATAGGGGCTCAACAAAATGTGCAAGGTCCTTGACATTGAACGTTGGGTGCACGACATAGGTGTCCGTAGGCTCCAAGTTGTATGCATTTGGGCCATGGCGGGATAAGATACGGAATGGTCCATCACCGCGGTCCAAAAGCTTTCCTTTACGGCGAGATGGAAAAAGTTCCTTCTTAAGTTGAGTCAAACAAGATCACTGGGCTCGAATGAGATATCATGGAGGCCTTTGTTATGTTGTGAAGCAAGTTGATCGGCACGCCGTTAGAGTTATGTCCTAGTCCGCTCATGAAGCTCAATGATGTGAGCGGCACGATTTGCGGCGGTGATGTGTTCTCCGTCTTTGAGTGGGCGCGGAGTGAAGTCCATCAGGGTGTGTGGATTGAGGCCATAGACAACTTAAAAAAGGTGAGAGCTTTATTCCCGAGTGCCTAGACCTGTTATAAGAAAACACGATAGAAAGTAAGTCCTCCCACCTACGCGGGTTTCTCCTAAGGGTTGCTCTAAGTAGAGCGTTGAGAGTCCGATTGGTCACCTCCGTTTGACCATCGGTTTGGGGTTGATAGCTACTTGAAAACAACAAGTTGGTTCCAAGTTTTTCCCATAACATTGGCCAAAAATAACTCACAAACTTTACGTCCCGATCACTAAGGATGGAACATGGTATCCCATGTAAGCGCACAACTTTGTCAAAGAAAAGTGTAGCGACTTCGCTAGCATTTTGTGTGCTCTTACATGCGATGAAATGGGCCATTTTTGGAAAACGGTCGACTACCACGAAAATGGAGTCTTTGCCTCGTTTAAACATGGGTAGGCCAACCACAAAGTCCATAGAAAGATCCTCCCAATGTCCCATTGGTATAGGCAAAGGAGAATACAATTCATTCAGACCTTGCCGCGATTTTTCATGGTGACATGTGATGCAACTTGTGTTAAACCGTGTCACATGCTTGCACATTCGGGGCCAAAAGAAGTGATTGTCGAGCGGTGAAAGTCTTGGTAACACCTAAGTGATCACGACCCTCATGGGCCCTCTTCATTAACAAATGGCTTATAGACGAGCGCGTGATACAAAGCTTGCCCGCACAAAATAAGTAGCCATCGTTAATAAAGAAAGACTCATGCTCTCGGAGGTCAAGACATTGAGCGAATATATCCTTGAAGTCAAGATCCGTGGCATATAACTCTTTTATAAGAGCACAACCATGGATCTTGGCGTCCATATGCACAAGATATATCGTCGATAAAGGGCATCGGCTACCACATTCTCTTCACCTTTCTTATGCCGAATGACATAAGGAAAGGTTTCAGGAAACTCTATCCAACTTGAATGGCGCCGACTTAGCATTATTTGACCCTTGAGATACGAAAGAGCCGCATATATGATTCGAATGAATCACGAACTCCTTCGGCTACAAGTAATGTTGTCACGTTTTTAGACAACGAACTAAATCATAAAGTTCCTTGTCATATCTTGGATAGTTGAGTGAAGGACCGGTAAGTTTTGCGCTAAATTAAGAAATGGGTCAATTCTCTTATAGGAGAACCCCCCCCCCCCCCTCAATTTCCACATTAGATGTGCCACACCCCACCTCAAAGGTTTGAGAAAAATTTGGGAGTTGGAGTAGTGTCGCATTACAAAGACGGTCTTTGAGCGACTCAAAAGCTCGAGCATGGGTGTCATGCCACTCAAACGTGACACCTTGATTAGTAAGCTCATGTAACGGTGCCTCTATCGAGCTAAAGTCCTTGACAAAGCATCGATAGAAGCCTGCTAAGCCGAGAAAGGCTCGAACCATGGTGGCATAGTAGGAGTAGTCCACTCCTGAATGGCGCGAACTTTTGATTTGTCCCCTCGTAGTCCGTCCTTAGACACAACATAACCAAGAAAAATTGTGGTGTCCGAGCAAAAGATACATTTCTCAAAATTTACATACAATTGATCTTGTCTAAGACACTCGAGCACTTGGCGAAGGTGCTTGATGTGTTCATCCAAAGACTGGCTAAAAACTAGAATATTATCGAAATAAACTATTACGAAAATACCCAAAAATCGGCGTAAGATATGGTTCATTAGGCGCATGAACGTGGATGGGATGTTGGAGAGGCCAAATGACATGACAAGCCACTCGTAGACGTGATGATTCGTTTTGAAAGCGGTCTTCCATTCGTCACCTTCGGCCATGTGGATTTGGTGGTACCCGCTTCAGAGGTCGATCTTTGAGAAGATGGTGGCGCCATGGAGATCGTCCAACATGTCATCGAGGCGCAGGATTGAATGACGGTACTTGATGGTTATTTTATTGATGGCTCGACAATCTATGCACATTCACCAAGATCCGTCCTTCTTGAGCACTAGAATGACAAGAATGACACTTGGTGATAAGGACTAACGAATATATCTCTGGTCTAGGAGTAAGCATGTCCACGGGTCGGACCCGCCGGGTCGACGGGTCCGACCCGCCGGGTCATGGGTCCGGGGAGGGTGACCCGGACCCGTGTATGTGGCCGACCCGCCGGGTCACGGGTCAGACCCGGCGGGTCGACGGGTCGGCCATCTCACAATAAAAAAAAGTTAATGGAAATAAACTTTAAAAAATAAGAAAATAAATAGAAGATAAAAATTGGACTTAAACTTAAAAAAGAAGAAGAAATTAAACTAATAAAAAATAATATTTAAACTTAAAAAAGAAGAAAATAAACTAATAAAAAGAGGATTTAAACTTAAAAAAATTGGACTTAAAGTTTAAGTCCAATTTTTTTAAGTTTAAGTCCTCTTTTTATTAGTTTATTTTCTTCTTTTTTAAGTTTAAATCTTAAACTTTAAAAAAAAAAAAGGGGAAGAATTGGGCTTGAACCGGAATCCCGGTTGCCTACGTATACTCTCGGGGAGGAGGAATCAAAGCCCACGTAGTTCTCTTACCTTTGTTTATATCCCCGATTGGCCCTTAACTTAGTCGGACTCTCCCGTCGATACATCCGATGGCGTTTGTTGTCGCTCGTCGTCATCTTCGTCGCCTTCCTCCGCCGAGAGGTTGTTCTTTTGTGTTTGCATTTCCGCTTTCTTCCAATCGGCTAGGAGGACTTGTGCCTCCAACGTCTCGAGCAACATGTTTGATCTCGTCGGATCGAGCACCTTTCCACTCCGGCTAAAGGTTTGCTCAACCGCTACCGTTGAGGCGGGAACGGCGAGAATTTGTGCCGCGATCCTTGAGAGGGTAGGGAACCTCATTCTCTCCGGTCGGCTCCACCATTCTAATATGTTGAAATCCTCCTCTTCTTCATCATTGGCAAACTCAAAAGAAATGGTTAGATATTCGTCGAGTTCCGAGTTGGAACTCGACGTGGTTTTTGCCCTTTTCGGGCCAAACAAATCTCTAGCAATTGATTTAAATTTAGATGAACTTGAAGATGAAGGACGAGGAGGGGGTTGAGAAGATTGACCTCGATCGAAAACACGATATTGAACCAATAATTCATCAAATAATTTTCTAACTTTAGCAATTATGGTAGAAAAATGACAATTGGGATTTTGTTCTAAACCTAAAAATTCATAATAACTTTCTAAAAATTGTTTTAAACCATCCATTTTACGTCTTGGGTCTAACACAAATGCAACAAGAAAAACATCGGGAATGGTTGTAAAATAATCTAACCATTTAGTTTGCATTGAAAGTATAGCTTGTGAAATATTTTCAGTTAAAAGACCTTGTTGAATTGCAAATGCAATATTAATTGCTACATAACAAAATATGTTTGAAGTTGGTGTATAAACATAACTAAAAGTGTTAGTAGCATCATAAAAATATTTAAAAACATCCATTACATCTTTTGCTAAAATCTAAGATTCACCGAAAACAAAATTATCGTCAATATGTTGTGCGGCAAAACCACTTAAAAGTTCTCGATATTCATATGATTCGTAAATCATTTTGTAAGTAGAGTTTCATCTTGTACAAACATCTTTTGGAAATTTTTTAGGATAAACGTTATTTTGTTTACAATATGCATACCATTTAGTACGTACACTTTTTTTAGACCAAAGTTCATTAAGAATATTTCGAATAGGTTGTACTAAATGTCCAACGTATGCTAAACCGTCTTGAACACACAAGTTTAAAATATGAGCGGCACACCTAATGTGAAAAAATTTACCTCCAATCGTCGGCTTACAATAGTTGGTTAAATCTCTAATGGAAGCCGTGTTAGCGGAGGCGTTGTCAAAACCGATTGAAAAACTCGTGAAACTAATCTATATTCTTCCAAAACATTTGCAATCAAACGGGCAATGTTTTGGGCGGTGTGTTGTTCATTGAAAACTCGTAATGCTAAAACTCTTTTGTTTAAAATCCAAAATTTATCAACAAAATGACAAGTAATACCCATATATGAATTTTTTTGAAAACCGTCGGTCCAAATATCACTACAAATAGAAACTTGAATATCACCGTTGTCCATAAAATATTTAATCAATTCTTCTTTACGAATTTTATATTTATGCATCATTTTTCTTTTAGCGGTTTGGCGAAAAATCGGTTTATATGCACGTTGAGCATGATTTTGCATCCAATCATTAAAACCAACATTTTGTGCAAAACTAAATGCTAAAGAATCTACGGCCAACATTTCCGAAAATGCATCCATAGAAGAAGAATGATCATATGTAAATAGAGAAGGAGGTTGGTTAGAAGTAGATGCGTACCCGGTAAGTTGTGTTTGCCCTCGTGCTAATCCCATTTTTTCGGGATGCTTGTTCCGGATATGCCTCTTGTAGTTCCCGTAGCCTTCTCCCTTTTGTGCTTGTATTGTGCCGCACAAAAATTGTATTTGGCATAGTAAACTCCGTTGGCATCGGGAGCACCTTTTGTAAACCAAAATCGGAAGACCGCCGCCGTTAGTTGAGTGTTGTTCAACGGCGGCTCCCCGGCTCCTCCGTGAATTCGGTCTCGGATCCTTGGGTGCTGGGGAAAGTAGGTGATTCCGTGAAATCCTCCTCCTCGAAGATCTCGTGATCTCCACTTAATAAGTCTCGCCTTAAATTCGAACCGGTTGGAGGACCGCTAACGGAATGCCGTCCTCGGGTAAAACCTTCGCCAGATGAAGGACCGGCACCGCTAACGGAACGTCTTCCTCGGCTAGACATTTTTTTTTTAATAATAGAATTAGAATTAGAATGTAGTAGTAAGAGTGGTAAAATGAAAAATAAGAGAATGAGAATATGAGATTAGGAGAGTAATTGAATGTAAGAATTGGAAATTATGGAGAGATTGAGAGAGTGAATAGATGATTGAATGAGAATTGGTGTGAGATCAAATGAATTGGGTTTTTTTTTATCAATATAGCCGTTGGGTTTTTTTTTTTGAATTTGTGACCGTTACGGGTCAACCGGCGGGTCATGTGTAAGGATCTGACGACCCTTACCCGTACCAGCGACCCGTGACCCGTGGACATGCTTATCTAGGAGCTCTTGGACTTGGCGTTGTATCTCCTTTATCTCTTCTGGACTTGCACGGTAAGCGGCACGGTTGGGCAAAGATGCGCCGGGCACCAAGTCAATTTGGTGCTCAATTCCTCGGATTGGTGGCAAGCCGGGTGGTAGTTCATCGGTCATAATATTCTGAAATTCAGAAAACAAAAAGGACACCTCGTGTGGCACGTTATTAAGGTCATGAGAAATAGATAAGCAAAAAGGAACAAGCAAGAAACAAGGAAATTTACCTTCCATGACCGGTGTCAAGTCGTGTCATCGGGCTAAAAGGATCCGCGGCTCACACTGTCCTTGAATGGTAGGAGCCGGAGTTGGAAAAGATGCATGCGTAGGAACGATGCAACTTTTATTACCTCTTGACTCGGTAGCATGGACATTAGGGACGGAGTCACGGGAACCGGAAGTACGAGCACCCACAATATCAGGATAGCTGCGAGGAGGGTCCGATGTTGTCGGCGCTTTAGTGGTCTCATCTATGACTTGTTGCCTCTTCCGTTCTGCATAGTCAACTAAAATTTTGTGTGGAGTCATAGGCAAAAATGTGATCTGTTTTCTATTATATTGGAACATGTACCGGTTAAGATAACCATCATGAAACGATCGACGATTGAATTGTCATGGTCGTCCTAACAATACATGGGTGACGTCAATTTTGATAACATCACAAAGGACCTTATCAACATAGGCGTCAATAGACAACATCACCAACACTTGTTGTGTGACTGTGTCATACGCCTTATCGAAAATCCATTGGAGTCCATAAAGTTGTGGACTTGTGGGTGGGGGTTGTAGGCAACTTAAAGTATTTCACCAATTTTTTCGTTGACAATATTACAACAAGAACTCCCATCGATAATGAAAGAGATACTAGTATTATTGATCAAGCAACGAGAATGGAAGAGATTTTTGCGTTGGTCAATAGGGACATGCTCTTTTATAGCCAAAATATGACGAGAGACAAGGGCAAACTTACCTGTTGTGCCGGACCGCAAGCAAATTGGTCGTCTCAAGGCTTCATGGCATAGTAGGGATTGGCGTCTTGGTCATCTTCCATGATAATATCGTTGTTATCTTCATCTTCGTCGTCGTCATATGATGGGTTGACAAACATTACTCGCTTGGTGTTTGGGCAATCACGTTGGACATGACCAAACCCAGGGGCGGATCTAGATGGGTAACGGGGGGTACGGTGCCCGGCTTGCAATCTCGTTTTGCCTAAGGAAAGGGGAAAAAAAAGAAGGAAAAAATCCTCCTTAAAACAGAATATAACACACATTGTTCTACTAGCTCATTTGGTAGAGGAAGGGAAGGAGTTACTTGAAGTTAAAGTAAACTCCCGGGAGTAGCAAAAAGATTATTTTATTTTTATTTTAGGCAAACTACAATATATTTAGATGGAGAAATTAAGTGATGTTTATTATTTCATTATCTCTTAACTAATACAATAAAATTAATATAATTTTTAATGCAATAATTCATCAAGCACTATCTAATTTATTTGACAATATATTTATAAAAGTAGCAAAAAGATCTTTTTATTTTTAATTAGAAACAATTTGGTTTACTAGACTTTTTATTTTAGACAAATTATAATATATTTAGATGGAGAAATTAAGTGATGCTTATTATTTCATAAAGTCTTAACTAATACAATAAAATTAATATAATTTTTAATACAATAATTCATCAAACACTATCTAAATTATTTGACAATATATTTATAAAACAAACTAAATATATAAAATATTTTTAAATTTCATCTAAGTAAAATAAATAAATTAAAAACTCTAATTTATAGTACAAAATTTACGAAAACTTTTTATTTATTTATTTAATTTATAGATTTTGTTGTTTAATTTCAAACTTAATATGCAACATATTTTATAAAAAAATTATGCCCCTCCAACGAAAATTTTCTGGCTCCGCCACTGACCAAACCCACTACATTATTAACACACGAGTTCTCTTGGGCGGGCCACCGTTTGAGATCATTTTTGGGCTCGGTCCGGAGGCGTTTGTGTTGGGGCAACAGGGCCACGATACGGTGTCTTCTCGGTTGCTGCTTGTCGGTTGGATTGACCATCCGTGGGTATCCTTTAGCGGCGCTGGAATCGTGCGAACTAGAAACATCTCGAGCACGTAAATTGGTGGTATAAGCATATTGACTAGTGGAAGAATTATACTTTGAATATCGAGGCGTTTCGAGTTGTTGCTTGTGAACTTTCATGGCCGTATGACATAAGGCTCCCAAGTCCTTGCATGGGACAATCTCGAGGGGGCGCCGGATTGACGGATTAAGCCCGCTCATGAACTTGGTTCGAAGGGTGGCAACAGAGGTCGATATGCTGCCCTTCATATGCATATCCTCAAGCTTGGATAAGTAAGCCACCGGAGTAAGACTTCCTTGTTGGAATTCGGCAATTTGCAACCGCATGTCGTTTTTGAAGTCACCGGGCACGTACTTCTTAGTCATGATATAGATCAATTGATCAAATGTCGCAACCGGTGCCCATCCTCAATTCTCACGGTTGGTCTCGTACTAGTTCCACGAAGATTTGACATCACCTTCAAAGTAAATGATTGCCGCTTCGATGTTCTCGTACTTCTCATAATGGCAATGCTTTAAAGCTCGTTTCATATCCTGTGCCCCAATCAAGAAATGCACAAGGGTCATATTCACGATAAAATATAGGAATCTTAATCTTACCTTTCCTATGAGCTTTGTTGGGATCCGGTCGAGGTGGTCCATGTAGGCCTCTTTGTGATGGGCTTGCCGGTGGCCATCGTTATGCCGTTGGCGTCCATGATTGGGTTGTGCACGCCTTGGTGGGTTAGGAGGAGGCAACCATTCTTCTCCTCGATCATGGTTCTCAAATCACTCCCGTGCGGGTGGGTGCCATGGGGGGACATGTGTCACCCGGTCCAAGTCCAAATCATCATCGGAGAACTCGTCAAAATCATCTCTCTCATCATACTCGTCATAATTATGGTGTATCGGTTATTGGATATGCCATTGACGTCGTTGTCCGGACCGATCATTCTTAGGACGTTGAGGGAGACCGTTTGGTTGATTATGGTACCGGGGCTCATCCCGGGCGGGACGATTGGTACGTTGGGCACTAGATGGAGGAGGGGAAGTTCCATACCTACGTCGGTGGTGCTCATAACGCCTGTGTTGATTTTTCGTTACAATATAGAGCAAATCATTTAGAAAAGGATCAAGGTTCATGTCGCCCTCATTATGGGACTCATAACCATCATCATGTAAGGGACGTTGATTTTCAATGACGGAGGCAAGCCATCGACCATTATATGGTCCGGCTCCCAAAATACCTTTGTCTTTACGACGTCCATTGGATGTGAAAGCATCGACCAAGGTTCCATTTGGATTCGGTGGGATGGGGCATGGGGCGGTCATAAGGGCAAGCACTTGTGCTCTCAAAGCTTCAAGTTCTTGCCTAAGAGCGGCATTTTCTTTGGATAACGTATTGAGCTCTTTCCTTTCACAAAAATCCTGAGAATTTTCCATTTCGACGTTAGTCATAACTCCAAATTAACACACACAATTGCAAGCAATCAAATGAGTAAGGTGACAAGTTAAGTCAACATTACCCAAGTTCAAGTGCGTTAGGGTTCTACCTTTGGGAAGGTTGTGACGGTTAAGCAAGGAAAACAAATCCAATAAATTTGAGCCAAAATGCACAAAAAATCAAGAGATAATTTGCAACGTGTAAGAAAATGGAGAGATATGAAATGGACGGATTATTTAACGTCAAGTAATATTTCTTTTGGTCTTTTGACCTTTTTGAAAAATTTGTGTAATAACTAGTTTTGGCTGTCACCGCCCCGCGGTGACAAGGGGCCGCCCCTGCATATTCGCCACAGATCGCTCCCGATCTGTTTCCGTTTGTTTTATCTTCTTTCCATAGATAGAATATCCGATCTTCTATCATATGGGCCGACTTCCTTATCTTCTTCCTAACCCTAGAACGTCTTTCCTTCTATCTTTTTCCATCGTTCCCTACAAATTCCCATATTTTCTTCTTTTTCCCATTCTTGCTTACGCTTTCTTCAACTCTCGAGTGTTGCAGCCTTGCTTCCTGCGATCTTTTTGAACGTGTAAGTTCTTCCCCCTTGTTCTTCATCACGTTCATGTGTTGATGCACCTTGCTTCCCTTCTGTTTCATTTCTCCCTTCGTTTTCTCTTTTTTTCTTCTCCAAGAATCAAGTTTGATTCTTGATTCTTGTAGAGTGTTCCATTGTTGATCCTTTGATGTTCACATGCTCCCTTGGTTGAGTTGTGAAGTGTGAGAGTGTTGGAAGATCAAGCTTTGGCTTTTCGTGGTTCTGTTGTCGTCGAGAAGCCGACGGTGCTTTTGCACCGAGATCCGCCCCCACGCTCTATAGTGCCGCCTCGCAGGTTGCCGCCCCTACACTTTGTATAGCCGCCCCTACGGTTTCCTTTACAGTAGCTCCCGTCTTTGGTGAGCTGCTTCCTTCCTTGCTTTCCTTGTCCCTTTCCTTGGTTCTTATGGAAGTTGTTACCCCTTGATTGTGCTGTAAGACTAAGGTCAAGCCCTTAGCAAGTGGAGATCTCTTAGAGATCATTGAGACTAGAGGTTATAGACTTCTAGCAACCGTTTCGTTCCTGATTCGTGATGCCTTGTGTGAACAGACTTTCCTTGCTCCTTTCCTGAGGGAAACTGAGTTGTTCTCTGACTGTTTGAGTTACCTTCGAGTGAGGTAAGTTTGTTGGACTTACTTACTTCATTCCGTATATTAGTTTGAGTGTATTGGCTTGTTGTGTTGTTGTTTATTGATATACCGAACTAGGATTGACCTTTATAACCGCAATTGGGCCAAGTGTATGATAACCGAGCGGTGACCACTTGTCTAGTTCTACAGGAGACTAGAATGTTCTCTTGAAACCCAGTTGAGTGTGAGCATGTTGTATGTTTATGATTACCTTATGTGTGTTTGTGTCCTTACGTTCTTTCTAATATCTAGAATATTAGCTAACGGTTTATACCGACGTTGTAGATGTCTTGCAGGATATAGGTGCTGCTAAGTGATCCGGACGGTGTGGTCAGTCGGGGTTCGCGTACATTATAGGACGGGATCAGGTTTTTGTTTATGTTGTTGCTTTCCCTTTTGTTTTAAACTCACTTTCCTTTGTTTAACCCTTTGGTTTTATATTGAGTTTTGGTTTTCGTTTGTTTGTTCCTTGTTGTAAGATCCGTTGTGTCATTACTACTTTGAAGGTCGGGACCCATTGTGAGGTCCTAGCCCGTAACGCTTCGAGTTCCCAGAAATTTGGGTGTTACAATTCAATTTTTTGGATGGACCGGTTTGCCGGACGTCTTTTAAAGTTTGTTTTTGTGGAATTGTTTCTATTTGAAACTTTTGAATATTTTGAATGTAAGAGATGAATCCACTTTTTCTTTTGAAACAAATCCGTTTTTTTTTGAAGAGTTTTTGTTTGTTTTTGCTTTTTATTTGGAATATCAAAGATGCGATATCCGCTTTTGTCAATAAAAAACCCAAGAAATTGGTGAAATTGATTTACAAAATTGTTGGATTGGGTGAGGAAAAACGTTTTTTGATTAATGGTTTGATGGCAAACCAAAATTCTCCTACGTTTACTTTGCAAATAGATCGAGAAAAAAATAATTTCAGGAACTTGGGTGAAGATATGAAGAACGTGATGAATATGATGATGAACAAAAGGCAAAAAGGATGAATGTGATGCCAAACAAAAACAAGAGTAAAGATAGTTTAGCTTCGATCTTTTTGCTCTTATGCCAATTTGATGCGTCCTTGAAAACTTCAAGGAAAAATTTCGGATCTAGATCAAGCTGAAGCGTCAACTACTTCTTAGTTGAAGTGAGGATGCGTTTTAATGTTTGAATGTGGGTTACGGAAGCTTAGAGATGGAGGCGGAAGTTGAGGGGTTAAGTCGATCTAGATTGTTCGATCAAGCCTTGATGTGGTACGGTTGAGTTGATTTTTTGAAGAATCCTCGAATGTGGATGAGTTTGGATCGAAGATCCAAAACAAGAACTTTTAGAGTATGGAAGAAGGATTGATGTTCAAGTAAGTAGGAGGAATATACTTCTCAAATACTTAATCAAATTGAACATGATTTACAAATGAGCCAAGCATCCCTTATATAGTGGATGTGGTCAAACCAAGATCGGAAAAGTCATTGACTGAAATAAAGTGAGAATTAAATTTCCGAAAATGAAAAGCCTAAAAATGTGAAAGTTTTGGAATTTAAGTTCGGAATTAAGTTTCCGAATTAAAATTTGAACCAAAAGTCGAATCTTAAATTCGGAAAATTAAGTTCCAGGAAATAAAGTTCCGGAATTAATATTCCGAAAATGTTCCGGAACGGTGCCGGCTTGGCAAGCTTCATGCCATGGTGACGTAGAAACATGGTTTTCTACTAACGGGTCCGTGACAAGCAACATTGCGGGCAATGATGGAGTCGGTAGCTTGGGCGATGGTCTTGCACGGGAACGGGTGAGCGGTCCATCGGAGCGAACCTGTAGTGTCTCGTTTTCCTCATCGTGAGACATGGTGGTCAATGGTGCATCACATATTCTAGAACGCTAATCAACTTGCGTCCTAGGGCCTAGAACTTACTCTAGTACGCTAATCAACCTGCATCTTGGAGCTCTGAACTTACCCTAGGACACTAATCAACACGCATCCTAGGGCTAAAAACTTATCTTAGGACGCTAATCAACGCGCGTCCTAGGGCCCAAAAGTTACCCTTGAACGCAAATCAACATGTATCTTAGGGCCCAACCTACCGGCGTCATATTGACGCTAACAAAACAATGACCAATGAATCACACCTCCAACTTGAGGGGAGTGTTAGTGTATGACCTAATATATTGGACCTACATTAAACAATATTAGATGAATGAAATAAACAAGCCTTCGGTTCACAAATCTATTCAACTATTAAATTGAAAAACAAAATAACATAACATAACATTTTAATAAATTGTTTTTACTTCAGAGTAAACAACGTAACATTTCCTAAAAATTCTGACAATGTTTAATAAATGAAAGCATTAAATATTATTTATATTTTAGAGGTTATCCATTTGTTGATAAGATATTCCTATTGTCAAAAAAACAGCGGCATAGATAGTAATTGATTTAGTTTAAATTATACAATTAGAGAGAAGTTTTAAAATTTAGTACAGGTTAAGACTTGCTTGCTATGATACGAATGTAAAATTACCTAAAATACAATATGATATTGATCCAAACCAACCATCCTACAATCACACACAAAAAACGCGTACATTCAATCATATGTAACCATATTAAGGGAAAAAACCAATCAATTCACGCTGAAACCCCATATTGAACAACATCTCACATTAAGGGAAAAAATCAATCAATTCACACGACAGATACATTAACATTCATCCTCAATTTGAACATCATTTCATATCTGGAAATAACTTCATGATAATTGATTTAATTTGATTTTAATCTTATAAAGTAAATCATATCCAAACGAGTTCAAATCTTCGAATCCAATCCACTATAAATTGCTTCAGACCCAACCAATCCTACAACTTGTTCACAAATTATAACCCTAATTCCCAACAATGTCTTACCAAAATCAACCTCATCTCAACGGCGCATACTACGGCCCGGCGATTCCACCGCCTCCTCCACCCAAATACTCTCACCGTCCCCGTAGTAGCGGCCGTGGTTGTTGTGCTCGATGCGGCTGTTGCTTATTCGACTGCGTCGCAGATTGTGGTTGTTGTCTTCTCGGATGTGTTTTTAAGATCATCTGTTCAATCTTCATTGTTATTGGACTCATATTCCTCGCAGCATATCTACTCATCCTCCCCCGCGCACCAAAGTTCTACGCCACAAACGCATCTCTCAATGCCTTCAACTACTCAAGCAATCAACTCTCCTACGACTTCAATGTCAATCTCACCGTCCGAAACCCTAACAAGCATCTTGGGTACTACTATGACACTTTCGAAGCTAATGCCTTCTTTGAGAACCAGAGATTCGAGACGGTTATGGTAGATCCGTTTTTCCAAGGGACCAAGACCACGACTGAACTAGATCTTATTGTGTTCAAGGGACAAAAATATTTTCCGCTCGGATCTAAAGAGAGTTCCGAATACGAGGGACAGATGACCGTCGGTAGGTTCAACATTATTCTCAGAGTGCATCTAAGAACAAGGGTTAAGCTTGGACTGTTCAAGTTCAAGTGGGAGACCAGGGTCAGGTGCGATATGAATGTACCGTTGAACTCTTCTTCTTCCGCGAGTAAATTTGAGACCATGAAATGCAGCTTGTACTAA
Source organism: Fagopyrum homotropicum (assembly GCA_033239125.1). Taxonomy (NCBI): domain Eukaryota; kingdom Viridiplantae; phylum Streptophyta; class Magnoliopsida; order Caryophyllales; family Polygonaceae; genus Fagopyrum; species Fagopyrum homotropicum. The sequence goes on from BSWB01000006.1 coordinate 20,794,755, forward strand.
TTATACTACTCAATTCCGGCAGCGGCCGTCCCCGGTGGCATTCTGTTTTGTTACTTTATTATTATTTTTTTCAATTTTACGCGTTTGGAGTTATTATTTGGACGACCGGTGGATACATTGAGTTTTATGATCATATTTTGATGTATATATAATATAAGTAACTGAATGTTTTCTTTTTATTTGTTGGTAAATTTTATTTTTAAGCCCGATTAATTTGTTCAAAAAATATTGGGCCGGTTTTAATTTGAAAAAAGTTGGGCCTGCTGGTTATTCATTCATGCCATGCACACATGCACTTGGTACTGACTAGACTTACTAGCCTCATCGTTCATGCCATGTAGACATGTATGTCTATTTATATATGCTTAAGAAAATGTACGTCTCACACACACATCATTTATCCTTTATGACATCCCCTAAAAAAGGTTTCTACCATCATATTTTCCGGCGGCGAGACACCGCGCCAGTTTCATCTAACTCGTACCCTCTTCATGTTTTGCCAGCCTCGAGTGTTCCGCGTCTTCTCCAATGGTGTAGTTGTTCCGATCTTTGGACTTTTCTCCTTTTTTCGGTTTTTGCTTGTGGTGATTGTTTTGTTTCCTTTTTTGGTTTTCTTTTTGCATGACGGTTTGTCCGTTTGCCGGTTGTCGGCCTCTCGATACACCAATAATCTTTGGTATAATCGAGCCTTTTACCTTCGTGATCAAAAAAAAAAATCATTTATTCTTTATATATTATAAGAGGGAGTTGTCCACCTAGCCACCATTTAATGTTAATTACATTAATGTCATTATTTATTTTTTTTATTACTAGAAGATCATGCTCTTGCTACCCACGATACTAAAATATATCTTTGTTACTTTCTCATTTTAATGCTCTTTTTGTATATTAATCTTTAAATAAAATTATCTAAATAATATATCATCTTTTGGCCTGACTAAACTTTAGTATCCCGTCGTTTAAACTATCAGAACGGTACCTCGACTATTGAGTCCGACCAAAGATTAATATCTACGTTACTGTTCATCCGTTAAATTTACATATCCCGATAAATCTCAGGGACAAAATTTGTCCACCTCCAATAAAAAAACCTAAGCCCCAAATTTCCTATACCCTAAATTTCTATCTGGATTTTGAAAAGATTGTTAATGTGAGATTAAGTGTTGCGCAACCCAAGAATGTCCCAAAACAGTCGACATATCCAAAACTCATCAAGTATATGCCATCACAGCAAGCAGCCGCTTCTAATTTTGGTGCAAAAGAGGGGGTTATTAGGATGGTTGACATGGGATCCGCTTGAGCCCCCGAAGTTCAAGCACAAGCGAGTTCCTAGGGCATCCGGTTCGCCTCCTGTCCCTGCATTCTCCTCCACGTCCTGTGACGTCAAAGACTAGCAAGATTGGAAGATTCCACCATACATTTCAAACTGGAAGTATCCAAAGGGTTACACAATTCCACTTGACAAGCGGCTTGCTGCTGATGGAAGAGGGCTTCAAGATGTTCAGATCAACGATAATTTTGATAAGCTTTCAGAGCCTTTAGATGCTGCGGAGCAGAAGACTAGGGAAGTAGTTGCAATGAGGACAAAGGTCCAAAAGGAGATGGCAATGAAAGAAAAGGAAAGGAGAGAACACGAACTACGTGCATTGGCTGAGAAAGCAAGGGCTGAGTGCAGTTGCTCCAACATCTGCACCAAAAAATTTGATTACTCCTAATAGTATATTGTGAAGCTCAATAATTTTGTTAGATTATAACCTCTTTTAAATTTTTTAGAATAGTTTACCCTTCTACATGAATTTCAAAGATTTGTAATTAATTATTGTCTTTTAATTTACCTACAATCTCTAATTGAAGAAGGTGTATTTTGAAGAAATTACCAATTTTAATCAACGTAATCAATTAGTAAATCATGAAGAGTAAAAGAAAATTTTATGTGAATTGATAAAACTAGCATGTTACATGCTTGTACTCTTCGTGTAAATCATGAAGAGTACAAGAAAATTTTTGATCAAATTTTACAAAAAATTTACAAGAATTGATCAGCGTAATCAATTAGTAATTAATCGTGTACAAATAAATTTTATAAGAAGATAAAATTCAAGAAATATAATTACAAGAAGATAAGTATCATTTACAAGAATAAATTATAAATTTATAAGAAATCTATTTCTTTTACAAGAATAGTTACAATAAAGTTATAAGAATAACGTCTAAATTAGGATAAAATTTATTATAATAAATAAGGGTAAATATGCCATTATTTGTTTAATAAGACTATTCACTTAAAAATTTATAGGTTTAGGTTATTTACTAAACAAAATTAGTCATTGGGTGCATTTCATCCAATTTTCTCTACTTCTAAAATATCTGGATTTTGAAAATTTGGGGCTTTATTTTTATTTTGGTTGCTGGTAGAAATTTGGGGCTTATGATTTTTAATTTTGCGATCTTGATTGGTGTGTTGTTAGGAAAAGGGATTTATAATTTTAATTTTGGGAAATTGATAGAAATTTGGGGTCACGAAATTAGGGCTTAGGGTTTATCTAGAGGTGGACAATTTTTCCCATAAGATTTAACGGGATATGTGAATTTAACGGATGAACAGTAACGTAGCTATTAATGTTTGGTCGGGCTCAATAGTTGAGTTACCGTTCTGATAGTTTAAACGACGGGGTACTAAAGTTTAGTCAGCTCAAAATATGGGTTACTGTTTGGACACTTTTCTCTTAATCTTTATATGATACAAATAGAGGACCTTTAGTAAACAACTAACCATATATGAATTAACGAGAAAGCTATATACAAGACCTTAAATTTACTAAGGGACTAAAACTTCGTATTCCGACGGCACTCATTGAGCTCGGACGCCTGGTGTCGCAACCTTTTTTTGAATTTGTTTTAATATTAAGGTTTTGAGCGCCGACTATTGGTGTTGGGGTCCGAAATTTTAATTCCGTTTTTTAAAGACAACACTATCATGCACGATTAAAGAAGAATAAAAAAGTCTAAATTTGGGTGGACGCCATGCAAATTTTTCCGGTAACAATTTAAATTGAAAATTGAGTGAATAACATGCCCCCAAAATTAAACAATAGGTGACCTTTAGGAAGTAAGGTAAGTTTTAATACTTGTTTTTTTTTCCGATAAAGTATAACTTGTCAATAAGGAATTTGCTGTCGGATAACGTAATTTCTTCGAAGGAAAAAGGATAGCGCATAAAACCATCAATCTACTATATAGAAATTTTAGAAAATTGTAACTTTCTCAGCGATGACAAATTTGTAGATGTTTCAGCTTGACTATAGAAAAAGTAGAATGAGTGATGTTTTGGTGAAACAACATAAGGAAATCTCGGACAAAAGTGGCCAATCTCGGGCGAGATTTTCGCAATGCGAGGGTTTATGCAACTTATCAACCTGATCTAACATGCAAGTACATCTATCACTATCCAAGCCATAACCAATATCTATCACCCTAGAATCTCAAGAGAACTAACCAATAATATACATGATGAAATCAATAATCAACAAGGAAAGATACATGTAGTTTTATATATTGAAATCAACAAAGAAGACATGGTAAACTTAGCTGATTTATGCCTTCAAGTAAATGAAAACGAAATCCAGAATACAACAACAAACAATCTCTTTGATTCAACTAAAAATACACAACAAATATAAAGTTTTTCTCCCAAAAGTCACAAGCTAAAGGATGAAATGAAAAATGGAGAAAATGGGAAGAAAACAACGACAACAAAGGTCTGAATTGTGTCTAGAGTGTAAAGAAGGGTCAAGGAAGGTCTCTGCAAAATGCCTTCAAGTCCACATATATACTCCATGTCATGAAAAATAAGGGTCCACCGAAAAGTTCTGAAAAGTTGTCAAATCCGTTGCAGAGAAGAAATCTCGCCCCATCTGCTGTCAATATTGGGCCGAGATACATGCAAAGTCGGACCGAGATGCATACTTGCACACCCGAGATTTCACAAAAAAGCCTCCATTGCTCCTTTGCTTGATCTGTTGCCTTTCCTCCTTACCTCTCTCATGCTATTAGCATGCTCCACTCCGAGGCTCGATCCTCAAATGACTCGTTTAGATCCGAAGTTCACCGTTTTACCTGAAAAACCGACAAAATCTTGTGTAGACATCCATACTTACAAAATAAACATTAACAAGTTCAAATGACACAAACTAAGACTTATTCATGCTAAACAAAAAAACATCTACCTAAATAAATGCCTAAATTAAGATCATATATCAAGTTATTACTTAGGTTGTAGGTCGTTCTAGTGGAAACAGTGACCGGAGTTCTTACTGATGCTAATGAGAAAGCAATTGAGATGTTCATCTGTGAAAAGTATATATATCTAAGAGACTCCCTGTAAATCCTTCTCTTCAATATATGTAAGCTAGACATGGGTCCCAAACCTAAACCGGCCCAACTCAAACCGCCAGTTTGGCGGTTTGACACACTATTAAAAAAAATAATAATTAAAATGCAACTAAACCGTCGGTTTAACCGACGGATTAGTCAAAAAAAATTTAAAAAAAAAACAAAAATTCAAACCGTCGGTTTAGGTTTGGCCGAGAGTCAAACCTCACTCAAACCTAAACCTAAACCGTAAACCTCCGGTTCGACCAAACCGGCGAACCTAAACCGACGGTTTAGTTTGAATCAGACCCAAGTCTAATGTAATCTTTCAAAAAAAATAAAAATTCATGTCTCTTATATTGTTACCTATAGATTTGTTTTGCAGGAAATGGACTGGTTATCCATCATTAACAATAAGAGCATAGAAAGACATTTGTCATGTCTACGAGCATGAGCCCTTTCCACTTTTCTTCGGCACAAGGATTACTGTTTGCTTTATTAATTAATCGATCACTTCAAGTTGGACCGTTGGAGTAAGTACTCCTCCATTATAAGTACCCGCTGGTCTGACTTCTTTATTCAACTTGATGAGTTCTATACTTGTATACTAATCATTACCAAAAAAAAAAAAAATACTTGTATACTAATTCACCTTTCTACATTTCAGGTTGTTCGGAAATATCTATGATGTAATTTGAATAGTTTGCTGCAAATATCTATTATGTAAATTGATTTTGCAATGTAATATGTTCGACGTATTTATATGAACTCGATCTATATTGTGCTATGTTTTCTGATATTTCGTATTTTATTCCCGCAACTTCTTCGTAACAATATACCCGAATCAAATTTTTGTGATCGATTAACAAAGCGCATGTGCATGCCATACTAGTACATGTAAAACAATAAGTAGACTAATTGTCTTGTATCAGGTAGCGGTATTCGCCGTTATATAACTAGATCGGACTGGCACATGTATTGTTCAGCTCCGGTTCGATCTTAAATCGGTTGAACATTTTTCTCTTAAGTTAGGTTTGAACCTATTGAGCCCATTTTCCAGACTATATTAACAATGAGTTTCCCGTTTAAGCCAGAAGTTAGAATGAACTCGTTTTAGAAATTCGTCCGAAGACCAAATCGATTCCTCCAAGTCTCGTCCAAAAACGGTATGGAAAATGATCGAACAACTATAATCTTAGGCTAAGGAGGCATGGAGGGTGCGTTTGGAAACCCATTTTTACAAGTTTATGAAAGCTTATCAAATTTATAGAACTTATTCCATTCAAACATAAGCGGAAAAATAGAAGCTTATTTTTCTTTAAAAAAAATTCATAAGCTATATGGAAAAAGTTTAGGAAGATTATCATAGATTTTTAAACAATAAATTACAAATATAAACATATAAATAAAAAGTAAATTATTTTTGGTAATTTTATGTTACATCGACTCCAATAAATTTTGTTCTTGCAACCATCAATCAGACTTATATAAAAATTCATCAAATCAACTATCTTTTTCAACAGTTCAGTAAACTTTGAATTCAATAAGATAGGATTTTTCAAACCGACAGTGTTAAGTGTTACACCTTTCATGGATCTTTCTTTAGTTAGGTTTCACAAGGTTTAACTCGTGTAGCCGTTGCAACAAGTTCTTTTAAACAGGATACCCGATTTTTTGAGGCCTCGCAATGACAAAATTAAATAGTTAATATCATTGTGTTAATAGCCCAAATGGTTAAAAGTGCTTCTAAATTTTCCCAAGTCTTAAGTTTGAGTCCCCAACTTCATTATATTATCGTATTTTAAAGTTGATTACCTGATCGTTTAGTTTATTTCCTCCTTATATCCATTTTTAATATATTTCATTTAACTTTATTTATAAAATAAAAAATCTAAAAATAAAAATAGAAAACATTAAGTTAAATTACAAATAATTATAGTTATGCTAAATTTTAAACTAATTATCTTTATAAAAATTGTGTAATGGTAAAGAATACTTTTTTATTTTTTAATTTAAAAAATCTAGAAAATATTTTGCTTAAAATTTTTTTTTGATTTTTTTACAAATTTTCGAATTGAATTAAAATATATAAATTAAAACTAAATCGAAATTTTTAATTCGAAAATTATAAATATATTAATAAATATAATATATTAAATATATTTCATTAAAAATTTTCTCTTGGATAATAAAATAAAAATATAAAAATTAGGTATACATTTACTTTTCTATATTATATATATATATATACATATATATATATATTTCTAATTTTCAAAATAATAATTTTTTGAATTAGTTTAATTTTGATTCATATTCTATTTTAATTCGAAAATAAAAATTAAAAAATTACTTTTTATTAATTAAAAAAGCATCTACTTTACTTTTAAAAATTCTTTAAATTCAAAAAATATAAATACTTATGTACCATTACTTATTATTTGTAAAATTAATTAGTTTAATATTTATCGTGATCATAATTAATTTTAAATTTATTATTATCTTTTATTTTAAAAATAAAAAATAAAAAGTAAGTTGTTTTTTTAATTCAGATGTAGTTTTAAATTATTTTAGAGGATTTTTTTATTTTATAATTGAAATTCTAATTAAATATCTTAAGAAAGAGTTTAAGGTGAAAATAATGAGGGTATGAAGAGAAAATTTAAAATTCTGTAGATATTAAAAGAAGAAATTAAAATTTAAATGGTATTAAGTGAAAAATTCCTTTAAGTTTGTGAATTCTTTTGTAATTTTTTAATGTTAATGGACCGGACTCTAAAATGAATGAACCGATCCGGGCTTTACGTTGTTGAATCCCAGTTGCATTTCTCCTTCATCTATAGTAATGATACACTGATCGAATGAAGGTTCCACCAGACCACAAGCCCAAATCATCTCATGGCCGACTCTCCGACTCCTGTTCACGTCGCCGCCACAAGCCCACAGGCCCTTCCTCCGGACAAACCGCCTGAAGTCAAGTCTTATGCGGCTGCTGTGGGGGGTCTGCGCCCTACTACGGCCCCTCTATCCTGTGATACACTGATCGAATCTCGCAAAATGCGGATCTCTTTTCCTGAGGGCACACGCGGTCTGGCTATCGCAGATATCGATCCCGAAGTTATTGAGTCTTTGTCAGAGAAATGGAAGTCCGCCGTTATCATCAAAGTTTTGGGTCGACACGTGGCGTTTCGATTATTGGAGCGACGACTGTATCAGTTATGGTGGCCAGTTGGACTGATGCCAATCATTGATCTTCCTAATGGTTTCTATGCTGTAAGGTTCAACAACGAGGATGACTTCCTAAGAGCACTTACCGAAGGTCCTTGGGAGATTTTCGGACATTATATCACGGTCCGGACTTGGTCCGCACAGTTCAATCCATTTATAGATGATCTAAGGACTATATATGCCTGGGCCAGACTCTGTGAACTCCCAATGCAGTTGTACGACGAGGGGGTCTTGTACGGTCTTGCCTCAGCTCTCGGGACACCATTGAAGGTTGACTTGAACACTTTGTATGCAACGAGAGGGAGATTTGCCAGGGTGTGTATTGAACTCGAACTGGATAAACCTCTGATTGGTACTATTCTTGTTGGCGACTACAAGGTTCATGTGGAATATGAAGGTCTGAATTCCATCTGCCATCGTTGCGGACTCTACGGCCATGGAGTTGAACGATGTCCTCAACTTCCTATTGTTAATACAAACATTAACCCGGAGTCCCCAGTTGGTCCCAATCAGCCTGAAGCGGTCGTGGATTCAAATGAAGGTTCCACCAGTAAAGAAGAAGAGCCAGTTAAGGAAGACGAATTCCTGGGGCCGTGGATGACGGTGGTCAGAAAACCTCGCCGATCGGCAAAGCAGGGTCCACAAAAAATATCCAAGTTAGCCCAAACTTCCGGAAACGTAAATTACCAGCCATCCACGTCAGCACCTAATGATCTTACGCAGGAGTTACAAAAAGAGAGTAACGGCCAGATTCAGGAAACTCAGAAAGTCAGTAACGGTCCAATCATTATGACAGGAGTTACAGGCGCAATTATTGGAGCATCTTCAAGTAACAATAATCATCAAGTAATTGCAGCGCAGATTCCCTCAGAGTCCTCACGTGCTAACCCTAGCAATCAACAAAAAAGTGCTAAACGGGCCAAAGTTTTAAGCCCATCCAAGTCACCAGAAGAAACAGCAAACCCGGCTACCAAAAAGCCCATCACCGCTTCATCCGTAGCAAAGGATATACGTGTTTCGGATACTAGGGTTAATATTAACCTTATTGCTGATCCTTCTGCATCTGCCCTGGCTGTCGTCCACTCCCATTCTCAACACCACATAAATGGCCCGCCGGACATGGATATTGACTTGGCCTCCTCTGTCAGTGAATGCCGTCCGGTTCCCCTTGAAAATAAAGACGTTGTCATGGACGACGAACCGTCACAGAATGCAACTCATGAGCCCACCGGATCCGCCGAATGTGACGTTCCCAAATAAATACACTAATCTGGAATTGTCGGGGCGCGGGGAATAGACGGTTCCGTAAGGCCCTCAGTTATATGATCAACCGTCATAAAATTGACATTCTGGTTCTACTTGAACCAAAAGTCTCAGGTGAGAAGGCCAACGATATATGCCTTCGGTCTAAGTTCACTCATTATAAAAGAGTGGAAGCGACTGGTTTTGAGGGAGGCATCTGGTTACTCTGGAATGCGGCAATCAATAATGTTTCCATAATCAGGAAATATACAAATTTTCTGCAAGCAGGGATTTTAATGAATAATCAACATTTGAATTTTTTTGCTGTTTATAACCCACCGACTCCAACTCGACGTGCTGTGTGTTGGAATCCTTTACTAAATGCAATCCTTTCCTACACTGGTCCAACTGTGGTGGGGGGTGACTTCAACTGCGTTCTTTCTCACAATGAAATTGGCGGTATTTCCAAGTCCCTATCTCCGGATTCGGCCGTTTTTCAGAAGTGGGTGGACGATGCTAATCTTATTGATATGGGGTGCAGTGGCCCGGCATTTACGTGGAATCGGGGCCGCACGGCTGACAATAGATGTTCTAAAAGACTGGATCGGATTTTTATGTGTGGTAATGCAAGGGTTACTTGGGCTGAAGCTACTGTCCGGCATCTGCCCGCTCTTTCTTCGGATCACAACCCCCTTCTCCTCCAATTCTATCCGCCTAGAAGAATTGATTCAACTAGGCGACCTATCCGGTTCGAAGCTGCATGGGTCATGCATCCCGAGTACTTACCTTTTGTGGAGTCTAACTGGGAGGCTACGGGTATTAGTGAGTTGCGACGAGCTTTAGCTACTCTCATGAAGAGGCTCCAACGTTGGAACAAGGACACGTTCGGGAGAATTGAGGTTAAAAAGAATGCGCTTTTCGATCGGTTGGTTGCAATTCAGAAAGAACTCGAGACTGATTTGTCTGCTGGACTGGTAGAAATGCACGAGTCTCTACAATCCGAATTTGAGTCGGTTCTCGATCAAGAAGAAATTCTTTGGAAGCAGAAGTCTAGGGATCGCTTTCTACTAGAAGGTGACAGAAATACGGCGTTTTTTCATATGAGTACTATCGTTCGCAGAAGGCATAATCGCGTTGATTCTATCATGAACGATGCTGGTGTTTGGATCTCGGATCAGAAGCTTCTAAGAGATAACGCACTGGAGTATTTTCGGAATCTGTTTGCACCTACTGACAGTCTACCTGGATCGGATCCGGATGGTACGTTTCTATCTAACTTTCCTCCGATTCCCCAAGACGAGCTTTATTCTCTATGCAGGCCATTCACTGAACAAGATATCAAGCAGTGTATTTTTTCTATGGGCCCCTTAAAGGCGCCGGGTATGGATGGTTTCAGCGCAATCTTCTTTCAGAAGTCGTGGAGCTCCGTTGGCGCTGATGTCGTCCGGTTCGTAAACGAGTATTTTGCCTCTGGTGCCATGCCCACGGGAATTAATGATACAATCATCTCATTGATTCCCAAGCGAAGTATCCCGGATCATATGTCTAAGTTCTGGCCTATCGGATTATGTAACGTCACCTACAAACTCATCTCTAAGCTGATGGTGACTCGACTTCAACCACTTATGGGGGAGTTGGTTAGTCCTTTTCAAAGTAGTTTCATTCCGGGTAGAAGGATCGAAGACAATGTAATCCTCGTGCAAGAAACCATTCATTCCCTCGTTCGAAAGCGAACCGGAAAAAAATGGATGTCTATCAAGATAGATTTAGAGAAAGCGTATGATAGATTATCGTGGGACTTTGTGGAAGAAACATGTAGACTTATCGGCATGCCGGATTTGTGGTGTAAGTGGATTTCCGGATGTATCAGATCTTCTTCGATGATGGTTTTATGGAATGGTGAGCTTACTGACCGTTTCCTTCCTACTCGAGGAGTGCGTCAGGGAGACCCGCTCTCCCCTTACTTGTTCGTGTTGGCCCTCGAACGGCTCAGCCATGCTATTTTTGGGCTGGTTGATGCAGGTGCGTGGATTCCTATTACCATTAAACGTGGTTGCCCATCTATCTCTCATGTTCTGTTTGCAGATGATATTGTATTATTTGCGGAAGCCACTACGGAGAATGCAGTTACTATCCGGAAGTGCTTAGATCAGTTTTGCAGTTGTTCGGGACTCAAGATCAACACACATAAATCACAGATTATGGTATCTCCAAATGTGTCTGCTTCTCTCCGGACGGATATCCAGAACTTAATTGGTTTTCCTATTGTTACGGATTTTGGTAGGTACCTCGGGTTTCCGATTCTCCACTCCAAGATGCGTAACGACGATTTCCAGTACCTGGTTGACAAAACTAAATCGAGGCTGTCCGCGTGGAAAGGACGATTTCTTAGCTTTGCGGGACGGATTACGTTAGTTAAATCGGTTCTTTGCTCGTTCCCAACATACGTTATGCGTGTTGTAAAGCTTCCTACTGCAATCTGCGAAGCTATTGACCGTATTTGCCGGTCGTTTCTTTGGAATGGTACTGAGGTGAGGCGGTCTATGCATCTGATACCTTGGAATGAGGTCTGTTTACCGACTGACTATGGTGGGCTTGGCGTGCGATCATGCTCCTCAGCCAATGCGGTGGCTCTTGGTAAGCTCGCGTGGAGATTCATCTTCTCGGGCAAGGATCCTTGGGCCTTATTGCTTGCTTCTAAGTATAATTTGCGAGATACTCGGTCCTTCATGGATTGTCCACGTATTGCTAAAGGGTCATACATTATTCGAGGGATGATCTGGGCTAAATCTCATGTTCTGAGTCTGGGGTTAAAATGGGTGACTATGAATGGTCTGAGTACAAAGTTTTGGACTGATTTGTGGTGCGATGATTCGCCTTTGATTGATTCCGCTTTGTTCTCTCCGCCGACTGACGAACTGTCCGCTTTTGTTTCTGAATATTGGAGAGCCGATACGGGGTGGGACTGGAAGCGCGTTAGTCCGTATCTTGAAGCAGCACAGCTTGTATCGCTTGTCAGTGTGATTCTGGGTATGTCTGGGGAGGTTCTTGACTCGGTTGCTTGGAGACTGACTTCGGATGGTATGTACTCCGCTTCTTCTGCATACCGTGCTTTAGTCATTCAGTCCTTGGTCCCATGCCCTACATCACAACTCTACAAAATTATATGGAAACTGCATGTCCTTGAGAGAGTTCGATGCTTCATCTGGATGCTGGCTAAAGGCAGATTGCTTACCAATGCGGAACGTTACCGGCGTCATTTGGCTGCCGACCCATCTTGCACCATCTGTTCCGGCGATGACGAGTCCCTTTTCCATCTGTTTAGAGATTGCTCCAGTGTTGCTAGCATTTGGAACGGGTTACTGAATGCAGATGATTGTGGCTATTTTTATAGTTCCGATTTCACCCAATGGCTTTATTTGAATCTGTCACGCAAAGACTCAATCGATAACAACCTTCCCTGGGCCTCATGCTTTGCAGTCACCCTGTGGCTCTCGTGGAAATGGAGGAATGTTGCCGTCTTCAGAAATGCTCCACAACCGTTCAATAAAATCGGAACTATTGCCGCTTACACGAAATATGTAACTTGTGCTTTTGCTGCCAACAAACTGCTTACTAAGCACCAGACTTGCTCACATGTGAACGTGAAGTGGGAAGCTCCTGCTGAGACGTGGGTAAAGATCAATACTGACGGCTCCGTCAAAAGTAATGTGGGTAGTGGTTCGGCTGGGGGAGTCATACGTGATTCCAATGGGCAATGGCTGGGAGGGTTTGTGATGAACATAGGGGCTTGCACTGTCCCTGCTGCTGAGTTGTGGGGCCTGTCTGCAGGCTTATATCTTGCATGGGAGAGCGGGTACAGGAATGTTTGTGCGGAGGTTGATTCGGAACTTGTCCTTTCTCTCGTTTACAGGAAGGTTTCGACGTCCCATCCGCTGTTTAGTTTGGTATCCCGGTGCCAAGACTTCATCCGTAGGGACTGGCGCGTCCAGCTCCGTCATATCTACCGTGAAGCTAACTCAGTTGCCGATCATTTAGCTTCTATTGCTCATGTATATCCGTTAGGCTATTTTACGTTATTTCATGCACCTACTTATGTTATCCCGTTATTAAAAAACGATGCCCGAGGCGTAGCGAACCAAAGGCTAGTCCATTGTTAGCTTTTCCATTTTCGATCTAAATAATATGGGTGAGAGCTCGCTCTCCCTGTCTTGCCTACCAAAAAAAAATAGTAATGATATTTTCATCGCTTCGGGTTTCACTTTCTACGTCAATGTGAAACTTCTCAATGGTTAAAAGATACATTTTGCTCAAAATTATGGGTGGAATTAGGTTCGTATATATATTTTCAAATTTCAGCCCCCCATCATTTAGGTTATAATTAAAAGGACATAGTTTAATAATTTATTCCCAAAGCCAATTTTCATGGTAATACTCCGGCAAAGAGAAGTTTGCAAGATTAGCACACGAGAAATTCATATTTTATTGCGCTAAAGAAAGTATAAAAAATATAATTAAGTATATTACAAGTTTCATAAATAACTCCAAGACTATCCATGAATCCATGATCAAATTTCAAAGATAAATTGCGTAAACTTATTGTAAAACTTTGGTATACCTCACAAGTATTACATTTCAATATACACCATCCGTGACTTTATCCTTCAATCAATAGCAAAACTTACACATTGTTGCACAACCACCGTTAATTTAACGGCGCCGTTTATTCTCGACCCGTCAAACGCTGACGGTGCAGCTCTGAGTGAGCTGATACTTCATGGCGTTATTACCGACGGCTAAACCGGCGTTGTGGGTGCCAACAGCGATAACGGCCGGACAGTTCACGTGTAGGTGGTATGTACCGGAGACGATGGTTCCAACTTTAAATCTGACCCGTCCGTCGATATTGAAGTTCATCAGCAACCTTCCCACCGCCTCATCTTGGCTTAAAGCCGCTCCGGTGAATGGCGCAATGGGTACGGACACCCCACTTACAAACGGCGACCATATGTTCTGCCCGTTAGTATCCTGTTGCTCTCACAAATAATTAAATTAAGTATTTCCTTTGCTAAGCTTCTTATATATATATATATATATAGAAGAGGTTGTTAGTGTTACCTGGAAGGTGGGAGGGATGGAGGTGGGAAGAGAGATCTGTTGATCGCGATAAGTGGCGTAAACGATGAGACGGTCATAGTAAACGCCGATGTGAGCGTTAGGGTTACGAGACTGTACTGTGACTTGGAACGTCGACGTTAACAGGTTGGGATCTGAGAGGTTGAAGGCGTAGACGGTGGCGTCTTGGAGGATGAAGCGTGGCTTGGTTGGCTTCAAAACAGCCCATATGATGAGAATGGCGAGGATGGCTATGGAAAGGAAGATGAAAGTACCCGCAATTATCTTCTTCTTTAGCTTCTTCTTACGGTGTTCATGGTGGCCGCAGTCTTTTACCGACATGGTCGCCGGCCGGTGGTTCACTTGTGGGATGGGAGGCTACGGAGTTAAGGGTGAGGAGAGTATGTAATTGGGAATTAGCTAATAATTAGGATTCATTGAGTGAATGAATATTATATAGAGAGATGGCCCGAGAAAAAAAAGAAAGATGGGTTGACTGACTTGGGTGTGAAATGTTGAGTTTTATCGATCACAACGTATAAGTTTAGTGATTTTAATTCATTTATTATGTAGACCGAAATTTAAGTGTAAATGAATGTTAGGTTCAAACCTAACACATAAATTTAAAGAATCTGATTATAAAAATTAAAAATAATATATCAACGTTTATGTATTAGACTCGAACTTTTATGTACTTCAGACATAAGAAGTCATTATCTCACTATAACTCATCAACTATATATTATTTTTGTTATTCCCTTATAACCGATTTCATAACATTTTATCATTTACAATTACAATTATGTTAGTTTTGTCTAATCACATATCTTCGGGAATACTTATCATGCAACCGTTTTGAACAAGTGATCGAACTACTCCCCTTTTAAAAATACAAACTTTTGAACCATGTTGAATGTAAAACAAAGGGGTATAAAATTATAAATATATGATGTTAGTGGTGGTAGCCATAATAATGCAAATAAAGGGAGTCAAAAGTCACGGTCAATTGTAAATTATGAGGTAAAAGACCTCGATTTGGTAATAAATAATAATACGTGGAAATAAAAGGGATGATGGGGCCCTCCAGTATCATTGTGGGAGAGAAGCTTCCGCTTTGTATCCACCACCGCCCACGAAGTCCAAGAATATACACCTACCTACATGACTTTACCAGTCCCAAATCCCAATCATTTTCATTTACACAAACAAATAAGAAAAAATAAAATTAATATTTTACATATTTTTCACTAGTATTTTCAGTGTTTTAATATTTTGTGCAATTTATCTGTCTTCATCACAGATGGTCAGTATGATATTAATGGTAATATGGAAAATTAACTTAATATATTGGAATTAAACAAAAATTACTTATTGTTTATAAATCATAATTTTATGTTATTTTTTAAATATAAATATTTTATAGTACGGACTACGGAGTATTTAGTTGACAATTTCAACACTTAAAAGTCTGCATCTTGAAGCAATTAGTTTAGTTGTTATGGATTTCACATGATCGATCATTTAATATAATTACTTTTCTTATATCTCATGATTTCACTTTCTTGAAAAATGAGATAATTGCACGTATTGATCCTTAGAATCAGGTGTTGAACACATTTATGTTATATAATATTTGGTTATATATTTACTTACATAGATGATGGTCATTTGCACGTTATATAGGTTGGAAAAATGTTATGATGAAATGAATTTAACAAGTATGAGAATCTTAGAGAAGAAAAGTAGGTGGATGATGAAATTCTGTTTACATGGATGGATGATGGGTGGATCTTGGATGAATCTCACGATATACACACAAAAAAGGAAAAGTAAAAAGGTTATTGGTAGGACATTATTGAAGCAAAGGATTGCTTCATCGATCACGTTTGCTGAAATGGCTTTACTCCTGACAGCTGAATATTCACCCTCATTCTTACAATTTGTAGTGTTAAGTATTCTAATAAAGTCTTGACTCTTGATCATCAAATTGCAAATAGTTCAATGTTGATACTTACATGCAGTCGCGACTCGCACAACCCTATCAGACCTGACCGTTCCACCTGACTCATCAGAAAAACAAAAGGTATGAACAAAGGTTTATATATGTTAAAGTCCGACATAGATAAACAATGGAGCGAGACTTATGTACATACAAATACACATGCGTGTTAAGTCGAATCCCAACATAAGTGTAATGAAGTTCCATTTTAAAACCATCTTTATATTATTTTCAACATTATACACCTGAAAATATCTGCTGATATGTAAGACGAATAACACAGGTTCGACTCGAAAAAAATTAATTCGAACTCGTTCACTTTTTTGAAAAAGTTGAATATGAACTCTACTTAAAGTTGATTAAAATTTACATACAAGAGTGCACTTGTTGGCCACAACAACGAGCCTTCACTGCAAGAAATTGTTGATTTTGCAAGAGAATATTGGTGAAATAGGGCCCTTTTTGTTTTGTGTAGACTAACTAGGCCCCTCTATTTTCTGTCTAAATTTTTAAAGATTAAAACAATTAATTAAAGGGGTATAAGAGGAATACGTAAAATTAAAATCCTATAAAATCATACTCAATTAGGGTTTCTTTTAGACATTTCAGATCTGAACTCTCACCCTCCTGGAGAAGCCGTCTAGCCTTCATGAAGAAGTTGTTGCCTCGACTGCCGGAGGAGCCGCCCAACCGTTTGCCTGGAAGAGCCGGCCAACGCCTGCACCAGTCCACCGCAATGCACCACTGTTGTCCACCACAGTGCACCAGTCCGCCGACAACCGCGGTGCACCAGCCGACAACCGAAGAGTTGCTTTTCCTAGACCCACCAACCGCAGTGCACCAGCCCACCGCCCAGCCTCACCGTACTGCAACCCTAATTTCAACAAAAGGCCCTCTCCTTTGGCCGGCCGCCGCCCAGCCTCACCGCCTAGCCTCACCGGACTGCAGCCCCTCTCCTCTGGCCGCCGCCCCGACTTTGATGTTTCCCTTGTTGCAGGTTTCTCGCAGTCTCGAAGTTCCGCCCAACCAATGCCAACGAAGTGCCGCCGGCCGCCGCCCAGCCTCACCGCGGCCCAGCCTCACCTCCAACGTTGTGCAGTCCTCGTTGAAGCCGCTTTGTAGTCCTCGTTGCAGCCGCAGGGCAATCCCAGGAAACCCTAATTTCAATATTAAAATGTTGGCATATTTACAAAAAAACTCCCCTGTTTATAATTGCATTTATGACCTATATTTTTTAATTTTGCAAAATTGTCCAAACTGGATAATTACAAAAATAAAAAACTAAAGTTTAATTTTTACAGTTATAAATACGGGATATTGACTACATATTTTATAGATATGGGATATTGACTACATATTTATATAAAAACGGGATATTGGTTACATATTTTATAAATACGGGATATTGATTACATATTTTACAGTTATAATTGGGCTTGTGTAACTCGAATGGGCTTGAAACAAAGACGGACTTGTGTAAACGACAAGCTTGTGTAAATGAAAACTATGTATTAACAATGTGTAATTGAACTTGTGTATTAAAATTATGTATTAAGCATTATACACTAATACCGTGTATGAACAAGAGAATATACGAAGTTCAATTAGTCCAGCTGGTATAAGAGTGGGAGGGAGGGCATGTCGTCCAGAGTTCGATACTCACTAGCTACAACATTTATATTTTGTAATGGGCCGACTTACGTAACTCGAATGGGACATGGGCTTATGTAACTCGGATTGGGCCTACTGATCTTCAATTGAACTTGGGCTTGGACTCAGTTAAATTAAAATTACTAATTAACCCTTTCAATTAATCTTTATTAATAAATGAAAGGTGCCTAGTTTGTCTACAAGATACAAAAAGGGCCTACTTTATTCTACAATAGACAAAAAGTGTCTACTTAGCCAACTCATCCATTTTGCAACGACTTGTAACAATTAGTCAAAACAAACAATTATATTTGAGTTAATTCAACACTACAAATTAAGTATTCACGATTTTTTTTTTTTGGAAAAATTACTTGTATTAAGAATAAAGGATTACATGGGAGAGTAGACTAAGAAGGCAACAAACATTTGTCAGAAGAGAGGGAAGAACAAGGGAAAATTAGACTAGGAAAATCTCTAACATACGGGCAGTAGCAAGGGACTTAATAGAGCGGTCCTTCCAGTGGTGAGAGAGATGAAGTTTGGTAGCTCTAATGCCATCACCCGCACAATCGATGACTCTAGTGAACACCTTATTGTATACAAGGTTGTTGCGGGCCTTCCATATGAAGTAAATGATAGCAGTGATAGCAGCAATACGAGCAGACTCAAGGAGATTGTTTTTAGGGTTAGGGTGAGCTCTAAGCCAAGGCTAGATGCACTGGATGTACGGGGCAGGGTAGGGAACTCTAGCCCATCTAGAGATGATATCAAGGACGAGCGAGGAGTAGCTGCAGCCAGACCAAAGGTGTTCATCGTCCTCAGGCCGACATGTACACAACTTACAAGTGTTATTCTCAATTAAGTTCCATTGGTGAAGCTTAGTGAGAGTGGGAAGCCTCCGAAGGTTAGCTATCCAAGCAATGCAGCTACATTTGGGAATGTTAAACTTGTACCATATAATTGGGCATGTAGCAACCGGAGGGGGGAGAGAAGCCGATCGGAAGATGGTGTAGGCCTTCCCTGGGTCAAACGAGCCGTTAGATCTAGTTATTGTGGTGATCTTGTTGGTCCCGGAGGCGGGCATGGGAAGATCGTCACGAATATTCAGGACTATCTTCTAGTAGTAGATGTGGTGTGGTTTGGATTGGCAATCCTAAATCAGATGTCTTTTCAGGAGGTTAGAGGCGGTCCCTGAGGTCCAAAGCTTGTTAGGGTTACGATCAATATCATAAATAAGCCTTGTCGGGGAAGCCTTATTGCATGATAGAATATCCGGAAAGACCAGGCCTTCATCCCTCTTGGTTGTACACACCGTATTCCAGGCATCAAGAGAACGTTTACTGAATTCATTACCGGACCACAGGAATGATCTGATCATCGACTGAATCTTATTCAGGATTGAGGTTGGCAGAAGGAACATGGTGCACCAGAAATGGTAGAGAGCCATTAGAATGGACGAAATAATCAGGATGCGGCCAATATATGAGAGAAGCTTTGTACTCCAAGATTGAATTCTCTTCGTGATCTTGTGAATAAGGGGAAGGAAGTCGGAAATAGTAAGCCTCTTGCTACCGACATGCACACCTAAGTAGTGAAAAGGGAGTGAGCCCTTGGTGAAACCGGTAGCCTGGGTAATGTTATCTTGCACAACAGTAGGCATACCCCCCAAGAAGATAGTAGATTTGGCAAGAGAGCATGCCAAAGGAGTCAAGGGTGGACTTCAGTGTGGTGATGGAGTAAATGTCACCATGACAGAAAATCATCAAGTCATTGGCAAAGCATAGGTGCGTGATGCGAGGGTTCCGACACTTAGGATGGAGATTGAATTCCGGATCCAAGGTATTTTGATAGATCATCTGCAAAAGATACTCCATAGCAATGGTGAAGAGAGGTGGGGATAAAGGACAAGTTTGCCTAAGGCCTCTTGATCCTTTGAAGTGACCATTGAGAGTACCGTTAATGTTGATAGAATAAGAGACCGTTGAAATACATTCATTGATCCGGATAATAAAGAGAGAAGGAAACCCCATCAACTTCAGACAGTACAGAATGAAGCCATGGTCAATCGTGCCAAATACTTTGGTAATATCAATCTTCATTGCAGCACGAGGGGAGATGTGATTTTGGCTATATTTGTTGAGCAGCTTTTGGCAGATAAGCACGTTGTGCTTAATGGATCTATTGCTCACGAAAGCACTTTGGTAAGGTCCTATTACCTTGGGGAGGATTGAGTTGAGACGGGTAGCAAGCACCTTAGCAATAGTTTTGTAAGTGACATTACAACAAGAGATAGGTCTGAAATCAGAGGGGCTCTCGGGGTTATCACACTTGGAAACAAGAGAGATCGAGGCATGGTTAATTTGCTTCAGCATTTTCCCCGTTGTGAAGAAGTCCATGATGGCATCAGAGAAGTCGTCATTAACAATGTTCCAGGCCGCCTTGTAGAAATAGGCATTGAATCCATCCGGGTCAAGGGCTTTGTTATCCCCTATACTGAAAAGAGCGTCTTTCATCTCCTTATGGGTGACCTGCATAAAAAGATCATTAATGTTAGAAAGGCTAAGCTTAGGGAGGGCAAGGTCGGGGGGTGTTGTTGGGGTTATGATTGATTGGGTTCATGATGGTTTGGAAGTGGTTGGAGAAGGTGGTAGCAATCAGGTCAGGATCCTAGATGGTGAGCCCAACGTTGTTCTTGATGGAAATGATTCTATTGCCACATCTTCGAGCTTTGATGCTTCTGAAGAAATAAGACTCGCATTGATCACCATACTTAATCTATTTGGCTTTGGATAGCTGCGCCATGATGACTCTGAGAGTAGACATGCTTTCATTTAGGCTGATGGTAGTGTCGTGCTCGAGCACTTGGAGATTGGGGTCATGGAGATTGTGTTGCAATGCCATCTTGGTACCTCTAAGGTTCTTTCTTTTATTAGAGATATCACTATGGATCTCCTCAAGCGTGATACTAGAAAATTTCTTCAGACTGGTGTTCGCCCCTAGAGGTGTGTGCAAATAAGCTTTAAATTTATAAAACTAGAATCAAGCAAGCGAACCCGCAGTGTACGGATCGACGTAGTTAAGCAAGAATTTCAGAGTATCGAACACAGGGATTTAGGTAGGAACAAATTCAATTGCAGATTATCAAGCGAGTAAATATGAGAGTTTTGCAAATATTGGGAAAACAACAATCCTAAAGATCCAGGTATCCAGCTGTGGCAATCGATTCAAGATATACTAATGATATAAAGACAGAGTTGAGATATGCAAAGGTATGCTAATGTAAGGTAATCGTACGGTGAAGTTCCAAAAACCTTATATGACTCACCTACAAGACATTCCCTATACAGGTTGTTGAGGCTCAATATAGAAAAGTTCTAAAAGCAAGAATTAATGTCAAATACCCAAACTTGTAATCCAAGGATCAAGACTAACTCAGCCGATTATGGTTATGACACTCACAATCGAGGTAGAGGTTGTTGAGGCTTCACTACCACCTAGAAAAGACAAGTCTAAGCTAAATTAAAGCAAATCTTTAACTTTGGATTAAAGTAAAAGCAAGTTCGTAAACTTAAGGGAAATTACGGTTAGATCTTGAGACTCCACGACCGTGGAACTCAAGAACAACCCGTAATTTAGGGTTCGTCGACGATTCTCTCTAACTCTCAGGGTCTAATCTGTTTACGATCGATCTATCATCATCTAAGCCACAACTATCAACCCTTCACCTTAGAATCGTTAAGGGTTTTTAGCCAATAACCGTCATGTTGATATCAATTCAAGGATTAAAAGATAGAAAGATGAAAACTTCCGAAAACTTTCAATAATCTTCAAACTAATCTCAAAGTCACAATCGA
The DNA here is from genome assembly GCA_033239125.1 of Fagopyrum homotropicum. Classification (NCBI taxonomy): domain Eukaryota; kingdom Viridiplantae; phylum Streptophyta; class Magnoliopsida; order Caryophyllales; family Polygonaceae; genus Fagopyrum; species Fagopyrum homotropicum. The sequence continues at coordinate 20,816,214 of BSWB01000006.1, forward strand.
GAACAAATATTGTCAATGGATTCAGAATAAAGCAAACAATCACAATCTTAGGAAAGAAGGGAGAACGGGATGTCAATCCGTTTTCCAAATCAAACCTAAACAAGAAGAGAGATCTTCTTGCAACAATCTTCCAAAAGCTTCGATCTTCCGCCAATCCGGAGATCTCAACAGCAATCTCCACCAAAAGTGCGAGATTAGGGCAAATCCCAGATGCGAACTTCGATCTCCAATGAGATGTCAATGATTCCAAGCAAGGGCTTAAACGGCAATGAAATTCTCTAAGCGGAGATGAAGCGTGGATTCCAAGATTCCCTAAACGAAGATAAACGAGGTGTAGGCGTCGATGTAAGCGGGGATGACGGAATTTCTCTTCGTCCATCTTTTTATAGGGCAAGATAAAATATCGGCCCGACCCAATCTTCAAAAGATCGTGGCTTCAAAATGTGGCGAAAAAGATCGCCAAGATCACGGTCGTGGAAGATTCCACGACCGTAATTTAGAGCGTGGATTGTGTCACGGTTTGGACCATATGTTCCACGGCCGTAATAGTTACTGGAATGCATCACGCTTCTCTTTGTAGTGTTCCACGGCCGTGGAACTAAACGTGGTCTGTAGTACGGCCGTATTTTAGAGCGTGGTTTAGGGCAAGAACGTGATTCTTCCCTAGCCTCGTGCATTCCTCAAGTTGAACTCCAATTTGCTCCTAATAATGCCCTCAATCCATGGACATATTCAATCAACTCTTCTTTGCTCGATTCCGCTCGGAAATGACTCTCAATCACCTATAATCAACATAAACCTAGTGTAGACATCCATATCGACAATATAGGTAATACTAGCTCACATATGCAATGATGCTCAATCAAAGACTATCAATATGAATCAAATACGTTTAGAAAACGTGCCTAAAATATCACAATATTTCATGCTAACAAATAACCCCATACTTAACACTTGCTTGTCCCTAAGCAAGGTCTTTCAAAAAGCTTTAAACAAGAGTTAGGATGAAATATGTGTACCTTCTTTTGGATGAACGTGCGTTCTAAAGAATAGATCATTCTCAAACCTTGTCTCAATCGTTTATCAAACTTTCACACACTCAATCGAGAAGTAAAAAGCAAAGAAAATTCATGAATCAATTCAACTTCTAAACAAGCATCATAACCTTTAAACATTATCAAAATCAATCATAAGAAACTTCAATTTAGATCACCAAGTCATATAACATTCTTTTGATCTTAAGGACTTCCAAAGAAAAGGTCTAGAATATGGAAAGGAAGGGAAAACTTTAAGGGAAATGTGGTGCATGAATCCGGGAAAGTGGACAACTACCTTCTTCTTCTTTTGCGGTTTCCGCAACACTTCAACTTAGAGCTTCGCTCTCTTCTTTTCATTTATCGACTTTACTTTTGGAGTTATGGACAGAGGTGCACAAAAACCGAAGCCTAGGAGATTGACGTTTCTCATTTTTGCGAGATGCCTCAAACCTTTAGCGCACATACCATAATCCGCTAGGAATATCGCTCAATCCGACTTTGGCAAGACACAAACACCCGGCTATGTGAATGGTGCCGAGTTATTCATCATCATGATCGACTTCCCCAAACCTAGAATTTCTTTCTATTCTTTTGATTGCAAAAATTTGCTCTCATGGCCCTCCCACATCAAACATGCCTTTTTCATTCACTTCTCCAAATTTCCGGACAGGTAAAGGAGGCTAATATTTCAATGAGGAGCTAAAATGGTCAAAAGAAAGAAGAAAGAAAATTCGAATTGCCTTAATCATTTCAACAAGAAGTATAAGAACTTATAGTGTGATTTCAACTTCAATTTCTCAACATGATTTAGGTAACATTTTTCACATTATAAAACTTGCAAAAGAGGTAAAATTCATTCATTCAAATTCTTTTCAATTCACAATTCTTTTAAGCATGCAATTGTCATCAAATTCAATTCACAAGTAGTGATTATCATAGAAATCATCTCAATTCATTAGAAGCACATAATTTTTCAAAATTTTTTCAACTTTTATGGGTTTTTCAAGTTCTTTTTCATGCAATGCGATAATGAAACGTGAAACACATAATGAACATGCAATGATAGTCTCGAATGAAAGCAAGCATAGTAAGTAGAGTTATTACAAACTTTTAGTACATCCCACCCCATACTTAGGACGAACATTGTCCCTAATGTTCAAAAGAAAGAAAGGAAATAAGAAAAGAAAAAGAAACTCACAAAGTGGTGGCGGGAATGTCTAAAACGAACGGTCATGCATCAAATCACTGCGGTGCTGGCGGCGGCGGGAATGGAGAGAAGCTCGGATCATAGAACCGCCCAAACTGCTGGCGGTAGACGTCCCTTATCATGTGGTCAAGGTCGTCTAAACGTCCGTCTCTAGCATCCGCCCGGATCTCTAGCGCTCCTACTCTCTCTGAAAGTCCGGTAGCCCAATCCGGCATCTACTCGTACCATCCCGGGGCCTGACTGTACCATGCTGGGGCGTCGGATGGTGCTGGTGCTGGTGGAGGTGCTGCTGGCTGCTCGGTGGACCAAGGAGGGGGAACGCCATACCATGCGGGAGGTATGGTCATCCACGTGGGCCTCTCACTCACGCTAGCGCGGCGAGATGACGAGCCTGAGGCTCTAGCTGGACGTGGAGAGCGTCTGGGTACGTCTGGGGCCGCCTCCGGCTGGTCCGGAAACGTGTCAAACTCCTGCTCGGCTCCTCCTCCACTCTCAAACTGATCTCCCATATCCTCCTCCTCGACAACCGGTGGTGGGACATAAGGGGGAGCTGCTATCCTGATCTTTTGGGGCGTCTCTGTCCTAGGGAAGAGACACTCCGAAAGAACACGGTGAGCTATCTTCAAGGCTAGATGGTACATCAATCTAGCCTTGGTGTCAGCGGGTTGCCAGCGATCCTCGCTAGCGTAAACCATAGCCACCTCTTCCCAAAAGTCCTTGGGATAAACACCACTCGGAAATCGACCATTGAAGGTCTCATGGAACCCAAAAATCGTCCCAAACTCACGGATACTCAACTGATAATCTCTCTCCATAAGGCGGAAAGAGACGGTCCTATCGACGTGGCTGTGCTCAAAGGACGTCACAACCTCCCGTGTAATCTCCTCATATGCGTCTTCTCGGATAGCCGAGAAGACAACTAATCCGGCTCTATCCAAGAGCCAAGTGAGGTCATCAACAATGTTGAGAGGAGTTAGATCCTCCAACAATAAATATCTAGGGCCAATCACTGGCCTCTCCTTGATCCTATCAAGTGCAGCAAGATGGTCATCGTGTATGGTCGGGACTCTAGGGTGAGAGGGTGAAGATGGAGGTGAAGGTGAGGATGGAGGTGAAGGTGAAGAGGGTGGTGGTGCCCTAGAGGATGAGGAGGAGGAGGGATTACCCTTCCTCTTCTTATTCTGCCCATTCTTCTTCTCTTTTATCCTCCCTGAAACTCTTCTCACGAAATCCATTCTGCTCAAAATTACGGTCTGTTCTTCAGCAAACCACGGCCGTAATTTACCAAGAGACCGTGATTCGTCTCAGAAAATCACAAATCTCAGCAAATCCACAATCAATCTCCACAATAGGCAGTCCTAGTCTAATTTCCTCAATTCTCAATCAGTTCTTCCTAAAAATCTCTAACAAAAACAACCGAATCAGCAAGAATCAAGAAGGGAAAAGAAAATCTCTTTTTCGGATTGAAAAATCCGAAATGCGCGTTTGTTGGTGAATTTCCGTTCGATTCGTTGCTTGGATATTGTTTGTGGTTGAATTTGCTGCAGTTTAGGAAGAAGAATTGTTGAAAACGATTAGGAAACGAAGATTTGAGAGGGGGTCGTGGAAAGAGGGATTTTTGGGATGAATTTGTGAAGAATGTGGCTTATATAGTTGCAGGCAAAATTTTGAAAATCACGGTCTGTCGGGGTGTTCCACGGCCGTGGAAGTGTATGGAACCGTGGTTTTGGTGATTTTTCAAAGGCTTTTGGAAATTACGGCCACTGTAGCTATGACGACCGTAATTTAGACCGTGGAACCCTCTGTAAAGCTCCAAAGTCCAAATTTCGTCACTCTTCTTCAACATCATCCTCCTCTTTTCCTTTTCCATTGGTCCTACAATCCAAAAACACAAACATACCGGAAGAAATCGAGGCAAAAACAAAGCAAAAACGTCTATACTAAACTAATCTATGAATCGAAAATAAAAACAAAAATGCAATACCTTGGGTTGCCTCCCAAGAAGCGCTTTGTTTAAGGTCCGTAGCTAGAACAATCTCGCACTTATTCGAGTGCGGTAGGCGCAAACTCCTCAGTTCGGAGTTCCGGCATGTACTTCTTGAGTCGTTGGCCGTTCACCTTAAAACCTCCGCTCACTTCACCCCATACTTCAACTGCACCATGGGGGAAAATACGCTTAATTAGAAAAGGTCCGGTCCAACGGGATTTAAGCTTACCTGGAAAGAGGCGAAGTCTTGAATTGAAGAGGAGAACTTGATCTTCTTCTTTGAAGTCCTTTGGAATGATATGCTTATCATGCCAACGCTTTGCTCTTTCCTTGTAGATCTTAGCGTTTTCATAAGCATTCAAGCGGAGTTCATCCAGCTTATTGATGTCGAGGAGACGCTTCTCTCCCGCTTCCTTCATGCCGAAATTCAGCCACTTGATAGCCCAAAACACTTTGTGTTCCAACTCCACCGGCAAGTGACAAGACTTCCCATACACAAGGTTGTATGGTGTGGTTCCTATGGGAGTCTTGTATGCAGTCCGGTATGCCCATAATGCATCATCAAGCTTCAAGGACCAATCCTTCCTAGTCCTTGAAACCGTCTTCTCTAAGATTCCTTTGATCTCCCTATTTGAGATCTCAACTTGTCCACTTGTTTGTGGATGGTAAGGGGTAGCGATCTTGTGAGTAACCCCATACTTAGCTAGAAGAGCTTCAAAGCGACGGGCTATGAAGTGAGAACCTCCATCACTAATGATCGTCCTTGGCGTCCCAAATCGCGGGAAAATGGTCTTGTTGAAAAACTTAACCACCACCATGGCATCATTGGTGGGAGAGGCAATTGCTTCCACCCATCTAGAAATGTAGTCTACCGCCAATAGTATGTATTGGTTTCCACAAGAAGATAGGAATGGTCCGATGAAATCGACTCCCCAAACGTCGAAAATCTCCACCTCTTGGATGTTGTTGAGGGGCATCTCGTTCCTTCTAGAAATATTGCCTGTTCTTTGACAAGCATTGCAGCAAGAAACAAAGGATTGCACATCTCTAAACAAAGTAGGCCAAAAGAATCCAGATTGCAATACCTTTGCGCTAGTCTTGTTCGAACTAGCGTGTCCTCCACAAGGTAGTGAATGACAATGACGGATGACACTTTGCATCTCATCTTCCGGCACACATCGCCGAATGATGCCATCCGGACCTCTCTTAAAGAGGAGAGGCTCGTTCCAATAGTATTCCCGGACGTCCTTGAAGAACTTCTTCCTTTGTGCGTAGGATAGTCCGGGTGGTATCTCCTGGCAAACCAAATAGTTAACAAAATCAGCAAACCATGGTTCGTTACCTTTGGAGATCACGTTGATGCACTCCTCTATGATATGTAGGTGTTCGTCCGGGAAGGAGTCATCAATGGGTAGATGGTCGTCCTCTAGATGTGTTAGACGACTCAAATGATCCGCAACAGAATTTTCTGAACCTTTCTTGTCGCGGATCTCAAGATCGAATTCTTGTAGGAGAACAATCCATCTAATCAGCCTTGGTTTCGCATCTTTCTTCGCAAGGAGGTACCGGATCGCAGCATGATCCGTGTAGACAATCACCTTTGCACCTACAAGATAAGAGCAAAACTTGTCAATAGCATAGACAATGGCTAAAAACTCTTTCTCGGTAGTGGCGTAGTTGAGCTGCGCTTCATCTAGCGTCTTGCTAGCATAGTATATGGCATGGGTTCGCCCTTCCTTTCGTTGTCCAAGAACAGCTCCAATAGCTACGTCACTAGCGTCGCACATAATCTCAAAGGGTAGAGTCCAATCCGGAGGTTGGATAATAGGTGCTGAGATTAGAGTTTGCCGAATGGTGTTGAACGCATCTAAACATTCCTGTGAAAACTCAAAAACCGCATCCTTCATCAATAGATTAGTGAGAGGTTTTGATATCTTAGAAAAGTCCTTGATGAAACGTCTATAAAATCCAGCATGTCCTAGGAAACTTCTTATCCCTTTCACCGAAATTGGGGGAGGAAGTTTCTCTATGGTCTCTATCTTAGCTTTGTCTACTTCTATCCCTCTACTAGAGACTAAGTGACCTAATACGATTCCTTCCTTAACCATGAATTGACACTTATCCCAATTAAGAACTAGATTAGTGTCTTCACACCTTTGCAAAACAAGAGAAAGGTTAGAAAGGCAATCGTTAAAAGAGGAACCGTATACGGAGAAGTCGTCCATGAAGACTTCCATGATTTCCTCTACGTATTCGGAGAAGATGGCCATCATGCACCGTTGGAAGGTGGCTGGGGCGTTGCAAAGCCCGAATGGCATTCCTATAAGCAAAAATACCCCACGGGCACGTGAATGTGGTCTTCTCCTGATCGTCCGGATGTATCGGGATCTGAAAGAAACCACTATAGCCGTCAAGGTAGCAAAAATGTGAATGTTGCGCTAACCTTTCAAGCATTTGATCAATGAATGGCAACGGAAAATGATCCTTCCGCGTTGCATTGTTGAGCTTGCGGTAGTCTATGCACATCCGCCATCCAGTCACGGTTCGGGTAGGAATGAGTTCGTTGTTCTTGTTGGTGATGACCGTCATTCCTCCCTTCTTCGGAACTACTTGAACTGGACTCACCCACTTACTATCGGAGATAGGATAGATGATACCTGCATCAAGAAGTTTAAGAATTTCCTTCTTGACAACCTCCTTCATGGTTGGATTCAACCGCGTTTGAGGTTGTCTCGAAGTTCTAAAGTCTTCCTCCATTAGTATCTTATGCATGCATAGGGAGGGTTTAATTCCTACTAAGTCCTCGATAGTATAGCCTATAGTCTTCCTATGTTTCTTAAGGACAATTATGAGCTGTTCATGTTCATCTATGCTTAGGTCGGAACTAACAATAACCGGAAAGGTAGAATTAGATCCTAGAAAAGCGTACCTTAGATGAGTAGGAAGTGGTTTGAGTTCCATTGTTTTCGGAGCTTCCAACGATCCTTGAGAACCATCCGATGTTTCCTTAGAAGTTTCTAAGGGTGATGAGTGTGTTGGAGAAGAATCGGAAGAAGTCGAAGAAATGTCTCGATCACTCTCTTCCACGGCCAAAATTACGGATGGATCTTGTCCTCCACGGCCGTAGTTTAGGGCGTGGAAGGGAAATACGGTTGTCACATCTTCTCCACGGCCGTATAATCCCCTAGAATGAGGCATGATTTTGGTTGTGAGATCCACGGTCGTGGAATACAGAGTATGACCGTGGATTCTGACATTCTCAGCCTCATCGTGGAGTTTCTCAAACCCCTCTTCATGCATCTCTTCTTGTGCTTCTAAGGCTTCAATTGCCTCATTGCACTCTTCATCTTCCCCTACATTGGTTAGACTCATAGTGATAACTTTTTGTAAAGGATCGTTAAAGAGAATCGCACTTACCTCCTCTCTAGACAAACCTTCTTCGTCTTGGATATTATAAATATCCTCATCAAAGATTGGCTCCTTCACTAGAGTGGAGAGAACGAACTCTACTTTCTCTTCTCCTATATCAAAAGCGAGTCTCCCATTCTTGCAATCGACTATGCAGCCGGAAGTTGCAAGAAACGGTCTTCCGAGTATGATCGGGACCAGACTATCTGCAGGAATGTCAAGCACGACAAAATCAATGGGAACAAAGAATTTACCTAGCTTGACCGGGACGTCTTCTACAATACCGACGGGGCGAGTGATGGATCGATCCGCCATGTATAACGTCATCTTCACCGGTTTAGGGTCACCTAAACCGATCTTCCTACACAATGCAAGTGGTATGATGCTCACACTTGCTCCTAAGTCACATAAAGCGTCATATGTGACATCTCCCACTCCAATGGGAATGCAAAATGACCCCGGATCCTTCAACTTTGGGGGCATTTTCTCCTTCATGGTCTTGATGAGGTCCGAAGAATCCGAACTCATCTTGACCTCGCCGAAGTCTTCTAGCTTCCTCTTGTTGGAGAGGAGCTCCTTCAAGAACTTGCCATAAGCCGGCATACCTACAATAGCATCAATAAATGGTATGTTAATATGCAGCTTACTCATGAGTTCTATGAACTTACCGAATTGTTTGTCTAGGCGCGCTCGCGCTCTAGATTGAGGGAATGGAAGGGGAGGTTTGTAAGCTGGAGGAGGAACGTAGACGTCTTCCTTCTCCTTCCCCTTCTCTACGGGGACTTCAACGAACGTAGGCTGCGGATCGGTGGTTGTCACTCCGCTCCTAGTTGTAATCGCCATCACCCTTTCATTAGGGTTGTCCTCCGTCTTTCCTGGAAGCTTCCCTTGATTTCTAGGAACTTCCTCCGCGTGGTTGAACATTTGGTTTTCTAGAACCTTTTGAGCTTTGTCAACCTTAGAAACTTGATCATCAACCTTGATGAGGCGGTTCTCCAACCCTTGAAGCTTTCCCAAAATCGTTTCCAATATGGGATCGGGCTTCTCCTTCCCCGAAGTGTTTCCTCCATTAGATGATTGCCCCTGGCTTTTCAAAGGAGTAGAGGAAGAGGAAGGTGGAGTTAGTGAATTTGAGTTGGAAGGGTAAGAGTTACCGGAATTTTGTTGATTGGAGCGCCAATTGTTGTTGTTTGAACCCCTATTGTTGTTCCAATCGTTGTTCCGGTTGTTGTTGTTTCCATTCCAATTGTTATTCCGGTTATTGTTCCGGTTATTGTTGTTGCCGCCATTGTTGTTGCCCAAATAACCAACATCCTTCCCTTGTTGCTTTGGGAAGTTGGTCTTGATAGCCTCCTTCAACTCTTTGATCTCATTGTTGAGGGAGAAAATCTGATTTTGAGCTTCGTGTGTGAGCTTTGCTCCTTGCTCCACACGATTTCCCTCCACTTTCCGGTGGGAATACTTCTCTATGACTCTTGCTTGCTTCTCAATGAAGTCCCAAGCGTCATCTTCTCTCATGTCCATGAACGTTCCACATGAGAGGGATTGGAGGTTGAATTGCGTTCCCGCATCCAGCCCCTTGTAGTAAATCTCCAGCAAGGCAAGTTTGGATATGCCATGATGAGGGCAATCCAAGAGCAAATCCTGAAACCTTTCCCAAGATTGAAACAAACTTTCGTTAGGTCTCATGGAAAAAGCATTAATCTTACCTCTAAGTTCCGCCGTTTTGGATGGCGGAAAGAATTTGGTGAGGAACTCCGCGGAAAGGTCTTCCCACGTGTCTAGTTTCCCACTAGGAAGAGCTTGATACCAAGATAACGCTTTCCCCTTCAAGGAGAAGAAGAAAGGCTTGAGCTTATATCTGTTGGTAGTAGCGCCCTTCGGTCTAATTGTCTCCATTATACACTCAAAGTTCTGCAAGTGTTGGTGTGGAGATTCAGCGCTTGTCCCGCCAAATTGGTTTTGGCGAACAAGAGTAATGACTTGAGGGTTGAAGCTAAACCCTTGCACATCTTCGGCATCGAAATTCACGCCCAAGCGGCGTGGTTGTTGTGTTGGATCCATCCGCTGGCCAAGAGTTCTCGGCTCATTATCTACACGTTCGATCCTCACATTCCTAGGCGGAATGCGGCGATTAGTAGCTCCTTGTGGATGGAAAGGATTTACCTTGATCGTGGGATCAATCTCCTCCAGCGGTGGCATGGAAGAATCACTATCATCAGCGGATGAGTGACTTTTTCTTCTAGACCTTGATGCTTTCCTTGAGGATTTCTTGCTTCCCTTATTCTTAAGGTCGCTCATCTCTATCCTCATTTGGAAGATCATGTCTTGTAGATTGTTAACTTGAGATTGATGACGATATGATCCATCTCATCTTGGTGGAGAGTCTCATTCTATTGGAGTTGAGCTTCCTTCTCCGCCAACTCCGCCTGAAGATCACGTTCGTGTCCTTCAGCCATCTTCTTTTCCTTGCGCTTTTGCCTTAAAGTTTTCTCTAGCTCTTGATCAAGAGGCAAGAGATCTTCGGTGTTCCTAGACCTGCGCATGCACTCAAAGTAATATCAAATAACGAGAGCAAGCTCCCAAGCTTGACAACCGGCTACCGAATTCGGCCGAAACCAAATCCCCGGCAACGGCGCCAAAAATTTGTTCGCCCCTAGAGGTGTGTGCAAATAAGCTTTAAATTTATAAAACTAGAATCAAGCAAGCGAACCCGCAGTGTACGAATCAACGTAGTTAAGCAAGAATTCCAGAGTATCGAACATAGGGATTTGGGTGGGAACAAATTCAATTGCAGATTATCAAGCGAGTAAATATGAGAGTTTTGCAAATATTGGGAAAACAACAATCCTAAAGATCCAGGTATCCAGCTGTGGCAATCGATTCAAGATATACTAATGATATAAAGACAGAGTTGAGATATGCAAAGGTATGCTAATGTAAGGTAATCGTACGGTGAAGTTCCAAAAACCTTATATGACTCACCTACAAGACATTCCCTATACAGGTTGTTGAGGCTCAATATAGAAAAGTTCTAAAAGCAAGAATTAATGTCAAATACCCAAACTTGTAATCCAAGGATCAAGACTAACTCAGCCGATTATGGTTATGACACTCACAATCGAGGTAGAGGTTGTTGAGGCTTCACTACCACCTAGAAAAGACAAGTCTAAGCTAAATTAAAGCAAATCTTTAACTTTGGATTAAAGTAAAAGCAAGTTCGTAAACTTAAGGGAAATTACGGTTAGATCTTGAGACTCCACGACCGTGGAACTCAAGAACAACCCGTAATTTAGGGTTCGTCGACGATTCTCTCTAACTCTCAGGGTCTAATCTGTTTACGATCGATCTATCATCATCTAAGCCACAACTATCAACCCTTCACCTTAGAATCGTTAAGGGTTTTTAGCCAATAACCGTCATGTTGATATCAATTCAAGGATTAAAAGATAGAAAGATGAAAACTTCCGAAAACTTTCAATAATCTTCAAACTAATCTCAAAGTCACAATCGAGAACAAATATTGTCAATAGATTCAGAATAAAGCAAACAATCACAATCTTAGGAAAGAAGGGAGAACGGGATGTCAATCCGTTTTCCAAATCAAACCTAAACAAGAAGAGAGATCTTCTTGCAACAATCTTCCAAAAGCTTCGATCTTCCGCCAATCCGGAGATCTCAACAACAATCTCCACCAAAAGTGCGAGATTAGGGCAAATCCCAGATGCGAACTTCGATCTCCAATGAGATGTCAATGATTCCAAGCAAGGGCTTAAACGGCGATGAAATTCTCTAAGCGGAGATGAAGCGTGGATTCCAAGATTCCCTAAACGAAGATAAACGAGGTGTAGGCGTCGATGTAAGCGGGGATGACGGAATTTCTCTTCGTCCGTCTTTTTATAGGGCAAGATAAAATATCGGCCCGGCCCAATCTTCAAAAGATCGTGGCTTCAAAATGTGGCGAAAAAGATCGCCAAGATCACGGTCGTGGAAGATTCCACGACCGTAATTTAGAGTGTGGATTGTGTCACGGTTTGGACCATATGTTCCACGGCCGTAATAGTTACTGGAATGCATCACGCTTCTCTTTGTAGTGTTTCACGGCCGTGGAACTAAACGTGGTCTGTAGTACGGCCGTATTTTAGAGCGTGGTTTAGGGCAAGAACGTGATTCTTCCCTAGCCTCGTGCATTCCTCAAGTTGAACTCCAATTTGCTCCTAATAATGCCCTCAATCTATGGACATATTCAATCAACTCTTCTTTGCTCGATTCCGCTCGGAAATGACTCTCAATCACCTATAATCAACATAAACCTAGTGTAGACATCCATATCGACAATATAGGTAATACTAGCTCACATATGCAATGATGCTCAATCAAAGACTATCAATATGAATCAAATACGTTTAGAAAACGTGCCTAAAATATCACAATATTTCATGCTAACAACTGGGTTTGAGCAATTTAAGTTTCCTTAGTGAGCTTGTACATAGGGTTTCTGAGACATTGTACTTCTAGGAATCCGAAATACAAGGCAAGAAGTTCTCATGGCTGGCCCACATATTGTTGAAGCGAAAAGGTAGATGGCGTCTGGAAGAGTTGGGTTCGAGAGTGAGCAAAGCTGGGGAATGGTCAAAGATGCTAGGATCGTCAAAGTGGGCAAGAGAGTTGGGATATGAGGAGTGCCATAGAGAATTAGTGATAACCCTATCCAACTTGCACCAAGTACGGGAGCCAATCTGCTTGTTATTCAAAGTAAATTTGCAACCAGAATAGGGGTGTTAAGAGAGATTGTTTAGATCGAAGCAAGCTCAGTAGAAGATTGGGTGATGCAAGGCGTATTGTTGGAAGACTTTTCATTGGGAAAAAGGGTGACGTTAAAGTCTCCAAGCAAGACCCAAGGAGAGTTAGTTTTAAGCATGGTGATTGTGAAGATAGAAGCCCAAAGATTGTGACGGTTTTCAGGTAAGTTTTGGGCGTACACAAAGGAGCATTCAAGGATGGTGGATTGGTCGGTATTGTTGAGGTGTTTGGTGATGTTGCAATGCATAAGTTGGTCCGTGATGAGGGAAGGGGTAAGGTGAAGCTTGGAGGGGATCCACCAGATCCAAAGCCGACAATTGTGGGCATAGGGAGAGTTAGAGACTTGAGTCCAAGTTGGGAGGAGGTACTTGGCAATATGTTGATCTTTGTTTGCTTTAATTCTGGTCTCGATGATAGCCAGAATATCAATATCATTCTTCTTGACATAGTTTTGAACAACCTTTTGTTTATTAGGGTGGTTAAGTCCACTAATTTTCCATGAGCATATTTTTAGATTCATTGGGAAGTTGTAGTGGCACTTGGGCAACTCTTGATGCCAAGGGGGGGGAATGATGTTGAGTCAGATGACCTAGGGTCAGAGTAGGATGGAGAGGGGTTAGAGGGTTGTTGTGTTGCCCATTGTGTGGTGGTTGATTGTCGGGGGGAGGATCAGAGGCAACAAGGGGGTAGGAGTCGTTGACACCTGAGGAGAGAAAGAGGAGGAAAGGGTCATGATTGGTGAGGCTTGGGATTCCAGGATGGAGGTATCATTAGAAACTGTGAGATTAGGTTTAGAGGGGGGGGGCTGTAGGCTAGAGGTGGGGGGGTTATAGGCTAGAGGTGGGGTTGGGAGGGATGAACAAAGAGGAGATAGTGACTTTCAAAGGTAGTCTTAGCGAGTCATCAGGAGTAGGGATGATAGGGTTTGGAATGATGCGATGAAGGGTCTGCTTAGATTGAGGATGAGGATTAACATATTTTGAGGTTCTTGGTTTGGGCTTACAATTATGGCCAAAGACCAAGCATGAAGGGCAATGAGGTGGAACCCAGTCATAGGTAATCTTTTGTATGAAGATAAAGTCACCAGGGCCAACTAGGCAAACCTCCCCGAGAAGTGGCTTGGCAGCATGGACTTCAACCAAGATACGAGCAAACCCTAGAGCATCATGGTTATCCGACTTTGAATCATGAGGATGGGCGTCCCAATAGCAGAGTAAATTTTCGCTAACATATGGCTTGACTAGAATCGAGATCATGGAGCGTCGCCCAGATTGGGATCGATTGAAGATTTGAGTAATCGAGCTTGAGTTCAGGTATCCATCTTTTCAGGAGGAGAGTGGTCGAACCATTGGTCACCCAAGGGCTTCCACTGAGGAGTAGAATAAAGGTCGTCTTGACTATCGAACTGGAAGACGAAAACCCCATGCTCATTGCGCACTATCTTAGGTGAAGCAACTGAAGCCCATGCAGAGGTTACAAAGTCACGCATCTTGACGTAGGAGATTGGCCGGCCAAGAGGGGAGCCAACAAGATAAAGGCTCCATTTGAGTAGTGAGTCAACAACATCATCATGGGAGATGGTAATCGTGCCAGACTCGAGACCCGGAGTGAAAGTCAGGGGCACGTGCTCCCAGGGAATATTCTTAGAGACAACATCCTTGTACGTTAACGAAGGGTCGGCCGTAGTTGTCAAATCATTAAAGCTATCATTTATGACAACATGGGAAGGGACATGCTCATTAGGCGTGCTGAGCAACGAGGTAGGCAGAGGGTTAGGGGATGTTTGGTCTTCCTCAACCTACTTCAGACTAAGGACTTCTTGGGGTTGGGAGGAAGAGGGTTGTATAGTTTCAGAAGGTACATAACCCAAGCCAGTCATCACAGCACCATCGACCAGAGTTATGGGCGGGTCTTTCATGGTAGAAACAGGCAGGTTGGTATTGAAGGTGCAGGGTGGATTTCAGCGGGTTTATTGTGAGGCGATGGGGGTGGAAGGGGGGGAGGTCGATAGAGGTTATCGGTGGTGGTTGGGGTTGTTTAAGCAAAATCCGTCGGTTATTGGAGATGATGAGCTCTTCAGGAATGGATTCAAATGGGCTTGGGGGGGAAGGCGAGGGTGAAGGTTTGGTTGGCGTGGTGGGCGGTCGTATGAGGTCGAAGATCTTGACGGAGGGGCCTCTGTTGCGCTTCGGTCCGGCCATCCGTGAGGGAGATCAAAGAGGCGCGTGATTTGGGCCTGAGAGAGTGTTGAAAGTTGTGAAGAATAAGTATTCGCGATTTTATTGTTACTAGGGGGTTAAGGGTGTGAGAAAATATTACTCACAGAAAAACCATTATTATATGGAACAAAAAATAGTATAAGTCTCGATCACAAACAGTTTATATGTCGGTAACAATGTACATATTACCAACTATGTGTGGTGTGTTAATGTGTGGAAATGTTTCCCACATCGATAATATGATACCGTGTGAACCTAACATATAAGTCCGAGGGTTACCCTTCCTATTGTCAATTGGTTTTAGGATGGAACCCCGAAAGGCTTGTGTGTAGGTTCACCTTTACGTCATTACGTACAAACCCTCCACGTAAACATGGTATCAAAGCTGCACTTGAGGGGCCACAAAAAATAAAAAAAATTCATCACAAAACGTTAAAAGATGATCATAACATGTTATGTATGTGTAAAAGTTATACATAAGTTATCGGTGTTCATGCTTTTATACATTATTGTTCATGTTTTTATTCATTTGTGTTCATATTTTCCTATGCCATTGTTCATACAAAATACTATAGACTATTTTTCTATGAGACATTTTGTTGAGCAATTTGTGTGCACAATAAAAGAAGCATATAGATTGTTCAATTGGAGCTATTTAAACAACTCATTCATATCCATTGCTACAAAATAAGACAAAGATAAAAAAAAAGAATCTCAACCATAAAGGAAAGAACTTGGATTTGCAAATACACATCTCATAGCCTGCAAGGCATAGTGTGTATCTCAAAATTTCATTAAGGAGAATAACACTAGAATTAGGATGTATCTCTCTTTTAAAGGCAGCAAACTTAACAAGACAAGGCAATACCAAAAATCAGAGAAGACAATCTAATGGTAACGGCGAAGTGAGAGAGTGTTTTTCCTCTTCCAGGTCTCACGACGAGAAGGACGTGCCTTGTGGTGCAAGTGTCCCTTTCCGCGAAGACCTCTGTACTTCTTTCAGGAAGATGTAAGACCCCTCAACTCTTTGTGCTTGTGGAATGGGTTGCAAATCCAATTGATCCTTGGGTCATTTAGGGCAAAATTGATTGATTGGAAGCAAAATCGAACGATTGAAAGCGGAATCGAACGATGGAGGACGAATTCAAACGATTAAGGACGAAAATCGAGGTCTTGATTTATTACTCATCCGATAAATCACAACGCTCCTTTTCCTTATTCCTCTCTCTAAATTACAAATTATTGTAAATTTTAATTATTTCTAAATTCTTTTTCTGGTCAAGAAAGATGGCTATATGCTTTTATTCGGTTCAGGAAAACATCATAACTCGGTATTACATATCCCCTCGTAATCTTAGGAAGAGTCTTCGGTTTTAATATAATCAATTATGATTCACACCAAAAAAAAAATATAAGCAATTATGATCTCCTATGATTTTAGAATATTGCTAGTATCTTTTATTCTTAGTCATAGGATAATATATACCAGGCAGTTGTATGCATATATAAGATCATGGTATCTATCAATAAAATCATCAAATTTTGTTTTGTCATTGTCTTATATGATATCAGTCTAATCGATCCTAACAAAACACACAATAGTGGATTTAGTTACGAAATTCTTAAAAAAAAAACTTAACCTAGAATTGAATGAATCTCAATTATTCAATAGTTAGATAAAGTTTATCCCTCTCTCTAAATCTCAATTATTCATAGAATTTTATAAACTTCACCTGGAGTAATTCTAGAAAACCATACCCAAATATTTCACTTCCTAACGGCCTAGGCAAAGAGAAGTTTTTGGTACAACTTTTTGAAAACCATGTAGAGGACATATCAAACATGTCAAAGAGAGGTTTCGATCGACCACCAAAGGCTCCTTGTCCATCGTTGAATACATGTAGCAACTGAACCAAGACTAATAGTGGCGTTCAACACACTAACCAAATCCACTAAAGGGAGAGGTAACTCATCTTATTCCACAACAACATCCAAACGATTGGCAATCAAACAACTCTCATTAGACCACACCCAACATTGTCATTGCTCAGTCCTCCACAAGCAACACCCCAACCTTACTCTCCCCAGATATTCACCTTTTCCGGCTATTCCACCACAAACCAACACCGTCACTAATAACAACACGCATCAACCATGACTTGTTGACAATGAAGCATCCCACCATGTTATATATGATATTGAAAACCTAGCCATACACTTCCTTACACTATAATTGACGAGATGCTTATCGGAAATAGATCAGGTCTCACAATCACTAACTCTGGATCTATAGTGGACCATTCGCAAGACTTAAAACGTCTTCTCAAGTATCTGTCAAGTACAATCCATCTTAGCATAACTATTTCCTCCAACCCTCAACTTTAACTTCATGCATTCTCGGATGCTGACTGGGCTAGAGACATGGATGACTTCATCTCTACTACTGAAGTTGACCATAAATCCATTATAGACACTACTTCTGAGATATTATGTATACTACATGCTCTCCATGAACTTGGCACTACATTGTCTTCCTCATCTGCGATATATTGTGACAATCTCGGAGCTACATGCTTGAGTGCTATTCCGGTCTTCCGCTCTCGAATGAAACACATAGCCTTTGCCTATCATTTCATTGGGAACAGGTCAACAACAAGAAACTCAATGTACTTCATGTGTTTTACTTGTCACCAGATCGCTGATATACTCACAAAACCGCTCCTACGTCGACACTTCACTGAGCTACTATCCAAGTTACAGATTTCCTTCAAACCGTCTCACTTGGGGGAATGTTAATACAAGTAACTATGATCTCCTATGCTTTTAGAATATTGCTATTAGTCACAAGATAACCTATACCAGGCAATTATATGCATATATAAGATCATGGTGTCTATCAACAAAATCATCAAAGTCTTTTAGCATTATCTTAAATCCGACGGCTGGTTCGGTAACATGAAGCTGCTAGTTGAGTTCCAGCTTGAGTTAGTGATAACACGATTTATGACTTAGGTTTAGGTAATCATTTAGATAGATTCATCACTCATTCATGCATGGTTTAGCACAAATTCGCGACGTTTGCACTCAATTCACGTATTTTGTCGAGATAGACGTCTACACGGACTTGTGCGTTGCTTTGTAGGTATTTCGGGGGTCTTTTGGACATTAACCGATACATTAGAGGGCCAAGCCTCATGATGGTACACATCCAAGGCTAAGGAGGAGCATAAATGGAGCAACAAGGGACACAAAGACCACTATTGGTGCAAGCAATGGATCAACTCATGGCTAGACGATCATAACACCTTTCTGCTGAAAAAAATCGGACCAGCAAGCAGCTAAATTGGCCGATTTTCTCCTACTAGGTCGATTTTTGAGGCTTTGACAGCTTAAGCCACGTGTCCCACGATCTCTTGTCCGTCCTTGCTCTTGGTGGAGAATATAAGTGGTCCTGCAGGTGGTTGCTGAGCATCTCTCCTCTCCCACACTCTCATTGACAGCTCATTGATTTTGGAGGAAGATTGGAGGAGAAGAAAAGCTCTCAAGGATTGAAGGAAGAAGAAGAACACCATTCTAAGAGTTTTGAGTAACTTTTGAGTAATTTTTGTAATCTTGGCTTGAAGAACCATTGCAAGGATTGTTAGGAACGTTTTGAATCTTCATTTAAGAGTTTGTAAGTCTTGCTACAACTTGGATTTGGCTGAGATTTATTGATTTTACTTGCTTATCTTTCATTATCCATCTATGAACACCATGTATGCTTGTTTGATGATTTTGGATCTTGATATGCATATTATTGGCTAGTTTATTGTGATTCTAGAGTGATGGATTGATGGTTATGGCTTGGGTGATGATAGAATGGACTTATATTTTAGTTTAGGATGACTTGTATGCACGAAACCCATTCCAGAGACAAAAATCGACCTGTTCATCATGCTAGATCGACCGATTTTTGTATGATCCACCCGATTTTCTTCTTTGTTGCTCTTTAATTGATAAATCTGCATGCTAGGGTCCTTGTTTGTTAAATCCTAGTGTTTGTCAAGCCTAATTTAGCTTAGTATCACCTAATGCTACCAATCTAAGTGAGGGAAGAGATCTACCCGATGATTTCCGACCTTAGATACCTAAGATGATGAATGCTAGGTAGTAGTGAGCCTCATAAGCCGCTATTGGATCGAGTGTGCTAGGATTATTGCTTGAGATTTCCCTATTCCGAGACTTACCCGGTAAGGAGAGGGTTACCCTTAAGTAGCATCTAGTTTGTGCGAAATTCCTTACTCTAACCCCTTGAGACCTACCCGGTAATAGGAGTTTGATGCGGGATTAGTGAAGTGAGAGACTTACCCGGTAATCGCTTCCATTAGTGAACATTCTTTCCCAAACACCACAGCTTGTCCTTAGAATCCTTAGAACCTTGAGTCCAATGCCATAACCGGAAATCTTGACCTCTAGAATCTACTTTTCTCTCTTGATCATATACTTGTGCTTTGTGTTACTTACTCGTTTGCTAGCTTAATTTGTTAGTTGTTTTATTTCCTTGCTTGACTTGTGTTCTTTGTTTGATCACCATAAAAACCAACAAAAACATTGCGTTTTCCATTTTCCTTGTTCCTCATCTTATCTTAGTCTAAATTCACACTATCTTTGATCATTGCTTGACTCGATTTCACCTTAGTCTTTGTGTTCGACCTTGGAATACTTACCTTTCTACAAACGTCCCGTACACTGCGGGTTCGCTAGGAGTTAGGATAAATATAACGAGTATAAATTTAAGACTTATTGCGTGCACATCACACGATTCTAGCGTAACAAGTTTTTGGCGCCGTTGCCGGGGACTAGGTCTAGATTGAGTCATTTTGTGATTGTTTATAGTGTAGATCTTTCTTGTTGCTTTTGATCTCTCTTTGGTGTGTGTCTTTGCTTTTCAGGACATCATCTCTCTCTTTAGGTGTATGCGAAGATCTCGTGGTAAGGATTTAGCTCCATTCGAAACCGAACCGGAGAAAACCCTTCGATCTAGATCCAAGAACATCCAAAAATAGAAAGAGATGGCCGGAAGAAACCTCCAAGCTGAGTTGGATGAAGCCTTAGAGCAAATAAGGCTAAGAGATGAGCTCTTGGAGGAAGAAAGGAGACTTGCCAATGAGAGGCAAGAGGAAACTAGGAGGGAGATTGAGGAGATTAGGCAAGCCCTTGTTCAAGGAGAGCTTAATCGCCGACAACCTCCACCTCCTCCACCACCGGTGGTACAACCGCAGCCGGCGGCTAATGTTAGGGTTGTGCCCATTGCCATTGAAGAGCCACAAACCCTAGGGAGACGTATGGATCCGGCACAAAGAGCACACCGTCCGGGTGTGAACTTAGGAGATCCCGCAGCCCACAACTATGAGCTCCGCCCTCAAGTTCTACAAATGATCCGGCATAATCAATTTGGAGGGATGGAAGGAGAGTCTCCTTACCAACATTTGATGAACTACGAGATTTTGATGGAGACTCTTAGACCGCCAAGATTGGAGAGCAACAACCATAAGCTAAGGGCTTTATCCTTCTCTCTTAAGGACAAAGCCTTGGCTTTGTATCAATCTATTCCACAAGGGCGAGTTGGTACTTGGGAGGAGATGACAACCGAGTTTTTGACTAAGTTCTTCCCACCTTCCAAGACTACCGAATTAAGAGGGAAGATCAATGCCTTCGTGATGAAGGATAGAGAGAGTTTGTTCAAGTCTTGGGAGAGATTCAAAGACCTTCTCCTAGATTGTCCACACCATGGCATACCGAAAATTGAGCTATTGGAAATCTACTTCAAGGGACTTGATGAAGATAGCCAATTCAAGCTTCAATCCCTTTCCGGTGGGACTTTCATGGAGAAGCATGTGGATGATGCTTGGGAGTTTGTAGAGAAACAAGCTCTTGTGATTGAGAAATACTCCCATAGAAAGAGTGAAGGGAGAAAGGCGGGAGCATATGAGGTGAGTGAGGTCACCATGAGCAACTTCAAGCTCAACGCCATCAACAATGAGTTAAAATCCTTGAGGGAGTTGTGTGCTACAACCTTGAAGAATCAAGCAACTCCTCAAGTGCTTCCACAAGCTAACCTATCTTCCAAGGAGGAGGATGTGAACTATATGGGAAGGGGCAACTACAACAACTACCAAGGCCCAAGGAACTTCAACAACAACCGGCAATTCAACAATTACCGGCCCAATCACAACCATCCCGGGTTTTCCTACTCTAACCCGGATAGAGCCTTGAACCCTCCCGCTTCCACAAGCACAACTCCACTACCAAAAGCTTTACAAGAACCTCTACCCGGATTCACTCAACCTCCAAAGGATAGAACCGAGATGATGTTTGAGCAATTGCTTGGAAGGTTGAGTGGTCTTGAGAGCACCGTGACTTCCATTTCTAAGGCTCAAAAGGTTTTGGAAGCACAAGTGTTCCAAAAGGCGGGTGAAGCACATAGAGATCCGGGAAAGCTTCCCGGAAGAACCGAAGAAAACCCAAGAGGCCAAGTGTTGGCTATTACAACAAGAAGTGGGTTAAGCATGAAGGATCCTTTGCCCAAAGAGAATGCTAAAGGGAAGCAAGTGGTGAATGAAGAAGAGACTTTGCAAGGAGATGGAGGCAAGAGCAAAGATGTAGAGCCAACCTATATGGCACCGCCTCCATACAAGCCACCACTACCGTTCCCTCAATCACGAGCAAGAGCTCGCTTGGACAATCATTTTGGTAAGTTCCTTGAACTAATGTCTAAATTGCATATTAATATTCCGTTCATGGATGCTATTTTAGGGATGCCGGCATATGGCAAGTTCTTGAAGGAAATACTCTCCAACAAAAGGAAGTTGGAGGAGTATGGTGAGATAAGGATGACTAAGAGATCCTCGGAGTTGATTCAAACGATGAAAGAGGAGATGCCTCCCAAGCTAAGGGATCCGGGATCCTTTTGTGTGCCAATCGGAGTAGGAGAAGTGAAGTATGACGCCCTATGTGATCTTGGGGCAAGTGTGAGCATCATTCCGCTTGCACTTTGCAACAAGGTTGGGCTAGGAGAGCCAAAGCCGGTCAAGATGACCCTTTACATGGCGGACCGCTCGATCACTCATCCGGTTGGAATCTTGGAGGACATTCCGGTGCAATTAGGGAAGTTCTATGTGCCCATAGACTTCGTTGTTTTGGACATCCCGGCGGACTATCCGGTTCCCATCATCTTGGGAAGACCTTTCCTAGCTACTTCCGGATGTCTAGTAGATTGCAAGAATGGGACTCTCTCCTTCAACATTGGAGAAGAGAACATCAAGTTCAAGCTGTTCACAATGATGAAAGGGCCAACCCTTGATGAGGATATATTCAACATAGTTGAAGAAGAGGAGTCTAGAGAGGTTGTGAGCTCAATCTTGCTCAAGGATCCACTTGAGAGAGTTCTTAGCTCAAGCTTGATGGAAGAAGGAATTGAGGAGAGTAGCAATGAAGTAATCAAGGCCTTGAATGCATTGGACGAGCTACCAAGTGTTGGGTTTGAAGTGCTAGAAGAAGAGGAAAACTGCCAGAAAAATCGGACTGAAGGGCAAAAATCGGCCGATTTTTGTACTTGTGCTGAAATTTCAGCCAGTTTTGCCAAAACAGAAACTCAGATCGACCCACCCTCAGATAAATCGTCCGATTTTTCTTCCTGGACCAATTTTCCTGAGTCTTTTCAGCATCAACCACTTGAATATGAGCAATCATCAAGGGACTTCAAGGAGGCTTCCATGGCTTTGCAATCATCTCATCCTACATTGTATGGATCGTCTCCAACCGAAAAAGGTCCTCCTCAACTTGATCTTAAACCTCTCCCTTCTCATTTAAAGTATGCTTTCCTTGGTTCAAATTCTACTTATCCGGTGATTGTGAATGCATCTTTGAATGATGATGAGCTTAATAGATTGTTGAATGAATTGAAACTGCATAGAAAGGCAATAGGATACACCATTGATGATCTTGTTGGTATCAAGCCCTCTTTGTGCATGCATAGGATAATGATGGAAGATAATCATAAACCCTCTATTGAACATCAAAGAAGATTGAATCCCATAATGAAAGAGGTAGTCAAAAAGGAAATCATTAAGTTGCTAGATGCGGGAATTATCTACCCTATCTCGGATAGTAAGTGGGTTAGTCCCGTTCATGTAGTACCTAAGAAGGGTGGGATGACCGTAGTAACCAATGAGAACAATGAATTAATCCCCACTAGAACGGTTACGGGATGGAGGATGTGCATTGATTATAGGAAGTTGAACATGGCCTCTAGGAAAGATCACTTCCCTCTCCCCTTCATTGACCAAATGCTAGAGAGGTTAGCTCAACATTCTCATTTTTGCTACCTAGATGGCTATAGCGGATTCTTCCAGATCCCTATCCACCCCGATGACCAAGAGAAAACCACCTTTACATGTCCATGGGATACTTTTGCATATAGGAGAATGCCATTTGGGTTGTGTAACGCACCCGCCACCTTCCAAAGGTGTATGATGGCTATCTTTTCGGAATACATTGAAAATATCATGGAAGTGTTCATGGATGATTTCTCTGTTTATGGTTCTTCCTTTGATAATTGCTTGGCTAACTTGTCATTAGTATTGCAAAGATGTGAGGAGACAAATCTTGTCTTAAATTGGGAAAAATGCCACTTCATGGTAAGTGAAGGTATCGTGTTAGGACACTTGGTGTCTAACCGTGGCATTGAGGTTGATAGGGCCAAGATTGAAACGATAGAGAAGTTGCCACCACCTACCTCGGTGAAAGGGGTAAGGAGTTTCTTAGGGCATGCCGGTTTTTACCGAAGGTTCATTCAAGACTTCTCTAAAATTTCTAAGCCCCTTACTAACCTACTAATGAAGGATGTTGAATTTGTTTTCTCCAAAGATTGCCTTGAGGCTTTTTGTAGGTTGAAGAACGCTTTGATCTCCGCACCCATCATGCAACCTCCGGATTGGAGCTTACCGTTTGAGATCATGTGTGATGCAAGCGATGTAGCCGTTGGGGCTGTCTTGGGGCAAAGGAAAGATGGGCGCACTCATGCCATTTATTATGCTAGCAAGACGCTAGATGATGCCCAACTCAACTATGCCACGACTGAGAAGGAGTTGCTAGCGGTAGTGTATGCCTTTGAGAAGTTTCGGTCATACCTTGTTGGAGCGAAGGTCATTGTTTATACGGATTATGCTACGATTCGTTACCTCCTTACCAAGAAGGATGCAAAGCCTAGGTTGATTCGGTGGATCCTTCTTCTTCAAGAGTTTGATTTGGAAATCCGGGATAAGAAGGGATCCGAGAACTCCGTGGCGGATCACCTTAGTAGACTCCCACCATTGGAACTTGAGAGAGATGACATCCTGATTGATGACTCATTCCGGGATGAGCAATTGCAAGTGGTGGAGGAGTACTTATTCCAAGTGTCTAGAGGAAGTGAGCCATGGTTTGCCGACATTGTGAACTATCTTGTGTGTGAGGAAGTGCCTCCCGGATTAACATATGCCCAAAGGAAGAAGTTCTTCAAGGATGTGAGGCACTACTATTGGAGTGAGCCACTTTTGTTCAAAAGAGGGCCGGATGGAATGTTTAGGAGATGCATACCGGAGGATGAGATGGAGAGTGTGATCCGGCATTGCCATTCCTTGCCATGTGGAGGGCATGCTAGCTCGCACAAGACATGTGCTAAAGTGTTGCAATCGGGTTTCTTTTGGCCAAGTTTGTTCAAGGATGTGCAAAGCTTTGTGGTAGCTTGTGACGCTTGCCAAAGGACGGGCAACATCTCAAGGAGGAATGAGATGCCCTTGAACAACATACAAGAGGTAGAGATATTTGATGTGTGGGGTGTGGACTTCATGGGGCCATTCCCTTCTTCATGTGGCAACCTCTACATCCTATTGGCGGTTGACTATGTTTCGAGATGGGTGGAGGCAATCGCCTCTCCTACAAATGACGCCAAGGTAGTGGTGCGGTTCTTCAACCGAGTGATCTTTCCTAGGTTTGGAACACCTAGGGTGATCATAAGCGATGGAGGGAAGCACTTCACCAATAGGAATTTTGGAGCACTTTTGGGTCAAGTATGGGGTGACTCATAAGGTGGCAACACCTTACCATCCCCAAACTAGTGGCCAAGTGGAGATCTCCAACCGGGAGATCAAGGCCATTCTTGAGAAGACGGTATCAAGGACGAAAAAAGATTGGGCTATGAAGCTCGATGATGCCTTGTGGGCATATAGGACCGCCTTCAAAACACCAATTGGCACCACTCCTTACAAGTTGGTCTATGGAAAGTCTTGCCACCTTCCGGTAGAGATGGAGCATCGAGCATATTGGGCTATAAGGTGGCTAAATTTTGATCTCAAGGAGGCCGGAGAAAAGCGGTTGCTAGACATGAACGCCCTTGAGGAGATCCGGTTGGATGCATATGAGAATGCTCGGATCTACAAGGAGAGAACCAAGCGATGGCATGATAAGAGGATCATCCCAAAGGAGTTGAGTGAAGGCGACCTTGTCCTTCTCTTCAACTCGAGGCTGCGGCTCTTCCCCGGAAAGCTCAAATCAAGATGGACCGGGCCATATGTGGTGAAGAAGATCTTTCCTCATGGAGCGGTAGAGATAGGAGGAGATCATTGTGGTGACTTCAAAGTGAATGGGCATCGATTGAAGAAGTACATCCCGGAAGCCCCGGTAGAAGTGATTGCCCCGCTTCACCTTGATTGAAACGCTCCTGAATTTGGTCAAGCTAATGACCTTAAAGAAGCGCTTAATGGGAGGCAACCCATTGGTACATATTTTTCCCTTTCTTTTTCTTGCTTTTGTTTAATCTCACTCTTGGTGTGCTTTGTTCTTCTTTTGTGTTTTTGGGTGCTACATCTTGTTGATTGTCATGAGTTATGAGATGTTGGGGGTCATGTGAAGACCTCATGGAGCCATTTAAGGTACAAGATCCGAGCACATGGACAAGGAAGAAAGCACCCAGGAAAATCGGACTGTTCATGCACAAAATCGGCCGATTTTCCTGGGCTATGGGGCGATTTTTCCTCTGTATAAAGCAAGGTGATGATCTCCAATCAAGCATGGGTGGAGCGGACGAGGAACTTGGATGGCTTGCGGTGCCAAGCGCGGGTTCCGACACCATAATGAACATCAAGAGCTCTCTACCATCCTTGATCGATCATCCACCATCATCATCCAATGTGAACCGAAATACCAAAGCATCACCAATTTTACATTGTGAGGACTCTCTTTCACTTCTTTATTTAGTTTACACATTAGGGACAATGTGTTTCTAAGTATGGGGTAGGGTTTTCATGATCACTTGCATGATTAGCATCTAGGATAGTTTAATTTTGTCACATGTTTCATTATGTCTTGCATTGTACATACATATTTCGAAAAATCCAAAAAATTCAGAAATTTTTAAAAACTTTAGTGCTTCTAAGCTTGGGAATGACCCTAATGATTGAACCTTGTCTTGTGGATTGGCTATGGATGCCCTTATGTGTTAAATTGATGAATGTATATGTGGACTTGAAGTACTTCTCTTGAATACCATGAATGATTTGTGATCATGAATGTTTGCCTTGATTGAATTGAGTATTGAAAGTCGAAATTGCATGCTAGTTCTTGCACATCATTTAGGAATGAATAAGGCAATTCATCTTTCTCTACTTCTCATCTTGATCATGTTGGTTGAGCACCTCAATTGATATAAATTGACCTCTTTTGATCCATCCGGGAATAGGAGCATGCTAGTGTGTTGATATATGTGAAAAGCAAGTGTGGGGTGAAGTTGTTGATGAAAGAATGATGTGAATGAAATGCTGAATTTGTTGTGAAAGTGTAGCCAAAAATATAGGCTTGGGGACATTGGCTTAAATGACAAGTAACTCGGTACACTTCACATAATCGGGTGTTGGTGCCTTGCCAAAGTCAAATAAACCGATAGTCCTAACGAGCTTTGGTATGTGTGCCCGGTGTGGATGCATCTCGAAAAATAGAAAAAGCCCGAGAATGGCTAATCACCAAGGTTTCGGCTTTTACACACCAATGCCATTGTCTCAAAAATAAAAGAAAGAAAAGAAAATGAAGAAAAAAAAAATACACTTGAGGGAAGATGATAAGAAATTTGTTGTGGTTGTTTAGTTCCTTTCCCGGATTAGCATCACATAGCCTAGAAAATTCCCACCTAATCGCAACGTTTCTTGGCCTTCTATTTTACAAGTCCTTTTGACCTACTTGCATGTGTGTAAGACTAAGTGATTTAGATTGGATATACTCATGATCATCTTGACTTCTTCATCTTTACATTTCATTGCATGCTATCAAGTTAAGTGTAATTGTCTTTCCATGCTTCCATTTATTTGATGCATAATTGCTTGTCCATTGTCATGAAACATGACTATGAAGGTGATCCAATATTAGAAGCACAAACCCAAAAAGATTTTGCCATTTTTCTGCATACATAAATCATGTCATCTCTTAGTCTATAGTTGGGAACTTGTTCGGGGACGAGCAAACCTTAAGTATGGGGTATTTTTGATAACACGATTTATGACTTAGGTTTAGGTAATCATTTAGATAGATTCATCACTCATTCATGCATGGTTTAGCACAACTTCGCGACGTTTGCACTCAATTCACGTATTTTGTCGAGATAGACGTCTACACGGACTTGTGCGTTGCTTTGTAGGTATTTCGGGGGTCTTTTGGACATTAACCGATACATTAGAGGGCCAAGCCTCATGATGGTACACATCCAAGGCTAAGGAGGAGCATAAATGGAGCAACAAGGGACACAAAGACCACTATTGGTGCAAGCAATGGATCAACTCATGGCTAGACGATCATAGCACCTTTCTGCTGAAAAAAATCGGACCAGCAAGCAGCTAAATCGGCCGATTTTCTCCTACGTACTAGGTCGATTTTTGAGGCTTTGACAACTTAAGCCACGTGTCCCACGATCTCTTGTCCGTCCTTGCTCTTGGTGGAGAATATAAGTGGTCCTGCAGGTGGTTGCTGAGCATCTCTCCTCTCCCACACTCTCATTGACAACTCATTGATTTTGGAGGAAGATTGGAGGAGAAGAAATGCTCTCAAGGATTGAAGGAAGAAGAAGAACACCATTCTAAGAGTTTTGAGTAACTTTTGAGTAATTTTTGTAATCTTGGCTTGAAGAACCATTGCAAGGATTGTTAGGAACGTTTTGAATCTTCATTTAAGAGTTTGTAAGTCTTGCTACAACTTGGATTTGGCTGAGATTTATTGATTTTACTTGCTTATCTTTCATTATCCATCTATGAACACCATGTATGCTTGTTTGATGATTTTGGATCTTGATATGCATATTATTGGCTAGTTTATTGTGATTCTAGAGTAATGGATTGATGGTTATGGCTTGGGTGATGATAGAATGGACTTATATTTTAGTTTAGGATGACTTGTATGCACGAAACCCATTCCAGAGACAAAAATCGACTTGTTCATCATGCTAGATCGACCGATTTTTGTATGATCCACCCGATTTTCTTCTCTGTTGCTCTTTAATTGATAAATCTGCATGCTAGGGTCCTTGTTTGTTAAATTCTAGTGTTTGTCAAGCCTAATTTAGCTTAGTATCACCTAATGCTATCAATCTAAGTGAGGGAAGAGATCTACCCGATGATTTCCGACCTTAGATACCTAAGATGATGAATGCTAGGTAGTAGTGAGCCTCATAAGCCGCTATTGGATCGAGTGTGCTAGGATTATTGCTTGAGATTTCCCTATTCCGAGACTTACCCGGTAAGGAGAGGGTTACCCTTAAGTAGCATCTAGTTTGTGCGAAATTCCTTACTCTAACCCCTTGAGACCTACCCGGTAATAGGAGTTTGATGCGGGATTAGTGAAGTGAGAGACTTACCCGGTAATCGCTTCCATTAGTGAACATTCTTTCCCAAACACCACAGCTTGTCCTTAGAATCCTTAGAACCTTGAGTCCAATGCCATAACCGGAAATCTTGACCTCTAGAATCTACTTTTCTCTCTTGATCATATACTTGTGCTTTGTGTTACTTACTCGTTTGCTAGCTTAATTTGTTAGTTGTTTTATTTCCTTGCTTGACTTGTGTTCTTTGTTTGATCACCATAAAAACCAACAAAAACATTGCGTTTTCCATTTTCCTTGTTCCTCATCTTATCTTAGTCTAGATTCACACTATCTTTGATCATTGCTTGACTCGATTTCACCTTAGTCTTTGTGTTCGACCTTGGAATACTTACCTTTCTACAAACGTCCCGTACACTGCGGGTTCGCTAGGAGTTAGGATAAATATAACGAGTATAAATTTAAGACTTATTGCGTGCACATCACACGATTCTAGCGTAACAAGTTAGCAAGTTAGTCCGCAGCGCGGTTAGCCGAGTGAAGGATATATTTTGCCATTATACCACCATTGTTATTCGAGATAATATGTCTACACTGTTGGAGCATATGGTGATGAATGTTCGAAAATCGATCACGGACCAGAAGAGCCTGAACTATCTCCGAGGTATCACATTCAACAACAATGATACATATTTTTTTTAGTCAAGTACGCGATTTACACTAATGTTGTGTTTTAACTTTGAACGGTAATGCGTGAAGCACATTCACGATCAGCCGTGTTAACTTGTATTATGATCGATTTTAAGAACAACTATACTTAAAAATAAAATATTAAATATTTTTAAACCGTAAATGTTAAATTTGATCAAAATTTAAACCCTAAAATTTAAATTTTAAAATTCAATGAGCTTTCGAAAAAAATTATACCATATTTCATAATAGTAAAATTACCCGCTACTTTAATTTTTTGAGCATGCTGCTACCACTTTTATATTCGAGATAATTTTTTGAGTATGCTGCTACCATATTTCATACTAGTAAAATTACCTACGGGTTTATAAACTTCATTTAGTTTATAAACCCGAGTTTTATTTGTTGGTGGGTGTTTACATGTAGATGAGTTTATTTTCGAATGGGTTTATTCGGGTTTATAAACCTCTAGAAAATAACCTCCTCAATCCAAGGTTATTTTTCTTGGATGAGTTTATTTTTTTCCATATACCCGAAATTACCCTCATTCGTATCTTTACAAATCCAACCCTAACATTCACACCCATGAAATTCCTTTCTTTCAAAACAACCACATTATTGTCGTTCACAACTATACCTTCAAGATTTGATTTTTCGATTACCCTCCTATTCATATATATATTGGATTATTCTTTAATCTTTTTAGGGGTAAAAATGTATTTTACACTAAAATAAACCAAAAAAAAACCTTAAGTAAACATCTTTATCGAAATAATATGTATAAACTTATCAAGTTTATAAATCCAAAAATAAACCATAAACTCATATAAACTCATTTAGTTTATAAATCCATAAAAATACAAACTTTTACTGAACAGGCCCTAGTTGCCGATATCTTTTAAAACTAATAACTTATTCGTACCAATTTTGCTCTCTTTTCTCTTCACCTGTCACGCGTTGCTGCTCCATTATCTAGATTTCGCTTCCAATCAGAGGAAATGAAGCTCCTTTGTTGATTGACGGTGAATTCGATTCATTACTTTCATTATTTTGCTTTCGCTTGATTCATCGAGATGCCCAGCACTTGCAATTTTGAGAACGAGGATCAGAATGAAGCAAAAACGTCGCAATTCTTCGATCGATTCCACAAATCCGTTGTATATCCGTCGTTCAGATGCTCCTGGTACGGTTCTTATTTCTAAATTCTTTTTAGGTTCAGGATTTAGCACAAGGAAATGATCGATTAGTGAGGACATTGCGGAGAGTGTGATGTATGCAGATTCAGCATCTGAAATTTGGCCTGATTTTTTCTGAAAGGAAAAGAAATCATATATTAAATTAGATCAAGTCCCGCGAAATCGATGAGGGATCGCAGAAATTGTTGTATCCAAATACAAGAAGTGCCATTAGGAGGCATGAGCAACAGTATTTGCACTTGTACGTACATGGCTACTGTTAACTGAAATATAAATAGGAAAGGAACTAGCAATATCATGAAAATGGTATTAGTATATGCATTGTTGCAAATACCAGAAGCAAGTTTGTGATTTGTGAACCAATTTGGCACAAAACTTTTCTGTTCAAAAGGAACTGTGTGTGACCTCACAAGGAGTTGATGGTTTTCCTACCTATTTTGCTAGAACTAAACGTCTTGGGGATGCGGCTAGTACTATGATGTTTTTGCTAAATTGTACTGGTGGTATTAGCAAGGCTTTACTTATGTATTAAGAAGATCAACATTTGATTCCACTGCTGATTGGGATTGAATGACAGTACTGGGTATACATTAATTCAGCAAGTTTTACTCCATGATTTTACATGAAGAAAGGCAAACAGAGATTCGTTCTTCTCCTCAGTTTGTGAGTAAAACTTCTTTTATGAATGCACAACCACAAAGAGGGTTGCTGTTGAGGTGTCAAGTAGTGATTAATTAAGAGGTTTCTTCCATTCCAGGCTTGATTTGTTGACTGCTCTGGTATTAAGCAACTTCTGAGTCTACTCAACTAAGGAGACAAAATTTGTTGGCTGTTCTATGACAGGTAACCCTTATTTTGGCCTATCTTGTTTCTTTCAACGCTTAACTTGCAAATTTTATGTCCAAATTCCACCTCATTTGTCATTAATCATATCTTTCTGATCAAGTGCTTCATCAATAATGTGTTCCTTCTCTTAGTTTCCACGTTTCTAATTCTAGTTTTTCCCCATCTACTCAACATTCTTCCACTCCCTCTTTTGAAATTTCTTCTCCTCCTTTCGATCAAATTCTTGATCACTCCTAATTCTACTCCTCCTAGTTTGCCACTACCTATTTTGGAGCATCTTTATATTTTGTCTGAAACACTCACTTCTTGTGTTACCCTTGTGGCCCTGTGCCCTATTTGTTCTAGTGTCTTACCAAACACTCTAGCTATATCCACACCAAAGACCCTTCTTCATTCAAAATAGGAAATTTTCACATTTTTTTTTCCCATCTACTCAACATTCTTCCATTTTTTTTTTTCTTCGAAGGGTTTAAAATGTGTAAATTTTCACATAGTTTTTCTTCACGCCTCTTACTAACTCTACATGCAGTTATTATAAAAGACACTTCTTCATTCATGATAGGAAATTTTGCACTAGAAAATATTTTACATATACTAGCTAGATACTATATATTTTCGACAACATTGTGATATTTTGCACCAGCAAAAGTTTTCTCAAGCAAGTCTTGTTCATTATTAACGTTTGCTGTTCAACTTTGATACTCATTCCACATGTGCTGCAGGTATCTCTCTTCTCTATCTATGTCCGATTTCTAGCTTGCTAGGTCCAAGTTAATTGGTATTTACCATGGGAGGCCAAGTAAGTACACCCGCCGCAAAAACCTCCCGCCTCCCGAGTCAAGAATGGCTTTAAGGGCAAATTTGTCCTTTTCGGATCTCTCTTCTGCGGATTTTCCTCTATAAAAGGGACCACATATTCTAGAATTTTCCGTCCGTTAGGGCTGTGCATACGGTCCGGACCGGTGGACCGTAAATTGATAACTTCTTGTATTTGCATACGGAAAGCTATCCAAAAAGTTACGTCGAACACCCCTAAGTAAAATCCGACACAAAAAAAAGCTATTAAAGGGAGCATATAGTGTGACGAAGATGATTTAATCATTCGTCTTCAGAAGCTTTTGGGTAAACGGTAGACGAACTTTAAACCAAACTTATGATGGTACTTATGTCAGTACCTGAGTTTTTCCTCACTTCAAACCGTGCGGCTCTTAGCTTATCTCGACCCCTTGCAATGCTAAGATCAACCTATCCCTATTGTTGCCAACGGAAGAGCTTAAGATTGATGGCTAAGTAAACTTAGAAGGTTTTGTGTGGGAAAAAAGGTTTTGTATTACAAGAGAGCTTTATAAGGCTTTGACTGAGATGTTGAAACTTTGATGATGCAAATGAGGGGGTGACCCCCTATTTATAGTCGGGACCCCCTCCTCTATGAGAAGGTTCCGGAACTCCATTCTCCTAGATAATTCCAGAGTCTTCCTCTCTACAACTAAATCTAGGGTTCTTTACCCTTCTAGATTATTCTGTAGGGTTCTAGCCAAGCCTACGAGATTCCACACGGTCCTAGAGAATTCCGACATTCTCTAGAGTAGTCCACAATGTTCCGAAAGTTTCCACACAAGTCTAAAGTGTCTCACTTCCGGAAGGTTATGTCTCCGTCTGAAATCTTCCCCACCTTCCGGAATGTTCCGCCGTCTTTCGGAATATTCCGCCACCTTTTAAAATGTTCCTCCATATGCCGGATTGTTCAGTCGCATTCTGGATTTCTCTTATGTATTTTGGATCCTTTGTGATCGCTTCGTGTTTTTCCAAAATACTTGTCTCATTCGTGCCATGTTGACAAGCCTTATATGCATTGCCTTCTTCCATGACATGACTCCATATCCTTGTCAAATGGTGTCTTGATGAAGTCTCTTGGCAAGTCGTCGTGTCTTGCCAACTTAGACGTCGTCACGGATGAGCGGTCCGTGACACTCTCCCCGAATTAGTTTCACAGTGTCCTCGTTGCGAGTCCTTGCCCAAGCTCTTCCTTCACCTTGTCAACCAATTTCTCCATAGATGCATTGTTTTCCGAAGGCGAGTGTTGTGTCCCTCCCACAACGTGTTATCCTTTCCTCCTGACGGTTCCCGTTACTTATCCTTCAAAACGGGATAACCTTGTCTTCTTTGGTGTCACTAGGTGGCTTTCCGTCCTCACATGCTCTAGATGCTCCAAACTTCTCCTCTAGTCTAGGAGCATTGCATGTCCTCACGGACCCGAACCGGACATACCCTTTCACCCGGCTCCTCCTCGGACGGTGACTCTTCCTTTGTCGCTTTCTTTAGACAATCTTCAAGTGATCACCATCACACCTAAGGCATCTAAACCGCCTCACTCTAGGAGTACTCTGTACCATCACCCCGAGCCTTAGCCTTGTCTTCTTTATAAATGTTAGTTTGTATCCCGGTTTCAATTCTTTGGGCACAGTCGTCTCCAATTAGTTTTGTATCTCATTTTAGGTGGGTTCTAAGATATATCAAGAATCGGTTTATATTCCTTTGAGTAGTTTAATCAACATGTATACAATCATCGGTTGGGATTTATTAGTGATTCCATGAAAAACAACTACTTATTCCCACAAATCAATAAAAAAAAGAGAGTAAGTTGTTACGCATCTCGTTTCATTGGTTTAAATTCATCTTAACGCCATTCAACTCATGTTGATTCGTGCTCATCATCTAGCACTCAAGCATCCCCATACATTGTGTAAACACGCAACCTCATAAACAAACTTATCCGGGCGCATCAGATCTCTCACGAGAAACAAAGTTAATGAGACGGGGCGACGACAATGATATGGAAAGACAAATATGTTGAGAAGTCATGCCAATATGGTGTTTGGATCTATAAGTAAATATCACTTTATAACTCGGACAAATCTGGGTCATTCGTGGACCAAGCTAACAATGGAATGACCCAAGGAAGCTCGGTCGATGAACACCGTCACAATGCTTCACGACCTTGTGAAGAAAGTAGTCGGCCCTTCGTGTTAGTCTTACCCTATTTAGAAGGTCATGTGATTTAGTGAGATAAATAAGGGTTTCTTCTGTTTTTATTCTCTTATTCTCCTAGTTCATTGTGATTCTCTTGCTTCCAAAGGAGAAGTTTTGCTACCATAGCAAAAGTTATCTTATGCAAGTCCTTATTCGTTAATAATTCTTTTGCAACTTTGATACTCATTCCACATGTAATATTGATATCTCACTTTTCTGTCTATATCCGATTGCTAGCTCGCTAGCTTATAGTTTATTGGTATTTACCTTGGTAGCTCATAATTACACATGATAGGAAATGAGAAGATTGGTGTATAAAAATCTTTTCTGTATCGTTGATATAAACTGAATCTCTCTATTTTTCTCATAAAATTTTAAAATTAAAAATAATAAATTAAAGGGGCATAAGGGGAAAACACAAAAATATACCCTATAAATTCATCCACAATCGCCAGACTCCACATCCGAAGCAGTTAGAGTTTCTCGCAGTCATTCCTGATTTGAACTCGGTGGTCTTCTTCAACCTTCATCCCCGGCGGTTTGCTTTTGGCAGTGGCGAAGCCTTCTTCCCGGTCATGTGCAACAACGAGGCGGCAAACAGCTACGGCAACGATGGTGGATCTAGACAGCGACGGCCTCGGCTTCCTTTGGTCTCGTTTCCGGCACAACCTCAAGACGAAGGGAAGAGGCTCGTGTAGGTTTGCTGATGGCGGTATGTGCTCTCCGTCGCGAGGCAAAGTTGCTCGAGGTTGGGTGTGTTTTTTGCGCTCGGCTATGGCCCAACACAATAGACACGGGTTGCGTCCTCTTCCTCTGGCTCGCACCAATCTGCTGCCGACATCCTCCCCGTTCCTCCCCGCCTACGAGGATACAAGTGCCAACCCCACCTCCTATGCTCCCCATTGAAGCCTGCGAGGAGTTGATTAGGGTTCCCGATTTTATGGTAATTTACAATAAACCACCCAAACTTTTGTATTACACTATTGACCAATAACTTTGGAATTTTAAATTTGCCCCTAACTAGATAAATATAGAGAATGA
Organism: Fagopyrum homotropicum; assembly: GCA_033239125.1. Lineage (NCBI taxonomy): Eukaryota > Viridiplantae > Streptophyta > Magnoliopsida > Caryophyllales > Polygonaceae > Fagopyrum > Fagopyrum homotropicum. Next base: position 20,851,557 of record BSWB01000006.1, read on the forward strand.
CCATGTTTCTAATTGCAGGAAATCCCCAAAGTTTTGAAACTTCACCAGTTTCCCCCAATTTGTTTAATTACATTATTTCACCCGATTTCATAAATACGGGATATGGCTTATATTTTTTATAGTTATAATCGGGTTTGTGTAACTTGATGGGCTTGAACTTGTGTAACCAGACCTTGTGTAAATGACAAACTTTTGGGCTTGTGCAACTCATTTGAGATTGTGTAACTCAACTTTATGTAAACAACAAAACTTGTGTAATTGGAAAATGATCGATTTTGTTAACTGCATAAATTTACAGTGTAAATGAAATTGTGTATCAACATTGTACAATTGAAATTATGTATTAACATTGTGTAATTGAAATTGTGTATTAACAATGTGTATTAATACCATGTATCAACAAAAGAATACACAAGTTTAATTAGTCCAGCTGATATAAGGTTGGGGTGGGGAAGAGCTTGTGCTTCAGAATTCGAAACTCACTAACTACAAGATTTGTATTTTGGATTGGGTATGAGCTTTTGAAACTCGAGTAGCTAAATTAAAATTATAAATTAACCCTTTCAATTAATCTTTATAAATAAATAAGAGGGGTCTAATTTGTTACATAAAAAACAAATGAGCCTACTGTAAGACCCCAATCTTTTGCCTTCACCGCCCCCGCGGTGAAGTATGCCGTCCTTGCGGCAGGGTCAGCCGCCCCTGCGGCTGACGACCAGATCGTGCCCGATCTTTTTTTCGTTCGTTTTATCTTCCTTCCATAGATAGAATATCCGATATTCTATCTTATGGGTCGGTTTCCCTATCTTCTTTCTAACCCTAGACGCCCTTTCCGTCTATCTTTTCAGCCCGTCCCTATATATTTCTGTTTTTTTTTCTCTTTTCCCCGTTTCTTGCTTACGTCTTCTTCAACCCTAAGAGCTGCAGCCGTTCCCTTGCTTCCTGCGACCTTGTTGAACGTGTAAGTTCTTCTCTTCTGGTTTCTTCATCACGTTCTTATAGTTGTTGCATGCATTTTCCTTCTATTTCGTTTCTTCTTCGTTCTTCTCTTTTCTTCTTCTCCAAGGATCAATCTTGAGCCTTGATTCTTGTGGAGCGTTCCGTTGTTGATCCTTTGATGTTCACATGCTCCCTTGGTTGAGTTGTGACGTGTTTGTGCACTAAGAAGAGCAAGCTTTGGCCCTTGCTGCGTTCCTTGTTGTCGAAGGAGTCGACATCACTTCTGCACTGTAAACCGCCCCCGCACCTCTGTTGTGCCGCCCCCGCGATCATCCGTCCCGCGACCATCCGCCCCTGCGGTTTTCTCTGCAGTAACTCCCGTCTTTGGTGAGTTGCTTCCTTCCTTGCTTTCCCGTTCCTTTCCTTGATCCTTTTGGTTGTTCCTTGTTCCTTGAGTTACTGTTAGGCTAAGGTTGAGCACTTATCTTGTGAAGATCTCTTTAGAGATCGTTGAGACTAGAAGTTATAGACTTCTAGCAACCGTTTCGTTCCTGATTCGTGATGCTTGTGTGAACAGGCTTTCCTTGCTCCTTTCTTGAGGGAAATTGAGTGTTCTCTGAGTTGTTCGTTGATCCTTGAGTTACCTTCGAGTGAGGTAAGTCCCTTGGACTTACTTAGCTTCATTCCGTATATTGTTATGAGTGTTTTGGCTTGTTGGTGTTGTTTATCATGTTTATAACGGATAATCGGAATAGGATTCACCCTTTGTTACCCTTAACAGACCCAAGTGTATTATAACCGGGCGGTGACCACTTGTCTAGTTCTACAGGAGACTAGAATGTGCTCTTGCAACCCAGGCCCGTAGATAACGGATAATACTGATCTATTCCTATTGGTAGACGAAAGCGGAGACGAGTTTCGGGAGATTCTCGTGTGACAAAAGAAGTTGAATTAGTAATGGATAACTTTATGAAAGATGATAACCGGTTGTGTGCAAGCATGCTATGTGTTTTCCTTTACCGTATGTGTGTTTGTGCCTTTACGCTCTTGCTAGTATCTAGAATGTTAGCTAATGATTTTTACCGTCGTTGAAGATGTTTCGCAGGTTCAGGATGCTGCTGAGTGATCCGGATGGTGTGGTCAGTCGGAGTTCCCGTACATTATAGGACGGGATCGGATTTTTGTTTCTTTTGTTGTTTCCCTTTTGTTTTGAACTCGGTTGCAGAGCTTTTGTGTTTTCTTTTGTTTAAACCTTTGATTTTATATTGAGTTTTGATTTTCATTCGTCTGTGTCTTGTTGTAAGATCCGTTTGTTGTTGCTACTCTGAGGGTCAGAACCCATTGTGCGTTCCTAGCCCGTAGCGCTTCGAGTTCCTAGATTTGGGGTGTTACATCTACAATAAGCAAAAAAGGTCTACTTAACCAACTCAGCCTTTCGAAAATCTAGAAATTTACAAGGTGAGTTGGTTAAAAGACCTTTTTTTGTCTAATATAGCGTCAAATAGGTTCATTTGTTTATTAGGTGACAAACTAAACCCCTCTTATCTATCTATAAAGATTAATTGAAAGGGTTAAAAAAATAATGAGAAAAATTGAGAGACTTAGTTTGTATCAGCGATACAAAAGAGGCTCTACTAACTCATTCTTCTTAAATTTACATTTGTTTCTTGTCGTGCGTAATTAATATTGTATCAATCTAGAAAAAACCGAATGTAATTATAAAGTTCGTGCATATGTTAATTAAATTAGTGGATGTTTAAGCGCAAATTTGTCCTTTCCATCTACCTTGCTTCATGTCGGGTCTAATTCACTTCCACCTACCATGGGAGGCCAAGTATTGGAAGTAAATACACCCACACATGCAAAGCTCCCACCACCCGATTTAAGAACGAATTTAAGGGCAAATTTGTCCCTTCTGGACCTCTCTTGTCCGGAGTTTCCTCTATAAAAGGGACCTAGAATTTCCGCCCATGTTTTAACGGAGATCGACAATCTCTAAGTATGTCAATTTTCGGGTTTAGAAATGTTAGTTTGTAGCCCGGTTGGTGAATTCATCTCAAATTAGTTTTGCATCTCGTTGCAGGTGGATTCAATATAGACCACCAAGGTTCGGTTTATTTACCTTTTGGTCGTCTAATTAACGTCATCCAACTCATGTTGATTCGTGCTCATCATCTAACACTCAAGCATCCCCCACGGTGTGTAAACGCGCAACCTCATAAACGAACTTATCCCGGGCACATCAGACGTCTCACGAGAAACAAAGTTAAAGAGATGGGATGAAATAGGCAGTGGAAGTGCAACGGAAACAAGATTGAAACTAGTTACATCTCCCATCCATGACGAAGGCAAATGGAGGACCTCCCCATTAATATTGTAGGTATCCCTCATAACTCTACATTCATTATTAAGAGTTAGGAAACAGTTTCAATTCAAATTGTATGTGCACATGTTAAGTATGTTAGCATTTACGTAAACGAGCTTATTAAAAAGATTTGAGTGCTAAACCACCATGAAGATAGTGTTCTCGTAGATAAGGATCTCTTGGGATAATAGCCTAACCATCTTAAACAATTGTCTTCATTAACAAAATTTAACGGAAATTTGAAAGACGGAGTTTCTTGAAAATTTATTTCACATCAACTTATAGAAAAACCACAAATTGCGATTTTTCCTTCTAATGGTTACAGTGGCGGAACCTGAAAATTTTCGATGGAGGGGCACAACTTTTTTTTATAACATATGTTGCATATTAAGTTAAAATTAATAAAATCTATAAACTAAATAAATAAATAAATATTTACTTAAATTTATACTATAAATTAGAGCTTTTAATTTATTTATTTTACTTAGATGAAATTTAAAAATATTTTATATATATAGTTTGTTTTATAAATATATTGTCAAATAAATTAGATAATGTTTGATGAATTATTGTAATAGAAATTACTTAGATGAAATTTTGAAGACTACTTTTGGATATTGAATTGGTTAAGAGTTAATTAATTAATAATCATCACTTAGTTTCTTCATCTAAATATATTGTAATTTGCTTAAAATAAAAATAAAAGAAACTTTTTGCTTTTCCGGGACTTGAATATTGAACTTCAAGTACCTCCTTCAATTCCTATACCAAATGAGCTAATAGAATAATGTGTATCATATTTCGTTTAAGGAGGGATTTTTCCTTCTCCCCACCCCTTCCTTAGACTTCCTTAGGCAAAACGAGGTTGCAAGCCGGAACACCGTATCCCCTAGATCCGCCCCTGACTGGTTAGACATAACCTTGATATGATAATTGGGTTGACTGGACTACGTAAAATCCGACACAAAATATATTAAAGTCTATCGAATGGCAACCAAGGGGCCGTATCATAGAATTGTATATGTACGTTAGATTTCGATATAACATATAAATTATGTTGGATTTTACCTCATAGTTAATTTAAAAAATAATATATTAACCTTATATACTATACTATATTTGTTATCACTATATTATCGACGTGAAAATTTTATGATGCACGGACACGAACACAAAAAATAGAAACGGCAAGAAACGGAGAAATGACAATCCTTAAAAGCATAGGAAATGGGAACACGGCGATGAAAACAAATAATATAGAAACAATTTGGTTTACCCGTGCCCTACACAAGATATGATTTAATATCTATTATAGATATATAAATATAAATTATCTTATTAGAGTTTAATATAATTTATGCACTATAAATTTAACAAAAAGTTTTAATACTCATAGTGTGATAAAATCAACGTAGAAAACTTATCATGCACTCTTTGAATAAGGTTGACAAAAGATTTTAGATACGTTTTTTTTTTAAATTATCCAATTTATATCATCAATTAAAAAGTGAGCTACTTTGGTTAATAGGCTTTTTTGAGTTTTAGTTTTAGTAACTAGGCCATTTAGTTTTTCAATTAGGTAAATATAGCCAACCTTTTGTATTTACCCTCAAACCCTAAACACTCTTCTCTCGAGGGGTACATTTACTAAACACAAAACTAGAAAAATCTTAGTAAACCAAATTGTTTCATAAAAAATATACATTTAAATTACATAATGAAAAAAATTTAAAAAAATTTGTGGGTTGAGGAGAAATATGAGTCAAATTTTTTGTAATTCTTTTTGGATTTTAACAATCTTATAAGATTTCAGATTCAAAAAACTTAATTAAGATTTTTTGGGATGTTGTTAATTTCTAAAATGACACGTGACAATTAGAGTTCTCATGGTTAGACACGTGGAATAAAGTGCTTCTCCTATAATATACATAAGATTTTTAAGCTATTGAAATGTAGAATTCAAATATCATAATGAGATACATATATATATATATATGAAAACTCAATGATATATGAGTAGATAAAAGTATTAATATAACAACAAAATAACCAAAACAAAAGCTTAGAAACAAACATTTTCAGTCTTACAAAACATAGAAGTAAACTTATTTAGTCTTACAATCTCAAATAAACATACTTAGTTTCAAAATTAAAGAATGAACCATCCATTTTGCAAATCAACATCATGATCAACCAAGAAAGACAATAATAAAAAATTTGTAAATTAGAAAAAGTAAAAGAATTAGAATAACGCAATCAACAACAACAAATAAAGATTACAGAATCATTTAGTAATCAAAGGCTAAATATTAATATATGAAATTATAAGAAGAATGGAGAGAAGAGTCGGTCAAAGAAACAACAAAATTTCAACATTAGAACCGAAGAAGAAGATCGATGTGTTGCTTCCGACAACCACAATCTCGTTGGTGGCCATGTGGGGCTAAAATTTAGTCCGAAAAAATAAGAGAGAAGAAAAAATATTACGGTAAGTCAGTTTTTCTCTAAGTTTTTTTAAAAAAATAATTTCCTTTTTTTTAGCCTTATAAAACAATGTGAACGTTCGTTGACCATGTTTTGACCGGATACAATCCGCGTCCTCGCCATGTCTTAAACGTGTTTTCCCCTTGTCCTGCTTCTGAAACGTGTCTTTAATGTGTTGAGTCATATTTGACCATATCCGAGTCATGTCCCTGTGTCAGACACGGCAGGACACGAGACACTCCGTCTTCTAGAAATGTCCGTACAACATAGCGTGAATTTATATCGCAATATGACGCTGCAATTAGATTAAGAGAAATTTTAGATAATATCCTTAAATTTAGGCTTTTTTTGGTTATACCTTCTATCATTAATAAATTAAAATTTATAACATTTGAAAAAAAGGTTTTAAAATTTATCTATAACTTTAAAAATGACACACAATTAATAAAAAGGTTGTTCATTTAAAATTTATCTATAACTTTAAATATGACTAAGCAAATACTAATCATCTTTTTCTTCTTCTTCGAAATGTTAGCTTATAAAGTTTACTGACACAGTTTAAAATCTGAATATTTCTTGGATATAACTAAAAAAAATTTAAATTATAGGTACTTCGTCCGAAAATTTTCTAAAATAGAATATATGGTTAACATATTAAGAAACCAATCTAACATCTCATTCTTTTTGCAGCTAGTATAACGGATCGCTATGGTAGAATAACTACGGTTATTGATATTCGTACAACATAAAACATGTTATTTGTATCACATTATAGACTACGCAATACGGAGTCGTAGTGACAGAAAATAAATGAAAAATGAGTACGACTACGCATGTTGGATGCGTAGTAGTCCATATCAAAACATTTCGTTCGACAAACATGCCGGATGCGTAGGCCCGTCCAACAAGGGGTTCCATTCGGCCGGTTGGCACAGGACCCCAAAATATTTAGGCCCATTATCATGTTCAGGGTATAAAAGTCTTAGTAACAAGCTTGCTCCAGTGGATTGTAACTGAGAATATAGCCTAGTGATCTTGAGTTCGATCCTTTGCTTCTTTTATGTTCTCATTTAATATATTTTTGTGGGGTCCATATAATCCTTCTTTCTAGCTTTTTTTTTTCTCATTTAATATTTTTTTGTGGGGGGCTGCATCGACCTTTTTTTCTACTATTGTTAGATGTATAAAAAAAATATATTCTTGAAGATGTAACCGTAAAAGTTTATATTCATATTTATTAATTAAAGGTAGATTATAACTTTTATATTACTTATTTATATGTACTTAATTAGTAATCATTTTGTTTATATATATAAATATATATTATATAATATATACTATCTTCTAGTTAGTATTAGTACTAAAGATAAAATTGTACAATTTCTTACAAAAATAACTTAAATTTTATCAATCTGCAAATGAATTTAATTTCCGGGATAAAAATTTAAAAAAAATACTTTATTTTTTTAATTAATTTATTAAATAAATATATTTAATTTAAATATAGAACAGGGCCTCCGTAACCATTGGACGACCCTGCAGCGTAGTAGTCCATATCAAAAGATTAATCTCGTTTTTTTTTTAAAAAAAACTAGAATTGATCGGGTCTGAAATACGTAGACGTATGGTACGTTTAACATGAAATGTGTGGTGGGAATATCAAAAGGAATAACTATTCCTCTAACTTGGGCGTAGGTATTGTTTCTCCAATACGAAGTCTACAAAAATTGGCCTGTCATTCTGTACATGTTCAGTAAAGGAAGTATATCGTGGGACAAAGATGTTTGATTATTCGAATTCATAAGCTTCTGTTACTCGGTAGACGAACTGCAAACGAAACCTATGACGATAGATATTATCTAGCTACTTATTAAATGTCTCCCTGACCCACATCGACAAACACGGTAACTGGTGGGCAATTAATATGAGTGTGCCCCTATAGGTTGATGGACCATAACCTTAGGTGCGTGCCCCTATAAGTTGAAACCTTGCTATCATAAAAAGGGAGTTTTACAAATCAAGAAACTCTTTATACAGTTACTTGACATATGTATATGCTCTATCAAATTAACTACAAATTGTTGACAATGTGCCAACTTAACTTCCACCAATTTACACGTATCTATGGTTAGAATTTCATTTATCAATCGTATCTGCCTATCCGTGTCTTACACGAAATTTGTAAAAGTTAAACTGATTTTTTTAAATTATCATTAATAATATTTCAATATCAATAAAAAATGTATCTTTAAATAATTCGAGAGGAAATAAGAAATAAATACATCTAAAAACTGAAAATTTTGAATAAAATCATAGGCTAGCAAGACTATATAAAAAAACATTGATAATCAAAGTTGTATCATTACAATCTAAAGTTGTGAATAACAAATTAATCATTGTAATTAAAGAATATAATATAAAAACATCTAATTCAGGGATATTATACATTGTAGTTAAGGAATATAGATTTCTTATAATATATACGTAAGTTTAGCTACAATACTTTAATTTTTTCGTAGGTATAAAATAAAGATTTGACTAAATATTAAAAAAATATTACATGATGTAATTAAAAGATACACAAGTCATAGTTTAAAATAATTTTTGAGAATTAACATATCCGCATATGTGGTTTAATGTGAGAATGAAGCATGCCAAAATCTGTTGTGGCTAAACATGGTGATGTCAAGCGGTAAAATTTGAAGCGACTTAATGTGATAATGACATGTGACCTTAATCACTTATGTGATACACTGTATTTGTATTTTTAAACTATAGGTGAGTTAAATCCCAATTTCGTCTCGGTACCCAATCGGCCTCAATCCCCTTCCAATACCGGCGGAATTTCATCAAGAAAGAGGAATCCCGAACCAGTCACGTCAAAAATATTCAAGACAGGATATGGGCCTTAACTTCTTCATCCCGTTAGGCTCGTCCTCTTCATAAAAAACAGAAATAAAAAATATAAATGAAATTGAATCCTTAAGCCTAAAACATTAGTAATATATTTTGAAAAGGTTAAATTATGCATACCCAAATTGAAAATTAGTTAAATGGCCTAAGTACATTTAGAATTTGTTATGGTTTGGATTTTTATTTTGGATGTTTAAATAAAAAATTGTAAGAGCTTTAGTCTCGAGGAGCGGAGAGAGAGTGCTGAGAGTGCAGGATTGGCCTGAACCGCCCCCACGGTTTGCAGAACCGGCCCCTGCTGCCTGCCTGGTCCGCCCCTACGCCTCCATGAGCCGCCCCTGCGGTTTGTGGTGTGTTGCAGCCGGCTTTGTTGACTCTTGACCCGTGCTTTACCTCTCCCTTCCTCTATAAGTTTCTTCTTTCACTCCTGATGAGGGTTTCATCTCTTTACAGCCCCATCTTCTTCTTCTTCTTCTTCTTCTTCTTTGGGAGTTTTGAAGAGTGTTTGATGTTGGTTTGTTGATGATGATGATTGAGGACGTTGATGTGCTTGTGTTGAGCCAGCCTTAAAGTTGTGGTGAGGTTTCTCCCTCTTTTAGGTTCAGCTTGATGAGTTCTTCCTCTCTTTCTTCTTCCTTCTTCTTTCTTTCTTCTTTTCTTCTCTTTTCCTTCCTAGCTTAGGATTCCACAAGGTTTGATCTTGTGGCAGCCTTCATAGGCTTTGTTTGATGTATATATGTATGTATATGTATGTGCTTGGCTATTGGACGTTGAAGCAGTGAAGAAAAACAAGTGAAGGATTGAAGAGAAGTCGAGGACGAGGCCTCTGCTGTACAGCCGCCCCTGCACCTAGTGTCCAGCCGCCCCTGCGTGTGGTGTTGCCGCCCCAATGCCTCCCTGCATTCCAACTTTGTTTTGCTCTTGGTCTGCAGGCGTGTTTTGATTCCGGCTTTGAGGATCATGCTAGGTATAGATGAGTGTGTGATGATGATGTTATGATCATGTTATGCCTTGTACGGCTTTGAGGATTAGTAGGTTGTGAGGTAAGGATGAGGATGATGCTATGGATCCCTTGGGTCTAGGTGTGACCCCTTTGATTGATAGGAGATTGCCATATCTCTATGCCTTGTTGTTAGGCAGTGTCCCTCACAGGATTGGAGGTTAATCGTGGTTGAGTTTATGCGAGGTTGAGGTAAGTCCGTAGGACTTAGCTTCCATCCTAATATTGGGTATTTGCATGAGTGGTGTATGTGTTATATACTTGATATGATAGCATGCGATGTCGAGTACTACTGACCTATGTTTTATTGATAGCCCCATTGCATGACAGTGATAACCTTTCTCTTTCGTCCTGTAAGGAGTCTGGGAGGTTCTTTGACGTCAGGATAGACTGGTTTAACGGAAGGGCGCAATCCACTCCCATAGGGTGCACGGGTTGTGTGACCGATACTACTTACAGCTAGCTAGCGGGCCTAGAGGCGGGGATGATACGGTCCTCGTGTCACATAGTTTCATCTATCTATATATATACGCTTTGAGTGAATGACTATTATATAAAGATAAGAAAATGGGTAAATGTGTGACAACATGTTTATGTGTTTATCTTTCATGACTTATGCTTGTTTTTATGCATTACCTTATATGTGTATGGTTAGCTAACGGTTTTATACCGTGTTGTAGATGCCTTGCAGGATAGGAGAGTTGCTGAGTGATTTGGCAGGGTGATAGACCGAGGACTCTCGTACATTAGGTGGTTATGGTTTTGGGGATGTTTATGTTCCCTCCTATGTAAGGATGATGCTTTTATACCTCTTGTGTGAGGATGATGTTTGATACTCGGCTATGATCTTGTTTACCTTTTGAATGTACATTTTTATACAGTTTTATGTATTTGTTTTATATCTGTCAGTGTCATATTGTAAGGTCCAGTGAACTTGTTGTCAGACTAGGGTCAAGATCCACTGTGAGATCTTAGCCCAATGTGGCATCCCGAGTCCCATAGATTTGGGTTGTTACAGAGTTGGTATCTGAGCCAAGTTGACAACAATGGCATTTGCTACATGCAATGAGGTCATATAGATAAAATAAACAGATTCCGAAAGGAGTATGATGTTTTCAAAATATTTTGGTTTTAAAAGTGTTGTTTTGGGATAGAATGTACGAGATTTTGTCACCTCTGCCATGGATCTCTGCGGCATAGATATGTATATATATGTATTATGGATTATGTGTATGTGTTATATATATACATATGACATATATATAGCCTTATAAGTTAGGTGTGCATATCCCACAGATGGTTTGGACTGGAGCAGCTCCTGTTGTAGGCCGGGGTAGAGGTAGACCACCTCTTCCTCCGGGCGTGATAGGACAAGGACCAGTTCCCGCTGCTGATCTACCAATGATGGAGGAGGTTCATGAGGAGATTGTTGAGAGTATCGTCCCAGAGACGAGGAGTGGTGGATATGGGAGACAACGGTCAGACCGAGTCAGTCAGATGACTCGGATCGTGTCTCCGTGAGGGGGCCAGAGTTTTGTGATTACATTAGGCGTGTAGAGGAGGCTGCCAAAGCAGGCAGACGAACCCCAGATCTACCAGTGCATGAGGGATCATCTGAGATGTCCCAAGGAGCCACTCATGTGCCAACTATGCCGACACGCGCTGTTGAGACTGTTAGAGCTCCAAGGGAGTATAAAGGGTCTCGACCAGATACTTGGTTGAAGGCATTCCATCAGCTGGGAGTACCATCATTCTCGGGGAAGGTGGGGTTAGAGACGGAGGTCTGGATTGGACATGTGGATTCTGCCCTAGAGTCTATCAGATGTCCTGAGGATAGACGGATAAAGGTAGTACAAACTCTATTCCGTGACTTAGCACAACAGTGGTGGACGACTATGAGGGGTCGAGCCACTAATTATGAGCAGATGAGAGACATGATTAGGGAGCGTTTCTGCCCTGCCTCGTTGAGGAGGGAGAAACTGCAGGATTTTGTGGAGGCAGGCTTTGAGGATGTGCCAATTGCAGATGCCATCAGCCGCTTCCAGACAGAGCTGACATTACTGGGTCCAACTGCACCATCTGAAGATCAACATGTGTATCTATTCTCCCGTCGAACGAGGGAGAGTACACGCTCTTATATGGCGGGTGTCCATTGTGAGTCCTTGATAGATTACTAGGACCGGACCTCTGATTATGAGCACGAGAGAGCCAGTCACAGGAGGACTTCTTAGACGGGACGGTCTGAGAAGAGGCAGCGTACTAGGCAGACCAGTGGCGTTGGTGGAGCTTCAGGTTCTAGGCAGAGCCAGAGACGTCAGGGTTACCCCTCATCTGCATTGACTGCAAAGAAGGGACGACAGTGCTTCAACTGTGGTGATCATGGACATATGCGACTAGTGTGTACGAGGCCACTGGTGACTTGCTTCACCTGTGGTAGACCAGGTCTTAGAGCTGCCTTCTGTGGGCATCGTGGAGTTGCATCACAGTAGGGTTCTTCTCATGCCAGTGTGACAGGAGGTGTGCAGAGGACACCTCAGCAACAAACACAAAGACAATAGAGAGTCCTAGATCATCCTTCTACTCAAGGATCTGCTCCCGGGCCGAGTAGAGGTAGAGGTCGTGGTGAGAGTACCACTGACACTAGAGGAGTTCAGGGTAGAGTCTTTGAGTTGAGGAGTGTAGAGGAGCCACTTGCACCGGCTGCTACAGGTACCATTATGCTTCATGGTTGACCTGTTAGAGTTTTATTTGATATAGGTGCTACGCATTCTTTTATTTTTGATGTATGTGTTGAGCGTTTGGGTTTAACTACTATAGAGGGGATACCCTTTACTATAGGGTTACCTGATGGTAGTAGAGTCAGACGTACCCATGAGATACGTGATTGTCCCATTCGTTTAGGGACTCGTGTGTTGCTTGTGGACTTCTTTGTCATGCCCTTGATGCATGAGGAAGTTATTTTAGGTATGGATTGGATGCATAGACACCGTGCGGTATTAGATGTAGGTAGGAGGACTGTGATAGTCTCTACCGATATGGGTCAGATAGAGATCTTCTGAGGTTGGGACCTTGGAAAGATGGGTTCTGCCATCAGTGTTGTACGAGCAGTGAGGCTAATAGCATAAGGATGCGATGCCTTCTGTGTTATGCCATGAAGGAGAGAGAGAGTCCAACATTGAAAGATATTCCAGTGGTTTGTGAGTTTACAAACGTGTTTACTGAGCCGTCTAGCTTGCCGCCTCAGAGGAGTGTGGACTTCAGCATCGAGTTGGAGCCTTGTACGAAACTGATCTCAAAGGCCCCATATCGTATGACGCCTGTCGAGATGTTGGAGCTGAAGAAGCAACTCGAGGAGTTGGTTGAAAAGGGCTTCATCCGCCCTAGCGTATCCCTGTGGAGAGCACCTGTCCTCTTCGTGCGGAAGGACGGATCGTTGAGACTGTGCATTGACTACAAAGAGCTGAATAAGGTGACCATCAAGAACAAGTCCCATTGCCTCGCATTGATGATCTGCTTGATCAACTTCAGGGAGCGACAATGTTCTCCCGGATTGACTGATAGCATGAATTATAGTCTATATTTTGGGACCTGTTTAGACGTTTTATCTTTAATAATTCGCATGTTTGGATGTATATTATGTGATTATATTGTTGTTTCATCTACCTTTGCGGGAATCGAGGTCTACACCAAGTTTCGTTGTAATCGTAGGTAAAATGACACGTTTTGCATCAAAATGGAGCTAAAGGAGCTATGGAGTCATTGGAGCTACATTCAGGAGCTTAAGGAAGAATCCAAGAAGCATGGAAGTGGATTAAAGATTCACTTTGGACTAGATTTGAGAGATTTCACATTCAATTTAGAGCCACCTCGGTCAGCTACTTACCATCTCGACCGAGGTGATCCAGAGGATCTGCTCGACCGAGGCGAACACCTTGGACGCGGCGAGATATATTTTATTCTTGGCTAAAATCTTTTATTTTTGGAAAGAGGATCTTATATTTTTAGGCTGGATTCCTGGAAGGAAGAAGATGATTCAGCTGATATATTTTACCTATTTTATGGAATAATATCTTTCTAAAATCTTTTATCTTTGGGAGGTAATTTTCCTATAAAAAGGGTTGGATTTTCCTCAAATCCGGCATCCGCTTACGTCTGGAAAACATCCACTACAGCGGGGAGATTTGAAGGACCTTTTTGAAGGTTGAAGGAATATTGAAGGAAGGAAGTTGATAGCTTTTATAGCTTTTGTGAAGGGTTTTGTAAGATTCTCTTAGATTCCCTTCTTGTTGATTGTCTTGTTGGATTGTGATCCAAGGAACGCTTGTTTGTTTGATAATTGATTCAGTTATTGAAGCTTTTTTCTTAAGGTTTTTGTGTTCAATTATTCACCTTCTTCCCTTATATTTGATTATTGCTTTTATGATGATGATTGGCTAATTTCTTTGTGTGATTCTAGGGTGATTGGCTGAAGGTTGTGGGAAAAACAATGATAGAACAATCTTAAATCCCAGTAGGACCCTGAAAGCTCGAGTCTTTATCCTTAACCCTAGAGTATCTCGCTCAGTCGATGAACATCTCGGCCGGGGTGGAATTCGTCTGACCGAGGTGACTTTTCTGATCCGAAACTGAGAGTTAAGTGTTAGAGTTTGCCAAATCCTATTCTTATTACACCTTTCCTGGTTCAATGCAAGCTTAGGATGAGACTTACCCGGTAATTCCTTTGTTTGTTTACCCATGATCATAAGTGTAGGTAATAAAGGTTTATCCTTTATTGGGGTTTGAGTGTGCTTTCATTCCATCTTTGTGAGTTAGCCTGAGACTTACCCGGTAAAGGTTGATTCTATTCCCTTAGGTGGTGTGTTGGTTTGAGGTTATAGTTCTTTTCCTTAATTCCTTGAGACTTACCCGGTAATAGGAGTTACGGTTTGGGATTAGTGAGTAGTGAGACTTACCCGGTGATCTATTCCACTTTAGAAACACCTTCCCTTTGCAAAATCTCAGCTTTGTCCGCTTATCTTTAGATCTTGAGTTGGAACCACAACTAGATGCTTTAATCCCTAGAATTGCATATTTCCTTAATTGACTTTTTATCATCTTTAATTGCTTTAATCGCTTTTGTGGTTAGTAATTACATACACAACCTATACCTGCTTTGTTTCACCAAGTCCCTGTGATCGACCCCTGGAATTTCTTGCTTTTTACTACGATTGACCCGTACACTGCGGGTTCGCATCTTTGTTTTAAGCTTACATCTAGGGTTATAAATTTAAAGCTTGCACACACCGTTTGGAGCGAACATTGACCTACGCTCAAGATATCACCAGTTGAGGGTGAGAGAGCAAGATGTGCATAGGACGGCATTCCGGACCCGTTATGGACACTACGAGTTTGTAGCGATGCCATTTGGGCTTACGAATGCCCCAATAGTTTTCATGGAGCTGATGAATAGTATCTTTATTGACTTCCTAGATCAGTTTGTGGTGATCTTCATTGATGAAATTCTAGTGTACTCTCGTAGCAGAGAGGAGAATGCCGGCCATCTGAGGACGGTTTTACAAATTCTGTGGGATAGATAGCTGTTTGCCAAGCTCTCTACGTGTGAGTTCTGGATGTCAGAGGTAGCCTTTATGGGGCATATTGTGTCCGCCGATGGGATCATGGTTGATCCGGCGAAGATTGATTCTGTTCTAGCATGGACGACACCGAAGAACGTCAAGGAAGTGCATAGCTTTCTTGGCCTAGCCGGTTATTACCGACGCTTTGTCGAGGGATTTTCCGTGATTGCCCGTCCACTTACGAGTCTTCTGAGAAAGACTACTAGGTTTGTATGGTCTGATCAGTGCATGTAGAGTTTTGAGGCTCTGAAGAGACGATTGACTTCTGCTCCTGTGTTGGTATAGCCTGAGGGCACATATGATTTTGTCGGTTACAGTGATGCATCCAAGCTAGGCTTGGGATATGTGTTGATGCAGCGTGATAGAGTGATTGCTTATGCGTTTAGACAGTTGAAGACGTATGAGGAGAACTATCCGACTCATAACCTGGAGTTAGTAGCGGTAGTTCATGCTTTGAAGATCTGGAGACAATACTGTATGGTGCTACATGTCAGATCTTCACAGACCATAAGAGTCTGAAGTACATTTTTAGGCAACGGGAGTTGAATAACCTAACCGCCAACGTCGATGGCTCGAGTTGTTAAAGGACTTTGACCTTGAGATTCTGTATCATCCAAGGAAGGCGAACGTTGTCGCTGACGCCCTGAGCACGAAGACGCCTCGAGAGAAGGCGATTGCGAGACTAACAGTTCAACCTCAGTTGTAGAGGGATCTAGCTTGGCTAGAGTTGGACATCCGGTTTCCTGATAAAGATGCCCAGTTGTATGCTTTAGAGGTTCTACATGATCTGTTGGGTGAGATCCAAAGCAATTTTCGGGACGAAACTTGTTTTTAGGGGGTGAGATGTAAGAACCTTACTCTCGAGGAGATGAGAGAGAGTGCTGAGAGTGCAGGATTGGCCTGAACCGCCCCCTGTGGTTTGCAGAGCCCGCCTCTCCGGCCTGCCTGGTCCGCCCCTGCGCCTCCATGAGCCGCCCCTGCGATTGGTGGTGTGCTGCAGCCGGCTTTGTTGACTCTTGACCCGTGCTTTACCTCTCTCTTCCTCTATAAGTTTCTTCTCTCACTCCTGATGAGGATTTTATCTCTTTACAGCTCCATCTTCTCTCCTTACGCTCTTCT
This sequence comes from Fagopyrum homotropicum, assembly GCA_033239125.1. NCBI lineage: Eukaryota > Viridiplantae > Streptophyta > Magnoliopsida > Caryophyllales > Polygonaceae > Fagopyrum > Fagopyrum homotropicum. Next base: position 20,867,992 of record BSWB01000006.1, read on the forward strand.
TCTCTTCTTCTTCCTCCTTAGATATTCTTCTTGGTTTCTTGATCTTGTTTGGGAGTTTTGAAGAGTGTTTGATGTTGGTTTGTTGATGATGATGATTGAGGACATTGTTGTGCTTGTGTTGAGCTAGTCTTGAAGTTGTGGTGAGGTTTCTTCCTCTGTTAGGTTCAGCTTGGTGAGTTCTTCCTCTCTTTCTTCTTCCTTCTTCTTTCTTTCTTCTTTTCTTCTCTTTGCCTTCCTAGCTTAGGATTCCACAAGGTTTGATCTTGTGGCAGCCTTCATAGGCTTTATTTAATGTATATATGTATGTGCTTGGCTGTTCGACGTTGAAGAAGTGAAGAAAAACAAGTGAAGGATTGAAGAGAAGTCGAGGACGAGGCCTCTATTGTACAGCCTCCCCTGCGCCACCCCAGGGATGCCCCTGCGCCTAGTGTCCAGCCGCCCCTGCGTGTGGTGATGCCGCCCCTGCGCCTCCCTGCACTCCAACTTTGTTTTGCTCTTGGTCTGTAGGTGTGTCTTGATTCCGGGCTTGCCTATGGATGACATTGCCCATTCCTTTCCTAGTATGAGTGTATAGTATCATGCTAGGTATAGATGAGTGTGTGGTGATGATGTTATGATCATGTTATGCATTGCACGGCTTTGAGGATTAGTAGGTTGTGAGGTTAGGTTGAGGATGATCCTATGGATCCCTTGGGTCTAGGTGTGACCCCTTTGATTGATAGAAGATTGACATATCTCTATGCCTTGTTATTAGGCAGTGTCCCTCTCAAGATTGAAGGTTGATCGTGGTTGAGTTTGTGCGAGGTTGAGGTAAGTCCATAGGACTTACTTAGCTACCATCCTTATATTGGGTGTTTGCATGAGTGGTGTGTATGTTATATTCTTGATATGATAGCATGCGATGTCGAGTACTACCGACTTATGTTTTATTGATAGCCCCATTGCATGAAAGTGATAACCTTTTTCTTTCATCCTGTAAGGAGTCTGGGAGGTTCTCTGACGTCAGGCCAGACTGGTTTAAAGGAATGACGCAATCCACTCCCATTGGGTACACGGGTTGTGTGACCGATATTACTTACAGCTGGCTAGTAGGCCCAGAGGCGGGGATAATACGGTCCTCGTGTCACATAGTTTCATCTATCTATATATATACGATTTGAGTGAATGACTATATATAAAGATAAGAAAATGGATAAATGTGTGACAACATGTTTATGTGTTTATCTTTCATGACTTGTGCTTGTGCTTATGCATTATCTTATATGTGTATGGTTAGTTAACGGTTTTATATTGTGTTGTAGATGCCTTGCAGAATAGGAGAGCTACTGAGTGATCTGGCAGGGTGACAGGCCGAGGACTCTCGTACATTAGGTGGTTATGGTTTTTGGGATGTTTATGTTCCCTCCTACGTGAGGATGATGCTTTGTATACCTCCTGTGTGAGGATGATGTTTTATACTCGGCTATGATCTTGCATATCTTTTGGTTGTACAGTTTTATACAGCTTTATATATTTGTTTTATATCTGTCAGTGTCATGTTGTAAGGTCCAGTGAACTTGTTGTCAGGCTAGGGTCAGGATCCACTGTTAGTTCCTAGCCCAATGTGACATCCCGAGTCCCGCGGATTTGGGGTGTTAAAAAAATAATTATATTTTAAGGAGATTATGTAATACATTATTATGGATTCTTTGAAAATTTAATGTCTTTCGTTTAAGTATGATGTACATGAATATTTTCTTTATAAATTGTAAAGTTTAAATATTGTAGACATTTATAGATCAATCGGGATTAGTCTCATCCCTTTCTGCTCCCGTCTCATGTAAAATAGCCGGGACGGGATGACCTCAATCCCATCACTTGCCAACCCTATTCTACAATATAGAATAAATTTATTTTTAAATTGACACGAATCTAAATTTACTAATTCACATAATATTATTCATCATTACAAAGAAATATCGAAACGAATTCCAATAAATACAATATTACGCAAACAAACGCAATTTTTTACGTACAACAAATATAAATCAACATAAATTAGACGTGAGCGATCAGAGAAGGGAGCTAGCGACGAAAGAGGTGAAATGTTCACGTTAACGACTGAACTTGGTTGGTGGCGGACTGAGGTGTCGAAGACTCATGTTTGGTGAATAAATTTTTTAAATCCGGGGATGCGGGGTCATACGGCTTCAACTCTTTAGTTATGTGAATGGAAAAGTCTTGGCGTGTACATGCTAAACTAGCGAGAGGATAACGACGGTGAATAATACACTTTAAGACAAAAACCACCAATTGTGAATCAGTTTCCAAAGTCACACGACGATAGCCATTTCCAAGCAAAGTTTTGTAACGCTCGCAATACGGGATAGGCGCTACAGCGCCAAGAGCCTCGTACGAGGACTCCCTAAGACTTATATAAAGGATGAATATATATATATATATATATATATATATATATATATATATATATATATATGTATATATATTAGTTCAAGTGAGGAGAGAACTTGTAGATAGGAATTAGGAGTGCTGTGAGCCATTGGATTAACCACACAAAAAAAACTCATCATAAAACGTTAAAAGATGATCATAATATGTTTAGTATGTGTAAAAGTTATAGATAAGTCATCGGTTTTCATACTTTTACACGTCATTGTTCATGTTTTTGTTCATCGATGTTCATACTTTGCTATGTCATTGTTCATGTAAATATTATAGACTATTTTTCTATGAGACATTTTGTCGAACAGTTTGCATGCATAATAAAAGGAGCATATAGAGAGGTTTGAACGTTTTGCAATTGTCTTGTACTTGCTGTAAATTGTGTAAGTTTAGTGTTACACGTGAAATGCTTGTAATTTGTGGATTTTTAGTTTGTAATCTGTGAAATTGGTGATCAAGTGAAATGCATTTAACAACAAGTACAAGGCAACTGCAAAACAACACAAAGGGAGGCGTCAAGCGTGGCTTTACTTTTGCTGTTGTAAAACAAGAGCTTATTGTATTATTACAACTTATTTTCTAAAATCTCATTGCCTTTGTATAGCTGAATGACGTGTTAAGTGGGAAGTTGAAGGACTGTAATGATCTCTTTTAGCTTTCATGGCTAAACAAGTTTTAATTTCTTCAGATTTATCGTAATTACCAAGCCATTAATAATATCTTGTGTGAGAGCCCTTGATTTAGAACTCATCCAAGAGCATAAAAGCTTTCCACAACAACGATATGAAATCCAAAAGACGTCCCAAAACGTCAACCCATAAGGGGTTCCAAAACCATAATAACAAAATCAATACAACCATAACGGTCAAACTTGAGGTCAACAACAATCAAGGTTTAGAAGCGTGAACCAACCCTAAAGATATGATCAAAGGTAGGAAAAAGTCCTAGAAAAACAAACCACCCTAAGCTCTACCAACATGACTCTCTCACTAGGGCCCCTAACCTCCATGCTCCTTAACTGATTGTTGGAATTTTGGTGTACGGTTATAGAGCAAAGGGTCATAGTCTCACTTATGTGAGTAGACGTTCTCCCAATTGCCAATCAAATTAATATAGTTATCTTGAACTAAAAAAAGTTATTAACCAAGGGTTTATAATCTCCACAAAGGAGTAGATAAAACCCAACCAGGAGTTTGTAATCTCCACAAAGGAGTAGACAAAACCCAACCAAGAGTTTGTAATCTCCACAAAGGAGTAGGAAAAACCCAACCAAGAGTTTGTAATCTCCACAAAGGAGTAGATAAAACCCAATCAAGAGTTTGTAGTCTCCAAAAGAGTAGGCAAAACTCAACCAAGAGTTTGTAATCTCCAATAGAGTAGACAAAACTCAACCAAGAGTCAGTAATCTCCAAAAGGAGTAGACAAAACTCTAATAGAAGTTAAGTTCAATTGCAAGTCTTATAAACCAGTTGTTATATGTTAAAACCATTGACTTGGATTAAGTAATGAGTCATTCATAAATGAATTTTCCTTTTAAGTGTATTCTCCCCTACACCGGGAATATCCAAATACCTTAGTGGGATAAAACGTTACACGCTACAAAGACTAAGTAAGAGACTTACTTGTCTTACTTTGTAGAAACGGTATTCCAGGGTTTTGTCAATACAAAACTAAACTAAGATGGATGTCTATCCTTTGTCAATACAAAGGAACTATACTGGTCTTTCGAGTTTTACAAACAAGCTTATAAGAAGGCTTATCCAATGTCAATACAATGGAACTAAAAGCTTTATTGTTCCAAAAACGAATGTGAAATCAAGTGCAAATGGCTCTCCCTTTTATATGCATAGGGGGCCACGGTTTTGGGAAGTTATAACCGCCAAAAAGCGGTTCAAATCGGTTATGGAAGTTACGCGGAAGTTACTTGAAAGATGGGCCTTGAAGCCCTAGAAAGCCCGAGGCCCGAGGCCCACATAGAGAGCCCAAAACCGCTCCTCGGAGGTAGCTTAGAGCTAGATTAATTTCTTGGTCCAAACACTTCGAATGAGATTCATTCACTTTAATATAGCTAGGGTAAGATTCGAGATCCAAAAATACTCAATATCTTAGATCAACCTAGTGTAGCTCCTAAAGAAGCTCACTAATTGCTTCATTAACATTCACTAAGCATTTGAGCTTGGATTACTCCCAATTTTTAACCACATTTTCTTTAGCCAATATAAGGCCTAAGAACCAAAGGTATGACGATAAAATGTGGCTAAAAAGCCCCAAACGTCGGCCTTCTAAAATCTAGCACAAGTTGACCTTGTCGTGAATCACCTTGCTTTGATTCGACTCCCCTTACAATACTAGTTGCTCTTAGTGCCGGTCACTTGGCTTGCCTCCCGTAACCCGGACCATAGTGACACACATGTGAACAACTCATTGCACATTGTCTCAAGACAAGATCAATGGTTATAATGAAGACTTAGCCCAAATCTCCGACATTCCTCCCCCATTTGAGCAAAGTCAAGAAACTTTTAATAGGCATGCATCCAAACAAAAAATCGCATAATCATAAATATCTTTCGATTGAATTTATTGAATTAGTATAATTACACATTCTGCACTAAAGTATTGTGGTGTCCTAATGGATTGAACCACTTAACTTGTTTAAGTACATGAAGGCAACATACACGAAATTTACATTTCCTTTACAAATAAATGACACATTTAAAGGCTATTGTTTCCTAATCCTCTAATGAACATATAGGCGAGTCGACCATCAACTCCCTTGAAGAAGCCTTGACACTTCACGTTCACGTAGCCAACTCTCTTTTGATCTTGCACATATAATTGCAATTTTTCAAAAGAGTTGTACAGGAATTACATATTTCAAACTATACATATTATATACGCATAAAGCATTACCTTGGATGGACATTTTATGCTCACAACTTCTTGGAATGGGGTTTCCTCATTGAATTCGGCTAAGACATCAAGCCATAGGTGATGACATGTATTATGACCTATTTTTAGGCATATATTTATATAGATTTTCCCTTTATTTTGCATGCATAGAGATACATTCATGGCATTTATGGTTATATTCACCTACTTTGCAAGAATAGAGGTCTACACAAAGTTTTATTGCATTTGTAGGTATTTGGCGAATTATGGAGCGAAATAGCATATTTAAGGATTAAACCTTGAAGCGGGACAAAAAGGAGCAATAAAAGGAAGTTAGGACGCGCCAAAGTATCTTCTGATACCGTCTGACGCGGCCCAAAGTATTTTCTGATACCAGCGGCTCGACTTCTTTTCAGCCCAAATATTTAGGGTTTTACCTTTAATCCCTAAATTTATCCCTACATATATCCGATAGCCTTCAACATTGAAAGGCGGACGGTGATAGCCCCAGGATTTGGATCCCCAAAGAGAGGGAGGCTTGAAGATTTTATTGCGTACAGGGAAGATTCGGAGAAGGACGCATTTTGGAGATTGTGTACTTCGAGATTATCTTAGGGTTTATCTTTGGAGACGGATTGACACTCCGTTCTTCATTGTTCCTTAAGATTGTTGTGAGGATTTCTATTCCTTTTTTCTGCATTCATTCAATATAAACATTTGTTATTGGATTTGAGATTGGTTATTTGATAGTCATTGAGTTTTTGAGGTTTTCATCCATTTTCTCTTTAAACTTGATTATTGAATTGATGATGGTGATTATTGGCTAAAACTCTTTAGCAATTCTAAGGTGAAGGGTTGATAGTTGTGGCTTAGATAATGATAGATCGATCGTAATTTGATTGGACCCTGAGAGTTAGAGAAATATTGGCGACAAACCTAAATCACGGCATGTTCTTAGGTTTCCACGGCCGTGATTCTCAGGAACTACCCGTGATTTACTTCAGTTTACGAACCTTGTTTTTACTTTAATCCAAAGTTAAAGATTTGCTTTAACTTATTCTTGGCTTGCCTTTTCTAAGTAGTAATGAGACTCAACATCCTCTATTTTGGTTTCGAGTATCACAACCTTAACCGTTTGAGTTTATCTTGATCCTTGGGTTACAAGTTTAGGTATTTGAGATCAATTCTAACCTTTAGATCCTTTCTATACTACAGCCTCAACAACCTTTATAGAGAGTTCTTTTGGTTAGACATATAAGGTTTTGGAACTTCACCGTACATTACCTTGCCTTAGCATACCTTTGCAATTCTCTACTCTGTCCTTATATCTATAGTATGTCTTGAATCGATTGCCACAATTGGATACTTGGATCTTTATGATTGCTGTTTTCCCAATATTTGCAAAGCTTCTATACTTTACTTGCTCGATAATTTGTGAACTGAATTTGATCCCCCAAATCCCTGAGTTCGATACTCTAGAATACTTGCTAATCTACGCCGATCGTACACTGCGGGTTTGCTTGCTTTTATTCTAGTTTTATAAATTTAAAACTTATTTGCACGCACGTTTAGGGGCGAACAATAGGCGAATTGAGTGTCCCATGACAAGTCGTTTTCAATTTAGGTCGTTAGCCCCATCCCCTTGATTGACTTTTGTACTAAGTCCCTAGCCAAGCTCTTGGTTAAGTGATTGGCTAGATTATTGTATGTTCTCACAAAATCGACCGATACTATACCGTGAGTTATGAGCTCTCTAAACAAGTTGTGCCTCACACCAAGATGTCTTTATTTCCCATTGTACGTTTGACTATAAGCTTTAGTCAACGTAGCTGCACTATCACAATGAAATGAGGTAAGAGAAACCGGTTTTGGCCATAGAGGAATTTCTAGAACCAAATTTCTTAGCCATTCAACTTCCTTGCCGGCAGCGGCAAGTGCCATAAACTCGGACTCCATGGTCGAGGTTGTGATGCATGTTTGCTTCTTTGAAACCCATGGCACCACCACCTAACAAGAAAACCCATCCTGTGGTGGATGAGTGATCATCTAGATTAGTGATCCATGATGCATCCGAGTAGCCTTCTATTACCGAAGGATACTTACTATACAAGATGCCAAAACCCATGGTCCCCTTGAGGTACCTAAGCACACGCCTTAGTGCCTTCCAAAGTTGTTAGCTAGGACAGCTCGTGTACCTACTCAATTTACCAATAGCAAAAGCAATATCTGGCCTAGTTCTAGTCATTGCATAGATGCAACATCCTATTACTTGTGCATACTCAAGTTGAGAGACAACTGATCCTTGGTTAGGCATCAAGTTCTCACTTGAGTCCATAGGAGTACTAACAATTGTACTTTTATCACGTTGGAAGCATTTGGCAATCTTCTCAATGTAGTGTGATTGTGTGAGGCTTAAGACTTTAGCATCACGTTTGATTCTTATGCCTAGAATCACATCCGCCTCACCTAAGTCTTTCATAGAAAACTTAGTGGACAAGAAATCCTTAGTGAGATCTACTTGTCTTTGGTTTGTTCCAAAGATCAACATGTCATCAACATATAAGCATATGATCACACCTTGACCGGTATGATCAAACTTACTATAGACACACTTGTCAGCTTGATTTATCTTAAATCCATTTAACAATACGACATCATCAAACTTTTGATGCCATTATTTCTGAGCTTGCTTTAGTCCATACAAGGATTTGACTAAGCGACACACTTTGTGTTGTTGTCCTTTTAAAACAAATCCTTTAGGTTGTCTCATATACACTTCCTCATCTAGATCACCATTAAGTAATGTTGTCTTGACATCCATTTGATAAATCACTAAATTATGTATGGCCGCCATAGCTATTAATAACCTAATGGTTGTAATCCTAGCCACCGGAGCATATGTGTCAAAGTAATCGACACCTTCCCTTTGTCTAAAGCCTTGGATGACCAAGCGTGCTTTAAACTTGTCAATGGAACCGTCTACTTTCATCTTCCTCTTGAAGATCCATTTGCATCCTAAAGGTTTGCAACCGGAAGGAAGGTTGGCTAACTCCCATGTATGGTTGCCCATAATGGAGTCCATCTCCTCTTGGATTGCTTCCTTCCAAAAGGCAACATCTTGAGACTTCATGGCCTCGTTAAATGTCTTTGGATCCTCATCTATATGAAAGTAAGAGTGACGGTCCATTTTATTATCTCTTGACCCTTCAACCAAGAACACTGTTCGCTCCAAACGGTGTGTGCAAGCTTTAAATTTATAACCCTAGACTTAAGCTTAAAACAAGGATGCGAACCCGCAGTGTACGGGTCAATCGTAGTAAAAGCAAGAAAATTCCAGGGGTCGATCACAGGGACTCGGTGAAACAAAGTCAACACGGTATGCTACGTTAGTTCTAACCACAAGAGCGATTAACACAATCAAAGATGAATAAGGAGTCAATAAAGCAAACATGCAATTCTAGGGATTAAAGCATCTAGTTGTGGTTCCAACTCAAGATCTATAGATAAGCGGACAAAGCTGAGATTTTTGCGTGGGGAAGGTGTTTCTAAAGTGGAGTAGATCACCGGGTAAGTCTCACTACACACTAATCCTAAACCGTAACTCCTATTACCGGGTAAGTCTCAAGGAATCAAGATAAAGAACTATAACCTTAAACTAACACACCATCTAAGGGAATAGAATCAACCTTTACCGGGTAAGTCTCAGGCTAACTCACAAAGATGGGATGGAAGCACACTCAAACCCCAATAAAGGATAAACCTTTATTACCTACACTTATGATCGTTGGTACACAAACTAAGGAATTACCGGGTAAGTCTCATCCTGAGCTTGCTTTGGACCAGGAAGGTGTAATAAGAATAGGATTTGGCAAACTCTAACATTTAACTCTCAGTTACGGATCAAATAAGTCACCTCGGTCAGAAGAATTCCACCCCGGCCGAGATGTTCATCAACCGAACGAGATGCTTAGGGTTAAGGTTAAAGACTCGAACTTTCAGGATCCTACTGGAATCTAAGATTATTCTATCATTGTTTTTCCCACAACCTTCAGCCAATCACCCTAGAATCACACAAGGAAATTAGCCACTCATCATCATAATGAAAGTATTAAAATATATAGGAAGAAGGTGAATATTTGAACAAAGAAGAATTTAATGAAAAGACTTCAATAACTGAATCAAATATCACAACAAAGCGTTCTTTGGATAATAATCCAACAAGACAAGACAAAAATTGAGGGAATTGAAGACAATCTTACAAAACCCTTCAATAAAGCTATAAAAGCTATGAACTTCAATCTTCTTTCAACCTTCAAAAAGGTTCTTCAAATCTCCCAACTTGGAGTAGGCTACTGCTGCGTATTTTTCGGTGTAAGCGGGATGTTGGAATTGTGGAAATCCAACCCTTTTTATAGGAAAATAACCCTCCAAAGATAATAAATCTTAGAAAGATATTTTCCCATAAATATAGGTAAAATATATGATTCTGCATATCTCCTTCCTTCCAGGTGCCAAGCCCAAAAATATAAGATCACTTTCCAAATTTAAAAGATCTCATCCAAGAATAAAATATTCTCGCCGCGTCCTAGGTGTTCGCCTCGGTCAAGTCGGCGTCTCTGGATCACCTCGGTCGAGGTAAATCTGTGGTCAACCGAGGTGACTCACAACTGAATGTGAAATCTCTCAAAACTGGTCCAAAGTAAATCTTTAATCCATGGCTATGCCTCCTGGATGTAGCTCCAAATGACTAATGACTCCTTTTTGCTCCTTTTTGATGCAAAACGTACCATATTACCTGCAATTACAACGAAACTAGGTGTAGACCTCGATTCTCGCAAAGGTAGATGAAATGGTAATAGAATCACATATTATACATACAAACATGCAGATTATTGAAGATAAAACGTCCAAACAAACCCCAAAATATAGACTATAATTCATGCTATCAAAATACCCCATACTTAGCCCTTGCTTGTCCCCAAGCAAGTTCCTCATATAGAAGACAAGATAGAATGGATTATAAGTCAATAAAATCAATGAAAAAGTCTTTCTAAAACCTTTTATGGTGTGCAACTATCATAGATCACTCTAAGAGAATACTTCCTGGAATTTAAAAACTCAATATGCTCAAAACATTTTATAAATATAAGAAAGTTGTTCATCTTTGCATAAAATCATAGAATGCATAATAAATCATAATCATCGAAATTAATCATGTATAATCCAGTTTAAACCTCTAAGTCAATCAACAAGCTCAAGGTCTCAAGGGCTTCCCAAAAGGAAAAGGTCAAGAACGTGTGGGGTAAGGATGTATGTAAGGTAATGTGGTGCTAGAATCCGGGAAAAGGATATACTTCACTTTCACTTTGACTTGCAACACCTTCCACCAATAAGCTTTGCTTATTTCACACTTTTTCTCTTTTTACTTTACTTTTTGGAATGCATGGACAGAGGTGCACAATAACCGAAGCCTAGGAAATCTGCAATCATCAATTTCTCGAGATGCATCAAACCCTTGATGCACATACCATGACCCGTTAGGAATATCGCTCAATCCGACTTTGGCAAGACACAAACACCCGGCTATGTGAATGGTGCCGAGTTACTCATCTTCATGATTGACTTCCCCAAACCTATTATTGCTTTCTAACACTTTCACTTTCAGCCACTTCTCAACTTCACTTGCTTTCACCACTTCGCTTGCTTCCAAATTCCCGGATAGGTAAAGGGAGGCAAAATGTATATGAGGGGCTAAGCATGATCAAGAAGAAGAAGAAGAAGAGAATGAATTGCCTTGGTCTTTCCAAGAAGAACGTGAGAGAACTTAACCTGCGGTGTCAACCTTCAAATTCAACATAATTTGGATAAAAACAAAGTATTAAACATGCCAATAATTTCAAACAAAGCATTTAGCAACTTAAACATATTATAAAACCTTTCAAACACATAAAGAATTTAAAACCAGTCAGTAAACAAGATCTTCACTGAGATCATATCCAGATAAGTAGCACAAAATCGTTTTCGAAAACTCTCAGTTAACACACCTCGGTCGAGATGTTCTTGGTTCAACCGAGGTGAGACACCTCGTTCGGCCAGAATCTCCCCGGTCGAGGTAAAAATTTTTTTTTTTTTTTTTTTTTTTTTTTTTTTTTTTTAAAACCCATTTTTTTCAGTTTCGACGTTTCAATCAAATAACCTGTAGGTATGCATGTAATATCAGATAATCATATAAAGGCAAATGAAGCATGAATACGAAAATATCCGATAGATAAGATACATCAAAGGTATCAAATACATCAAAGGTAGCCACATAGTCAAATAACAAACACCCCATACTTGAGACACACTGTCCCAGTGGGTATAATAAAAGTCTAAACAAGAGAACTCACCGAATAAAAGCCGAACTGCATAAAAAAGATATAATAATAAAATCCTGCAGCTCCTCAGTAGTCTCGATCCGGTGGTGGTGGTGGTATGTAGGGGTACTGAGTCGGATCATAGGGATGGCCCATGATATGCTCAAACTGTAGCTGAGCCATCATGTGCTGATGATGCTGCCGCTCCTGCATCTCGCGGATATCCAGCGAAAGTGCAGCATATGAGTCGATAACCTGATCCGTCAGGTCATCGATTCGTCGGTGTGCAGCTCTATCTCTCACTCCACGCCTCCTGCGTCTAGCAGGTCTGACTGGAGAAGTCTCAGCTGGTGCCGGCTCAGTGTCCTCCTCGTCATCATCCAAATCAATAATAGGTGGTGCGCTCGTCCCAGCTGTATCTGTACCTGTGTCCATCGGGACGCCACCTCCTCTCTCGTCTACTGTATCATCATCATCGTCGTCCTCATCCTCAGCCTCCTCCTCAGCCTCAGCAGGGGCAGCTGCTCCCTCTCTGTAATCCTCCATAAGTGGACCCCAAGCGGTCTGCCAGAAATGTGGATCAAAGACAGAGAACTATGCAGACCATCTGATGCCCTGAGGTGCAGTCAGCTCCCATGGCATAGCGACGTAAGGTGTAGTCAGTCCTCGGGGAACCAGAATCCTCCGAGTAATCATCTCTTGTAGTCCGAGCGGCTTGGCAGCCGCCACCATGGTACACCTACTCAGATCCATATCCTGATACCTAGCGATATGGGTCACTATCCCTCCGCAGCATATATCTCCCTTCCCCTTGGCCTTGATCCTGTGCAGATCCTCTGCCAGCATCAATCCAAAGTCAGGGTATCCACCTGTGACCATGCAGTATAAAGCGAAGAGCTCCCCCTGTCGGACCTTCTGGGGCGTCTCAGTACGCGCCAGAAGCGTCTCACTGAAGATCCTGTGTGTCAATCGAAAGGCTAGATGATAGATAAGCTTTGCCCTGGAATCACCAGGACGCCACCTATCTGCATGCTCTGTAATGTGGGCGATCTGACCCCAGAACTCTCTAGCTACAGCTCGGGTCGGGAAGTCTACAGCAGTGGGGGCAGGGAAGCCAAAAATGTCTCTCCAATGGTCTAGAGGTACTATGTAGTTCCGGTTCATCAACCGGTACTTCACGGCCCTCTCTGTGGGGAGGTAAGTGAAGGAGCTGACAAACTCGAGGGTCGACTCTAGGTAGGCTGGGGCTCGGATCTCAGTAAACTGATCCAGCCCGACGGTGGTGATCATCCTCCTAAGATCTCCATCAACGTGGAGACAGTCAAAGGCAGAAATGTCCAGAAATCTAGGAGCGATGACTGGACGGCTAGCAATGCGATCATAATCTACCCGGTGTCTCTCGTGGATCACCGGGATAGAAGGTCGGGATGAGGAAGAAGAAGGGGAAGGAGAGGATCTATCTCTAAGGGCTAACAATCTGTCAGAACTCATCTTCAAACAGCACTGTCAGACTACCTCGGTCGAGTGACAAACTCCAAGAATCACCTCGACCGAGGTGCAGGTCGACTGGACCGAGGCGAAGACAGTCGCGATTTCAACTCTCTGAATTTCAGTTCTTTTCCCCCAAAAATCACTACCGATGCTTCCTACGGGGTACTTAAGGTTTTCCTCAACAGAATCAAGGGCAACCAAAGCCCAAATTGTAGTAAACGAACGAGTTTAGGGTTTCGATCGTTTTTACCTCTTTCCGGCCGAGTTGCTCAAATTTCTCGCAGATCTGTAGTTGCAATCGATTCCTCTATCCTTCAATCTCGGTTTGGAAGCTAAAAACGTCGAAAACGAGCAAGAATCGGGAGTGAGCGAAACGGATCTGTCGCCGCGGTCGAGGTAGGTAAAAAAATGTGAAAAGTAATTTTTCCCCCTTTTATACTGTTACTGGATCTGTTGTCACCTCGGTCGAGATGGTCTCGACTGGACCGAGGTGGTATGGACCGAGGCGGTTCTGCAGAAGCCCTAGTCGCCTCGGTTGCTCAAGAATCAACTCGGTCGAGGTGCTCTGACAGTGACCGAGGTCCTTCTGTCTTCTCAGAATCTCGAACTTCTGTCCTTCCAGTTGTGCTCCTCCTTAGATATTCCCTGTTGTCTGTCCAGAACGCCAAAAACAAAGCAAAGCAAAGCAAAAACAAGAACTATCTAATCTAGACTAGAAAACGGGAAAAGAAAGCAATACCTTGGGTTGCCTCCCAAGAAGCGCTTGATTTAAGGTCGCTAGCTGGACCATAATGCGTCTCATACGAGGTGGGAGGTGCTCTCACCCCATACTTCACCTCCATCGTGGGGTGAAGTAAGTAGATCCATCAAACGCTCCAAGACGTGTAAGTGCTCGTCGGGGAATGAATCGTCTATGGGTGGGCTATCCGTCTCGCGGGAGGATTCCGGTAGCCGGCTGAGGTGATCCGCAACTGAATTCTCGGATCCCTTCTTATCGCGGATCTCTAGGTCAAACTCTTGAAGTAAGAGAATCCATCGAATAAGGCGCGGTTTTGCATCTTTCTTAGCCAGCAAGTAACGAATGGCTGCATGGTCGGTGTAGACAATGACTTTCGCCCCTACTAGATAGGAACGAAACTTCTCGAAAGCATATACAACCGCCAATAACTCTTTCTCGGTGGTAGCGTAGTTGCGTTGTGCTTCATCTAGCGTCTTGCTAGCATAATAAATGGCGGTGGTCCGTCCATCTTTCTTCTGTCCGAGCACCGCTCCTACGGCTACATCACTAGCGTCACACATGACCTGAAAGGGCAAGGTCCAATCAAGAGGCTGGATAATGGGAGCGGAGATCAACGCTTCCTTAATCCTGTAAAAAGCATCAAGACACCCCTGCGAAAACTCAAAAACAACATCTTTATTCAAGAGGTTAGTTAGAGGTTTAGAAATCTTAGAGAAGTCCTTGATGAATCTCCTGTAGAAACCTGCATGCCCGAGAAAACTCCTTACACCTTTAACAGAACAAGGAGGAGGGAGTTTCTCAATAGTCTCGATCTTAGCTCGATCGACTTCAATACCTCGATTAGAAACGAGGTGTCCTAGCACAATGCCTTCATTAACCATAAAATGACACTTCTCCCAATTCAAAACAAGGTTAGTGTCTTCACATCTTTTAAGTACTAGAGAAAGGTTAGATAGGCAATCATCAAAAGAGGAACCATATACGGAAAAATCATCCATAAATACCTTCATGATCTCCTCTATGTACTCGGAAAAGATAGCCATCATGCATCGCTGGAAGGTAGCGGGTGCATTGCACAATCCAAATGGCATCCTCCGATAGGCAAACGTCCCCCAAGGACAAGTGAAAGTGGTCTTCTCCTGATCATCCGGATGGATAGGAATCTGGAAGAATCCACTATAGCCGTCCAAGTAGCAAAAGTGTGAATGCTGGGTTAACCGTTCGAGCATTTGATCAATGAAAGGAAGCGGAAAATGATCTTTCCGAGTCGCCGTGTTCAGCTTCCTATAATCGATGCAAACTCTCCAACCCGTAACGGTCCTTGTTGGGATCAACTCGTTGTTCTTATTCGTCACAACGGTCATCCCTCCTTTCTTCGGAACGACATGCACCGGGCTAACCCACTTGCTGTCCGAGATAGGATAAATAATACCTGCATCCAACAACTTAAGAACTTCCTTTTTCACAACCTCTTTCATGATCGGATTTAACCGTCTTTGAGGTTCCCGTGAAGTCTTGTGATTATCTTCCATTAGAATTCTATGCATGCAGAAAGAAGGTTTAATGCCAATAAGATCATCTGTGGTGTAACCTATAGCTTTTCGATGCTTTCTCAGGACATGCATTAATTTAGACAATTCAGAATCGGAAAGGGAAGCACTAACAATAACGGGATAAGTAGAATCCGGCCCAAGAAAGATATACCTCAAGTGACTAGGGAGTTGTTTAAGCTCCACAACTGGGGGTGCTTTCTGGAGGGAATCCGTGCTTCCTCTTTCCAGTGGAGTGGTATCAGAGACTCGACTTGATGAAGTCTCAGTTTGAATCATCTCGCCATCGACCTCGGTTGAGGCGCATAGGTGTTGACCGATGTGTTCTTCAGTCGCCTCGCTCTGTCCAGAAAGTGCCTCGGTCGAGGTACTGCTACTGGGTCCGAGGCTGGAGATCTTCGTCTCCTGGATTAGCTTCTCAGTTTTAGCTCCTGGATCCTCTTCCAGTGCCTTTAGGCTCCGTATATCTGCATCACAAGAAGCATCTATACCTTCCTCCATTAAACTGAAACTTATAACTCTTTCGAGTGGATCGTTAATAAGGATAGAGCTCACCAATTCTCTAGATTCTTCTTCATCGTAGATGTTGAAGATATCATCGGTCAGTTGCTCCCCTTTCATGGCTGCAAGTAGTGCGAACTCCACCTCATCGCCACCAACGTTGAATTTCAACTTGGCGTTCTTGCAATCAACGTTGCAACCCGAAGTTTCTAGAAATGGCCTCCCGAGAATAATAGGAACAAGATAATCTGCGGGAATGTCAAGTACGACAAAATCTATGGGTAGATAGAAGTTACCTAACTTGACCGGAACGTCTTCCAAGATGCCCACGGGATGGGTAATGGAGCGATCCGCCATGTAAAGTCGAATCTTGACCGGTTTGGGCTCTCCAAGACCGATCTTAGTGCATAACTCCAGCGGGATGATGCTCACGCTGGCTCCTAGATCACAAAGGGCTTCACAAGTGACATCCCCAACTTGAATGGGAATGCAAAATGAGCCGGGATCTCTCAACTTAGGTGGCATCTTTTCCTTCATGATCTTTATAAGCTCCGAAGATTTAGATGTCATCCTAACTTCACCAACATCCTCCAGCTTCCTCTTCCTTGATAAGATTTCTTTTAAGAACTTCCCATAGGCGGGCATACCTAAAATAGCATCAAGGAAAGGAATATTAATATGTAGCTTATTCATCAAGTCAAGAAACTTACCGAAGTGCTTGTCTAGATGTGCTCTGGCTCTGGACTGAGGGAATGGAAGTGGTGGTTAATATGCAGGAGGTGGAACATAAGTTTCTGCCGTTCCTCCTGCTTTCTGTTGCTCCGCCTCGGTTGGCATCTCGGTCGAGGTGTTCTTCGACTGGATCTGGACCGAGGTGGTCTGCGTCGAGCGAGGTATTGGATCTGCAGTTTTTAGTCCACTCCTCGTCGTTATGGCCATGCACTGGCCCTTAGGGTTAGTTTCCGTCTTCGCTGGAAGCTTCCCTGGATCTCTTGGCGCTTCATTCGCCCTATTAGCAAGTTGTTGTTCGAAGGACTTTTGGGCCCTCGAAAATGAAGTCATGGAATTTTCCATAGCACTAAGCTTGATCAAGATTGCCTCCAGAACTGCGTCCTTCTTTTCCGGCTGAGACGAACTTGATCCTTGCCCTTGGCTTTTCAATGGAGTAGAAGAAGAAGAAGGAGAAGAGAGGAAAGGGTTAGAGGAATCATTAGAGTTGGAGTTTGAATGGTTGTTACCGTGGTTTTGGTTATTCGCCCTCCAGTTGTTGCTATTGGATCCTCTATTGTTGTTGTTGTAGTTGTTGTTTCGGGATCCGTTGTTGTTGTTACGGTACCCGTTATTGTTGTTGTTGTTCCTTTGCCCTTGCTCTTCCTTCTTAGTTTGAGCCATCAAGAGCTCCTTCAATTGCTTCACGTCGTTCTTCAAAGACGTGAGTTGATTGTTGTTGGGTTGAGTCTCTTGAAAGTTGACTCTTTTAATTCCACCTTCAGCTCCTTGGTGGGTATACTTCTCCATGTGCAAGGCTTGCTTCTCAATGAAGTCCCAAGCCTCATCTATCGCCATGTCCATGAAGGTACCGGCGGAGAGTAGTTGGAGATTGAACTGGGTGCTTCCGTCCAGCCCTTTGAAGTAGATCTCCAACAACTCGATCTTTGGAATCCCATGATGTGGGCAATCCAAAAGGATATCCTTGAACCGCTCCCAAGATTTGGACAATCTCTCCTTGTCCTTCATGATGAAAGCATTGATCTTCCCTCTCATTTCAGCGGTCTTCGAAGGGGGGAAGAATTTGGTTAAGAATTCCGTAGTCATCTCCTCCCATGTGCTAATTTTTCCTGGAGGAAGAGATTGATACCAAGTAAGAGCTCTATCTTTTAAAGAAAAGTAAAAAGGTCTTAGCTTGTAGTTGTTGTTCTCAATTCTGGGAGGTCGCAAGGTTTCCATCAAGATCTCGTAGTTTTGAAGATGTTGATGCGGCGACTCCTTCTCTAGCCCTCCGAATTGGCATTGGCGAATCATGGCTAGAACTTGCGGTCGAAGTTCGTAGTCATGATCTGCTGGATCTCCTAGGTTCACTCCTGGACGCCTCAGTTGTTGATTAGGGTCCATCCTTTGACCTAGGGTTTGTGGAATTCCTGCAAGAAGAACATCTCGGACTGGTATCCGAGGTGGAAGTACCTCGGCCGGGGCGTCGGGTACTGGAATCTGCCTCGGTCGAGGATCAACTACTGGATCCTCCCTCGGTCGAAGTAGAATCTGGTTCCGAATGACAGCAATCTCAGCTTCGATTGCTGCAGTCCTGGTGCGATTCTCTTCTTTCTCTTGCATGAGTTCTTCCTTGCTGAGGCGCAGCAGCTCCTGCGTCTCTCTCAATTGGGCCGCAAGATCGCGATCGTCTTGTTGGGCCATCTTCGCTTCTCTTAAGCGTCTCTTGTATGTCTTTTCTGGTTCGGGATCGTAAGGAACGATTTCCTTCCCAGCGCGGGTTCTTCGCATATACCTAAGAAAGAACCTGCAAAAGTCACTCAAGTAGAGTGGTTAGACAAAACGGGGCAAATGCCCCAAGAGCAAACCGTACCGGCTCGGTCTAGACCAAGTCCCCGGCAACGGCGCCAAAAACTTGTTCGCTCCAAACGGTGTGTGCAAGCTTTAAATTTATAACCCTAGACTTAAGCTTAAAACAAGGATGCGAACCCGCAGTGTACGGGTCAATCGTAGTAAAAGCAAGAAAATTCCAGGGGTCGATCACAGGGACTCGGTGAAACAAAGTCAACACGGTATGCTACGTTAGTTCTAACCACAAGAGCGATTAACACAATCAAAGATGAATAAGGAGTCAATAAAGCAAACATGCAATTCTAGGGATTAAAGCATCTAGTTGTGGTTCCAACTCAAGATCTATAGATAAGCGGACAAAGCTGAGATTTTTGCGTGGGGAAGGTGTTTCTAAAGTGGAGTAGATCACCGGGTAAGTCTCACTACACACTAATCCTAAACCGTAACTCCTATTACCGGGTAAGTCTCAAGGAATCAAGATAAAGAACTATAACCTTAAACTAACACACCATCTAAGGGAATAGAATCAACCTTTACCGGGTAAGTCTCAGGCTAACTCACAAAGATGGGATGGAAGCACACTCAAACCCCAATAAAGGATAAACCTTTATTACCTACACTTATGATCGTTGGTACACAAACTAAGGAATTACCGGGTAAGTCTCATCCTGAGCTTGCTTTGGACCAGGAAGGTGTAATAAGAATAGGATTTGGCAAACTCTAACACTTAACTCTCAGTTACGGATCAAATAAGTCACCTCGGTCAGAAGAATTCCACCCCGGCCGAGATGTTCATCAACCGAACGAGATGCTTAGGGTTAAGGTTAAAGACTCGAACTTTCAGGATCCTACTGGAATCTAAGATTATTCTATCATTGTTTTTCCCACAACCTTCAGCCAATCACCCTAGAATCACACAAGGAAATTAGCCACTCATCATCATAATGAAAGTATTAAAATATATAGGAAGAAGGTGAATATTTGAACAAAGAAGAATTTAATGAAAAGACTTCAATAACTGAATCAAATATCACAACAAAGCGTTCTTTGGATAATAATCCAACAAGACAAGACAACAATTGAGGGAATTGAAGACAATCTTACAAAACCCTTCAATAAAGCTATAAAAGCTATGAACTTCAATCTTCTTTCAACCTTCAAAAAGGTTCTTCAAATCTCCCAACTTGGAGTAGGCTACTGCTGCGTATTTTTCGGTGTAAGCGGGATGTTGGAATTGTGGAAATCCAACCCTTTTTATAGGAAAATAACCCTCCAAAGATAATAAATCTTAGAAAGATATTTTCCCATAAATATAGGTAAAATATATGATTCTGCATATCTCCTTCCTTCCAGGTGCCAAGCCCAAAAATATAAGATCACTTTCCAAATTTAAAAGATCTCATCCAAGAATAAAATATTCTCGCCGCGTCCTAGGTGTTCGCCTCGGTCAAGTCGGCGTCTCTGGATCACCTCGGTCGAGGTAAATCTGTGGTCAACCGAGGTGACTCACAACTGAATGTGAAATCTCTCAAAACTGGTCCAAAGTAAATCTTTAATCCATGGCTATGCCTCCTGGATGTAGCTCCAAATGACTAATGACTCCTTTTTGCTCCTTTTTGATGCAAAACGTACCATATTACCTGCAATTACAACGAAACTAGGTGTAGACCTCGATTCTCGCAAAGGTAGATGAAATGGTAATAGAATCACATATTATACATACAAACATGCAGATTATTGAAGATAAAACGTCCAAACAAACCCCAAAATATAGACTATAATTCATGCTATCAAACACTTGGAAAATTGATTTTTGGGAAAAATTAGTGCTCATGGGAGCAATCTTTGTCAAGTCAAGCCCATGGGTCCCTTGTCATGATTCATCTTGAATCCTACGATGCATGTTTGGGTGTTCCTCATCTAAGGTCATGTTGATCACTTCCCTAGGTCTAGGAGCCGATGTGAAGCGATCTTCACCAAAGATGGAATCCCTAGACTTTATTACGGTATTAACCGAGATGTAGTCATTTGGTTCTATCACATAGATCCTATAAGCTTTGGAGTGTTCAGCATAGCCAATGAACACACACTCAACACCTCTTTCACTTAAAGTCTTACGTTTTTTTGTCATTGAGCCTTACTATGGCTCGACATCCCCAAACTCGTAAGTAATGTAGGTTTGGCTTCCTTTTGAACCATAGTTTGTAAGGAGTCTTCTTGTTTCTTTTTTTGGAACACGATTAAGCAAGTAGTTTGCCGTGAGCATAACTTCACCCCAAAACGAATTCTTAAGACCCGAATAAGACAACATGGCATTGACCATCTCTTTAAGCACTCGATTCTTTCGTTCGGCCACACCATTTGATTATGGTGTGTAAGGTGTCGTGGTCTCATGTATGATCCCGGCCACACCATTTGAAAATTTTGAAAAGATTTTGTGCTTCTAAGATTAGAGATGATTTCTATGATGAAATTACTTGTGGAATGAGTCTTTGATGACAATTGTATGCTTGAATTGAATTATGAATTGTGAAGAGATTGAGTACGTTGTTTATCCTTTCTTTCAAGTTTCATAATGTGAAAGTTTTTATCTAAATCATATTGAGAAATGAAGGTTGAAATCACAATATGAGTACTTATACTTCTTTATGAGATGATTAAGACACCTCGGTTTTCTTACTTCTATCTTTGATCATTTAGCCCCTCAATGAAAATATTTGCCTCCTTTACCTATCCGGGATTTAGGAAGAGTTGATTTTGGCATGTTTGATGTGGGAGGGCCATGAAAGAAATTGTTTGAATTCAAAGTGTAGGAAAGTATAGGTTTGGGGAAGTCAATCATGACGATGAGTAACTCGACACCATTCACATTGCCGGGTGTTTGTGTCTTGCCAAAGTCGGATTGAGCGATATTCCTAACGGATTATGGTATGTGCATCAAGGGTTCGAGGCATCTCGAAATTGAGAAACGTCAATCTCCTAGGCTTCGGTTTTTGTGCACCGCTATCCATAACTTCAAAAGTAAAGTCAAAAAATTATGTGCAAAAAGTCTAGAGCAAAGCTCTAAGTTGGTGTTTAGTTCAAATGGTGAAAAGAAAAGAGTTTGTGTTGTTCCTTCTTCCCGGATTCATACACCACATTCCTTTACAAGTTTCCCACCTTTTCCGTATTCTTGACCTTGCTTGAAAGTCCTTGAGATCATAAGAGTGTTATTTGACTTGGTGATCTAAATTGAAGTTTCACATGCTTGATTTTGACAATACTTGAAGGTTATGATGTTTGTCTTGAAGTTTAGGCAATTTATGAAGTTCTTTTGCTTTGCATATTTTGGTTTATGTGTATGAACGTTTTCAAGGATGAATGAAGCAAGATTTGAGGATGATCTATTGATTAGAATCACATTACCAAAAAGATTGTTTTGTTTTGTTTTGCATTCATATTTCATTCTACCTTATGTTCTAAGCTTTTGAAAACCTTGCTTGGGGACAAGCAAGTGACAAGTATGGGGTATTTTGTTAGCATGAAATATGACTATATTTTAGGAACTTGTTTTAGTTGTTTTTCCCTCTTTTATGTGTACATAGATATGAGTTTGAAGCAATTGTGAGCTCATTCACCCACTTTGTCGATATAGAGATCTACACTAGCTTTGTTTTGTTTATAGGTGAATAAAGGCTTGGATTGGAGAAAAATGTGGAAAGAAAGGAGTATATGATCATGCTTGATGGCAAGGAGATGCTTTGGAGAATCTAAGGAAGGAGCATGAGTAAAGAACATCACGAAATAAAGGCTTTCACAAAGAATTTGGATTTCCACGCCCTAAATTACGGCCGTGGACTTGGCATTGGATCGTGGAAAGCTAAGTTAGAGCACAACAGAAAGTTACATAGTCTAAACCACGGCCGTGGAAAGTTATGAGACCGTGATTTCCATGACGAAGGTGACATGTCATATTTGCCATGTCAGCAACGGTTATTGGGCTTTCTCGTAACCCTATTTTGCCCTATAAGAAGGCTTGAGAAGGGAGTTCCGAGGACGGTTGCGTTAGGGTTCATTTTGCTTTCGAGATTGAGAGAAGGATTGAAGACTCGGATTGTGGCTTGTGAAAGACATGATTTTGGAGATTGTGTACTTTCGAGATATCCTAGGGTTTACATTGGAGGACGGATTGACATCCCGTTCTTTGTTGTTTATGTAGATCGCTGTGAGGAATTCTATTCCTACTTTTCTGCATTCATCAAACATACTTTGTTGTGGATTCGAGTTTGTTATTGGATAATTATTTAGTTTTCGGAGTTTTATACCTTTTCTCTTTTAAACTTGATTTTTGATATCATGAATATGATTGTTGGCTAAAACCCTTTAGCAATTCTAAGGTGAAGGGTTGATAGTTGTGGCTTAGATGATGATAGATCGATCATAAACAGATTGGACCCTGAGAGTGTGAGAAACCTCGTCGACACCCTAAATCACGGTCTGTTCTTGAGTTCCACGGTCGTGGAATCTCAAGATCTAGCCGTGATTTTCTCTGTTTTACGACCTTTGCTTTTTCTTTAATCCAAAGTTCAAGATTTGCTTTAACCTAGCCTTGACTTGCCTTTCCTAGGTAATAGTGAGACTCAACATCCTCTATTTCGGTTTTGAGTGTCACAACCTTAACCGTTTTAGTTTATCTTTGATTCCTTGGGTATGGGTATTTGAGAGTAATTCTTGTCCTTAGATCCTTTCTATACTACAGCCTCAACAACCTTTATAGAGAGAGTCTTTGGATTAGACATATAAGGTTTTGGAACTTCATCGTACATAACCTTACATTAGTTATACCTTTGCAATCTCGACTCTGTCCTTACATCTATAGAATATCTTGAATCGATTGCCACAATTGGATACCTGGATCTTTAGGGTTGCTGTTTTCCCCAATATTTGCAAAGCTTTTATACTTTTGATTGCTCGATTAATCGAAACTGATTTTGTTTCACCAAATCCTTGAGTTTGATACTCTGGAATACTTGCTTAACTACGCCGATCCGTACACTGCGGGTTCGCTTGTTTAGATTTCAGTTTTATAATTAGAACTTATTTGCACGCACGCTTAGAGGCGAACATTATCTTTTTCAACATGCACGTTTGACACTTGTCTTTTGGCAAGTCAAGTTTAGGTACTATACCATCCTTATTCATGCCATTTATACGCTTAAAATGAACATGTCCAAGTCGTGCATGCCATTTAACAAAATCACAAATGGAAGAAGAAGACAATGTAAATAAAACTATTCTTGTTTATATTAGTATTAGAAAGTTTATTACATAAAGAGAGAAGAAGCGTATTGTTGTTCCAATGGCCAAAGCCTATAAATGTGCCTGTCCTAGATAATACATAACGGTCAGCTTCTATGACTTGTTTGAAGCCAAGCCTATTGAGTACACCACCACAAACCACATTCTTTCTAATGGCCGGTGCATGTAGTACATTTGACATGACTAGAGTCTTGCCACTTGTGAAGTATAAATTAACCCGTCATCTTCCTAGAACGGGGTGGTAGACTCGTTTCCCATATGTATGAGTGCTCCATTGTTAGCAACATCGTATGTCTTGAACCAACTCCGATCTTTGCAAACGTAAGTTGTTGCACCCGAGTCCGACCACCATTCAAGGTCATCATCCTGCATGGACAAACATTCAAAAGTCAATGACACACATAATTCAAATCAGAATTTATATCAAAGTTAGAATCAAGACTCATAAGTGAGTCACCTTGGTTTGGGGGGTTTTGGCCACTTTGGCCTCCACCCTTGGATCCATCGCCCTTAACCTTGCAATCCCGCTTGAAGTGGCCAGTCTTGCCACACTTCTAACAAGAACCTTTTGGTTTCTTGTCAACATTATCCTTCTTGGACTAATTTCCCTTGTCCTTGTCTTTCCCCTTTCCTTTGAACCTCTTCCTTTTGCTCTTGCCATCCATCATGTTGGACTCGTGGGAAGTAGAAGTTTTATCCTCCTTCTTGAGTTCCCCTTCTTGTTCCCTAAGGCCTTGTTTAATTTGAAGGTGAGAGCCAAGTTCCACCAACGTGAGTTCTTCCTTCTTGTGCTTTAGCACATGGCGGAAGTCCTTCTACGAAGGAGGGAGCTTATCCATTATAGACGAAACCGCAATGGCCTCATCCATATGCATGGCATGTTGAGTGAACCTCCCAAGAATCCGGAGTAATTCATTATATTGTTCCATTACCGGCCTTGATTCCACTATTTTATATGAGTTAAAATTCGAGACTAAGAATATGCGAGATGAAGCATCCTTTTCCATGTACTTAGACTCCATTTGATCCCACATTGACGTTGATGACTCTACACTTTGGTAGACATCAAACAATGCATCACTCATGCCATTGAGAATATGACCACGACATATGTAGTCATCATTATCCCATTTGCTCCTTTGTCGGACAACCTCTATCTCCTCCACCATATCATCAACCGGCTCGGCCGGTATAGGTGTAGTGGGTACATAAGCGACTTTTAGTGTAGTCAAGAGGAAGTGCATTTTTTTTGCCACCTCCTAAAGTATACACCCTCAAACTTATCCAACTTCCCAAAATGAGAAGTCATTTCTGTCATTAACGTTTTACTCATTATTGACCAATCAAATCCTACAGAACAATTTACCAATAAATACACTTAGAAGATTGTTGGAATTTCGGTGTCCGGTTTTAGAGCAAAGGGTCGTAGTCTCACTTATGTGAGTAGACGTTCTCCCAATTGCCAATCAAATTAATGTAATTATATTGAACTGAAAACAAGTTATTTACCAAGGGTTTATAATCTCCACAAAGGAGTAGATAAAACCCAACCAAGAGTTTGTAATCTCCATAAAGGATTAGACAAAACCCAACTAAAAGTTTGTAATCTCCACAAAGGAGTAGACAAAACCCAATCAAGAGTTTGTAGTCTTCAAAGGAGTAGATAAAACTTAACCAAGAGTTTATAATCTCCAATGGAGTAGACAAAACTCAACCTAGAGTTAGTAATCTCCAAAAGGAGTAGACAAAACTCTTATAGAAGTTAAGTTCAATTGCAAGTCTTATAAACCGGTTGTTATATGTTAAAACCATTCACTTGGATTATGTAATGAGTCATTCGTAAATGAATTTTCTTTCTAAATGTATTCTCCCCTACACCGGGAATATCCAAATACCTTAGTGGGATAGAACGTTACACGTTACAAAGACTAAGTAAGAGACTTACTTGTCTTACTTTGTAGAAAGGGTATTCCTAGTTTTTGTCAATACAAAACCAAACTAAGATGGATGCCAATCCTTTGTTAATATAAAGGAACTATACTGGTCTTTCGAGTTTGGCAAACAAGCTTATAAGAAGGCTTATCCAATGTAAGAGCCTTAGTCTTTAGGAGTTGAGTTGTGCTGAGCTAGGGCTGAGCCGTCCCTGCATCTCAAGAAGGCCGCCCCTGTGCCTTGCCTGGTCCGCCCCCGCGGGTTTGTGCGGCTGCAGCCACCTTTGTTTACCTCTTGACCTTGCTTTCGACTGGCTTCCTTTATTAGCATTCTTTTGCTTCTTGAGGAAGGGTTCTTCATCTCTCCAGCCTTCTTCCTCCTTATGTTCATCGTCTTCTCTCCCTTTCTCCCTTTGATGTTCTTCTTTGATCTTGTTCTTTTGGGAGTCAAGAGTGGATCCTGATTTAGGCTTCTTGTGTTGTTTGAATCCTTGATGAGGATGCTGAACCTTGAGATTGTTGATGTGGTTGAGTAGTTGTGTGGATATTCTTCCCTTTTTTAGCTGATGTGTTAAGATCTTTACCTTCATCTTCATTCTTTCTTCCTTTGCTTCTATCTTCTTCCTCTTTAGCTTGGGATTCAAAAGTTTAGACTTGTGTTGGATCTTTTCCTGAATGATTTGATGTTCATACATGTGTGTATGTGTATATGTATGTGGTTGCTTACAGTGTGGTGAAGAAGTGAAGAGATCATGAGAAGGATCGAAGAGGAGTCGAGGCCAACCTTCTGCACAGTCAGCCGCCCTTGCGCCTCCCTTGAGCCGCACCTGCACCTGGTGTGTGAGCCGCATCTGCGCCTTGTTCTAGCCGCCCCTGCGCCCACCTGCACTAGCTTGACTTTGCCTTTGGTTCTTCAAGTGTGTCTTGCTTCTAGGCTTGCCTATGGTTGGCACTGCCTATGCCTTTCCTAGTGTGAGTGCGTAGTACCATGCTAGGTATAGATGGGTGTGTGTTGATGATGTTATGATTATGTATGCCTTGTATGGCTTTTGAGGAGTTATAGAGGTTGTGAGGTTTAGGTTGAGGATGATCTTATGGATCCCTTGGGTCTAGGTGTGACTCCTTTGATTGATAGGAGATTGATATATCTCTGTGCCTTGTTATTAGGCAGTGTCCCTCTCAAGATCAGATGTTGATCGTGGTTGTGTTTGTACAAGGTTGAGGTATGTCCGTAAGACTTACTTAGCTACCATCCTTATATTGGGTGTTTGCATGAGTGGTGTGTGTTATGTGCTTGATAGCATACGATAATTGATTATTACCAATCTATGTTTTAGTGACCTCCCATTGTAGTGGCCGTGATAACCCTTCCCTTTCATCCTACTATGGAGTCTAGGAGGTTCTCTACAGTTAGGCCAGACCTGGTTTATGGGAAGGGCGCAATCCACTCCCATAGGGTACACGGGTTGTGTGACCGATACCATCCAAACTAGATATAGTACTCAGAGGAGGGGATGATATGTTCCTCATGTCACATATTTTCATATATATATATATATATATAGAGAGAGAGAGAGAGAGAGAGTTTGACTCCTATGTAAATAGCCCTTATAGTGTTCAATGAGAACAAATTGTATCTGTTAGATCGTTAAATAGATGGCTGAGATTAGGCGTTATTAAAGGATAAAAAAATCATTTTATTAATGGAAGAAGATTCTCCGGACCTGAATCTATATATTCGGCGGTATAATCACATATATTCGGCGGTATACTCACATATATTCGGTGTTTACACGTTCACACGATAAGAGCTGTTTACATATGAGTTAAGATCTATATATATATACGATTTGAGTGAATGACTATTATATAAAGATAATAAAATGGGTAAATGTGTGATAACATGCTTATGTGCTTATCTTTCATGACTGTGCTTGTGCTGATGCATTACCTTATATATGTATGGTTAGCTAATGGTTTCATACCATATTGTAGATGTCTTGCAGGATAGACGTGTTACTGAGTGATGTGGCAAATGATAGGCCGAGAACTCCTGTACATTAGGGGGTTATGGCTTTTGGGGATGTTTATGTTTCCCTCTTGCGTGAGGATGATATTTTGTATACCTCATGTGTGAGGGTTATGTTTGATACTCGGCTATGATTGATAGCATGTATTATAGTCTATATTTTGGGACTTGTTTAGACGTTTTATCTTCAATAATCTGCATGTTTGAATGTATATTATATGATTATATTGTCGTTTTATCTACCTTTACGGGAATCGAGGTCTACACCAAGTTTCGTTGTAATCGTAGGTAAAATGGCACATTTTGGATCGAAATAGAGCTAAGAAACAAAGGAGTCATAGGAGCTACATTCAGGAGCTTAAAAGAGAACTCAGGAAGCAAGGAATTAATGAAGAATATTTACTTTGGACCAGATTTGAGAGATTTCACATTCAGCTGAGATTCACCTCGGTCAGCTAGAGTGTCACGTCGACCGAGGTGATCTTGAGGAGCGAGGAGTGCCCCGACCGAGGCGAACACCCTGGCGCGGCGAGATATATTTTATTTGGCTGAGATCTTTTATTTTTGGAAGGAGATATCTTATATTTTTGGGCTGGATTTCTGGAAGGAAGATCATATATTTGGGAGATCTATTTTAGAGATATGGATATATTTTATTAGGATATTATCTTTTTAAGATATTATTATCTTTGGAAGATATTTCTCCTATATAAAGGGTTGGATTTTCCACAAGATCACCGTATGCTTGGAGGCTGAGAATAACCAGCAAAGAGGAGATTTTCTGGAAGCTTTGAAGGAAGGAAGGAAGGTTGAAGATCAATCAAGGAAGGATTGATAGTTTCGAGATAGCTTTTGAGGGGATTTGTAAGACTTTCTTAGATTCCCTTTAGTTTCATTGTCTTGTTGGATTTGTGATCCAAAGAACAACTGATTTGTTTGATATTTGATTCAGTTATTGAAGCCTTGTTCTTAAGGTTTTGTGTTCAAATATTCATTCCCTTGTCATATATTTGATTATTGCTTTCATGATGATGAGTGGCTAATTTCCTTGTACGATTCTAGGGTGATTGGCTGAAAGTTGTGGGAAAGACGATGATAGAATAATCTTAATCCCAGTAGGACCCTAAAAGCTCGAGTCTTTAACCTTAACCCTAGAACATCTCGCTCAGTCGATGAACATCTCGGCCGGGGTGGAACTTGACTGACCGAGGTGACCTTTTCTGATCCGAAACTGAGAGTTAAGTGTTAGAGTTTGCCAAATCTTATTCTTATTACACCTTTCCTGGTTCAATGCAAGCCTAGGATGAGACTTACCCGGTAATTCCTTAGTTTGTTTACCCATGATCATAAGTATAGGTAATAAAGGTTTATCCTTTATTGGGGTTTGAGTGTGCCTTCATTCCATCTTTGTGAGTTAGCTTGAGACTTACCCGGTAAAGGTTAATTCTATTCCCTTAGTTGGTGTGTTGGTTTGAGATTATAATTCCTTTCCTTAGTACCTGAGACTTACCCGGTGATAGGAGCTTTGGTTTGGGATTGTTCGCTCCAAA
Organism: Fagopyrum homotropicum; assembly: GCA_033239125.1. NCBI lineage: Eukaryota > Viridiplantae > Streptophyta > Magnoliopsida > Caryophyllales > Polygonaceae > Fagopyrum > Fagopyrum homotropicum. Next base: position 20,897,327 of record BSWB01000006.1, read on the forward strand.
CGGTGTGTGCAAGATTTAAATTTATAACCCTAGACTTAAGCTTAAAACAAGGATGCGAACCCGCAGTGTACGGGTCAATCGTAGTAAAAGCAAGGAATTTCAGGGGTCGATCACAGGGACTTAGTGAAACAAAGTCCAATTACGGTATGCTTATGTGAATACTAACCACAAAGGCAATTAAAACAATCAAAGATGAATAAGAAGTCAATAAAGCGAACATGCAATTCTAGGGATTAAAGCATCTAGTTGTGGTTCCAACTCAAGATCTAAAGATAAGCGGACAAAGCTGAGGTTTTTGCATAGGGAAGGTGTTACTAAAGTGGAATAGATCACCGGGTAAGTCTCACTACTCACTAATCCAAAACCGTAACTCCTATTACCGGGTAAGTCTCAAGGAATTAAGATAAAGAACTATAACCTCAAACTAACACACCATCTAAGGGAATAGAATCAACCTTTACCGGGTAAGTCTCAGGCTAACTCACAAAGACGGGATGAAAGCACACTCAAACCCCAATAAAGGATAAACCTTTATTACCTACTCTTATGATCTTTGGTAAACAAACAAAGGAATTACCGGTTAAGTCTCATCCTAAGCTTGCATTGAACCAGGAAAGGTGTAATAAGGATAGGATTTGGCAAACTCTAACACTTAACTCTCAGTTTCGGATCAGATAAGTCACTTCGGTCAGCCAAATTCCACCCCGGCCGAGATGTTCATCGACTGAGCGAAATGCTTAGGGTTAAGGTTAAAGACTCGAACTTTTAGGGTCCTACTGTGATCAAGATCATTCTATCATTGTTTTTCCCACAACTTTCAGCCAATCACCCTAGAATCACACAAGGAAATTAGCCACTCATCATCATGAAAGTATTAATCAAATATATGGGAAGAAGGTGAATATTTGAACAAGAAGAATTTAATGAGAAGACTTTAATAACTTAATCAAATATCACAACAAAGCGTTCCTTTGATATAAATCCAACAAGCAAGACAACAAGGAAGAGAATCTAAGGTAATCTTACAAGAAAACCTCCAAAAGCTATAAAAGCTACAATCTTCAATCTTCCTTCTTCAACCTTCAAAAAGGTTCTTCAAATCTCCCAACTGGAGTGTGGCTGCAGCGGTGTATAAACCCTGATCGATGGTATGCGAGATGTTGGATTTGTGGAAATTCAACCCTTTTTATAGGAAAATAACCCTCCAAAGATAAGATATCTTAGAAAGATCTCTTCCCATAAAAATAGGTAAAATATAAGATCTAATATATCTTCTTCCTTCCAGGAGCCAAGCCCAAAAAATATAAGATCACTTTCCAAAGATAAAAGATCTCAGCCAAGAATAAAATATTCTCGCCGCGTCATAGGTATTCGCCTCGGTCAAGTCGACTTCCCTAGATCACCTCGGTCGAGATGAATCTGTGGTCAACCGAGGTGAGTCATAACTGAATGTGAAATCTCTCAAAACTGGTTCAAAGTGAATCTCAAATCCATGGTTATGCTTCCTGGATGGTTCCTTATGTTCCTCAATGTAGCTCCAATGACTCCATAGCTCCTTTTTGATGCAAAACGTGTCATTTTACCTACGATTACAACAAAACTGGGTGTAGACCTCGATTCTCGCAAAGGTAGATGAAATGGTAATATACTCACACAATATACATACAAACATGCAGATAATGAAAGATAAAACGTCCAAACAAACCCCAAAATATAGACTATAATTCATGCTATCAAAATACCCCATACTTAGCCCTTGCTTGTCCCCAAGCAAGTTCCGCATATAGAAGACAAGATAGAATGGATTAATAGTAAAGAAAATCAATGAAAAGTCTTTCAAAAACATTTTTATGGTGTGCTACAATCATAGATCACTCTAAGAGAATACTTCGTGGAATTTAAAATCAATGCGTGTTCGAAACATTTTATAAATATAAGAAAGTTGTTCATCTTTGCATAAAATCATAGAATGCATAATAAGTCATAATTATCAAAATTAATCATGCATAATCCAGTTTAAACCACTAAGTCAATCAACAAGCTCGAGGTCTCAAGGGTTTCCCAAAAGAAAGGTTAAGAAACGTGTAGGGTAGGGATGTATGTAAGGTAGTGTGGTGCTAGAATCCGGGAAAAGGATGAACTCCACTTTCACTTTGACTTGCAACATCTTCCACCAATAAGCTTTGCTAATTTCAGCTTTTTCTTTTACTTTACTTTTTGGGATGCATGGACAGAGGTGCACAATAACCGAAGCCTAGGAAATCAGTAATCATCAATTTCTTGATATGCATCAAACCCTTGATGCACATACCATGACCCGTTAGGAATATCGCTCAATCCGACTTTGGCAAGACACAAACACCCGGCTATGTGAATGGTGCCGAGTTACTCATCTTCATGATTGACTTCCCCAAACCTAAGATTACTTTCTAACACTTTCACTTCCAGCCAACTTCTCAACTTTAACTTCACTTGCTTTCACCATTTCGCTTGCTTCCAAATTCCCGGATAGGTAAAGGGAGGCAAAATGTATATGAGGGGCTAAGCATGATCAAGAAGAAGAAGAGAGAAGAATGAATTGCCTTGGTCTTTCCAGGAAGAAAGCGAGAGAACTCATAATGTGGTGTCAACCTTCAAATTCAACAAAATTTGGATAAAAACAAAGTATTAAACATGCCAATAATTTCAAACAAAGCATTTAGCAACTTAAACATATTGTAAAACCTTTCAAACACATAAAGAATTTAAAACCAGTCAGTAAGCAAGATCTTCACTGAGATCATATCCAGATAAGTAACACAAAAATCGTTTTCGAAAACTCTCAGTTAACCCACCTCGGTCGAGGTGTTCTTAGGTCAACCGAGGTGAAACACCTCGTTTGGCCAGAACTCCACCGGTCGAGGTCAAAAAATATTTTTTAAAAACCATTTTTTTTTAGTTTCGACGTTTTTCTCAATCAAATATCCTGTATGTATGCATGCAATCTCAGATAAACATATAAATGCAGAAGTGAAGCATAAATATAAATATCCGGTCAATAGAGTCATACATCAAAGTCAAATAATACATCAAATACCCCATACTTGGGACACAATGTCCCAGTGGGTCAAAATAAGTCTAAAGGATAAAAATACTCACCGGATAAATAGCTGAACTGCATAAAAATAATAAAGAAAATCCTACAGCTCTCAGTAGTCACGATCCGGTGGTGGTGGTGGTGGCACGTACAGATACTAGGTCGGGTCGAACGGATAGCCCATGACGTGCTCAAACTGGATCTGGGCCATCATGTGCTGGTAGTGCTGCCGCTCCTGCATCTCGCGGATATCCAGTGACAAAGCAGCATATGAGTCAATAACCTGATCCGTCAGGTCATCGATCCGTCTGTGAGCATCTGGATCCCTACGTCGGTGTGTCCTACGCCTAGCAGGTCTCACTGGAGAAGTAGCAGGTGCAGGCTCAGTGTCCTCCTCATCCAGATCTATAACTGGTGGTGCGCTCGGCCCTGCAGTATCTATCCCTGTATCCATTGGGACTCCACCCTCTCTCTCATCAGCTATCTCCTCATCATCAGCCTCCTCCTCCTCAGTTGGGGCAGCTGCTGCCTCTCTGTAATCCTCCATCGGTGGAGCCCAAGCGGTCTGCCAATAATGTGGGTCATAAACAGTGAACTGGGCAGACCACCTGATCCCCTGTGGTGCAGTCAGCTCCCACGGCATAGCTACGTACGGTGTCGTCAGACCTCGGGGAACTAGAATCCTCCGAGTGATCATCTCCTGCAATCCAAGCGGCTTGGCAGCCGCCACCATCGTACACGCACTGAGATCCATGTCCTGATAGCTAGCTATATGGGTGACAAGCCCTCCGCAACAGATGTCTCCCTTCGCCTTGGCCTTGATCCTGTGCAGATCCTCTGCCAGCATCAAGCTAAAGTCCGGGATACCCCCAGTAACCATGCAGTATAAACTGAAAAGCTCTCCCTGTCGGATCTTCTGGGGCATCTCAGTACACGCCAGAAGCATCTCACTGAAGATCCGGTGGGCTAACCTAAAGGCTAGGTGGAAGATGACCTTCTCCCTAGAATCTCCAGGGCGCCATCTGTCTGCGTGCTCAGTAATGTGGGCAATCTGTCCCCAAAACTCCCTAGCTACAGATCGGGAAGGAAAGTCGATAGCGGTGGGCTCAAGAAAGCCAAAAATCTCTCGCTAGTACTCTAGTGGAACTATGAAGTTCCGGTTCATCAACCGGTACTTCACAGAACGCTCTGTGGGGAGGTAGGTAAAGAAGCTAACGAACTCTAGGGTCGGCTCCAAATAGGCTGGGGCTCGGATCTCAGTAAACTGATCCAGCCCAACTGTAGAAATTATCCTCCTAAGGTCTCCGTCTACCTGGAGGCAATCAAAAGCAGACACGTCCAGAAAGCGTGGTGCAATCACTGGACGGCCGGAAATACGCTCATAATCCACCTGGTGTCGCTCATGGATCACCGGGCGGTAAGGTCGGGAAGAAGAGGAAGAAGGGGAAGGTGAGGATCTATCCCTGAGGGTAAGGCGGCGGTCAGAACTCATTTTCAGAAAATCAAACTGTCAGGTCACCTCGGTCAACTGACGTCACTCAAGAATCACCTCGGCTGAGGCACAACTCGACTGGACCGAGGCGGTGAACTGGATCTAATTTCTTCAAAAAATTCAGTTCTTTTCCCCCAAAAATCACTACAACTGCTTCCTACAGGGTACTTAAGCCTTTCCTCAACAAATGCAGGGGCAACCAAAGCCCAAATCGAAGCGAAACGGAGAGGTTAGGATTTCGGTTCGTTTTACCTCGTTTCGGCCGAATCGGTTCGATTTTCTGCAGATCTGTACTTGCAACACGATCCTCTATCCTTCAATCGTAGTTTGGAGACAGAAATCGTCGAAAACGAGCAAGAATCGAAGGGAGCGATGTGAACTGTCGCCGCGGTCGAGGGGAAAGAGTAAAGCGAGGAGAGAGAAATCTTCCGCCTTTTATACCCTTTTCTGGACTGCTGTCACCTCGGTCGAGATGGTCTCGACTGGACCGAGGTGGTACGGACCGAGGTGGTTCTTCAGAAAACCCTAGTCGCCTCGGTTGCTCAAGAATCTTCTCGGTCGAGGTGCTTTGACAGCAACCGAGATGCCTCAGTCAAACTCCGTCTTCTCAAATTCTCGAACTTCTGTCCTTCCAGTTATGCTCCTTCCTTAGATGTCTCCTATTATCTGTCTAGAACGCCAAAACAAAACAAGCAAAGCAAAAGCAAAAACTATCTAAGCTAGACTAGAAAACGGGAAAAGAAAGCAATACTTTGGGTTGCCTCCCAAGAAGCGCTTGATTTAAGGTCGCTAGCTGGACCATAATGCGTCTCAAATGTGATGGGAGGTGCCCTCACCCCATACTTCACCTCCATCGTGGGGTGAAGTAAGTAAATCTATCAAACGCTCCAACAAGTGTAAGTGCTCATCGGGGAATGAATCGTCTATGGGTGGGTCGTCCTTCTCACGTGAAGATGCAGGTAGCTGGCTGAGGTGATCCGTAACAGAATTATCGGATCCCTTCTTATCGCGGATCTCTAGATCAAACTCTTGAAGCAAGAGAATCCATCGAATAAGGCGTGGCTTGGCATCTTTCTTAGCCAACAAGTAACGAATGGCTGCATGGTCGGTGTAGACAATGACTTTCGCCCCCACTAAATAGGAACAAAACTTCTCGAAAGCATACACAACCGCCAATAACTCCTTCTCGGTGGTAGCGTAGTTGCGTTGTGCTACATCTAGCGTTTTGCTAGCATAGTAAATGGAGGTGGTCCGTCCATCCTTCTTTTGTCCAAGCACCGCTCCTACGGCTACATCACTAGCATCGCACATGATCTCAAAGGGCAAGGTCCAATCAGGAGGTTGGATAATAGGAGCGGAGATCAACGCTTCCTTAATCCTGTAAAAAGCATCAAGACACTCTTGCAAAAACTCAAAAACAACATCTTTATTCAAGAGGTTAGTTAGAGGTTTAGAAATCTTAGAGAAGTCCTTGATGAATCTCCTGTAGAAGCCTCCATGCCCGAGAAAACTCCTCACACCTTTAACAGAACAAGGGGGAGGGAGTTTCTCAATAGTCTCGTTCTTAGCGCGATCGACCTCAATGCCTCGATTAGAAACGAGGTGTCCTAGCACAATGCCTTCATTAACCATTAAATGACACTTCTCCCAATTCAAAACAAGATTAGTGTCTTCACATCTTTTAAGTACTAAAGAAAGGTTAGATAGGCAATCATCAAAAGAGGAACCATATACAGAAAAATCATCCATAAATACCTCCATGATCTCCTCTATGTACTCGGAAAAGATAGCCATCATGCATCGCTGGAAGGTAGCGGGTACATTGCACAATCCAAATGGCATCCTCCTATAAGCAAATGTCCCCCATGAACAAGTGAAAGTGGTCTTCTCCTGATCATCCGGATGGATAGGGATCTGGAAGAATCCACTATAGCCGTCTAAGTAGCAAAAGTGTGAATGCTGGGTCAACCGCTTCGAGCATCTGATCAATGAAGGGAAGTGGAAAATGGTCCTTCCATGTGGCCATGTTCAGCTTCCTATAATCGATGCAAACCCTCCAGCCCGTAACGGTTCTAGTTGGGATCAATTCGTTGTTCTTGTTTGTCACAACGGTCATCCCTCCTTTCTTCGGAACTACATGCACCGGGCTAACCCACTTGCTGTCCGAGATAGGATAAATGATACCTGCATCCAACAACTTAAGAATTTCCTTCTTCACAACCTCTTTCATGATCGGATTTAACCGTCTTTGAGGTTCTTGTGAAGTTTTATGATTGTCCTCCATTAGAATTCTATGCATGCAGAAAGAGGGCTTAATGCCAATAAGATCATCCGTGGTATAACCTACAGCTTTTTGATGCTTTCTCAGGGCATGCATTAACTTAGACAATTCAGATTCGGAAAGGGAAGCACTGACAATAACGGGATAAGTGGAATCCGGTCCAAGAAAGACATACCTCAAGTGATTAGGGAGTTGTTTAAGCTCCACAACTGGGGGTGCTTTCTGAGGGGGATCCTTGCTTCCTCCTTCCAGTGGAATGGATTCAGAAACTGGACTCTCGGAAGTCTCAGTTGAAATCGTCTCGCCATCGACCTCGGTCGAGGCGCAGAGGCGTTGCCCGAGATGTTCTTCAGTCGCCTCGCTCAGTCCAGAAAGTGCCTCGGTCGAGGTACTACAACTGGAACCGAAACTGGAGATCTTCGTCTCCTGGGTTAGCTTCTCAGTTTTAGCTCCTGGATCCTCTTCCAGTGCTTTTAAGCTCCGTACATCTGCATCACAAGAAGCATCTATACCTTCCTCCATTAAACTGAAGCTAACAACTCTTTCGAGTGGATCGTTAATAAGGATAGAGCTCACCAATTCTCTTGACTCTTCTTCATCGTAGATGTTGAAGATATCATCAGTTAGTTGCTCCCCTTTCATGGCTGCAAGTAATGCGAACTCCACCTCATCGCCGCCAATGTTGAATTTCAACTTGGCGTTCTTGCAATCCACGTTGTAACCCGAAGTTGCTAGAAATGGCCTCCCGAGAATAATAGGGACAGGATAATCTGCGGGAATGTCAAGTACAACAAAATCTATAGGTAGATAGAAGTTACCTAACTTGACCGGAACGTCCTCCAAGATGCCCACGGGATGGGTGATGGAGCGATCTGCCATGTAAAGTCGAATCTTGACCGGCTTGGGCTCTCCAAGTCCGATCTTCACACATAGCTCTAGCGGGATGATGCTCACGCTGGCTCCTAGATCACAAAGGGCTTCACAAGTGACATCCCCAACTTGAATGGGAATGCAAAATGAGCCGGGATCTCTCAATTTAGGTGGCATCTTCTCCTTCATGATTTGTATGAGCTCCGAGGATTTAGATGTCATCCTAACTTCACCAAAGTCTTCCATCTTCCTTTTCCTTGATAGGATCTCCTTCAAGAACTTCCCATAGGCGGGCATTCCTAGAATAGCATCAAGGAAAGGAATGTTAATATGCAGCTTATTCATCAAGTCAAGGAACTTACCAAAGTGCTTGTCTAGATGTGCTCTGGCCCTTGACTGGGGGAATGGAAGTGGTGGTTTGTATGCAGGAGGTGGGACATAAACTTCAGTTTTTCCCTCCGCTTTCTGTGGCTCCACCTCGGTTGGCATCTCGGCCGAAGTGTTCTCGACTGCATCTGGACCGAGGTGGTCTTCGTCGGTACTGGCACCGACCGAGGCACTGGATCTGCCGTTTTCAGTCCACTCCTCGTAGTTATGGCCATGATCTGGCCCTTAGGGTTGCTTTCTGTCCTTGCTGGAAGCTTCCCTGGATCTCTTGGCGCTTCATTCGCCCTACTTGCAAGTTGTTGTTCAAAGGCTTTTTGGGCCTTCGAAAATGAAGTCATAGAAGTCTCCATAGCGTTGAGCTTGATCAAGATAGCCTCCAGAACTGCGTCTTTCTTTTCCGGCTGAGACGAACTTGATCCTTGCCCCTGGCTTTTTAATGGAGTAGAAGAGGAAGAAGAAGGGGAAGAGAGGAAAGGGTTAGAGGAATCGTTAGAGTTGGAGTTTGAATGATTGTTACCGTTATTTTGGTTGTTCGCCCTCCAATTGTTGCTATTGGACCCTCTATTGTTGTTGTTGTTGTAATTGTTGTTCCGAGAACCGTTGTTGTTGTTACGGTATCCGTTGTTGTTGTTCTTTTGCCCTTGCTCTTCCTTCTTGGTTTGTGCAACCAAGAGTTCCTTCAATTGCTTCACGTCATTCTTCAAAGACATGAGTTGATTGTTGTTGGGCTGAGTTTCTTGGAAGTTAACTCTTTTAACTCCACCTTCAGCTCCTTGGTGGGTGTATTTCTCCATGTGCAAGGCTTGCTTCTCGATAAAGTCCCAAGCCTCGTCAATCGCCATGTCCATGAAGGTACCGGCGGAGAGTAGTTGGAGATTGAACTGGGTGCTTCCGTCCAGTCCTTTGAAGTATATCTCCAATAACTCTAATTTTGGAATCCCATGATGTGGGCAATCCAAAAGAATGTCCTTGAACCGCTCCCATGACTTGGACAAGCTCTCCTTGTCCTTCATAATGAAAGCATTGATCTTCCCTCTCATTTCAGCTGTCTTCGAGGGGGGAAAGAATTTCGTCAAGAATTTCGTCAAGAATTCCGTAGTCATCTCCTCCCATGTGCTGATTTTTTCTAGAGGAAGAGATTGATAGCAAGTAAGAGCTCTATCTTTTAAAGAAAAGTAAAAAGGTCTTAGCTTGTAGTTGTTATTTTCAATCCTTGAAGGTCTCAAGGTTTCCATCAAGATCTCATAGTTTTGAAGATGTTGATGTGGTGATTCCTTCTCCATCCCTCCGAATTGGCATTGGCGAATCATGGATAGAACTTGAGGTCGAAGTTCGTAGTCATGGTCCGCTGGATCTCCTAGGTTAACTCTTGGACGCCTCAGTTGTTGATTAGGGTCCATCCTTTGACATAGGGTTTGTGGGATTCCTGCAAGAATAACATCTCGGACTGGCATCCGAGGTGGAAGTACCTCGGCCGGGGCGTCAGGTATGGGGACCTGCCTCGGTCGAGGGTCAGCAACTGGGACCTGCCTCGGTCCAGCATCGGGAGTTGGGTCTTCCCTCGGTCGAAGTAGAATCTGGTCTCGAATGGCTACCATATCTGCTTCGATCGCTTCAGTCCTGGTGCGAGTTTCTTCCTTCTCTCGCCTTAGCTCTTCCCTGCTGAGGCGTAGTAGCTCTAACGCCTCTTTCAACTCGGCCTCAAGATCGCGATTGTCTTGGTGGGCCATCTTTGCTTCTCTTAAGCGTCGTTTGTATGTCTTTTCTGGATCGGGATCGTAAGGAACGATTTCCTTCCCAGTGCGGGTTCTTCGCATATACCTAAGAAAGAACCTGCAAAAGTCACTCAAGTAGAGTGGTTAGAAGACACGGGGGCAAGTGCCCCAAGAGCAAACCGTAACCGGCTCGGTCTAGACCAAGTCCCCAGCAACGGCGCCAAAAACTTGTTCGCTCCAAACGGTGTGTGCAAGCTTTAAATTTATAACCCTAGATGTAAGCTTAAAACAAGGATGTGAACCCGCAGTGTACGGGTCAATCGTAGTAAAAGCAAGGAATTCCAGGGGTCGATCACAGGGACTTAGTGAAAAAAGTCCAATTACGGTATGCTTATGTGAATACTAACCACAAAGGCAATTAAAACAATTAAAGATGAATAAGAAGTCAATAAAGCAAACATGCAATTCTAGGGATTAAAGCATCTAGTTGTGGTTCCAACTCAAGATCTAAAGATAAGCGGACAAAGCTGAGGTTTTTGCATAGGGAAGGTGTTACTAAAGTGGAATAGATCACCGGGTAAGTCTCACTACTCACTAATCCAAAACCGTAACTCCTATTACCGGGTAAGTCTCAAGGAATTAAGATAAAGAACTATAACCTCAAACTAACACACCATCTAAGGGAATAGAATCAACCTTTACCGGGTAAGTCTCAGGCTAACTCACAAAGACGGGATGAAAGCACACTCAAACCCCAATAAAGGATAAACCTTTATTACCTACTCTTATGATCTTTGGTAAACAAACAAAGGAATTACCGGTTAAGTCTCATCCTAAGCTTGCATTGAACCAGGAAAGGTGTAATAAGGATAGGGTTTGGCAAACTCTAACACTTAACTCTCAGTTTCGGATCAGATAAGTCACTTCGGTCAGCCAAATTCCACCCCGGCCGAGATATTCATCGACTGAGCGAGATGCTTAGGGTTAAGGTTAAAGACTCGAACTTTCAGGGTCCTACTGTGATCAAGATCATTCTATCATTGTTTTTCCCACAACTTTCAGTCAATCACCCTAGAATCACACAAGGAAATTAGCCACTCATCATCATGAAAGTACTAATCAAATATATGGGAAGAAGGTGAATATTTGAACAAGAAGAATTTAATGAGAAGACTTCAATAACTATATCAAATATCACAACAAAGCGTTCCTTGGATATAAATCCAACAAGCAAGACAACAAGGAAGAGAATCTAAGGTAATCTTACAAGAAAACCTCCAAAAGCTATAAAAGCTACAATCTTCAATCTTCCTTCTTCAACCTTCAAAAAGGTTCTTCAAATCTCCCAACTGGAGTGTGGCTGCAGCGGTGTATAAACCCTGATCGATGGTATGCGAGATGTTGGATTTGTGGAAATCCAACCCTTTTTATGGGAAAATAACCCTCCAAAGATAAGATATCTTAGAAAGATCTCTTCCCATAAAAATAGGTAAAATATAAGATCTAATATATCTTCTTCCTTCCAGGAGCCAAGCCCAAAAAATATAAGATCACTTTCTAAAGATAAAAGATCTCAGCCAAGAATAAAATATTCTCGCCGTGTCCTAGGTATTCGCCTCGGTCGAGTCGACTTCCCTGGATCACCTCGGTCGAGATGAATCTGTGGTCAACCGAGGTGAGTCATAACTGAATGTGAAATCTCTCAAAACTGATCCAAAGTGAATCTCAAATCCATGGCTATGCTTCCTGGATGGTTCCTTATGTTCCTCAATGTAGCTCCAATGACTCCATAGCTCCTTTTGCTCCTTTTTGATGCAAAACGTGCCATTTTACCTACGATTACAACAAAACTAGGTGTAGACCTCGATTCTCGCAAAGGTAGATGAAATGGTAATATACTCAAACAATATACATACAAACATGCAGATAATGAAAGATAAAACGTCCAAACAAACCCCAAAATATAGAGTTAGAACCACAACTAGATGCTTTAATCCCAAAATTTGCATATTTCCTTTAATTGACCTTATTATCATCTTTTGATTGCTTTAATCGCTTTTGTGGTTATTAATAGCATTGACGACCTATACTTGCTTAGTTTCACCTAAGTCCCTGAGTTCAACACCCCGGAATTCTTGCTTTTTACTATAATTGATACGTATACTGCGGGTTCGCATCCTTGTTTTAAGCATATTTCTTGGGATATAAATTTAAAGCTTGCACACTGACCGATGGTATTTCTATGGTCGTCTATACCCAATCAAAAGTAAATCCCGACTTAGCACTAAGAACAAGTATAGTGATTAAGTAAGGGTCGAACCCAAGAGAGTTAAGGTGTTTTAGATGCAAATATCGATTATAATGACAAGTGACACAAAGGGGGGGGGGTTTGGTTGAATTGATGCACAAAAACTTATGAAAACGATTAAAGCGACAAGTAAGACAATAATGGATGAATCTACACTAGGTTGATTCTAAGCATGCAATTGCTACTTTGGTGCATTCCTTTTACAAGTTTTTAAGTAATCTCCCGTCTCGATCATACATATGTGTTGAGCCAACCGGCATCAACACAACTTAACCTATTAAAGTTCCGTAAATCTACAAGAACAAATAACAAGTTAGCATTCAAACAAAGACTAAGGGATATAAAGAGAAGATTAAAACCGTTAAACTTATCTTTATATTTGTGTTCCTTTTCTTTAAGTAATTACAATCCGTTATTACTTAAAGTTACTACTAGATTAAAGACCCGAACCCGGAACCTATTAATCCTAGTTGTTTACATACACTTTAGAACCTAAGGTGATCAATCTCAAGTAATAGTTAACATGCAATTAAACAATGGAGATCAAGGAAACACAAAGCATTATTGGATAAAAACTTATATTAAAAGAACTTACAACCAAAGTAACAAAGCAGCTTCAAACCAACCCAATGTAGCAAGGGAGTTGGCAACTCATTACAATGGAAAACTCAAGTCTAAAAATGGATTTTGTGAGGAAAAGCATGGATCATTCTAGCAATCAGCCATGGACTATTTATACTACAAAAGACACTTAATTAGGAGTAAATAGTTGGCCTAAAATAGCCACCTTTAATGCCATAAAGGTGGTGTAAACAGCCGGAGTAAAGCTTCTGACGTTTCACCGCAAGGGCGGCCTTCAAGAACCGCAGGGGCGGTTTAGGCAAAATCGGTTGATCTTCTTCAGAACCGCCGGGGCGGCTACACAACTCCACTGGGGCGGATTTTTAATGCACTTCAACGTCTGACCTTTCGCCTTCCTGACGTTTCTGATGTCAAGGCGCAAGGGCGCCTCAAGGCCAGCGCAGGGGCGGTGACATAGACGCTTCACCTTCCAGCTCCCAAGGCGAGGCGCAAGCAGGGCGCAGTGGGAGGCGCAGGGGAGCTGGTCTTCGTCTCGTCAAGGCAAGTCACCGCAGGGGCGGCTGCAAGGGCCCGCGGGGGCGGTGGAGCAACATAAACTTTGCTTCTTGATCGATCTTTACTCCTAAGTGCTTATAACTCCTTCTTTAGCTTCTTTTGATCTTCTTCTTCCGGATCAAGGAGTTAGTAGCATAAACCGATACTAATGTAATAAAAAGACTCTAAAAACTACCCTAAATGATAGTGATTCCATCACCTATCAAACTCCCCCATACTTAGACCTTTTACTCGTCCCGAGTGAAACAAATGACAGCCATTAGACTCAAGGTCTCAGGAAGCAAGGGAAAGAAAGAAAAATAATGGAAAATAAGAGAAAAACCAAGAAAGAAAGAAGGGAAAAGAGAGGAAATGTGAGAAAAAGAGATACTACCATCCTTATCGCTCCAAGAGTGGCCTACCCGGACAACCTCCTTATGACTCCCCTTCTTATGTCGCCAAAACGCCGGAAGGGAAACCTACACTCGGTGTCGCTCATCTTGCCAAGGCGCCCTTTCGGGTTTTCACCTTGCCACTCTTCTTCTTTTCTCACTTAAACTCACATCCCTCAAGTCTAATTTTGTACCAACCTAAGGTTGGTCGGACTACCTTCTTTTTACCTAAACCGCTCTTTCGGGTTTTCGGTTTATCCAAGGATTTTCATGCCTTTTTTCACTTCTTTGGCTTTTTTTTTTACTTCAACAAAGCAAAACAAATGCAAAAAAAACAACACAATAAACTGTACAAGCAATGATATATATCCCTCCCCCATACTTGAAGTGCACTTTGTCCTCAAAGTGGAAATGAGTCAAAGATAAATGTGGGAGAAGAGAAAGAAATGTACCCCTCACTGGGGTAGTCCGGATGGACCACCAGGACCCTCCTCCGGCGGGTAAGGGAAGTGGCTGAAGAAATGCTCCTGCCGGCGGTGAAGGGTGTCAATCCGGTCCTCCTGAGCCTCCATCCTCTCTCAAAATGAAGTCTCATAGCTAGCCTGCCAAGCTAGCTGCTGAGTCTCCAACTGCTGCCGATGAGCCGCCTGCCAAGCATCTTGACGGCGGTCAAAGTGAGTGGTCATGGAAGAGGCGAAGCTGGACTGCCACGCCTGCTGCTGCTCAAGCATGGACCGCTGATACTCGGTCTTCCATGCCTGGTGTTGTGTAGTCAAAGCAGCCATCTGAGCCTGCAGACTCTCCATGGTCTGATTGTCGTGTCCTGCTGTCGGCATCTCCTCATCAGCGGTGTGGGCCCTACTAGAGCCGGCTGCGTACCTCCCAACAATATCAACCTGAGGCCGTCTCGGAGGGACAGGGTCAGCTGGTACATATAGGTCGGAGAGCTCTTCTCCAAATGGGAGTCGTCGGGGAAGATATGTGATGTGACTCCCATCAGCAAGGGAGATCCAGAACTGATGCTCCCCGTCTCTCCTGAGGAGCCTGCACCTCCTCAATAACCCTTCATTGTATAAGGGTGCCTCCAAACCTTCTTCCAATGGAGGAAGATCCATAACCCGTGCAGCTAGTAATGAAATGATACCTCCTCCCACTATGTCACGAGGCTCATTCTTCCTAATCCGCTTAAGAACGGTAAGGAAGAGATATGCCCAATCCGGCATCCAATCATTCGTGGAGAGGCAAGCATATAACAAGGGAAGGTCCTTGAGAGCGACCTTATTCTCCTCCTTGTGTCCACAGAAGACACTCATGAAGACCTTTGATATGAGCCTGAAGCAGGGGTGAGTGAATTTGTTGGAGTACTCACCACCTGCATGGAACTCCGACCTGGTGGCGGCCTGTCAAAACTCAAGCAAATCAGGCGTCGGAATGGGTTCCCACCAGTCATCGGAAGCTGCTATGGTCACCCCTAAAGCCTCCGATATTTGGGTGTAATCCAATGTGTACTTCCTCTTGTTGTACTTGAATGAAAGCCCAACACACATTTGGTCTACCGTCTCCATTTTGAATGTTGCTATAAATTTTCTACTGAGGTCGGGGTGTGTTGGAGCGGTCTTTATCAGAAAACCTCCGAACCCGGCATTGTTTAGAAATTCCTACAAACTCCCCAACATCCCTAGATTTTCCAAGGTGGAAACATCAAGGAACCGGGTTGCATGCACCTCCCGGATTTGAGCAATCCTATATCGATCCTTCTTACCTTCCGTCAACTTGTATTTCCTTTGTGGTTCCATCTCTTGCAATTGATCAAGTAATAGAGTTAGAAAGTTAAGAAATTTAATCAAAAGACGAACCTTCTGTCGTAAAATCCGCAGGGGCGGCTGCAACAGGCGCAGGGGCAGCTCGACACAGAGGCGGAAGCTTGCAGGCGCAGGTGCGGGTGAAGAGCAGAAGGGCGATTTGGTCGTTCGAAGAAGGTGGTGGCGATTGTGCATTTCCGACGTCTTCTTTGATGTCGCAGACGTTACCGGAGGTGGGACAGTGGAGTGGGGAGAAAGGGTTGAGTGTATGTGGTGGAGATTGTTTGTGTTTGCAGAAAGAGGTGGCGCTGCTGGGTTGCCGGAGGTGGGGCAGGGGCGCGACAAGGTGGTGGCGAGATTTTCCGGAGGGCGCAAGGGCGTTGGGGGGGTGAGGCGGCTAGGTTACGAAGAGTGAATGGAGAGGGAGTGTAGAAGGCAGTAGATGTAGGTTATTTTTGGGAAGTGTATTTTTTTTCTCTCCTTAACTGTATCGCAGGGGCGGTGTGTGTCGCCGCGGGGCGGTGACAAGAGAGAGAGAGTACGCAGCCTCAACGCCAAGGGTGGAGCTGAGGGTGCTTGTCACGGGTGGTCGCCGCAGGGGCGTAGGGTTGGCACCACGGGGGCGGTGACCTACGTGAGCAGACGCAGGCCCAGCGCCGGGGGTGGCGCTGGCCAGGGGTGTCGCCGCAGGGGCGGTTTTCTTGACAGAAACTCCTCTTCTTATTCCTTCGGGTTACCTCCCGAAGTAGCGCCTTCGTTTTACGTCGTTGGCTCGACGTAAGGACTCTTCCTTTATGTTTGAACATCGTCCTACATGCCTTTTGGGTTTATGACCGTTTGTGACGGTAATCCTCCGGAGGCCCTAGTTTTAATTCTTGTAATGGCTTCCGCCATTTGACCAACCTACTTCTCAAGATTCTTGATGCTTGATTCTATTGTTTGGACATGAGTAGCAAAGTGTTTAGTCAAAACGTACAACATATCTTCAGTTGAGTGATACTTACCTTGGCGGGGCTGCTGTTGTTGGTTTTGTTGATCCCTCCAACGAAAATTCTGTTGGTCACGCCAATTTGGCATGAAATTCTGTGCATAGGGATCGTTCCTAGGTCTTTGCTGCTGTGGTTGTCCATAACCCATTGCGTTAACTTCAGCATCGTCATCTTGAACTTGTGGACACATGTCCGTTGGATGATATGGGTCAGCACAAACTCCACAAGCCTTGAGTTGTTGCGGTGTTCCCATAAGTGTTAGCCTCTTCACCATTTCCTTCAATTCTGCCAGCTCGGTGGAAATCTCGCTCTTCCCGGAACTCACGGCATGAACTCCTTTCTTAGCAGGGGTCCTTCCAAAGTTCCGAGTTCCTTCCGCTAGCTCCTGTATCTTTTCCAAAGCAAGGTTAGGAGTAGAGTTAAGAATATTACCTCCGCAAGCCGCATCGACGATCCTCCTTTCATTGTCTAGCAAGCCATTGTACAAGTACAAGACTAGCTCCTGTATCTTTTCAAACTTGGTATGAGCGAAGAGAGCTTGTCCATCATTTCTACCGATAACTTAGTTTTACTGATTGCCAGAAGATCATGGTTGTGTCGGCTAACCATGTCACGTATGGCCTTATACTTGTTAGGATGATTAAGGCCCCTAACATTCCAAGCACATATTTTAACATTCATTGGAACACTCAGGTAAGGAGCTAGAATCCTTGGTGCTATCACAAGTTGTGTTTTGGTTTGGGCAGAGGTAGAGTTTAGGGTTTGCTCTTGAGGCGAAGGAAGGGAGGGTGTGATATGCCCCCGGATGGCGATGCAATCTGTGTTTCCGACTAGAAGGACCCCAGCCATTATGAAGACATTTAAATATTTCGGCTATTTAATAATAACTTTTTATATTTGGAACGGATGGCATCGCCATCCGGGGGCGTATCAGGGTGGAGAAGTTAGGTTTTTGGACGTGGTAGAGTTTGGATTGGTAGAAGGAGTGAGGATAGTTTCAAAGTTAGAGGAGACATGCGTGGTTGAACAGATAGGAGGAGATTCGGTTGGGCTAAGGACAACAGCGGGTAGAGGGGGATATCTTGGGTGCCTTTTATGCGAAGGGAGGCATCCGGTGTGCGGAGAAGCGGCTTAGGGTTTGAGGAGGGTGCAGGCCCGACTTTGCTAATCCTGGCAAGGGAGAAGTTATTGGGTGGTGAGGGTTTTCTGCAGCGATGGCCAAAGACGAGACACTTTGGGCAGTGTTCCGGGAGCCACTCGTAAGATATCTTTTGGGTAAAAGACTCTCCATCAGGACCCATGAACTTGATCTCACGCAGTGATCGCTTTGAGGCTTGGACCTCGACTAGAATCTTGGCAAACCCGAGCCTCTCATGATTTGTAGAGCAAGAGTCAGTGAGCAGAGGTAATCCTTGGAAGCCCATGGGTCATCAGTGGATCGATGTCTCTCCTTCTCAAACGCTGGAGCCACGGCATGGCACTAGACTACTCGACAAGAGAGCGTGAGGGATGCCCAAGGGGAAACCGACAAGAGAGTTTGACCACTTGGACACTGTGTCAGAGACATCTACTCTCTACCTTTTTACTTTAAATTACTTGGCTTGGTATCACATAAAATCCAAACTTCCGTCTTTCTTTTCCCTTACTCTTTTACGTGATTTTAAAAGGTGGTCGTTCGTAATCCTCTAGTATGGTTGAAATTAAGTAAATTGGGTAAATCAATAATTAGCTCCTTACAAAATAGGGATTTTGTTTAGGAAGATACAAAGCCATAATTACCCATTTTTTTTTGGGAGAATTTGACATACTAGGCTTTTTTGAGTTTTTGTTTAAGAAAGTGTACCCCAAATTTTTTACCACTTTCATTTAATAGTAGGTAAAAATTATTAACCCTTCTATTTAAAAAGAAAGAATAAATGATGTTTGTTATTTTTATATAAGTATAAGTTTTAATTTTTAATTATTGAATTTGTTTTCTTTTATTATTTTTCTTGCTTTTTTTTATTTATTTTTTATTTTCTTTTTTATTTTCTGGACTGAATTTCTCGTACCGGAATTTTTCATACCAGAAATTTCATACCAGAAATTTCATACCAGAAATTTCATACCAGAAATTTCATACTAGAAATTTCATACCAGAAATTTCATACCAGAAATTTCATACGAAAATTCATATCAGAAATTTCATACGAAAATTAAATACCAGAAATTATATACCAGAAATTAAATACCATAAATTATATACCAGAAATTTTACAAGTTAAGTAAATTTCATACCAGAATTTCATACCAGAATTACATACCAGAATTACATACCAGAATTAGATACCAGAAATTATCATACCAGAAATTTCATACGAAAAATATTAACCCTTCGTCAAATTTAAGTTAAAAAAATCATTTTGGATATAGAACATGTTTCGATAGTGTTTTGAGTAAAGCTTGTTATGCTGGTAAGTCACTTGTTTACCAGTAAATGATGAAAGTAAGAGCATCGTTCAAGCAAGCTATGAATAAGCTACCAACTAGCTATATTAATCCATCAAATGCTCTGATTATATCACATATTTACTCAATCTTCTTTCTGTTTTGATTCTCTAAAATGGCTCAAGGCTCCACCTGCAAACAACACAGAAAGAACATAAGTACATGCCTAGATTCATTGACCATTACCAGATTACCTTCAAGCTTCGTTTAATTATGCATATACTTCATTGACCATTACCTTCAAGCTTCCTTCTCCGTCCCCGACACCGACGACCTCACTAGAATCAACCGCTGCTCCTTCTCCGTCGCCGACCCCGTAGACTGGACCTACGGCTGCAACCGCTGCTCTCCTTCTCCGTCCCCGTAGAATGGACCTACGGCCAGACCTAGATCTAGATCTCAAATTGATTCTTCAAGCCCGGAAGAACAACCTTGAACACGAGCTTTCGGGGTCACTTTCCAAATTGTGATGCTGAGTTAGGAAGCCTTCAAATGGATCCTTAACATCGACTGAAAAGGGGTCGAAGAACAAAGGGGTCGAAGAACAAATCACTTACCGGAATCATCCCTTCTTCATTTCTAGTGAAAAGGTTTCTTTGTGTTTGTATGCTTTGGAACTTGGAAGTTTAGATTTGTTCTGACGAGGAACAAATCACATACCAGAAGGTTGAAGGAGAGAGGGAGATGTGGTTTTGAAGGAGAGAACGGTGAGGAGATGGAGTAGCGGCTAGGGTTTGAAAGACGGTAAAAATAAGATTGGGGTACATTTACTAACAAAAAATATGGCATAAACTTAATTCATAGGCTAAAATAAAAAAAAAGCCTACTTACCTAATTTGCCCTTTTTTTTTTTTACAAATACAAGGAATCTTGTTTATCATATATAAAACAAAGGGCGGGTTGGGTAAGTGAACTCTTTTTGCCTTTATAAGCATCAAGTAGGCCCTTTAGTTTTATAGGAAACAAACTAAGTTTATTGTATTTATTAAAAAAAAATTAATTGACTAATTTTGATTTACCTAACTACCTAGTTTCAAAATACTAGAATTTTGTGGTTCGTGATTTTCGAATACTAGCCGACAAACCCGCCCTCCTACCCTATTTTCAGTTGGAGTAATTGAAAACCTCACTATTTTGTTATTATTTTTGTTAAGTCGTACTTATTTTTTAATTATCTATATTAGTGTTACCTAATTTTAATAATACTCATTTTTTAACTATTAAACTAGTGTTATCCAATTTTAATAGTGAGTCAATTTCTTAATTTATAAAATTTTATAATCACACAAACTAGTTTTACCCAATCTATATTACTTACTAAAACTAAGGACACTACCGCCACATGTCAATCAACCAGTAATGCCACGTAGGATTTTTTCTAAAATATTTACTAAAATGCCATTTTAATTAATCTTTAAAGTAATTAGTAAACTGTTATTATTATTAATTATTTTAATTATAATTTTATAAGAGATCCTAACCACCATAATTTAAATTAAAAAATTAAATTAATTAAAATTTATTTTTATTAAAATCCCTAAATGTTAGGGGGAAATTGATTAAAATTCTAACAACCACAATTTATATAAAAATATTTTCCTATTTTTTAATAGAATTTTATACGTAAATTTTCTGAAATTTCAAAATTCAGAATGCCAATTACAAATCTAATTTTTTTTAAAAGCATAATCTATATGTTAATAGAATTTGATACATAAATGTTTTTTTTTACTATTTTTTAATAAATTTGATACGTAAATCTATATCAATATACTATACTAAAACGAACGACATAAAGCTGATGTGACACTCTCACATTTTTTCTCGAATTAAATTTTTTACTAAATCACAAATTAAACTAAATTTTTTATTTTATTAAAAGAATATTTAAAATATAAATGAAAAAAAATAAAATTCGTCCAAAAACTCAAAGAAGTTTTGAAAAATCTGTATGATTTGTTAATTAGAAAAACCTTTTTTATTAAATCATAAATATAAATGTTTTAAAAATTCATCAAAAATTTATTTCTAATTAGAAATTTTTTTTTTATTAAATCAAAGATATAAATGTTAAAATTTAAAATAAGGGGGTGTATTCAATTAAGAGTTTATAGGAATTTTTCGGAGTTTAAAAGTCTATGGGTATTGAATATAGATTTTTAAAAGTCCATATAAATCTTTAGGTATTCAATTAGGATTTAAAATTTTCCATAAAATTCCTATGGTATTTAAAACTTTGTGGATTTTAAAAGAATCTATTATTTCATTGATTTTGTAGGATTCTTTAATACTTTTATACATACCTAAAATCCATAGAAATCTTTCCCCAACACATAAGATTTTCACAGAATCTGTATTGACTCTATATAGAATTAAAATATCTCACAAAATTTGCAAATCCTATGATTATTAAGAATCCGTCAAAATCTTTAAAAGCCTGGATTGAATACACCCCCTAAAATTCGTCCAAAAAATCAAATTAGTTTTAAAAATTTGTACGGTTTGTTAATTAATAAATTTTGTTCATTAAATGAAAAATATATATGTTAAATTTTAAATTCGTCAGAAAAAATCAAGATTGTTTAAAAAAATATGTACGATTTGTTAATTAATAAATAAAAATATAAAATATCGTCCACAAATTCATTTCTAAAACAAAATAAAATTTTAAAATGTAAAATATAAGCCGAACTTTTTTCAATATGAAGATTACATCTATAAAATCTTAAACGAAAATATTATTCGTTGTGCCGTTTAACTCAAATTCATTTCGTAATAAATAAATATAAAATTTAAAATATAAGTTGAATGCTTTAGTATAAAGATTCGGTAAATCAAATCTTAAGCGAATCAAACAAAACTTATCGAATAAACTTCTTATATAAATCTTCTCGAGCAATCAAACAAAACTTATCGGATAAACTTCTTATATAAATCTTCTCGAGCAAGCAATACACAATTTTGTCTTCAATTTTTCAATATATAAGGATCACCTAATTGCTCAGTATTCATCTATCTCGCATGTTTTTACCAATCTGAAAAATCATAATCATTTTGTCATTGATCGAAGGTAATTCTTTCAGTTTTAGATTTCATCTTCTTTATTGATAATATTCATATGCTTATTTTTGTTTTGGAAAGATCTATCGATAGGTGCCAATATCTCATAAGTAGTAGATGAGTGTGAATTGAAGATCGGGTAGAGGGCAAAGTTTCACATATCGACTTGAATCACCCATTAAACCTTTGGATTATCTCACAATTTCTCTTTTTTAATAATTAATGAGCTTGATAAATTGGTTAGATATTTTGTACAATATGAGTATTTTAATGAAAATTATTTTTTCTTTGCAGGTGGGAGGAATTCGGTGACATCGTAGTTCTCCCGGGATCTTCCTTTAAAAATCTCGTGGAAATCAATATGTAGTATAATTTGGCTGGCTGTTGCTAAATGTCCAATTTAACAGATGCATGTCACGAAAAAAGTTTATATTAATTGTTGATTAAGTATGATGTAATTATAATATATATTTTTATTTATTAAAAAATAAATGAAATCAAACACATACAAGTCACGAAAAAATTTCATTTTAATAATTATTAATTAAATTTCAATTATAAGATATATCATTATTTATTAAAAAAAAATAATAAAACAAAATCCGTGCTTGGCACGGGCACTGAACTAGTTTTAGCACTACAAACTAGTGTTACTCAAATTTAATAATGTTAAATTAGGTATTATCCAATTTCAATCATAATATCCAATTTACTAATTACTCAAGTCAAATACCTTTAATTACCTATTTTAATTATCCAAGATAATAACGTTGTTTAATTACCCAAACTAATTAAACATGAGAAAAAACATTCAAATACATGTTTAAGCCTAATAATTAGGTTATTTCATCTTTTTAAATTAATTAGTTTAAATTAATAAGAGAGCAGCATGCACGCTTAAGCAATTAAACCTACAAATTAGAGAATTTTCTTTTTTTTTAAATTAATTAATCAATATATACTACTAAAGTAGAGTTCTAACATGCTGATGTGGCGTTCCCTTGTATGAGTATTTTAAAATCGAACTCTCTCATTATAATCCACAAAAACCTTTTTTAAATTACCTATATAAATTTTTTAAAACTAATCACCTACAATATCTCTTTAACAAATCTCTTTTATTTTCTTTTTGAAGTATCTATAATTTTTATTTATTCAATGTATTTGGAATAAAATTATAAATATTTTCAATTTATAAAACAAAAATATAGAAAAAAAAAATACAAAATATTAAATGAAAATAAAATTATAATTATTTTCAATTAAATAAAAAATTAAAAAATATCTCGAAATAATTATAACTATTTTCACAACTTTTTTTTAACTATTTTACATTACAATTAAATTTTTTAAAATAATTTTTTATATATATTATTTGCATTATATAAGTTTCTTATTCGAATAAAAAATTTGTAACTTATTTCGATATTAAAAATGTAATTACTTATCTCATTTTATTTATTTATTTTATAAATTTAATCATCTTAATATATCATATTTTATGTTTTACGTTTTTTTATATATTTTATTTGCATTATATTTTCATATTTCGAATATAAATATTTTACGAATTTTGATTTAAAAATTGTGATTTTTTTATCCTATTTCGATTATGTATTGTATAAAAAATAATCATCATAATATATCATATTTTATACTATTTCACCCTTATAATTTTTGTAACTTATTCCGATTATTTATAACAACTATAATAATCTCAACCGAATTTAAACCAAATTCATCCTTTTTTTTCTTTTACAAGTATAACAAATCAAAGTATTTTTTAAGGAAGTTTTTTTAATTTTTTTCTTAATTTATTTTTGAAGGATTATAAGCTCTATCTATTTACGTTAAATATTTTCAAAATTTTGCTATCCTACATCGATTATCAAGTAAGACTGATAGTTTGATAACTTATATAAATATAGGATTTGAAGATTAAACAAATCACACATTTCTTGACCTTTTTGGCTAAGTTGAAGTATATAATTTTTATTCATAATGGATTAAATCTACTTTGTTGATCATTGACCTACCACTTTGTTGGTCGTTAACCTAATGTTTTGTGGTTGTTAATATTTTTAATCTCACGTCGATTATCAAGTAAGACTGATAGTTTGATAACTTATACAAATATAGGGTTTGAATATTAAACAAATCAAACATTTTTTACCTTCTCGCTAAGTTGAAGTATAATTTCGGATTAATATATGCTTTGTGGGTCGTTGACCAACTGTTTTATGGGTCGCTGATCAACTGTTTTGTAGATCTTTGACCTTGTGGGTTGCTAAATATTTTCAATCCCACATTGATTATCAAGTAAGGCTGATAGTTTTATAACTTGTATAAATATAAGGTTTGAAGATTAAAAAATCAAAAATTTCTGACCTTATAACTAAGTTGAAGTAAAAAATTTTATTCATAATGGATTAATATCTACTTTGTTGATCGTTGACCTACTATTTTGTGGGTCGTTAACCTAATGTTTTGTGAGTTGCTAAATATTTTCAATCTCATATCGATTATCAAGTAATGTTGATAGTTTGATAACTTGTATAAATAAAGGGTTTGAAGATTATACAAATCATACATTTTTTGACTTTTCGACTAAGTTGAAGTATAATTTTTATTCATAACAGATTAATATTTGTTTTGTGGGCCGTTAACCTAATGTTTTGTGGGTTGCTAAATATTTTCAACCTCACATCGATTATCAAGTAAGGTTGATAGTTTGATAACTTGTATAATTAGAAGGTCTGAAGATTAAACAAACCATACATTTCTTGGCCTTTTGGCTAACTTGAAGTATAACTTTTATTTATAATATGTATTTGTGGGTTGTTGACTTACAACTTTGTGAGTCGTTGACCTAATGTTTTGTGGGTTGATAATTATTAAACAAATCAAACATTTATTGACCTTCTAGGTAAGTTGAAGTACAATTTTTACTCATAACGAATTAATATCAGCTTTGTGGGTCGTTGTCCTACTATTTTGTTGTCGTTGACCTAATGTTTTGGGGGTTGCTAAATATTTTCAATCCCACATCGATTATCAAGTAAGACTGATAGTTTGATAACTTGTATAAATAAAGGGTTTGAAGATTAAACAAATCAAATATTTCTTAGCCTTCTCGTTAAGTTGAAGTATAATTTTTATTCATAACTGATTAATATCAGCTTTGTGGGTCGTTGACCTAATGTTTTGTGGGTTGTTAAATATTTTCAATCTCACGTCGATTATCAAATAAAGCTGATAGTTTGATAACATTTCTTGCTCTTTTGGTTAAGTTGAAGTATAGTTTTTATTCATAATTGATTAATATCTACTTTTTTTTATCATTGACCTATTGCTTTATGGGTCGTTGACCAAATATTTTGTGGGTTTATTGGTTGTTGACTTAATGTTTTGTGGGTTGTTAAATATTTTCAATCTCACATCGATTATCAAGTAAGACTGGTAGTTTGATAAATTGTATAAATAGAGAGTTTGAAGATTGAACAAAAAATACATTTCTTGGCCTTATTTTCAATCCACATCGATTATCAAGTAAGACTGATAGTTTGATAACTTGTATAAATAGAGAGTTTGAATATTAATCAAATCAGCATTTATTGGTCTTCTGACTAAGTTGAAGTATAATTTTATTCATAACTGATTTTTTTTCTGCTTTGTGGGTCGTTGACTACTGCTTTGTGGGTCATTGACCTAACGGTTTGTGAGTTGCTAAATATTTTCAATCCACATCGAGTATCAAGTATGAATGATAGTTTGATAACTTATATAAATAGAGGGTTTGAAAAATTAAACAAATCATACATTTTTTAGTCTTTTGACTAAGTTGAAGTATAATGTTTAGTTTGATGAATTAGGTTCCGTGTCTCTTTTGAAATCAACCCGATCATAAATTTTTCAATATATCCTTTCTATTTTAACTAACGGTTTCAATTTTTATTAATTGATGAATGAATTTTGTTTATTTTTAAATTTTAAACTTGGTTAAAAATAAATCTCTTTCTCTTTCTTTATATTTCTTATAAAGTCTGTATATTCTTTTTTTTTTCTTATGGAAAATAATAAAAGTTTTTAATCTAAATTGATGACTACTATTTTTATGAAAATTAAATTGATAATTTTTTTTTTCGAAACCGTATCGGTAGAAGATAAGAATGTAATCAAATTAATTTTAATCTTCTCAAATCTACATTCAAATTAATTTTAATCTTCTCAAATCTCCTGAGTGATTATGAACGTTGAGTATATAATTGGATACGAGTCAACCACTTAATTATTGTCTACATATTATACATTAAATAATTATATGTTATTAATACTCGATGTATATTGACGTATATTATTAATGTACTCAAAATTAGTATATATTTTTAAATACCCGTCCAAGGCACGGGTCCTAAACTAGTTTCAATTAACAAGAGAGAAGCGAAGCAGTTAAACCTACAAGATAGAGAGTTTCATTTTTTTTTAAATTAATTAATTAATAATAAATAAAGAGTTAATTTGTTTTTATAAATAAAAAGTCTTATTATACCAATTTCTTTTAATAAAAAAGGATTTATTGAGGCTATTATAATCAATAAGAGTCCAATTACCCATTTTACCAAACATTAAAGAATCAATCAAATAGTAGACGAGAGAAATCGTCTCGTCGGCTGATTGAATTTGTGAAGTTTACATCGAAAACATATTAACATTGTGTTTAGTGAAATTGTTTAATCGTAAATACACATGGTAGTTAATCGATAGAAAATTGACTCCGATTAGAACAGCACAATTAAAGATTAGTAAAATAATAAGTAATCAAACAGTTAATTGAAATAAAATATTATTTAATTAACTGAATAAATTGACTGAAAATCACAGCATTTTTTTGGGTGAACTCAATTTTTTTTTTTTGGTGAACAAATCACTGCATTTTTATACCAACTAAAAGTCCAGAAAGGACTTTGATATGTGGCTTCTTTCCACTTGTATTATTAGTGTGTTGGATTACAAATCTACAATGTACGTCACCCTTCCAAGTTCCCGCTATCAATTGATTATGACAATATCCCAAAAGAAGAACTCAAATTCTTTTTCTCACATTCATGGACGTACGTCTACATCGTCTTCTTTGTACTCTTGAATGCTTCTATTACAATCTTTTCAACACAATATAAGGACTGCTGCTTATTACATCTCATACACGAATTCGTTCTATATATCCTCTTTATATTGAGATAGAGAGATAGAGAGATGGGGAGACGGCCAGGTTTGAAGATGGTCCGAGGAGCTTGGACTGCAATGGAGGACGAGATTCTTACTAATTACATCTCCATCCATGGCGAAGGCAATTGGAGGAGCCTCTCCATTGATGCAGGTCCACAGATTATATATGTACCCACGTTACTTATGTTAGAATCTACGTTATTAGACATGCTTATTTACAAGATTAATCGATCTCTAAATGTTTAAGCGAATCTTCATTAACGTTTTCCATTCGATTTGTTAAAGATAATCTTAGTTCGTTCTGTTAATCGTGTGAGCAGGACTGAGACGATGCGGTAAGAGTTGTAGGTTGCGTTGGATGAACTACTTAAAACCCGGCATAAAAAGGGGAAATATAACCCCGGACGAAGAAGATATGATTATTCGCCTTCACAAGCTCTTGGGTAATAGGTATGCAATCTATAAATATAAGATATGTTTTTATTTGTCAGTGTAGGTAGCTTATTGGTTTTCAAGAATAAAATATTTTTATACAGATTATAAACAAATATTAAAACAATACTTAATTTTCAGTGTGGGTTATAGAATCAATTACATTTGAGTTTTGTGATTTTTTTGTTCTTTTGTTGGCTTTTGCCAAAACAATATAAATAGGTTCCGTTAGAGAAAATAAAAAGGCTTATACTTGACAAGTCTAGAGACCAACTTATCTCACCAAAAAAAAAGACACAAACTTAAGTCTCTAGACTCATGCATAAGATAACAGGATAATTCGGACAAAGGTGAATCTCCCTGGAAGACTACCAAGATTATTAGAACTTGCCGATATCTCGTAGGCTAGAATCCAAGAGAGATTTCTATACTTGTATAGATAAGATCAAGTTAAGAAGACTTCATACTACCCCTCATTTGCATAATCCACCACAATCCATCCAAGTTTTAAGCTCTCAATACAAGCATTGCAAAGCTCTGTAACACATCTTTCTTTCTCACACAAATCCTCGTTACTTTCCTTAGCCATCAAACTTAAGCTCTTTCATTGTCAACATCGGAGTTGGAATGATCTTAACACGCTAACGGGTCAGAATAATCTAAGATCCGCATGATTTCGTGTAAAAAAAAAAAACTCATTCCCTGAAATAAAAATTGTCTTGGTTGATAAAAATATATCAGTTAATTTAGATCTCGCAAAATAAGTAAAAGACCTAATTACAGCAAGTGTCAAGATCAAACATGGGGTATGAAGTAATGAAAGTGTAATCGATTACACTAGCCATAAGGGAAAAGAGAAATCAGGATTAAGGGAGAAAATAAGAGTTTTGTATATTACTTAGTAACAAAAGTAACCAAAGCATTCAAGTTTGTGCAAATAAGATCAATAAGGAGAGAATTTCAAATTTAGGGATCACCACAAACATGTAAACAACAAGTCTCAAGTTATTATTTGGTTAATTAGGTTATTCAAAGACATATATACGCTCCTTGGATAGAATTAGGGCCCGTTTGGTTTGAACTCCGGAATCGGAAACGGAATGGAAACGAACCTAGTCCATATATATACCCTTATTCATGAAAGTTGTTGGAATCATTCCTTGTGATTTAAAGTAATTGAAGTTGAATTTGATTACTTTTGATACCCTATAGGGTAACAAAATATGGGGAGACAAGTGCATTTTGCATGTAAACACAAGGAATGATTCCATAGAATTTCATGAATATGAATATATATATGGACTAAATTCATTTCCATTCCGTTTCCGTTTCCGGAGTTGAAACCAAACGGGCCCTTAGAGTCTACTTTATATAACTTGCAAATCTTGCGTAGACAATAACAAGAACCATGAGAACCTATAAACAAACAACCAACAAATTCATTTTATAGAATAGCAACAATCATTGACTCGTCACGCATGTTGGATATATCCCAACTCCAAAATAGAGAATTCAACTAGATATAATTAAAATCAAATCCATTTAATAGAGAGAAAACTTATAAACTATATCGAATGAGAATACAGTGGAATCCCAAAGGAAGAGTTGAAATCCTTCAATATATATATAGGAGATTTTCAATCATAATCCTGGCTAGTATAAAAATGTGTAAATGTATTCAGGGGACAAGATAAAAGATAGCCTGAATCAAATGAGGATAAATGTTAGAAAATATATGATTTTGTTGACGCTAATGTCCGCCGTGACCAACTCGATAATAATGTCGATCGACTTGATTGTATGTATGCAGTTGTATCGACTAGATCCTTCGTAAAACTCAATATCAAAATAGGTTGTCTCATGCTAGTCGTGTGGAGGTGACCAACTCAATCGTTCTTTTTTTTAAAAAATTTAATTGTATTGAGAGGAAGGATGTACAAAGGGTTATAAGGACAACACCAGATTCATAAGGAGAGAGCGATACAAAGAGTCAGTAAAGAGACCTAGAAAGCCTAGACTAGGTTCATATTCAGCATTTGGGCGGTAGCAAGAGAGGCGGAAGACCGGTCTTTTCAGGTGTGCTCAAAGTGGAGTTTGATAGAGCTGATGGCCTCAACAACCCAATACACGACTTGTGTGAAAGTGTTGCTATAGAGGAGAGTGTTCCTTGCTTTCCAGGCATGGTAGATGAATGAGGTAATTGTCCGTATGTTATCCATAAGCTTATACTTTTGATGGGGCCTTGATGCGAGTCAGACCCAGACGTTATGAACGTAGGGGGCAGGATAGGGAACCCGAGTCCATCGAGATATGATGTCAAGCACCAGGGAGTCATAGCTGCAAAAGGACCAAAGATGGTCATCGTTCTCGATTGCTCCTTTGCACAACTTACAAGTGTCATTGTCGGTCAAGTTCCAAGCCTTGATCTTAGCTAGTGTGGGGAGTCTCTTAAGAGCTGCTAATCAGGAGATGTAACAGCATTTAGGGATATTTAACTGGAGCCATATATCCTTGAAAGGGTTGGGAAGTATCTGAGCAGGTTCGGACTTGAAGATAGCGTAGGCTTTTTTGTGGGAGAAGGTACCATTAGCGTTGGTCAGTGCATCACAATGATGGTAACCTGGGAGGGGTTGAGGGATCTCATCCTTGATTTTTAGTAAGATTTTCCAGAAGAAACTATGGTGAGCCTTGAGAACACATCGCCATATACTCCTGCGGCCTTTAATCAAGTGTCTAGCAATCCATTGAAACCAAATGTTATCGAATCCCCTATCAATGTCATATATGAGGCGTACAAGGGCAACCTTGTTCCTGACTGTAAGGTCGGGAAAGCCAAGACCTCCATTGGCTTTGTAAGTGCAGATCGAAGACCAAGCGACTAAGGCTCTGTTGCTATTCTCAACTCCGGACCAGAAGTAAGAGCGAATGAGACCTTGGATGGTGTTGAGAACACTAGCAGGGATCATGAACATGGAACTCCAGTAGTGATTGATCGAGTAGAGTATAAATTTGATTAGTTGAGCTCTCCCAGCATACGAAAAGGCTAATGTAGTGTTTATGCAACATTTTTGATCGCATGGATAATTCCAGCCCGATGCATGTTTTCCTTCAAATAGCTCCAAATAATGTCGAATTAGACCTTGAACGTGTGAAATAGAACAAAAGTCTAATGTAGACAACCAAATTGCAATATGAAAGGATTCTACCCTAAAACCATGCAAAAGTATACTAAATAAGGTGAATATGAATGAAAGTGTATATATAAAACAATGCATGACTTGATGACATCATTGGTCAACTTAGTTCTAGTAGCGGACTTCTACTTTATACTCTATGAATAATGAAAAACCTAGGTGAATTGTTATTATTGGAGATAGATTGTTATGAAACCAAACATTTGTACACTGAAAACCCTACGAACGATAAAAAAATCCTAGGTAAAATTGTAATAACCAACGTTGTATACTTTTGAAACTAAACGGTTGTAGAAAGAACACTTGTGGACAATAGAAAACCCTAGGTGAAGGTGTTGTAAATAACGATATATCTCTTTGAAAACGAATGTTTGTAAAAAGAAATCCTATGAATAATGGAAACCCCTAGATGAAAGTATATATATAAAACAAAACATGTATCGAAAGAAAATATGATGAGCAATAGAAAAAATCTAGATAAAAATGTTATAAATAGCGATAGATATTTATAAAACCGAAAGTTTGTAAAGAAAACAAAATCTTATGAAAAATGAAGTCCTTTTTATAATTAGTGATATATATATATATTTATGAAACAAACATTTGTAGAAACAAAATTCTATGAACAATAGAAAAACCTTGGGTAAAAAAGTTATAACTAGCGATAAATATTTATGAAACTATACCTTTGCAAAATGAAAACCTAATGAGGGGGTGTTGGGAAAACCTCCCACTTTCGTGTTGGTAGAATGAGAATATGAACTAACTAAGTCAATGACTTAATTGATACAAACTCACTTAAATTCATGTGGAGAATGAATTCTACAAGGTTTTGTGTGGGCACTCTCACAACTTGCTTAGCTTGCTTGAGCTCTCAATTTGTGGATGATAGAAATTTACAACTTCTCCACCTATTTATAGTGGGAGGAGATCATCTTCCTACACACTAATCTAGAAAGATATTTTACAAGAGAATTCTAGAATTACACAAATATCTAGGAGATATTTTAGAAGAAAATTCTAGATTAGTTCTAAACTAATCTTCTCTAGACCATTCTCTTCTTATCTTCTCTTCTCTAGATTATTCTCCACAATGGACTCTTCATAATTGGATCTTAGCCCATTGGACTTATATTCAATTAATTGGATAACCCATTTATTAATTGGGCTTGATTAAGGAGGAACCAACAATTCTCCCCCTCACGACTTAATCATGTGATACGATGCCGGTACCTTGACAACAATCTTCAAAGTTCTTGGTCGGTATTACCTTGGTCATAATGTCTGACCAGTTCTCATCTGTGTGCACCTTGCCAAGTTGCAGAAGATTTTCTTCAAGAACATCCCGGATCCAGTGATGTCGTATATCGATGTGCTTCGAGCGGGAGTGAAGAGTTGAATTCTTTGCCAAGTGAATTGTGCTTTGATTATCACATTGCAAGATATAACGATCTTGCTCTACTCCCATCTTCATCAAGAAGTTCTTCATCCATAACATCTCCTTGCATGCCTCAGTAGTTGCAATATATTATGGTTCAGTGGTGGACAAGGCAACACTCTTTTGTAACTTTGATTGCCAGGAAACAGCTCCCCCTACGAATGTAATCACATATCTTGTCGTTGATTTCCTGGAATCATTATCACCGGCTCAGTCGGAATTTGTGTATCCTTGTAGTATAGGCTTCTCTTTTCCGAAGCATAAGCACCTATTAGTAGTGCCTCGTAGATATCGGAGGATCCAATTCACTGCTACCCAATGTTCCTTTCCTGGATTTGCTAGGAAGCGACTCACTACTCCAACTGCATAGGCAATGTCGGGCCTAGTGCACACCATGACGTACATGAGGCTGCCTACTGCCGAGGCATAGGGGATCTTCTCCATATCCCGCTTCTCTTGCTCACTAGTTGGGCATTGCTTTGAACTTAACTTAAAGCTCCCAGCTAGTGGTGTGCTTACCGGCTTAGCTTGGTGCATGTTGAATCTCTCTAACACCTTTTCGATGTATCTTTCTTGGGATAACCACAACATCTTCTTTGATCGATCACGAGTGATCTTCATCCCAAGAATTTGCTTTGCCGGTCCTAAGTCTTTCATGGCAAAGCTCTTGCTCAAATCTTTCTTAAGAGCATCTATCTTGTTACGATCATGACCTACTATTAACATATCATCGACATAAAGTAAGAGTATGAGAAAGTCGCCACTAGCGTACCTCTTCATGAAGACACATGGGTCACATGGATTCTTCTTGAAGTCATGATCGGCCATGAAAGAGTCAAACTTTTTGTACCATTGCCTTGGTGCCTGTTTTAGCCCATAGAGACTCTTCGTTAGTCGGAAGACTAGATTCTCCTTGCCTGGTTCTTTAAATCCTTCAGGCTGCTCCATGTATATCTCCTCTTCAAGATCTCCGTGGAGAAAGGCGGTCTTGACGTCGAGTTGTTCGATCTCCAAGTCCAGAGCAGCTGCTATACCAAGAACAACTCGGATTGATGACATCTTATCTACCGGAGAGAATATCTCTTCAAAGTCGACGCCTTTCTTCTGTTGGAATCCTTTTATAACCAATCGAGCTTTGTACCGAGGCTTTGAGTTTTCATCCTCCTATTTTATTCGGTATACACATCTGTTCTTCAAAACTCGCCTCCCTTTTGGTAGCTCCACTAGCTCATATGTGTGGTTTTCATGCAAGGATTCCATTTCATCTTGCATGGCTCTTACCCACTCACTCTTGTGGGTGTCATCCATAGCCTCCTTGTAGCTTTGAGGCTCCCCCTCATCCGTGAGGGTCACATATTCGTCTGGAGTGTATCGTGTAGATGGTCGTCTTTCTCTAGATGACCTTCTCGGTTGAGAATCTGGTGGAGTGTTTGATTGTGCTTCTAGTCCTTGGTGGGTTTCTTCATCACCGTGCTCTGAAGTAGGATCACTCTCTTCATTATTGTAGCTTCTTGGCATGACTTCTTCCGAAGTGATTTCTCGTGTAGGAGAAGGATGAGGGTCTGATGTGCCCCTTGTGACTCTTGTCCTTGGTTTCTCTGACCTTTGAATATCTTCAATTGTTTGATCTTCGAAGAATACCACATCTCGGCTTCTAACGATCTTGTTGGTGATCGGATCCCATAGCCGGTATCCGAGTTCATCTTTGGGTGAGCCAAGGTAGATACATTCTTTGGTCTTGGCATCAAGCTTGGCACGTTTGTCCCTAGGTATATGAACGAATGCCCTGCACCCGAACACCTTTAGATGGTCATACGAAATCTTCTTTCCTATCCAAACTTCCTCCGGGGTGTCTCCATTCAGGGGAACAGACGGCGTAAGGTTGACAATGTCGGCGACAATCTTCACAGCTTCTCCCCAAAACGACTTGGACAATTTTAAGTGAGATAGCATACGCCGAACTCTTTCTGTAATTGTTCGGTTCATTCTCTCTGCAAGCCCGTTCAGGTGTGGTGTCTTAGGTGGTATCTTCTCCATCCTGATTCCATGAGATCTACAGTATGCCTCAAACGGACCTCGATATTCTCCTCCATTGTTAGATCGGACACTCTTGAGCTTTTGTTCTGTCTCTCGTTCCACCCGAGCAACAAACTCCTTGAATGCATCAAAAACTTGGTCTTTGGTCTTTAGGATATGAACCCACACCTTCCTTGAGTGGTCGTCTATGAAGGTGACAAAATAGGACGCACCACCAAGGGATTTCTCGGACTTGGAGCAAACATCGGTGTGCACAAGATCTAGAATATTCTTTCGTCTTCTAGGTTGAGAAGACGTTTGGAAGGACACTCTATGTTGTTTACCGGCTAAACAATCGGCACACGGGTCAAGAGAGTTACCTTGCACCTTTGGGAGGAGTTGTCTTCGCGCTAGTGTGTGAAAACCCTTATCGCTCATGTGTCCGAGCCTTCGATGCCATAGTTCCATGTCTTCTCCTGCGACATTGGCTTCTCCTTTGCACAACTTGGCTTGTGTCACGTACAATGACCCTTCCTTCTTTCCTCGAGCCATTATCATGCTTCCTTGGATGAGCTTCCACTTGCCTCCGCCAAAGTGATTTACTAGGCCAAGATCGTCAAGCTTTTCAACTGATATGAGGTTGAGGCGCATATCCGGGACATGCCTCACATCCTTAAGGGTAAGCTTGCATCCCGTATTTGATACCAAGATGATGTCTCCTATACCAACAATCTTGCTCCTATTTTGATTCCCCATCTGGACATTACCAAAGTCACCGCTTTTGTAGGTTGAGAAGAAACTCTCATGAGGGGTGACGTGGAATGATGCACCGGTATCGACAATCCAGGAGCTATCGTCAGAGGCGATATTCAAGAAGTTGTCTTATCCGAAGAGATAAAGATCATCGCCTTCATCTGTCATGGCGGTCATACCCTTATCTTCCTCTCGCCTCTTTATTGGGTTAATTTGGTCTGGCTTGACGTTGTCGGCCTTTTGATCTTTCTTAAGAAATCGACAATCTGATTTCTTATGGCCTAGTTTTCCACAATAATAACAAGTTGGCCTAGAGCGTGACTTAGACCGACCTCGAGACTGGTCTCGGCTTCGGTTCATATTGCGCCCACGTGTATCACTTCTACTCCGGTTGTCAATAATGTTCGCCTCATACTGGGTAGACGTGCCTCGTTCCTCCTTCTAACTTCTCCACCAAGGAGGCTATCACTAACGGCGTCCATGGTGAGCTTTCCTTCCGGGGCTGAGTTACTAAGAGTAACTACAAGAGTGTCCCAACTCTCTGGAAGGGAACTAAGGAGTAGAAGAGCTTGCAACTCATCTTCAAGTTTCATTCCAGCTTTACTTAGCTGATTTACGAGCCCCTTGAAATTATTTAAGTGCTCGATCATGTTTTGGCCATCCTTGTACTCCATCTTCACCAACCGTTGAACTAGAGCGGCTTTGTTACGAGGCGTTTTCTTTTGAATCATGGACTCAAGCTTTGTCCATAATTCAAAAGCATTTGTATATGTGGATACATGTTCAAATAGAGATTTGTCGATGTACTTACGGATCATGGCGACCGCTTTCCGATTTAGAAGCTCCCACTCCTTCTCGCTCTTCCCTTCGGGCTTATCCTTGCTGGTGATGGGCTCGTACAAATCCTTACAGTAAAGGTGGTATTCCATCATCGGCTTCCAATAAGAATAATTATCCGCCGTGAGTTTGAACATCTCGCCATCGTGAATGACGGTAGCCTCCATCTTGACAACACGAGCTAAGGAATAATGACCGGACTAACCTGGCTCTGATACCAGTTGTTGGGAAAACCTCCCACTTTCGTGTTGGTAGAATGGGAATATGAACTAACTAATTCAATGACTTAGTTGATACAAACTCACTTATATTTATGTGGACAAGGAATTCTACAAGGTTTTGTGTGGGCACTCTCACAACTTACTTAGCTTGCTTGAGCTCTCAATTTCTGGATGATAGAAATTTACAACTTCTCCACCTATTTATAGTGGGAGGAGATCATCTTCCTACACACTAATCTAGAAAGCTATTTTACAAGAGAATTCTAGAATTACACAAAAAAATCTGGGAGATATTTTAGAAGAAAATTCTAGATTAGTTCTAGACTAATCTTCTCTAGACCATTATCTTCTTATCTTCTCTTCTCTAGCTTATTCTCCACAATGGACTCTTCATAATTGGATCTTAGCCCATTGGACTTATATCCAATTAGTTGGATGACCCATTTATTAATTGGGCTTGATTAAGGAGGGACCAACACATATTGGGAAAGAAGCTTGATATTAACCATGGGAGGCAAAAATACACATTTTCGTAACCATTGGTATGTTTTGAGGGGAACATATTGATTCGAGATTGTTTTGAGTGAGAGAGGAGAGATGGTACATTGATCACATTATATCGTTTGCATATCATCATAATCATTATCATCACAAAAAATATTATTATTTTTTTTAACATTGTAATTATGATATAACTCAAAGTAAAAACCAAGTTGATCTTACATTTGATTAAATTAGGTGGTCACTTATAGCCGGTAGGATACCTGGAAGGACAGATAATGAAATAAAAAACTATTGGAATGCAAACATCAAAAAAAAGCTTCAAGATAGCAACCCAACCCGTGAGCATCATTTTCAAGATCAAAACAAGCTCAAGACTTTGTTGCCTTCCATTCGTAGCAACGATGACCACCCGAAGCTGCTAAGTCCGAGTTCCGTGGTCCGTCCAAAGGCAACAAGGTGCACAAAAGTGATCATCTCAAAAGAGCATCAAAACATCGAACAAAGCAGAAGAAGTGCAAACAATACTCAAAAGAAGGCATTCAATGTCATTGAAGACAACATGTGTTCCATTGGAATGATAGACATGGATCCTCAGATTTTCTCCCATATTTCGGAAATTGATGAGTTTTTGCCCTTTTTTGATATTGGGCCTCTTCATTATGATGAACAACAACATGGAGGTGAATTGATCGTTTCTCCTATTTTGAACGATAACATGTTCTTCCATGAGGACATGCAGGGTGAGTTAGATATGGATTGGATCACTAGCTTCTACATGTCCAACTTAAACCAAGGGACAAGTTATTAGTGTGAGATATATATGGCATTAAATAAGCTAATCACAAGCTTCACAATGAATAAAATATTCTTAGATGTATAGTAATATGTAATGGTTTCTTGTTCTACTAGAATTCTGTCTATTTGATCTTGTAACTAGATTGATGTATGATAATATTCTATTATTCACATAAATAATTATGGATATTGTGCCACATGTCATTTGCGAAAAAAATTAAGCATCTTCTTGATTATCTTTAACAATCCTACCCGCAATTTTAATACAATTAAGGAAGTGATAATGGAACCATGGTTGTAATTAGACATGGCAAATACGGGTTTGTCCGTTTGAGAAAACGGACTAATTATAACATATAAGACATGTCTGTTTGGGTCGCTGAGTCCAATCCAAAAGTTCAATCTGAAAGTCAGTTTTAATTTTTCTTAAATGTAAATACGTAAATTATATGTTAAATATAAAAAGTAAAAAAAAAAATTGTTGTCAATTTCAATAAGTTTTGTTCGCTCATTCATATACCAAAAATCTCTCAGGCAAAAGCTTTATACAGGAGAAGAAGCAAACCCTTCCCTAAACCCTACCTCCATGCCGTCTTCAACATTATCCTTTATTAGCTCAACCTTCAATGGTTCCCAAAACCCTAAATACAAACCTCATTCTCATAACCTTCCGTCGCTAGCTCCTTCCCTTTCCGGAGGACCTAGATCGCGGCATCTCAAAGCATTTTTGGGTCAAAATCTGTTCCGAGCAGATTTGGGCTTTGCACCTTTGCGGGTCTTGCAAAGTTCACCTCAAAAATCAAAGTTGGGAATGGGGAGCTAGGTGCCATGGTTGTTGGGCGTTTCCTCATCCTTCCCTCGAGCAAACAAATCGAATCTCTTGTGTGGACTCCTCTTCGAATTGATCGTCTAGAAGAAAGGTTCTTTGATTTTTGGTTGGATCATACTTTAGAATGGGGCGTTTTCTGGGTTATTTTGTGACCTATCTTTCTTCATGGGTTTGCTAAAAGCACCTATATGACTTCCATATATAGCTCAGTAATCTCTTTACTCGGCTATTTGCCTTAAACTCCTGTATTCTTAAACCTGCCCTACGAAATCTTTTATCATGGCTTATCCCAATCACTCATCTTTCACAAACACAAAGAACTACGCTGTCCAACATTATACACTACAGGGAATATAAACCTTTTAACAAACACACAAATTTAAAGAATTTGTACAACTCATATAATTCATTCGTAACCTTCACACTCTATTTTCTCCTACCTCCAACCATTCCACACGTTGAACGGACACTTATAGTATATGGAGTGAGGATGTCAGATTTGCTAGTAATCTTATTTAACCTAAATAGAAAATATCGATGACATTAACTTTTTCTAAAAAAAACTTCTTTACTTTATCATTTTTATTTTGATCAGAACAAAATCCACAGTAATTAGGATGATAATTTCATAGATAAAGATTAAAGAACAAGGTGGAGGAATTAAGTAGTACTATTTATATATTCAAACTTGATTTCTCACTCAATTACTTTTCTTACCCTAATGTTGTCTAAATCAAACCAAATCTGCCTAAACACTTGAATTATAACATCATGATGTTCATTGGAGTTGAGAAATATATAAAATGCTAATAACTCCTCCAAATCTTTCGATGTCCAAATGTTATTCTCGACAATCATCTCTACCATTGAGTCCCTGAAATCCTTTCGAGGATCATCCGATGATTTCACCACCGCCATGCTATTCGATGATATGCTCCTCCTTGAGGAGGTAGACAAGCTTCTCCTAGTCGAGTTTATCTGAAATTCGACAGAATTAAAATTACTAAAATTCATACAAATATAGATTTATGTCAAAAAAAATATGAAAAAGCAAGTGATACCTGAACCCGTTTAGCTATTCGGGGCGAATTGATCCGGATCTTGACACGAGGCGAACCTGTTGGAAACCTTCGGACAGGGCGAATCCCCTGTTCCTTGAAAACAGAGGAAGCCATGGATTCCTCCCTCGGAACCTTCACCGGAAAAGACTCATAAGCCCCTGTCTCTCTAGACTTGGATGATCTGTTCTTCAGCTTAGTTGGTTCATCAATGGCTTCGTGGATCCCACTGATTACCTTCACCGGATTGTTAAACTTCTTGCGGCCTGTTCTGATGGGAGGAAGCTGAAACTGAGAAACAGAGTCATTTTTTTTCAAATCCAAATACTTGGTATTCACATCAATCACAATGCAGGTCTCATCACCCAGTGACGAGGATGAACATTTAATGGTCGTGGAAGTGGAGCTTTTCATGGAGGTTGTGGTGGTCGGTCTTCTGTTTTTGGAGGATTTTCTTGGTGGGTCAACGAAATCAGAAGTAATATCAGGTGATTTGGGGGTTGGTTTAGGGTTCCATTCTCTGGTAAAGTAGTAAGATTTTCTCAACTGAGATACAGAGTCTTTGTGGGGCTTAGCTGGTATAGAATACAGAGAGTCTGTTTTTATTGGCGGTTGGAGCGGAGGATGAGATGGGTTCTTTTTCTTACTAAGTTGGTGACTGTGGTGGCTGTGATTGTAGTTCCGGCCGCCCATTTCTTTGAGCTTGTAGAACCAAGCATTTGGGATCATTTCTGAAAATTTGAACTTGCGGTTGCCCATTATCATCAGAAGTGGAAGCCTCTGTTTTCTCAGGTAAGTGATGATTCAAAGAAAAGGGCAATGATTTTAAGCTGAATGGAAAACGCTCAGATTTTATGGTAAAAGAGAAACAGCCTCTGTGTATTTTCTGGGGCAAGCGTGAACAGTTCAAAGTAAAAGCGATTGGTGTGTTGTGAGATTAGAGATGGAGACAAGGGAAGAAAAGAACATAGGTTGGCCAGACCGCCCTTTTCTCGTTTCAATTATGGAGAGTGTGTAGTTGGGGAGTTTCCTGTGTAGATGAGGATCCTAGGATTTCTACGTACATATATATAGATTTACATTTTTTTTTTTTTCTCTCGTTTCAGAGAAGTAAACTGTGTTGCAGACCGACTAACCCATTTGGAAATTTCGACACCCAACACCAACTTTTCTGATGATCTTGAACTTTGTGTTCTCATCCGTAAGGATGCTTTAGGATGGACTACCTCTAGAAGTTAGTCCATCCTAACCGCTTTCCATTATCAAAAATAAAAAAAAAAAAAAGATTTTCATATTATCTTTGCCTATATAGCTATTCTTTTTTTTTTTTTTTGACACACTAACGAGAAATGACCGGTTATCGTCTATAGATCAACCATTCTAATGCATATTTTCGGATGGAAACTTCAACTTCTAGCGGTATCAATCCACTATTTGAGGGAAAATGTGGTTTTTATACTAACAAATATCGATTAGATATTGTAGTTTTGGTTTGTTACATTTGCAAATTGTGTGATATAACATTCTGGACTACAACAAGAAGATCCGATCTAAAGGTGGTTGAAGATTTCGAACGGCTAACAAGAAGATCTAGGAGAGTGAAGATCTCGAACGACTAAAGAAGAAGATCTCGAAAAAGATCTTTGTGAAGATATACTCAAACGGCCATAACAAACAATCGGAGATCTTGAAATGAGAAGATCATGTTTGAAGACTTATTAAACGACTACAAGAAGATCTTACTCAAACAACTAAAACTCACAAGCAAAGATCTCGTTCAACCAACAAGGATTTTGTGGAGTGAAGACAACGGCTAGAAGAAGCTACCTCCATAGAAGACTATAAAAGACACATCTATGGAAGAAGAAGATAACAAGCTTACAAGTGAACATCCAAGTTTTCTTCATCGATCCAAAAGTTTATCTTTCTCTTCGAGTGTACTTAGTTTTATTTGTTAGAGTGAGATAAATACAAGAGCTACATTGGCATATCATTATAGTGTTATACTCAAGTGTGTTACTCTACGAAGTAACTAGGCTATTATTGCTAGACATGAGTTGACTAGAATTGTAGCATTGAGGCTGCATTGAGAGAAGGGAAATTCTTCTAGATTGTATCTAGGACTCACACGAAGCAGATAATAGATAGTTAGAATCCTATGGTCGGAAACCCTAGATGGCGAGTAGGTTGTTAGGGCAGAACTTCGTAAACATATCGTGTGTCGATCTTTTAATTTCCGCACTTGATATCGTTTATATTGTGACTAACAACATTCTGCAGATCTCGAAGTCAAGCCTTGAGATTCACTTCAAGTTCTTGTGAAACAGTTTTGTCACATAATATTGATGACATGGATTATATGCAATTATAATCATGCATATTGTGGATGTTTTACCTCAATTTCCCTTATATTCAAAGAGATTTGTGTACCTTTAAGGTTTGTTTCATATATATTTTTGAAATAGAGGTCTACACGAGTTTTGATTGAATTGTAGGTGAAAATGATGGATTTGGAAGCAATAATAGAGCAAGGAGTAGCTAAGGCCAATGAGGAAGCATAAAGGACCTTTGAGGAGTCATTAAGAGCAAGGAAAGTGCGTGGAAGAGTCACACAAAAAAGGTGGAAAACAAGCCAAGAGACGAGCACTTTCTATTATGGAAAATCGGGTGATTTATTACCTAAATTGGACGATTTTCCTGTAGGAAAAATCGGACGAGTTATGCACTAAATCGACCGATTTTCACTTGTAACCGTCTATAATTATAACGTTCGAAAGCCCAAAGCATTTGGGCCTGAAGAGGGACGTGTCTTGCAGCCCATTGGCGAGTTGGGTTATGTTGGAAGCCTAGGAGACAAAAATGAAAGGTGGCACAGAGCGGGATTGACGGCATATGATAGAGATTGGAGATTTTTGGAGAGAAAGGATTTGCAGAAAGGAGATAGATTCAAGATTCAAGAAAGTTGTGAGATCTTTGATTACTGTTCGTTATTGTGATTTGTGAACACATATTAGTGAGTGTTTTGAGAGATTCTATTGAAGTTTTAAAGGATTGATTACAAATTTTTAGAGATTTATTGAGTTTTATGCGAAGTTTGGTTTTTATTTGGTTTTCTTTATTCAATCTTGATTTTGATTCAAAAATAAAAATGATTGGCCAAAAACCTTGATATTTTGGGGGAGAATAGTTGATGATTGAGACATAGATGATGATTGACTAAACTCATTTAACCATTTGGACCTTGAGAGTTGAGATTCAACCTTTGCGATTGAGAAAAATTGGAGTGTTCTATAGGAAATCGACCGATTTCTTCTACGAACAGGGCGGTTTTTCTCTCTGACGTTCCTTAAATGTTCTATTCTTTAATCAAAGTTAAACCCTGCCTAAATCCTAGCCTTGCCTAACTTTTATAACATTTATCCAAGTGTAAGAAGAGACTTCATCATTGATTCTTCACTTGGTAAACAAATTTTCCAGGATTCGGATAATAGAGAGACTCAACATCCTCTATTAAGGTTTGAGTGTACCTTTCATCTTTACCTTCGAGAGTCATATGCTTGGGTTTTGGTGGGTGGTTTGAGTGTTAATCCATGTCTTGAGTACTCTTCTTGATGAGACTCAACATCCTTCGGGTTAAGAGCTTCTAAGTTGGGATAAGTGAGTAGTGAAACTTCACCGTACATTATTCCTTTCTTCGAAACACATAACCTTGGCAATGCCAACTCTGTCCTTTGATCTTTAGAGTGTCTTGAATCGAAAGCCGCAGTCGGATATTTGAATCCTTGGAATCATTTATCTCTTACATCTTTATAAAGCTTTTACATCTTACCAGATAAGTTTTGAAACCGATTTTATTCTAACCAAATCCCTGAGTTCGCTTTTGTGTAAGTTCTGGATATGAATTTAAGACTTTGACGCTCACACTTTTGAGCGAACAAGTTTTTGGCGCCGTTGTCGTGGATTTGGTCAAGACCAAATTCGGTTTTTGGTTGTTTGGCTTGAAAGCTTTTGATCTTGTTATTTGATCTATCTACCTTAGTGATTTTGTAGATTTCTTTTTAGGTATATGCGAAGGTCTCAATCTGAGAAAGACCTCGTTCCTTTTGACCCTGAACCTGAGAAGACTCTCAAGAAACGGTTAAGGGAAGCAAAAATGGCTGAACACAATGAAAAGAACCTTCAAGCTGAGTTGGATGAAACTTGAGCTCTCCTTAATACAAGTGAAAGAAGACTTCTTGAGGAGAGAGTTGTAGCTCGTGCTAATAGAGAGCGATTTTAAGCTGAAATGGATGAAATCCGGGCGTTGGTACGACAATAAACTTGGAGAAAGCCGCCAAAGATAAGAAAGACGAATCATCCGATGATGATATGCCTGAGCTGGAAGAAATAACACCTAATCCACCACCTAATCCTCGTATTCCTGTTAGAGATGCGAGAGTTGCTCCTATCGTGGCTGAACCACGAACTCTTGGGCAACGTATGGATCTCAATCAACAACCGCACCGTTTGGGCGTGAATCTTGGAGATCCAGATGAGCATGACTATGGGTTTCTCCCTCAAGTCATTACTATGATCCGCCAAAGTCAGTTTGGTGGAATGGAAACGGAATCTCCACATCAACATTTGCAGAACTATGAGATTCTTATGGAGACCTTGAAGCCTCCAAGAGCAACCAACAACAACTATAAGTTGAGACCTTTCTTTTTCTCTTTGAAAGACAAGGCCTTAGCTTGGTGTTCGCTCCAAAAGGTGTGTGCAAGATTTAATATTTATACCAAGAATAATTTCAAATAAGCGAACCCGTAGTGTACGAATCAATTGTAATAAAAGCAAGAATTCCAGGGTCGAACACAGGGACTATGGTGAAACAAGGATCGGTAATTCAGGTTGTCAATTGAAACCAAGAAACAAAGCAAATATATCAAAGATGATGTAATAACCAGGTAAAGAAAATGCGGATTCTAGAGATTAAAGCATCGAGTTGTGGTTCCGACTCAAGATCTCAAAGGATAACGTGGACAAAGCTGAGGTTTGCAAAGGAAATTGTTTTTAAGGTGAGAATAGATCACCGGGTAAGTCTCACTACTCACTACCCCAAATTAAAGATCCTCTCACCGAGTAAGTCTCAAGGTACTAAGGAAAGGAACTATAATCTCAAACCAACACACCACCCAAGGGGATAGAACTAACCTTTACCGGGTAAGTCTCAGGCTAACTCTCAAAGATGGGATGAAGGCACACTCAAACCCCAATGAAGGATAAACCTTTATTACCTAACACTCATGATCTTGGGTATACAAACAAAGGAATCACCGGGTAAGTCTCATCATAGGCTTGCGTTGAATCAGGAAATGTATTACAAGGATAGGATTTGACAAACTGAAACCTCAACTCAGATAAGGATCAGGAAAGGTCTCCCCTCGCTTAGTTAGTATCTCATCTCGGTCGAGATGTTCTACGACTGACCGAGGTGTTCGTCGGTTAAGGTAAAGGCTCGAGCTTTCAGGGTCCACTCGGGTAAAGGCTCATTCTTTCATCGTCTTCCCCACAACTTTCAGCCAATCACCCTAGAATCGCATAAAGAACTTAGCCAACAATCATCATGATAACAATAATCAAATATATTAGAAAGGAATCAATATTCAAACAAGAAAACCTTAACACAAAGGTCTCAATAACTCAGTTAAACAATCAAACAAACAATCAAACTGC
The DNA here is from genome assembly GCA_033239125.1 of Fagopyrum homotropicum. Taxonomy (NCBI): domain Eukaryota; kingdom Viridiplantae; phylum Streptophyta; class Magnoliopsida; order Caryophyllales; family Polygonaceae; genus Fagopyrum; species Fagopyrum homotropicum. The sequence goes on from BSWB01000006.1 coordinate 20,942,317, forward strand.
ATTCCTCAATTACAACTAGAAAGACAACAAATCAAACCAAACTAAGATGATCTTACAACTTCCTTCAAACTTCCTTCAAACTTCCTTCAAACTAGCTTCCTTCCTTCCTTGATCTTCAACCTTCCAAACTTCCTTCAACTTTCAACTTGCCTTTGATTTGGAGAACTACAGCTCCGAGATAATTAATCTCCAGAAAATCCATCTCTTTATATAGGAGAATCACCTTCCTATGTAAAAATATCTTTAAAAGGTAATTTCCTTCCTTAGAATATCTTCCAATCTTCCAAATAGCCAGCCAAAAAGATATGCTTCCATCCAGAAATCCATCCTAAAATATATGATATTCACTTTCCAAAAATAGAAGATTTCAGCCAAAAATAAAGATCTCGTGTCCGTTCATTCGCTCGCCTTGGTCCAACCTATCCAAAAGATCACCTCGGTCGAGGTGACACTGTAGCTAACCGAGGTGAATCTCAATTGAGTGTAAATCTCTCTAATCTGATCCAAAATCAATCTTCCATCTTATTCCCATGGTTCCTGAGCTTCTCTTGTAGCTCCTCAATGCTCCATAATGTAGCTTCAATGACTCCTTAGGTTACTTAGCTCCATATCGTTCCAAAACGTGCTATTTTCTCTACAATTACAACGAAACTGGGTGTAGACCTCGATTCTTGCAAAGGTAAACAAAACAGTATAATGATCAAAGAATATACATCCATACATGTAGATTTATGAAGATAAAACGTCCAAACCAATCCCAAAATATAGACTATAATACATGCTATCACTTGATATCAATGTCTTCCAACTGGAAGAGTTAACACATGGGAGGAGATGATTTCGGAATTCCTCACCAAGTTCTTTCAACCATCCAAGATGGAGGAATTGAGAGGTAAAATCAATGCCTTTGCTATGAAACCTAACAAAAGTTTGTTTAAGTCTTGGGAAAGGTTCAAAGACCTTATATTGGATTGCCCTCACCATGGCATTCCTAAGCTTGAGTTGTTGGAGATCTACTACAAGAGATTGGATGTAGAGACTCAATTCAAACTTCAACCTCTTTCGTGTAGAACTTTTATGGAAATAAGAGATGATGATGCTTGGGATTTCATTGAAAAGCAAACTCTAGTGATCGAGAAGTATTCCCATATGAAGATTGAAGGTGGGAATCGAGATCCCGGAGATCCGGGAGCGAGGTTGAATCAAGCGAGTCAAGATCAAATTTTCTCTCTCAACAATGAGATTAAGGAGTTGAAAGAACTCTTGAAGCCCAACATTCAATCGAAAAAAGAGCAACATGTTGGCTACTTAGGAAGAGAGAAAAATCAAGGGAATACGAATAACAACCGGAACAACCATTGGAACAATAACAACAACAACAACAGGAACTTCAACAACAATTAGAGATCGAATCAGCATAATCCCGGTAATCCTTACTCCCATGCTGAGTAAGCACTAACACCTCCTTCTTCTTCTTCTACACCTTTAAAAATTCAGGGACAAGCTTCATCGAGTTCGAGCCAACCGGAGAAAGACAAGCTTGAGGCGACGATGGAAATAATCTTAGAAAAGATGCAAGGGATGAAGAATTCCATCACTTCGATTTCTAAAGCAAAAAAATCTTTGGAGAATCAAGTGTCTAGCAAAGCCGGAGAAGTTCCTAGAGATCAAGGGATGCTTCCCGGAAGGACGTAAGACAATCCGATGTAAGAGCTTTAGTCTTCGAGAGATCCCGCACCTGCATTTCAACCGAGATGCATCTGCTTTTCCTCTTTGGAGCTGCAGAGGGCCGCCCCTGCGCCCCTGGCTGGCCGCCCCTGCGGTTCTGTGAGCTGCCCCTATGGTTTATAGTGGACTGCAGCCGTCTTCTTTGACCCGAGCTTTACTTTTTGACCCCTCTTCCCTTTATATTTCCTTCTTCCTTCAGATGAGGGTTTCCTCAATCTTTTTTCTGCTTCATCTCTCTTTCCCTACGCTCTTCTTCTTCTTCTTCTTCTTCTTCTTCTTCTTCTTCTCCTTTGGATCCTTACTTGATCTTCTCTTGAGTTTTGTGAGTTTTGAGAGCCTTTTGTTCTTGGCTTGTTGATGAGTGTTGATGTGTTGTTGTTGTGCCTTGTGAGCCAGCTTGAGGTGGTGATGGTGTTGTGCTGACCTCCTAGGAAGCTTAGTTGGTAAGCTTTCATGGCTTTTCTTCTGTCCTTCCCTTTCTCTTCATCTTTTCATCTCTTTCCTTAGTCTAGCCTTGATCCCTTAGGGTTGGATCTTGTTCAACCATGTTTTTGGCTTGTGTTGATGTATATATATATATATATATATATATATATATATATATATATGTATTTTTCTCTATGTATGTGTATTGGACGAAGAAGAAGTGAAGGAATCGAAAGAAGGAGTGAAGAAGGAGCTGAAGTGGCATATCTCTGCACACCAGCCTCCCTTGCGCCATCTCTCGACCGCCCCTGCGCCATTCCCTAGCCGCCCCTGCGGCCACCTGCACCAACTTGGTGTTGCACTTGGTTCTGCAGGTGTGTGTTGCTTCTAGGCCTTCCTTAGGATGCCTTTGTTCCCTCCTTTCCTAGTATGAGTGTATAGGATCATGCTAGATTTGTGAGGGTGTGTTTGGTTGAGGTTATGATCGGTTTATGCGTTGTACGGCTTTAAGGACTTAGGTTGATGTTGATTGAGGTTGTGAGGTTGAGTACGATCCTCATGGATCCCTTTGGGTCTAGGTGTGACCCCTTTGATGAATAGAGGTTGATATATCTTTATGCCTTATTATTAGGCAGTGCCCCTCTCTCAAGATTGGAGGTTGTTGTGGTTGAGTGTTAGCATGAAATATTGTGATATTTTAGGCACGTTTTCTAAACGTATTTGATTCATATTGATAGTCTTTGATTGAGCATCATTGCATATGTGAGCTAGTATTACCTATATTGTCGATATGGATGTCTACACTAGCTTTATGTTGATTATAGGTGATTGAGAGTCATTTCCGAGCGGAATCGAGCAAAGAAGAGTTGATTGAATATGTCCATGGATTGAGGGCATTATTAGGAGCAAATTTGAGTTCAACTTGAGGAATGCACGAGGCTAGGAAAGAATCACATTCTTGCCCTAAACCACGCTCTAAAATACGACCGTACTATAAACCACGTTTAGTTCCACGGCCGTGGAACACTGCAAAGAGAGGCGTGACGCATTCCAGTAACTATTACGGCCGTGGAACATGTGGTCCAAACCGTGACACAATCCACGCTCTAAATTACGGTCGTGGAATCTTCCACGACCGTGATCTTGGCGATCTTTTTCGCCACATTTTGAAGCCACGATCTTTTGAAGATTGGGCTGGGCCGATATTTTATCTTGCTCTATAAAAAGACGGACAAAGCAAGATTCCGTCATCTTCGCTTAGGACGTCTTCCACATCTTGGCTTAGGGAGTTTTGGCGATCTTCGCTTAGCGGCATTCATCGACGCCTACACCTCGTTTATCTCCACTTAGAGAATTTCAACGCCGTTTGAGCCCTTGCTTTGAAACATTGACATCTCGTTGGAGACAAAAGTTCGCATCTGGGATTTGCCCTAATCTCGCACTTTTAGTGGAGATAGCTGTTGAGATCTCCGGATTGGCGGAAGATCGAAGCTTTTGGAAGATTGTTGCAAGAAGATCTCTCTTCTTGTTTAGGTTTGATTTGGAAAACGGATTGACATCCCGTTCTCCCTTCTTTCCTAAGATTGTGATTGTTTGCTTTATTCTGAATCCATTGACAATATTTGTTCTCGATTGTGACTTTGAGATTGGTTTGAAGATTATTGAAAGTTTTCGGAAGTTTTCATCTTTCTATCTTTTAATCCTTGAATTGATATCAACATGATGGTTATTGGCTAAAAACCCTTAACAATTCTAAGGTGAAGGGTTGATAGTTGTGGCTTAGATGATGATAGATCGATCGTAAACAGATTAGACCCTGAGAGTTAGAGAGAATCGTCGACGAACCCTAAATCACGGTTTGTTCTTGAGTTCCACGACTGTGAAATCTCAAGATCCACCCGTAATTTCCCTTAAGTTTACGAACCTGCTTTTACTTTAATCCAAAGTTAAAGATTTGCTTTAACTTAGTTTAGACTTGTCTTTTCTAGGTGGTAGTGAAGCCTCAACAACCTCTACCTCGATTGTGAGTGTCATAACCATAATCGGCTAAGTTAGTCTTGATCCTTGGATTACAAGTTTGGGTATTTGACATTAATTCTTGCTTTTAGAACCTTTCTATATTGAGCCTCAACAACCTGTATAGGGAGTGTCTTGTAGGTGAGTCATATAAGGTTTTTGGAACTTCACCGTACGATTACCTTACATTAGCATACCTTTGCATACCTCAACTCTGTCTTTATATCATTAGTATATCTTGAATCGATTGCCACAGCTTGATACTTGGATCTTTAGGATTGTTGTTTTCCCAATATTTGCAAAACTCTCATATTTACTCGCTTGATAATCTGCAATTGAATTTGTTCCCACCCAAATCCCTGTGTTCGATACTCTGGAATTCTTGCTTAACTACGTCGATCCGTACACTGCGGGTTCGCTTGCTTGATTCTAGTTTTATAAATTTAAAACTTATTTGCACACACCTCTAAGGGCGAACAAGTTTTTGGCGCCGTTGCCGGGGATTTGGTTTCGGCCGAATTCGGTAACCGGTTGTCAAGCTTGGGAGCTTGCTCTCGTTATTTGATATTACTTTGAGTGCATGCGCAGGTCTAGGAACACCGAAGATCTCTTGCCTCTTGATCAAGAGCTAGAGAAAACTCTAAGGCAAAAGCGCAAGGAAAAGAAGATGGCTGAAGGACACGAACGTGATCTTCAGGCGTAGTTGGCGGAGAAGGAAGCTCAACTCCAATGGAATGAGACTCTCCGCCAAGATGAGATGGATCGTCATCAATCTCAAGTTAACAATCTACAAGACATGATCTTCTAGATGAGGGTAGAGATGAGCGACCTTAAGAATAAGGGAAGCAAGAAATCCTCAAGGAAAGCATCAAGGTCTAGATGAAAAAGTCACTCATCCGCTGATGATAGTGATTCTTCCATGCCACCGCTAGAGGAGATTGATCCCACGATCAATGTAAATCCTTTCCATCCACGGGGAGCTGCCAATCGTCGTGTTCCACCAAGGAATGCGAGGATCGAACGTGTAGACGAAGAGCCGAGAACTCTTGGCCAGTGGATGGATCCAACACAACAACCACGCCGCTTGGGCGTGAATTTCGATGCTGAAGATGTGCAAGGGTTTAGCTTCAACCCTCAAGTCATTACTCTTGTTCGCCAAAACCAATTTGGCGGGACAAGCGCTGAATCTCCGCACCAACACTTACAGAACTTTGAGTGTATGATGGAGACAATGAGACCGAAGAGTGCTACTACCAACAGCTATAAGCTCAAGCCTTTCTTCTTCTTCTTGAAGGGGAAAGCGTTATCTTGGTATCAAGCTCTTCCTAGTGGGAAACTAGATTCGTGGGAAGACCTTTCCACGGAGTTCCTCACCAAATTCTTTCCGCCATCCAAAACGGCGGAACTTAGAGGTAAGATTAATGCTTTTTCCATGAGACCTAACGAAAGTTTGTTTCAATCTTGGGAAAGGTTTCAGGATTTGCTCTTGGATTGCCCTCATCATGGCATATCCAAACTTGCCTTGTTGGAGATTTACTACAAGGGGCTGGATGCGGGAACGCAATTCAACCTCCAATCCCTCTCATGTGGAACGTTCATGGACATGAGAGAATATGACGCTTGGGACTTCATTGAGAAGCAAGCAAGAGTCATAGAGAAGTATTCCCACCGGAAAGTGGAGGGAAATCGTGTGGAGCAAGGAGCAAAGCTCACACACGAAGCTCAAAATCAGATTTTCTCCCTCAACAATGAGATCAAAGAGTTGAAGGAGGCTATCAAGACCAACTTCCCAAAGCAACAAGGGAAGGATGTTGGTTATTTGGACAACAACAATGGCGGCAACAACAATAACCGGAACAATAACCGGAGTAACAATTGGAATGGAAACAACAACAACCGGAACAACGATTGGAACAACAATAGGGGTTCAAACAACAACAATTGGCGCTCCAATCAACAAAATTCCGGTAACTCTTATCCTTCCAACTCAAATTCACTAACTCCACCTTCCTCTTCCTCTACTCCTTTGAAAAGCCAGGGGCAATCATCTAATGGAGGAAACGCTTCGGGGAAGGAGAAGCCCGATCCCATATTGGAAACGATTTTGGGAAAGCTTCAAGGGTTGGAGAACCGCCTCATCAAGGTTGATGATCAAGTTTCTAAGGTTGACAAAGCTCAAAAGGTTTTAGAAAACCAAATGTTCAACCACGCGGAGGAAGTTCCTAGAAATCAAGGGAAGCTTCCAGGAAAGACGGAGGACAACCCTAAGGGAAGGGTGATGGCGATTACAACTAGGAGCGGAGTGACAACCACCGATCCGCAGCCTACGTTCGTTGAAGTCCCCGTAGAGAAGAGAAAGGAGAAGGGGAAGGAGAAGGAAGACGTCTATGTTCCTTCTCCAGCTTACAAACCTCCCCTTACATTCCCTCAATCTAGAGCACGAGCGCGCCTAGACAAACAATTCGGTAAGTTCATAGAACTTATGAGTAAGCTGCATATTAACATACCATTCATTGATGCTATTGTAGGTATGCCGGCTTATGGCAAGTTCTTGAAGGAACTCCTCTCCAACAAGAGGAAGCTAGAAGACTTCGGCGAGGTCAAGATGAGTTCGGATTCTTCGGACCTCATCAAGACCATGAAGGAGAAAATGCCCCCAAAGCTGAAGGATCCGGGGTCATTTTGCATTCCCATTGGAGTGGGAGATGTCACATATGACGCTTTATGTGACTTAGGAGCAAGTGTGAGCATCATACCACTTGCATTGTGTAGGAAGATCGCTTTAGGTGACCCTAAACCGGTGAAGATGACGTTATACATGGCGGATCGATCCATCACTCGCCCCGTCGGTATTGTAGAAGACGTCCCGGTCAAGCTAGGTAAATTCTTTGTTCCCATTGATTTTGTCGTGCTTGACATTCCTGCAGATAGTCCGGTCCTGATCATACTCGGAAGACCGTTTCTTGCAACTTCCGGCTGCATAGTCGATTGCAAGAATGGTAGACTCGCTTTTGACATAGGAGAAGAGAAAGTAGAGTTCGTTCTTTCCACTCTAGTGAAGGAGCCAATCTTTGATGAGGATATTTACGATATCCAAGATGAAGAAGGGTTGTCTAGAGAGGAGGTGATGTGATCCCCACCGGAGAAGAAATCATCGTCAATATGCCGGAACTAATTGTTTTGCCACCAACCGTCCAAGTCAAAACTCAACCGGCACCTATCGAAATCAATACTTATGTGTTGGAGATCATGCCTAAAACTGAGCCAAAACTTATTGAAATGAAACCGAAAATGCTTGCACCGAGCATGCCAAATGGAAGCCAATTTTCACTCTCTCCGGCTAAGCTGTCAGGTTTGCGCACTCTCAGTAAAACGACTATAACTGAGGCAATACTTGGAATTAAAATACCCATGAGTACTACTTTGAAAGGTATTTTCAATATCTACAACTTTCTAGTTTACTCAAAGTCGATATTGCAAGAGGAAGAGGGTGAAAATGACCCTACATTGCAGCAAGTACGGTACTTGTATGGATTGTTGGACAAGATCATGCATGGAGGCATGAAAGATGGTTATACAAAACATATGCACGTCCTACCATACATATTTCATGCAGCATACCATGCTCATATTATTCATATATTATGCATGAATTTATGTATTGATCATGTGAAGGTCAACATGTCAACATTCAATCAAACATTGAAGGCATCTTCACACACATACATTGAATGGAGGCCAAGGTAGTTCAATGGTCTTCTTCTCCTTCAATATGGACGTCCAAGACTTGATTAGACCATCCTTGATGTGTTGTCCAAGTGAAGAGAATAGGATCCAAGAGTCATCTTTGATTAAAGGCCAAATGTGGCCATTTATGTGTTTCAATTTCCTAGAAAAACTCTTGAATTTCTTGCATTTTCTTTTGATAAACCTTTGATATTTCTAGCACTTAATTAGGGAGTTTTTAGGCTGAGTTTTTTGGCTATATAAAGCCTTGTATCCTCCCATTGTAAGAGAAGTGAAGTTAAATGAAGTAAGTTAGCCTTTGTGCTTTCAAAGTTGTTGTTTGCTTTAAAACAAACCCCGAATTCTAGGTGAGATGCTTAGTTTTCAAACATCTAGGTGAGATGCTTAGGTGGTTCTAAGGTGAGAGGCCGAGGGACAAAGGTTCGAACCCCAAAGTGAGATTCCGAGGGTAGTTCGTTCGAGTTGAGGGATTCCCAAAGTGAGAGGCCGAGGGAATTTGCTCTTCATATCCAAAAACACAAAATCCAAAAAAAAAAGAGAGAGTTCCATTTCATCGATTCCAATCCGATTGTGAACTTGTGCCGGTGGATCCTAGTGTTCGAATCGAGTTCGATCACATCAAGTGGTATCAGAGCCTAACGGTGCGAGTTCCTTAAGCTTTCGGGGATGACGATCATCAACGACAATGCAAACGGTGGTAATCGAAACAACCAACGTTTGGATAGGCTTGAAGCCCAACTAGCTGAGATATTGAGAAGGTTTCCTCTCCTTCTCTTGAACCCTCATGACAAAATACAAGGAGGTAGCAACCATGCAAACCGGAATGAACGAAGCAACAACCATCGAGAACAAAATCTGAATAGTCGTGCCCTTGGGTCCCCGGATCGTATTCAAGCATCTCAACATGACGGCATCGAAGTCGCGAGAAGTAGTTACCATGGTAATAAATCCGATAATCAATTTCCCAATGATGGCATGACGGATTCGAGGACGAATCCTTTTCAAGGGAAAGGGGATGATGTGATCCCCACCGGAGAAGAAATCATCGTCAATATGCCGGAACTAATTGTTTTGCCACCAACCGTCCAAGTCAAAACTCAACCGGCACCTATCGAAATCAATACTTATGTGTTGGAGATCATGCCTAAAACTGAGCCAAAACTTATTGAAATGAAACCGAAAATGCTTGCACCGAGCATGCCAAATGGAAGCCAATTTTCACTCTCTCCGGCTAAGCTGTCAGGTTTGCGCACTCTCAGTAAAACGACTATAACTGAGGCAATACTTGGAATTAAAATACCCATGAGTACTACTTTGAAAGGTATTTTCAATATCTACAACTTTCTAGTTTACTCAAAGTCGATATTGCAAGAGGAAGAGGGTGAAAATGACCCTACATTGCAGCAAGTACGGTACTTGTATGGATTGTTGGACAAGATCATGCATGGAGGCATGAAAGATGGTTATACAAAACATATGCACGTCCTACCATACATATTTCATGCAGCATACCATGCTCATATTATTCATATATTATGCATGAATTTATGTATTGATCATGTGAAGGTCAACATGTCAACATTCAATCAAACATTGAAGGCATCTTCACACACATACATTGAATGGAGGCCAAGGTAGTTCAATGGTCTTCTTCTCCTTCAATATGGACGTCCAAGACTTGATTAGACCATCCTTGATGTGTTGTCCAAGTGAAGAGAATAGGATCCAAGAGTCATCTTTGATTAAAGGCCAAATGTGGCCATTTATGTGTTTCAATTTCCTAGAAAAACTCTTGAATTTCTTGCATTTTCTTTTGATAAACCTTTGATATTTCTAGCACTTAATTAGGGAGTTTTTAGGCTGAGTTTTTTGGCTATATAAAGCCTTGTATCCTCCCATTGTAAGAGAAGTGAAGTTAAATGAAGTAAGTTAGCCTTTGTGCTTTCAAAGTTGTTGTTTGCTTTAAAACAAACCCCGAATTCTAGGTGAGATGCTTAGTTTTCAAACATCTAGGTGAGATGCTTAGGTGGTTCTAAGGTGAGAGGCCGAGGGACAAAGGTTCGAACCCCAAAGTGAGATTCCGAGGGTAGTTCGTTCGAGTTGAGGGATTCCCAAAGTGAGAGGCCGAGGGAATTTGCTCTTCATATCCAAAAACACAAAATCCAAAAAAAAAAGAGAGAGTTCCATTTCATCGATTCCAATCCGATTGTGAACTTGTGCCGGTGGATCCTAGTGTTCGAATCGAGTTCGATCACATCTGGAGGTAAGTGCGATTCTCTTTAACGATCCTTTACAAAAAGTTATCACTATGAGTCTAACCAATGTAGGGGAAGATGAAGAGTGCAATGAGGCAATTGAAGCCTTAGAAGCACAAGAAGAGATGCATGAAGAGGAGTTTGAGAAACTCCACGATGAGGCTGAGAATGTCAGAATCCACGGTCATACTCTGTATTCCACGACCGTGGATTCCACAACCAAAATCATGCCTCATTCCAGGGGATTATACGGCCGTGGAGAAGATGTGACAACCGTATTTCCCTTCCACGCCCTAAACCACGGCCGTGGAGGACAAGATCCACCCGTAATTTTGGCCGTGGAAGAGAGAGATCGAGACATTTCTTCGACTTCTTCCGATTCTTCTCCAACACACTCATCACCCTTAGAAAATTCTAAGGAAACATCGGATGCTTCTCAAGGATCGTTGGAAGCTCCGAAAACAATGGAACTCAAACCACTTCCTACTCATCTAAGGTACGCTTTTCTAGGATCTAATTCTACCTTTCCGGTTATTGTTAGTTCCGACCTAAGCATAGATGAACATGAACAGCTCATGATTGTCCTTAAGAAACATAGGAAGGCTATAGGCTATACTATCGAGGACTTAGTAGGAATTAAACCCTCCCTATGCATTCATAAGATACTAATGGAGGAAGACTTTAGAACTTCGAGACAACCTCAAAGGCGGTTGAATCCGACCATGAAGGAGGTTGTCAAGAAGGAAATTCTTAAACTTCTTGATGCAGGTATCATCTATCCTATCTCCGATAGTAAGTGGGTGAGTCCAGTTCAAGTAGTTCCGAAGAAGGGAGGAATGACGGTCATCACCAACAAGAACAACGAACTCATTCCTACCCGAACCGTGACTGGATGGCGGATGTGCATAGACTACCGCAAGCTCAACAATGCAACGCGGAAGGATCATTTTCCATTGCCATTCATTGATCAAATGCTTGAAAGGTTAGCGCAACATTCACATTTTTGCTACCTTGACGGCTATAGTGGTTTCTTTCAGATCCCGATACATCCGGACGATCAGGAGAAGACCACATTCACGTGCCCGTGGGGTACATTTGCTTATAGGAGAATGCCATTCGGGATTTGCAACGCCCCAACCACCTTCCAACGGTGCATGATGGCCATCTTCTCCGAATACGTAGAGGAAATCATGGAAGTCTTCATGGACGACTTCTCCGTATACGGTTTCTCTTTTAACGATTGCCTTTCTAACCTTTCTCTTGTTTTGCAAAGGTGTGAAGACACTAATCTAGTTCTTAATTGGGAGAAGTGTCAATTCATGGTTAAGGAAGGAATCGTATTAGGTCACTTAGTCTCTAGTAGAGGGATAGAAGTAGACAAAGCTAAGATAGAGACCATAGAGAAACTTCCTCCCCCAATTTCGGTGAAAGGGATAAGAAGTTTCCTAGGACATGCTGGATTTTATAGATGTTTCATCAAGGACTTTTCTAAGATATCAAAACCTCTCACTAATCTATTGATGAAGGATGCGGTTTTTGAGTTTTCGCAGGAATGTTCAGATGCGTTCAACACCATTCGGCAAGCTCTAATCTCAACACCTATTATCCAACCTCCGGATTGGACTCTACCCTTTGAGATTATGTGCGACGCTAGTGACGTAGCTATTGGAGCTGTTCTTGGACAACGAAAGGAAGGGCGAACCCATGCCATATACTATGCTAGCAAGACACTAGATGAAGCGCAGCTCAACTATGCCACTACCGAGAAAGAGTTTTTAGCCATTGTCTATGCTATTGACAAGTTTCGCTCTTATCTTGTAGGTGCAAAGGTGATTGTCTACACGGATCATGCTGCGATCCGGTACCTCCTTGCGAAGAAAGATGCGAAACCAAGGCTGATTAGATGGATTCTTCTCCTACAAGAATTCGATCTTGAGATCCGCGACAAGAAAGGTTCAGAAAATTCTGTTGCGGATCATTTGAGTCGTCTAACACATCTAGAGGACGACCATCTACCCATTGATGACTCCTTTCCGGACGAACACCTACATATCATAGAGGAGTGCATCAACGTGATCTCCAAAGGTAATGAACCATGGTTTGCTGATTTTGTTAACTATTTGGTTTGCCAGGAGATACCACCCGGACTATCCTACGCACAAAGGAAGAAGTTCTTCAAGGACGTCCGGGAATACTATTGGAACGAGCCTCTCCTCTTTAAGAGAGGTCCGGATGGCATCATTCGGCGATGTGTGCCGGAAGATGAGATGCAAAGTGTCATCCGTCATTGTCATTCACTACCTTGTGGAGGACACGCTAGTTCGAACAAGACTAGCGCAAAGGTATTGCAATCTGGATTCTTTTGGCCTACTTTGTTTAGAGATGTGCAATCCTTTGTTTCTTGCTGCGATGCTTGTCAAAGAACAGGCAATATTTCTAGAAGGAACGAGATGCCCCTCAACAACATCCAAGAGGTGGAGATTTTCGATGTTTGGGGAGTCGATTTCATGGGACCATTCCCATCTTCTTGTGGAAACCAATACATACTATTGGCGGTAGACTATGTTTCTAGATGGGTGGAAGCAATTGCCTCTCCCACCAATGATGCCATGGTGGTGGTTAAGTTCTTCAACAAGACCATTTTCCCGCGATTTGGGACACCAAGGACGATCATTAGTGATGGAGGTTCTCACTTCATAGCCCGCTGCTTTGAAGCTCTTCTAGCCAAGTATGGGGTTACTCACAAGATCGCTACCCCTTACCATCCACAAACAAGTGGACAAGTTGAGATCTCAAATAGGGAGATCAAAGGAATCTTAGAGAAGACGGTTTCAAGGACTAGGAAGGATTGGTCCTTGAAGCTTGATGATGCATTATGGGCATACCGGACTGCGTACAAGACTCCCATAGGAACCACACCATACAACCTTGTGTATGGGAAGTCTTGTCACTTGCCGGTGGAGTTGGAACACAAAGCGTTTTGGGCTATCAAGTGGCTGAATTTCGGCATGAAGGAAGCGGGAGAGAAGCGTCTCCTCGACATCAATGAGCTGGATGAACTCCGTTTGAATGCTTATGAAAACGCTAAGATCTACAAGGAAAGAGCAAAGCGTTGGCATGATAAGCATATCATTCCAAAGGACTTTAAAGAAGGAGATCAAGTTCTCCTCTTCAATTCAAGACTTCGCCTCTTTCCAGGTAAGCTTAAATCCCGTTGGACCGGACCTTTTCTAATTAAGCGTATTTTCCCCCATGGTGCAGTTGAAGTATGGGGTGAAGCGAGCGGAAGTTTTAAGGTGAACGGCCAATGACTCAAGAAGTACACGCCGGAACTCCAAACTGAGGAGTTTGCGCCTACCGCACTCGAATAAGTGCGAGATTGGTCTAGCTACGGACCTTAAACAAAGCGCTTCTTGGGAGGCAACCCAAGATATTGCATTTTTGCTTCTACTTTCGATTCATAGATTAGTTTAGTGTAGACGTTTTTGCTTTGTTTTTGCCTCGATTTCTTCCAGTATGTTCGTGTTTTTGGATGTAGGACCAATGGAAAAGGAAAAGAGGAGGATGATGTTGAAGAAGAGTGACGAAATTTGGACTTTGGAGCTTTACAGAGGGTTCCACGGTCTAAATTACGGTCGTCATAGCTAAAGTAGCCGTAATTTCCAAAAGCCTTTGAAAAATCACCAAAACCACGGTTCCGTACACTTCCACGGCCGTGGAACACCCCGACAGACCGTGATTTTCAAAATTTTGCCTGCAACTATATAAGCCACATTCTTCACAAATTCATCCCAAAAATCCCTCTTTCCACGACCTAAGTGCCGAAACACCACGACCCCCTCTCAAATCTTTGTTTCCTAATCGTTTTCAACGATTCTTCTTCCCAAACTGCAGTAAATTCAACCACAAACAAGATCCAAGCGACGAATCGAACGGAAATTCACCAACAAACGCGCATTTCGGATTTTTCAATCCGAAAAAGAGGTTTTCTTTTCCCTTCTTGATTCTTGCTGATTCGGTTGTTTCTGTTAGAGATTTTTAGGAAGAACTGATTGAGAATTGAGGAAATTAGACTAGGACTGCCTATTGTGGAGATTGATTGTGGATTTACTGAGATTTGTGATTTTCTGAGACGAACCACGGTCTCTGGGTAAATTACGGCCGTGGTTTGCTGAAGAACAGACCGTGATTTTGAGTAGAATGGATTTCGTGAGAAGAGTTTCAGGGAGGATAAAAGAGAAGAAGAATGGGCAGAATAAGAAGAGGAAGGGTAATCCCTCCTCCTCCTCATCTTCTGGGGCACCACCACCCTCTTTACCTTCACCTCCATCCTCACCTTCACCTCCATCTTCACCCCCTCACCCTAGAGTCCCGACCATACACGATGATCATCTTGCTGCACTTGTTCGGATCAAGGAGAGGCCAGTGATTGGCCCTAGATATTTGTTGTTGGAGGATCTAGTTCCTCTCAACATTGTTGATGACCTCACTTGGCTCTTGGATAGAGCCGGATTAGTTGTCTTCTCGGCTATCCGAGAAGACGCATATGAGGAGATTACACGGGAGGTTGTGACGTCCTTTGAGCACAGCCACGTCGATAGGACCGTCTCTTTCCGCCTCATGGAGAGAGATTATCAGTTGAGTATCCGTGAGTTTGGGACGATTTTTGGGTTCCATGAGACCTTCAATGGTCGATTTCCGAGTGGAGTTTATCCCAAGGACTTTTGGGAAGAGGTGGCTATGGTTTACGCTAGCGAGGATCGCTGGCAACCCGCTGACACCAAGGCTAGATTGATGTACCATCTAGCCTTGAAGATAGCTCATCGTGTTCTTTCGAAGTGTCTCTTTCCTAGGACGGAGACGCCCCAAAAGATCAAGACAGATGAGCTATTCTTGCTTTACTATATGCTTTATGGACGCCGGGCTGATTGTGCCACTCTCTTGGCTGCTACGATGAGCAAGCTCAAGAACAAGAAGAAGGGGAACATTGGATATGGTGGGATAGTTACCCACATTGCTAGGAGTTTTGGTGTCAACTTTTCTGCTTGCACCCGCATACTGGCCGTACCTTTAGGGCTACATGCTTTCATGGTTAGGGGTCTCATCTTCCCCACACATAGAGGTCCGCCTTATGTGGGCATGCCTTGGGAGAGTAGGACGGGTAGGGGTATAGAGTGGCTACCAGAGTACTCCATTATGGCGGAACGCCATAATTGGAAGGAGACGTTCGCTGCGATGCATGCGAACAGGATAGCAGCTCCCCCTTATGTCCCACCACCGGTTGTCGAGGAGGAGGATATGGGAGATCAGTTTGAGAGTGGAGGAGGAGCCGAGCAGGAGTTTGGCACGTTTTCGGACCAGCCGGAGGCGGCCCCAGATGTACCTAGACGCTCTCCACGTCCAGCTAGAGCCTCAGGCTCGTCATCTCGCCGCGCTAGCGTGAGTGAGAGGCCCACGTGGATGGCCACACCTCCCGCATGGTATGGCGTTCCCCCTCCTTGGTCCACCGAGCAGCCAGCAGCACCTCCACTAGCACCAGCACCATCCGACGCCCCAGCATGGCACAGTCAGGCCCCGGGATGGTACGAGCAGATGCCGGATTGGGCTACCGGACTTTCAGAGAGAGTAGGAGCGCTAGAGATCCGGGCGGATGCTAGAGACGGACGTTTAGACGACCTTGACCACATGATGAGGGACGTCTACCGCCAGCAGTTTGGGCGGTTCTACGATCCGAGCTTCTCTCCATTCCCGCCGCCGCCAGCACCGCAGTGATTTGATGCATGACCGTTCGTTTTAGACATTCCCGCCACCACTTTGTGAGTTTCTTTTTCTTTTCTTCTTTCCTTTCTTTCTTTTAAACATTAGGGACAATGTTCGTCCTAAGTATGGGGTGGGATGTACTAAAAGTTTGTAATAACTCTACTCACTATGCTTGCTTTCATTCGAGACTATCATTGCATGTTCATTATGTGTTTCACATTTCATTATCGCATTGTATGAAAAAGAACTTGAAAAACCCAAAAAAATTGAAAAATTTTGAAAAATTATGTGCTTCTAATGAATTGAGATGATTTCTATGATAATCACTACTTGTGAATTGAGTTTGATGACAATTGCATGCTTAAAAGAATTGTGAATTGAAAAGAATTTGAATGAATGAATTTTACCTCTTTTGCAAGTTTTATAATGTGAAAAATGTTACCTAAATCATGTTGAGAAATTGAAGTTGAAATCACACTATAAGTTCTTATACTTCTTGTTGAAATGATTAAGGCAATTCGAATTTTCTTTCTTCTTTCTTTTGACCATTTTAGCTCCTCATTGAAATATTAGCCTCCTTTACCTATCCGGGAATTTGGAGAAGTGAATGAAAAAGGCATGTTTGATGTGGGAGGGCCATGAGAGCAAATTTTTGCAATCAAAAGAATAGAAAGAAATTCTAGGTTTGGGGAAGTCAATCATGATGATGAGTAACTCGGCACCATTCACATAGCCGGGTGTTTGTGTCTTGCCAAAGTCGGATTGAGCGATATTCCTAGCGGATTATGGTATGTGCGCTAAGGGTTTGAGGCATCTCGCAAAAATGAGAAACGCCAATCTCCTAGGCTTCGGTTTTGTGCACCTCTGTCCATAACTCCAAAAGTAAAGTCGAAAAATGAAAAGAAGAGAGCGAAACTCTAAGTTGAAGTGTTGCGGAAACCGCAAAAGAAGAAGAAGGTAGTTGTCCACTTTCCCGGATTCATGCACCACATTTCCTTAAAGTTTTCCCTTCCTTTCCATATTCTAGACCTTTTCTTTGGAAGTCCTTAAGATCAAAAGAATGTTATATGACTTGGTGATCTAAATTGAAGTTTCTTATGGTTGATTTTGATAATGTTTAAAGGTTATGATGCTTGTTTAGAAGTTGGATTGATTCATGAACTTTCTTTGCTTTTTACTTTTTGATTGAGTGTGTGAAAGTCTGATAAACAATTGAGGCAAGGTTTGAGAATGATCTATTCTTTAGAAGGCACATTCATCCAAAAGAAGGTACACATATTTCATCCTAACTCTTGTTTAAAGCTTTTTGAAAGACCTTGCTTAGGGACAAGCAAGTGTTAAGTATGGGGTTATTTGTTAGCATGAAATATTGTGATATTTTAGGCACGTTTTCTAAACGTATTTGATTCATATTGATAGTCTTTGATTGAGCATCGCTGCATATGTGAGCTAGTATTACCTATATTGTCGATATGGATGTCTACACTAGCTTTATGTTGATTATAGGTGATTGAGAGTCATTTCCGAGTGGAATCGAGCAAAGAAGAGTTGATTGAATATGTCCATGGATTGAGGGCATTATTAGGAGCAAATTGGAGTTCAACTTAAGGAATGCACGAGGCTAGGGAAGAATCACGTTCTTGCCCTAAACCACGCTCTAAAATACGGCCGTACTACAAACCACGTTTAGTTCCACGGCCGTGGAACACTACAAAGAGAGGCGTGACGCATTCCAGTAACTATTACGGCCGTGGAACATGTGGTCAAACCGTGACACAATCCACGCTCTAAATTACGGTCGTGGAATCTTCCACGACCGTGATCTTGGCGATCTTTTTCGCCACATTTTGAAGCCACGATCTTTTGAAGATTGGGCTGGGCCGATATTTTATCTTGCCCTATAAAAAGACGGACAAAGCAAGATTCCGTCATCTTCGCTTAGGACGTCTTCCACATCTTGGCTTAGGGAGTTTTGGCGATCTTCGCTTAGCGGCATTCATCGACGCCTACACCTCGTTTATCTCCGCTTAGAGACATTCAACGCCGTTTGAGCCCTTGCTTTGAAACATTGACATCTCATTGGAGACCGAAGTTCGCATCTGGGATTTGCCCTAATCTCGCACTTTTAGTGGAGATAACTGTTGAGATCTCCGGATTGGCGGAAGATCGAAGCTTTTGGAAGATTGTTGCAAGAAGATCTCTCTTCTTGTTTAGGTTTGATTTGGAAAACGGATTGACATCCCGTTCTCCCTTCTTTCCTAAGATTGTGATTGTTTGCTTTATTCTGAATCCATTGACAATATTTGTTCTCGATTGTGACTTTGAGATTGGTTTGAAGATTATTGAAAGTTTTCGGAAGTTTTCATCTTTCTATCTTTTAATCCTTGAATTGATATCAACATGATGGTTATTGGCTAAAAACCCTTAACAATTCTAAGGTTAAGGGTTGATAGTTGTGGCTTAGATGATGATAGATCGATCGTAAACAGATTAGACCCTGAGAGTTAGAGAGAGAATCGTCGACGAACCCTAAATCACGGTTTGTTCTTGAGTTCCACGACCGTGGAATCTCAAGATCCACCCGTAATTTCCCTTAAGTTTACGAACCTGCTTTTACTTTAATCAAAAGTTAAAGATTTGCTTTAACTTAGTTTAGACTTGTCTTTTCTAGGTGGTAGTGAAGCCTCAACAACCTCTACCTCGATTGTGAGTGTCATAACCATAATCGGCTAAGTTAGTCTTGATCCTTGGATTACAAGTTTGGGTATTTGACATTAATTCTTGCTTTTAGAACCTTTCTATATTGAGCCTCAACAACCTGTATAGGGAGTGTCTTGTAGGTGAGTCATATAAGGTTTTTGGGTCTTCACCGTAAGATTACCTTACATTAGCATACCTTTGCATACCTCAACTCTGTCTTTATATCATTAGTATATCTTGAATCTATTGCCACAGCTTGATACTTGGATCTTTAGGATTGTTGTTTTCCTAATATTTGCAAAACTCTCATATTTACTCGCTTGATAATCTGCAATTGAATTTGTTCCCACCCAAATCCCTGTGTTCGATACTCTGGAATTATTGCTTAACTACGTCGATCCGTACACTGCGGGTTCGCTTGCTTGATTCTAGTTTTATAAATTTAAAACTTATTTGCACACACCTCTGGGGGCGAACATTGAGCTACGTACGAGGTTGAGGTAAGTCCATAGGACTTACTTAACTACCATCCTTATATTTGGTGTTTTCATGAGTGGTGTGTGCTTATTGTGTTGCTATGATAGCATAAGATGTCGTTTATACCAACCTATGTTTTATATTGATTATCCCGTATGCGTGGCTGTGATAACCTTTCCCTTTCATCCCGCCGTGGAGTCTGGGAGGTTCTCTGATGTCATGCCAGACCTGGTATACGGGGAGGGCACAACACCACTCCCATAGGGTACACGGTGTGTGTGACCAATTCCACTCCAGATGGCTATCAGGCTCAGAGGCGAGGATGTATCGGTCCTCGTGTCACATATTTTCCTCTATATATATATATACAATTTGAGTGAATAACCATTATATAAAGATGATCAAATGGGTAAATGTGTGACATCATGCTGATGTGTTTATCTATCATGATTGTGTTTGTGCTTATGCATTTCCTCATATATGTATGGTTAGCTAATGGTTTCATACCGTGTTGTAGATGTTTACAGGTTAGGCGCTGGTGAGTGATCTGGCAGGGTGACATGCCGAGGACTCTCGTACATTAGGTGGTTGGTTTGAGTTTGTTGTGTTTCCCTCCTGTGTAGGGATGATCTTTTTGTACCTCCTGTGTGAGGATGTCGTTTTATATACTCGGCTATGTTGTTGTTTACTTTGGGTCGTACAGTTTATACTGTTTTATGTATTTGTTTTATATCGGTCAGTGCCATGTTGTAAGGTCCAGTGAACTTGTTGTCAGGTGAAAACTCCACCTTGATTGAAATGTTTTACAAGTGTAGATGATGGAAGACTTCACACGAATATAGTAGTTGGATCTCTAACAATGTACTTGATTATATTTCTAGATGTTTGGTTTGAATGCAGTGCAGGTTGTATATCTACATGTCAAGGGCCTTGAAGTTGGATTCAAGAAGACGAAGTTCAAGGGCCTTGGATTCTAAAGTGCACGGAACAAGTATTCAAATAAATTGAAGATCTTCGTTGAAGATTCTGTAACAAGAAGATCTTATCAACCAAATACTTTGTCAACCAAACGAGTGTCTCAACCGAAGGATAGAGAATCATTTCGAGAAGATTCTCTAAACAACAAAAACGGCAAAAATATCTTCTCTCTCTTATGCAACAGAAGACGAGAAGATCGAGGAGTAAAAGACTCAACGTGTTCGTAGACGTGCAACGTCTACCTTACGATCTTCATGGAAAGGAAGGTTGATCTTCAAACGGTCATCTCTACAACGGGCTAGAAGATCTTTTCATAGAAGATATAAATAAAGATGATGGTCGAAGAAGAAGGATACACAAGCCTACATCGGAAAACATCTTTGCATCCTTAAGCAACTTAATTATCTTCATTCATTGTTTTTCTTTTTCACAATCACGTAAAAGTTTTATCCCCTTAGAGAGAGAGAAAACACAAGAGCTCCATTGGTAGATCTAGAAAGTGTTATACTAGAGTGTGTTACTCTGCGAATTAACTAGGCTATTATAGCTAGGTTAAGAGTTGGAGCTAGATCGTAGCATTGACTACAAGTGAGAGAAGAAGGGGATTTCTTCTAGTTTGTATCTAGGACTCTATGAAGCTGATAATAGATAGTTAGATCCTACGGATATACCCTAGGACGGAGAGTAGGCTATTTAGAGCCGAACTTCGTAAACATATCCTCGTGTCAATCTTTTCAATTCCGCACCATATAAGTTTTATTGTGACTAACTTTGTTTTGCAGGAGCAAGAAGTCAAGGGCCTTGAAATTGAGTTTCAAAGCCCTTGAAATCTAAGTTTCACAAGTAACACAGATTAACATCAAGACCCTTGAAAGGAGTTTCAAGGCCTTGAGATTTGGTTTTGCGAAAAGTTCCCATACTCTATTCAACCCCCCCTTCTAGAGTATTATCTATATTATTTATATCACCTAACGGTTCTTCAATTGGTATAAGAGCTAGACTCACGTTTATTGATTTAACCATCAGTGAGACTAATTATGAATCCTGTAGGTGATGGTGGATTTGCTCAAGGAAGATCCTCATCTCGACCACCATTCTTCTGTGGCAACAACTTCGCTCATTGGAGATCACTAATGCGTATGTTCCTGATTGACCAGGATATGGAGCTTTGGAGCATTATTCAAGATGAACCAAAAATTCCAATGATAACGGTTGAAGGCGTCCAAGTCCCGAAAAAGGAATCAGACTTCACTCAGGCTGACTTGGACAGTGTATCAAAGAATTACAAACCAATGAATCTACTTTACTGTGGATTAGATGCTAATAAATTCAACCGCATCTCATCATGCAAAAGTGCAAAAGAAATATGGGACAAGCTTGTTGTCACTTACGAAGGAATAAGTCAAGTCAAGGAAACAAAGATTAGCATCTTTCTCAGACAATACGAGCTATTCAAGATGAATCCAAATGAATCAGTCAAAAAAATGTTCTCCAGATTCACTAGGATAGTGAACAATCTAGACTCACTTGGAAAGACCTTCACAAATGAAGAAAAAGTGAGAAAGGTTCTAAGAAGCTTACCTAAAGCCAAGTGGGGACCAAATATGACTGCTATTGAAGAAGCTCAAAATCTTACTACTCTTCCTCTTGATGATTTACTTGGAAAACTCATCACACATGAAATGATTCTTGGTGAAGAAGATGGAGAACTCCCATCCAACTCCAAGAATTTGACATTAAAATCCAGAAGGGATGAGTTACCTTCTGATGAAGAAAATAGTAAGGATGATAATGAAGAAGATGCTCTCACCATGATCTCTAAAGGGTTAGCAAGAATTCTCAAGATAAAGAAACAATCTACAAACCGAGAATTTCCACGAGTATCAAAACCCCGAGGTAAGTTTTCTAACTCTAATAAGAAAACAAAACTACTGACTTGTTTTG
Organism: Fagopyrum homotropicum; assembly: GCA_033239125.1. Classification (NCBI taxonomy): domain Eukaryota; kingdom Viridiplantae; phylum Streptophyta; class Magnoliopsida; order Caryophyllales; family Polygonaceae; genus Fagopyrum; species Fagopyrum homotropicum. The sequence goes on from BSWB01000006.1 coordinate 20,964,348, forward strand.
AATATGGTGAAACATATCATTTGGTGAAGAATTGTCCACAAAAGAAGAGGACCAACTTCAAGAAGAATGATCGAAAGAAGAAAGCTATGGTTGCTTCATGGAGTGATTCAGATTCAACTAATGATTCAGAAGATGAACAAGAACAAGCAAACTTGTGTCTTATGGCCGATCATGAAAATGACTCAAATCTTTACATCGACAATATGGTAAGTACAATCTTGTCTCAACCTGAGATTGACCTTAAACAATTTTTCAAGGATATTATCTTAAGTGATAAGGAACATAGAATAAGGATAAATTCTTTCAAAGAAAAAATTCATGAACAAGATAAACAATTGAGTGAAATGTCTCTGAAGATTAAAAATCTTAACACAGAAAAGGAAGAACTTGATGACAATATCAAGGCCTTAGAATCAGAAAAACTAATTCTCAAGAGCAACCTCTCTTCTCTACATCGAAGTTATATCGATCTAGAGAAAGAGAAAGTTGATCTGACTTTAATGTGTCAAGACCAGAAGGCATCACTCATTAAGTTTACTCGTTCAAAAGCTAATTTGGAAAGAATGATGGGTGAACAACAATCTTCACTTAACAAAAATGGTATAGGGTATCATAGAAGCTTTCCTAGAAAACCTACCACCACTTTTGTTACGGCAAAAGGAAGCATTCACATGTCTACCTGCTTCTATTGTTGTAAAAAGGGTCATGTTAAATCTACATGTCCTTATAGAAGAAATGATCCTTATATCATCAGAAACACCTATCCTCTATATTTGAGGAAACAGGTCAAACAAATCTGGGTTCCTAAAGGTACTAGACCACCAAACATGATCGAACCTGAGTATGAACCAAAATATGCCATTTGGTCGACCCGGAAAGGTTGATGTTTGCAGTTTTGCAAGATATCACCAAGGTAAAGGAGCACAGATGGTATTTAGATAGTGGTTGCTCAAGACACATGAGTGGAAAGAGTTCTTTATTCTCAAATTTAAAGAAGCAATCATCTGGAACTATTACTCTTGGTGATAAAGGAAAGTGTGACATAATTGGCATTGGTAAAATTTGCTATGATTCATCCAACTTTATTGATGATATTTATTTAGTTGATGACTTGAAATATAATCTGCTAAGTATTTTTCAAATTTGTGATAAAGGCAATAAAGTCATGTTTGATTCAGAAAAATGTGAAGTTCAAGACATAAATACGGGATAAGTTTTGCTCACTGCTCCTAGATGTAATAATGTTTATTCTTTGAGTACTAACCAAGTTGCAAGAACTAAGCTAAAATGTCTAAAGGCCTTGACTGATGATCCAAGGCTTTGGCATAGAAGACTTGGCCACGTAAGCATGCACACCATGCAGAATCTACTTACAAAAGATTTGGTACGTGGTTTGCCAAACCTAAACTTCAAAGTTGATGACCTATGTAAAGCTTGTACACAAGGTAAACAAACAAGAGGTTCATTCAAACCTAAGAAAGCTGTAAGTTCTTCTCGACCTATTGAACTTTTACATATGGATCTTTATGGACCTATGCGTGTCAAATCTCCCGGAGGAAAACAATACATCCTTGTTATAGTAGACGATTTCTCTCGGTTTACATGGATATCCTTTTTACGAGAAAAATCTGAAGCCTTATTTGAGTTTTCAAAATTATGTAAGGAGTTACAAAGTTTGAAAAACCTACCAATCATTTCTATAAGAAGCGATCATGGTAGAGAATTTGATCAACTAAAGTTCGATTTATTTTGTGCAAAATATGGTATTTCTCATAACTTTTCAGCTCCTAGAACTCCTCAATAAAATGGAGTTGTGGAATGCAAGAACCGCACTCTTGAGGATATGTCTAGGACAATGCTTTTAGAAAATCATTTGCCAAAAAGTTTTTGGGCTGAAGCAGTAAACACCGCAAGTTATATTTTAAATCGATGCTTAAATCGCCCTATTTTGAAAAAGACTCCTTATGAACTCTTTAAAGGAAGAAAACCAAACATTTCATACTTCAAACCTTTTGGATGTACTTGTTTTGTTCACAACAATGGAAAAGACAATCTCAGGAAATTTGATGCACGTAGTGATGAAGCTATATTCATTGGATATGCTTCAAATAATAAAGCTTATCGAGTATATAACAAACGTACCAAAGTTGTTGAAGAAAGCATTCATATTATTTTTGATGAAAACAATGATGGTACTTTGAGTGAGAGTTTTGCAGATTTAAATCTGAATCAAAGAGAAGATCACATTTCGGATGAAGAAGATCCTAAAGGTCAAGATAAGAATATGCAAGAAAAGATTCAAGATACCAAAGAAAATCCTCAAGACCTTGAAACACACCTTCAAGACCTTGAAACTAGAAACTGTGACAACAGAACTCCACTTCAAGGGCTTGAAACCCAACTTCAAGGCCTTGAGATTGGAACAACAGGTAATGCACAAATGGTACCTAAATCAAGTAAGACATATTCAGCTCAACCTTCTGGATCTACATCATCTGTCAAAAGAAGAAAAGTTCAACAAGAAAGTGTGATCTCAGATCCAAATGCTGGAGTTCAAACTTGATCCAAAGTGAATAATCTTTGTGCCTTCTCCGCTTTTGTATCACTTGTTGAGCCAAAGAACTACATTCAAGCTCTTCAAGAACCAGACTGGATCATTGCCATGCAAAATGAATTAAATGAATTTGAAAGGAACAAGGTATGGACTCTTACTTCAAGACCAAAGCATCAATCAGTTATTGGGACGAAGTGGGTCTTTCGAAACAAATTGGATGAAAGTGGTAAAGTCATACGAAACAAAGCACGACTTGTAGCACAAGGCTATAACCAAGAAGAAGATATTGATTATGAGGAGACTTTTGCTCTTGTTGCCAGGTTAGAAGCCATACGTATGTTACTTGCATTTGCATACTTTATGAGCATAAAACTTTTTCAAATGGATGTAAAATGTGCTTTTCTAAACGGCTTCTTAGAAGAAGAAGTCTACGTTTCTCAACCTCCTAGTTTTGAAAATGATGAATTTCCGGATCATGTTTTTCAATTAGATAAAGCTCTTTACGGTCTTAAGCAAGCTTCTCGAGCCTGGTATGAAAGATTATCTAAATATCTTCTTGAAAACAATTTCAAACGTGGTTTGATTGATAAAACATTGTTTTTCAAAACTAGAGGCAACGACATTTTAGTAGTACAAATCTATGTTGATGTTATATTATTCGGTGCTACTAATGATTCCCTTTGCAAGGAATTTTAAGATATTATGTGCAGGGAACTTGAGATGAGCTTAATGGGAGAGTTAAATTTCTTTCTTGGACTTCAAGTTACTCAAGCAAAGAAAGGAATTTTTCTCAATCAAAGCAAGTATACTAAAGACTTGCTTAAAAAGTACAAAATAGATCAATCTAAGGTTGCAAAGACTCCTATGAGTGCAATACTTTCGCTAGATCATGACAAGAATGGAAAAAGTGTAGTTCAAAAGGAGTATCGAGGTATGATCGGTTCATTGTTGTATCTAACTGCTAGACGTCCTGACATTATGTTTAGCGTGTGCATGTGTGCAAGATTTCAAGCTGATCCTAAAGAGTCACACTTGATAGCTGTAAAAAGAATTTTTCGGTATCTCAATGGCACTAAGGATCTAGGGTTATGGTACCCACGTCAAAGCTCGTTTCATCTTGTTGGTTATTCAGATGCAGACTTTGCAGGTCATAAGGTTGATAGAAAAAGTACTTCTGGATGTTGTCAATTCTTAGGGTCATCCCTAATTAGTTGGCACTCCAAGAAGCAAAATTCTGTTGCCCTATCCACAGCTGAGGCCGAATACATAGCTGCTGGAGCCTGTTGTGCTCAAATTCTTTGGATTGCTCAACAACTTCGTGACCTTGGCTTTGACTTGAGAGGTATTCCTATAAAATGTGATAATACTAGTGCTATTTCTATAACCAAAATCCTGTGCAGCATTCAAGGACTAAGCATATTGATGTGAGGCATTACTTCACACGTGATCATGTTGAGAAAGGTGATGTTTCGATTTCTTTTATCTCAACTAACTTGCAGCTTGTAGATATCTTTACCAAGCCTCTTCTTGAGGAACAATTTAATTTTATTAGATTGGAACTTGATATGTTGAACAATGACGCATTAACGTAGGGGGAGTAAACGAGTTTTAATCATCCTACGCATGCAAACCCAATTGATGATTTCAAAGGCCTTGAAATCAAAATTAAGGGACCTTGAAACATTGTAAAGGGTAAATTGACTTTACGGATCTTTTAAGAGTTAATATCTTTTAGATACCTTAATTCTTAAAAATTTGTTTTACTTGAGACAGTTTTGGTTTTGGTTTTAAAAAGCTTGATTCTCTCAAAGATTTTGTCATATCCGTGATAAAAAGGATCTAATTTCTCAGCTTTTTATTCTTTCACAAGAAACCGTACTTCAAAACTCTTTGATTTTTCTCTCAAACTTTCCTCATGGCACCCCGAAGCAAGAGATCTGCTCCTCCATCTTCAAACAAGAAAGTTGTTCAGAATTCTTAAATTGAGAGAGAAGAAAAATCTTTTGAAGATCGAGATACATGTCAGATTACTAGGCTTCCCTCATCATGGTTTATAAATTTTCAAGCTTCTGGATCTTGGCTTGATGGCTTTCCCAATCGACCTCTATGTCTGTGTGATTTGGTGGATACTAACTTTCTCGATACTCTCAAGATACCCTGCATAGACAAGCTGAAGAGTTCGATTATCTGGAAGGTTTTAAACCCTGGGGATTTTGCTTTTCCACGGCTCACGAGACTATTCTATGTTAATCTCACTACAAAAAAGGACAAAGGGGGTATTACTCTTGAATCTTCAGTCAAAGGTACTCCAATTTCACTCACTTCTTCTATTATCAGTGAAATTTTAGAAATTCCTACATATGTAGTGTACAATTATCCTTCAAGGTCAGAAAGTGTTCGTATTGCTAAAGAGAATTTTCTGATTCCCAATTCTAAGTCACGTCAACTCACTCATACTTCTCTGACGTTAGAGGCTAAAATAGTATTCACCATACTGGTTCGATGTGTTGTTCCCCGTGCAAACTCAAGAGACTTGCTGAATGATCAATCTCTGGAATTAATTCATTTACTTATGTCTGATGTGGCTATAGATGTGCCTAATCTGATTCTCAGTCGTATGCTGCATTCTGTTAACTCTAAGAGATCCATTCCTTTGCCCTATGGAAATTTGCTGCCTAAAGTCTTTGATTATTACATAATTGATACATCTTTTGAGGAAAGACAGTCCATTAACAGCAAAATTGATGAGAACTGCTTAGAATGTCTAGGGATTGAGAAAACTCTTGCAGGAACATGGACTTTGAAAGGAAAAGGAGTTACTCAGAATCCAAATGAAGAAGTTAAATTATCTCTTACTTCAGAAATCAGATTAGAGGGTTGTGAAAATAAAATAGCTCGTCTCAATCGTGAATTATCTGATTTTAAGTTTGATGCCAAAAGGAGAATGGACTCAAATTTCGAGTTACTGGCTACCATCAATGCTAAAGTCAATGAGATGTATTTGATGAATGCTCTTACACTAACTACAATGGGAAGTATTTTGCCCATACATGAAGATGTAGCTCAACATACTCAAGAGCTGGTTGAGAATATGCTGTTAAATTATAAAAGGTGTGTCCAGAATAAATCAATTCTGTACCCAACTCATAAAGAGGCAATGTTCTTGCCCAAAGTTGAGTATGAAGTTATTAAACAGAGAAGAGCTGAAGAAAAGAGAAGACGTTTAGCAGCTGAAATAGATGATTGGCGTTATAAGAAAACTTCATCCAAAGGAAAGAGGAAGTTTTATGAGGAATTTTAAAGCTGACAAATCTCTTCTTATGGGTTGACTGTTTTTAAACCTCGTTGAAAAATACATTTGGGTTTGTAATATGTTTTTAAGACTTCCTGGTTTGACACTGTTTTGTTTCTCCCTTGTTGAAAGACAAAGAGGGAGAAATTGATCCGACATTTCCGATACACTGCATTCTGCATTTTTAGTTTTGAGATTTTTATATGCATTGCTAAACTAACAAATGCAGGTACGAAACTTTGTGTTGTCTTCCATCAAGGGGGAGATTGAAAACTTCACCTTGATTGAAATGTTTTACAGGTGTAGATGATGGAAGACTTCACACAATATAGTAGTTGGATCTCTAACAATGTACTTGATTATATTTCTAGATGTTTAGTTTGAATGCAGTGGAGGTTGTATATCTACATGTCAAGGGCCTTGAAGTTGGATTCAAGAAGATGAAGTTCAAGGGCCTTAGAATCTAAAGTGCACGGAACAAGGATTCAAATAAATTGAAGATCTTCGTTGAAGATTCTGTAACAAGAAGATCTTATCAACAAAATACTTTGTCAACCGAAGGAAGATCTCAACCGAAGGATAGAGAATCATTTCGAGAAGATTCTCTAAACAACAAAAACGGCTAAAATATCTTCTCTCTCTTATCCAACAGAAGACGAGAAGATCAAGGAGTAAAAGACTCAACGTGTTCGTAGACGTGCAACGTCTACCTTACGATCTTCATGGAAAAGAAGGTTGATCTTCAAACGGTCATCTCTACAACGGCTAGAAGATCTTTCCATAGAAGATATAAATTAAGATGATGGTCGAAGAAGAAGGATACACAAGCCTACATCGGAAAACATCTTTGCATCCTTAAGCAACTTAATTATGTTCATTCATTGTTTTTCTTTCTCACAATCACGTAAAAGTTTTATCCCCTTAGAGAGAGAGAAAACACAAGAGCTCCATTAGTAGATCTAAAAAGTGTTATACTAGAGTGTGTTACATTGCGAAGTAACTAGGCTATTATAGCTAGGTTAAGAGTTGGAGGTAGATCGTAGCATTGGCTACAAGTAAGAGAAGAAGAGGATTTCTTCTAGTTTGTATCTAGGACTCTATGAAGCTGATAATAGATAGTTAGATCCTATGGATATACCCTGGGACGGAGAGTAGGCTATTTAGAGCCGAACTTCGTAAACATATCCTCGTGTCAATCTTTTCAATTCCGCACCATATAAGTTTTACTGTGACTAACTTTGTTTTGTAGGAGCAAGAAGTCAAGGTCCTTGAAATTGAGTTTCAAAGCCCTTGAAATCTAAGTTTCACAAGTAACACAGATTGACATCAAGACCCTTGAAAGGAGTTTCAAGGCCTTGAGATTTGGTTTTGCGAAAAGTTCTCATACTCTATTCAACCCCCCTTCTAGAGTAGTATCTATATTATTTATATCACCTAACGGTTCTTCATCAGGCTAGGGTCAGGATCCATTGTGAGATCCTAGCCCAGTGTGGCACTGTGAGTCCCGCGGATTCGGGGTGTTACAAAGTTGGTATCAGAGCCAGGTTGACAACAATGACACTTGGTACCTACAATAAGGGCTGATAGGTAAAATAAACATAACCCGAAAGGGTCAGACGTTTTAAAACGTTTTTGGTTTTAAGTGTGGTTTTGGGTTAGAATGTACGATAAGTCGTCACCTCTGCTATGGATCTGTGCAAAGTAGATATGTATGTATATGTATGTATTATGGATTATGTGGATGTATTATATATGTATATATATCGATACATATGGCATATATACAACCTTATAAGAATAGGTGTGTATATCTTACAGATGGCTCAGACTAGAGCAGAATTTGTAGTGGGACGAGGTAGGGGTACACCCCCTCTTCCTCCAGTCAAGCCAAGTCAGGGACCAATTTCCGGTGTTGTTTCGCCTATAACAGAGAACGAGTTTGAAGAGGCTGATCATGTCTCCATGAACAGATCTGAGTTTCAAGATTATATACAACAAGTATATGAGGATGTGATAGCAGGTAGACCTACACCGGATCTACCAACGTCTGCGAGATCAACTGAAGCTTATAGATCAAAGAAGAAACAACGAGTCGAACTAGAGAAAGATGAGGTAGGGTTTCCAGGAGGTAGGCAGAGTTTGGCTTGTGGACGTTTGAGTAGTTCCTGTTCTACACGGACTCCTAGTGAGACGAGAACTTGTTACAATTGTGGGAAGCCTACACACAAGGACAAAACCGCCAGTGAATTGCTTCACCTGTGGTAGACCATGACATAAAGCTGCCTTCTGTAAGCAAGGTGGAGTGGTATCACACCATGTTTCTTCTTCTACCACTATGACGGGAGGTGGTCAGAGGACCCCTCAACAGCAGACACAAGGACAATAGAGAATTCCAAATCATCAGCCTACTCAAGGATCCGTTTCCAGACCGAGTAGAGACGAAGATCATGGTGGGAGTATCATAGACACTAGAAGAGCTCCGGGTAGAGCCTTGGAGCTGAGAAGTGTAGCAGAGTCATCCGTACCAGTTACAGTTATGGGACGTTTATGTCTCAACTGTGGCTATCAAGATCATTTGCGTTCTGAGTGTACTTTGGCACCGATAGCTTGTTTCACCTGTGGTGAACTAGGCCATCTGGCCCCTTTCTGTCAGCAAGGTGGTGTTTCTTCTCAGCAAGACCTTCCTCTTTCCGGTGCAGAAGGAGTGGAAGTGGAGGCTATGGCAATGACCTCAGTGATACTTGAGGAGCATGGATCCAAGATTGAATGATGCTATGCAGTGGAGCTTCTGGTATTAGCTGTACAAGTACCATTCTTGTTAATGGTTTATCTAGTGGAGTTTTGTTTGTTGGGAGTGCTATGCACTTCTTGCCTTTCGATGCATGCGTTAATAGTGGACTGTGGAAACAGTAGGAGATAGATTTTCCTTTACAGGATTACTTGTTAGGGGTCTGAGGTACCCGTGAGATATGTGTTTGTCCCATTCATTTAGGGACGTGTGTATGGTTATAGAATTCTTTGTCATGCCGTAGGTGCATGAGGAAGTCACTATGTATATGGTTTGGATGAATAGATATTATGTCATGTTAGACATCAACTGGAAGGTTGTTACAGTTTCTACTGAGATCGATTAGATAGAGGTCTTCCAAGTCTACGACATTTGGAGAGATGAGTTTTGTTATTAATGCCATATGAGCAGTGAAGGTGACAACACAAGGGGTGATGTTTTTTGATGTTATGCCATGAAGAAGAAAGTTCCACGTGGAAAGATGTTCCAGTGGTTTATGAGTTTATAGACGTGTTACTACATTGTCTAGTTGCCACCTCAGCAGAGTGTGGACATTGTTATTGAATTGAAGTATGATACGACACTGATTGTGAAGGCCCATGCTATATGGTGCTTGTTGAGATATTGTAACTGACAACTTGAAGAGTTGACTGAGACGGGCTTCTTTTGCCCTAGTTTGTGTTCCATGTTCCGTATGACGATCTGATGAGTTAGCTTCAGGAAGTATTTGTGTTTTTAAGATTCCCTTGTGCTCAAGATATCACCAATGGAGGGTGAGAGAGCAAGATGTACATAAGACAACCTTTTGTACCATTATGGACACTACGAGTTGTAGTGAGGCCATTTGGGGCTGATGAATGCCTTAACCGTCTTTAGAGAGTTAATGAATAGCATCTTTTTCCTTGATCTTGTTGTGGTGGTTTCTATGGATGACATGTCGGTAGACTCTCGTAGCAAAGAGGAGCAGACCGGTCATCTGAGGACAGTTTTGCATATTTTGAAAGATAGAGGACTGTATGCTACGCTCTCTAAATGTGAGTTGAGATGCCAGTGGTAGCCTTCTTAGGCCATGTTGTTTCCTCCAGTGGAATCATGACTGACCTGGCGAGGATTAAGTATGTTGTAACATGGATGGTATTGATGAACCTCAAGGAATGCATAGTTTTCTCGACCCATCCGATTACTACCAATGTTGGAAGGAAGAATTTTATGTGAATGTGTATCTACTTATGAGTCTTTTGAGAAAGACCACCAGATGGGTGTTGTCAAGTAATATACCAGAGCTTTGAAGAATTGAAGAGGCACTTGACCTCTGCTTCCATTCTGTTATAGTCAAAAGATTCAGGGGATCCCGTGATTTATGTTGAAGACGGATGAGAAGGACTACTTGATGCATGATCTAGAGTAGTAGTGGTACTTCAAGCCTTGAAGATTTAAAGATAGTACCTACATGATATCACATATTAGGTTTCCATAGACCATAGGAGCCTGAAGTGTGTTTTACGCCGTGGGAGTTGAATAACCACTATCATTGAGGGCTTGAATTGATCAAGACTTTAACTTGGATATTTCATATCATTCAGAGAAGTTGAACGTTGTCACTTACAACTTGAACGGAAAGACATCTCAAGAGAAGATAACTGCTAGGCTGATAGTTCAGCCTCAACTTCAGAGAGATCTAGCTTGGCTAGAGTTGAACAATCAGTTCCTTGATTAGGATACCCAGTTATACCTAAGAGGTTCTACATGGTCTGTTGGATGAGGTCCAACAGAAACAGGGGAACTACCTGACCTTGACGAGGTTTAGAGAGAAGATGTCTCGTAAGGAGGCACCACAGTTCTCTATTAGAGCAGATGGAGTAATGGAGTGCCATGATCAGTTTTGTGTACCTGCTGATATAAGGTGGAGACAAAGAATCTTCCAATATACTCACTGTACACCTTATTCAATACATTCAGGTACGAGTAAGATGTACCATGAGGTGAGATAATCATATTGATGAAGAAGATTGAAGCTGATGTAACCAGAAGGAGTATGTCCGACCTAGAGATGAGCTTCATCCACTACTAGTGCAGTCGTGGAAGTGGGAGGACACCTCTACGGATTTTTTTGTGAGATTGTGGCCCCGTGGAAGATTGAGGTTACCTGAATTGTTGGTGACAGATTAATGAAGTCGACACGTTTCATTCCTATCAGAGAGACGTGGTCAATAAATGGATTGGTGGAGGAGTACACTAGGCAGATAGTGAGACTCCATGGAGTACCGAGGACAGTCGTTTCTGATCGAGATGGGCGATTTACCTCGAGGTTTGATAACCGATTCAGACTGCTTTGAGGGATAGAAAGGACCATATGGACCCTTGAGAATATATTATAAGCTTGTCTTTTGGATTGGAAGCATGGAAGGTTAGATTACCTCCATTCAACGAGATTATTATATGACAATGTTTGACGTGCATCTTTTGGAATGGCTCTATGAAATTTATGATTGTGTAGTTCAATTAATACTGATTAGAGGAAGAATGCTGACTGTACAGACTCGCTAGATATCATACGTAAACAAGAGGCGTTGACCTCTCAATCTTAAGTGAAAGATCATGTTCGGATGAGAGTATCTCCGCTATGAGATGTCAGATGTGTTGACATAGAATGGAAACTTAGTTTCCAATATATCGGTTTAATTGAGATCTTGGCCAGTATTGTGAAGGCAACATGATATTTAGCTTTGCCTCTGAGGTTAGAGGATATCCACCCAGCATTTCATGTGTCTCAAATGAGGAAGTATATACCAGATTCGAGACACCTTGTCAGCATTCGATTATATTCTTGGAATGAGATATGAGACGGTTGCATTCGAAAGAAATTCCCATATTTAGGACATCGTGGTCAAGTTGAGGACCTGAAGAGGCTATGTGAGCGACTGAGGATAGTATCCTGAGGAACTATCCAGAGTATATGTTGGGACATACCCACTTGTGAGAGCACGTATAGACCTTAGTGCTATCTTGATGAATGTTGTGCTTATGTGCTTATAAGCCTTGATGTGGTTTTTCCATGCTAACTATAATGTGATGTATGATCTTAGTAGATTTTGTTGTACTAGCGTGATGTATGTCATAGCTGGAGATGATTATTCCTCCATGCTCTGTGAATATGTTTTATGTTTATAGCTGGAGATGGTTCTTTCCTCCATGCTATTTGAGTGTGATTAGGATTCAGCTGGAGATGGTTCTTTCCTCCATGCTACCTTGATAGACATAGTTTCAGTGGAGATGTGATTCCTCCATGCGATATATATGTCTATGGTTTGGCTAGAGATGTATTTCCTCTATGCCTATTATATGGTTTGGCTAGAGACGTATTTCCTCTATGCCTATGGGATATTCTGGCTAGAGATGTGCTTCCTCTATGCCTTGTGATGTGGTATGGCGATAGATGTGATTCCTCTACGCCTTTGGGTAGCGTTATGGCCCTGTTTTCTGGAGTTGATGATTCCTCCATGTGGATGTTTGAGGTTATAGATTTTTATAGGTTATGACCTTCTGAGCGGAGATGTGATATCTCCGATAGAGAGAGTGAGAGTTGTACCTCGGCTTATGGGTCCGAGAGACTTTGGGATTTTGCAAGTTTCGGGACGAAACTTGTTTTTAGGGGGGGTGAGATGTAAGAGCCTTAGTCTTCGAGAGATCCAGCACCTGCGCTTCAGCCGAGACGCAACTGCTTTACCTCTTTGGAGCTGTAGAGGGCCGCCCCTGCGGTTTTGTGAGCCGCCTCAGCGGCCAGGCCAGCCGCCCCTGTAGTTTATAGTGGGCTGCAGCCGTCTTCTTTGACCCGAGCTTTGATTTTTGACCCCTCTTCCTTTTATATTTCCTTCTTCCTTTAGATGAGGGTTTCCTCAATCTCTTTCCTGCTTCATCTCTCTTTCCCTACACTCTTCTTCTTCTCCTCTCTTCTCCTTTGGATCCTTACTTGATCTTCTCTTGAGTTTTGTGAGTTTTGAGAGCCTTTTGTGCTTGGCTTGTTGATGAGTGTTGATGTGTTGTTGCTGTTCCTTGTGATCCAGCTTGAGGTGGTGATGGTGTTGTGCTGACCTCCTAGGAAGCTCAGTTGGTAAGCTTTCATGGCTTTTCTTCTTTCCGTCGCTTTCTCTTTATCTTTTCATCTCTTTCCTTAGTCTAGCCTTGATCCCTTAGGGTTGGATCTTGTTCATCCATGTTTTGGCTTGTGTTGATGTATATATATGTATGTTTTTGTATGTATGTGTGTTGGACGAAGAAGAAGTGAAGGAATCGAAGGAAGGAGTGAAGAAGGAGCTGAAGTGGTGTGTCTCTGCACACCAGCCGCCCCTGCGCCATCTCTGGACCGCCCCTGCGCCAACAGTGAGCCGCCCCTGCGCCATTCCCTAACCGGCCCTGCGGCCACCTGCACCAGCTTAGTGTTGCACTTGGTTCTGCAGGTGTGTGTTGCTTCTAGGCCTTCCTTAGGATGCCTTTGTTCCCTCCTTTCCTAGTATGAGTGTATAAGATCATGCTAGATGTGTGAGGATGTGTTTGGTTGAGGTTATGATCGGTTTATGCCTTGTACGACTTTAAGGACTTAGGTTGATATTGATTGAGGTTGTGACGTTGAGTACGATCCTCATGGATCCCTTTGGGTCTAGGTGTGACCCCTTTGATGAATAGAGGTTGATATATCTTTATGCCTTGTTATTAGGCAGTGCTCCTCTCTCAAGATTGGAGGTTGTTGTGGTTGAGCTGTGTACAAGGTTGAGTTAAGTCCGTAGGACTTTCTTAATTGCCATCCTTATATTTGGTGTTTGCATGAGTGGTGTGTGCTTATTGTGTTGCTATGGTAGCATAAGATGTCGTTTATACCGACCTATGTTTTATATTGATTGCCCCGTATCCGTGATTGTGATAACCTTTCCCTTTCAACCCGCCGTGGAGTCTGGGAGGTTCTCTATTGTCATGCCAGACCTGGTATACAGGGAGGGCACAACACCACTCCCATAGGGTACACGGGTTGTGTGACCGATTCCACTCCAGATGGCTATCAGGCTCAGAGGTGAGGATGTATCGGTCCTCGTGTCACATATTTTCCTATATATATATAGACAATTTGAGTGAATAAACATTATATGAAGATGATCAAATGGGTAAATGTGTGACAACATGTTGAGTGTTTATCTATCATGATTGTTTTTGGGCTTATGCATTTCCTCATATATGTATGGTTAGCTAACGGTTTCATACCATGTTGTAGATGTTTACAGGTTAGGCGCTGCTGAGTGATCTGGCAGGATGACAGGCCGAGGACTCTTGTACATTAGGTGGTTGGATTGGGTTTGTTGTGTTTCCCTCCTGTGTGAGGATGATCTTTTTGTACCTCCTCCGTGAGGATGTCGTTTTATATACTCGGCTATGTTGTTGTTTACTTTGGGTCGTACAGTTTATACTGTTTTATGTATTTGTTTTATATCTGTCAGTGCCATGTTGTAAGGTCCAGTGAACTTGTTGTCAGGCTAGGGTCAGGATCCATTGTGAGATCCTAGCCCAATGTGGCACTCCGAGTCCCGCGGATTCGGGGTGCTACATCCGAAGGGGTGTGTGATGGCAATTACTACTAGGAGTGGTGTGACAACCACCGATCCTAAACCCCGAACGGGTGACAACGAGGACAACCTAAGTTCGTTGAAATCCCAGCCGAAAAAGAGAAAGAAAAGGAGAAGGACGATGTCTATGTTCCTCCTCCAGCTTACAAGCCCCCACTACCTTTCCCTCAATCTAGAGCGAGAGCGGATCTAGACAAGCATTTCGGAAAGTTTATTGATCTCATGAGTAAGCTGCATATTAACATACCTTTTATGGATGCAATTTTAGGTATGCCATCTTATGGGAAGTTCCTAAAGGAGATCCTCTCTAACAATAGGAATTTAGAAGATTTTGGTGAAGTTAAGATGAGTTCGGAGTCATCTGAACTTATCAAGACTATGACGGAGAAGATGGCCCCTAAACTGTGAGATCCATGATCATTTTGCATACCTATTGGAGTAGGTGAAGTCATATATGATGCACTTTGTGACCTTGGAGCAAGCGTGAGCATCATTCCACTTGCTTTGTGCAAGAAAGTTGGTTTAGGAGAGCCTAGACCAGTGAAGATGATACTCTATATGGTTGATCGTTCAATCACTAGACCTGTTGGAATCATAGAAGACATTCCCGTAAAACTTGGTAAGTTTTACATTCTTATAGATTTTGTTGTGCTTGACATTCCTACAGATTATCCTGTTCCCATCATACTTGGGAGACTATTCCTTGCAACCTCCGGATGCATGGTAGATTGCAAGAATGGGCAGCTATCATTCAACATAGGAGAAGAGAAAGTGGAGTTTGTACTATCCTCTTTGATCAAAGAGCCAGCTGTAGGTGAAGATGTTTTAGACATCTTTGATGCAAAAGAGTCTAGAGAAGTGGTGAGTTCGATCTTGATCAAAGATCCACTTCAAAAGGTTCTAAGCATGAGCATCATTGAGGAAGGGGTAGAACATGATTGTGATGATGAGATTCGAGCATTGGAAGATGCAAAGGAAGAGCCAAAAGCAAGATTTAAAGAGCTGAAGGAAGTCCCGGAAAAAGGTGAAAAAATCGACCTACACAAAAGAAATCGGGTGATTTTTGAACATGCAAGTCGATTTTCGACAACAGAAAGAAAAATCAGACCAAAAATCGACCGATTTGCCTCAGGGGAAGTCGATTTTTCTGCTATTTCTCCGACTTCTACAAATTCAATTGCAAGTGTTCTTGGTTTTAGTAGTGATAGCATGTATTATAGTCTATATTTTGGGATTGGTTTGAACGTTTTATCTTCATAAATCTGCATGTATGGATGTATATTCTTTGATTATATTGTTGTTTTGTCTACCTTTGCGAGAATCGAGGTCTACACCTAGTTTCATTGTAATTGTAGGGAAAATGGCACGTTTCGGACCAAATGGAGCCAAGAAAGCTAAGGAGTCATTGGAGCTACATTCTGGAGCATTGAGGAGTCATAAGAAGAGCTCGGGAAGCATGGAATTGATTTTGGACCAAATTAGAGAGTTTCATTCTCAGTTGAGACTCACCTCGGTCAGCTACAATACCACCTCGACCGAGGTGATCTTCAGGAGCGTCTGGACCGAGGCGAAGTGATGACGGGACATAAGATCTATATTTTTGGTTGAGATCTTCTGTTTTTGGAAAGTGAATATCACATATTTTTGGCTGGATTTCAGGAAGGGGGAATATGTTTTTGCTGATATATTTTGGAAGATATGGATATATTTTTTAGGAAATTATCTTTTTAAGATATTTTATCGTTGGAAGATAATTCTCCTATATAAAGGGTTGGATTTGCTGCAATTCAGCCATCTTTGGATCACTGATTTTCTGAAGGAAGTTTGACGGAAGTTTGAAGGTTGAAGTCAAGAAAGGAAGGAATAAAGTTTGAAGTTGGCTTTAAAGGAAGTTTGTAAGATTTTCTTAGTTGGTTTGGTTTTGGTGTCTTTTCTAATTTGTGAATAGGAACGCTGATTGTTTGTTTGTTTGATTAAGTTATTGAGACCTTTGTGTTAAGGTTTTCTTGTTTGAATATTGATTCCTTTCTCATATATTTGATTATTGTTATCATGATGATTGTTGGCTAAGTTGTTTATGCGATTCTAGGGTGATTGGCTGAAAGTTGTGGGAAAGACGATGATAGAATGATCTTAACCCCAGTGGACCCTGAAAGCTCGACCCTTTACCTTAACCGACGAACAACTCGGTCAGTCATTGAACATCTCGGCCTGGATGGAATATAACTGAGCGAGGTGAGCTCTTTTCTGAACCCTTTTTGAGTTGAGAGTTTCAGTTTTCCAAATTCTATCCTTGTTATACCTTTTCTGGTTCAACACAAGCCTAGCATGAGACTTACCCGGTGATTCCTTTGTTTGTTTACCCAAGATCATGAGTGTAGGTAATAAAGGTTTATCCTTTATTTGGGTTTGAGTGTGCCTTCATCCCATCTTTGTGAGTTAGCCTGAGACTTACCCGGTAAGGGTTGATTCTATCCCCTTGGGTGGTGTGTTGGTTTGAGATTATAGTTGCTTTTCTTAGTACCTTGAGACTTACCCGGTAAAAGGATCTTTGGTTTGGGATAGTGAGTAGTGAGACTTACCCGGTGATCTATTCCCACCTTAGAAACACCTTCCCTTTGCAAACCTCAGCTTTGTCCACATTATCTTTTGAGAATCTTGAGTCGGAACCACAACTGAATGCTTTAATCTCTAGAATCTACATTTTCTTTATTTGACTTTTATATCATATTTGATAGCTTACCTTTGTCGCTTGTGGTTATTTGACAACCTGAATTACCGTTCTTTGTTTCACCATAGTCCTTGTGTTCGACCCTGGAATTCTTTCTTTTATTACAATCGATCCGTACACTGCGGGTTCACATATTGTTCAGGAATATATCTTTGGTTATAAATATTAAAGCTTGCACACACCTTTTGGGGCGAACAAGTAGCACACTTCCTCTACCTTCAGAGGTCTCTCCAATGACACTCCTTGGTCAAGGTTCATCAATCAAAGCACCACCATCATTGGAGTTGAAGCCACTCCCTACACATCTAAGATACGCATTTCTTGGACCTAACTAAACATATCCTGTTATAGTTAGTGCGAACTAGAATGGTGATGAACTTGAGAAGCTTATGAATGTTCTAAAACAACATAGGAAAGCTCTAGGCTATACCATTGATGACTTAGTAGGAATTAAACCTTCTGTTTGTATGCATAAGATCTTAATATGAAGGATTATAAGCCTTTTATGTCAACCTCAACGACAGTTAAATCCGATCATGAAAGAGGTCGTGAAGAAGGAAATCCTTAAGTTGCCTGATGTAGGTATCATATTTCCTATTTCTGATAGCAAGTGGGTAAGCCTAGTTCAAGTAGTTCCCAAGAAAGCAGGGATGACCGTTGTTGCTAACAAGAACAACGAACTCATTCCTACGAGAACAGTTACGGGATGGAGAATGTGCATTGATTACCTTAAGCTGAATGTTGCTACGAGGAAGGACCACTTCCCTCTCCTTTTCATAGACCAAATGCTTGAAAGGTTAGCAAAACACTCTTACTTTTGTTATCTAGATGGATATAGTTGTTTCTTTCAGATTCCCATTCATCCAGACGATCAAGAGAAGACCACTCTCACGTGCCTTTGGTGTACGTTTGCATACAGAAGAATGCCATTCGGTTTATGCAACGCTCCGGCCACCTTCCAAAGGTGTATGATGGCCATCTTTTTGGAGTACATAGAGAACATCATGGAAGTATTCATGGAAGACTTTTTGGTATATGGTTCTTCCTTTGATAATTGTCTTTCTAACCTTTCTTTAGTTCTTAAGAGATGTGAAGACACTAACCTACTCTTGAATTGGGAAATGTGTCACTTTATGGTCACTGAAGGAATAGTGTTAGGACATTTGATGTCGAACCGTGGAATAGAAGTTGATAGAGCTAAGATTGAAACTATAGAGAAGCTACCTCCTCCAGCTTCGGTGAAGGGAGTTAGAAGCTTCTTAGGGCATGCCGGTTTCTATAGGAGGTTTATAAAGGATTTTTCTAAGATTTCAAAACCTTTGTCTAATCTTTTGATGAAAGACATAACTTTCGAGTTTTCGAAAGAGTGTTTGGATGCCTTCTAAAGGATCAAGGAGGCTTTGATTTCAGTTCCTATCATCCAACCACCCGATTGGACGCTTCCATTCGAGTTCATGTGTGATGCAAGTGACATAGCTGTAGGAGCCGTACTTGGACAGAAGAAAGATGGTCGTACTCACACTATCTACTATGCTAGCAAGACGCTAGACGAAGCTCAACTGAACTATGCTACCACAGAGAAGGAGCTTGTTGCTGTTGTTTATGCATTTGAAAATTTTCATTCTTATCTTGTAGGTGCGAAGGTGATAGTCTATATAGATCATTCCGCCATTCGCTACCTATTCACTAAGAAAGATGCAAAGCCAAGGCTCCTAAGATGGATCTTACTTCTACAAGAATTGGATCTAGAGATCCGTGACAAGAAAGGTTCGGAGAACTCGGTTGCTGATCACCTTAGCCGTCTTTCACACCTTACTTGTGAGACGGATGAGCTCCCTATTGACGACTTGTTTCCCGACGAGTAGTTACACTAGATTGAAGAATGTCTTCATCAGATTTCGAAAGGTAATGACCCATGGTTTGCTGATATTGTCAATTACCTTGTTTGTCAGGAAATCCCACCAGGACTATCATATGCTAAGGAAGTTCTTTAGAGACGTCTAACACTATTACTGGAATGAACCTCTACTCTTCAAGAGAGGTCCTGATGGCATGTTCAGAAGATGTGATAGCATGTATTATAGTCTATATTTTGGGATTGGTTTGGACGTTTTATCTTCATAAATCTGCATGCATGGATGTATATTCTTTGATCATTATGTTGTTTTGTTTACCTTTGCAAGAATCGAGGTCTACACCTAGTTTCGTTGTGATTGTGGGGAAAATAGCACGTTTTGGAACGATGTGGAGCTAAGGAAGCTAAGGAGTCATTGGAGCTACATTATGGAGCATTGAGGAGCTACAGGAGAAGCTCAGGAACCACGGAAATGAGATAGAAGATTGATTTTGGACCACATTATAGATATTTACACTCTGCTCAGATTCACCTCGGTTGGCTACAGTACCACCTCGACCGAGGTGATCTTCTAGATCTTCTATTTTTGGAAAGTGAATATCATATATTTTAGGATGGATTTTTGGATGGAAGTATATCTTTTGGCTGATCTATTTGGAAGATTGGAAGATATTCTAAGGAAGGAAATTACCTTTTAAAGATATTTTATCTAAGGAAGGTGATTCTCCTATATAAAGAGATGGATTTTCTAGAGATAAATTATATCGGAGATGCAGTTCTCCAGATCAAAGGCAAGTTGGAAGTTGAAGAAAGTTTGGAAGGTTGAAGTTCAAGGAAGGAAGGAAGTTAGGTTTGGAGGAAATTTGAAGGAAGTTGTAAGATTCTCTTAGTTTGTTTTGATATGTTGTCTTTTTGGTTGTGATTGAGGAACGCAGTTTGATTATTTGTTTGATTGTTTATTGAGGTATTGAAACCTTTGTGTTAAGGTTTTCTTGTTTGAATATTGATTCCTTTCTTATATATTTGATTATTGTTATCATGATGATTGTTGGCTAAGTTCTTTATGCGATTTTAGGGTGATTGGCTGAAGGTTGTAGGAAAGACAATGAAAGAATGAGCCTTTATACCAGTCGACCCTGAAAGCTTGAGCCTTTACCTTAACCGATGAACACCTCGATCAGTCATGGAACATCTCGACCAATATGGGATACTAACTGAGCGAGGCGAGACCTTTCCTGATCCTTTTCTGAGTTGAGGTTTCAGTTTGCCAAATCCTATCGTTGTTATACCTTTCCTAGTTCAACGCAAGCCTAAGATGAGACTTACCCGGTGATTTCTTTGTTTGTATACCCAAGATCATGAGTGTTAGGTAATAAAGGTTTATCCTTTATTGGGGTTTGAGTGTGCCTTCATCCCATCTTTGAGAGTTAACCTGAGACTTACCAGGTAAAGGTTGATTCTATCCCCTTGGGTGGTGTGTTGGTTTGAGATTATAGTTCCTTTCCTTAGTACCTTGAGACTTACCCGGTGAGAAGATCTTTGGTTTGGGATAGTGAGTAGTGAGACTTTCCGGGTGATCTATTCCCATCTTAGAAACACCTTCCCTTTGCAAACCTCAGCTTTGTCCACATTATCCTTTGAGATCTTGAGTCGGAACCACAACTGGATGCTTTAAAATCTAGAATCCGCATTTTCTTTACCTGGTTATTACATCATCTTTGATATCTTTGCTTTGTTGCTTGTTTTTAATTGACAACCTGAATTAACGATCTTTGTTTCACCATAGTCCCCGTGTTCGACCTGGAATATTTTCCGTGATTATAATTGGTCCGTACACTGCGGGTTCGCATATTGTTTCAGGCTTGTATTTTAGATAATAAATTTACAGCTATATCGTTCACCATACACACACGTCTGAGAGCGAACAAGTTTTTGGCGCCGTTGCCGGGGACTTAGTCAAGACAAAGTTCGGTTTCGGTTGTCTTGTTGGGCTACTGCCCTTGTTGCTATTAATTGCTTTACTTGAGTGATTTCGCAGGATCTATCCTTAGGCTTATGCGAAGAACTCGTGCTAGAAAGGAAATCGTTCCTTACGATCCCGAACCAGAAAAGACATACAAAAGAAGATTGAAAGAAGCTAAGATGGCTGATCAAGATAATCGCAATCTTGAAGCCGAATTGAAGGAGGCATTGGAACAACTTCGCCTCAGTCAAGAAGAATTGCAGAGAGAGAAAGACGAGACTCGTGCAAGAACTGAAGAACTTCAAGCTGATATGGCCGCTCTAAGAGCTCAGGTTTTACCTCGACCGATCCTAGTTGCTCGACCGAGGCAAGACCCAGTCCTAGTTGTACCGGCCGAGATGAACTCACCACCTCGGATGCCGGTCGTGGTAGACCGAGGTGATCTCTTTGCTATAGTTCTGCAAACCCTAGGTCAGAGGATGGACCCAAATAAGCAAGTGCGGCGTCCAGGAATCAATCTAGGAGATCCAGCTGAGCATGATTATGAACTTCGACCTCAAGTTCTAACCATGATTCGACAATGTCAGTTTGGAGGTTTGGAAAGAGAATCTTCACATAAACATTTACAAAATTATGAGATTTTGATGGAGACTTTGAGACCATCAAGATTGGAGAACAACAATTACAAGTTAAGGCCTTTCTACTTCTCATTGAAAGACAATGCACTTGCTTGGTATCAATCTATTCCAGCTGGGAAAATCAACAATTGGGAAGAGATGACTGCGGAGTTTCTTACTAAGTTCTTCCCCCATCAAAGACCGTTGAATTGAGGGTTAAGATCAATGTTTTTATCATGAAAGAAAAAGAAAGTTTGTCCAAGTCATGGGAAAGGTTCAAAGACCTTTTATTGGATTACCCTCATCATGGCACTCCAAAGATCGAGTTTTTGGAAGTCTACTTCAAGGATTTGGATGGAGACACTTAATTCAAACTCCAATTACTTTTTGCCGGAACTTTCATGGATATGCCGGTAGATGAAGCTTGGGAATTTATAGAAAAGCAAGCTTTACACATGGAAAAATATTCTCATCAATGGTTTGAAGATGAAGCAAGGCGAGTTAGCTTTCCGGATACAACATCAAATGCTGCTCAACTCACCGTGCTCAACAATGAAGTCAAGACATTGAAGGAGCTTTTAGTAGCTCAAACTAAGAAGGAGCAAGATGTTGTGTTTGTAAGAAAAGGAAATTATCAAGGGCCGCGGAACAACAACAACCACAACAACAACAGGAATTTCAACAAGAATTGGACATCAAATCAACAAAATCCCATTAACCCTTATTCTCATGCTGAAAGTGCTCTTAACACTCCCTCTTCTTCTTCTACTCCATTGAAAAGCCAGGAGCCGTCATCAAGCTCATCCCAGCCACCCAAGAAACCGGACACTGTGTTGGAGGCTATGTTGATCAAGCTCAACACTATGGGGACTTCTATGAACTCATTTTCGAAGGCACAAAAAGCCTTAGAACAACAATTTTTCAACAAGGCTAATCAAGCACCAAGGGATCCTAGAAAACTTCCAGGAAGGACAGAGAGCAACCCAAAAGGGCAAGTCATGGCGATCACAACACGCAGTGGATTGAAGACTGCAGATCCAGTACCTCGGTCGAACCACGATCAGACGAGGAACACGTCGGTCGAGGTGCCAACCGAGATGGAGCCCCAAAAAGCGAAAGAAAAAGCTGAAGTTTATGTTCCACTACCTGCTTATAAACCACCACTACCGTTCCCTCAGTCAAGGGCGCGGGCACATCTAGACAAGCACTTTGATAAGTTTCTTGACCTTATGAATAAGATACATATTAACATTCCTTTCATTGATGCTATCCTAGGAATTCCCGCATATGGGAAGTTTTTGAAAGAGATCTTGTCAAGGAAGAGAAAACTGGAAGACTTTGGAGAAGTAAGGATGACCTCTAGATCTTCGGAGCTCTTTCAAATCATGAAAGAGAAGATGCCACCTAAGTTGAGAGACCCCGGTTCGTTTTGCATTCCTATCCAAGTTGGGGATGTGACTTATGATGCACTTTGCGATCTAGGAGCTAGTGTGAGAATCATTCCTCTATAGCTTTGTGAGAAAGTCGGCCTTGGAGAACCCAAGCCCGTGAAGATGACGTTATAGATGTCGGACTGCTCCATTACCCGTCCTGTTGGTATCTTGGAGGACGTTCCCATCAAGCTAGGTAACTTCTACATACCTATAGACTTTGTTGTGTTGGACATTCCCGCAGATTATCCCATTCCTATCATTCTCGGAAGACCATTTCTAGCAACATCGTGTTGCAACGTTGATTGTAAGAATGCCAAATTGAAGTTGAAGTTGAACATTGGTGGCGATCACGTGGAGTTTGCACTATTGGCTGCAATGAAGGGAGAGTCTTTGGAAGATGACATCTTCAACATCTATAATGAAGAAGATTCTCGAGAAATGGTGAGCTCTATCCTTATTAAAGATCCTCTTGTAAAAGTTTTAAGTTTTAGTATGATGGAGGAAGGTATAGATTTCTTGTGTGATGCAGATGTGCGAAGCTTGGAAACATTGGAAGCAGATCCAGGAGCTAGATTTTATAAACTGATTCGGGAGAAGAAAAGCACATTAGGTTTCGGTCCCAGTTCCAGTACCTTGACCGATATAGTTTCTGGAGCAAGCGAGGTGATCTTATCTGAAGAACACCTCGGTCACCCATCTCGGATCCCGACCGAGACATCAAGCGAGATGTTGTCAACTGAGACTTCTGTTAGTCCAGTACTTTGATCTAAGTCCTCTTAACCGGAGAGAGAAGGTACAGATCCACCTTTGAAAGCACCCCCAGTCTTGGAACTTAAACCACTCCCGACTCACTTGAGGTATGCTTTCCTTGGCCCGGATTCTACTTATCCCGTCATTGTTAGTGCTTCTCTTTATGAAGATGAATTTTCTAAGTTGATGCATGTGCTGAGGAAACATAGAAAAGCTTTGGGTAATACTATTGATGATCTTGTTGGTATTAACCCTTCTCTTTGTATGCATAAGATACTAATGGAAGACGATCACAAGACTTCACGGGAAACTCAAATACGGTTAAATCCAATCATGAAAGAGGTTGTGAAGAAGGAAATTCTTAAGTTGTTGGATGTAGGTATCATATTTCCCATATCAGATAGCAAATGGGTGAGTCCGGTGCATGTAGTTCCAAAGAAAGGAGGGATGACCGTTGTGACAAACAAGAACAACGAGTTGATTCCTACTAGGACCGTTACGTGTTGGTGGATGTGCATTGACTATATAAAGCTGAATGTGGCCACTTGTTCGCTCCAAACGGTGTGCGCAAGCTTTAAATTTATATCCCAAGAAATATGCTTAAAACAAGGATGCGAACCCGCATTGTACGGATCAATTATAGTAAAAAGCAAGGATTCCAGGGGTCGATCTCAAGGAGTTAGGTGAAACTAAGTAAGAATAGGTTGTCAAATATTGCAAATAACCACGAAAGCAATTAAAGTAATCAAAGATGATAATAAGGTCAAATAAGGGGAAGTGCGGATTCTAGGGATTAAAGCATCTAGTTGTGGTTCCAACTCAAGATCTCTTAAGATAACGCGGACAAAGCTGAGATTTTGCAAAAGGAAGGTGTTTCTAAGGTGGGAATAGATTACCGGGTAAGTCTCACTATTAACTATCCCAATCCAAAGTTCCTATTACCGGGTAAGTCTCAAGGTACTAAGGAAAAGAACTATAACCTCAAACCAACACACCACCTAAGGGAATAGAATCAACCTTTACTGGGTAAATCTCAGGCTAACTCACAAAGATGGGATGAAGGCACACCCAAACCCCAATAAAGGATAAAACTTTATTACCTACACTTATGATCTTGGGTAAACAAACTAAGGAATCACTGGGTAAGTCTCATCCTAGGCTTGCATTGAACCAGGAAAGGTGTAATAAGAATAGGATTTGGCAAACTAGAATACTTAACTCTCAGTTTCGGATCAGAAAAGGTCACCTCGTTCAGTCAAGTTCCACCCCGGCCGAGATGTTCATCGACTGAGCGAGGTACTTGATAGCATGAATTATTGTCTATATTTTGGGACCTGTTTAGACGTTTTATCTTCAATAATCTGCATGTTTGGATGTATATTATGTGATTATATTGTCATTTCATCTACCTTTGCGGGAATCGAGGTCTACACCAAGTTTCGTTGTAATCGTAGGTAAAATGGCACATTTTTGACTAAAAATGGAGCTATGGAGCTAAGGAGTCATAGAAGCTACATTCAGGAGCTTAAGGAAGAATCCAGGAATCATGGAAATGGATTGAAAATTCACTTTGGACCAAATTTGAGAGATTTCACATTCAGCTTAGAATCACCTCGGTCAGCTACAGTCCCATCTCGACCGAGGTGATCCAGACGAGCGTCCCGACCGAGGTGAGCACCTTGGACGCGGCGAGATATATTTTATTCTTGGCTGAGATCTTTTATTTTTGGAAAGAGGATCTTATATTTTTAGGCTGGATTCCTGGAAGGAAGAAGATAATTAAGCTGATATATTTTACCTATTTTATGGGAAAATATCTTTCTAAGATCTTTTATCTTTGGGAGATAATTTTCCTATAAGAAGGGTTTGATTTTCCACAAATCCGACACCCGCTTACAGCTGGAAAGCATCCGCTTACGGCTGGAAAACATCCACTACAGCGGGGAGATTTAAAGAACCTTTTTGGAAGGTTAAAGGAAGATTGAAGGATGAAAGTTGATAGCTTTTATAGCTTTTGTGAAGGGTTTTGTAAGATTCTCTTAGATTCCCTTCTTGTTGATTGTCTTGTTGGATTGTGATCCAAGGAACGCTTGTTTGTTTGATAATTGATTTAGTTATTGAAGCCTTGTTCTTAAGGTTTTTGTGTTCAATTATTCACTTTCTTCCCATATATTTGATTATTGCATCCATGATGATGATTGGCTAATTT
Organism: Fagopyrum homotropicum; assembly: GCA_033239125.1. Lineage (NCBI taxonomy): Eukaryota > Viridiplantae > Streptophyta > Magnoliopsida > Caryophyllales > Polygonaceae > Fagopyrum > Fagopyrum homotropicum. The sequence goes on from BSWB01000006.1 coordinate 20,990,152, forward strand.
CTTTGTGTGATTCTAGGGTGATTGGCTGAAGGTTGTGGGAAAAACAATAATAGAATAATCTTAATCACAGTAGGACCCTGAAAGCTCGAGTCTTTAACCTTAACCCTAAAACATCTCGCTCAGTCGATGAACATCTCGCTCAGTCGATGAACATCTCGCTCAGTCGATGAACATCTCGGCCGGGGTGGAATTCGTCTGACCGAGGTGACCTATCTGATCCGAAACTGAGAGTTAAGTGTTAGAGTTTGCCAAATCCTATTCTTATTACACCTTTCTTGGTTCAGTGCAAGTCTAGGATGAGACTTACTCGGTAATTCCTTTGTTTGTTTACCAAAGATCATAAGTGTAGGTAATAAAGGTTTATCCTTTGTTGGGGTTCGAGTGTGCTTTCATCCCATCTTTGTGAGTTAGCCTGAAACTTACCCGGTAAAGGTTGATTCTATTCCCTTAGGTGGTGTATTGGTTTGAGGTTATAGTTCTTTTCCTTAATTCCTTGAGACTTACCCGGTAATAGGAGTTACGGTTTGGGATTGTGAGTAGTGAGACCTACCCGGTGATCTATTCCACTTTAGAAACACCTTCCCTTTGCAAAATCTCAGCTTTGTCCGCTTTATGTTGAGATCTTGAGTTGGAACCACAACTAGATGCTTTAATCCCTAGAATTGCATATTTCCTTAATTGACTTTTTATCATCTTTGATTGTTTTAATCGCTTTTGTGGTTAGTAATTACATAGACTACCTACACCTGCTTTGTTTCACTAAGTCCCTGTGATCGACCCCTCGAATTTCTTGCTTTTTACTACGATTGACCCGTATACTGCAGGTTCGCATCCTTGTTTCAAGCTTACATCTAGGGTTATAAATTTAAAGCTTGCACACACCGTTTGGAGCGAACAAGTTTTTGGCGCCGTTGTCGGGGACTTGGTTTAGACCGAGCCGGTTGTGGTTGGCTTTCGGGGCGCTTTCCCCTGTTTCTACTAACCACTCTACTTGAGTGACTTTCGCAGGTTCTTTTTCTTAGGTTTATGCGAAGAACCCGCGCTGGGAAGGAAATCGTTCCTTACGATCCCAAACAGAAAAGACATACAAAAGACGCTTGAAAGAAGCGAAGATGGCCAATCAGGATAATCGCGATCTTGAGGCCGAATTGAAGGAGGCGTTGGAACAACTACGCCTCAACAAAGAAGAGCTGAGACTGGAAAGGGAAGAAACTCGCACAAGGACTGAGGCAATCGAAGCAGATATGGCGGCTTTACGAGACCAGTATCTACCTCGACCGAACCCAGATCCTCGACCGAGGCAAGACCCTGCTCTAGATCCTCGACCGAGGCAGAATCCAGTACCTGCTGCCCCGGCCGAGATACTTCCACCTCGGATGCCAGTCCGAGATGCTCTTTTTGCAGGTATTCCACATACCCAAGGCAAAGGATGGACCCCAATCAACAACTGAGGCGTCCAGGAGTCAACCTAGGTGATCCAGCGGACCATGATTATGAGCTTCGACCGCAAGTTCTTTCCATGATTTGCAAATGCCAGTTTGGAGGGCTAGAAAGGGAATCTCCGCATCAACATCTACAAAACTATGAGATCTTGATGGAGACCTTGAGACCTTCAAGAATAGAAAACAACAACTACAAGCTAAGGCCTTTCTACTTCTCTTTGAAAGATAGAGCACTTGGTATCAATCTCTTCCTCCAAGAAAAATCAATACTTGGGAGGAGATGACGACGGAGTTCTTAACTAAATTCTTTCCCCCCTCTAAAACTGCTGAAATGAGAGGGAATATTAATGCATTCATCATGAAGTACAAAGAGAGCTTGTCCAAGTCATGGGAGAGATTTAAAGACATTCTTTTGGATTGCCGACATCATGGGATTCCAAAGATAGAGTTGTTGGAGATATACTTTAAGGGACTGGACGGAAACACCCAGTTCAACCTTCAACTACTATCCGCCGGCACGTTCATGGACATGCCGATTGACGAAGCTTGGGAGTTCATAGAGAAGCAAGCTTTGCACATGGAGAAGTATTCCCACCAAGGAGCTGAAGGTGGAGTTAAAAGAGTTAACTTTCAATATACTCCACCTAACAATAATCAACTCACTTCTTTGAAGAATGATGTGAAACAATTGAAGGAACTTTTAGTTGCTCAAACCAAGAAGGAAGATCAAGGATCAAGGAACAACAATAGTTACCGGAACAGCAACTACAACAACAATAGAGGATCCAACAACAATAATTGGAGGGCAAACAACCAAATTTCGGGTAACCCTTACTCTAACTCCAATTCGAATGACTCCTCTAATCCTTTCCTCTCTTCTTCTTCTTCTTCTACTCCATTGAAGAGTTGGGAGCAAGGATCGAGTTTGTCCCAGCCGGAAAAGAAAGATGCGGTACTGGAGGCCATCTTGATCAAGCTCAACTCTATGGAGACGTCCATGATTTCATTTTCGAAGGCACAAAAAGCCTTAGAACAACAATTCTTTAACAAGGCGAATGAAGCGCCAAGAGATCTAGGGAAGCTTCCAGCAAGGACGGAAAGCAACCCTAAAGGACAGATCATGGCAATAACGACGAGAAGCATACTGAAGACTGCATATCTAGTGCCTCGGTCAATGCCAGTACAGATGAAGACCACCTCGGTCCAGATACAGTCAAAGAACACTTCGGCCGAGATGCCAACTGAGGTGGAGCCACATTAAGCGGAGGAGAAAACTGAAGTTTATATTCCACCTTCTGCATATAAACCTCCACTTCCATTCCCCCGGTCAAGGGCCAGAGAACATCTAGACAAGCATTTTTGTAAGTTCCTTGACTTGATGAATAAACTACACATTAATATCCCTTTCCTTGATACTATTCAAGGGATGCCCGCCTATGGGAAGTTCTTGAAAGAAATTCTATCAAGGAAGAGGAAGTTGGAAGACTTTGATGAAGTGAGGATGACATCTAAATCCTCGGAGCTCATTCAAATCATGAAGGAGAAGATGCCACCCAAGTTGAGAGATCCCGACTCATTTTGCATTCCCATTCAAGTTGGGGATGTCACTTGTGAAGCCTTATGTGATCTAGGAGCCAGCGTGAGCATCATCCCGCTGGAGCTATGTGTTAAGATCGGACTTGGAGAGCCCAAGCCGGTAAAGATACGGTTATACATGGCGGATCGCTCCATTACCCATCCCGTGGGCATTTTGGAAGACGTTCCGGTCATGTTAGGTAACTTCTATTTACCTATAGACTTTATTGTGCTTGACATTCCCGCAGATTATCCCGTTCCTATCATTCTCGGGAGGCCATTTCTAGCAAATTCGGGTTGCAATGTGGATTGTAAGAACGCCAAGCTAAAATTCAACATTGGCGGAGATGAAGTGGAGTTTTCATTGCTTGTGGCAATGAAGGGAGAGCAGCTAGGAGATGATATCTTCAATATCTATGATGAAGAAGAATCAAGAGAATTGGTGAGCTCTATCCTTATTAAAGATCCACTTGAAAAAGTTATTAGTTTTAGCTTAATGGAGGAAGGTATAGATGCTTCTTGTGATGCAGATATACGGAGCTTAAAGGCGCTGGAAGAAGATCCAGGAGCTAAAACTGAAAGACTAATCCAGGAGAAGATCTCCAGTTTCGGTTCCAGTTGCAGTACCTCGACCGAGGCACTTTCTGGACCAAGCGAGGTGACTGAAGAACATCTCGGTCAACCTCTCTGGACCTCGACCGAGGTCAAAAGCGAGATGATGTCAACTGAGACTACTGAAAGTCCAGTTTTTCAATCTACTCCACTGGAAGGAGGAAGCAAAGATCCCCCTCAGAAAGCACCCCCAGTTTTGGAGCTTAAATAACTCCCTAGTTACTTGAGGTATGTTTTTCTTGGACCGGATTCTACTTATCCCGTCATCGTTAGTGCTTCCCTCTCCGAATCTGAATTATCTAAACTAATGCATGTCCTGAGGAAGCATCAAAAGGCTTTGGGTTATATTATTGATGATCTTATTGGCATTAAGCCTTCTTTCTGCATGCATAGAATACTAATGGAGGACGATCATAAGACTTCACGGGAACCTCAAAGACGGTTAAATCCGATCATGAAAGAGGTTGTGAAGAAAGAAATTCTTAAGTTATTGGATGCAGGTATCATATTTCCTATCTCGAACAGCAAGTGGGTGAGCCCAGTACATGTAGTTCCGAAGAAAGGAGGGATGACCGTTGTGACAAATAAGAACAACGAGTTAATCCCAACTAGGACCGTCACGGGCTGGAGGGTGTGCATCGACTATAGGAAGCTGAACGTGGCCACTCGGAAGGACCATTTTCCACTTCCCTTCATTGATCAAATGCTCGAACGGTTGACCCATCATTCACATTTTTGCTATTTAGATGGCTATAGCGGCTTCTTCCAGATTCCTATCCATCCAGATGATCAGGAGAAGACTACTTTCTTTTTTCCATGGGGGACATTCGCTTATAGGAGGATGCCATTTGGATTATGCAATGCACCCGCTACCTTCCAGCGATGCATGATGGCTATCTTTTCCGAGTATATAGAGGAGATCATGGAGGTATTTATGGATGATTTTCCAGTATACGGTTCCTCTTTTGATGATTGTCTGTCTAACCTTTCTCTAGTGCTACAAAGATACGAAGACACTAATCTTGTTCTGAATTGGGAGAAGTGTCACTTTATGGTTAATGAAGGCATTGTGCTAGGACACCTCGTTTCTAATCGAGGTATTGAGGTCGATCGCGCTAAGATCGAGACCATTGAGAAACTCCCTCCCCCTTGTTCTGTTAAAGGTGTGAGGAGTTTTCTCGGGCATGCAGGTTTCTACAGGAGATTCATCAAGGACTTCTCAAAGATTTCTAAACCACTAACTAACCTCTTGAATAAAGATGTTGTTTTTGAGTTTTCGCAGGAGTGTCTTGATGCATTTTACAAGATTAAGGAAGCGTTGATCTCCGCTCCCATTATCCAGCCTCCGGATTGGACCTTGGCCTTTGAGATCATGTGCAATACGAGTGATGTGGCGGTAGGAGCGGTGCTTGGAATAAAGAAGGATGGGCGAACCACCGCCATCTACTACGCTAGCAAGACGCTAGATGAAGCCCAGCGTAACTACGCCACCACCGAGAAGGAGCTATTGGCGGTTGTATATGCTTTCGAGAAGTTTCGTTCTTACTTAGTAGGGGCGAAAGTCATTGTCTACACTGACCATGCAACTATTCGTTACTTTCTTGCTAAGAAGGATGCCAAGCCACGCCTTATTCGATGGATTCTCTTGCTTCAAGAGTTTGACCTAAAGATCCGCGATAAGAAGGGATCCGAAAATTCTGTTGCGGATCACCTCAACCGGCTACCTTCCTCTTCACGCGAGAAGGACGATCCACCCATAGACGATTCATTCCCCGATGAGCACTTGCACTTGTTGGAACGTTTGATAGACCTCCTTATCTCACCCCATGATGAAGGTGAAGTATGGGGTGAGGATACCTCCCATCACATTTAGGGATACCGTAAGGTCCAGCTAGCGACCTTAAATCAAGCGCTTCTTGGGAGGCAACCCAAGGTATTGTTTTCTTTTCCCTTTTTCTAGTCTAGCTTTAGATAGTTTGCTTTTGCTTTGCCTTGTTTTGTTTTTGGCGTCCTAGACAGACAACAGTTGACATCTAAGGAAGGAATACAACCCAGGAGCAAAACTGGAAGGACAGAAGCTCGAGAATTTGAGAAGACAGAGTTTGACTGAGACACATCTCGGTTGCTGTCACAGCACCTCGACCGAGATGATTCTTGAGCAACCGAGGCGACTAGGGTTACTGAAGACCCACCTCGGTCCAGTCGAGACCATCTCGACCGAGGTGACAGCAGTTCCAGAAAAGGGTATAAAAGGGGGCTGAGATTTCTCTCTCCTCCCTCTACTTCCCTCTCGACCGAAAAACCCCCTTTCACCTCGTTCTCTAATTTTCGCCCGTTTTCGACGATTCTCGCTTCTAAATTTCAAGGAAAGGGTAGAGGATCGATTTGCAACCGTCAATCTGCAGCAAAAATGCACGAAATCGGCCAAATCTGGGTAAAATTCGAGAAAACCCTAACACTCCTCTTCTCCACTGATTTCTTTCGATTTGGGCTTTGGTTGCCCCTGCATTTTGCTGAAAAAGGATTAAGTACCCCATAGGAACCTTTGGTAGTGATATTGGGGGAAAAGAACTGGATTTTTGAGAGAATCGATCGCACAACACTTCGCCTCGGTCCAGTCGGCCTGTGCCTCGGCCGAGGTGTTCTTGAGATTTGTTAGAGAGACCGAGGTGGTCTGACAGAGAGATAAAGAGATGAGTTTTGATAGACAGTTGGTTTTGAGGGACAGATCCTCTCATTCTCCTTATTATTCTTCACGCCGTTCTAGACAGGTGATCCATGAGCGTCACCGGGTCGACTACGACCGCATAGCGGCACGTCCAGTGGTTGCACCACGATTCCTGGACATTTCTACATTTGACTGCCTCTACGTTGATGAGGATCTGAGGCGGATGATATCTGCTGTGGGGCTGGAGCAGTTCACTGAGATTAGAGCTCCAGCCTATCTTGAGCCGACCCTGGAGTTTGTTAGCTCCGTCACCTACTTGCACACCGAGCGTGCCATCAAGTACCGGTTGATGAACCGGAACTATCTAGTTCCTATGGACCATTGGCGGGATATCTTTGGCTTCCCAGCCCCTACCGTTGCTGACTTTCCCTCTCGAGCTATAGCTCGAGAGCTTTGGGGGCAGATTGGTCATGTGGTTGAGCACGCTGACAGGTGGCGACCTGGAGATTCCAGGGAGCGGGTTGTATTTCACCTGGCTTTTAGACTTGCTCACAGGATCTTTAGTGAGACTCTTCTGCCGCGTACTAAGACGCCCGAGCGGCTGCCAAGCCGCTCGGGCTTCAGGAGATGATCACCGGAGGATACTGGTTCCTCGCGGTCTTACTACACCATATGTGGCGATGCCCTGGGAGCAGACTACACCCCAAGGGATTAGGTGGTCAGCTCAGGTCTCTGTTTATGACCCGCACTACTGGCAGACCGCATGGATTTCGCTTATGGCGGATGCCAGAGATGCAGCAGCTCAAAGACAAGATGAGGAGGACGAGGCTGAGGAGCAGGAGGATGATGATGAGGATGGCGGTGTTGCCATGGACATGGGCACAGATACAGCTGAGACTAGTGCGCCGGTCATTGATTTAGATGACGACGAGACTGAGGAGGAGCCAACTGTAGCACCATCACGTCCCGCTAGGCGTAGGGTACGCAGGAAGAGGGATCCAGTTGCTCACCGTCGGATCGATGATCTGACGGATCACATGATAGATTCCTACGCTGCCCTGTCCTTGGACATCAGAGAGATGCAAGAGAGACAGCATTACCAACACGTGATGGTTGAGATTCAGTTTCAGCATATCATGGGCTATCCATTCGACCCATCTCAGTACCCGTACGTGCCACCACCACCACCACCGGATTGGGATTATTGAGAGCTTGCAGGATTTTCTTTATTTATTTATTATGCAGCTCAGCTTTATCCGGTGAGTACTTTGTTTCTTTAGACTTATTTTGACCCATTGGGACAATGTGTCCCAAGTATGGGGTATGTGGATGTATTTATTCGACTTATGTAGATGTATGACTTGACTCATGGATATCTACTGTTTTATTTTGCTCTATGTGTTTATTTGAGACTACATGCATGCATACAGGTTATTTGATTGAGTAAAACGTCAAAAACTGGTTTGAAAAAAAAAGTTTTATGACCTCGACCGATGTGACTCTGAACAATCAAGGTACAGTACCTCGGTTGACTTAGAACATCTCGACCGAGGTGGTTTAACTGAGAGAGTTTTCGAAATGATTTTTGTGCTTCTTATCTGGATATGACCTCAGTGAAGATTTTGTTTGCAGATTGGTTTTGAAATCTTTATATGTTTAAAAGGTTTTGAGATATGTTTAAGTTGCTAAATGCTTTGTTTGAAATTTGTGGCATGTTTAATACTTTGTTTTTATCCAAATTATGTTGAATTTGAAGGTTGACACCACATGATGAGTTCTATCACTTTCTTCTTGGAATGATGAAGGCAATTCATTCTCTTCTGTTCTTCTTCTTGATCATGCTTAGCCCCTCATATGCATATTTGCCTCCCTTTACCTATCCGGAAATTTGGAAGCAAGCAAGTGAAAGAAAAGTTGAGATGTTGGCTAAAAGTTAGAAAGAAACAAATAGGTTTGGGGAAGTCAATCATGACGATGAGTAACTCGGCACCATTCACATAGCCGGGTGTTTGTGTCTTGCCAAAGTCGGATTGAGCGATATTCCTAACGGGTCATGGTATGTGCATCAAGGGTTTGAGGCATCTCGAGAAATTGACGATTGCTGATCTCCTAGGTTTCGGTTATTGTGCACCTCTGTCCATGCATCCCAAAAAGTAAAAAAGTAAAGTAAGCAAAGCTTATTGGTGGAAGATGTTGAAATTCAAAGGAAGTGAAGTAAAAGATCCTTTTCCCGGATTCTAGCACCACATTTCCTATATACATTCCACCCTCACACGTTTCTTGACTTCTTTTGAAAGACCTTGAGACCACGAGCTTGTTGATTGACTTGGTGGTTTAAACTGGATTATACATGATTAATTTCGATAATAATGATTTATTATGCATTCTATGATTTTATGCAAAGATGAACAACTTTCTTATATTTATAAAATGTTTTGATCATATTTTGATTTTTAAATTCCATGAAGTATTCTCTTAGAGTGATCTATAATTGTAGCACACCATTAAAATGTTTTGAAAGACTTTTTCATTGATCTTTATGACTTATAACCCATTCTATCTTATATTTTAGATTTGGAACTTGCTTGGGGACAAGTAAGGGCTAAGTATGGGGTATTTTGATAGCATGAATTATTGTCTATATTTTGGGACCTGTTTAGACGTTTTATCTTCAATAATCTGCATGTTTGGATGTATATTATGTGATTATATTGTCATTTCATCTACCTTTGCGGGAATCGAGGTCTACACCAAGTTTCGTTATAATCGTAGGTAAAATGGCACATTTTTGACTAAAAATGGAGCTATGGAGCTAAGGAGTCATAGGAGCTACATTCAGGAGCTTAAGGAAGAATCCAGGAATCATGGAAATGGATTGAAGATTCACTTTGGACCAGATTTGAGAGATTTCACATTCAGTTTAGAATCACCTCGGTCAGCTACAATCCCATCTCGACTGAGGTGATCTAGAGGAGCGTCCCGACCGAGGCGAGCACCTTGGACGCGGCGAGATATATTTTATTTTTGGCTGAGATCTTTTATTTTTGGAAAGAGGATCTTATATTTTTAGGCTGGATTGCTGGAAGGATGAAGATAATTAAGCTTATATATTTTAACTATTTTATTGGTAAATATCTTTCTAAGATCTTTTATCTTTGGGAGGTAATTTTCCTATAAAAAGGGTTAAATTTTCCACAAATCTGACATCCGCTTACCAGCTGGAAAGCATCCGCTTACGGCTGGAAAACATCCACTACAGCGGGGAGATTTGAAGAACCTTTTTGGAAGGTTAAAGGAAGATTGAAGGAAGAAAGTTGATAGCTTTTATAGCTTTTGTGAAGGGTTTTGTAAGATTCTCTTAGATTCCCTTCTTGTTGATTGCCTTGTTGGATTGTGATCCAAGGAACGCTTGTTTGTTTGATAATTGATTCAGTTATTGAAGCCTTGTTCTTAAGGTTTTTGTTTTCAATTATTCACTTTCTTCCCATATATTTGATTATTGCATCCATGATGATGAGTGGCTAATTTCCTTGTGTGATTCTAGGGTGATTGGCTGAAGGTTGTGGGAAAAACAATGATAGAATAATCTTAGATTCCAGTAGGACCCTGAAAGTTCGAGTCTTTATCCTTAACCCTAAGCATCTCGTTCAGTCGATGAACATCTCGGCCGGGGTGGAAACTGGCTGACCGAGGTGACTTATCTGATCCTAAACTGAGAGTTAAGTGTTAGAGTTTGCCAAATCCTATTCTTATTACACCTTTCTGGTTCAAAGCAAGCTTTGGATGAGACTTACCCGGTAATTCCTTTGTTTGTTTACCAAAGATCATAAGTGTAGGTGATAGCATGAATTATAGTCTATATTTTGGGGTTTGTTTTGACGTTTTATCATTCATAATCTGCATGTTTGTATGTGCATAATGTAATTATATTACCATTTCATCTACCTTTGCGAGAATCGAGGTCTACACCTAGTTTTGTTGTAATCGTAGGTAAAATGGCACGTTTTGCATCAAAAAGGAGCAAAAGGAGCTATGGAGTCATTTGAGCTACATTGAGGAACATAAGGAACCATCCAGGAAGCATAGCCATGGATTTGAGATTCACTTTGGACCAGTTTTGAGAGATTTCAGATTCAGTTATGACTCACCTCGGTTGACCACAGATTCACCTCGACCGAGGTGATCCAGAGAAGCCGACTCGACCGAGGCGAATACCTAGGACGCGACGAGAATATTTTATTCTTGGCTGAGATCTTTTATCTTTGGGAAGTGATCTTATATTTTTGGGCTTGGCTCCTGGAAGGAAGAAGATATATTGGATCTTATATTTTACCTATTTTTATGGGAAGAGATCTTGCTAAGATATCTTATCTTTGGAGGGTTATTTTCCTATAAAAAGGGTTGGATTTCCCCAAATCCAACATCTCGCATACAACCCGCTTACACCGAAAGTCACGCAGCAGCCATACTCTAGTTGGGAGATTTGAAGAACCTTTTTGAAGGTTGAAGAAAGATTGAAGATTGTAGCTTTTATAGCTTTTGGAAGGCTTTCTTGTAAGATTACCTTAGATTCTCTTCCTTGTTGTCTTGCTTGTTGGATTTTATATCCAAGGAACGCTTTGTTGTGATATTTGATTCAGTTATTGAAGTGTTTTCATTAAATTCTTCTTGTTCAAATATTCACCTTCTTCCCATGTATTTGATTCATACTTTCATGATGATGAGTGGCTAATTTCCTTGTGTGATTCTAGGGTGATTGGCTGAAGGTTGTGGGAAAAACAATGATAGAATAATCTTAGATTCGAGTAGGACCCTGAAAGTTCGAGTCTTTAACCTTAACCCTAAACATCTCGTTCAGTCGATGAACATCTCGGCCCGGGTGGAACTTGGCTGACCGAGGTGACTTATCTGATCCGAAACTGAGAGTTAAGTGTTAGAGTTTGCCAAATCCTATCCTTATTACACCTTTCCTGGTTCAATGCAAGCCTAGGATGAGACTTACCCGGTAATTCCTTAGTTTGTGTACCAACGATCATAAGTGTAGGTAATAAAGGTTTATCCTTTATTAGGGTTTAAGTGTGCTTCCATCCCATCTTTGTGAGTTAGCCTGAGACTTACCCGGTAAAGGTTGATTCTATTCCCTTAGATGGTGTGTTAGTTCGAGGTTATAATTCTTTATCTTAATTCCTTGAGACTTACCCGGTAATAGGAGTTACGGTTTGGGATTAATGAGTAGTGAGACTTACCCGGTGATCTATTCCGCTTTAGTAACACCTTCCCTATGCAAAAACCTCAGCTTTGTCCGCTTATCTTTAGGTCTTGAGTTGGAACTACAACTAGATGCTTTAATCCCTAGAATTGCATATTTGCTTTATTGACTTCTTATTCATCTTTGATTGTGTTAATTGCTTTTGTGGTTAGTAGTTGCATAAGCATACCGTAACTGGACTTTGTTTCACTGAGTCCCTGTGATCGACCCCTGGAATTCCTTGCTTTTACTACGATTTACCCGTACATTGCGGGTTCGCATCCTTGTTTTAAGCTTAAGTCTAGGGTTATAAATTTAAAGCTTGTACACACCGTTTGGAGCGAACAAGTTTTTGGCGCCGTTGCCGGGGACTTGGTCTAGACCGAGCCGGTACGGTTTGCTCTTGGGGCACTTGCCCCCGTGTCTACTGACCACTCTACTTGAGTGACTTTTGCAGGTTCTTTCTTAGGTATATGCGAAGAACCCGCACTGGGAAGGAAATCGTTCCTTACGATCCCGAACCAGAAAAGACGTACAAGCGACGCTTAAGAGAAGCGAAAATGGCCCAACAAGACAACCGTGATCTTGAGGCCGAGTTGAAAGAGGCGCTAGAGCTGCTACGCCTCAGCAGGGAAGAACTAAGGCGAGAGAAGGAAGAAACTTGCACCAGGACCAAAGCAATCGAAGCAGATATGGCAGCCATACGAGACCAGATTCTACTTCGACCGAGGGAAGATCCAGCTGCTGACCCTCGACCGAGGCAGGTTCCTGTACCTGACGCCCCGGCCGATGTACTTCCACCTCGGATGCCAGTCCGAAACGTTCTTCTTGTAGGAATCCCACAAACCCTAGGTCAAAGAATGGACCCTAATCAACAACTGAGGCGTCCAGGAGTTAACCTAGGAGATCCAGCGGACCATGACTATGAACTTCGACCGCAAGTTCTATCCATGATTCGCCAATGCCAATTCAGAGGGATGGAGAAGGAATCCCCGCATCAACATCTTCAAAACTATGAGATCTTGATGGAGACCTTGAGACCCTCAAGGATTGAAAATAACAACTACAAGCTAAGACCTTTTTACTTTTCTTTAAAAGATAGAGCTCTTACTTGGTATCAATCTCTTCCTCGAGGAAAAATCAGCACATGGGAGGAGATGACTACGGAATTCTTGACAAAATTCTTTCCCCCCTCGAAGACCGCTGAAATGAGAGGGAAGATCAATGCTTTCATTATGAAGGACAAGGAGAGTTTGTCCAAGTCATGGGAGCGGTTCAAGGACATTCTTTTGGATTGCCCACATCATGGGATTCCAAAGTTAGAGTTATTGGAGATATACTTCAAAGGACTGGACGGAAGCACCCAGTTCAATCTCCAGCTACTCTCCGTCGGTACCTTCATGGACATGGCGATTGACGAGGCTTGGGACTTCATCGAGAAGCAAGCCTTGCATATGGAGAAGTACACCCACCAAGGAGCTGAAGGTGGAGTTAAAAGAGTTAACTTCCAAGAAACTCAGCCCAACAACCATCAACTCACGTCTTTGAAGAATGACGTGAAGCAATTGAAGGAACTCTTGGTTGCACAAACCAAGAAGGAAGAGCAAGGGCAAAGGAACAACAACAACGGATACCGTAACAACAACAACGGTTCCCGGAACAACAATTACAACAACAATAATAGAGGATCCAATAGCAACAATTGGAGAAAGAACAACCAAAATAACGGTAACAATCATTCAAACTCCAACTCTAACAATTCCTCTAACCCTTTCCTCTCTTCCCCTTCTTCTTCTTCTTCTACTCCATTAAAAAGCCAGGGGCAAGGATCAAGTTCGTCTCAGCCGGAAAAGAAAGACGCAGTTCTGGAGGCTATCTTGATCAAGCTCAACGCTATGGAGACTTCTATGACTTCATTTTCGAAGGCCCAAAAAGCCTTTGAACAACAACTTGCAAGTAGGGCGAATGAAGCGCCATGAGATCCAGGAAAGCTTCCAGCAAGGACGGAAAGCAACCCTAAGGGCCAAATCATGGCCATAACTACGAGGAGTGGACTGAAAACCACAGATCCAGTGCCTCGGTCGGTGCCAGTACCAACGAAGACCACCTCGGTCCAGATGCAGTCGAAGAACACTTCGACCGAGATGCCAACCGAGGTGGAGCCACAAAAAGCGGAGGGGAAAACTGAAGTTTATATTCCACCTCCTGCATACAAACCACCACTTCCATTCCCCCAGTCAAGGGCCAGAGCACATCTAGACAAGCACTTTGGTAAGTTCCTTGACTTGATGAATAAACTGCATATTAACATTCCTTTCCTTGATGCTATTCTAGGAATGCCCGCCTATGGGAAGTTCTTGAAGGAGATCCTATCAAGGAAAAGGAAGCTGGAGGACTTTGGTGAGGTTAGGATGACATCTAAATCCTTGGAGCTCATACAAATCATGAAGGAGAAGATGCCACCTAAATTGAGAGATCCCGGCTCATTTTGCATTCCTATTCAAGTTGGGGATGTCACTTGTGATGCCCTTTGTGATCTCGGAGCCAGCGTGAGCATCATTCCGCTGGAGCTATGTGTGAAGATCGGACTTGGAGAGCCCAAGCCGGTCAAGATTCGACTTTATATGGCGGATCGCTCCATTACCCATCCCGTGGGCATCTTGGAGGACGTTCCGGTCAAGTTAGGTAACTTCTATCTACCTATAGATTTTGTTGTACTTGACATTCCCGCAGATTACCCTGTTCCTATTATTCTCGGGAGGCTATTTCTAGCAACTTCGGGTTGCAACGTGGATTGCAAGAACGCCAAGTTGAAATTCAACGTTGGTGGCGATGAGGTGGAGTTCGCACTACTTGCAGCCATGAAAGGGGAGCAGCTAACTGATGATATCTTCAACATCTACGATGAAAAAGAATCGAGAGAATTGGTGAGCTCTATCCTTATTAACGATCCACTCGAAAGAGTTATTAGCTTCAGTTTAATGGAGGAAGGTATAGATGCTTCTTGTGATGCAGATATACGGAGCTTAAGGGCACTGGAAGAAGATCCAGGAGCTAAAACTGAAAAGCTGACCCAGGAGACGAAGATCTCTAGTTTCGGTTCCAGTTGCAGTACCTCGACCGAGGCACTTCCTGGACTGAGCGAGGCGACTGAAGAACATCTCGGTCAACGCCTCTGTGCCTCGATTGAGGTCGATGGCGAGATGATGTCAACTGGGACTACTGAGAATAATAAACTTCTTACTCCCTTCTTTGATATTCACCCTCAGTTGGTGGAACATTCTATCCACCAACTATCTGATAATAACGGACCTTGGTATGCTGATATTGTGAACTATCTTGTTTGCCAGGAAGTACCGCCCGGATTGACGTACTCTCAAAAGAAGAGATTCTTCAAAGAAGTACGACACTACTACTGGGACGAGCCGCTTCTATTCAAGCGCGGACCGGACGGGATGCTTCGAAGATGCATCCCGGAAGATGAAGTTAATAGTGTTATACGGCATTGCCATTCACTTCCTTGTGGAGGACATGCCAGCACCGATAAAACATGCGCTAAGGTATTGCGTTCCGGTTTCTTTTGGCCTACATTATTTAAGGATGTACAATCTTTTGTTGTCTCTTGTGATGCATGCCAAAGAACAAGAAATTTATCGAGGAGGAACGAGATGCCACTTAACAACATCCAAGAGGTGGAAATCTTTGATGTATGGGGGATTGACTTCATGGGACCTTTCCCATCCTCTGGAGGAAACCTCTATATTCTTCTTGCGGTTGATTACGTCTCTAGATGGGTTGAAGCCATTGCTTCTCCCACTAACGATGCCAAGGTGGTTGTGAAGTTCTTAAATAGAACTATCTTCCCACAATTTGGAACTCCACGCATCATCATCAGCGATGGAGGAACGCATTTCATCAACCGGAAGTTCAAGGCACTTCTATCGAAGTATGGGGTAACCCACAAGGTATCAACTCCTTATCACCCTCAAACTAGTGGACAGGTCGAGATCTCGAATAGAGAAATTAAGGCAATTTTGGAGAAGACCGTCTCTAGGACAAGGAAAGATTGGTTGATAGCATGAATTATAGTCTATATTTTGGGGTTTGTTTGGACGTTTTATCTTTCATAATCTGCATGTTTGTATGTATATTATGTGATTTTACTACCATTTCATCTACCTTTGCGAGAATCGAGGTCTACAACTAGTTTTGTTGTAATCGTAGGTAAAATGGCACGTTTCGCATCAAAAAGGAGCAAAAGGAGTCATGAGTCATTTGGAGCTACATCCAGGAAGCATAGCCATGGATTAAAGATTTACTTTGGACCAGTTTTGAGAGATTTCACATTCAGTTGTGACTCACCTCGGTTGACCAGAGATTCATCTCGACCGAGGTGATCCAGAGACGCCGACTCGACCGAGGCGAACACCTAGGACGCGGCGAGAATATTTTATTCTTGGCTGAGATCTTTTAAAATTGGAAAGTAATCTTATATTTTTAGGCTTGGCTTCTGGAAGGAAAGAGATATGCAGAATCATATATTTTACCTATTTTTATGGGAAAATATCTTTCTAAAGATTTATTATCTTTGGAGGGTTATTTTCCTATAAAAAGGGTTGGATTTCCACAAATCAAGGGAGCCGCTATCACACCCGCTTACACAAGAAGATTACGCAGCAGCCACAGCATACTCTCATTGGAAAGATTCGAAGAACCTTTTTGAAGGTTGAAAGAAGATTGAAGTCTATAGCTTTTATAGCTTTTTGGAGGGTTTTTGTAAGATTGTCTTCAATTCCCTCACTTGTTGTCTTGTCTTGTTGGATTGCTATCCAAGGAACGCTTTGTTGTGATATTTGATTCAGTTATTGAAGTCTTTTTCATCAAATTCTTCTTGTTCAAATATTCACCTTCTTCCCATATATTTAATACTTTTATAATGATGATGAGTGGCTAATTTCCTTGTGTGATTCTAGGGTGATTGGCTGAAGGTTGTGGGAAAAACAATGATAGAATAATCTTAGATTCCAGTAGGACCCTGAAAGTTCGAGTCTTTATCCTTAACCCTAAGCATCTCGTTCAGTCGATGAACATCTCGGCCGTGGTGGAAACTGGCTGACCGAGGTGACTTATCTGATCCTAAACTGAGAGTTAAGTGTTAGAGTTTGCCAAATCCTATTCTTATTACACCTTTCTGGTTCAAAGCAAGCTTAGGATGAGACTTACCCGGTAATTCCTTAGTTTGTGTACCAACGATCATAAGTGTAGGTAATAAAGGTTTATCCTTTATTGGGGTTTGAGTGTGCTTCCATCCCATCTTTGTGAGTTAGCCTGAGACTTACCCGGTAAAGGTTGATTCTATTCCTTTAGATGGTGTGTTAGTTTGAGGTTATAGTTCTTTATCTTAATTCCTTGAGACTTACCCGGTAATAGGAGTTACGGTTTAGGATTAGTGAGTAGTGAGACTTACCCGGTGATCTATTCCACTTTAGCAACACCTTCCCCACGCAAAAATCTCAGCTTTGTCCGCTTATCTATAGATCTTGAGTTGGAACCACAACTAGATGCTTTAATCCCTGGAATTGCATGTTCGCTTTATTGACTTCTTATTCATCTTTGATTGTGTTAATTGCTCTTGTGGTTAGTATTCACGAAGCTTACCGTTATTGACTTTGTTTCACCGAGTCCCTCTGATCGACCCCTGGAATTTTCTTGCTTTTTACTACGATTGACCCGTACACTGCGGGTTCGCATCCTTGTTTTAAGCTGAAGTCTAGGGTTATAAATTTAAAGCTTGCACACACCGTTTGGAGCGAACAAGTTTTTGGCGCCGTTGCCGGGGACTTGGTCTAGACCGAGCCGGTTGCGGTTTGCTTTCGGGGCATTTGCCCCTGTTGCTACTAACTACTCTTTCTATGAGTGTTGTAGTTTTCAGGATTTCCGATGACTACATTTGATCCAGCCTGGATAGCAAGACAAAGTGCTAGGGCGGACCATTATGAATACTTGGAGGAGAAGTACTCCTTCTATTGGTTCAACAATGAATGGGAAAGAGAAGAGGCCATTAAGCATGAATTTGCAATGTGGGATGAACTGAATGTCCCTAAAAAGATTTGTGAGCAACCCCTTGAAGATTCTCTTGAATCAAGATGGGAGAGGTTGATGAAGAAGGTGGAGGAGCTCAAGGAAAGCACCCTATCCTATGCTAAGCCGGAAGAGAAGCATAAGGAAGTGCTGCAAGTTCCAAGCACCCCTCCAATCAAACCAGAAGTTTCTCCTGAAGCTTTTGAGGGAGAAGAAGATTTGGAAGATTTCGATCTAACTGTTGAGACCTCGGTCGAAGTGGAAGAGATATCGGCCGAGATGGAAGAATCTGCAAAACTGGAAGCAGAAGATGCAGAGAACCTTGGTCAAATTACTGAGATTGTGACCAAGGTGGAAGAAAGATCAACTGAGTTGAGAGAGATTTCTTGTGTTGGTTATCAACCTAACTTGAAACCTGATCCGAGCTTTGGAGAACTTTACAAGGTAAGTTCTCTTACTCCATTCGAAATCCCTATTAAACTTTCTGAATTTTTCAGGAAAGCACCGGAGAGTTGGAGGTCTCTTCCGAAAGAACCTCCAAAGATCAAGATCAAGTCTTCCTTGAAATTGTTGGAAGAAGAAGCTCCTCGGATCATGAGGAGTGGAGTTGGCAAGCACTACACCGCTAAGGCAATGAAGAGTCTCTTGTTCAAGTATGGGGTCCCTCGCATGTTCAGGACCCTGTACCATCCCCAAGCTATAGATGGGGAAGCTGCTATGATTCTCGAGAAAATGTTTTCTCGATCAAGGAAAGGATGGGACACGAGGAATGTCCCATTGAAGTGCAGGAAGTCTAGAAGGATTCCGGTGAGAATCAAACCGTACAAGCTTGTACGTGGGAGATCTTACCATTTGCCGGTGAAATTAGGAACCGGAACCTTTTTGGAAGAATTTTATGATGGATGTGATGAGCACTCCATGGTGTTCAAGGTACATTGAGTAATTCTATGGAGAAGGGTCCAGCTAGCGACCTTAAACCAAGCGCTTCTTGGGAGGCAACCCAAGGTATTGTTTTCTTTTCCCGTTTTCTAGTATAGCTTAGATAGTTTTTGTTTTTGCTTTGCTTTGCTTTGTTTTTGGCGTTCTGGACAGACAACAAGGAATATCTAAGGAAGGAGCATAACTGGAAGGACAAAAGTTTGAGATTTTGAGAAGACAGAAGCATCTCGGTTACTGTCAGAGCACCTCGACCGAGTTGATTCTTGAGCAACCGAGGCGACTAGGGTTTTCTGCAGAACCACCTCGGTCCGTACCACCTCGGTCCAGTCGAGACCATCTCGACCGAGGTGACAGCAGATCCAGGAACAGTATAAAAAGGGGAAAAATTTATTTTTCACTTTTTACCTTCTTCACCTCGACCGCGGCGACAGTCCACTTCGCTCTCTCTCATTTCTTGCTCGTTTTCGAAGATTTCCGCTTCTAAACTGAGATTGAAGGGTAGAGGAACCGATTGCAACAACAGATCTGCAAAGAAATCGAACGAATCGACCGAAACGAGGTAAAACAAGTCGAAACCCTAACTCGTTCATTTGTTTCGATTTGGGCTTTGGTTGCCCTTGATTCTGCTGAGAAAGGATTTAAGTACCCCTTAGGAAGCAATTGTAGTGATTTTAGGGGGAAAAGAACTGAATTTCTGAGAATTGGAATTGCGACTGTTGCGCCTCGGTCCGGTCGAACTGCATCTCGACCGAGGTGATTTATGAGTCTTGTCAGTGACCGAGGTGGTCTGATAGTGTTGAGTGAAAATGAGTTCCGATCGTCGTCTAGCCCTGAGAGACAGATCCTCACCTTCCCCTTCTTCCTCTTCTTCCCGTCCTTACCGCCCGGTTATCCACGAGAGATGCCGGGTAGACTATGAGCGCATAGCTAGCCGTCCAGTTATCGCACCACGATTTCTGGACGTGTCAGCTTTCGATTGCCTAGGGTTAGATGCTGACCTTAGGAGGATGATTGCCACTGTAGGGCTGGATCAGTTTACTGAGATCCGAGCCCCAGCTTATTTGGAGCCGACCTTAGAGTTTGTTAGCTCCTTCTCCTACCTCCCCACAGACCGGTCTGTGAAGTACCGGTTGATGAACCGGAACTTCATAGTTCCTTTAGAGATTTGGAGAGAGATTTTCGGCTTTTCTGAGCCTACCGCCACCGACTTCCCCTCCCGATCCGTAGCTAGGGAGTTCTGGGGGCAGATTGCCCATATTACCGAGCATGCAGACAGATGGCGCCCTGGAGATTCCAGGGAGAAGGTCATCTTCCACCCAGCCTTCAGACTAGCCCATAGGATATTTAGCGAGACACTTCTGGCGCGTACTGAGACGCCCCAGAAGATTCGACAAGGCGAGCTCTTCAGCCTCTACTGCATGGTTACAGGAGGTTTCCCAGACTTTGGCTTGATCTTGGCAGAGAACCTGCACAGGATCAAGGCCAAGGCGAAGGGAGACATTTGCTGCGGAGGTCTAGTCACCCATATTGCTACCTATCACGGGATGGACCTTAGTGTTTGCACGATGGTGGCGGCTCCGAAGCCGCTTGGATTACAGGAGATGATCACACGGAGGATTTTGGTTCCCCGTGGTTTGACCACTCCTTATGTTGCTATGCCTTGGGAGCGGACTGCACCACAGGGGATCCGCTGGTCTGCTCAGTTCACAGTCTTCGATCCGCATTACTGGCAGACAGCTTGGGCTCCACTGATGGAGGATCATAGAGAGGCAGCAGCTACCCCGGCTGAGGAGGAGGAGGATGACGACGACGAGGAGACAGTGGACGAGAGAGATGGTGGAGTCCCGATGGATACAGGGACGGATACTGCAGGTCCGAGCGCGCCACCGATCATCGACTTAGATGATGAGGAGGAGACAGAGCCTGCGCCAGCTGAGACTTCTCCAGTCAGACCTGCTAGACGCAGGAGGCATGGAGTGAGAGATAGAGCTGCTCACAGACGGATCGATGACCTGACGGATCAGGTTATTGACACGTACGCTGCATTATCGCTGGATATCCGCGAGATGCAGGAGCGGCAGCACCATCAGCACATCATGGCCCAGCTTCAGTTCGAGCATGTCATGGGCTATCCGTACGATCCGACTCAGTATCCGTACGTACCACCACCACCACCGCCGGATCAGGATTACTGAGGAGTTGCAGGATTTTTCTTATTATATTTTTTATGCAGTTCAGCTATTTATCCGGTGAGTACTCTCATTTTCAGACTTTTATTTGACCCACTGGGACAGTGTGTCCCAAGTATGGGGTGTTTGTACTTATATGACTACTTGATGTATTTGACTACTTTTGATGTATTACATTTCATCGGATATTTTATTTATGCTTCACTTCTGCATTTATATGATTATCTGATATTACATACATACCTACAGGTTATTTGATTGAGAAAAATGTCGAAACTGAAATAAAATAAAAAATTTTTTTTTTTTTAACCTCGACCGAGTAAGTTCTGGCCAAACGAGGCGTTTCACCTCGGTTGAACCAAGAACATCTCGACCGAGGTGTGTTAACTGAGAGTTTTCGAAAACGATTTTTGTGTTACTTATCTGGATATGATCTCAGTGAAGATCTTGTTTACTGACTGGTTTTAAATTCTTTATGTGTTTGAAAGGTTTTATAATATGTTTAAGTTGCTAAATGCTTTGTTTGAAATTATTAGCATGATTAATACTTTGTTTTTATCCAAATTATGTTGAATTTGAAGGTTGACACCGCAGGTTAAGTTCTCTCACTTTCTTCATGGAAAGACCAAGGCAATTCATTCTCTTCTCCTTTTTCTTCTTGATCATGCTTAGCCCCTCATATACATTTTGCCTCCCTTTACCTATCTGGGAATTTGGAAGCAAGCGCAGTGGTGAAAGCAAGTGAAGTACAAGTTGAGAAATGGCTGGAAGTGAAAGTGTTAGAAAGCAATAATAGGTTTGGGGAAGTCAATCATGAAGATGAGTAACTCGGCACCATTCACATAGCCGGGTGTTTGTGTCTTGCCAAAGTCGGATTGAGCGATATTCCTAGCGGGTCATGACATGTGCATCAAGGGTTTGATGCATCTCGAGAAATTGATGATTGCAGATTTCCTAGGCTTCGGTTATTGTGCACCTCTGTCCATGCATCCCAAAAAGTAAAGTAAAAAAGAAAAAGTGTGAAATAAGCAAAGCTTATTGGTGGAAGATGTTGCAAGTCAAAGTAAAAGTGAAGTTCATCCTTTTCCCAGATTCTAGCACCACATTACCTTACATACATCCCTACCCTACACGTTTCTTGACCTTTTTTTTGGGAAGCCCTTGAGACCTTGAGCTTGTTGATTGACTTAGCGGTTTAAATCGGATTATACATGATTAATTTTGATAATTATGATTTATTATGCATTCTATGATTTTATGCAAAGATGAACGACTTTCCTATATTTATAAAATGTTTTGAGCATATTGAGTTTTTAAATTCCATGATGTATTCTCTTAGAGTGATCTATGATAGTTTCACACCATAAAATGTTTTTGAAAGACTTTTTCATTGATTTTCATGACTTATAATCCATTCTATCTTGTCTTATATATAAGGAACTTGCTTGGGGACAAGCAAGGGCTAAGTATGGGGTATTTTGATACCATGAATTATAGTCTATATTTTGGGGTTTGTTTGGACGTTTTATCTTTCATAATCTGCATGTTTGTATGTATATTATGTGATTTTACTACCATTTCATCTACCTTTGTGAGAATCGAGGTCTACACCTAGTTTTGTTGTAATCGTAGGTAAAATGACACGTTTCGCATCAAAAAGGAGCAAAAGGAGTCATGAGTCATTTGGAGCTAAATCCAGGAAGCATAGCCATGGATTAAAGATTTACTTTGGACCAGTTTTGAGAGATTTCACATTCAGTTGTGACTCACCTCGGTTGACCAGAGATTCATCTCGACCGAGGTGATCCAGAGACGCCGACTCGACCGAGGCGAACACCTAGGACGTGGCGAGACTATTTTATTCTTGGCTGAGATCTTTTAAAATTGGAAAGTGATCTTATATTTTTGGGCTTGGCTTCTGGAAGGAAGGAGATATGCAGAATCATATATTTTACCTATTTTTATGGGAAAATATCTTTTTAAAGATTTATTATCTTTGGAGGGTTATTTTCCTATAAAAAGGGTTGGATTTCCACAAATCAAGGGAGCCGCTATCACACCCGCTTACACAAGAAGATTACGCAACAGCCGCAACATACTCTCATTGGAGAGATTCGAAGAACCTTTTTGAAGGTTGAAAGAAGATTGAAGTCTATAGCTTTTATAGCTTTTTGGAGGGTTTTTGTAAGATTGTCTTCAATTCCCTCACTTGTTGTCTTGTCTTATTGGATTGCTATCCAAGGAACGCTTTGTTGTGATATTTGATTCAGTTATTGAAGTCTTTTTCATCAAATTCTTCTTGTTCAAATATTCACCTTCTTCCCATATATTTAATACTTTCATAATGATGATGAGTGGCTAATTTCCTTGTGTGATTCTAGGGTGATTGGCTGAAGGTTGTGGGAAAAACAATGATAGAATAATCTTAGATTTCAGTAGGACCCTGAAAGTTCGAGTCTTTATCCTTAACCCTAAGCATCTCGTTCAGTCGATGAACATCTCGGCCGGGGTGGAAACTGGCTGACCGAGGTGACTTATCTGATCCTAAACTGAGAGTTAAGTGTTAGAGTTTGCCAAATCCTATTCTTATTACACCTTTCTGGTTCAAAGCAAGCTTAGGATGAGACTTACCCGGTAATTCCTTAGTTTGTGTACCAACGATCATAAGTGTAGGTAATAAAGGTTTATCCTTTATTGGGGTTTGAGTGTGCTTCCATCCCATCTTTGTGAGTTAGCCTGAGACTTACCCGGTAAAGGTTGATTCTATTCCCTTAGATGGTGTGTTAGTTTGAGTTTATAGTTCTTTATCTTGATTCCTTGAGACTTACCCGGTAATAGGAGTTACGGTTTAGGATTAGTGAGTAGTGAGACTTACCCGGTGATCTATTCCACTTTAGCAACACCTTCCCCATGCAAAAATCTCAGCTTTCTCCGCTTATCTATAGATCTTGAGTTGGAACCACAACTAGATGCTTTAATCCCTAGAATTGCATGTTCGCTTTATTGACTTCTTATTCATCTTTAATTGTGTTAATTGCTCTTGTGGTTAGTATTCACGAAGCTTACCGTTATTGACTTTGTTTCACCGAGTCCCTGTGATCGACCCCTGGAATTTTCTTGTTTTTTACTACGATTGACCCGTACATTGCGGGTTCGCATCCTTGTTTTAAGCTTAAGTCTAGGGTTATAAATTTAAAGCTTGCACACACCATTTGGAGCAAACATTGGTCCATGAAATTGGACGATTGTGGGGAGGTAGGAGAAGGAGATAACGAACTCTAAGGTCGGCTCCAAATAAGCTGGGGCTCGGATCTCAATAAACTAATGCAGCCCAACAGTGGCAATCATCCTCCTAACGTCTCCATCTAACCCTAGGCAATCGAAAGCTGATACGTCCAGGAAACGTGGTGCTATGACTGGACGGCTGGCTATACGCTCATAATCTACCCGGCATCTCTCGTGGATCACCGGGCGGTAGGGTCGGGCGGAAGAAGAGCAAGGAGGGGAAGGTGAGGATCTATCTCTGAGGGCTAGGCGACGATCGGAACTCATTTTTTTTTCTCTTCTCAAACACTGTCAGAGTACCTCGGTCGTTGACAACCCTCAAGAATCACCTCGGTCGAGATGCAGTTCGACTAGACCGAGGCGCAACAGATTTCGATTCCAATCTCAGAAATCCAGTTCTTTTCCCCCAAAAACCACTACAATTGCTTCCTATGGGGTACTTAAGCCTTTTCTCAGCAAAATCAAGGGCAACCAAAGCCCAAATCGAAACGAATGAACGAGTTAGGGTTTCGACTGTTTTTACCTCGTTTCGGTCGATTCGTTCGATTTCTTTGCAGATCTGTAGTTGCAATAGGATCCTCTACCCTTCAATCGTAGTTTAGAAGCGGAAATCTTCGAAAACGAGCAAGAAACGAGAGAGAACGAAGTGAACTGTCGCCGCGGTCGAGATGAAGAAGGTAAAAAGTAAAAACTGAAATTTTTTTCTTTTTATACTGCTCCTGGATCTGCTGTCACCTCGGTCGAGATGGTCTCGACTGGACCGAGATGGTACGGACCGAGGTGGTTCTGCAGAAACCCTAGTCGCCTCGGTTGCTCAAGAATCAACTCGGTCGAGGTGCTCTGACAGTAACCGAGATGCTTCTGCCTTCTCAAAATCTCGAACTTCTGTCCTTCCAGTTATGCTCTTTTCTTAGATATCTCCTGTTATCTGTCTAGGACGCCAAAAACAAAGCAAAGGAAAGCAAAAACAAAAACTATATAAACTAGACTAGAAAACTGGAAAAGAAAGCAATACCTTGGGTTGCCTCCCAAGAAGCGCTTGGTTTAAGGTCGCTAGCTGGACCATGATGCGTCTCAAATGAGGTGGGAGGTGCCCTCACCCCATACTTCACCTCCATCGTGGGGTGAAGTAAGTAAATCCATCAAACGCTCCAACAAGTGTAAGTGCTCATCGGGGAATGAATCGTCTATGGGTGGGTTGTCCGTCTCGCGGTAAGATTCCGGTAGCCGGTTGAGGTGATCCGCAACGGAGTTCTCGGATCCCTTCTTATCGCGGATCTCTAGGTCAAACTCTTGAAGCAAGAGAATCCATCGAATAAGACGTGGCTTGGCGTCTTTCTTAGCTAATAAGTAACGAATGGCTGCATGGTCGGTGTAGACAATGACCTTTTCCCCAACTAAGTAGGAACGAAACTTCTCGAAAGCGTATACAACCGCCAACAATTCCTTCTCAGTGGTAGCGTAGTTGCGCTGGGCTACATCTAGCGTCTTGCTAGCATAGTAAATGGCGGTGGTCCGGCCATTCTTTTTCTGTCCAAGCACCGCTTCTACGGCTACATCACTAGCGTCACACATGACCTCAAAGGGCAAGGTCCAGTCAGGTGGTTGGATAATGGGAGCGGAGATCAACGCCTCCTTAATCCTGAAAAAAGGATCAAGACACTCCTGCGAAAACTCAAAAACAACATCTTTATTCAAGAGGTTAGTTAAAGGTTTGGAAATCTTAAAGAAGTCTTTGATGAATCTCCTGTAGAAACCTGCATGCCCGAGAAAACTCCTCACACCTTTAACCGAACAAGGAGGAGGGAGCTTCTCAATAGTCTCGATCTTAGCTCGATTGACCTCAATACCTCGATTAGAAACGAGGTGTCCTAGTACAATGCCTTCATTAACCATAAAATGACACTTTTCCCAATTCAGAACAAGGTTAGTGTCTTCACATCTTTTAAGCACTAGAGAAAGGTTAGATAGGCAATCATCAAAAGAGGAACCATATACAGAAAAATCATCCATGAATACCTCCATGATCTCCTCTATGTACTCGGAAAAGATAGCCATCATGCATCGCTGGAAGGTAGCGGGTGCATTGCACAATCCAAATGGCATCCTCCTATAGGCAAATGTCCCCCATGGACAAGTGAAAGTGGTCTTCTCCTGATCATCCGGATGGATAGGAATCTGGAAGAATCCACTATAGCCGTCCAAGTAACAAAAGTGTGAATGCTGGGCCAACCGCTCGAGCATTTGATCGATGAAGGGAAGTGGAAAATGGTCCTTCCGTGTGGCCGTGTTCAGCTTCCTGTAATCCATGCAAACCCTCCAGCCCGTAACGGTCCTAGTTGGGATCAACTCGTTGTTCTTATTTGTCACAACGGTCATCCCTCCTTTTTTCGGAACGACGTGCACCGGGCTAACCCACTTGCTGTCCGAGATAGGATAAATAATACCTGCATCCAACAACTTAAGAACTTCCTTCTTCACAACCTCTTTCATGATCGGATTTAACCGTCTTTGAGGTTCCCGTGAAGTCTTATGATTATCTTCCATTAGAATTCTATGCATGCAGAAAGAAGGCTTAATGCCAATAAGATCGTCCGTGGTGTAACCTATAGCCTTTCGATGCTTTCTCAGGACATGCATTAACTTAGACAATTCTGATTCGGAAAGAGAATCACTAACAATAACGGGATAAGTGGAATCCGACCCAAGAAAGACATACCTCAAGTGACTAGGGAGTTGTTTAAGCTCCACAATTGGAGGTGTCTTCTGAGGGGGATCCTTGCTTCCTCCTTCCAGTGGAGTGGATTCAGAAACTGGACTTTCGGAAGTCTCAGTTGAAGTCGTCTCGCCATCGACCTCGGTCGAGGTGAAGAGGCGTTGACCGAGATGTTCTTCAGTCGCCTCGCTCAGTCCAGGAAGTGCCTCGGTCGAGGTACTGCAACTAGAACCGAAACTGGAGATCTTTGTCTCCTGGATTAGCTTCTCAGTTTTAGCCCCTGGATCTTCTTCCAGTGCCTTCAAGCTCCGTATATCTGCATCACAAGAAGCATCTATACCTTCCTCTATTACACTAAAACTTAGAACTCTTTCGAGTGGATCGTTAATAAGGATAGAGCTCACCAATTCTCTTGATTCTTCTTCATCGTAGATGTTGAAGATATCATCAGTTAGCTGCTCCCCTTTCATCGCTGCAAGTAGCGCGAACTCCACCTCATCGCCACCAATGTTGAATTTCAACTTGGCGTTCTTGCAATCCACATTGCAACCCGAAGTTGCTAGAAATGGCCTCCCGAGAATAATAGGGACAGGATAATCTGCGGGAATGTCAAGCACGACAAAATCTATAGGTAGATAGAAATTACCTAACTTGACCGGAACGTCCTTCAAGATGCCCACGGGATGGGTAATGGAGCGATCCGCCATATAAAGTCGAATCTTGACCGGCTTGGGCTCTCCAAGTCCGATCTTCGTGCATAGCTCTAGCGGAATGATCCTCACGCTGGCTCCTAGATCACAAAGGGCTTCACAAGTGACGTCCCCAACTTGAATGGGAATGCTAAATGAGCCGGGATCTCTCAACTTAGGTGGCATCTTCTCCTTCATGATCTTAATAAGCTCCGAGGATTTAGATGTCATCCTAACTTCGCCAAAGTCTTCCAATTTCCATTTCCTTGATAGGATCTCCTTTAAGAATTTCCCATAGGCGGGCATTCCTAGAATAGCATCAAGAAAAGGAATGTTAATATGCAGCTTGTTCATCAAGTCAAGGAACTTACCAAAGTGCTTGTCTAGATGTGCTCTGGCTCTGGACTGAGGGAATGGAAGTGGTGGTTTGTATGCAGGAGGTGGAATATAAGTTTCAGTCGTCCCTCCTGCATTTTGTTGCTCCGCCTCGGTTGGCATCTCGGTCGAGGTGTTCTTCGACTGGATCTGGACCGAGGTGGTCTGCATCGAACGAGGTATTGGATCTGCAGTTTTAAGTCCACTCCTCGTCGTTATGGCCATGCACTGGCCCTTAGGGTTGCTTTCCGTCTTTGCTGGAAGCTTCCCTGGATCTCTTGGCGCTTCATTCGCCCTACTTGCAAGTTGTTGTTCGAAGGACTTTTGGGCCCTCGAAAATGAAGTCATAGAATTCTCCATAGCGCTAAGCTTGATCAAGATAGCCTCCAGAACCGCGTCTTTCTTTTCTGGCTGAGACGAACTTGATCCTTGCCCTTGGCTCTTTAATGGAGTAGAAGAAGAAGAAGAAGGAGAAGAGAGGAAAGGGTTAGAGGAATTATTAGAGTTGGAGTTAGAATAATTGTTACCAGGATTCTGGTTGTTTTGATTGTTCGTCCTCCAATTGTTGCTATTGGACCCTCTATTGTTGTTGTTGTTGTAGTTGTTGTTTCGGGGACCGTTGTTGTTGTTACGGTACCCGTTGTTGTTGTTGTTCCTTTGTCCTTGCTCTTCCTTCTTGGTTTGAGCAACCAAGAGTTCCTTCAATTGCTTCACGTCATTCTTCAAAGACGTGAGTTGATTGTTGTTGGATTGAGTCTCTTGAAAGTGGACTCTTTTAATTCCACCTTCAGCTCCTTGGTGGGTGTATTTCTCTATGTGCAAGGCTTGCTTCTCAATGAAGTCCCAAGCCTCATCAATCGCCATGTCCATGAAGGTACCCGCGGAGAGTAGTTGGAGATTGAACTGGGTGCTTCCGTCCAGTCCTTTGAAGTAGATCTCCAACAACTCGATCTTTGGAATCCCATGATGTGGGCAATCCAAAAGGATGTCCTTGAACCACTCCCACGACTTGGACAAGCTCTCCTTGTCCTTCATAATGAAAGCATTGATCTTCCCTCTCATTTCAGCGGTCTTTGAGGGGGGGAAGAATTTGGTCAAGAATTCCGTAGTCATCTCCTCCCATGTGCTAATTTTTCCTGAAGGAAGAGATTGATACCAAGTAAGAGCTCTATCTTTTAAAGAAAAGTAAAAAGGTCTTAGCTTGTAGTTGTTATTTTCAATTCTGGAAGGTCGCAAGGTTTCCATCAAGATCTCGTAGTTTTGAAGATGTTGATGTGGCGACTCCTTCTCTAGCCCTCCGAATTGGCATTGGCGAATCATGGATAGAACTTGCGGTCGAAGTTCGTAGTCATGATCCGCTGGATCTCCTAGGTTCACTCCTGGACGCCTCAGTTGTTGATTAGGGTCCATCCTTTGACCTAGAGTTTGTGGGATTCCTGCAAGAAGAACATCTCGGACTGGCCTCCGAGGTGGAAGTACATCGGCCGGGGCGTCAGGTACTGGAGCCTGCCTCGGTCGAGGATCAGCTACTGGATCCTGCATCGGTCGAGGATCAACAGGAGGATCTTCCCTCGGTCGAAGTAGAATCTGGTTCCGTATGACTGCTATCTCCGCTTCGATTGCTGCAGTCCTGGTGCGATTCTCTTCTTTCTCTTGCCTTAGTTCTTCTTTGCTGAGACGTAGCAGCTCTAGCGTCTCTTTCAATTCGGCCGCAAGATCGCGGTCGTCTTGTTGGGCCATCTTCGCTTCTCTTAAGCGTCGCTTGTATGTCTTTTCTGGTTCGGGATCGTAAGGAACGATTTCCTTCCCAGTGCGGGTTCTTCGCATATACCTAAGAAAGAACCTGCAAAAGTCACTCAAGTAGAGTGGTTAGATGACACGGGGGCAAGCGCCCCAAAAGAGAAAACCGTACCGGCTCGGTCTAGACCAAATCCCCGGCAACGGCGCCAAAAACTTGTTCGCTCCAAACGGTGTGTGCAAGCATTAAATTTATAACCCTAGACTTATGCTTAAAACAAGGATGCGAACCCGCAGTGTACGGGTCAATCGTAGTAAAAAGCAAGAAATTCCAGGGGTCGATCACAGGGATTCGGTGACACAAAGTCAATAACGGTAAGCTTCGTGAAGGCTAACCACAAAGAGCAATTAACACAATCAAAGATGAATAAGAAGTCAAATAAGCAAACATGCAATTCTAGGGATTAAAGCATCTAGTTGTGGTTCCAACTCAAGATCTAAAGATAAGCGGACAAAGCTGAGATTTTTGCAAGGGGAAGGTGTTACTAAAGTGGAGTAGATCACCGGGTAAGTCTCACTACTCACTAATCTAAAACCGTAACTCCTATTACCGGGTAAGTCTCAAGGAATTAAGATAAAGAACTATTACCTCGAACTAACACACCATCTAAGGGAATAGAATCAACCTTTACCGGGTAAGTCTCAAGTTAACTCACAAAGATGGGATGGAAGCACACTCAAACCTCAATAAAGGATAAAACTTTATTACCTACACTTATGATCGTTGGTACACAAACTAAGGAATTACCGGGTAAGTCTCATCCTAAGCTTGCTTTGAACCAGGAAAGGTGTAATAAGAATAGGATTTGGCAAACTCTAACATTTAACTCTCAGTTTAGGATCAGATAAGTCACCTCGGTCAGCCAGATTCCACCCCGGCCGAGATGTTCATCGACTGAGCGAGATGCTTAGGGTTAAGGTTAAAGACTCGAACTTTCAGGATCCTACTGGAATCTAAGATTATTCTATCATTGTTTTTCCCACAACCTTCAGCCAATCACCCTAGAATCACACAAGGAAATTAGCCACTCATCATCATTATGAAAGTATTAAATATATGGGAAGAAGGTGAATATTTCAACAAGAAGAATTTACTGAAAAAGACTTCAATAACTGAATCAAATATCACAACAAAAGCGTTCCTTGGATAGCAATCCAACAAGACAAGACAACAAGGAAGGGGAATTGAAGACAATCTTACAAAACCCTTCAAAAGCTATAAAAGCTATGATCTTCAATCTTCCTTCAACCTTCAAAAAGGTTCTTCAAATCTCCCAACTGGAGTATGGCTGCTGCGTGATTCCCAACTGAATGCGGATCTTTCGGTGTAAGCGGCCTCTTCGATTTGTGGAAATCCAACCCTTTTTATAGGAAAATAACCCTCCAAAGATAAAATATCTTAGAAAGATCTTTTCCCATAAAAATAGGTAAAATATAAGATCTTCGTCCTTCCAGGAGCCAAGCCCAAAAATATAAGATCACCTTCCAAAGATAAAAGATCTCAGCCAAGAATAAAATATTCTTGCCGCGTCCTAGGTGTTCGCCTCGGTCGAGTCGGCGTCTCTGAATCACCTCGGTCGAGATGAATCTCTGGTCAACCGAGGTGAGTCATAACTGAATGTGAAATCTCTCAAAACTGGTCCAAAGTTAATCTTTAATCCATGGCTATGCTTCCTGGATGGTTCCTTATGCTCCTCAATGTAGCTCCAAATGACTTATGACTCCTTTTGCTCCTTTTTGATGCAAAACGTACCATTTTACCTGCAATTACAGCAAAACTAGGTGTAGACCTCGATTCCCGCAAAGGTAGATGAAATTGTAATATAATCACATATTATACATGCTAACATGCAGATTATTGAAGATAAAACGTCCAAACAAACCTCAAAATATAGACTATAATTCATGCTATCAACGATGCTCTTTGGGCGTACAGGACCGCATTTAAGACTCCCATAGGTACCACCCCTTATAATTTGGTATATGGGAAGTCTTGCCATTTGCCCGTTGAATTGGAACACAAAGCATATTGGGCAATCAAATGGTTGAACTTCGACATTAAGGAGGCCGGCGAAAAGCGACTATTGGAACTCAACGAGCTGGAGGAGCTGCGTTTGAACGCTTATGAGAATGCCAAGATCTATAAAGAAAGGACGAAGAGGTGGCATGACAAGCATATCGTCCCAAAGGAGCTTAACGAAGGAGACTTAGTTCTACTCTTCAACTCCCGCCTCCGCCTTTTTCCAGGTAAGTTAAAATCTAGATGGACCGGACCTTATGTTGTGAAACATGTTTTTCCTCACGGTGCAGTTGAGATATGGGGCGAAAGTAGCGGAAGCTTCAAGGTCAACGGGCATAGACTTAAGAAATACCAACCGGAAACTCCGGTTGAGGAGGTTGCACCAATATACCTCATTTGAGATGCATTATGGTCTAGCTAGCGACCTTAAACCAAGCGCTTCTTGGGAGACAACCCAAGGTATTGCTTTCTTTTCCCGTTTTCTAGTCTAGATTAGATAGTTTTTGCTTTTGCTTTGCTTTGTTTTGTTTGGGCGTTCTAGACAGATAACAGGAGACATCTATGGAAGGAGCATAACTGGAAGGACAGAAGTTCGAGAATTTGAGAAGACGGAGTTCGACTGAGGGACCTCGGTTGCTGTCAAAGCACCTCGACCGAGATGATTCCTGAGCAACCGAGGCGACTAGGGTTTCTGAAAAACCACCTCGGTCCGTACCACCTCGGTTCACCTCGCCTTCTCCGATTTCTTGCTCGTTTTCGACGATTTCTTCCTCCAAACTACGATTGAAGGATAGAGGATCGTGTTGCAAGTACAGATCTGAACAAAATCGAATCGATTCGGCCGAAACGAGGTAAAACGAACCGAAACCCTAACCTCTCCATTTTACTTCGATTTGGGCTTTGGTTGCCCTTGCATTTGTTGACGAAACGCTTAAGTACCCCATAGGAAGCAGTTGTAGTGATTTTTGGGGGAAAAAGAACTGAATTTTTTGAGGAAATTAGATCCAGTTCGCCGCCTCGGTCCAGTCGAGCTGTGCCTCGGCCGAGGTGATTCTTGAGAGTTGTCAGTGACCGAGGTGACCTGACAGTGACTGAGTTGAAAATGAGTTCTGACCGCCGCCTTGCCCTCAGGGATAGATCCTCACCTTCCCCTTCTTCTTCTTCTTCTTCCCGACCTTACCGCCCGGTGATCCATGAGCGACACCGGGTGGACTATGAGCGTATTTCCAGCCGTCCAGTGATTGCACCACGCTTCCTGGACGTTTCTACTTTTGATTGCCTCCAGGTCGACGGAGACCTTAGGAGGATGATTTCTACAGTTGGGCTGGATCAGTTTACTGAGATCCGAGCCCCAGCCTATTTGGAGCCGACCCTAGAGTTCGTTAGCTCCTTCACCTACCTTCCCACAGAGCGTTCTGTGAAGTACCGGTTGATGAACCGGAACTTCATAGTTCCACTAGAGTACTGGCGAGAGATTTTTGGCTTTCTTGAGCCCACAGCTGTTGACTTCCCTTCCCGATCTGTAGCTAGGGAGTTTTGGGGACAGATTGCCCATATTACTGAGCACGCAGACAGATGGCGCCCTGGAGATTCCAGGGAGAAGGTCATCTTCCATCTAGCCTTTAGGTTAGCCCACCGGATCTTCAGTTAGATGCTTTTGGCGCGTACTGAGACGCCCCAGAAGATCCGACAGGGGGAGCTTTTCAGTTTATAGTGCATGGTTACTAGAGGTATCCCGGACTTTGGCTTGATGTTGGCAGAGGATCTACATATGATCAAGGCCAAGGAAAAGGGAGACATCTGCTGCGGAGGGCTTGTCACCCACATAGCTAGCTATCAGGACATGGATCTCAGTGCTTGTACGATGGTGGCGGCTGGCAAGCCGCTTGGATTGCAGGAGATAATCACTCGGCGGATTCTAGTTCCCCGAGGTCTGACGACGCCGTACGTAGCTATGCCGTGGGAGCTGACTGCGCCATAGGGGATCAGGTGGTCTGCCCAGTTCACTGTTTATGACCTACACTATTGGCAAACCGCTTGGGCTCCACTGATGGAGGATTACAGAGAGGCAGCAGCTGCCCCAGCTGAGGAGGAGGAGGAGGGTGATGACGAGGAGACAGTTGATGAGAGAGAGGGTGGAGTCCCGATGGATACAGGGACAGATATTGCAGGGACGAGCGCACCACCAATTATAGATCTGGATGAGGAGGACACTGAGCCTGCACCTGCTACTTCTCCAGTGAGACCTGTTAGGCGTAGGACACACCGACGCAGGGATCCAGATGCTCACAGACGGATCGATGACCCGACGGATCAGGTTATTGATTCATATGCTGCTTTGTCACTGGATATTCGCGAGATGCAGGAGCGGCAACACTACCAGCACATGATGGCCCAGATCCAGTTTGAGCACGTCATGGGCTATCCGTTCGACCCAACCCAGTATCCGTACGTGCCACCACCACCACCACCGGATCGTGACTACTAAGAGCTGCAGGATTTTCTTTATTATTTTTATGTAGTTCAGCTATTTATCCGGTGAGTACTTTTATCCTTTAGACTTATTTTGACCCACTGGGACAGTGTGTCCCAAGTATGGGGTATTGGATGTATTATTTGACTTTGATGTATGACTCGATTGACCGGATATTTATATTTATGCTTCACTTCAGCATTTATATGTTTATCTGAGATTGCATGCATACTTACAGGTTATTTGATTGAGAAAACGTCGAAACTGAAAGAAAACTGGTTTTTTAAAAAAAAAAAACTTTTTTATGCCTCGACCGAAGTGATTCTGACCAATCGAGGTGCAGCACCTTGGTTGACTTAGAACATCTCGACCGAGGTGGGTTAACTGAGAGTTTTCGAAAACGATTTTTGTGCTTCTTATCTGGATATAATCTCAGTGAAGATCTTGCTTACTGACTGGTTTTGAATTCTTTATGTGTTTGAAAGGTTTTATAATATGTTTAAGTTGCTAAATGCTTTGTTTGAAATTATTGGCATGTTTGATACTTTGTTTTTATCTAAATTATGTTGAATTTGAAGGTTGATACCACATTATGAGTTCTCTCACTTTCTTCCTGGAAAGACCAAGGCAATTCATTCTTCTCTCTTCTTCTTCTTGATCATGCTTAGCCCCTCATATACATTTTGCCTCCCTTTACCTATCCGGGAATTTGGAAGCAAGCGAAGTGGTGAAAACAAGTGAAGTTAATGTTGAGAGGTTGGCTGGAAGTGAAAGTGTTAGAAAGTAATAATAGGTTTGGGAAAGTCAATCATGAAGATGAGTAACTCGGCACCATTCACATAGCCGGGTGTTTGTGTCTTGCCAAAGTCGGATTGAGCGATATTCCTAACGGGTCATGGTATGTGCATCAAGGGTTTGATGCATCTCAAGAAAATTGATGATTGCTGATTTCCTAGGCTTCGGTTATTGTGCACCTCTGTCCATGCATCCCAAAAAGTAAAGTAAAAAGAAAAAAAAGTGTGAAATAAGCAAAGCTTATGGGTGGA
Organism: Fagopyrum homotropicum; assembly: GCA_033239125.1. Lineage (NCBI taxonomy): Eukaryota > Viridiplantae > Streptophyta > Magnoliopsida > Caryophyllales > Polygonaceae > Fagopyrum > Fagopyrum homotropicum. The sequence goes on from BSWB01000006.1 coordinate 21,025,307, forward strand.
AGATGTTGCAAGTCAAAATGAAGTGAAGATCATCCTTTTCCCGGATTCTAGCACCACATTACCTTACATACATCCCTACCCTACACGCTTCTTGACCTTTCTTTTGGGAAGCCCTTGAGACCTTGAGCTTGTTGATTGACTTAGTGGTTTAAACTGGATTATGCATGATTAATTTCGATAATTATGACTTATTATGCATTCTATGATTTTATGCAAAGATGAACAACTTTCTTATATTTATAAAATGTTTTGATCATATTTGGATTTTAAAATTCCATGAAGTATTCTCTTAGCGTGATCTATGATAGTTGCACACCATAAAAATGTTTTTGAAAGACTTTTCATTGATTTTCTTGACTTATAATCCATTCTATCTTGTCTTCTATATGCGGAACTTGCTTGGGGACAAGCAAGGGCTAAGTATGGGGTATTTTGATAGCATGAATTATAGTCTATATTTTGGGGTTTGTTTTGACGTTTTATCTTTCATAATCTGCATGTTTGTATGTGCATTATGTAATTATATTACCATTTCATCTACCTTTGCGAGAATCGAGGTCTACACCTAGTTTTGTTGTAATCGAAGGTAAAATGGCACGTTTTGCATCAAAAAGGAGCAAAAGGAGTTATGGAGTCATTTGAGCTACATTGAGGAACATAAGGAACCATCCAGGAAGCATAGCCATGGATTTGAGATTCACTTTGGACCAGTTTTGAGAGATTTCACATTCAGTTATGACTCACCTCGGTTGACCACAGATTCACCTCGACCGAGGTGATCCAGAGAAGCCGACTCGACCGAGGCGAATACCTAGGACGCGGCGGGAATATTTTATTCTTGGCTGAGATCTTTTATCTTTGGGAAGTGATCTTATATTTATGGGCTTGGCTCCTGGAAGGAAGAAGATATATTGGATCTTATATTTTACCTATTTTTATGGGAAGAGATCTTTCTAAGATATCTTATCTTTGGAGGGTTATTTTCCTATAAAAAGGGTTGGATTTCCACAAATCCAACATCTCGCATACAGCCCGCTTACACCGAAAGTCACGCAGCAGCCATACTCTAGTTGGGAGATTTGAAGAACCTTTTTGAAGGTTGAAGGAAGATTGAAGATTGTAGCTTTTATAGCTTTTCGAAGGTTTTCTTGTAAGATTACCTTAGATTCTCTTCCTTGTTGTCTTGCTTGTTGGATTTTATATCTAAGGAACGCTTTGTTGTGATATTTGATTCAGTTATTGAAGTATTTTCATTAAATTCTTCTTGTTCAAATATTCACCTTCTTCCCATGTATTTGATTCATACTTTCATGATGATGAGTGGCTAATTTCCTTGTGTGATTCTAGGGTGATTGGCTGAAGGTTGTGGGAAAAACAATGATAGAATAATCTTAGATTCCAGTAGGACCCTGAAAGTTCGAATCTTTAACCTTAACCCTAAGCATCTTGTTCAGTCAATGAACATCTCGGCCGGGGTGGAACTTGGCTGACCGAGGTGACTTATCTGATCCGAAACTGAGAGTTAACTGTTAGAGTTTGCCAAATCCTATCCTTATTACACCTTTCCTGGTTCAATGCAAGCCTAGGATGAGACTTACCCGGTAATTCCTTAGTTTGTGTACCAACGATCATAAGTGTAGGTAATAAAGGTTTATCCTTTATTAGGGTTTGAGTGTGCTTCCATCCCATCTTTGTGAGTTAGCCTGAGACTTACCCGATAAAGGTTGATTCTATTCCCTTAGATGGTGTGTTAGTTCGAGGTTATAATTCTTTATCTTAATTCCTTGAGACTTACCCGGTAATAGGACTTACGGTTTGGGATTAATGAGTAGTGAGACTTACCCGGTGATCTATTCCGCTTTAGTAACACCTTCCCTATGCAAAAACCTCAGCTTTGTCCGCTTATCTTTAGGTCTTGAGTTGGAACCACAACTAGATGCTTTAATCCCTAGAATTGAATGTTTGCTTTATTGACTTCTTATTCATCTTTGATTGTGTTAATTGATTTTTTGGTTAGTAGTTGCATAAGCATACCGTAACTGGACTTTGTTTCACTGAGTCCTTGTGATCGACCCCTGGAATTCCTTGCTTTTACTACGATTGACCCGTACACTGCGGGTTCGCATCCTTGTTTTAAGCTTAAGTCTAGGGTTATAAATTTAAAGCTTGCACACACCGTTTGGAGCGAACAGTAGGTAATAAAGGTTTATCCTTTATTGGGGTTCGAGTGTGCTTTCATCCCATCTTTGTGAGTTAGCCTGAAACTTACCCGGTAAAGGTTGATTCTATTCCCTTAGGTGGTGTGTTGGTTTGAGGTTATATTTCTTTTCCTTAATTTGTTGAGATTTACCCGCTAATAGGAGTTACGGTTTGGGATTGTGAGTAGTGAGACTTACCCGGTGACCTATTCCACTTTAGAAACACCTTCCCTTTGTAAAATCTCAGCTTTGTCCGCTTTATCTTGAGATCTTGAGTTGGAACCACAACTAGATGCTTTAATCCCTAGAATTGCATATTTCCTTAATTGACTTTTTATCATCTTTGATTATTTTAATCGCTTTTGTGGTTAGTAATTACATAGACTACCTACACCTGCTTTGTTTCACTAAGTCCCTGTGATCGACCCCTGAAATTTCTTGCTTTTTACTACGATTGACCCGTACACTGCGGGTTCGCATCCTTGTTTTAAGCTTACATCTAGGGTTATAAATTTAAAGCTTGCACACACCGTTTGGAGGGAACAGTACTCTAGGGTTAAGGTTAAAGACTCGAGCTTTCAGGGTCCTGCTGGGATTACGATCATTCTATTATTGTCTTTCCCACAACTTTCAGCCAATCACCCTAGAATCGCACAAGAAATTTAGTCACTCATCATCATGAAAACAATAATCGAATAAAAGGTAAAGGAATGAATATTCGAACAAATAAAACTTAAGAAAAATGCTTCAATAACTGAATCGAGTAATAACAAATCAGCGTTCCTCAGATCACAAATCGAACAAGACAATAAACCAAAGGGAATCTTAGAAAGTCTTACAAAACTCCCCCAAAAGCTATCTCAAAACTATGAATCTTCCTTCCTTCAATCTTCAATCTTTCCTTCAACTTCCAGAAAATCTTCCAAATTGTTGTGTATTCTCAGCCTCCAAGCATGGTTGAACTTGTGGAAAATCCAACCCTTTATATAGGAGAATTATCTTCCAAAGATAATAATATGTTAAAATGATAATTTCCTATAAAATATATGCATATCTCTAAAGATCTCCCAAATATAAGATCTTCATTGCAGAAATCCAGCCCAAAACTATAAGATATCTTCTTTCCAAAAATAAAAGATCGCATCCAAAAGATATGATCTCGCCGGCGCCAGGGTGTTCGCCTCGGTCGGGACGCTCCTCAAGATCACCTCAGTCGAGGTGACACTGTAGCTGACCGAGGTGAACCTCAACTGAATGTGAAATCTCTCAAATATGGTCCAAAGTAATCTTCTTCATTAATTCCATGCTTCCTGAGTTCTTCAAGCTCCAGAATGTAGCTCCTATGACTCCTTAGCTTCTTAGCTCCATTTCGATCCAAAACGTGCCATTTTACGTACGATTACAATGAAACTTGGTGTAGACCTCGATTCCCGTAAAGGTAGATGAAACAACAATATAATCATATAATATACATCCATACATGTAGATTATTGAAGATAAAACGTCCAAACAAGTCCCAAAATATAGACTATAGTACATGCTATCACCACTCGAAAGGATCATTTCCCGCTTCTATTCATCGACCAGATGCTTGAACGGTTAGCACAGCACTCCCATTTTTTGCTATTTAGATGGTTATAGTGGCTTCTTTAAGATTCCTCTCCATCCGGATGATCAAGAGAAGACCACTTTCACTTGTCAATGGGGGACGTTCGCTTATCGGAGGATGCCATTCGGATTGTGTAATGCACCTACTACTTTTCAGCGTTGTATGATGGCTATCTTTTCGGAGTATATTTAGGAGATCATGGAGGTATTCATGGATGACTTTTTGGTATATGGTTCCTCATTTGATAACTGTTTTGCTAACCTTTCTCTAGTGTTACAACGATGTGAAGAAACTAATCTTGTTTTGAATTGGGAGAAGTGTCACTTCATGGTTAGCGAAGGAATTGTTCTAGGATACCTCGTTTCCAACCGAGGTATCAAGGTCGATCGAGCTAAGATCAAGACTATTGAAAAACTTCCTCCCCCTTGTTTTGTTAAGGGTGTACGTAGTTTTCTCGGGCATGCAAATTTCTACAGGAGGTTCATCAAGGGTTTCTCTAAAATCTCCAAACTGCTCACTAATCTTTTGAATAAGGATGCTGTTTTTGAGTTTTTGCAGGGATACCTTGATGCTTTTTATAGGATAAAGGAAGCGTTGATTACCGCTTCCATCATCTAACCTCCCGATTGGACCTTACCATTTGAGATGTGGCCGTAGGAGCTGTATGTTACGCTAGGAAATAGCACAAAAAGCTTTACATTTATAAACTCGAACTAAAATCCTAAACTACCTAGCGAAACCCACAGTGTACGGATCGTTATGTAGGAAGGAAAGTATTCCGAGGTCGAACACAAGGACTGAGGCGAAATCAAGTCATTCAATGATCAAAGATAGTGCAAATCTAGACTAGATAAGATGAGGAACAAAGAAAATGGAAAACACAATGTTTTTGTTGGTTTTTGTGGTGATCAAGCAAAGGTCACAATTCATGCAAAATACTAAATCAAACTAACAACTCAAGCTAGCAAACAAACAAGTAACACAAAGCACAAAGTATATGATCAAGAGAGAAAAGTAGATTCTAGAGGTCAAGAATTCCGGTTATGGCATTGGACTCAAGGTTCTAAGGGTTCTAAGGACAAGTTGCGGTGTTGGGGAATGGTGTTTCTCAAATGGAAGCAATTACCGGGTAAGTCTCTCGCTTCACTAATCCCGCACCAAACTCCTATTACCGGGTAAGTCTCAAGGAGGTAAAGTTGGGAATTCTACACAAACCGGACACTACTTAAGGGACAAACCTCTCCTTACCGGGTAAATCTCGGAAAAGGTAAGTCTCAAGCAATAATCCTCGCACACTCAATCCAATAGCGGCTTATGAGGCTCACTACTACCTAGAGTTCATCATCTTTGGTATCTAAGATCGGAAATCACCGGGTAGGTCTCTTTCCTCACTTAGTTTGCTAGCCTTAGGTCACCCTAAGCTATATTAAGCTCAACAAACACTAGGATTTCAACAATCTAACATCCTAACATATAGATTCATCAATTAAAGAGCAACAGAAGGAAAAATCGGGTGGATCATAGTAAAAATCGGCCGATTTACCTGAAGAACAGGCCGATTTTTCTTTTTGAGTTAGGTTTCGTGCATACAAATCTTCCTAAACTAACATATAAGTCCATTCTATCATCACCCAAGCTATAACCATCAATCCATTACTCCAAAATCACAACAAACTAGCCAATAACATGCATTTCAAGATCTAGAATAATCATACAAGCAAACATGGAATCCATAGCAAGAAGATGAAATAAGGAAATGAAAGCAATGAAACTTAGCTCGATTTGAGTTCAAAACAAGTCTTTCAACACACCAAATGTAGCTCCTAGTCGGATCTTACAACCTTCAACAATCTTCTTCACAAAAATCACTCAAATCTCACTATGAAATTGAAATATACACTAATCTCCCTTAAGAACACCCACAAGGGTATCTTGAAGAGAGCTCCCAATTGGAAGATTCCTTGGGAAGATGCTAGAAGGGTCCAAAGGAAGGAGAAGGATCCATAAATCAGTCTGCAAGACCACTTATATTCTCCACCAAGAGCAAGGCCGGACAAGAGATCGTGGGACACGTGGCTTAAGCTGTCAAAGGCCCAAAAATCGACCCAGTAGGAAAAATCGGCCGATTTTCCTGGGTGTAGGTCGATTTTCTTCAACAGAAGCATGCTATGATCGTCTAGCCATGAGTTGCTCCATTGCTTGCACCAATAGTGATCTTTGTGTCCTTTGTTGCTCCAATTATGCTTCTCCAAGGCTTTGGATGTGTACCATCATGAGGCTTGGCCCTCAAATGTATCGATTAACGTCCAATAGATCCCCGAATTACCTACAAAACCGATAAAAGGTAGTGTAGACGTCTTTTCTAGAAATGTGCATGAATTGAGCGAAGACGTCATGAACCAATGCCAAAACGTGCATGAATGAGTGAGAAATCTATCTAAATGATTACCTAAACCTAGGTCATAAATCGTGTTATCAAAATACCCCATACTTAAGGTTTGCACGTCCCCGAGCAAATTCCCAACTATAGACTAAGAGATGACATGATTTATGTATGCAGAAAAATGGAAAAATCTTTTGGAGTTGTGCTTCTAATATTGGATCACCTTCATAGTCATGTTTCATGGCAATGGACAAGCAATTATGCATCAAATAAATGAAAGCATGGAAAGACAATTACACTTAACTTGATAGCATGCAATGAAATGTAAAGATGAAGAAGTCAAGATGATCATGAGTATATCCAATCTAAATCACTTAGCCTCACACACATGCAAGTAGGTCAAAAGGACTTGTAAAATAGAAGGCCAAGAAACGTTGTGATTAGGTGGGAATTTTCTAGGCTATGTGATGCTAATCCGGGAAAGGAACTAAACAACCACAACTTCACATTTCTTATCAACTCCCCTCAAGTGTATATTTTTCATTTTCTTTTCTTTCTTTTCTTTCTTTTCTTTTATTTTTGAGACAATGGCATTGGTGTACAAAAGCCGAAACCTTGGTGATTAGCCATCCTCGGGCTTTTTCTATTTTTCGAGGTGCATCCACACCGGGCACACATACCAAAGCTCGTTAGGACTATTGGCTCATTTGACTTTGGCAAGTCACCAACACCCGATTATGTGAAGTGTACCGAGTTACTTGTCATTTAAGCCAACGTCCCCAAACCTATATTTTTGGCTACACTTTCGCAACAATTTCAGCACTTTATTCATGACATTCCTTTCATCAACAACTTCACCCCACATTTGCTTTTCACACACACAACACACTAACATGCTCCTATTCCCGGATGGGTCAAAAGAGTTCAAATTTATCTCAATTGAGGTGCTCAAGCAACATGGTCAAGATGAGAAGTAGAGGAAAATGAATTGCCTTAATCACTCCTAATTGATGTGCAAGAACTAGCATGCAATTTCGACTTTCAATCCTCAATTAAATCAAGGCAAGCATCATAATCACAAGTCATTCATGGAATTCAAGATAAGTATTTCAAGTCCACATATGCATTCATCAATTTAACACATAAGGCCATCCATAGCCAATCCACAAGACAAGATTCATCATTAGGGTCATATCCAAGCTTTAAAAGCACTAAAATTTTTTTAAAATTTTCTGAATTTCTTGGATTTTTCGAAATATGTATGTACAATGCAAGATGTAATGAAACATGTGACTAAAAGAAACTATCTTAGATGCTAATCATGCAAGTGATCATGAAAACCCCACCCCATACTTAGAAACACATTGTCCCTAATGTGTAAACTAAATAAAGAAGTGAAAGAGAGTCCTCACAATGTAAAATTGGTGATGCTTTGGTATTTCGGGTCACATTGGATGATGATGGTGGATGATTGATCAAGGATGGTAGAGAGCTCTCGATGTTCATTAAGGTGTCGGAACCCGCGCTTGGCACCGCAAGCCGTCCAAGTTCCACGTCCGCTCCACCCATGCTTGATTGGAGATCATCACTTCCCTTGACAGAGGAAAAATCGGACTATATCCCAGGAAAATCGGCCGATTTCTGTGAAGAACAGTCCGATTTTCCTGGGTGCTTTCTTCCTTGTCCATGTGCTCGGATCTTGCACCTTCTTCTCAACAGTTTCATGAGGCTTTCACATGACCTCCAGCATCTCATCACACATGACAACAACAAGATCTAGCACCCAAAAACACAAAAGAAAAACAAAGCACACCAAAAACAAAAGCAAAAACGAAAACGAAAGAGAAAAGGGAAAGAGTTGTTACCCTTGGGTTGCCTCCCAAGAAGCGCTTCTTTTAGGTCATTAGCTTGACCAAACTCCGAGAATGTGTCAATCCACCTCGAATACCATGGTTTGCTTGAGGAGTCCAAGCAACCATCGCTTTCCGGCATCCATGATGACAAGCAAGGGCCACTTGATGCCCAAATAAGCTTTAAGTTCTCTCTTCACCGATGAGTAATAGACTCCTTCATCACCGCTCCCTTGATGATAGTATGGAGTTGCAACCTTAGGTGCCACCCCATACTTAGACAATTGGTACTCCGCGGTCACACCGGTGAGATACTTGCCATCCTCATCCTCTATATTCCGAAGAAGGCCGATTCTTGGAAAGAATTCTTCATTGAAGTGCTCCATAACCATCATGGATCCATCATGCTTGCCTCCATCATTCAACATTGGAGACTCCTTAGGAAAGGGACTCCAATCTTTGTGTGTACTCCGGGCAAGCAAGAAAGGATTGGAAGGAGTTGAAGTTAACTTAGGGTTCTCCTTCATGAGCTCTTCAAGTGTGGTTCCGGGGTTGATGGCAAGGATGTCCGGGGGTGAGAATACTTCATTGCACTCCTCCAAAGGTGAAGGAGGTGGAGGTATGCCTTGAAGGATGGTAGGATGTCCTAGCATAAGAGCATGCCTAATCTCCTCAATCTCCCTCCTCATTTGTTTATGCGTTTAAGAAGTTTCGCTCTTACTTAGTGGAAGCGAAAGTTATTGTTTACACTGACCATGCAGTTATTCGATACTTGCTGGCTAAGAAAGATGTAAAGCCACGCCTCATTCGTTGGATTCTCTTGCTTCAAGAGTTTGATCTAGAGATTCGAGATAAGAAGGGATACGAGAATTCCGTAGCGGCTCACCTCAGCCGGCTACCACCCATCTCGCTCGAGAAGGATGACCTACCAATTGATGACTCGTTTCCCGATGAGCACTTGCATTTTATGGAGCATTGGATGGAATCCTTTGTTTCTCCCCATGATGAGGTTGAAGTATGGGATGAGGACACCCTACACCTTGCTTAAGGATGGCGTATGTAATACCCCAAGTTCTAGGAACTTGAAGCGCTACGGGCTAGGACTGCACAATGGGTCCCGACCCTCAGAGTAGCAACAACAAACGGATCTTACAACAAGGCACAAACGAATGAAAACCAAAACTGAAAGTAAAACCAAAGGTTCAAACAGAAGAAAACACAAAAGCTCCACAGCCGGGTCAAAATAAAAGGGAAACAACAAACGAAACAAAAACCCAATCCCGTCCTATAATGTACGGAAACCCCGACTGACCACACCATCCGGATCACTCAGCACCATCCTGAACCTGTGGAACATCTACAACGACGGTATAAACCGTTAGCTAACATTCTAGGTGTAAGCAAGAGTGTAAAGGCACAAACACACATAAGGTACAGAAAACACATAACATGCTCACACATCAACCGGTTTTTATCTTTCATTTAGGTTATCCATTACTAATTCGACTTCTTTTGTCACACGAGAATCTCCCGAAACTCGCCTCCGCTTCCGTCTACAAATAGGAATAGGTCAGTACTATCCGTTACCTGCGGGTCTAGGTTGCAAGAGCACATTCTAGTCTCCTGTAGAACTAGACAAGTGGTCACCGCCCGGTTATAATACACTTGGGCCAGTTAAGAGTAACAAAGGGTGAATCCTATTTCCAATTATCCATTATAAACATGATAGCAACACAAACAAGCCAAAACAATCCAACTAATACGCGGAATGAAGCTAAGTAAGTCCAAGGGACTTACCTCACACGAAGGTAACCGGAAAGGCTCAACAACAACTCAGAGGACACACAAGGAAACTCAGTTTCCCTTAGGAAAGGAGCACGGAAAGCCTGTACGAACAAACAACACGGATCAGGAACGAAACGGTTGCTAGAAGTCTATGACTTCTAGTCTCAAAGATCTCTAAGAGATCAAAACATACTAAGGGCTCAACCTTAGTCTCACAACAACTCAGGGGAACAAGGAACAACCATAAGGAACCAAGGAAGGAACGAGGAAAGGAAGGAAGAAAGCAACTCACCAAAGACGGGAGTTACTGCAGAGAACCGCAGGGGCGGCTAGATAGATGCGCAGGGACGGTTGAACAAAGGCGTAGGGGCGGCTTTGTGCAGGTGTAGGGGCGGCTGTGACAGAGGCGCTGGGGCGGCTCTGTGTAGGCGCAGGGGCGGATTTCGTTAGAAGCTACTATCGGGCTTCTCTTCGATAGATCTCACAGCAGGGGCAACAAAAGCTCGAACCTTTGGTTCCAACACGTCGAGACTCCACTCTAGAGAGCTTGAGAACAACGAAGGGTCAACAACGGAACGCTCCACAAGAATCAAGGCTCATGCTTGATCCTTGGAGAAGAAGGAAAGAAAAGAATGAAAGGAAGAAACCAAAACAGAAGGAGAAGACATGCAGCGCTAAAGGAACGTGAGGAAGAACCAGAAAAGAAAGAACTTACACGTTTAGCGAAGTTGCAGGAAGCAAAGGACGGCTGCAACTCTCTAGGGTTTGAAGGCGATAGCAAGGAACGGGAAAAAGGAGAGAATGAAGAGAATATATAGGGAGGGCTGGAACGCTAGACGGAAAGGGCGTCTAGGGTTAGAAAGAAAATAAGGAAACCGGCCCATAAGATAGAATATCGGGTATTCTATCTATGAAAGAAAGATAAAACGTCGAAAATAGATCGGCGCGATCTGTCGCACGATCCGCAGGGGCGGATCGCACAGCCGCGGGGGCGGCTGGCCGCGGGGGTGGCCCTCTTCACCGCAGGGGCGGTGAAGGCAAAAACCTAGGATCTTACATCAGATCCCCCTAAAAAGAAGTTTTGTCCCGAAACTTGCAAAAGCCAAACGGTCACAACAACACACAAAAACAGAATTGAGCTCATATATATTCCCACTCGGGGCACGTAACACAAAACGTCACACAAAAGCGTTCACAATGCAACAAAGGGAAAACCAAACAACATAGTAAGATAATGGTGCAACAAGCTCAACGTAAAACTCGGGATAGTTCCTTTGGACACTATCCTTTGTCTCCCAAGTCACCTCATCAGTTTCTCGCATCGATCACTGAATCTTCAACATCGGGATGTCCTTCGAACGTAAGCGTCTCATAGTACACTCTAAGACAACCACCGGGTGCTCTACGAACGTGTGGTTTGGCTTGATCACTAGATTCTCATGACTGACGATGTGTCTCGGGTAAGGTATGTACTCCCGTAGCTAAGACACATGGAAAACTTGGTGAACACCCTCGAGTCTCGGTGGCAACGCAAGTCTGTATGCTTCCTCTCCAACTCGCTCAAGAATCTCGAACGGTCTAACATATCTGGGACGCAGCTTCCCTTTGACACCGAAACGTCTGACGCCTCGTGTCGGGGATACTCTCAACCAAACTTGAGTTCCAACTCTGAACTCTAGAGGTTTGCGCCTCTTATCAGCATAAGACTTCTCTCGACTCTGTGCTGCTAACATCCGCTCTCGGATCACTGCTACTCGAGCCATGTCATCCTGAATCTGCTCAGGTGCTACTCCACTAGAACTACTAGGCTCGTCCCAACACAGCGGTGTACGGCATCTCTGTCCATATAAAGCCTCATAAGGAGCCATCCTGATCGATGCGTGCCAACTATTGTTGTACGAAAACTCCACTAAGGGAAGGTGATCTGGCCACACCTGTCCCCAGTCTAATACACAGGCTCGCAACATGTCCTCCAAAGTCTGGATGGTCCGCTCAGACTGACCCTCAGTCTGAGGATGATAAGCCGTCGTGAATTGTAGACTCGTACCTAGGGCGGCATGAACCTGCTGCCAGAACCTCGAAGTGAACCGTCCGCCTCTGTCAGAGACTATGGTCTTTGGTACTCCATGAAGTCTCACTATCTGTCTCGTGAACTCCTCTGCTAATCGAATCACCGGCCATGTTTCTTTGATCGGAATGAAACGTGCGGTCTTCGTTAGTCGATCTACTATGACCCAGATAGCATAAAAACCACGACTAGGTCTCAAACCAGTCACAAAATCCATAGAGATGTCTTCCCATTTCCACTGAAGAACGGGGAGTGGGTGTAGCTCGCCTCCTGGTCTATGATGCTCGATCTTGACTTGTTGACAGGTCACACACTGAGCTACATATCTCGTCACATCTAGTGATAGCATGAATTATAGTCTATATTTTGGGACTTGTTTAGACGTTTTATCTTTAATAATCTACATGTTTGGATGTATATTATGTGATTATATCTTCGTTTCATCTACCTTTGCGGGAATCGAGGTCTACACCAAGTTTCGTTGTAATCGTAGGTAAAATGGCACGTTTTGCATCAAAATGGAGCTAAAGGAGTTAAGGAGTCATTGGAGCTACATTCAGGAGCTTAAGAAAGAACCCAAGAAGCATGAAATTGGATTAAAGGTTTACTTTGGACCAGATTTGAGAGATTTGACCTTCAGCTCAAAGTCACCTTGGTCAGCTACAGTACCACCTCGACCGAGGTGATCTAGAGGAGAGCCCCGACCGAAGCGAACACTCTAACGCGGCGAGATATATTTTAATTGGTTGAGATCTTTTATTTTTGGAAGGAGAGATCTTATATTTTTAAGTTGGATTTCTGGAAGGAAGATAATATATTTTAGGGATCTATTTATGAGATATGGATATATTTTATTAGGAAATTATCTTTTTAAGATATTTTATCTTTGGAAGATAATTGTCCTATATAAAGAGTTGGATTTTTCCAAAGTTCAACCATGCTTAGAGGGCTGATAGCATCCAGCAATTAAGGGATTTTTCCAGAGTTTTGAAAGAAGGAAGATTGAAGATCAATCTAGGAAGGATTGATAGTTTATTATAGCTTTTGTGAAGGGTTTTGTTAGATTTTCTTAGATTCCCTTTGTTGATTTGTCTTGTTGGATTTGTGATCCGAGAAACGCTTATTTGTTTGATATTTGATTCAGTTATTGAAGCCTTGTTTTTTAAGTTTTTGTGTTCAAATATTCATTCTCTTCCCATATATTTGATTATTGCTTTCATGATGATAAGTGGCTAATTTCTTTGTGCGATTCTAGGGTGATTGGCTGAAGGTTGTGGGAAAAACAATGATAGAATGATCTTCATTCCAGTAGGACCCTGAAAGCTCGACTCTTTATCCGTAACCTTACAACATCTTGTTTAGTCGATGAACATCTCGTCCGGGGTGGAACTTGGCTGACCGAGGTGACCCTTAACTGATCCATAACTGAGAGTTAAGGGTTAGAGTTTGCCAAATCCTATTCTAATTACACCTTTCCTTGTTCAATGCAAGCCTAGGATGAGACTTACCCGGTAATTCCTTTGTTTGTTTACCAAAAATCGTAAGTGTAGGTAATAAAGGTTTATCCTTTATTGGGGTTTGAGTGTGCCTTCATTCCATCTTTATGAGTTAGCCTGAGACTTACCCGGTGAAGGTTGATTCTATTCCCTTAGTTGGTTTGTTAGTTTGAGATTATAGTTCCTTTCCTTAGTAACTTGAGACTTACCCGGTGATAGGTTCTTTGGCTTGGGATTGTGAGTAGTGAGACTTACCCGGTGATCTATTCCACCTTAGTAACACCTTCCCTTTGCAAAAATCTCAGCTTTGTCCGCTTATCTTGAGATCTTGAGTTGGAATCACAACTGGATGCTTTAATCCCTAGAATTTTCATATTTCCTTAATTGACTATATTATCATCTTTAATTGCTTTAATTGCTTTTGTGGTTAGTTGTAATATTGACAACCTATATTTGCTTTGTTTCACCTATGTCCCTGAAATCGACACCCCAGAATTCTTGCTTTTACTACGATTGAACCGTACACTGCGGGTTCGCATCCTTGTTTGAAGCATACATCTTGGGTTATAAATTTAAAGCTTGCACACACCATTTGGAGCGAACATCTGGCTTCAGACCTCCCCACCAAAAAGAGTGTCTGACATCCTGATACGTCTTACTCGCACCAGGGTGTACTGAGTAAGGTGAAGAGTGAGCCTCCTGAAGGATCCTCTGTCTCTACTCTCGATCTGACGGCACACAAACACGCTCATGGCGTCTCAAAACGCCGTCAGCACCAACTACAAACTGTGGTGCCTCTCCTCGAGACATCCGGTCTCGGATCTGTGTCAAAGTTGAGCAACTCTCCTTCTTCTGTCGGATTTCGGCCAACAAATCAGGTACTAACTCCAAGATGGACAACTGGCTATCGGAATCTTGGAAGTAGATATCCATCTCTAGCCATGCCAGATCTCGTTGTAACTGTAGCTGAGCTGTCAGCCTAGTGATCGCCATCTTCCGGGAAGTCTTCCTACTGAGAGCATCTGCTACCACAGTAGCCTTTCCCGGGTGGTATAAGATCTCCAGATCAAAGTCCTTGATCAACTCTAGCCATCTGTGCTGGCGGTTATTCAACTCCCGTTGAGTGAATATGTATTTCAGACTCTTATGGTCTGTGAAAATCTGACACGTGGCTCCGTACAGATAATGTCTCCAAATCTTCAAAGCATGAACAACAACAGCTAACTCAAGATCGTGGGTAGGGTAATTCTACTCGTACGTCTTCAACTGTGGAGACGCATAAGCAATCACCTTTCCCCTCTGCATCAGAACACATCCCAAGCCCAGCTTGGATGCGTCGTTGTAAACCACAAAATCTTCAATGCCCTCTGGCTGAGCTATGATAGGAGCAGAGGTCAACCTCTTCTTCAGCTCCTCGAAGCTCCGCAGGCACGGCTCGGACCATACGAACCTCGTAGAATTCCGCAGCAAGGAAGTGAGCGGTCGGGCGATAACTGAAAAGCCCTCAACAAAACGCCTGTAGTAGCCTGCCAATCCTAAGAAGCAGCGAACCTCCTTAACGTTCTTAGGTGGCTGTTCGCCCGAAAGTGTGTGCGTCAAAGTCTTAAATTTATATCTAGAACTCAAAGCAACGCGAACCCACAGTGTACGGATCGGCGTAGATTAGCAAGTATTCCAGAGTATCGAACTCAGGGATTTGGGGGGAACAAACTCAGTTCGTAAATTATCAGGCAAATATCAAAAGCTTTGCAAATAATATTGGGAAAACAACAACCCTAAAGATCCAGGTATCCAATTGTTAGCATGAAATATTGCGATATTATAGGCACTTATTCTAGTTGTTTTTCATTCATTATAGTGTTCATGAATAAGGTATTGAAGCATTTGCTAGCTTGTTCATCTATATTTTCGATATGGAGGTCTACATTAGCATTGTGTTGATTATAGGTGAATAAGAGCTGAAACCGGATCATTTGAGAGAGATAGGAGAGGATTTGAGCACATCCAAGGATTAGGAATACATCAAAGAAGCCAAAGGAGATGCTAGGATGAGGAATGGCACGACACAAAGGAAACCACAAGAAATTTACACTTCCACGCCCTAAAATACGGCCGTAGAAGAGTACACGCCCTAAACCACGGCCGTGGATCTTGGCATCATGAGCGTGGAGCATTCCAGAGAGTTACACGGCCTAAAGTACGGTCGTCGAAGTCATATGAGACCGTAACCCAATTCCACGCCCTAAACCACGGCCGTGGAATCCCTTGAGACCGTGATTTAGGCGATCTTTTGACGAACCAATTATTGCCACATCATTTATGTAGTGGGCCGGTACGGTTATTTTTTCCCCGTCTTATAAAAAGGCGGGAGGAGAGAGTTTTCGGTATCATCGCTTTGGGGGATTCGCTAAGGCTTTGGACAACCTCGCTTTGAGAAAGTTAACCTTAGGGTTTCGCAAGGAACATGGCGGAAGCGCCGGAAATTTGGATTCCCGAAGATCGTGTGTGGCGAAAGTTGCGCCCTTTTTCTAGGTTTTGTTATTGAAAACGGATTGATATCCCGTTCTTCATACTTGCCTTAGATCTTGTGAGGTTTTGTGTTATATTCTGAATCCATTGAGTTTCCAATTTGTGCTTTGGATTTGAGATTGACTTTGAGTTATAATTGAGTTTTCGAAGGTTTTCATCTTTCATTCTTCTTAAATTGATTTTTGATATCATGACAATGGTTATTGGCTAAAACCCTTTAGCAATTCTAAGGTGAAGTGTTGAAAGTTGTGGCTTAGATGATGATAGATCGATCGTAAATTGATTGGACCCTGAGAGTTAGAGAGATCTCGTCGACGAACCAAGATCACGGTCTGTTCTTTAGCTTTCACGGCCGTGGAACTCAAGATTTGCCCGTGATTTAGCCTAGTATACGAACTTTGCTTTTACTTTGATCCAAGATTAAATATTAGCTTTAATCTTGTCTTGGTTTCCCCTTTTTGTAGGTAGTAGTGAGACTCATCACCCTCTATTTCGATTTCGAGTGTCACAACCTTAATCGTTTTAGTTAGTCTTGATCCTTGGGTTATAAGTTTGGGTATTTGAGATTAATTCTTGTCCATAGATCCTTTCTATACAGAAGCCTCAACAACCTTTATAGAGCGTGTCTTTAGATATGTCATATAAAGTCTTGGAACTTCACCGTACATTGTTTTACATTAGCATACCTTTGCAACTCTTAACTCTGTCCTTAGTTCTTTAGTATATCTTGAATCGATTGCCACAATTAGATACCTGGATCTTTAGGGTTGCTGTTTTCCCAATATTAGCAAAGCTTATTACATTTACTTGCTTGACGATTTGCGAACTGAATTCGTTCCCCCAAAATCCCTGAGTTCGACACTCTGGAATTCTTGCTTTACTACGCCGATCCGTACACTGCTGGTTTGCTTGCTTGATTCTAGTTTTATAAATTTAAAGCTTATTTGCACGTACGCTTCGAGGCGAACACTAATCGTGGCAATTGATTCAAGATATACTATATATATAAGGACAAAGTTGAGAATTTCAAAGGTATACTAAAGTAGAGTAATGTACGGTGAAGTTTCAGAACCCTATATAACATCATTCAAAGACACTCTCTATAAAGGTTGTTGAGGCTGCAGTATAGAAAGGATCTAAAGGAAAGAATTAATCTCAAATACCCATGCCCAAACCCAAGAAATGAAAGACAAGCCAAAACGGTTAAGGTTGTGACACTCGAAACCGAAATAAAGGATGTTGAGTCTCACTACTACCTAGAAAAGGCAAGCCAAGGCTAGGTTAAAGAAAATCTTTAACTTTTGATCAAAGCAAAATCAAATTTCGTAAACCAGGGGAAATCACGGCTAGACTTTGAGAATCACGGTCGTGGAAACCAAGAACAGCCCGTGATTTAGGGCGTCGACGATATTTCTCATGCTCTCAAGGTCCAATCAACATACGATCGATCTATCATCATCTAAGCCACAACTATCAACCCTTCACCTTAGAATTGCTAAAGGGTTTTAGCCAATAATCATCATTGTAAAATCAAATATCAAATATGAAAGGGAGAAAAGGTAAAACCTTGAAATCTCAATAATAAAGTCAAAACAAATGTCAATCAAACACAATAATCGTAAACCGCGTTCAATGGATGTAGAATCAAAGGAACAGAAAAACCTCACAAAATTTCTAGGGACAATGAAGAACGGGATGTCAATCCGCCTTCGAATGTAAACCCTAAGATCTTCCAACTCCAAAAATAGGAAAGTGCGTCCTTCCCCAAATCTTCCTTCCAAATCTCTACTTTCCTTGGTGTAGCAAGACCTCCAAGTCTGCCTCTCTAAGTATCCCTATGGAAAATTTGACTCCCCTTCAATGTTGAAGGCTCCCGAATATATGTATGGATGAATTTAGGGTTTAAAGGTAAAACCCTAAATATTTGGGCTGAAAAGAAGTTGAGTCCGCTAGTATCAGAAAATACTCTGGGCCGCGTCAGAAGGTATGAGAAAATACTTTGGTGTTTCAGACGGTATCAGAGAATACTTTGTCACGTCAGACGGTATCAGAAGATACTTTGGCGCGTCTGACGGTATTAGAAGATAATTTGGGCGCGTCCTAACTTCTTTTATTGCTCCTTTTTGTCCCGCTTCAAGGCTTTAATCCTTAAATATGCTATTTCACTCCATAATTCGCCAAATTACCTACAAGTGCAATAAAACTCTGTGTAGACCTTTGTTCTTGCAAAGTAGGTGAATATAACCATAAATGCCATGAAATGTATGTCTATGCATGCAAAATAAAGGCAAAATCTATATAAATACATGCCTAAAAATAGGTCTTAATTCATGTCATCAGTGGCGGCCAGGAAGCTACTGACTCAATCTTCACCGGATCTACCTTGACCCCTTCAGCTGAAACAATGTGACCAAGGAATGCTACCTCGGACATTCAAAACTCGCACTTAGAGAGCTTGGCGTAGAGCTCTCTATCCTATAAGACCTGAAGAACGATCCTCAAGTGTTCTGCATGCTCCTCTCTACTGCGGGAGTAAACCAGAAATTCGTCGATGAAGACAACTACAAACTGGTCTAGAAAGTCGATGAAGATGCTGTTCATCAACTCCATGAAGACTGCGGGGGCATTCGTGAGTCCGAATGGCATTACTACAAACTCGTAGTGTCCATATCTGGTCCGAAATGTTGTCTGGGCTACTTCCTGCTCTCTCACCCTCAGCTGGTGATATCCTGATCTCACATCGATCCTTGAAAACACTGAAGCTCCATGCAGTTGATCCAAAAGATCATCGATACGGGGCAATGGGTGCTTGTTCTTGATTGTCACCTTGTTCAGCTCTCGGTAGTCGATACGTAACCTCATTGACCCGTCTTTCTTCCTGACAAAGAGAACTGGGGCACCCCAAGGAGATACACTTGGGCGGATGAAGCCCTTCTCTGCTAACTCCTCAAGCTGCTTCTTCAACTCAAGCATCTTGATAGGCGCCATGCGGTAAGGAGCCTTAGAGATAGGTCTCGTACCGGGCTCTAGATCAGTGCCAAAATCTACACTCCTTTGTGGAGGTAAACCTGATGGCTCTCCAAAGACGTCAGCAAACTCGCAAACTACTGGAATCTCCTCCAAACCCGGACTAGTACTATCCTTTATGGCATAGCACCAAAAAGCCTCACATCCCTGACTGATAAGTCTCGCAACTCAGACTGCACTGATGATTGTACCAGTCTTCCCGGGATCCTACCCTCGGAAAACTCAATATGTCCTGCATCTATAGTCACTGTCACTGTCCTCTTGCCGATATCCAAAACTGCTCGATGTCGATCCATCCAATCCATGCCCAAAATAACTTCTTCATGTACTAAGTACATGATGAAGAAGTTAGCTGGCCAATCGCGACCTCCCAATCTAATAGCGCAATCGCGAACCTCTCGTGTACCTCGTATCTTACCCCCATCGGGTAATCCTATAAAGAAGGGTCTACCCTCTATAGTAACTAAGGCCAATCTATCTACACACGCATCATATATAAAAGAATGCGTAGCACTAGTATCAAAAAGAACTCTGACAGGATAACCATTAATGTGAATGGTACCTGTAGCTATTGGCGCTGTCGGCTCTACAACACTCCTCAACTCATAAACTCTGGCTGGTGCATCTCTGGTTTCTGCGGATCCACCAACACGTCCTCTACCTCTCCCTTGTCTCGGAGTGGAACCCTGAAGAGCGGAAGAACCTGAAACTCTCTACTGCTGCTGCTGCTGGTACTGAGATCTCTGTCCTCCTCCAACAACATTGGCAGGTAAAGAACCCTGCTGGGATAGTGCCTTGCCTTGACGGCAAAACGCAGCTCTGTGTCCGGGCTTGCCACAAGAAAAGCAAGTCACAGCTGGCTTCTTGTAGTCAGCTCAGATGTGTCCAGCTACTCCGTAGTTATGACGCTGCCGTCCTCTATCAGAACTCTGCTGGAAACTAGAACATCCAGGTGTCTGACTATGCCCAAAACCAGCTGCTCCGGCTCCAGCACTGGCTGATCCAGTCTTTTGTCTCTTCTCAGGACCTCTTGTCTAATAAGCTCTCCTTTGACCTGGTCGGTCTCTCTCATAAGCAGAAGCTCTATCCTGATAGTCCGCCAAAGACTCACAACGGAAACCAATAAGATAAGAGCGTGTCAATTCTCTCAACCTCTGAGAGAAATGGTAAACATGCTGATCCTCCGGTGGTGCGGACGGACCTAGCAATGCCAACTCGTCTTGAAACTTGAGGATGATCTCAGCAATAGGCAAATCCTCAAATCCACCCTCAAGGAAATCCTGAAGACGATCCCTCCTCATGGCTGCAGGGCAATAGCGATCCCTGATCACTGTCTTCATCTGCTCATAACAGTGACCTTACTACGAATGATTCTCCACAAAGAATGAGCCTGATCCTTCAGCAATGTCTGTGCTATGTTGACTCGACGTCCCTCAGGGCAACCGATACCCTCCATAGCAGAATCAACATGTCCTAGCCACTGCTCCACCTCCAAGCCAGTTCTTCCCACGAAGACGGGAACCTTCAGCTGGTCGAAAGCCTTTAACCAACTGTCAGGCTTTGGCTCTTTTCCCTCAGCCGGCGCTCTAACAACCTCAACAACTCCAACAGGCGGGGCAATAGCTTGTGTAACTCTCTGCGAAACCTCAGCTGATCTCGCAGGAACTGACGGCACTGATGCTGGTCCTCCAGTCCTCATAGCCTCCTCAACCCTCTGCACATAGTCGCGAAATGTAGAAACTTCGATAGACACTCGTGCGGATTCTATTGATGGCACTATCTACGCTCCAGACCTAGCAGCGGTCCCATTCCCAGCTTCAGGAACAATGCTCTTTGCAACTTCTTTAGCGAACGCCTCAGTGATAGACGGATCAGCAACTGGGGCTTGGCCCCGACCTCTAGCTAGTGGAGATCTTCCTGCACGTCCTCGTCCACGGACGGCAGGTGGAAGTGCTGGTCGACCCCTTCCTCGCCCCATAGCAGATGTAGCTGTAGTACGCGCCATCTGCTATAAGGATAGATATATAAGACTATATATATAGATATAAGGCCACGCTACAGCTAAAGCAAAAGTCCAGAAAAAGCACATATAAAGGCCAACACGAAAGAAACTACACTGCTGAGATCCGCGGAGGTAGTGGTGGTCGCCCGTACATCTATCCCAGACCGAAAGGTTAAAAACAAAACCCCCTTTTTAAAACGTTAAACCCCTTGCGGGTTCTATTTATTTATCCATCTGCCTTTAGAAGATTTCAAGTGCCATTGTTGCCAACCTTGACCTCTGATACCATATTGTAACACCACAAGTTCTAGGAACTTGAAGTGCTACGGGCTAGGAACGCACAATGGTCCCCACCCTCAGAGTAGCAACAGCAAACGGATCTTACAACAAGGCACAGACGAATGAAAACCAAAACTTAAAGTAAAACCAAAGGTTCAAACAGAAGAAAACACAAAAGCCCCACAACCGGGTCAAAACAAAAGGGAAACAACAAACGAAACAAAAACCCAATCCCGCCCTATAATGTACGGAAACCCCGGCTGACCAAACAATCCGGATCACTCAGCAGCATCCTGAACCTTTGGAACATCTACTACGACGGTATAAACCGTTAGCTAACATTCTAGGTATAAGCAAGAGTGTAAAGGCACAAACACACATAAGGTACATAAAACACATGACATGCTCACACATCAACCGGTTATTATCTTTCATTTAGGTTATCCATTACTAATTCGACTTCTTTTTTCACACGAGAATCTCCCGAAACTCGCCTCCGCTTCCGTCTACCAATAGGAATAGATCAGTACTATCCGTTACCTACGGGTCTGGGTTGCAAGAGCACATTCTAGTCTCCTGTAGAACTAGACAAGTGGTCACCGCCCGGTTATAATACACTTGGGCCAGTTAAGGGTAACAAAGGGTGAATCCTATTTCCAATTATCCGTTATAAATATGATAGCAATACAAACAAGTCAAAACAATCCAACTAATACGCGGAATGAAGCTAAGTAAGTCCAAGGGACTTACCTCACACAAAGGTAACCGGAAAGGCTCAACAACAACTCAGAGGACACACAAGAAAACTCAGTTTCCCTTAGGAAAGGAGCAAGTAACGCCTGTACGAACAAGCAACACGGATCAAGAACGAAACGGTTGCTAGAAGTCTATGACTTCTAGTCTCAAAGATCTCTAAGAGATCAACACATGCTAAGGGCTCAACCTTAGTCTCACAACAACTTAGGGGAACAAGGAACAACCATAAGGAACCAAGGAAGGAACGAGGAAAGGAAGGAAGGAAGAAGCTCACCAAAGACGGGAGTTACTGCAGAGAAACCGCAGAGGCGGCTAGACAGATGCGCAGGGGTGGCTCTGTGCAGGCGCATGGGCTAATGTGACAGAGGCGCAGGGGCGGCTCTGTGCAAGCGTAGGGGCGGATCTTCGTCAAAAGCTACTGTTGGGCTTCTCTTCGACAGATCTCACAGCAGGGGCAACCAAAGCTCGAACCTTTGGTTCCAACACGTCGAGACTCCACTCCAGAGAGCCTGAGAACAACGAAGGGTCAACAACGGAACGCTCCACAAGAATCAAGGCTCATTCTTGATCCTTGGAGAAGAAGGAAAGAAAAGAATGAAAGAAAGAAACCAAAATAGAAGGAGAATACATGCAGCGCTAAAGGAAGGTCAGGAAGAACCAGAAAAGAAAGAACTTACACGTTCAGCGAAGTTGCAGGAAGCAAAGGACGGTTGCAGCTCTCTAGGGTTTGAAGGTGATAGCAAGGAACGGGAAAAAGGAGAGAAGGAAGAGAATACATAGGGAGGGCTGGAACGCTAGACGGAAAGGGCGTCTATGGTTAGAAAGAAAACAAGGAAACCGGCCCATAAGATAGAATATCGGGTATTCTATCTATGGAAGAAAGATAAAACGTCGAAAACAGATCGGCGCGATCTGTCGCACGATCCATAGGGGCAGATCTCACAGCCGCGGGGGCGGCCCTCTTCACCACAGGGGCGGTGAAGGAAAAAACCTAGGATCTTACAGCGTACGGTCAAGCTACCGACCTTAAACCAAGCGCTTCTTGGGAGGCAACCCAATGTATTACTTGCTTTTCCCTTTTTTCTAGATTATTTTAGATAGTTTGCTTCGTGTTTTGTGCGTCCTCCTAGACAGGAATCAGGTACTCTCTAAGAAGAAATTACAACTCAAGAGCTACATGGAAAGATTGATGTCCGAGAAGTTGAGAAAACGGAGCTTGACAGAGATACATCTTGTATGTTGTCAGAACGCCTCGACCGAGATGTTCTTCGCCAACCGAGATGGTCTTATCTGGGAGCTATTTCATTTTTTATTATGCAGTTCAGCTAGGTCCGGTGAGTATTCTGTTCTTCAGACTTATATTTGACCCATTGGGACAATGTGTCCCAAGTATGGGTATTGATGTATTATGTGACTTATGTGTATGACTTGTATGACTCTTTTGATCTTTGATCTTATTTGACTTTTTGTGCTTATCTGTCATTAAATGCATGCATACAGGTTTCTGTTTCAGAAAAAAATCAAAAACCAGTTTGAATTTTTTTTTTTAGCTCGACCGAGACGTTCTTGACCAAACGAGGTCGTGAAAACCGAGGCACATCTCGGTTGAACACCTCGGACACCGTCAGGACACCTCGCTCGAGATGGGTTTTTAACTGAAAGATTTTCGAAACATTTTGTGCTTCTATTCGGGATATGACCTCGATGAAGATTTTTGTTTGTAGATTGGTTTTGAAATCCTTATATATTCAAAAGGTTTTATGATATGTTTAAGTTGCTAAATGCTTTGTTTGAAATTCTAGCACGTTTAATACTTTGTTTTTATTAAAATTAAGTTGGATTTGAAGGTTGACACCACATTATGAGTTCTCTCATATTCTTCCAGGAAGTTCATTCTCTTTATTATCTTCTTGACCATGCTTTAGCCCCTCATATACATATTCGCCTCCCTTTACCTGTCCGGGAATTTGGATGTGTTGGACAAAAAACGTGTGAAGTGAAGTTGAGATCTTGGCTGAAAGTTTTAGAAAGAAACAATTTAGGTTTGGGGACATTGATCTTGATGATGAGTAACTCGGAACCATTCACATAGCCGGGTGTTTGTATCTTGCCAAAGTCGGATTGATCGATAGTGCTAACCGGTCATGGTATGTGCATCAAGGGTTTGAGGCATTTCGAAAAATCGATGATTGTTGATTGTTCGCTCCAAGAGGTGTGTGCAAGCTTTAATATTTATACCAAGAATAATTGCAAATAGCGAACCCATAGTGTACGGTTTTCTTGTTTGAATATTGATTGATTGAGTTATTGAAACCTTTGTGTTAAGGTTTTCTTGTTTGAATATTGATTTCTTTCTTATATATTTGATTATTGTTATCATGATGATTGTTGGCTAAGTTCTTTTTGCGATTCTAGGGTGATTGGCTGAAGGTTGTGGGAAAGACGATGAAAGAATGAGCCTTTATCCAAGTGGACCTTGAAAGCTCGAGTCTTTACCTTAACCGACGAACACCTCGGTCAGTCATGGAACATCTCGACCGCGATGGGATACTAACTGAGCGAGGCGAGACCTTACCTGATCCTTGTTTGAGTTGAGGTTTCAATTTGCCAAATCCTATCCTTGTTATACCTTTCTTGGTTCAACGCAAGCCTATGATGAGACTTACCCGGTGATTCCTTTGTTTGTATACCCAAGATCATGAGTATTACGTAATAAAGGTTTATCCTTTATTGGGGCTTGAGTGTGCTTTCATCCCATCTTTGAGAGTTAGACTGCGACTTACCCGTTAAAGGTTGATTCTATCCCCTTGGGTGATGTGTTGGTTTGAAATTATAGTTCCTTTCCTTAGTACCTTGAGACTTACCCGGTGAGAGGATCTTTGGTTTGGGATAGTGAGTAGTGAGACTTACCCGGTGATCTATTCCCATCTTAGAAACACATTCCCTTTGAAAACCTCAGCTTTGTCCACGTTATCCTATGAGATCTTGAGTCAGAACCACAACTGGATGCTTTAATATCTAGAATCCGCACTTTCTTTACATGGTTATTACATCATCTTTGATATCTTTGCTTTGTTGCTTGTTTTTAATTGACATCCTAAATTACCGATCTTTGTTTCACCATAGTCCCGGTGTTCGACCCTGGAGTGTTTGCCGTTATTACAATTCATCCGTACATTGCGGGTTTGCATATTGTTCCAAGCTTATATTTTAGGTTATAAATTTAAAGCTATATCGTTCACTGTTCGATCAAAAAGTGTGTGCGTCAAAGTCTTAAATTTATATCTAGAATTGAAAGCAAAGTGAACCCGCAGTGTACGGATCAGCTGTAGTAAGGTAAGAATTCCAGAGTCGAACTCAGGGATTTGGTGAGAATAAATTCAACTTCAATTATCTAGAGAAAATGCAAAAGCTTTTGTGATCAAATAAGGGTAGAATGATTCCAAGGATTCAAGTATCTGATTTCGGCTTTCGATTCAAGACACTTCTCTAGATATAAGGACAGAGTTTATATTGCCAAGATTAAATGTTCAAAGGTAGATATCGTACGGTGAAGTTCCGAAACCTATATAACTAATCTAAAGGTTCTCTCTGTAAGGGTTGTTGAGGCTGCAATATAGAAAGATCTAAAGACAAGAATTATGTTCAAACTAACTATCTAAAATTCCAGGATATGACTCTCCAAAGTAAAGATTAGAAAGCACACTTAGAATCTTAATAAAGGATGTTGAATCTCTTTATTACCCAAATCTTATAATCTTAATCTATTAAATGTAGAATCAGGTTTGAAGTGTCTTCATACATCCAATTAGAGGTTAAAAAGATTAATCAATGTTGGGATTTAGGCAAGGATTAGTTTTGATTAAAGATTAATTCAATTAAAGTCCGTCAGAAGAATAAATCGTGCTGTTCATAAGAAAATCGGCCGATTTTCTTCAAGAACAGTCCGATTTTCCTGTTATCGCAAAACTAAAATCTAAACTCTCAGGGTCCTAATGTTTGAATGAGTTCAGTCTATCATCATCTAAGCCTTAATCATCAACTATTCTCCCCAGAATCACAAGGGTTTTAGCCAACCATTTTCAAAATCGAATCAAATTAAAGATTGAGTGAAATATCGCAAAGAAAACCGAATCTTGAATAAAAATTCAATAACCTTCAAATCTGTAAATAATCGTCAAAATTGATCAATGTATCTCTTAAGTAATTCAATTACGTGTTCAAAAAGCACAATTGCTTCAATGGATAAAGAAATCTCACAAACAAGAATCAAGATTGGCTTCCCGGCAAAAAGTCCTTCAATCCTTCTCCAAGAATCTCCAATCTCTCTCAAACGTGTAAAGATTGCCCGCTTCCGCCTCCTCGTTTTCGTTCCTAGGGTTCTCACCTATAGTTTCTTGCAAATGGGCCGTTTGGCAAAACTCTCCTCTAGCCCAAAGAATTGGGCTTTGTGTCGTCTTTTCATTTGGCCGAAAATTAAAGGAAATCGACTCAGTCGGTTTATACACAAAATCGTTCGATTTCTAGGGGAGGGAAATCGTCCGATTTATGTGCATATTGGCACGATTTTCTTCAACAGAAAGTGCTCTTCTTTTGGCTCGTCTTTTATGCTTCTCCTTTGCAATTCCTTAGCTCTTTGTGATCCCTCTAAGACTCTTTTAGCTTCCTTAACATCCTTAGATGCTCCTTGCTCCGCTTTTGCTTTCAATTTCACTCCATTTACCTATAATTCATCAAAAACTCGTGTAGACCTCTATTTCCGACAAATGATTGAATAGAACATAAAAGGCACACAAAATCTCTCTAAATGCAAGGCAAACTGAGACTATCTTCTACAATATGCATGAATATAATGGTATATAATTCATGTCATCAAAATACCCCATACTTGCCCCTTGCTTGTCCCTAAGCAAGACTCAAATTTAGAATACAAGATGTCATGGATTATATATGTATGAAAACTCAAAACTTTTCTTTTGGTAGTGCTTCTTCTTATTGGATCACCCTCAAAGTGATATTTCAAGGCATAAGAAGGCAAAGTATGTATCAATGATAACTATAAGATGAACTAACTTCCTTTTCTTTCTTCAAAACACAAATAAAGGACATGATAAAGATATAGAGGTAATCAAAGTCAAACAAATCTAAGCTATGAAGCCTTAAACACGTGCATAAAAGTCTCAAGGTCTTCTAATCAAAGGAAAGGTTCAAGAAACGTATTAAGGGAAGGAATTTTTTTTGGGCAATTGTGGTGCTAATCCGGGAAAGAGGAACAACATAATACCTTCAAGATTTTACTTCACTGCACATGCTTCGCATGTAGAAATCTTTGCTTCCTTTATACTTTACTTTTTGAGAGTATGGACAGCGGTGCAGAAAAACCGAAGCCTAGGAGATCGGCGTTTCTCAATTTCGAGATGCCTCAAACCCTTGATGCACATACCATATCCCGTTAGGACTTGTCGTTCAATTGGACTTTGGCAGGACACAAACACCCGGCTATGTGAATGGTGCCGAGTTACTCATCCTCATGTTCAACGTCCCCAAACTTATGAATTTCTACACTTTCATTTAATACATTTTCCTTGGCCCTCCCACATCAAACATGCCTTTTTCTATCACTTATCCTAATTCCCGGATGGTAAAAGGAGGGTTACATATTTCATTGAGGGGCTAGCATGATCAAGATATGAGAAAAGAAAAGAAGTGAATTGCCTTAGTCATCCTTATATGATGTAAAAGAACTTGCAATATAGCTTCGACTATTATTTCATTCTCTTATCAAAACAACTAATCATATAACTTATTCATGATATGATTAACATCTCAACACAACTAAGCCATCTTTTTGCCTTTCCATATACACATTTCTCATCATAGAGGTCATTTCCATCATAAGAAGCACAAAAATTTTGAAAATTCATAGATTTGTGAAAAAGATCATGCAAATGCAAGTGTCATAGTGGAAAGCAAGTAGTGCAAGAGTAATTACAAGCCAAATCATCAAGAGTAGTGCAAAGTTCATAAAGTGCTAAGATGAAACAAGAGGTATTGTAAGTACCCCCACCCCATACTTAACATCCACATTGTCCCCAATGTTAAAATCAAGCATGAGATGAAGAAAAATACTTACAATGTAAAAGAAGTGGAAGCTCAATCCTCTGTCGGTGGTGGAGGTGGTGGATATGGATACATCGGTGCACTAGGATCGTAGAAGCGGCCGAACTAGTGGAAGTATAAGTCTCTCATCTGGCCATCGTAGGATGAATGCCTAGCGTCCGTCTCCTGCCTGTAATTCCTGAACTGAGTGTTCAGGGTATCGTAGTCGGTGTGGAGAGCGTGATAGTGGGTGTTGAGGCTCTAGAAACTAGAGACTAGCTCCCTAAAGTGACGGGGAGGGCGACATCCTCGTCCATGTCCTGGGGCACGTGCAAATGAGCGGCGAGGTGGCTGCATGTCATCCTCCGTCTCCTCATCCCCTCTACTAGTCCGGCTAGGTCCTGCACCATGAGTGTCGGTGTCCATGGCATCCGTAGCATGACCGCTATGGGTGTCACTCTCAAACTCGAGCATGGTCCCCTGGCCTCCATCCTCATCCTCCTCAGTGTCACCTGCATCATCATCATAATATAAAGGAGGAGATATCTCCTCAAGCATCAACTCAAATGTCTCCTTCCAGTTCCTCTTGCTCCGAATAGTGTATTCGGGTTTCCAGATGATCTCGGATGGCTTCTTCTTCGGATCCTTGTGCCATGGCATGGGCACATGAAGTGTTCCTCTCCCTCGAGGAATCAAAACCTGTCGAGAAACCAATCTCTGTGAGCTTAAAGGTAGGGCACTCTCAGCTAGAGTGCATCCCGAGAAGTCTAATCCCAATGCCTTAGCCACATGAGTGACAAGGCCTCCAGCACAAATGTCGCCCTTAGCTTTGTTGGCTATCTTTCCTAGATAGTCAGCAAGCATGGTGGAAATGTCGGGAATGGTGGTGGATGTCATACAATATAGAATGAAAAGCTCATCAGCCTTGAGCTTTTTTGGAGTCTCTGTTCGTTTAAATAGGCTCTCACTAAGAATCGGATGTACTACCTTAAAGGAGAGGTTGTACATACTAGTCTCCTTAGAATTTCCGGGTCTCCACTTATCTCCTCCATATTCACCCACTGAAATAGCCTCCCAAAAGTCACTAGCACTAACACCTCTAGCAAATGTGCCAGCATCTGAATAAGAAAAGCCGAACAAGTCCCCAAAAGTATCAATAGACATAGTATGATCTTGGCTCATAAGGCGGAATGTGACCATCCTTTCTCTAGGATCATGCTCGAATGTACTAAGGAACTCTAGGGTGATCTCGGTATATGCATCCTCCCTAATCATAGCAAACTGTCTGAGCCCAGCCCTGTCAAGCATCATATCCACATCCTCTCGAACAAACAAGGAATCTAAATCATCTAACACAATGTAGCGAGGAGGGGTGAATGGGCGATCTAAGATGCGTTCATATCTTTTCTTGTGCTTGGATAGGGGAGGTGAAAGCTTTGGAATGTTTTGAGGTGGTGGTGGAGGTGGGGGAGGGGCTTTGGAAGAAGATCCCTTCTTCTTCCCCGTATTTCTAGTTATTCTCTTCACAATATCCATTTCTGCAGCAAAAAATCGCCTTGTTCTTCACAAAAATCGGTCGATTTTTCTGGGCTAGGTCGATTTTTCTGTCGATTTCTACGATTCTCACAATTCTGTAAAGTTCTATTCCAACAATCACCACATACAGTTTCCTATAGGGATTCCTAAGCAGATTCCTCAATCAGTTTCAGCAAACAAACACTTCCTAAGCAAACTTCAATTTTGAATTAGAAACTTAGGTTTTGGAAAGAAAAACCTGAATTCCGTACGGAGGAGTTGACTTCCGTGCTTATTGTTGGTAGATCCTTGTTCCTTGTTGAAAATGCTTCAGTTTGGAGCCAAGAATCACTCAAAATGATTAAGGAATGAGGATTGTAGGGTATGGGCGATTTTCGGAGTTCTTGAGAGAGGGAAATCGAGAGTGGAAGGTTGTGCAATGAGGAAGATCGAGTGTTTGAGTCTTTATATAGGGTCGAGAAACTGTGAAGAAAATCGGCCGATTTATAAGGTCGATTTAATCGTCGGGGAGATTTTTCTCTGAAGTCAAAGAAAATCGGACGATTTTTCTTGGCAGGTCGATCTCCAAGTCGATTTTTCTTTCTGTTGGCAAAAATCGACTTGCTTTGTACTGAATCGGACGATTTACTTAAGGTAACTCGATTTTTCTCTGAACACTTGAAAATCGGACAATTTTTCTTAGCAGGTCGATCTCCAGGTCGATTTTTCTTTCTGTTGCCAAAAATCGACTTGCTCTGCTCCTGAATCGAACGATTAACTTAGTGCAGCTCGATTTCCTTCCTTATTCTTCATAGAAATTGAAGATATAACTGATTTATGCTCCCTTTCTCCATGGATCTCTCAATTTGGACCTAATTTCCTGCAATTAATGACACGACAAACCAAGAGTGCATCGAAGAACAAATAAAAAGCGAAAACAAAGAAACAAAGCAACTATTCTACTCTAACTAAGTGATGAAAGTAGGGAAAAACTATACTATCATGGGTTGCCTCCCAAGAAGCGCTTGATTTATCGTCTTTAGCTGGACGGTGTATGGTTTGTGTTCAATGGAGGAGGATAGGAGCTATCTCCTTGACCGGAGCTTCCGGTGTGTATTTCTTCAACCGTTGGCCATTAACCTTGAAACTTCCGCTTTGTTCACCCCATACTTCAACTGCACCATGGGGAAAATTCGTTTAATTACATAAGGTCCTGTCCAACGGGATTTAAGCTTACCTGGAAATAGACGAAGCCTTGAGTTGAATATAAGGACTCGGTCTCCCTCTTTCAAATCTTTAGGAATGATGTGCTTATCATGCCAACGCTTTGTCCGTTCCTTGTAGATCTTTGCGTTCTCATACGCATTTAGCCGGATATCATCCAGCTCATTGATGTCTAAGAGCCGCTTCTCTCCGGCTTCTTTCATGTCAAAGTTGAGCCACTTGATAGCCCAATAGGCTTTATGCTCTAGCTCTACAGGAAGATGACAGGATTTACCATAGACAAGATTATAGGGAGTCGTACCTATTGGTGTCTTGAAGGCTATCATGTACGCCCATAGTGCATCGTCAAGCTTCATTGACCAAGCTTTTCTCGTTTTAGAGACGGTTTTCTCTAAAATTCCCTTAATCTCTCTATTGGATATCTCGACTTGTCCGTTGATTTGCGGATGGTAAGGTGTAGCTATCTTATGGGTCACCCCATACTTAGCCAATAGAGTCTCAAATCGACGGGCTGTGAAATGCGTTCTTCTGTCACTAATGATGGTTCGGGGGGTTCCGAACCTTGGGAAGATCGTTCTATTGAAGAACTTCACCACTACCATTGCATCATTAGTAGGAGAAGCGATTGCCTCTACCCATCTTGAGACATAGTCTACGGCAAGAAGTATATATTGGTTACCGCATGAAGATGGGAAAGGTCCCATAAAATCGATGTCCCATACATCAAAGATCTCTACTTCTTGTATGTTGTTGAGAGGCATCTCATTCCTCCTTGATATATTACCTGTCCTTTGACAAGCATCACAAGCAACAACAAACTTTTGCACATCTTTGAAAAGTGTAGGCCAAAAGAAGCCGGAGCGAAGTACCTTAGCACAAGTCTTGTAGGAACTAGCATGTTCGCCACATGGTAGAGAATGGCAATGGCGGATGACACTATCCACCTCATCTTCGGGGATACATCTCTTGTAAATGCCATCGGGACCTCTTTTGAATAGAAGAGGTTCGTTCCAATAGAATTGCCGGACGTCTCTAAAGAACTTCTTCTTTTGAGCATATGAAAGTCCGGGTGGAATCTCTTGACAAACAAGGTAATTCACAATGTCAGCAAACCATGGATCATTACCTTTTGAGATGTATTAAAGACACTCTTCAATCTCGTGTAGCTACTCGTCAGGGAACGAGTCGTCTATAGGAAGTTCATTCGTCTCGCCGGTGAGTTGCGGAAGACGACTAAGATGATCGGCAACGGAGTTTTCCAATCCTTTCTTATCACGAATCTCCAAATCGAACTCTTGTAAGAGTAAGATTCATCTTAGAAGCCTTGGCTTCGCATCCTTCTTCGTGAATAAGTATCGAATTGCGGAATGGTCCGTATAGACTATCACCTTTGCACCGACAAGATAGGAACGAAATTTCTCAAAAGCGTATACTACGGCTAAAAGTTCCTTTTCTGTGGTTGCGTAATTATATTGAGCCTCATCTAGCGTTTTGCTAGCATAGTAGATGGCATGAGTGCGACCATCTTTGTTCTGTCCAAGTACGGCTCCTATAGCGACGTCGCTTGCGTCGCACATGACTTCGAAAGGAAGAGTCCAATCGGGTGGTTGAATGATTGGTGCTGAAATCAAAGCTTCTTTGATCCTGCAAAAAGCATCTAAACAATCTTTCGAAAATTCGAAAGTTGCGTCTTTCATCAAAAGATTAGTTAAGGGTTTTGAAATCTTAGAAAAATCCTATATGAATCTCCTATAGAAGCCTGCATGCCCTAAGAAACTTCTAATTCCTTTCACCGAAGAAGGGGGAGGTAACTTCTCAATGGTTTCTATCTTTGATCTATCAACCTCTATTCCCCTTTGTGATACTAGATGACCTAACACAATCCCTTCGGTGACCATGAAATGACACTTTTCCCAGTTTAAGACTAAGTTAGTGTCCTCACATCTCTTAAGAACTTGTGAAAGGTTATAGAGACAGTTATCAAAGGAAGAACCATATACCGAAAAATCGTCCATGAAGACTTCCATGATATTCTCTACGTATTCGGAGAAGATTGCCATCATACACCTTTGGAAGGTGGCTGGAGCGTTGCATAGACCGAATGGCATTCTTCTATAAGCAAACGTACCCCATGGGCACGTAAAAGTCGTCTTCTCTTGATCATCCGGATGAATTGGAATCTGAAAGAAACCGCTATATCCATCTAGATAACAAAAGTAAGAATGTTGGGCTAACCTTTCCAACATTTGATCGATAAAAGGAAGGGGAAAGTGGTCCTTCCTAGTGGCCACGTTCAGTTTGCGGTAGTCAATGCACATTCGCCACCCTGTAACTGTCCGTGTGGGGATAAGTTCGTTGTTTTTGTTGGCAACAACGGTAATGCCTCCTTTCTTTGGTACTACCTGTACTGGACTCACCCATTTGCTATCGAAGATAGGAAAGATGATACCTACATCAAGTAGCTTAAGGATTTCTTTCTTCACAACCTCTTTCATTGCCGGATTTAACCGTCTTTGAGGTTGGCGTGAAGGCTTGTAATCCTCTTCCATTAGAATTTTATGCATACATAAGGAAGGCTTTATTCCTACTAAATCATCAATAGTATAGCCTAATGCTCTCCTATGTTGCTTCAAAACATGCATAAGTTTTTCTAGTTCAGCATCATTCAATTTCGCATTGACTATGACCGGATATGTGGAATTAATGCCAAGAAATGCATACCTTAAATGTGTGGCGAGTGGCTTCAATTCTAATGATGGAGGTGCCTTGATTGATGATGAATCGTGGTCTCTGGATGCTATGGGAGAGGCCTCTAGAGGTGGGAGTGATGCATCATTAGATTCGAGAACAGCTGCGGTGAAGTTTGGAGAATCCAGAAAATTTCCCACTGGATCGACCTCCCCTGAAGTAAATCGGTCGATCTGAGGCACGATTTTTCTTTCTGTTGAAAAAAATCGGGTTACCTTTTCACAAATCGGACGATTTTGTTTAGTCAGGTCGATTTTTCTTTCTATTGACAAAAATCGTGTTGCCTTTTCACAAATCGGACGATTTGTTTTGTGCAGGTCGATTTTCTTCACAGTTTCCGGAGTTAATTCTAGTTCTTCAATTCTTGTTCCTAGTTCTTCCTCCACATCATTTAATGCTTTCACATCCTCATTGCAATCATGTTCCACTCCTTCCTCCATGATGCTCATACTAAGAACCTTTTGAAGAGGGTCTTTCATCAAGATTGAACTTACTACCTCTCTAGACTTTTCTTCATCAAAAATATCAAAAACATCGTCTCTCAAGGTTGGCTCCTTGATTAAGGAAGATAGTATGAATTCTACCTTCTCTTCACCTATATGGAAAGATAGCTGGCCATTCTTGCAATCGACCATGCATCCGGATGTTGCAAGGAATGGTCTCCCAAGGATGATGGGAACCGGATAATCTACAGGGATGTCAAGAACGACAAAATCTATGGGAATGTAAAACTTACCGAGTTTTACCGGAATGTCTTCTAGTATCCCAACCGGCTTAGTGGTGGAACGATCAGCCATGTAGAGTGTGATCTTCACCGGTCTAGGCTCTCCTAGACCAACTGCTTTGCATAGAGCAAGTGGTATGATACTCACACTAGCTCCAAGGTCGCAAAGTGCATCATAAGTAGCTTCTCCCAAAGTGATGGGTATGTAAAAGGATCCTGGATCACGGAGCTTAGGTGGCATATTCTCCGTCATAGTCTTGATGAGTTCGGATGACTCCATACTCATCTTGACTTCACCGATGTCTTCCAATTTCCTCTTGTTAGAGAGGATCTCCTTGAGGAACTTCCCATAAGCTGGCATATCTAAAATTGCATCCATAAAAGGTATATTAATATGCAGCTTACTCATAAGTTCAACAAACTTACCAAAATGTTTATCTAGGCATGCACGCGCTCTAGATTGAGGAAAAGGTAGAGGTGGTTTGTAGGCGGGAGGAGGAACATAGATATCTTCCTTCTCTTTTCCCTCACCTTCTTTAGTGGTGGTTTCAACTACTTTAGGTTGAGGATCGGTAGTTATTATACCACTCCTAGTAGTGATCGCCATAACCCTTCCCTTTGGGTTACCTTCCGTCTTCCCGGGAAGTTTCCCTTGGTCTCTTGGAACTTCTCCGGCCTTGTTAAACACTTGGCTTTCCAAAGCTTTGTGAGCTTTATCAACCGAAGTTATATAGCTCTCCAATCCTTGTAGTTTGCCTAGGATCGTCTCTAGCATGGGATCGGGTTTGTTTGATCCGCTTGATTGTTCCTAGCTTGTTAAAGGAGTGGAAGAAGATGGAGATGTTAGAGCCTTTTCAGCATGAGAGTAAGGATTACCTGGATTTTGCTGATTTGACCTCCAATTGTTGTTATTTGAGTTCCTATTGTTGTCTTTCCAATTGGAATTCCGGTTGTTGTTGTTGTTGTTCCAATTGGAGTTCCGGTTATCATTCCTTTGATTGTTATCCCTCCCTATGTAGTTGGCTTCTTGCTCCTTAGTCTTTTGAAGACTCGTTTTGAGCACTTCCTTCAACTCTTTGATCTCATTATTGAGGGAGAATATTTGTGTTTGAGCAGCTTGGTTCAACTTAGCTCCCGAATCGCCTTGATTATGGCTATTTGAGTCCACCTTTCGGTGGGAATACTTGTCAGTCACTTGGGCTTGCTTCTCAATGAAGTCCCAAGCATCATCCTCTCTAATGTCCATGAATGTGCCACAAGAGAGAGATTGGAGGTTGAACTGTGTTTCCACATCCAATCCTTTGTAGTAGATCTCCAATAATTCCAGCTTGGAAATGCCATGGTATGGGCAATCCAACAAGAGATCTTGAAACCTTTCCCAAGATTGAAACAAGCTTTCATTAGGTTTCATAGAAAAAGCATTTATCATACCTCTCAATTCCGCCGTTTTGGATGGCGGAAAGAATTTGGTGAGGAATTCCGAAGACAATTCCTCCCATGTAGCTAGCTTTGCAGCCGGAAGTGTTTGGTACCAAGCTAGAGCCTTGTCCTTCAAAGAAAAGAAGAACGGTTTGATCTTGTAATTGCTTGTAGTAGCCTTCTTCGGCTTCATAGTCTCCATGAGAATCTCAAAATTCTGCAAGTGTTGGTGTGGAAATTCAGTACTTGCTCCGCCATATTGACTTTGGCGAACCATGGTGATAACTTGTGGTGAGAAGTTAAACTCCTGGATGTATTCAACTCCGAAATCCACACCTAGTCGGCGTGGTTGCTGAATTGGGTCCATCCGTTGCCCCAAAGTGCGGGGTCTATCACCGTCATTAGCAACTCTCACATCCCTAGTTGGGAGGCGAGGAACAACCCGTGGTTTTGGGGTGTTTCGAACAGGACGAAGTAATGGATTGATCTCCTCAAGTTCCGGCATGTCCGGATCAATCTCTTCATCATTGGATGAGTCATTTCTAATGGATTTAGTTGGCGTTTTGACTTTCTTCTTCTTCCTGGATTCGTTCAATTCTAACTTCATGTCCAACATCATAGCTCTTAGTCCATCAATCTGAAATTGATGACTCGTTTCAGCATCTAGACGTGCTTTCTCACTCAACTGAAGTTGGCGTTGAGCTTCATTCAGTTCAGCCTGGTAGTTTCTTTCATTGTTGTCAGCCATTTTCTTTTCCTTCAACTTTCTTCTCAAAGTTTTCTCCAATTCGGGATCGAAAGGAACTAGATCTTTAGTGGATCTAGTCTTTCGCATATACCTAAAGAACCTGCAAAGATCACTCAAGTAGACAAATCAAATCACAAGAGCAAGAGTTCTCAAGCTAGACAACCGAAAACCGAATTTGGTCTAGACCAAATCCCCGGCAACGGCGCCAAAAACTTGTTCGCTCAAAAAGTGTGTGCGTCAAAGTCTTAAATTTATATCTAGAACCCAAAGCAAAGCGAACCCGCAGTGTACGGATCAGCTGTAGTAAGGTAAGAATTCCAGAGTCGAACTCAGGGATTTGGTGAGAATAAATTCAACTTCAATTATCTAGCGAAAATGCAAAAGCTTTTGTGATCAAATAAGGGTAGAATGATTCCAAGGATTCAAGTATCTGATTTCGGCTTTCGATTCAAGACACTTCTATAGATATAAGGACAGAGTTTATATTGCCAAGATTAAATGTTCAAAGGTAGATATCGTACGGTGAAGTTCCGAAACCTATATAACTAATCTAAAGGTTCTCTCTATAAGGGTTGTTGAGGTTGCAATATAGAAAGATCTAAAGACAAGAATTATGTTCAAACTAACTATCTAAAATTCCAGGATATGACTCTCCAAAGTGAAGATTAGAAAGCACACTTAGAATCTTAATAAAGGATGTTGAATCTCTTTATTACCCAAATCATATAATCTTAATCTATTAAATGTAGAATCAGGTTTGAAGTGTCTTCATACATTCATATAGAGGTTAAAAAGATTAATCAATGTTGTGATTTAGGCAAGGATTAGTTTTGATTAAAGATTAATTCAATTAAAGTCCGTCAGAAGAATAAATCGTGCTGGTTATAAGAAAATCGGCCGATTTTTTTCAAGAACAGTCCGATTTTCCTATTATCGCAAAACTAAAATCTAAATTCTCAGGGTCCTAATGTTTGAATGAGTTCAGTCTATCATCATCTAAGCCTTAATCATCAACTATTCTCCCCAGAATCACAAGGGTTTTAGCCAACCATTTTCAAAATCGAATCAAATTAAAGATTGAGTGAAATATCGCAAAGAAAACAGAATCTTGAATAAAAATTCAATAACCTTCAAATATGTAAATAATCGTCAAAACTGATCAATGTATCTCTTAAGTAATTAAATTACGTGTTCAAAAAGCACAATTGCTTCAATGGATAAAGAAATCTCACAAACAAGAATCAAGATTGGCTTCCCGGCAAAAAGTCCTTCAATCCTTCTCCAAGAATCTCCAATCTCTCTCAAACGTGTAAAGATTTCTCGCTGCCGCCTCCTCGTTTTCGTTCCTAGGGTTCTCACCTATAGTTTCTTGCAAATGGGCCGTTTGTCAAAACTCTCCTCTAGCCCAAAAGAATTGGGCTTTGTGTCGTCTTTTCATTTGGCCGAAAATTAAAGGAAATCGACCTAGTCGGTTTATACACAAAATCGTTCGATTTCTAGGGGAGGGAAATCGTCCGATTTATGTGCATATTGGCACGATTTTCTTCAACAGAAAGTGCTCTTCTTTTGGCTCGTCTTTTATGCTTCTCCTTTGCAATTCCTTAGCTCTTTGTGATCCCTCTAAGGCTCCTTTAGCTTCCTTAACATCCTTAGATGCTCCTTGCTCCGCTTTTGCTTTCAATTTCACTCCATTTACCTATAATTCATCAAAAACTCGTGTATACCTCTATTTCCGACAAATGATTGAATAGAACATAAAAGGCACACAAAATCTCTCTAAATGCAAGGCAAACTGAGACAATCTTCTACAATATGCATGAATATAATGGTATATAATTCATGTCATCATTCACCATACACACACGTCTGAGAGCGAACAAGATGCGTTCCGGAGGACAAAGTAGATAGCATCATCCGTCATTGTCACTCTTTGCCTTGGGGAGGATATGCTAGTTCTCACAAGACATG
Source organism: Fagopyrum homotropicum (assembly GCA_033239125.1). Lineage (NCBI taxonomy): Eukaryota > Viridiplantae > Streptophyta > Magnoliopsida > Caryophyllales > Polygonaceae > Fagopyrum > Fagopyrum homotropicum. The sequence goes on from BSWB01000006.1 coordinate 21,063,734, forward strand.
TGCTAAGGTACTCCAATTTGGGTTTTTCTGGCCCTCTTTATTTAAGGATGTACAAAACTATGTTGTTGCATGCGATGCTTGTCAAAGGACAAGTAATATTTCGAGGAGGAATGAGATGCCCCTCAACAACATCCAAGAAGTAGAGATAGTCGATGTATGGGGAGTATACTTAATGGGACCATTCCAATCATCTTGTGGTAACCAATACATACTTCTAGTTGTAGACTATGCCTGAAGATGGGTAGAAGTTGTTGCTTCTCCAACTAATGATGCGATGGTAGTGGTAAAGTTCTTCAATAGAACGATCTTTCCACTGTTCGGGATTCCCTGAACCATCATTAGTGATGGAGGAACGCACTTCACAGCTCGTCGATTTGAGGCTCTACTAGCTAAGTATGAGGTAACTCATAAGATCGCCACACCATACCATCCGTAAACGAGCGGACAAGTCGAGATATCCAACAGGGAGATCAAAGGGATTCTAGAGAAGATTGTCTCTAGAACGAGGAAAGATTGGGCAATGAAGGTAGATGATGCATTATGGGAGTACAAGACCGTTTTTAAGACTGCCATAGGAACAACACCATACAACCTTGTGTATGGGAAGTCTTGTCACCTTCTTGTAGAGCTAGAACATAGCATACTGGGCCATCAAATGGCTCAAATTCAACATGAAAGAAGCTAGAGAAAAGCGTTTGTTAGACATCAACGAACTAGAGGAGATCCGCCTGAACGCGTATGAGAACGCAAGGATCTACAAGGAAAGAACGAAGAAGTGACATGATAAGCATATCATTCCAAAGGACTTGAAAGAAGGAGATCTCGTTCTTCTACTCAACTCGAGACTTCGACTCTTTCCACGTAAGCTTAAATCTCGTTGGACATGACCTTTTGTTATTAAGCATGTTTTCCCTCATGGTGCAGTTGAATTATAGGGTAAAAAGTGTGGAAGTTTCAAAGTAAACGGCCAACGGTTGAAGAAGTACATGTTCGACTCAAAGTGTGCGTGCAAATAAGCTTTAAATTTATAAAACTGAAATCAAAGCAAGCGAACCCGGAATGTACGGATCGGCGTAGTAAAGCAAGAATTCCAGAGTATCGAACTCAGGGATTTGGGGGATCAAATTCAGTTTACAAATTATCGAGGAAGTAAAGTATAGAAGGTTTGCAAATATTGGGAAAACAACAATCCAAAAGATCCAAGTATCCAATTGTGGCAATTGATTCAAGATATTCTAAATATATAAGGACATAATCGGGTTTGCAAAGGTATAACTAATGTAAGGTTATGTACGGTGAAGTTCCAAAACCCTATATGTCTCACCCAAGGACTCTCTCTATAAAGGTTGTTGAGGGTGCAATATAGAAATGATCAAAGGATAAGAATTACTCTCAAATACCCATGCCCAAACCCAAAGAATCAAAGACAAGCCAAAACAGTTAAGGTTGTGACACTCGAAACCGAAATAGAGGATGTTGAATCTCACTACTACCTAGGAAAGGCAAGCCAAGGTTAGGTTAAAGCAAATCTTTAACTTTGGATTAAAGCAAAAGCAAAGGTCGTACAACAGAGGAAATCACGGCTAGATCTTAAAGAACCACGGCCGTGGTTTTCAAGAATAGACCGTGGAAAAAGCTGTCGACGAAGTTTCACACAACTCTCAAGGTCCAATCTGTTTACGCTCAATCTATCATCATCTAAGCCACAACAATCAACCCTTCACCTTAGAATTGCTCAAGGGTTTTAGCCAACAATCATTGTTACTGAATCAAATATCAACTATAAAAGAGAAAAAGGTAAAACCCTCGAAAACTCAATAACAATCTAATCAATCTCAAATCCAAACAACAAACGTAGCTGTTTATTGAATGCGGAATAGGGAATAGAAATCCTCACAACAATCTTAAGGAACAACAAAGAACGGGATGTCAAACCGTCTCCAAATGTAAACCCTAAGATAATCTCGAAGTACAAAATCTTCAAATCGCGTCTTTCTCAGAATCTTCCCAAGCCACGATCCAAAATCTCTCTCTTCGGGTATAAACCGCCTTAAATGCAAGCGTATGCAACCGTCGCATTTTCTCCCGCCTTCAGCCTTCTTATAAGGAAAAAATAGGGTTACGAGAAAGTCCAATGACTATTTCTGACGTGGCAAATATGACACCTCATAACGCCATGGAAATCACGGTCTACTGAAATAAACCATGGTCGTGGTTTAGGGCGTGGAACTTTCTGTTGCTCTTCAAAATCACCTTCCACGAACTCAATGCATAACCATGGTCGTGGTTTAGGTCTTGGAACTCAAATGCCTTTGTGAAAGCCTTTGTTTCGTAAAGTTCTCAAATCATGCTCCTTCCTTAGCTTCTCCAAAGCATCTCCTTGACATCTGGCATGATCTAATACTCCATTCCCTTCATATATACTCCAATTCTAGCCTTTGTTCACCTATAAACATAACAAAGCTTGTGTAGATCTCTATATCGACAAAATAGATGAATGTGCTCATAAATGCTTCAAACTCATATCCATGTACACATCTAGAAGGGAAAAACAATGAAAACAAGTGCCTAAAATATAGTCATATTTCAAGCTATCAAAATACCCCATACTTGTCGCTTGCTTGTCCCCAAGCAAGGTTTTCAAAAGCTTAGAAGATAAGGTAGAATGAAATATGAATGCAAAACAAAACAAAAAACAATATTTTTGGTAATGTGCTTCTAATCAATAGATCATCCTCAAATCTTGCTTCATGCCTCCTTGAAAATGTTCAACTACATAAACCACAAAATGTAAAGCAAAGGAAACATCATAAATTGCATAAACTTCAAGACAAACATTATAACCTTCAAGTATTGTCAAAATCAAACATGTGGAACTTCAATTTAGATCACCAAGTCAAATAACATTCTTATGATCTCAAGGACTTTCAAGTAAGTTCAAGAATATGGAAAGGGTGGGGTACTTTGTAAAGACATGTGGTGTATGAATCCAGAAAAAAGGAACAACACAAACTCTTTTCTTTTCACCAATTGAACTAACCACCAACTTAGAGCTTTGCTCTTTACTTTTTGCACATAATTTTTTCGACTTTACTTTTGGAAATATGGACAGCGGTGCACAAAAACCGAAGCCTAGGAGATTGACGTTTCTCAATTTCGAGATGCCTCAAACCCTTGATGCACATACCATAATCCGTTAGAAATATCGCTCAATCCGACTTTGGCAAGACGCAAACACCCGGCTATGTGAATGGTGCCGAGTTACTCATCATCATGATTGACTTCCTCAAACCTATTTCTCTATACTTTGAATTCAAACAATTTCTTTCATGGCCCTCCAACATCAAATATGCCAAAATCAACTCTTCCTAAATCCCGGATAGCTAAAGGAGGCAAATATTTTCATCGAGGGGCTAAATGATAAAAGAAAGAAGCAAGAAAATCGAAGTGCCTTAATCATCTCATAAAGAAGTATAATAACTTATATTGTGATTTCAACCTTCATTCCTCGATATGATTTAAATAAAACTTTCACATTATGAAACTTGCAAGAAAGATTAAACAACATACTTAATTTCTTCACGATTCATAATTCAATTCAAGCATACAAAAGTCATCAAAAACATATTCCCCAAGTAGATTCATCATAGAATTCATCTCTAATCTTAGAACCACAATAATTTTCAAAATTTTCAAAATTTTTATGGGTTTTTCAAAGCTTTTCAATGCAATGCAATAATGAAACGTGCAACAAATAAAAGAAAGATGCAAGTGTTCATGGAATTAAAAGCAAGCAAGTGTATTGAGTTATTACAAACGGGAGTCACACCCCACCCCATACTTAACATACAAATTGTCCTCAATGTTCAAGAAAAAATAAAGAAAAGAAAAGAAACAAAGAAAATTCACTAATGGTGGTAGAGTGGCTCAAAGCATCCATCAACGATCACTGTGAAGGAGGTGGCGGATATAGAAAGAAGTCGGAGCTGAAGGGACGCCCAAATTGCTGGCGGTATACATCACGTAAGATCCTAGCGTTCTCCTGTCGCTGCACATCATGCGCCTGTTGGTGGATCTCCAAGCTCCCACCCTCCTGGAAAGGTCGGTCGCCCATGCCGGCTGCTACTCAAACCATGCGGGAGGCTGTTGTAACCACTCCGGCTGCTACTATTGAATAGGCGTCGGTGCAACTAGTGGCTGATCATACCATGGAGGTGGTGCTCCCATCCATGATGGTTGTTGTCCATACCAAGAACGTGGAGCTTCCATCCATGTCGGGCGCTCTCTATCACTAGCTCGGTGTGAGGAAGAAGAACCGGAAGGCCTCAGCTGATGAGGGGATTTCCTAGGTGGCTCCGGGAAGTCAGCTGGCTGCTCCGGGAATGATCCAAATTCATGCTCATCCCCTCCTTCATCCGGATGGTCTCCTCCTCCCATCTCCTAATCATCATCAACTGGAACCTCATCTGGCACATAAGGAGGAGCAACTAACCTATTGGCATGCATCGGAACAAAGGTCTCCTTCCAGTTATGGCGGCCAAGCATGAGAGAGTACTCTAGAAGCCATGGAATGCCTCTACCACCTCTTTCCTCCCAAGGCATGGCTGCGGTAGGTGGACCACGGTGGCGAGGAAAGATAAGTCCTCTAGTCATGAGGCCATTGAGACCCAAAGGTCTCGCAGCTATCCTAGTGCAAGCGGAGTAATCAATGTTCAGCTGGTTTGCAAGAAAAGTGGCACAATCCGCGGGATGACCGGTAAGCATGCTATAGAGAATGAAGAGCTTGTCGGCTTTGATCTTTTGAGGTGTTTCGGTCCTAGGGAAGAGGCATTCCGATAGGATCCTATGAGCTATCTTTATGGCTAAGTGGTAGATGAGCTTGGCCTTAGAATCGGCCGGTTGCCAACGGTCCTCGGAAGCATAAATCATGGCTATCTCTCTCCAAAAGTCCTTAGCTCTCACTTCTCTAGGAAACCTTCCATTGAAGCTCTCTTGAAACCCAAACATGGTTCCAAACTGCACTATGGAGAACTAGTAGTTACGCTCCATCAACCTAAATGACACCGTTCGGCTAACGGCACTATGCTCGAAGGAAGTTATGAACTCCCTTGTGATCTCTTCATAAACATCCTCCCTAATGGCGGAGAATATGATCAATCCGGCTCTATCTAATAGCCAAGTCAAGTCATTAACAACATTCAACTCTTCAAGCTCCTCTAAAGCAATGTACCTAGGTCCTATCACAGCTCTCTTAGAAATTTTATCCATGGCCCTTTCATAATCTTCATGGATTGTGTGAATCCTAGGGGATGGTGGTGATGGTGTTTCATTGGGAGGGGATTGGGAAGAAGAAGAAGAAGATCCATCACCCTTTTGCTTCTTGTTTCTACTAGACTTCCTCCTAAATATTTTCACTCAAAACAGAAAAAACCACGGCTGTGGAACAGTACGGACCCGTGGAATTCTCTGAAATTCCTCAAAAACTCAGCAAATGCACAGCAAACTCAGCAATTTCAGCCCTAAACTACTTCTAATTCCAATTTCGTTCAGTTCTCCTAGAAATTTGCAAGAAAAACTAACAAAATCAACCAAGAAGAGAAAGAGAGAAAACCTAGGGTTTGGATTTGAAAAATTCCAAAATCCTTCCCAAATATTGATTGTTTGCTGAGTTTGTTGATTGGATCTTGTAGAGGATTCGATTTGCTCCACTTTGGGTTGAAGAATCGTTCGAATCAGTCTCCGGATGAGGAATTACGAGAAGGGGCGATTTCCGGCGACCGTGGTTTGGGGCGTGGGTTTTGGTAGAAGAGTGAATTTTTGTGAAGGAGATGCAAATATATAGTGGCCGTAAAATTTTGGAAAACCACGGTCAGTCGGGGTGTTCCACGGCCGTGGTTTTGTACGGACGACCGTGGAACTCTGTTATCTGTGACAAAAATCCAAGTTTCGTCAATTTTTTTCATCTTTTCTTCTCTTCTCTTGCCCATTCCTTATTCATGGCATCCAAAAAGACAACATACCGGAAGGTATCGAGGGGAAAATAAACAAAAACGACATCTAACCTAAACTAACCTAATAAAGATAGAAAGAAAACAAAAACGACATCTAACCTAAACTAACCTAATAAAGAAAGAAAGAAAACAAAAACGATAATGCAATACCTTGGGTTGCCTCCCAAGAAGCGCTTTGTTTTGGGTCCGTAGCTAGACAGTTCCTATGTTCAAATGATGACAATCGGAGTGATTTCCTCAGCTTGGAGCTCCGGTAAGTACTTCTTAAGTCGTTGACCATTCACCTTGAAACTTCCACACTTCTCACCCCATACTTCAATTGCGTCATGGGGAAAAACACGTTTAATCACATAAGGTCCAGTCTAACGAGATTTAAGCTTACTTGGAAAGAGTCGAAGTCGAGAATTGAAGAGGAGAACTTGATCTCCTTCTTTGAAGTCTTTTGGAATGATATGCTTATCATGCCAACGCTTCGCCCTTTCCTTGTAAATCTTGGCGTTCTCATAGGCGTTCAAGCGGAGTTCTTCTAGCTCGTTAAGGTCTAAGAGGTGCTTCTCGCCCGCTTCCTTTATGCTGAAGTTCAACCACTTCACATCCCAATACGCCTTGTGTTCCAACTCTACCGGGAGATGACAAGACTTCCCGTACACAAGGTTGTATGGTGTTGTTCCGATGGGAGTCTTGTATGTTGTCTTATATGCCCATAATGCGTCATCTAGCTTCAAAGACCAATCCTTCCTTGTTTTTGACACCGTCTTCTCAAGGATGCCTTTGATCTCTCTATTTGAAATCTCCACTTGTCCACTTGTTTGCGGATGGTAGGGAGTACTGATCTTGTGAGTCACCCCATACTTAGCTAGTGGAGCTTCGAATCGTCGGGCTATGAAGTGTGAACCTCCGTCACTAATGATGGTTCGTGGTGTCCCAAACCTTGGGAAAATGGTTCTATTAAAGAACTTGACAACCACCATAGCATCATTAGTTGGAGAGGCAATAGCTTCAACCCATCTCGAAACATAATCTACAGCGAGAAGTATGTATTGGATTCCGCAAGATGATGAGAATGGTCCCATGAAATCAACTCCCCAAACATCAAACATTTCCACCTCTTGAATATTGTTTAGAGGCATCTCGTTTCTCCTAGAGATATTTCTTGTTCTTTGACAAGCATCGCAACAAGAAACAAAAGTTTGCACATCCTTAAATAAAGTAGGCCAAAAGAATCCGGATTGCAATACCTTAGCGCTAGTTTTATGGGAACTAGCGTGTCCTCCACAAGGAAGTGAATGACAATGACGAATGACACTTTGCATTTCGTCTTCCGGCACACATCTTCTAATGATGCTGTCGGGAACTCTCTTGAAGAGTAGAGGTTCATTCCAATGGTATTGGTGGACATCCCTAAAGAACTTCTTTCTTTGTGCATAGGATAGTCTGGGAGGTATTTCTTGACAAACCAAGTAATTTACAAAATCAGGAAACCAAGGTTCGTTACCTCTAGTAATCTTATCGATACACTCTTCCATGATGTGTAAGTGCTCATCCGGGAAGGAATCATCGATGGGTAGGTCGTCGCTGTCGGTGTGGTAGACGACTTGGGTGATCCGCAACAGAATTTTCGGAACCTTTCTTGTCCCGAATCTCTAGATCGAATTCTTGAAGAAGAAGAATCCATCTAATCAGCCTTGGCTTTACATCCTTCTTGGCGAGCAAATACCGTATTGCTGAGTGGTCCGTGTATACAATCACCTTCGCTCCTACAAGATAAGAACGAAACTTTTCAAAAGCATATACAACGGCTAAAAATTATTTTTCAGTTGTGGCGTAGTTGAGTTGCGCTTCGTCTAGCGTCTTGCTAGCATAGTAGATGGCATGAGTGCGACCTTCCTTCTTTTGTCCAAGCACCGCTCCAACAGCTACGTCACTCGCATCACACATAACCTTGAATGGAAGATTCTAATCCGGAGGTTGGATTATTGGGGTTGAGATGAGAGCTTCTCTAATCTTATAAAAATCATCTAAAAATTCTTGCGAAAAATCAGAAAGACCATCCTTCATCAATAGATTAGTTAGTGGTTTCGAAATTTTCGAGAAGTCTTTGATGAATCTCCTATAAAACCCTGCATGTCCTAGGAAACTTCTTATCCCCTTCACCGAAGATGGTAGAGGAAGCTTCTCTTTCGTCTCTATCTTAGCCTTGTCAACTTCGATCCCTCTATTAAAGATCAAATGTCCTAGCACAATTCCTTCCTTAACCATGAATTGACACTTCTCCCAATTTAGAACAAGGTTATTGTCTTCACATCATTGCAAAACAAGAGAAAGGTTAGCAAGACAATTGTCAAATGAGGAACCATAAACTGAAAAATTGTCCATAAAAACCTTCATGATTCCCTCAATATACTCCGAGAAGATGGCCATCATACACCTTTGAAAGGTGGCTGGAGCGTTGCAAAGTACGAATGGCATCCTCCTATAAGCAAACGTACCCCATGGGAAATTGAATGTGGTCTTCTCTTGATCGTTCGGGTGAATCGGAATCTGAAAGAAACCACTATAACCGTCAAGGTAACAAAAGTAGGAGTGTTGTGCTAACCTTTCAAGCATTTGATCTATGAATGGTAGTGGGAAGTGATCCTTCCTATTTGCATTGTTCAGCTTGCGGTAGTCAATGCACATCCTCCAGCCCATCACGGTTCTCGGTGGAATGAGTTCGTTGTTCTTGTTGGTCACAACGGTCATTCCTTCCTTCTTGGGAACGACTTGAACGGGGCTCACCCACTTTCTATCGGAGATAGGATAGATGATACCTACGTCAAGTAACTTAAGGATTTCCTTCTTCACGACCTCTTTCATGACCGGGTTTAACCGTCTTTGAGGTTGTCGTGAAGGCTTGTAATCCCCCTCCATTAAAATCTTATGCATACATAAAGATGGTATAATTCCTACAAGATCCTCTACGGTATAGCCTAAAGCTTTCCTATGTTTCCTCAAAACATCCATAAGTTTCTCATGTTCATCTTCCTTTAAATCGGAACTAACAATAACGGGAAAGGTAGAATTAGTTCCAAGACAAGCATACCGAAGATGTGTGGGAAGCGGATTCAATTCCAAAGCTATTGATGCCTTTGATGTGTCTTGAGGTGTGCTCGATGCTTCCTTAGAATTCTCTAAGGATGTGGGAGTAGTGGAAGAAGACTCAAGAGTGGTTGTAGGAAAGACGGAATTGTTCTCAAAATTTCCCAAAACCACGACACACCTGTTACTTCCACAGTCGTGGTTTAGGGCGTGGAAGTCTATGATTTTCTCGAAATAACACTTTACGGGTTAAATTTGTGGAACCACGGCCGTGGAATAGCACGACTGCCCGTGGTTTCTTCTGTTTTCCGAGCCATCATGGAATTTTTCGAACTATTCATTATGTACCTCTTTTAGCTCCTCCAAAGCTTCAACCTCAGCATTGCAATCTTCTTCTTCACCCTTTTCCATGATGCTCATGGTTATAACCTTTTGAAATGGATCTTTAAATAAGATCGAACTTACTTCCTCTCTAGAAGCCTCTTCATCATAGATGTTGAACATATCCTCTCCAAGTGCAGGTTCTTTCACCAAGGTTGAGAGAAAAAATTCAACCTTCTCTTCTCCTATATCGAAGGCTAATCTAGCGTTCTTGCAATCCACCATACAACCGGAGGTTGCAAGAAATGGTCTCCCGAGTATGACTGGGACCGGAAAATTTGCAGGAATGTCAAGCACAACAAAATCTATAGGAATATAGAACTTACCGAGCTTGACTGGGACGTCTTCAATGATACCTACGGGTCCAGTTATGGATTGATTCGCCATGTACAACGTCATCTTCACCGGTTTAGGTTCACCTAAACCGATCTTCCTACACAAAGCAAGCAGGATGATGCTTACGTTTGCTCCTAAGTCACAAAGAGCATCATTTGTGACTTCACCAACTCCTATTGGAATATAAAATGACCCCGGATCCCTCAGCTTTGGGGGCATCTTCTCCGTCATTGTTTTGATGAGATCCGAAGATTCCGAACTCATCTTGACTTCTCCAAAGTCTTCCAGCTTCCTCTTGTTAGAGAGGATCTCTTTTAAGAACTTCCCGTAAGCGGGTATACCTACAATTGCATCAATAAAAGGTATGTTAATATGCAGTTTGCTCATTAGATAAATGAACTTACCGAATTGGTTGTTTAGACGCACTCTTGCTCTAGATTGGGGGAAAGGTAGAGGAGGTTTGTAAGCTGGAGGAGAAACATAGACATCTTCCTTCTCCTTCTCCTTTTCTTTTCCTTTCTCAGCAGGGACTTCTACAAATTTGGGCTGCGGATCGGTGGTTGTTACACCACTCCTAGTGGTAATCGCCATCACCCTTCCTTTCGGTTTGTCCTCCGTCTTTCCGGGAAGCTTCCCTTGATCTCTAGGAACTTCTCCGGCCTTGCTGAACACTTGGTTTTCTAAGGCTTTTTGTGCCTTATCAACCGAAGTGATGTGATTATCTAGTCCTTGGAGCTTTCCTAAGATTGTCTCCATCATAGCATCATGGTTATCCTTCTCCGGCTTGCCCGAGCCATTCGATGTTTGACCCTGGCTTTTCAAAGGAGTAGAAGAAGATGGAGGTGTTAGTGAATTGTCATTTTGCGAATAGGAATTACCGGAGTTTTGTTGGTTGGATCTCCAATTATTGTTGTTGGAGTTCCTATTGTTGTTGTTGTTCCAGTTATTGTTCCGGTAGTTGTTCCTATTGCCATGGTTATTATCTCTCCCTAGGTAGCCAGCTTCTTGCTCCTTCGTCTTTTGAAGGCCAGCTCTTATGAATTCCTTCAACTCCTTGATTTCATTGTTGAGGGAAAATATTTGAGCTTGTGTAGGTTGAATAAACTTAGCTCCCGGATCTCTTTGGTTCCGATTACTCGGATCCACTTTCCGGTGCGAATACTTCTCAATCACTTGGGCTTGCTTCTCAATGAAGTCACAAGCGTCATCTTCTCTCATGTCCATGAATGTACCACATGATACAGATTGGAGTTTGAATTGTGTCTCTATATCCAATCCTTTGTAGTAGATCTCCAACAACTCCAGCTTTGAAATGCCATGGTGTGGGAAATCCAATAGAAGATCATGAAACCTTTCCCAAGATTGAAACAAACTTTCGTTAGGTTTCATAGAGAAAGCATTAATCTTACCTCTCAAGTCCGCCGTCTTGGATGGCGGAAAGAACTTGGTGAGGAATTCCGAAGTTAAATCCTTCCATGTGTTAAGTCTTCCAGCCATAAGAGCTTGATACCAAGACAAAGCCTTGTCCTTCAAAGAGAAGACGAACGGTTTTATCTTGTAGTTGTTGTTGACAGCCCTCTTCGGCTTCAATGTCTCCATAAGAATCTCGAAATTCTGTAAGTGTTGGTGTGAAGATTCAGCACTCGTTCCACCAAATTGGCTTTGGCGAACCATGGTAATAACTTGCGGGCTAAACCCGAAATCTTGGACGTCTTCACCTTCGAAATTCACACCTAAACGGCGTACTTGCTGAATTGGATCCATCCGTTGTCCAAGGGTTCGTGGTTCAGCAATAGATTTCTTAGCTTTCTTCTTCTTTTTAGCATCATTCCACTCTAGTTTCATGTCTAGAATCATTGCTCGAAGCTCATCTATTTGAAACTGCAGATTCCGTTCCTTTTCCTCCAAGCAAGCCTTCTCGCTCAAAAAGAGTTGTGTTTGAGCTTCATCCAACTCCTCTTGGATGTTCCTCTAATTATTTTCAGCCATCTTTTTCTCTTTCAAATTTCTTCTCAAAGTTTTCTCAAGTTCGGGATCAAAAGGAACTAGATCTTTGGTAGATCTACTCTTTCGCATATACCTAAAGAATCTGCAAAAATCACTCAAAAAGACTAATCAAATCACAAGAGCAAAAGCTTCCAAGCTCGACAACCGAGAGCCAAATTTGGCCTAAACCAAATCCCCGGCAATCGCACCAAAAACTTGTTAGCCTCAAAGTGTGCGTGCAAATAAGCTTTAAATTTATAAAACTGAAATCAAAGCAAGCGAACCCGTAGAGTACGGATCGACGTAGTAAAGCAAGAATTCCAGAGTATCGAACTCCGGGATTTGGGGGATCAAATTTAGTTCACAAATTATCGAGCAAGTAAAGTATTGAAGCTTTGCAAATATTGGGAAAACAACAATCCTTAAGATTCAAGTATCCAATTGTGGCAATTGATTCAAGATATTCTAAAGATATAAGGACAGAGTCGGGATTGGAAAGGTATAACTAATGTAAGGTTATGTACAGTGAAGTTCCAAAACCCTAAATGTCTCACCCAAGGACTCTCTCTATGAAAGTTGTTGAGGCTGCAATATAGAAAGGATCAAAGGATAAAACTTACTCTCAAATACCCATGCCCAAACCCAAAGAATCAAAGACAAGCCAAAACGGTTAAGGTTGTGACACTCGAAACCGAAATAGAGGATGTTTAGTCTCACTACTACCTAGGAAAGGCAAGCAAAGGCTAGGTTAAAGCAAATCTTTAACTTTGGATTAAAGCAAAAGCGAAGGTCGTACAACAGAGAAAATCACAGCTAGATCTTGAAGAACAACGGCCGTGGTTTTCAAGAACAGACCGTGGAAAAAACTGTCGACGAAGTTTATCACAACTCTCAGGGTCTAATCTGTTTACGCTCAATCTATCATCATCTAAGCCACAACTATCAACCCTTCACCTTAGAATTGCTAAAGGGTTTTAGCCAACAATCATTGTCATTGAATCAAATATCAAATATAAAAGAGAAAAAGGTAAAACCCTCAAAAACTCAATAACAATCTAAATCAATCTCAAATCCGAAAAATCAAAGTATGTGTTTAATGAATGCGGAATAGGGAATAGAAATCCTCACAACAATCTTAAGGAACAACGAAGAACGGGATGTCAAGCCGTCTCCAAATGTAAACCCTAAGATAATCTCGAAGTACACAATCTTCAAATCGCGTCTTTCTCAGAATCTTCCCAAGCCAGGATCCAAAATCTCTCTCTTCGGGTTTAAACCGCCATAAATGCAAGCGTATGCGACCGTCGCATTTTCTCCCGCATTCAGCCTTCTTATAGGGAAAAAATAGGGTTACGAGAAAGCCCAATAACTATTGTTGAAGTGGCAAATATGACACGTCATAACGCCATGGAAATCACGGTCTAGTGTAATAAACCACAGTCGTGGTTTAGGGCATGGAACTTTCTGTTGCTCTTCAAAATCACCTTCCACGAACTCAATGCATAACCACGGTCGTTGTTTAGGTCGTGGAACTCAAAAGCCTTTGTGAAAGCCTTTGTTTGGTAAAGTTCTCAAATCATGCTCCTTCCTTAGCTTCTCCAAAGCATCTCCTTGACATCTAGCATGATCTAATACTCCATTCCCTTCAGATATACTCTAATTCTTGCCTTTATTCACCTATAAACATAACAAAGCTTGTGTAGATATCTGTATCGCCAAAATAGGTGAATGTGCTCATAAATGCTTCAAACTCATATCCATGTAATCATCTAGAAGGGAAAAATAATCAAAACAAGTGCCTAAAATTTAGTCATATTTCATGCTATCAATACACACCGAAAGCTACGGTTGAGGAGATTGCTCCTATTCTCCTCCATTGATCATCAAAAGAGCAATGCCTAGCTAAAGACTTTAAACGAAGTGCTTCTTGGAAGGCAACCCATGGTAGTTCTAACGTTTTTCTTTCTTTTTGCCTTAGAGTAGCTTAGGATAGTTAGTTTTTTCTTTGTTTTTGCTTTATTTTTGTTGTCCTCGATGCGCTCTCGGTCTTTTTGTGTCATAGATTGCAGGAACTTGGCACAATCTTGAAGATTTGATGGAAAAGGTTTATACAAGTGTGCTTAAGGATGTTTTCAAGGAACAAAAGACAATAAATCGACTTACCATAAGTACATCAATCGATTCGGGCACCAGAACAAGTCGATTTTTGACAACATAGACAAAAATCAGACCGAAAATCGACCTACCATAGAAAAATCGGTCGATTTTCCTTGAAGATGGGCAAAAAGGATAAAAAATCGGACTGACAAAAATTTTCTTCGTCAACATCCGGCCTATATAAAGCCTTCTCCACCCTTCTCCCCCATTCCACACTTGGCATTTTTCGTGCTTCTTCACTCCTCAAGAGCCGAAAATCGCCCTACTCTAATCTCCTCATTTGGTAACCGTTTTGCTAGATTCTTGAGTCTAGCCTGAAGCGCTTGCAACAAGGAAGAAGAATCTAGCAACAACAAGCGTGGCAAACTGCTCATTCCTCCGGAATAAGGTTTTTCCATCCAAAACCTAAGTATTTCGCTCGATTTTGATTTGTGCTTTGAAGTTGTTGGATTGTTGTGTTTTTTGGAGGGTTTTTCTTAGAAACAACCCTAGGAAGCTGTTTGTCGTGTTGCATTGGTTAGATCTTTACAGATTTTGAGTTTGGTTAAAATCGAAGAAAAAACCGGACCCGCCCAAAAAATCGGCGGATTTTTCCCAAAAACATCCCGATTTTCATTGCAGAATGGACACCATAAGGAGAACCACTAGGAACCTAACCAAGAAGAAGGGATCTTCTTCTAGGGCACTCCTAGGTCATTCTTTCTCTCACGCACCCAGCCGTGGGAGAGGACGAGGACGTAGATATAGACTCAAACAGCAGCTTAGAGCATTGGTCGCAAGCATTCGGGGTTTGCACACTGATTATCAAGGCCTTCGCACTGACTATCAGGCCCTCCACACCGATTACTAGGCACTCAACAACCAGTTTAGTTGGTACCGTGAGGTGACGGATGCGCGACACTCCTCCTATGATGGACAGATGAGAGACATGTACTACCATTCCTTCGGTGCCTTCTATGACCATGGAACTCCGAGGTATCCATATCCACCGCCACCACCGCCAGCTGAGGATTGAGACTTCATTCTATTTTACATTGTAAGTATTTTTCTCTATCTTGTGCTTGATTTTGATTCAAAAATGAAAATGATTGGCTAAAAACCTTGTGACTCTGGGGAGAATAGTTGATTATTGAGGCATAGATGATGATAGACTGAACTCATTTAACCATTTGGACCTTGAGAGTTGAGATTTAACCTTTACAATTGCGAAAAATCGGAGTGTTATATAGGAAATCGACCAATTTCTTCTTAGAACAGGGCGATTTTTCTCTTTGACGTTCCTTAAATGTTCTATTCTTTAACCAAAGTTAAACCCTGCCTAAATCCTAGCCTTGCCTAACTTTTATAACCTTTATCCAAGTGTAAGAAGAGACTTCATCATTGATTCTTCACTTGGTAACCAAAGTTTGCAAGATTCGGGTAATAGAGAGACTCAACATCCTCTATTAGGGTTTGAGTGTACCTTTCATCTTTACTTTTGAGAGTCATATCCTTGGATTTTGGTGGGTGGTTTGAGTGTTAATCCATGTCTTGAGTACTCTTCTTGATGAGACTCAACATCCTTCGGGTTGAGAGCTTCTAAGTTGGGATAAGTGAGTAGTGGAACTTCACGATACATTATTCGTTTCTTCGAAACACTTAACATTGGCAACGCCAACTCTGCCCTTTGATCTTTAGAGTGTCTTCAATCGAAAGCCGCAATCGGATACGTGAATCGTTGGAATCATTTGTCTCTTACATCTTTATAAAAGTTTTTACATCTTGCTAGATAAGTTTTGAAACCGATTTTATTCACACCAAATCCCTAAGTTTGACTCTGGAATTTCTTGTCTTACTACATCTTATCCGTACACTGCGAGTTCGCTTTTGCTTAAGTTCTGGATATAAATTTAAGACTTTCACGCACACACTTTTGAACAAGCACAAAGATCGACTTCAAGGTCCTGATATTCATTTCAAAGCCTTGATATCCGATATTGCAAAAAGTTCCCATACTGTATTCAAAGCCCACCTCTTCTAGAGTACGTATTTCTATCTTTATTAATCCCCTATTCAGTTCTTCAATTGATATCAGAGCTAGACTCACGTATATTTGATTTAACCATCAATGAGATTAATCATGAACTTTGTAGGTGATGGAGGATTCGATCAAGGAAGATCCACCACTCGACCACCCTTATTTTGTGGTAACAATTTTGCACAATGGAGAGCACTAACGCAAATGTTTATCATTGATTAGGATATGGAACTATGGAGCATAGTTAAGACTAGACCAAAAGTACCAATCACCACTGTTGATGGAGTTGAGGTTCCAAACAAAGAAGCCGACTTCAATCAAATTAACTTGGAGAATATGGCTAAGAACTACAAAGTTATGAACTTGCTCTATTGTGGATTAGATACTAACGAATTCAATCGTGTCTCATCATGCAAAAGCGCAAAGGAAATGTGTGATAAGCTAATAGTCACATATGAAGGAACAAGTCAAGTTAAGGAGACCAAGATTAGTATCTTCCTTAGGCAATACGAGTTGTTCAAAATGACATCAAGTGAGACGGTCAAGGAGATGTTTACAAGATTTACCAAAGTTGTGAATAACCTTGACTCTCTCAGAAAGGTCTTCACAAATAAAGAAAGAGTAAGAAAAGTCCTAAGGATTTTACATAAAGCAAAGTGGGGACCAAAGGTGACCGCCATTGAGATAGCTCATAATCTATTAACTCTACCGCTAGATGATCTACTTGAAAAACTCATCACTCACGAAATGGTTCTTTGTGAAGAAGATGGAGAGCCCTCTTCAAACGTAAAGAACCTAGCCTTGAATCCAAGAAGGATAATATTCCATCAGAGGATGAAGAAAGTGAAGATGATGAGGAAGATCCGTTTGCGTTGATTTCAAGAGGACTTGCAAGAATTCTACAAATGAAGAAGCAATTTGCAAATAAGGACTATCCAAGATCATCAAAACCTAAAGGTAAGTTTTCTAATCCTAATAAGAAAACTAAGGTACTAACTTGTTTTGAATGTGGAGAAGCAGATCATCTTGTAAAGGATTGTCCACAAAAGAAGAGGAACAATTACCAAAAGAATGACCAAAAGAAAAAAGCTTTGGTGTTGGATTTCGGTGGCCGGTTTTGTGTCAAAGTTGTATTAATCTCCAAGGTGTAGACTAACAACTTACAAGTTGTTGTAATCTCCATGTAGGAGTAGACAAGCGACTTACAATTTGTTGTAATCTTCGTTAAGGAGTAGACTAACAACTTAGTGTTTTTTTTTTTGAAAGATTGCTTGTATATATGAAGAAAAGGATTTACAAAGGTCGTACTAGACTAACAACTTAGTGTTGTAATCTCCCAAGTGAGTAGAAAAGTAGCCTTAAATTAGCAAAAAAGAATTATATATTTTTAATTCAATATCCAGAATTAAATCCAAGGAGTTGTAGTCTCCAAAAGGAGTAGACAAACATCCTTATATAGTTACATTCAATTGCATGCAAAACTGGTTATTAGAATATTGTATGTACTTGACTTGGATAATGTTGAAATCATTCAAATATGGAGTTTTCCTTCTAAGTGTATTTTCTCTACACCGGGATCCAAATACCTTAGTGGGATAAGACCAACAAGTTACAAAGACTAAAGTATAGAAACATACCTTGTCTTACGTTTGTAAAAGGAGTTCTTCCACATCTTGTCGAAAATTGATCCTTCTAATGGATGCCTATCTTTCTTCAATATTAATGAAGTATTTTGGTCTTCCAAATTGCACAAATCAGCCAAAGAAAGATTTCATATCCCTTTTCAAATTTTGGGAACTAATGGCTTAATTCTTTCATGCAAAATGGATCATCTTTCAAGTGCAAATGACTCTCCCTTTTATAGGCAAAGGGGGCACCTTTTTGGGGAGAATAACCGCCACCAAAGTGGTTGAGAACGGTTCCAAACAGTTACTGGCGGTTGAGAGAAGTTAGGGTTTCATAATCACTTTTTGGCCCAAGCCCAAGGCCCAAACCCAACTCAATTGGGCCATCAAAAGGCCCAAGTTTAAGCTAGCTTTTTCGGCCAGACTATTTTCTCATCAATGAGCTTTGACTAACTCAATATAGCTAGGTAAATCTCAAAGGTCAACAAATACACATGAGCTTATCTCAAATTAGCTAGCTTAGCTCATCAAGCAACTCACTAAGCAGCTCACTAGCTAGCTTCTTGGAGCTCAATGGACATTTGTGCTTGGATTTCTCTCAAACTTTGTAACAACTTCCTTGACCTAATATAATGAGGAGTGCCCGAAAGAACGCTCACATAATGTGTCCCAAAAACACAAAGCGTCGGACTCTCAATTTCTACCGCAAAGTGGCCTAGGCGTTGGCAAGGCCAATAACGCCCTTGCCAAGTCATTGCATTGTCATGACCGGGTCAAGACAATGTCTCATGACACTCATGAGGCTCAACTAAACCAACTTTCAACATAGCTGTGATAGCCATGTCCCTTGGTTTAGTTTAATTACCTTTCATACTTTTACCTTGTAATCACTAGTTGCTCTAAGTGCCGGTCACTTGGCTTGCCTCCCGCAACTCATACCATCGTGACACACATGTGAGCAACTTATTTTACCTTGTCTCGACAACAAGATCAATGCATCCGTTGAGACTTAGCACAAATCTCCAACAAATGGTAGCATCATGGAGTGAATCAAATTCTTCAAATGATTCAGATGATGAAAATGATCAAGCAAACTTATGCTTAATAGTCGATCAAGAAGAAGATCTCAAACACTACCTTGAAGGAGTGGTAAGAACCCTAATATCTAAACCTAGCAAAGAGCATGTTGAACTCCTAAAAAATATGATCATTAGTGAAGAAGAAGATAGAATTGGAATAAGACTCTTGAGGGAAATGCTAATCGAACAAGGGAAAAGAGTGAGTGAATTGTCTTTGGGAGTTAAAAATCACAACACTTCAAAGTTGGACCTTGATGCCAATGTCAAGGTCTTGGAATCGGAAAATGCGATTCTTCTTCTCTACATCAAGATTATTGATAACACGATTTATGACTTAGGTTTAGGTAGTCATTTAGATAGATTTCTCACTCATTCATGCATGGTTTAGCATTAGTTCACGACGTTTTGCACTCAATTCATGTATTTTGTCAAGATAGACGTCTACACGGACTTGTGCTTGTTTTATAGGTATTTTGGGAGATTTAGGAGCTAAACCAATGCATTCGAGAATCAATCCTCGAGATGACACACCCTCGGACTCATTAGGATGCAAACTAGAGGCCAAAGGAGACTCATGGAGCCTTGCCAACACAAGCCATGCACCAAATCATAGCTAAACGAGCCTAAGAAGGTTTCTGGAGCAAAACCACGGTTAGGAGCAAGTCCACGGCCGTGGTTCTACCCGTGGATTTTGCCAGATTCTTGTGACAACTGTGCCACGATTCTCATGGCCAGCTCATGCAAAATTGTTATAAAAGTGGTCCTGCATTGGCTGAGAGAATCATCTTGGAGCAGCCCTCCATTATCCACCATCATCCAATCAAAAATACTCTCTCAACAAGAAGATTCAAAGAAGGAAGGAAGGAGAAGAGCTCCATTCGAGAGGAGAAGGAAGAACACACCATTGCCACACTTTGATAGCTTTTGTAGTGAAGAGTATCGGATTTGATTTCTAGAGTTGTATGAACCATTTGAACCTTCTTTTGGAAGGGTTGTGAGTCATTCTTATCTAAACTTCAGCTTGGTTTTGTTTCCTTACTTGTTCATCTCTTCCCCCTTCATTATCTTGCAAATGGATGCTATGAATTTATGTATGATGATTTCGATTGTTATGATGAATGTCGTAGGCTAAATAGATGTGATTCTAGGGTAAGGAAAGGATGATTATGGCTAGGACTATGATAGGATGCACTTAGATTTACCTTTGGATGAGTAACTTACAAGAACGAACTCTCTGTTGAAGTCCACGGGTGGATCTTCCCATTCCACGGCCGTGGATGTGTAGAACAGCCCGTGATTCTCCCTGGTTCGATGAATCTAGCTTTAGATTTGTTAGAATGTTGAAATCCTAGGTGTTTGTTGAGTTAATCTAGCCTAGGGTGACCTAGTGTTAGCTACTAAGTGTTAGAAGATACCTACCCGGTGATTCTCACCCTTAGATTTTGAAGATTACAAACCCTAGGTAGTGGTGAGCCTCACAAGCCGCCATTGGACTAAGTGTGCTAGGATAGTTGATTAGAACTTCCCTTTCCGAGACTTACCCGGTAAGGATAGGTTAGACCTCTAGGTAACAATCCGGTTTGTGTAGAATTCCAATCCTTAGGTTCTTAGAGACTTACCCGGTAATGAGATCTTAGGAATGGATTAGTGGACCATGAGACTTACCCGGTGATTGATCCCACTCTAGAACACTTACTCCCGACATATCATAGATCATCCGAGGAATGATTAGATAGCTCGAGTCCTATGCCATAATCGGAATTTCTAACCCCTAGAATCCATTTCTCTCTTTTGATTCATATCTCGTGTTTAGCTTGTTTCTTTGTGTTGATTCGTTAGCTTAGTTGATTGCTTACTTTTGCATGAATTGTGATCCTTGATTGATCACCTAAAAACCAACCAAAAACAATTGAGATTTTCATTTCTTTATTTCTCTCTTTTCTTAACCTAGATCTTCACTAAACTCAATCATAAACCAAATCAATCTCACCTTAGTCTTTGTGTTCGACCTCGGAATACTATCCATACTATGAACGTCCCGTACACTGAGGGTGCGCTAGGAGTTAGGAGAAATATAACGAGTATAAATTTAAAGCTTATTGTGCACACATCCTGAGCGTGACAAGTTTTTGGCGCCGTTGCCGGGGATCTCCTAAGTTCACACCCGGACGGTGTGCTCTTTGTGCCGGATCCATACGTTGCCCCAACGTTTGTGGCTCTTCCATAGCAATGGGCACAACCCTAATATTCACCGCCGGCTGCTGCGGTTGTGGTGGAGGTGGAGGAGGTTGTTGACTGTTAAGCTCTCTTTGCACAATAGCTTGCCTAATCTCCTCAAGATAATGAATTGTGATCCTTGATTGATCTAAACCGATGCATTCGAGAATCAATACTCGAGATGACACACCCTCGGACTCATTAGGATGCAAACTAGAGGCCAAAGGAGACTCATGGAGCCTTGCCAACACAAGTCATGCACCAAATCATAGCTAAACGAGCCTAAGAAGGTTTCTGGAGCAAAACCACGGTTAGGAGCAAGTCCACGGCCGTGGTTCTACCCGTGGATTTTGCCAGATTCTTGTGACAGCTGTGCCACGATTCTCATGGCCAGCTCATGCAAAATTGTTATAAAAGTGGTCCTGCATTGGCTGAGAGAATCATCTTGGAGCAGCCCTCCATTATCCACCATCATCCAATCAAAAATACTCTCTCAACAAGAAGATTCAAAGAAGGAAGGAAGGAGAAGAGCTCCATTGGAGAGGAGAAGGAAGAACACACCATTGCCACACTTTGATAACTTTTGTAGTGAAGAGTATCGGATTTGATTTCTAGAGTTGTATGAACCATTTGAACCTTCTTTTGGAAGGGTTGTGAGTCATTCTTATCTAAACTTCAGCTTGGTTTTGTTTCCTTACTTGTTCATCTCTTCCCCCTTCATTATCTTGCAAATGAATGCTATGAATTTATGTATGATGATTTCGATTGTTATGATGAATGTCATAGGCTAAATAGATGTGATTCTAGGGTAAGGAAAGGATGATTGTGGCTAGGACTATGATAGGATGCACTTAGATTTACCTTTGGGTGAGTAACTTACAAGAACGAACTCTCTGTTGAAGTCCACGTGTGGATCTTCCCATTCCACGGCTGTGGATGTGTAGAACAACCCGTGATTCTCCCTGGTTCGATGAATCTAGCTTTAGATTTGTTAGAATGTTGAAATCCTAGGTGTTTGTTGAGTTAATCTAGCCTAGGGTGACCTAGTGTTAGCTACTAAGTGTTAGAAGAGACCTACCCGGTGATTCTCACCCTTAGATTTCGAAGATTACAAACCCTAGGTATTGGTGAGCCTCACAAGCCGCCATTGGACTAAGTGTGCTAGGATAGTTGCTTAGAACTTCCCTTTCCGAGACTTACCCGGTAAGGATAGGTTAGACCTCTAGGTAACAATCCGGTTTGTGTAGAATTTCAATCCTTAGGTTCTTAGAGACTTACCCGGTAATGAGATCTTAGGAATGGATTAGTGGACCATGAGACTTACCCGGTGATTGATCCCACTCTAGAACACTTACTCCCGACATATCATAGATCATCCCAGGAATGATTAGATAGCTCGAGTCCTATGCCATAATCAGAATTTCCAACCCCTAGAATCCATTTCTCTCTTTTGATTCATATCTCGTGTTTAGCTTGTTTCTTTGTGTTGATTCGTTAGCTTAGTTGATTGCTTACTTTTGCATGAATTGTGATCCCTGATTGATCACCTAAAAACCAACCAAAAACAATTGAGATTTTCATTTCTTTATTTCTCTCTTTTCTTAACCTAGATCTTCACTAAACTCAATCATAAACCGAATCAATCTCACCTTAGTCTTTGTGTTCGACCTCGGAATACTATCCATACTACGAACGTCCTGTACACTGCGGGTGCGCTAGGAGTTAGGAGAAATATAACGAGTATAAATTTAAAGCTTATTGTGCACACATCCGGAGCGTGACAAGTTTTTGGCGCCGTTGCCGGGGATCTCCTAAGTTCACACCCGGACGGTGTGCTCTTTGTGCCGGATCCATACGTTGCCCCAACGTTTGTGGCTCTTCCATAGCAATGGGCACAACCCTAATATTCACCGCCGGCTGCTGCGGTTGTGGTGGAGGTGGAGGAGGTTGTTGACTGTTAAGCTCTCTTTGCACAAGAGCTTGCCTAATCTCCTCAAGATAATGAATTGTGATCCTTGATTGATCTAAACCGATACATTCGAGAATCAATCCTCGAGATGACACACCCTCGGACTCATTAGGATGCAAACTAGAGGCCAAAGGAGACTCATGGAGCCTTGCCAACACAAGCCATGCACCAAATCATAGCTAAACGAGCCTAAGAAGGTTTCTGGAGCAAAACCACGGTTAGGAGCAAGTCCACGGCCATGGTTCTACCCGTGGATTTTGCCAGATTCTTGTGACAGCTGTGCCACGATTCTCATGGCCAGCTCATGCAAAATTGTTATAAAAGTGGTCCTGCATTGGCTGAGAGAATCATCTTGGAGCAGCCCTCCATTATCCACCATCATCCAATCAAAAATACTCTCTCAACAAGAAGATTCAAAGAAGGAAGGAAGGAGAAGAGCTCCATTGGAGAGGAGAAGGAAGAACACACCATTGCCACACTTTGATAACTTTTGTAGTGAAGAGTATCGGATTTGATTTCTAGAGTTGTATGAACCATTTGAACCTTCCTTTGGAAGGGTTGTGAGTCATTCTTATCTAAACTTCAGCTTGGTTTTGTTTCCTTACTTGTTCATCTCTTCCCCCTTCATTATCTTGCAAATGAATGCTATGAATTTATGTATGATGATTTCGATTGTTATGATGAATGTCGTAGGCTAAATAGATGTGATTCTAGGGTAAGGAAAGGATGATTGTGGCTAGGACTATGATACGATGCACTTAGATTTACCTTTGGATGAGTAATTTACAAGAACGAACTCTCTGTTAAAGTCCACGGGTGGATCTTCCCATTCCACGGCCGTGGATGTGTAGAACAGCCCGTGATTCTCCTTGGTTCGATGAATCTAGCTTTAGATTTGTTAGAATGTTGAAATCCTAGGTGTTTGTTGAGTTAATCTAGCCTAGGGTGACCTAGTGTTAGCTACTAAGTGTTAGAAGAGACCTACCCGGTGATTCTCACCCTTAGATTTCGAAGATTACAAACCCTAGGTAGTGGTGAGCCTCACAAGCCACCATTGGACTAAGTGTGCTAGGATAGTTGCTTAGAACTTCCCTTTCCGAGACTTACCCGGTAAGGATAGGTTAGACCTCTAGGTAACAATCCGGTTTATGTAGAATTCCAATCCTTAGGTTCTTAGAGACTTACCCGGTAATGAGATCTTAGGAATGGATTAGTGGACCATGAGACTTACCCGGTGATTGATCCCACTCTAGAACACTTACTCCCGATATATCATAGATCATCCGAGGAATGATTAGATAGCTCGAGTCCTATGCTATAATCGGAATTTCCAACCCCTAAAATCCATTTCTCTCTTTTGATTCATATCTCGTGTTTAGCTTGTTTCTTTGTGTTGATTCGTTAGCTTAGTTGATTGCTTACTTTTGCATGAATTGTGATCCTTGATTGATCACCTAAAAACCAACCAAAAACAATTGAGATTTTCATTTCTTTATTTCTCTCTTTTCTTAACCTAGATCTTCACTAAACTCAATCATAAACCGAATCAATCTCACCTTAGTCTTTGTGTTCGACCTCGGAATACTATCCATACTACGAACGTCCCGTACACTGTGGGTGCGCTAGGAGTTAGGAGAATTATAACGAGTATAAATTTAAAGCTTATTGTGCACACATCCTGAGCGTGACAAGTTTTTGGCGCCGTTGCCGGGGACTAGGTCTAGATTGAGTTTATTTTGTGATTGTTTATAGTGTAGATCTTTCTTGTTGCTTTTGATCTCTTTTGGTTTATGTCTTTGCTTTTCAGGACATCTCACTCTTTAGGTGCATGCGAAGATCTCGTGGAAAGGATTTAGCTCCATTCGATCCCGAACCGGAGAAAACCCTTAGATCTAGATCCAAGAGCATTCGAAAGGAGAAAGAGATGCCAGAAGAGATCTCCAAGCCGAGTTGGATGAAGCTTTAGAGCAAATAATGATTAGAGATGAGGCTTTGGAAAATGAAAGGAGACTTGCCAATGAGAGGCAAGAGGCAACTAGGAGGGAGATTGAGGAGATTAGGCAAGCTCTTGTGCAAAGAGAGCTTAACCGTCAAAAACCTCCTCCACCTCCACCACAACCGCAGCAGCCGGCGGTGAATATTAGGGTTGTGCCCATTGCTATGGAAGAGCCACAAACGTTGGGGCAACGTATGGATCCGGCACAAAGAGCACACCGTCCGGGTGTGAACTTAGGAGATCCCGCAGCCCATGATTATGAACTCCGCCCTCAAGTTCTACAAATGATCCGGCATAATCAATTTGGAGGGATGGAAGGAGAGTCTCCTCATCAACACTTGATGAACTATGAGATCTTGATGGAGACTCTTAGACCGCCAAGATTGGAGAGCAACAACCATAAGCTTAGGGCTTTTTCCTTCTCTCTTAAGGATAGAGCCTTGGCTTGGTATCAATCTATTCCACAAGGGTGAGTTGGTACTTGGGAGGAGATGACAACTGAGTTTTTGACTAAGTTCTTCCCAACTTCCAAGACTACCGAGTTAAGAGGGAAGATCAATGCCTTCGTGATGAAGGATAGAGAGAGTTTATTCAAGTCTTGGGAGAGGTTCAAGGATCTTCTCCTAGATTATCCACACCATGGCATACCGAAAATTGAGCTATTGGAGATCTACTTCAAGGGACTTGATGAAGATAGCCAATTCATGCTCCAATCTCTTTCCGGTGGGACTTTCATGGAGAAGCATGTAGACGAAGCTTGGGAGTTTGTGGAGAAGCAAGCTCTAGTGATTGAGAAGTACTCCCATAGGAAGAGTGAAGGGAGAAAGGCGGGAGCATATGAGGTGAGTGAGGTCACCATGAACAATTTCAAGCTTGACGCCATCAACAACGAGTTGAAGTCCTTGAGGGAGTTGTGTGCTACAACTTTGAAGAACCAAGCAACTCCTCAAGTGCTTTCACAAGCTAACTTATCTTCCAAGGAGGAGGATGTGAATTACATGGGAAGGGGCAATTACAATAATTATCAAGGCCCAAGGAATTTCAACAACAACCGGCAATTCAACAATTACCGGCCCAACCACAACCATCCCGGATTTTCCTACTCTAACCCGGATGGAGCCTTGAACCCTCCCGCTTCCACAAGCACAACTCGACCACCAAAAGCTTCACAAGAACCTCCACCCGGATTTACTCAACCTCCAAAGGATAGAACCGAAATGATGTTTGAGCAATTGCTTGGAAGGTTGAGTGGTCTAGAGAGCACCGTGACTTCAATCTCTAAAGCTCAAAAGGTTTTGGAAGCACAAGTGTTCCACAAGGCGGGTGAAGCCCATAGAGATCCGGGAAAGCTTCCCGGAAGAACCGAAGACAACCCAAGAGGGCAAGTGTTGGCTATCACAACAAGGAGTGGGTTGAGCATGAAAGATCCTTTGCCCAAGGAGAATGCTAAAGGGAAGCAAGTGGTGATAGAGGAAGAGACTTTGCAAAGAGATGGAGGCAAGAGCAAGGATGTAGAGCCAACTTATGTGGCACCACCTCCATACAAGCCACCACTACCATTCCCACAATCACGAGCGAGAGCTCGCTTGGACAATCACTTTGGTAAGTTCCTTGAACTAATGTCTAAATTGCATATTAACATTCCGTTCATGGATGCTATTTTAGGAATGCCGGCATATGGCAAGTTCTTGAAAGAGATACTCTCCAACAAAAGGAAGTTGGAGGAGTATGGGGAGATAAGAATGACCAAGAGATCCTCGGAATTGATCCAAACGATGAAGGAGGAAATGCCTCCCAAGCTAAGAGATCCGGGTTCCTTTTGTGTCCCAATTGGAGTGGGAGATGTGAAGTATGAGGCCCTTTGTGATCTTGGGGCAAGTGTAAGCATCATACCGCTTGCACTTTGCAACAAGGTTGGGCTAGGAGAGCCAAAACCGGTCAAGATGACCCTCTATATGGCGGACCGATCTATCACTCATCCGGTTGGGATCCTAGAAGACATTCCGGTGCAACTAGGAGGATTCTATGTGCCAATTGATTTTGTTGTCTTGGATATTCCGGCGGACTATCCGGTTCCCATCATCTTAGGAAGACCTTTCCTAGCCACCTCCGGATGCCTAGTGGATTGCAAGAATGGGACTCTCTCCTTCAACATTGGAGAAGAGAACATCAAGTTCAAGTTGTCCACAATGATGAAAGGGCCAACCCTTGATGAAGATGTCTTCAACATAGTCGAGCAAGAAGAATCTAGAGAAGTTGTAAGCTCGATCTTGATCAAGGATCCCTTGGAGAAGGTTCTTACCTTAAGTATGATGGAGGAAGGTGTTGAGGAGGCTTGCAATGAAGAGATCAAAGCCTTAGAAGCATTAGAGGAGGAGACAAGTGCTCAAGATGAAGGCCACGAAGAGGAGCTGAGCAACTGGACGTTTCACGGGCGTGGAAGTGGTTCCATGGCCATAGAACTCTCTGGACAACTCCGAGAAGCAAGCCAGGCAAGGTCCACGGCCGTGGAAGTAGAGCCAACCGTGGTTCTAGCCGTGGTTTCCCCTGAATCAGCCCTGGATGATGATCAAGCTTCTAGGAGCCATGGAGAGTCTTCATTTGCTTTGGATTCATCTCATCCAACCTTGTTTGGATCGTCTCCAATTGATAAAGGTCCTCCTAAACTCGAACTCAAACCCCTCCTCTCTCATTTGAAGTATGCTTTTCTTGGTGATAATTCAACATATCCGGTGATTGTTAATGCATGCTTGAGTGATGATGAACTTGCTAAGTTGTTGCATGAACTAAGATTGCATAGGAAAGCCATTGGCTATACTATTGTTGATTTGGTTGGAATTAAACCTTCTTTGTGCATGCATAAAATATTGATGGAAGATAACCACAAACCCTCTATTGAACATCAAAGGAGATTGAATCCCATAATGAAAGAGGTAGTCAAAAAGGAAATCATTAAGTTGCTGGATGCGGGAATTATCTACCCTATCTCGGATAGTAAGTGGGTTAGCCCCGTTCATGTAGTACCTAAGAAGGGTGGGATGACCGTAGTGACTAATGAGAACAATGAACTAATCCCAACTAGGACGGTTACGGGTTGGAGGATATGCATTGATTATAGGAAGCTTAACATGGCCTCTAGGAAAGATCACTTCCCTCTTCCCTTTATTGACCAAATGCTAGAAAGGTTAGCTCAACATTCTCATTTTTGCTACCTAGATTGCTATAGTGGATTCTTCCAAATCCCTATCCACCCGGATGACCAAGAGAAAACCACCTTTACATGTCCATGGGGAACCTTTGCATATAGGAGAATGCCATTTGGGTTGTGTAATGCACCCGCCACCTTCCAAAGGTGTATGATGGCTATCTTTTCTGAGTACATTGAAAATATCATGGAAGTATTCATGGATGATTTCTCTGTTTATGGTTCTTCCTTTGATAATTACTTGGCTAACTTATCATTAGTATTGAAAAGATGTGAGGAGACAAATCTTGTCTTAAATTGGGAAAAATGCCACTTCATGGTAAGTGAAGGCATTTTGTTGGTACACATGGTGTCTAACCGTGGCATTGAGGTTGATAGGGCCAAGATTGAAACTATAGAGAAGTTGCCGCCACCTACCTCGGTGAAAGGGGTAAGGAGTTTCTTAGGGCATGCCGGCTTTTACCGGAGGTTTATTAAAGACTTCTCTAAAATTTCTAAGCCTTCTACTAACCTACTAATGAAGGATGTTGATTTTGTCTTCTCCAAAGATTGTCTTGAGGCTTTTTGTAGGTTAAAGAACGCATTGATCTCCGCACCTATCATGCAACCTCCGGATTGGAATCTACCATTTGAGATCATGTGTGATGCAAGCGATGTAGCCGTTGGGGCTGTTTTAGGGCAAAGGAAAGATGGGCGCACTCATGCCATTTATTATGCTAGCAAGACGCTAGATGATGCCCAACTCAATTATGCTACCACCGAGAAAGAGTTGCTAGCGGTTGTGTATGCTTTTGAGAAGTTCCGCTCATATCTTGTTGGAGCGAAGGTCATAGTGTACACGGATCATGCTGCGATCCGTTATCTCCTTACCAAGAAGGATACCAAGCCTAGGTTGATTCGGCGGATCCTTCTTCTACAAGAGTTTGATTTGGAAATACGGGACAAGAAGGGATCCGAGAACTCAGTGGCGGATCACCTTAGTAAATTGCCTCCATTAGAGCTTGAGAGAGATGACATCCCGATTGATGACTCATTCCGGGATGAGG
This sequence comes from Fagopyrum homotropicum, assembly GCA_033239125.1. NCBI lineage: Eukaryota > Viridiplantae > Streptophyta > Magnoliopsida > Caryophyllales > Polygonaceae > Fagopyrum > Fagopyrum homotropicum. The sequence goes on from BSWB01000006.1 coordinate 21,092,837, forward strand.
AATTATAAATGGTGGAGGAATGCTTGTTCCAAGTGTCTAGAGGAAGTGAGCCATGGTATGCCCACATTATGAACTATCTTGTGTGTGAGGAAGTGCCTCCCGGCTTGTCATATGCCCAAAGGAAGAAGTTCTTCAATGATGTGAAGCATTACTATTGGAGTGAGCCACTCTTGTTCAAAAGAGGCCCGGATGGAATGTTTAGAAGATGCATACTGGAAGATGAAGTAGAGAGTGTGATCCGGCATTGTCACTCCTTACCATATGGAGGCCATGCTAGCTCACACAAGACGTGTGCAAAGGTACTGCAATCCGGTTTTTATTGGCCTAACTTGTTTAAAGATGTGCAAGGTTTTGTAGCGGCATGTGATGCTTGCCAAAGGACGGGCAACATCTCAAGAAGGAATGAGATGCCCTTGAACAACATCCAAGAAGTGGAAATATTTGATGTGTGGGGAGTGGACTTCATGGGACCATTCCCTTCTTCATGTGGCAATCTCTACATCCTATTGGCGGTAGACTATGTGTTAAAATGGGTGGAGGCAATCGCCTCCCCTACAAATGATGCCAAGGTGGTGGTGCGGTTCTTCAACCGAGTGATCTTTCCTCGGTTTGGAACACCAAGGGTGATCATAAGTGATGGAGCGAAGCACTTCACAAATAGGAACTTTGGAGCACTTTTGACCAAGTATGGGGTGACTCATAAGGTGGCAACACCTTACCATCCCCAAACTAGTGGCCAAGTGGAAATCTCCAACCGGGAGATCAAATCCATCCTTGAGAAGACGGTATCTAGGACGAGAAAAGATTGGGCTATGAGGCTTGATGATGCCTTATGGGCATATAGAACCGCCTTCAAGACACCGATTGGCACCACTCCTTACAAGTTGGTTTAAGGCAAGTCTTGCCACCTCCCGGTAGAGATGGAGCATAGAGCTTATTGGGCCATTAAGTGGCTAAATTTTGACCTCAAGGAGGCGGGAGAGAAGAGATTGCTTGAATTGAATGCCCTTGAGGAGATCCGGTTGGATGCTTATGAGAATGCCCGGATCTACAAGGAAAGAACCAAGCGGTGGCATGACAAGAGGATCATCCCCAAAGAGTTGATTGAAAGAGACCTTGTCCTTCTCTTCAACTCAAGGCTGCGGCTTTTTCCCGGAAAGCTCAAATCAAGATGGACCGGGCCATATGTGGTGAAGAAGATCTTTCCCCATGGAGCTATTGAGATAGGAGAGGAACATTGTGGGAACTTTAAGGTGAATGGGCACCGGTTGAAGAAGTATATCCCGGGAGCTCCGGTGGACATAATTGCCCCACTTCACCTTGAGTAGACGCCCCCGAGTTTGGTCAAGCTAATGACCTTAAAGAAGCGCTTGGTGGGAGGCAACCCATTGGTAACGTTTTTCCCTTTTCATTTTTCGTTTTTGCTTAGATTTTTCTGTTTTTGTGTGCTTTGTGTGTTTGGTGTGTTTTGTGTGTATGCTAGAACTTTAGCAGCATTGGAAGCCTTGCTTGGCAAGTGAATGATGATGATGACCCCCTCATCAATTATGGGTGAAGCGGACGCGGAACTTGGACGGCTAGCGGTGCCTAGCGCGGGTCCCGACGCTTTGACAAACACTTAGAGCTCTCTACCATTGTTGATAGGATCATCCAACATCAATTCCACTTGAGAAATCCCAAATACCATAGCAAACCATTTTTACATTGTGAGAACCTTCTTTCACTCTTCTTTACTTCATTTACACATTGGGGACAATGTGTTTCTAAGTATGGGGTGGGGTTTGCATGATATTTTGCATGACTAGCATCTAGGGTAGTTTAATATTATCACATGTCTTGCATTGTATATACTCATTTCGAAAAATCCAAAAAAAACAGAAAATTTTAAAAAAATTTTGTGCTTTCTAGGCTTGGATATGACCCTAATGATGAACCTTGTCTTGTGGATTGGCTATGGATGGCCTTATGTGTTGAATTGATGAATGCATATGTGGAATTGAAATACTTCTCTTGAATCCCATGAATGATTTGTGATCATGATGTTTGCCTAGAATGGATTGAGTATTGAAAGTCGAAATTACATGCTAGTTCTCACACACCATTTAGGAATGAATGAGGCAATTCATCTTTCTCTTCTTCTCATCTTGATCATGATTGTTTGAGCACCTCAATTGAGATAAATTTGACCTCTTTTGACCCATCCGGGAATAGGAGCATGATAGTGTGTTGATGTGTATGAAAAGCAAGTGTGGGGTGAAGATGTTGATGAAACAATATCATGCATAAAATGCTGAATTTTTTGTGAAAGTGTAGACAAAAACATATGTTTGGGGACGTTGATTTAAATGACAAGTAACTCGGTACACTTCACATAATCGGGTGTTGGTGCCTTGCCAAAGTCAACTAAGCCAATAGTCCTAACGAGCTTTGGTATGTGTGCCCGGTGTGGATGCATCTCGAAAACATAGAAAAATCCCGAGGACGGCTAATCACCAAGGTTTCGGCTTTTGTACACCAATGCCATTGTCTCAAAAATAAGTCAAAGAAAAAGAAAAAGAAAAGAAAGAAAAGATGGAGAAAAATATACACTTGAGGGAAGTTGATCAAGGACAAGATTGTGGAGTTAGTTCCTGATGACATGAATTATGTATCATCATATTCATGCATATTGCAGCACATTATCTCTATTTACTTTGCATTTAGAGGGATTTTGCATACCTTTTATGTTCTATTCAATCAATTGTCGGAAATAGAGGTCTACACGAGATTTTGATGAATTGCACGTAAATAGAGTTGAATTGGAAGCAAAAATAGAGCAAGAAGCATCTAAGGATGTTAAGGAAGCTAAAGGAGTCTTAGAAGGATCACAAAGGGCTAAGGAATTGCTAAGGAGAAGCATAGAAGACGAACCAAAGGAAGAGCACTTTCTGTTGATGAAAATCGTGCCAATGTATATATAAATCGGACGATTTTTATACCTTGAAAATCGAACGATTTTGCACCAAAATCGACTGGGTCGATTTTCTTCACGATTCGGCCAAATAAAAAGACGACATAAAGCCCAATTAATTTGGGCTAGATGAGAGTTTTGCCAAACGGCCCATCTACAAGAAACTATAGAAGAGAACCCTACGAACGAAGACGAGGGGGTCGCACCAGATAATCTTTACACGTTTTGAAGAAATCAACGATTCTTGGAGAGAGATTGAAGAGCTTTTGCCGGAAAGTCATTCTTGATCTTTGATTGTGAGATTTCTTTGTTCCATTGTCTTGTTTGTGGTTTGTGAACACGAAATTGAGTTGTTGAGAGATACATTGAACAGATTTGACGATTGTTTTACAGATTTGAAAGTTATTGAATTTTTCGTTCAAGATTTGGTTTCTTTGCGATATCTTCTTCAATAATTAATTTGATTCGAATTTGAAAATGGTTGGCTAAAAAAACCTTGTGATTCTAGGGGGAATAGTTGATGATTAAGGCTTAGATAATGATAGACTGAACTCATTCAAACATTAGGATCCTGAGAATTTAGATTTTAGTTTTGCGACAAACAGGAAAATCGGGCTGTTCTTGAGGAAAATCGGCCGATTTTTCCGATGAATAGGGCGATTTATCCTTCTGACGAACTTAATCGAATCATTCTTTAATCAAAACTAATCCTTGCCTAAATCCCAATCTTGATTAACTCTTTTTACCCTCTAATTGAATGTTTGAACGCACTTCAAACCTGTTTCTACATTTAATAGATTAAAATTGCAAGATTTGGGTAATAAAGTGACTCAACATCCTTTATTAAGATTTTAAGTGTGCTTTCTATTCATACTTTGGAGAGTCATATCCTGGAGTTTTAGATAGTTAGTTTCAACATAATTCTTGTCTTTAGATCTTTCTATATTGCAGCCTCAACAACCTTTATAGAGAGAACCTATAGATTAGTTATATAGGTTTCGGAACTTCATCGTACGAATCCTACCTTTGAACATTTAATCTTGGCAATATAAATTATGTCCTATACCTATAGAAGTGTCTTGAATCGAAAGCCTAAATCGGATACTTGAATCCTTGGAATCATTTCTCTCTTTATCATATCACAAAAGCTTTTATACTTTCGCTAGATAATTGAAATTGGAAATTTTCTCACCAAATCCCTGAGTTCGACTCTGGAATTCTTACCTTTCTACAGCTGATCCGTACACTGCGGGTTCGCTTTGCTTTTGAGTTCTGGATATAAATATTAAGACTTTGACGCACACTCTTTTGAGCGAACAAGTTTTTGGCGCCGTTGCCGGGGATTTGGTCTAGATCAAATCCGGTTTTCGGTTGTCTAGCTTGAGAGCTCTTGCTCTTGTGATTAGATTTGTCTACTTGAGTGATCTTCGCAGGTTCTTTAGGTATATGCGAAGGACTAGATCCACTAAAGATCTAATTCCTTTCGATCCCGAATTAGAAAGAACTTTGAGGAGAAAGTTGAAGGAGAAGAAAATGGCTGAAAACGATGAGAGAAACTACAAGGCTGAACTGAACGAAGCTCAACGCCAACTCCATTTGAGTGAGAAGGCTCGAAAGGAAGCTGAAATAAGTCATTAATTTCAGATTGATGAACTAAGAGCTATGATGTTGGACATGAAGTTGGAGTTGAACGACTCCAAGAAGAAGAAGAAAGTCAAGACACCAACTAAGTCCATTCGAGATGACTCGTCCGATGATGACGAGATTGATCCGGATATGCCGGAACTTGAAGAGATTGATCCATCACTTCGTCCTAACCGAAACACTCCAACACCTAAGGTCACCCCTCGCATTACGACTAGGAATGTTAGAGCTGTCAATAACGAAGATAGACCCCGAACTTTGGGGCAACGGATGGATCCAATTCAGCAACCGCGCCGTCTAGGTGTGGATTTCGGAGCTGAAGACATCCAGGAGTTTAGCTTCTCACCACAAGTCATTACTATGGTTCGCCAAAGTCAATATGGCGGAGCAAGTACCGAATCTCCGCATCAACACTTGCAGAATTTTGAGATTCTCATGGAGACTATGAAGCCGAAGAAGGCTACTACAAGCAACTACAAGATCAAGCCGTTCTTCTTCTCTTTGAAGGACAAAGCTCTAGCTTGGTACCAAACACTTCCAGTTGCGAAGTTAGCTACATGGGAGGAATTGTCTTCGGAGTTCCTCACCAAGTTCTTTCCGCCATCCAAAACGGCGGAATTGAGAGGTAAAATAAATGCTTTCTCTATGAAACCTAACGAAAGCTTGTTTCAATCTTGGGAAAGGTTTCAAGACCTCTTGTTGGATTGCCCACACCATGGCATTTCCAAGCTGGAACTATTGGAGATTTACTACAAAGGGTTGGATGTGGAAACACAATTCAACCTCCAATCTCTATCTTGCGGGACATTCATGGATATGAGAGAGGACGATGCTTGGGACTTCATTGAGAAGCAAGCCCAAGTGATTGAGAAGTATTCCCACCGGAAGGTGGAATCAAATAGCCGGAATCAAGGCGATACGGGAGCCAAGTTGAATCAAGCGGCTCAAACACAAATATTCTCCCTCAAAGATGACATCAAAGAATTGAGGGAAGTGCTCAAAACGAGTCTTCAAAAGACTAAAGAGCAAGAAGCCAACTACATGGGGTGAGACAACAATCAAAGGAATGAAAACCGGAATTCCAATTGGAGCAACAACAACAATAACAACCGAAACTCCAATTGGAACAATAACAACAACAATAGGAACTCGAATAACAACAATTGGAGGTCAAATCAGCAAGGTTCGGGTAATCCTTACTCATATGCTGAAAAAGCTCTAACACCTCCATCTTCTTCTACTCCTTCTACAAGCCAGGAACAATCAAGCGGATCAAACAAACCGGATCCCATGCTAGAAACGATCCTAGGCAAGCTACAAGGATTGGAGAGTTACATAACTTCGGTTGACAAAGCTCACAAAGCTTTAGAAAACCAAGTATTCAACAAAGCCGGAGAAGTTCCAAGAGATCAAGGGAAGCTTCCCGGGAAGACAGAAGATAACCCAAAGGGAAGGGTTATGGCAATAACTACTAGGAGCGGAAAGACGACCATCGACCCTCAACCTAAAGTAGTTGATACCTCCACAAAAGAAGGAGAGGCAAAAGAGAAGGAAGAAGTCTATGTTCCTCCTCCCGCTTACAAACCACCTCTACCTTTTCCTCAATCTAGAGCGCGGGCACGCCTAGATAAACATTTCGGTAAGTTTGTTAAACTTATGAGTAAGCTCCATATTAACATACCTTTTATGGATGCGATTTTAGGTATGCCGGCTTACGGGAAATTTCTCAAGGAAATCCTCTCTAATAAGAGGAAGTTGGAAGATATAGGAGAAGTCAAGATGAGTATGGAGTCATCCGAACTCATCAAGACTATGACGGAGAATATGCCACCCAAACTCCGCGATCCAGGATCCTTTTGCATACCCATCACTTTGGGAGAAGCTACCTATGATGCTCTTTGTGACCTTGGAGCGAGTGTGAGTATCATACCTCTCGCTCTATGCAAGGCAGTTGGTCTAGGAGAACCTTGACCGGTGAAGATCACACTCTACATGGCTGATCGTTCTACCACCAAGCCGGTGGGAATATTAGAAGACATTCCGGTAAAGCTAGGTAAGTTTTACATACCTATAGATTTTGTCGTTCTTGACATACCTGCAGATTACCCGGTTCCCATCATCCTCGGGAGACCATTCCTCGCCACATCTGGATGCATGGTAGATTGCAAGAACGGCCAGCTATCCTTCCATATCGGTGAAGAAAAGATAGAATTCATACTATCTTCCTTAATCAAGGAGCCAGCCTTGAAAGATGACGTTTTTGAAATTGTTGAGGAAGAAGAGTCTAGAGAGATAGTAAGTTCGATCTTGATGAAAGACCCTCTTCAAAAGGTTCTTAGCATGAGCATCATGGAGGAAGGGGTGGAACATGACTGCAATGAGGATGTGAAAGCATTAAATGCTGTGGAGGAAGAGCTAGAAGCAAAAATTGAAGAACTAGAGTGGACTCCGGAAACTGCGAAGAAAATCGACCTGTCAGAAATAAATCGTCCGATTTCTGAAGATCCAGCACGATTTTTTTCGACAGAAACTAAAATCGACCTACCAGAAATAAATCGTCCGATTTCTGAAGATCCAGCACGATTTTTTTTCGACAGAAACTAAAATCGACCTGACGACAATAAATCGCCCGATTCACAAAGAGGTAGCACGATTTTTTCCAACAGAAAGAAAAATCGTGCAGAAGATCGACCGATTTATTACAGGGGGGGTCGATTCACTGAGTAATTCTATGGATTCTCCGGACTTCACCGCAGCCGCTTCCGAATCTAATGATGAAGTACCCACACCTATAGAGGCATCTCCCACAACATCCGAAAGCCACGATTCATCACCAACTAAGGTACCTCCATCACTAGAATTGAAGCAACTTCCCGCACATTTAAGACGGTTAAACCCGGCAATGAAAGAGGTCGTGAAGAAAGAAATCCTTAAGCTACTTGATGCAGGTATCATCTTCCCAATTTCTGATAGCAAATGGGTGAGTCCGGTACAAGTAGTACCCAAGAAAGGAGGCATTACCGTTGTTGCCAACAAGAACAACGAACTCATCCCCACACGGACAATTATAGGGTGGCGAATGTGCATCGACTACCGCAAACTGAACGTGGCCACAAGGAAGGACCACTTCCCCCTTCCTTTCATCGATCAAATGTTGGAAAGGTTAGCCCAACATGCCTACTTTTGTTATTTAGATGGATACAGTGGTTTCTTTCAGATACCAATTCATCCGGATGATCAAGAGAAGACAACCTTTACGTGCCCATGGGGTACGTTCGCTTATAGAAGAATGCCATTCGGTTTATGCAACGCTCCAGCCACCTTCCAAAGGTGTATGATGGCAATCTTCTCCGAATATGTAGAGAACATCATGGAAGTCTTCATGGACGACTTTTCGGTATATGGCTCTTCTTTTGATAACTGTCTCTATAACCTTTCACTAGTTCTTAAGAGATGTGAGGACACTAACTTAGTCTTAAACTGGGAAAAGTGTCATTTCATGGTCACCGAAGGAATTGTGTTAGGTCACTTAGTGTCACAAAGGGGAATAGAAGTAGATCGATCAAAGATAGAAACCATTGAGAAGTTACCTCCCCCTTCATCAGTAAAAGGAATTAGAAGCTTCTTAGGACATGCAGGCTTCTATAGGAGATTCATAAAGGATTTTTCTAAGATTTCAAAACCTTTGACTAATCTTTTGATGAAAGATGCGACTTTCGAATTTTCGAAAGATTGTTTAGATGCTTTTTGCAGGATCAAAGAAGCTTTGATTTCGGCACCGATTATTCAACCACCCGATTGGACCCTTCCTTTCGAAGTCATGTGCGACGCAAGCGATGTCGCTATAGGAGCCGTTCTTGGGCAGAAGAAAGATGGTCGCACTCATGCTATCTACTACACTAGCAAAACGCTAGATGAGGCTCAATACAACTACGCGACTACGGAAAAGGAACTTTTAGCCGTAGTATATGCATTTGAGAAATTTCGTTCCTATCTTGTAGGTGCGAAAGTGATAGTCTATACGGACCACTCCGCCATCCGATATTTATTCACGAAGAAGGATGCGAAGCCAAGGCTTCTACGATGGATCTTACTCCTACAAGAGTTTGATTTAGAGATCCGTGATAAGAAAGGATCGGAGAACTCCGTCGCCGATCACCTTAGTCGTCTTCCGCAACTCACCGGCGAGTCGGATGAGCTTCCAATAGACGACTCCTTCCCTGACGAGCAGCTGCACGAGATTGAAGAGTGTCTTCAACACATATCACAAGGTAATGACCCATGGTTTGCTGACATTGTAAATTACCTTGTTTGTCAGGAGATTCCACCCGGACTTTCATATGCTCAAAAGAAGAAGTTCTTCAGAGACGTCCGGCATTTTTATTGGAACGAACCTCTTCTATTCAAAAGAGGTCCAGATGGCATCTACAGGAGATGTATTCCCGAAGATGAGATAGATAGTGTCATCCGACACTGCCATTCTCTACCATGTGGCGGACATGCTAGTTCCCACAAGACTTGTGCTAAGGTACTTCGCTCCGGCTTTTATTGGCCTACACTTTTCAGGGATGTGCAAAAGTTTGTTGTTTCTTGTGATGCTTGTCAAAGGACAGGTAATATATCCAGGAGGAATGAGATGCCTCTCAACAACATACAAGAAGTAGAGATCTTTGATGTATGGGGCATCGACTTCATGGGACCTTTCCCATCTTCATGCGGCAACCAGTATATACTTCTTGCCGTAGACTATGTCTCAAGATGGGTGGAGGCAATCGCTTCCCCTACTAATGATGCTATGGTAGTGGTGAAGTTCCTCAACAAAACGATCTTCCCAAGGTTCGGAACTCCCCGAACCATCATTAGTGACGGAGGAACGTATTTCACAGCCCGTCGATTCGAGACTCTACTAGCTAAGTATGGGGTGACCCATAAAATAGCTACACCTTACCACCCGCAAACCAGCGGACAAGTCGAGATATCCAATAGAGAGATTAAAGGGATTTTAGAGAAGACCGTCTCTAAAACGAGGAAAGATTGGTCAATGAAGCTTGACGATGCACTATGGGCATACAGGACAGCTTTCAAGACACCGATAGGTACGACTCCCTATAATCTCATTTATGGTAAATCATGTCATCTTCCTGTAGAGCTAGAACACAAAGCTTATTGGGCTATCAAGTGGCTCAACTTCGACATGAAAGAAGCCGGAGAGAAGCGGCTCTTAGACATCAATGAGCTAGATGAGCTCCGACTGAATGCGTATGAGAACGCAAAGATTTACAAGGAACGGACAAAGCGCTGGCATGACAAGCACATCATCCCGAAAGACTTGAAGGAAGGGGACCAAGTCCTCCTATTCAACTCAAGGCTGCGTCTATTTCCAGGTAAGCTCAAATCCCGTTGGACAGGACCTTTTGTGATTAAAAGAATTTTCCCCCATGGTGCAGTTGCAGTATGGGGTGAACAAAGCGGAAGTTTTAAGGTTAATGGCCAACGGTTGAAGAAATACACACCGGAAGTTCCGGTAGAGGAGATAGCTCCTATCCTCCTCCATTGAACACAACATCATACACCGTCCAGCTAAAGACGATAAATAAAGCGCTTCTTGGGAGGCAACCGAATGATAGTATAGTTTTCCCTTCTTTCCCTCACTTAGTTAGAATAGATTAATTGCTTAGTTTCTTCGTTTTTCGTTTTTATATGTTACTCGATGCACTCTTGGTTTGTCGTGTCATTAATCGCAGGAAACTAGGTTCAAATGTGAGAGATTCACGGAGAATGGAGCACAATTAAGTTATATCTTCGAGATTAAAGAAAAACAAGGAAGAAAATCGACCTACCATAAGAAGATCGTCCGATTCAGTAACAGAGCAAGTCAATTTTTCACAACAGAAACAAAAATCGACCTGGAGATCGACCTGCCAAAATAAATCGTCCGATTTTTTTCAGTCAGAAAGAAAAATCGCCCCGACAAATAAATCGACCAGAAAAATCGGCCGATTTTCTTCAGAAATCGTCGACCCTATATAAGGACTTCACACTCGATCTTCTTCATTCACACATCTCCAACTCTCGATTTCCCTCTCTCAAGAACGCCGAAAAATCGCCACACCCTCAAATCCTCATTCCTTAACCATTTCAAGAGATTCTTGGCTCCAAACTGAAGCATTTTCAACAAGGAACACGGATCTAACAACAACACGCACGGCAATCGACTGCTCCATAAGGAATTCAGGTTTTTCTTTCCAAAACCTAAGTTTTCTCACTTGAAATCGAAGTTGCCTAGGAAGTGCTTTGTTGTTGGAATTGATAGAGGAATTTGCTTAGGATTCATTGTGGAGAACTGTGTGTGGTGATAGATTGAACAGAACTTTACAGAATTGTGAGAATCGTTGAAATCGAGATAAAAATCGACCCAGCCCAGAAAAATCGGCCGATTTTTGTGAAGAACAGGTCGATTTTTAGGACTTAGAATGGATCTTGTCAAGAGGATAACTAGGAACACGGGGAAGAAGAAGGGATCTCTTCAAAAGCCCCTGCCCCACCTCCACCACAACCTACCAACATCCCTAAGCTTCCCCCTCCCCTATCCAAGCATAAGAAAGGCTATGAACGCATTATAGATCGCCCATTCACCCCTCCTCGCTACATAGTACTTGATGACTTAGATTCGTTATATGTTCGAGAGGATGTTGATATGATGCTTGATAGAGCAGGGTTGAGACAGTTTGCTACGATCACGGAAGATGCTTATAGGGAGATCACCCTAGAATTCCTTAGCACGTTTGAGCACGATCCTAGGGAAAGGATGGTCACTTTCCGCCTCATGAGCCAAGACCACACTTTGTATATTGATGCTTTTGGCGACTTGTTTGGCTTTTCTTATTCAGATGCAGGCACATTTGCTAGAGGCCTCAATGCTAGTGATTTTTGGGAGGCTATTTCCGTAGGAGAGTACGGAGGGGATAAGTGGAGACCCGGAAACTCCAAGGAGACAAGCATGTACAACCTTTCCTTCAAGGTAGTGCATAGGATACTCAGTGAGAGTTTGTTTGCCCGGACTGAGACCCCGCAGAAGCTCAAGGCTGATGAGCTTTTTATCCTCTACTGCATGACATCCACCACCACTCCCGACATCTCCACCATGCTTGCGGACTATCTAGGAAAGATAGCCAACAAAGCCAAGGGTGACATATGTGCAGGAGGTTTGGTCACTCATGTGGCTAGGACTCTAGGTTATGACTTTTCGGGATGCACTCTAGCTGAGAGTGCCCTTCCTTTAGGCTCACAGAGGTTGGTGGTTCGACAGGTCTTGATTCCTCGAGGGAGAGGAACTCTTCATGTGCCGATGCCATGGCACAGGGATCCGAAGAAGAAGCCATCCGAGATCATATGGAAATCCGAATACACCATTCGGAATAAGAGGAACTGGAAGGAGACCTTTGAGGCGATGCTTGAGGAGTTCTCACCTCCTACTTATTATGATGATGATGCAGGTGACTCAGAGGAGGATGAGGATGGAGGACAGGACACCATGCTCGAGTTTGAGAGCAATACCCATAGCGGGCATGCTACGGTTGCCATGGACACTGACACTCATGGAGCAGGACCGAGCAGGACTAGTAGGCAGGATGAGGAGACGGAGGATGACATGCAGCCACCTCGACACTCTTATGCACATGCTCCAGGACCTAGACGAGGACGCCGAGCTCCACGCCATTTCAGAGAGCTAGTCACTAGCTTCTAGAGCCTCAGCACCGACTACCGTGTCCTCCGCACCGATTATGACACCCTGAACACACAGTTCAGGAACTACAGGGAGGAGACGGACGCTAGGCATTCATCCTATGATGGCCAGATGAGGGACATGTACTACCACCAGTTCGGCCACTTCTACGATCCCTCCGCACCGATGTATCCATATCCACCACCTCCACCACCGACAGAGGATTGAGCTTCCACTTCTTTTACATTGTAAGTATTTTTCTCCTTCTTATGCTTGATTTTCACATTGGGGACAATGTGGATGTCAAGTATGGGGTGGGGGTACTTACAATACCTTATGTTTCATTCTAGCACTCTATGTACTTTCCACTACTCTTGACAATTTGGCTTGTAATAACTCTTGCACGGCTTGCTTTCCATTATGACACTCGCATTTGCATGAACTTTTTCAAAACCTATGAATTTTCAAGGATTTTAAGTGCTTCTTATATGGAAATGACCTCTATGATGAAAGTTGTGTATATGGATAGGCAAAAAGATGCTTAGTTATGTTGAGATTTTGATTATAGCATGAATGAAATTGCTTTTGTTACTTGAATACACGAATAAGTTATATGATTTAGTTGTTTTGATTAGAGAATGAAATAATAGTCGAAGCTATATTGCAAGTTCTTTTACACCATTTAAGGATGACTAAGGCAATTCACTTCTTTTCTTTTCTCATATCTTGATCATGCTAGCTCCTCAATGAAATATGTAACCCTCCTCTTACCATCCGGGAATTAGGATAGGTGATTGAAAAAAAAGGCATGTTTGATGTGGGAGGGCCAAGGAAAATGTATTGAAAAGTGCAAAATTTCATAAGTTTGGGGACGTTGAACATGAGGATGAGTAACTCGGCACCATTCACATAGCCGGGTGTTTGTGTCTTGCCAAAGTCCGATTGAACGACAAGTCCTAACGGGATATGGTATGTGCATCAAGGGTTTGAGGCATCTCGAAATTGAGAAACGCCGATCTCCTAGGCTTCGGTTTTTGTGCACCGCTGTCCATACTCTCAAAAAGTAAAGTATAATGAAAGCAAAGCTTTCTACATGCGAAGCATGTGCGGTGAAGAAAATTCTTGGAGGTGTTATGTGTTCCTCTTTCCCGGATTAGCACCACAATAGCCGAAAAGAACTCCTTCCCTTAATACGTTTCTTGAACCTTTCCTTTGATTTGAAGACCTTGAGACTTTTATGCATGTGTTTAAGACTTAATGGCTTAGATTTGTTTGAATTTGATTGCCTCTACACCTTTATCATGTTCTTTATTTATGCTTTCAAGAAAGAAAAGGGAGTTTGTTCATCTTATAGTCATCATTGATATATGCTTTGCCCCTTTTATGCCTTGAAATATCACTTTGAGAGCGATCCAATGAAAAGGAGCACTACCAAAAAGAAAAGTTTTTGAGTTTCATACATGCATAATCCATGACATCCTATATTCTGAATTTGAGTCTTGCTTAGACAAGCAAGAGGCAAGTATGGGGTATTTTGATGACATGAATTATGTATCATCATATTCATGCATATTGCAGCACATTATCTCTATTTACTTTGCATTTAGAGGGATTTTGCATACCTTTTATGTTCTATTCAATCAATTGTCGGAAATAGAGGTCTACACGAGATTTTGATGAATTGCAGGTAAATAGAGTTGAATTGGAAGCAAAAATAGAGCAAGAAGCATCTAAGGATGTTAAGGAAGCTAAAGGAGTCTTAGAAGGATCACAAAGGGCTAAGGAATTGCTAAGGAGAAGCATAGAAGACGAACCAAAGGAAGAGCACTTTCTGTTGATGAAAATCGTGCCAATGTATATATAAATCGGACGATTTTTATACCTTGAAAATCGAACGATTTTGCACCAAAATCGACTGGGTCGATTTTCTTCACGATTCGGCCAAATAAAAAGACGACATAAAGCCCAATTAATTTGGGCTAGATGAGAGTTTTGCCAAACGGCCCATCTGCAAGAAACTACAGAAGAGAACCCTACGAACGAAGACGGGGGGGTCGCACCAGATAATCTTTACACGTTTTGAAGAAATCAACGATTCTTGGAGAGAGATTGAAGAGCTTTTGCCGGAAAGTCATTCTTGATCTTTGATTGTGAGATTTCTTTGTTCCATTGTCTTGTTTGTGGTTTGTGAACACGAAATTGAGTTGTTGAGAGATACATTGAACAGATTTGATGATTGTTTTACAGATTTGAAAGTTATTGAATTTTTCGTTCAAGATTTGGTTTCTTTGCGATATCTTCTTCAATAATTAATTTGATTCGAATTTGAAAATGGTTGGCTAAAAAAACCTTGTGATTCTGGGGAGAATAGTTGATGATTAAGGCTTAGATGATGATAGACTGAACTCATTCAAACATTAGGATCCTGAGAATTTAGATTTTAGTTTTGCGACAAACAGGAAAATCGGGCTGTTCTTGAGGAAAATCGGCCGATTTTTCCGATGAACAGGGCGATTTATCCTTCTGACGAACTTAATCGAATCATTCTTTAATCAAAACTAATCCTTGCCTAAATCCCAATCTTGATTAACTCTTTTTACCCTCTAATTAAATGTTTGAACGCACTTCAAACCTGTTTCTACATTTAATAGATTAAAATTGCAAGATTTGGGTAATAAAGTGACTCAACATCCTTTATTAAGATTTTAAGTGTGCTTTCTATTCATACTTTGGAGAGTCATATCCTGGAGTTTTAGATAGTTAGTTTGAACATAATTCTTGTCTTTAGATCTTTCTATATTGCAGCCTCAACAACCCTTATAGAGAGAACCTATAGATTAGTTATATAGGTTTCGGAACTTCATCGTACGAATCCTACCTTTGAACATTTAATCTTGGCAATATAAATTCTATCCTATACCTATAGAAGTGTCTTGAATCGAAAGCCTAAATCGGATACTTGAATCCTTGGAATCATTTCTCTCTTTATCATATCACAAAAGCTTTTATACTTTCGCTAGATAATTGAAATTGGAAATTTTCTAACCAAATCCCTGAGTTCGACTCTGGAATTCTTACCTTTCTACAGCTGATCCGTACACTGCGGGTTCGCTTTGCGTTTGAGTTCTGGATATAAATATTAAGACTTTGACGCACACTCTTTTGAGCGAACAGTTCCATTCCCGGATTAGCATCACATACCTTAGAAAAATCCAACCTAATCACAACGTTTCTTAGCCTTCTATTTCACAAGACCTTGTGACCTATTTGCATGTTTGTAAGACTTAGTGTTCGCTCCAAACGGTGTGTGCAAGCTTTAAATTTATAACCCTAGACTTAAGCTTAAAACAAGGATGCGAACCCGCAGTGTACGGGTCAATCGTAGTAAAAAGCAAGAAAATTCCAAGGGTCGATCACAGGGACTCGGTGAAACAAAGTCAATAACGGTAAGCTTCGTGAATACTAACCACAAGAGCAATTAACACAGTCAAAGATGAATAAGAAGTCAAATAAGAAAACATGCAATTCTAGGGATTAAAGCATCTAGTTGTGGTTCCAACTCAAGATCTATAGATAAGCGGACAAAGCTGAGATTTTTGTGTGGGGAAGGTGTTACTAAAGTGGAATAGATCACCGGGTAAGTCTCACTACTCACTAATCCTAAACCGTAACTCCTATTACCGGGTAAGTTTCAAGGAATCAAGATAAAGAACTATAACCTCAAAATAACACACCATCTAAGGGAATAGAATCAACCTTTACCGGGTAAGTCTCAGGCTAACTCACAAAGACGGGATGGAAGCACACTCAAACCCCAATAAAGGATAAACCTTTATTACCTACACTTATGATCGTTAGTATACAAACTAAGGAATTACCGGGTAAGTCTCATCCTAAGCTTGCATTGAACCAGAAAGGTGTAATAAGAATAGGATTTGGCAAACTCTAACACTTAACTCTCAGTTATGGATCAGATAAGTCACCTCGGTCAGAAGAATTCCACCCCGGCCGAGATGTTCATCGACTGAACGAGATGCTTAGGGTTAAGGTTCAAGACTCGAACTTTCAGGATCCTACTGGAATCTAAGATTATTCTATCATTGTTTTTCCCACAACCTTCAGCCAATCACCCTAGAATCACACAAGGAAATTAGCCACTCATCACCATTATGAAAGTATTAAATATATGGTAAGAAGGTGAATATTTGAACAAGAAGAATTTAATGAAAAAGACTTCAATAACTGAATCAAATATCACAACAAAAGCGTTCATTGGATAGCAATCCAACAAGACAAGACAACAAGTGAGGGAATTGAAGACAATCTTACAAAATCCTCCAAAAAGCTATAAAAGCTATAGACTTCAATCTTCCTTCAACCTTCAAAAAGGTTCTTCGAATCTCTCCCAACTGGAGTAGGCTGCTGCTGTTACGTGCTATAAACCTTGATCGACGGTATAGCGTGATATGCGGAATGTGTGCGAGCCTCCGGATTTGTGGAAATCCAACCCTTTTTATAGGAAAATAACCCTCCAAAGATAAAATATCTTAGAAAGATCTTTTCCCATAAAAATAGGTAAAATATTAGATCTTCTTCCTTCCAGGAGCCAAGCCCAAAAATATAAGATCACCTTCCAAAGATAAAAGATCTCAGCCAAGAATAAAATATTCTCGCCGCGTCCTAGGTGTTCGCCTCGGTCGAGTCGGCGTCTCTAGATCACCTCGGTCGAGATGAATCTCTGGTCAACCGAGGTGAGTCACAACTGAATGTGAAATCTCTCAAAACTGGTCCAAAGTAAATCTTTAATCCATGGCTATGCTCCTTGGATGTAGCTCCAAATGACTCATAACTCCTTTTGCTCCTTTTTGATGCGAAACATGCCATTTTAGCTACGATTACAACAAAACTAGGTGTAGACCTCGATTCTCGCAAAGGTAGATGAAATGGTAGTAAAATCACATAATATACATACAAACATGCAGATTATGAAAGATAAAACGTCCAAACAAACCCCAAAATATAGACTATAATTCATGCTATCAAAATACCCCATACTTAGCCCTTGCTTGTCCCCAAGCAAGTTCTTCATATAGAAGTCAAGATAGAATGGATTATAAGTCATGAAAATCAATGAAAAAGTCTTTCAAAATTATTTTATGGTGTGCAACTATCATAGATCACTCTAAGAGAATACTTCATGGAATTTAAAAACTCAATATGCTCGAAACCTTTTATAAATATAGGAAAGTCATTCATCTTTGCATAAAATCATAGAATGCATAATAAATCATAATTATCAAAACTAATCATGTATAATCCGATTTAAACCGCTAAGTCAATCAACAAGCTCAAGGTCTCAAGGGCTTCCCAAAAGAAAGGTCAAGAAACGTGTAGGGTAGGGATGTGTGTAAGGTAATGTGGTGCTAGAATCCGGGAAAAGGATGAACTTCACTTTCACTTTGACTTGCAACATCTTCCACCAATAAGCTTTGCTTATTTCACACTTTTTTTTCTTTTTACTTTACTTTTTGGGATGCATGGACAGAGGTGCACAATAACTGAAGCCTAGGAAATCTGCAATCATCAATTTCTCGAGATGCATCAAACCCTTGATGCACATACCATGACCCGTTAGGAATATCGCTCAATCCGACTTTGGCAAGACACAAACACCCGGCTATGTGAATGGTGCCGAGTTACTCATCTTCATGATTGACTTCCCCAAACCTAAAATTGCTTTCTAACACTTTCACTTCCAGCCACTTCTTAACTTTAACTCCACTTGCTTTCACCACTTCGCTTGCTTCCAAATTCCCGGATAGGTAAAGGGAGGCAAAATGTATGTGAGGGGCTAAGCATGATCAAGAAGAAGAAGAAGAAGAGAATGAATTGCCTTGGTCTTTCCAAGAAGAAAGTGAGAGAACTTAACCTGCGGTGTCAACCTTCAAATTCAACATAATTTGGATAAGAACAAAGTATTAAACATGCTAATAATTTCAAACAAAGCATTTAGCAACTTAAACATATTATAAAACCTTTCAAACACATAAAGAATTTAAAACCAGTCAGTAAATAAGATCTTTACTGAGGTCATATCCAGATAAGTAACACAAAATCAGTTTCGAAAAACTCCCAGTTAACCCACCTCGGTCGAGATGTTCTTGGTTCAACCGAGGTGAAACGCCTCGTTTGGCCAAAACTGACTCAGTCGAGGTCAAAAATTTTTTTTTTAAAAACCTTTTTTTTTTTCAGTTTCGACGTTTTTCTCAATCAAATAACCTGTAGATATGCATGTAATATCAGATAAACATATAGAGGCAACTGAAGCATAAATATGAAATATCCGATCAAATGTCATACATCAAAAGTAGTCAAATAACATCAAGTAGTCATAATAAATACAAACACCCCATACTTGGGACACACTGTCCCAGTGGGTCAAATATAAGTCTAGAAATGAGAGTACTCACAGGATAAATAGCTGAACTGCATAAAAATATAATAAAGAAAATCTTGCAGCTCCTCACTAGTCTCGATCCGGCGGTGGTGGTGGTACGTACGGATACTGAGTCGGATCGAAAGGATAGCCCATGACACGCTCGAACTGAAGTTGGGCCATGATGTGCTGATAGTGCTGCCGCTCCTACATCTCGCGGATATCCAGCGATAATGCAGCATACGTGTCAATAACCTAATCCATCAGGTCATCGATCCGTCTGTGAGCAGCTCGATCTCTCACTCCATGCCTCCTGCGTCTAGCAGGTCTGACTGGAGAAGTCTCAGCTGGTGCAGGCTCTGTCTCCTCCTCATCATCCAAGTCGATGATCGGTGGCGCGCTCGTACCTGCAGTATCCGTCCCTGTATCCATCGGGACTCCACCATCTCTCTCATCTACCGTCTCCTCGTCGTCGTCATCCTCCTCCTCCTCAGCCGGGGCAGCTGCTGCCTCCCTATGATCCTCCATCAGCGGGGCCCAAGTTGTCTGCCAGTAATGCGGATCGAAAACTGTGAACTGTGCAGACCAGCGGATCCCCTGTGGCGCAGTCCGCTCCCATGGCATAGCAACAAATGGAGTGGTCAAACCACGGGGAACTAGAATCCTCCGTGTGATCATCTCCTGTAATCCAAGCGGCTTCGGAGCCGCCACCATCGTACATACACTGAGGTCCATCCCGTGATAAGCAGCAATATGGGTGACTAGACCTCCGCAGCAAATGTCTCCCTTCGCTTTAGCCTTGATCTTGTGCAGGTCCTCTGCCAAGATCAAGCCAAAATCTGGGAAACCCCCCGTGACCATACAGTAAAGGCTGAAGAGCTCGCCCTGTCGGATCTTCTGGGGCGTCTCAGTACGCGCCAGAAGTGTCTCGCTGAATATCCTATGGGCTAATCTGAAGGCCGGGTGGAAGATGACCTTCTCCCTAGAATCTCCAGGGCGCCATCTGTCTGCATGCTCGGTAATATGAGCAATCTGCCCCCAGAACTCCCTAGCTACGGATCGGGAGGGGAAGTCGGTGGCGGTAGGCTCAGAAAAGCCGAAAATCTCTCTCCAAACCTCTAAGGGAACTATGAAGTTCCGGTTCATCAACCGGTACTTGATGTGAGCCCGCCGGACTTAAGCAACGAAACTGATGTGACCGCACCAAGATCAACACCACCTCTCACTCGAGCTAGAGCACGCATGCTAGGCCAAACCACTTTGACCTACCACCCTTTCAGAGCTCCGACCTTTAAGGACGTCCATGACTATCACTTGGTGAACATACTTGAGGCGATTGAGGATGCCGGATCACTTTAAAACCTAGATGTAACCTTTTGTTTTATTTTATGTGGTCATGTTTGACTTTATTTCATGGTTTTAAACCACTTTAGTTGGGTTTATTTCAGCCACGTTTTTGTAACCTTGGAGCTCTAAGGTGGTCGGCCATATTAATGGTTTTTAGGCCATTTATTGCTTGAAGTTGTTGGTTGAAAGACCCTAGGATTTCCTTCATTTAGTATCCAACTTTTGAACTACTTGTAAGTTATTATTGTGGGGAGTTGGTGCTGAATTTTTCAGCCATATAAGGCCATCTTCTACCCACGTTTTTAGGCAGATTAAAAAAGTTGAGTTCAATCGAAGTTGTGTTTTCACTTTAAAGCAAAACAACCCTAGAGACTAAGGTGAGAGGCCAAGGTTTCGAAACCCACAAGGTGAGAGGCTGAGTGGTGTCCTTACGGTGCGAGGCTAGGAGGACAAAGGAGGTCTAATTTCCGAAGTGAGATTCCGAGGAAAGAAGAACTCGAGCCAAGGAGATCCAAGGTGCGAGGCTGGACGATTCCTTGCTTGGCATATCCATATAAATCGAAAATACACAAAAGAAATCGACGGAGGAACAACACCGGCGGATCCTTGCGTTCAACGGACGAAGAGCGCATCAAGTGGTATCAGAGCCAACGGTGCGAGTTCCTCAAGCTTTCGGGGTACGAATTGCTTACCTAAACTTGTTTTTAGTTTTTGCAATTTTGAGTAGTTCCCCAAAATTTTGTGTTTACAATCTTCTTTCTTGTGAGCCTTTAGAGAGAGATCTTGTTGACCTTTCATACAAAAAAAAAAAAAAAAAAAAAACGAACGAAACAAAGAGAAAAGAAAAAGAAAAGAACAAAAAAAAAAAAAAAGAAAAGAAAGTTGCTTGAGTGTTCTTGAGTGTTATCAAAGTTGTTCTTGAGTGTTCTAGCCATTCCAAAACACAACCCACACGTTTTGGGGAAAACGCTTATTATTGCTTTGACTAACTACTTGTCGGGACTAAGTAAATACTCGCCGGAAGGCTCGTATTTGTTGTGCTTTGTTGCCTCTTGTTGTTTGCTTTTCTGAAGTTATATTGCATCTTGGAAATACATTGTTTACCTTGTGCACTACCTTGGAAGAATTGCGGAATTTTGTTACCAAGAGAAATCTTTGTGTGGAGAGCATTGCCTAAGGCTTTGGAAAAGGTGAGGGAGAGCTTTGCCGCGAAGCAAAGGAAAAGGGGAGTTGTGTGAATCCAAACACTATCAAACACTTGAGTGAGTGTGAGGAGAAATACCCTTGAGAGAGGAGAGAGAGAACGTTTTTGTTTGTCTCTAACCTTTGCCGTGAGTTGTTGTTTTGTGATAGGCGAAAAATCTCGAAAAAGGTGCAAAACGGCCGGTTTTGCGGTTTTGCGGAAAAAAGGCGTCCGAACTCAGAATTACAATTGCTATACCTTTCCGAGAAGGGAAACGGGCCTCCGAGTCCAACTCACGGCTTTGCCGTGACCTAAGGGCTTTTTTAGCCATCCGACACCGTTTCGGTCACGAAACAGGCATTTTTATTACTTTCGGTTTTTGCCTTTGAACATTGGTTTTGTTATATCTTTGGACACTTGGTTTTGTTTGTTTCTTTGATTGTTTTGTAGTCCAACAGAAGGATGGCATCCGTGAATGGTAATGGGATCAATCAAGCTGACCCACGTATTGACCGCCTCGAAGCCCAATTCGCGGAACTTCTAAGGAGGCTACCTCCCGTCCCACCTGAACAGAGTCAAGGAGGAAGTAACCAGGGACCACCTCGTAGAGGCCGGGATAGGAGTAGGAGTGTGAATAGCCATGGGAGCAGAAATCAAGATAGACGCCGAGATAGAGACCGGCACAGAAACCGGGACCGTAGTAGACACGATGACTCGGACGATGAAGAAAATCGTGATCACCGCAATAGGAGGCGTTACCATGGGTCAAAAGTGGATGTTCCAAACTTCACCGGAACTGCAGAAGCGGAGACCTACATCGAGTGGGAGACTAAGGCTGAACAAGTCTTCCGTTACTATGATTTTAACGAGTATGAAAAGATTGAAGCTGCTACTATTCATTTTGTTGATTTTGCTCTAACTTGGTGGCAGGAAGAATTGGAATATGTGGAGGCACGTCAACAACCCCGCATCAACACATGGTTTGAACTCCGTAGAAGGATGCGTGCTCGGTTCATACCTTCGGATTACAAGCAACAACTGTTGCTCAAACTTGAAAGGCTACGTCAAGGTAACCGAACTCCAGACGAGTACCACAAAGAGTTGAGAACTCTCCTTCAGAGATCGGGAACCCGACAGCCCGACGACTATATCCTAGCCAAGTTCCTATCTGGGCTTAACCCCGATGTGTCCGAAATAGTTGAACAACTCAGACACACAAGCCTAACTGATGCCATACACCATGCTACCCATGCCTATAATGTCATCCAAAAACGTAAGGCATCCGGATCAACAAGACAAGGGACAAGTCATGAAGCCACTGAACCGTCTCGCAATAATCGTCCTACCCACACAATTGGTTCATCTCCAACAGTAGTTCCCAAGGCCACCTCCGCCCCTAACCCTAGTATTCCACCAACTCCAGCAACGAGCCGGACTAGGGAAGTGAAGTGCTACAAGTGTTATGAGCATGCTCATTATGCCCGGGAGTGCCCTAATCCCCGTAAGGTTTTATTGAATGCATTTGGGGAAGAGGTCACCGAGAATCATGAATCCGAAGATGACTATGAAACGGTAGCTCCAATCATAGACGGTGTTGAAGTAGAAGCTCGTGCCCCTGTGGGAGATTTCTGTCTTGTCACAAAAAAGGCCCTACAAGCAAGTGAACTTGTTCCCGATGTCTCACAAAGGGAGAATCTCTTTAACACTCGTTGTTTAATTTCGGGACAATTGTTTACTGTTATTATTGATAGTGGGTCTTGCTGTAACATTGTTAGTCAGGAGGTCGTTGCACACCTAGGACTCAAAACGAAGGCGCACTCACAACCTTATTCGCTCCAGTGGCTCAACACCAACGCTCCCCTTCAAGTCAAGGAGCAATGTTTTGTTCACTTTGCCATCGGACCATACCAAGACGATGTTATTTGTGACGTGCTTCCAATCACAACTTGCCATCTCTTACTTGGGAGACCATGGCAGTTTGACCGAAGGGTGTTTCATGATGGTTACACCAACATATACTTCTTCGCCATGGCCGGGAAGAAAGTAAAACTCATGCCCCTAAGCCCATCCGAGATCATGGAAGACCACATGTGTAGAGAAAGGAAGAGGTTGGAGAAAGCTGAGTCCGCAAGGACAAAGGGGAAGACTAAGATGGTTCTTGACCCCAAGACCCTCCTCACCGCACGGCTACACGATGCCCGTCGAGCCCTACAAAGGGGGGATACTTGCTTCCTTCTTGTTTGTGTAACAACTTTATCTACTATGGAAGCTAATGATTTGTCTTTGCCTTCTTGTGTTTCAGGGCTACTTGAGGAATTCAAGGAGATTATGCCCGAAGAGATTCCCCCGGGACTACCCCCTATCCGAGGCATAGAACATCAGATTGACTTCATACCCGGATCAACCATTCCAAATCGGCCCGCATATCGAGCAAACCCGGTGGAGACAAAGGAGCTACAAGCCCAAGTGGAGGAACTTTTGAGTAAGGGATACATTCGGGAGAGCTTGAGCCCATGTGCCGTTCCTGTGCTATTGGTACCTAAGAAAGATGGGAGTTGGAGGATGTGCGTCGACTGTCGTGCCATCAACCAGATAACTGTAAGGTACCGACATCCTATTCCCCGTCTTGATGATATGTTAGATGAACTTTACGGTGCTACTCTTTTCTCTAAAATAGACCTTCGAAGTGGATATCATCAGATTAGGATGCATAAGGGTGATGAATGGAAAATTGCTTTCAAAACTAAGTATGGATTATATGAGTGGCTTGTAATGCCTTTTGGTTTAACAAATGCACCTAGTACGTTTATGCGCCTAATGAACCATGTCCTACGTGATTTCTTAGGTAAATTTGTTGTGGTGTATTTTGATGACATCTTAGTTTATAGTCGGACGTTGGATGAGCATGTTGAACATTTGAGAAGTGTATTTCTTGTGCTTAAAGAACAACATTTGTTTGTAAACTTTAAGAAATGCCATTTTTGCTCGGAATCTGTGGTTTTTTTGGGTTTTGTGGTAGGAAAGGAAGGCTTGCGAGTGGACGAAGAGAAGACCAAGGCAATATCAGAATGGCCACGTCCGACAACGGTCCCTCACATACGGAGTTTCCTTGGACTTGCCGGGTTCTATAGGAGGTTCGTTCGAGACTTTAGCACCATTGCCGCCCCCCTTACCGAGTTGACCAAGAAAGGCGTGCGATTTGAGTGGGGGTCCGCTCAAGAGGAGTCCTTTATGATACTTAGAGAGCGGCTGACCCATGCCCCCGTTCTTGTGCTTCCGGACTTCTCGAAAACTTTCGAGATAGAGTGTGATGCTTCAGGAGTCGGGATTGGAGGAGTTTTGATGCAGGAGGGACGCCCCGTGGCATACTTTAGCGAGAAACTGGGAGGAGCCGCCTTGAACTACCCTACATACGACAAGGAGTTATATGCATTGGTTCGGGTCCTCCAGGTTTGGGAGCACTATCTTCTACCTTGTGAATTTGTTATACATTCTGATCACGAGTCGTTGAAGTATTTGAGAGGACAAGCCAAGTTGAACAAACGCCATGCACGATGGGTGGAGTTCATTGAGGCTTTTCCATATGTGGTGCGCTACAAGAAGGGAAAGGACAATATCGTAGCTGATGCGTTATCTCGTAGGTACACACTTCTATCTTCCTTAGATGCATGCGTTTTGGGTTTTGGACTGATTCGTGACTTATATGCTCTTGATGTGGACTTCCGGGACATTTTTGCTCTTTGTTTGCGATCTAGTAGTGACTCTCATGCTAGTAGTTATTACATTCATGATGGATATTTGTTTAGAGCTTCTAGGTTATGTTTGCCTACTTGTTCTTTGAGAGCTTTGATTGTTTTAGAGGCCCATGGAGGGGGATTGATGGGTCATTTTGGGGTTACGAAGACTTTAGGCATATTGAGAGAACACTTTTATTGGCCTAAGATGAGAAGTGATGTTGAGAGATGTTGTGCTAGTTGTGTACCTTGTCGCAAGGCTAAGTCAAAGACTAACCCTCATGGATTATACTTACCCTTGCCTATTGCTAGCTCTCCTTGGGAAGACATTTCCATGGATTTTGTCCTAGGATTACCTCGTTCTAGGAGAGGACATGATTCCATTTTTGTGGTTGTTGATAAGTTTTCTAAGATGGCGCATTTTATTGCTTGTAGTAAATCTGGTGATGCGTCAAATGTGGCTAACCTTTTCTTTGAGCATATTGTTAAGTTGCATGGGATACCTAGGTCAATTGTGTCGGACCGAGACTCTAAGTTCCTTAGCTATTTTTGGAAGACACTTTGGGCTAAGATGGGGACGAAGTTGTGCTTTTTGACTTCTTGTCATCCCCAAACGGATGGACAAAATGAGGTAGTAAACCGGACTCTTGGCACTTTGCTTCGTACTATGATGGATACTAACTTGTGCAGGTGGGAGGATTGTTTGCCCTTGGTGGAGTTTGCATATAACCGGGCTATTCATTCGGCGACCAAGAAGTCCCCTTTTGAAATTGTTTATGGCAAGAATCCTCTTACTCCGCTGGATTTGACTCCTCAACCGGCTCCGCAACCCGTTGATATGGAAGGGCAATCTAGAGCTGAGTTTGTGAAGGGTTTGCATGAGCGGGTCCGAATCCAATTAGAAAAACGTACCGAGCAATATGTCCAGCAAGCCAACAAAGGGCGCCGGGAGATGCTTTTCATGGAAGGAGACCTCGTGTGGGTCCATTTGAGGAAGGATCGCTTCCCTTCTATTCGGCAATCTAAGCTCAACCCAAGAGCGGATGGTCCTTTCTGGGTCATTGAGAAGATTAACGATAACGCATATCGCATTGAACTTCCTACTAAGTATGGTGTCCATAATGTGTTTAATGTTGCTGATTTGTCTCCATTTTATGTAGGTGATGAGGTCGAGGATGCGGAGAATGAGTTGGCGGATTCGGGGTCGAATCCTTTCCAAGGAGGAGGGGATGATGTGAGCCCGCCGGACTTAAGCAACGAAACTGATGTGACCGCACCAAGATCAACACCACCTCTCACTCGAGCTAGAGCACGCATGCTAGGCCAAACCACTTTGACCTACCACCCTTTCAGAGCTCCGACCTTTAAGGACGTCCATGACTATCACTTGGTGAACATACTTGAGGCGATTGAGGATGCCGGATCACTTTAAAACCTAGATGTAACCTTTTGTTTTATTTTATGTGGTCATGTTTGACTTTATTTCATGGTTTTAAACCACTTTAGTTGGGTTTATTTCAGCCACGTTTTTGTAACCTTGGAGCTCTAAGGTGGTCGGCCATATTAATGGTTTTTAGGCCATTTATTGCTTGAAGTTGTTGGTTGAAAGACCCTAGGATTTCCTTCATTTAGTATCCAACTTTTGAACTACTTGTAAGTTATTATTGTGGGGAGTTGGTGCTGAATTTTTCAGCCATATAAGGCCATCTTCTACCCACGTTTTTAGGCAGATTAAAAAAGTTGAGTTCAATCGAAGTTGTGTTTTCACTTTAAAGCAAAACAACCCTAGAGACTAAGGTGAGAGGCCAAGGTTTCGAAACCCACAAGGTGAGAGGCTGAGTGGTGTCCTTACGGTGCGAGGCTAGGAGGACAAAGGAGGTCTAATTTCCGAAGTGAGATTCCGAGGAAAGAAGAACTCGAGCCAAGGAGATCCAAGGTGCGAGGCTGGACGATTCCTTGCTTGGCATATCCATATAAATCGAAAATACACAAAAGAAATCGACGGAGGAACAACACCGGCGGATCCTTGCGTTCAACGGACGAAGAGCGCATCAGTACTTCACAGACTGGTCTGTGGGGAGGTAGGAGAAGGAGCTAACAAACTCTAAGGTCGGCTCCAAATAAGCTGGGGCTCGGATCTCAGTAAACTGATCCAGCCCTACAGTGGCAATCATCCTCCTAAGGTCAGCATCTAACCCTAGGCAATCGAAAGCTGACACGTCCAGAAAACGTGGTGCGATAACTGGACGGCTAGCTATGCGCTCATAGTCTACCCGGCATCTCTCGTGGATAACCGGGCGGTAAGGACGGGAAGAAGAAGAAGAAGGAGGGGAAGGTGAGGATCTGTCTCTGAGGGCTAGGCGACGATCGGAACTCATTTTCTCTCAACACTGTCAGACCACCTCGGTCACTGACAAGACTCAGAAATCACCTCGGTCGAGATGCAGTTCGACCGGACCGAGGCGCAGCAGTTACGATTCCAATTCTCAGAAATTCAGTTCTTTTCCCCCAAAAATCACTACAATTGCTTCCTAAGGGGTACTTAAGCCTTTTCTCAGCAGAATCAGGGGCAACCAAAGCCCAAATCGAAGCGAATGGACGAGTTAGGGTTTCGACTGTTTTTACCTCGTTTCGGTCGATTCGTTCGATTTCTTTGCAGATCTGTTGTTGCAATAGGTTCCTCTACCCTTCAATCGCAGTTTGGAAGCGGAAATCTTCGAAAACGAGCAAGAAAAGAGAGAGAGTGAAGTGGACTATCGCCGCGGTTGAGATGAATAAGGTAAAAAGTGAAAAAATAAATTTTTCCCCTTTTTATACCGTTCCTGGATCTGCTGTCACCTCGGTCGAGATGGTCTCGACTGGACCGAGGTGGTACGGACCGAGGTGGTTCTGCAGAAAACCCTAGTCGCCTCGGTTGCTCAAGAATCAACTCGGTCGAGGTGCTCTGACAGTAACCGAGATGCTTCTGTCTTCTCAAAATCTCGAACTTCTGTCCTTCCAGTTATGCTCCTTCCTTAGATATTCCCTATTGTCTGTCTAGAACGCCAAAAACAAAGCAAAGCAAAGCAAAAACAAAAACTATCTAAGCTAGACTAGAAAACGGGAAAAGAAAGCAATACCTTGGGTTGCCTCCCAAGAAGCGCTTGGTTTAAGGTCGCTAGCTGGACCATAATGCGTCTTAAATGAGATGGGAGGTGCCCTCACCCCATACTTCACCTCCATCGTGGGGTGAAGTAAGTAAGTCCATCAAACGCTCCAGCAAGTGTAAGTGCTCATCGGGGAATGAATCGTCTATGGGTGGGTCATCCGTCTCGCGGGAAGATTCCGGTAGCCGGCTGAGGTGGTCCGCAACTGAGTTCTCGGATCCCTTCTTATCGCGGATCTCTAGGTCAAACTCTTGAAGCAAGAGAATCCATCGAATAAGGCGCGGCTTGGCATCTTTCTTAGCCAACAAGTAACGAATGGCTGCATGGTCGGTGTAGACAATGACCTTTGCCCCAACTAAGTAGGAACAAAACTTCTCGAAAGCATATACAACCGCCAACAATTCCTTCTCAGTGGTAGCGTAGTTGCGTTGGGCTACATCTAGCGTCTTGCTAGCATAGTAAATGGCGGTGGTCCGGCCATCCTTTTTCTGTCCAAGCACCGCTCCTACGGCTACATCACTAGCGTCACACATGACCTCAAAGGGCAACGTCCAGTCAGGAGGTTGGATAATGGGAGCGGAGATCAACGCTTCCATAATCCTGTAAAAAGCGTCAAGACACTCCTGCGAAAACTCAAAAACAACATCTTTATTCAAGAGGTTAGTTAGAGGTTTAGAAATTTTAGAGAAGTCCTTGATGAATCTCCTGTAGAAACCTGCATGCCCGAGAAAACTCCTCACACCTTTAACAGAGCAAGGAGGAGGGAGCTTCTCAATAGTTTCGATCTTAGCTCGATCGACCTCAATACCTCGATTAGAAACGAGGTGTCCTAGTACAATGCCTTCATTAACCATAAAATGACACTTTTCCCAATTCAGAACAAGGTTAGTGTCTTCACATCTCTTAAGCACTAGAGAAAGGTTAGATAGGCAATCATCAAAAGAGGAACCATATACAGAAAAATCATCCATGAATACCTCCATGATCTCCTCTATGTACTCGGAAAAGATAGCCATCATGCATCGCTGGAAGGTAGCGGGTGCATTGCACAACCCGAATGGCATCCTCCGATAAGCAAATGTCCCCCATGGACAAGTGAAAGTGGTCTTCTCCTGATCATCCGGATGGATAGGAATCTTGAAGAATCCACTATAGCCGTCCAAGTAACAAAAGTGCGAGTGCTAGGCCAACCGCTCGAGCATCTGATCGATGAAGGGAAGTGGAAAATGGTCTTTTCGTGTGGCCGTGTTCAGCTTCCTGTAATCGATGCAAACCCTCCAGCCCGTAACGGTCCTAGTTGGGATCAACTCGTTGTTCTTATTCGTCACAACGGTCATCCCTCCTTTTTTCGGAACGACATGTACCGGGCTAACCCACTTGCTATCCGAGATAGGATAAATAATACCTGCATCCAACAACTTAAGAACTTCCTTCTTCACAACCTCTTTCATGATCGGATTTAACCGTCTTTGAGGTTCCCGTGAAGTCTTATGATTATCTTCCATTAGAATTCTATGCATGCAGAAAGAAGGTTTAATGCCAATAAGATCATCCGTGGTATAACCTATAGCCTTTCGATGCTTTCTCAAGACATGCATTAATTTAGACAATTCAGATTCGGTAAGGGAAGCACTAACAATAACGGGATAAGTAGAATCCGTTCCAAGAAAGATATACCTCAAGTGACTAGGGAGTTGCTCAAGCTCCACAACTGGGGGTGCTTTCTGAGAGGGATCCTTGCTTCCTCTTTCCAGTGGAGTGGTGTCAGAAACTGGACTCGATGAAGTCTTAGTTAGAATCATCTCGCCATCGACCTCGGTCGAGGCGCAGAGGCGTTGACCGAGGTGTTCTTCAGTCGCCTCGCTCAGTCCAGAAAGTGCCTCGGTCGAGGTACTGCAACTGGAACCGAAACTGAAGATCTTCGTCTCCTGGATTAGCTTCTCAGTTTTAGCCCCTGGATCTTCTTCCAGTGCCTTCAAGCTCCGTATATCTGCATCACAAGAAGCATCTATACCTTCCTCCATTAAAATGAAGCTAATAACTCTTTCGAGTGGATCGTTAATAAGGATAGAGCTCACCAATTCTCGTGATTCCTCTTCATCGTAGATGTTGAAGATATCATCAGTTAGCTGCTCCCCATTCATCGCTGCAAGTAATGCGAACTCCACCTCATCGCCACCAACGTTGAATTTCAACTTGGCGTTCTTGCAATCCACGTTGCAACCCGAAGTTGCTAGAAATGGCCTCCCGAGAATAATAGGAACAGGATAATCTGCGGGAATGTCAAGTACAACAAAATCTATAGGTAGATAGAAGTTACCTAACTTGACCGGAACGTCCTCCAAGATGCCCACGGGATGGGTAATGGAGCGATCCGCCATATAAAGTCGAATCTTGACCGGCTTGGGCTCTCCAAGACCGATCTTCGTGCATAGCTCCAGCGGGATGATGCTCACGCTGGCTCCTAGATCACAAAGGGCTTCGCAAGTGACATCCCCAACTTGAATGGGAATGCAAAACGAGCCGGGATCTCTCAACTTAGGTGGCATCTTTTCCTTCATGATCTTGATAAGCTCCGAAGATTTAGATGTCATCCTAACTTCACCAACATCCTCCAGTTTCCTCTTCCTTGATAAGATTTCTTTTAAGAACTTCCCATAGGCGGGCATACCTAAAATAGCATCAAGGAAAGGAATATTAATATGTAGCTTATTCATCAAGTCAAGAAACTTACCAAAGTGCTTGTCTAGATGTGCTCTGGCTCTGGACTGAGGGAATGGAAGTGGTGGTTTGTATGCAGGAGGTGGAATATAAGTTTCAGTCGTCCCTCCTGCTTTCTTCTGCTCCACCTCGGTTGGCATCTCGGTCGAGGTGTTCTTCGACTGGATCTGGACTGAGGTGGTTTGCGTCGAACGAGGTACTGGATCTGCAGTTTTAAGTCCACTCCTCGTCGTTATGGCCATGCACTGGCCCTTAGGGTTAGTTTTCGTCTTTGCTGGAAGCTTCCCTGGATCTCTTGGCGCTTCATTCGCCCTACTAGTAAGTTGTTGTTCGAAGGACTTTTGGGCCCTCGAAAATCAAGTCATAGAATTCTCCATAGCGCTAAGCTTGATCAAGATAGCCTCCAGAACTGCGTCTTTCTTTTCTGCTTGAGACGAACTTGATCCTTGCCCTTGGCTCTTTAATGGAGTAGAAGAAGAAGAAGGGGAAGAGAGGAAAGGGTTAGAGGAATCGTTAGAGTTGGAGTTTGAATGATTGTTACCGTGATTTTGGTTATTCGCCCTCCAGTTGTTGCTATTGGATCCTCTATTGTTATTGTTGTAATTGTTGTTTCGGGGACCGTTGTTGTTGTTACGGTACCCGTTGTTGTTGTTGTTCCTTTGACCTTGCTCTTCCTTCTTAGTTTGAGCCATCAAGAGTTCCTTCAATTGCTTCACGTCATTCTTCAAAGACGTGAGTTGATTGTTGTTGGATTGAGTCTCTTGAAAGTTGACTCTTTTAACTCCACCTTCAGCTCCTTGGTGGGTATATTTCTCCATGTGCAAGGCTTGCTTCTCAATGAAGTCCCAAGCCTCATCAATCGCCATGTCCATGAAGGTGCCGGCGGAGAGTAGTTGGAGATTGAACTGGGTGCTTCCGTCCAGTCCCTTGAAGTAGATCTCCAACAACTCGATCTTTGGAATCCCATGATGTGGGCAATCCAAAAGGATATCCTTGAACCGCTCCCAAGATTTGGACAAGCTCTCCTTGTCCTTCATGATGAAAGCATTGATCTTCCCTCTCATTTCAGCGGTCTTTGAGGGGGGAAAGAATTTGGTCAAGAATTCCGTAGTCATCTCCTCCCATGTGCTAATTTTTCCTGGAGGAAGAGATTGATACCAAGTAAGAGCTCTATCTTTTAAAGAAAAGTAAAAAGGTCTTAGCTTGTAGTTGTTATTTTCAATTCTGAAAGGTCTCAAGGTTTCCATCAAGATCTCGTAGTTTTGAAGATGTTGATGTGGCGACTCCTTCTCTAGCCCTCCGAATTGGCATTTGCGAATCATGGCTAGAACTTGCGGTCGAAGTTCGTAGTCATGATCCGCTGGATCTCCTAGGTTCACTCCTGGACGCCTCAGTTGTTGATTAGGGTCCATCCTTTGACCTAGAGTTTGTGGGATTCCTGCAAGAAGAACATCTCGGACTGGCCTCCGAGGTGGAAGTACATCGGCCGGGGCGTCAGGTACTGGAGCCTGCCTCGGTTGAGGATCAGCTACTGGATCCTGCATCGGTCGAGGATCAACAGGGGGATCTTCCCTCGGTCGAAGTAGAATCTGGTCTCGTATGACTGCTATCTCAGCTTCGATTGCTGCAGTATTGGTGCGATTCTCTTCTTTCTCTTGCCTTAGTTCTTCCTTGCTGAGGCGTAGCAGCTCTAGCGCCTCTTTCAATTCGGCCGCAAGATCGCGATCGTCTTGTTGGGCCATCTTCGCTTCTCTTAAGCGTCGCTTGTATGTCTTTTCGGGTTCGGGATCGTAGGGAACGATTTCCTTCCCAGTGCGGGTTCTTCGTATATACCTAAGAAAGAACCTGCAAAAGTCACTCAAGTAGAGTGGTTAGATGACACGGGGCAAGCGCCCCAAGAGCAAACTGTACCGGCTCGGTCTAGACCAAGTCCCCGGCAACGGCGCCAAAAACTTGTTCGCTCCAAACGGTGTGTGCAAGCTTTAAATTTATAACCCTAGACTTAAGCTTAAAACAAGGATGCGAACCCGCAGTGTACGGGTCAATCGTAGTAAAAAGCAAGAAAATTTCAGGGGTCGATCACAGGGACTCGGTGAAACAAAGTCAATAACGGTAAGCTTCGTGAATACTAACCACAAGAGCAATTAACACAGTCAAAGATGAATAAGAAGTCAAATAAGCAAACATGCAATTCTAGGGATTAAAGCATCTAGTTGTGGTTCCAACTCAAGATCTATAGATAAGCGGACAAAGCTGAGATTTTTGCGTGGGGAAGGTGTTACTAAAGTGGAATAGATCACCGGGTAAGTCTCACTACTCACTAATCCTAAACCGTAACTCCTATTACCGGGTAAGTCTCAAGGAATCAAGATAAAGAACTATAACCTCAAACTAACACACCATCTAAGGGAATAGAATCAACCTTTACCGGGTAAGTCTCAGGCTAACTCACAAAGACGGGATGGAAGCACACTCAAACCCCAATAAAGGATAAACCTTTATTACCTACACTTATGATCGTTAGTATACAAACTAAGGAATTACCGGGTAAGTCTCATCCTAAGCTTGCATTGAACCAGAAAGGTGTAATAAGAATAAGATTTGGCAAACTCTAACACTTAACTCTCAGTTATGGATCAGATAAGTCACCTCGGTCAGAAGAATTCCACCCCGGCGGAGATGTTCATCGACTGAACGAGATGCTTAGGGTTAAGGTTAAAGACTCGAACTTTCAGGATCCTACTGGAATCTAAGATTATTCTATCATTGTTTTTCCCACAACCTTCAGCCAATCACCCTAGAATCACACAAGGAAATTAGCCACTCATCACCATTATGAAAGTATTAAATATATGGGAAGAAGGTGAATATTTGAACAAGAAGAATTTAATGAAAAAGACTTCAATAACTGAATCAAATATCATAACAAAAGAGTTCTTTGGATAGCAATCCAACAAGACAAGACAACAAGTGAGGGAATTGAAGATAATCTTACAAAACCCTCCAAAAAGCTATAAAAGCTATAGACTTCAATCTTCCTTCAACCTTCAAAAAGGTTCTTCGAATCTCTCCCAACTGGAGTAGGCTGCTGCTGCTACGTGCTATAAACCTTGATCGACGGTATTGCGTGATATGCGGAATGTATGCGAGCCTCCGGATTTGTGGAAATCCAACCATTTTTATAGGAAAATAACCCTCCAAAGATAAAATATCTTAGAAAGATCTTTTCCCATAAAAATAGGTAAAATATTAGATCTTCTTCCTTCCAGGAGCCAAGCCCAAAAATATAAGATCACCTTCCAAAGATAAAATATCTCAGCCAAGAATAAAATATTCTCGCCGCGTCCTAGGTGTTCGCCTCGGTCGAGTCGGCGTCTCTGGATCACCTCGGTCGAGATGAATCTCTGGTCAACCGAGGTGAGTCACAACTGAATGTGAAATCTCTCAAAACTGGTCCAAAGTAAATCTTTAATCCATGGCTATGCTCCCTGGATGTAGCTCCAAATGACTCATGACTCCTTTTGCTCCTTTTTGATGCGAAACGTGCCATTTTACCTACGATTACAACAAAACTAGGTGTGGACCTCGATTCTCGCAAAGATAGATGAAATGGTAGTAAAATCACATAATATACATACAAACATGCAGATTATCAAAGATAAAACGTCCAAACAAACCCCAAAATATAGACTATAATTCATGCTATCACTTAGTAATCTAGATTGGATATGCTCTTGATCTTCTTAGCTTCTTCATTTTTACATTTCATGCATACTTTTGAGTTAAGTACAATTGTCTTTCCATGCTTTCACTTATTTGATGCATGATCGCTTATCCGGAGCTATGAAACATGACTATGAAGGTGATCCAATAGTAGAAGCACAAACCCAAAAAGATTTTGCCATTTTTCTGCATACATAAATCATGTCATCTCTTAGTCTATAGTTGGGAATTTGCTCGGGGACGAGCAAACCTTAAGTATGGGGTATTTTGATAACACGATTTATGACTTAGGTTTAGGTAGTCATTTAGATAGATTTCTCACTCATTCATACATGGTTTAGCATTAGTTCACGACGTTTTGCACTCAATTCATGTATTTTGTCGAGATAGACGTCTACACGGACTTGTGCTTGTTTTATAGGTATTTTGGGAGATTTAGGAGCTAAACCGATGCATTCGAGAATCAATCCTCGAGATGACACACCCTCGGACTCATTAGGATGCAAACTAGAGGCCAAAGGAGACTCACGGAGCCTTGCCAACACAAGCCATGCACCAAATCATAGCTAAACGAGCCTAAGAAGGTTTCTGGAGCAAAACCACGGTTAGGAGAAAGTCCACGGCCGTGGTTCTACCCGTGGATTTTGCCAGATTCTTGTGACAGCTGTGCCACGATTCTCATGGCCAGCTCATGCAAAATTGTTATAAAAGTGGTCCTGTATTGGCTGAGAGAATCATCTTGGAGCAGCCCTCCATTATCCACCATCATCCAATCAAAAATACTCTCTCAACAAGAAGATTCAAAGAAGGAAGGAAGGAGAAGAGCTCCATTGGAGAGGAGAAGGAAGAACACACCATTGCCACACTTTGATAGCTTTTGTAGTAAAGAGTATCGGATTTGATTTCTAGAGTTGTATGAACCATTTGAACCTTCTTTTGGAAGGGTTGTGAGTCATTCTTATCTAAACTTCAGCTTGATTTTGTTTCCTTACTTGTTCATCTCTTCCCCCTTCATTATCTTGCAAATGAATGCTATGAATTTATGTATGATGATTTCGGTTGTTATGATGAATGTCGTAGGCTAAATAGATGTGGTTCTAGGGTAAGGAAAGGATGATTGTGGCTAGGACTATGATAGGATGCACTTAAATTTACCTTTGGATGAGTAACTTACAAGAACGAACTCTTTGTTGAAGTCCACGGGTGGATCTTCCCATTCCACGGCCGTGGATGTGTAGAACAGCCCGTGATTCTCCCTGGTTCGATGAATCTAGCTTTAGATTTGTTAGAATGTTGAAATCCTAGGTGTTTGTTGAGTTAATCTAGCCTAGGGTGACCTAGTGTTAGCTACTAAGTGTTAGAAGAGACCTACCCGGTGATTCTCACCCTTAGATTTCGAAGATTACAAACCCTAGGTAGTGGTGAGCCTCACAAGCCGCCATTGGACTAAGTGTGCTAGGATAGTTGCTTAGAACTTCCCTTTCCGAGACTTACCCGGTAAGGATAGGTTAGACCTCTAGGTAACAATCCGGTTTGTGTAGAATTCCAATCCTTAGGTTCTTAGAGACTTACCCGGTAATGAGATCTTAGGAATGGATTAGTGGACCATGAGACTTACCTGGTGATTGATCCCACTCTAGAACACTTACTCCCGACATATCATAGATAATCCGAGGAATGATTAGATAGCTTGAGTCTTATGCCATAATCGGAATTTCCAACCCCTAGAATCCATTTCTCTCTTTTGATTCATATCTCGTGTTTAGCTTGTTTCTTTGTTGATTCGTTAGCTTAGTTGATTGCTTACTTTTGCATGAATTGTGATCCTTGATTGATCACCCAAAAACCAACCAAAAACAATTGAGATTTTCATTTCTTTATTTCTCTCTTTTCTTAACCTAGATCTTCACTAAACTCAATCATAAACCGAATCAATCTCACCTTAGTCTTTGTGTTCGACCTCGGAATACTATCCATACTACGAACGTTCTGTACACTGCGGGTGCGCTAGGAGTTAGGAGAAATATAACAAGTATAAATTTAAAGCTTATTGTTCACACATCCTGAGCGTGACAATTATACTAATTTAGATAAAGAGAAGATTGATCTAACAGTGAAGTGTAGAGACTAGAAGGTTGCACTCATTCAATTCACTCGTTCTAAAGATAATCTCAAAAGGATGATGGGTGAACAACAATCCTCTCCTAACAAGAGTGGTCTAGGTTATAACAAGAACTTTACAAGAAAAACGGTGACCACTTTTGTTAAAGCTAGAGAAAGTTCTCGCACACCCACATGTGTCTATTGTTGCAAAAGGGACATGTAAAATCAACCTGCCCTTATAGGAGTAATGATCCCTACATCCTACAAAACACTTATCCTCTATGTCTATGAGAACATGTTAAACAAATTTGGGTTCCTAAAGGGACTATACCACTAAACATGGTTCAACCTGAGTATGGATCAAATTTTGCCATTTGGTCTAACCAGAAAGGTTGAAGTTTATTGTTTTGTATGATATCACCAAGATTATGGAGCATAAATGGATATTAGATAGTGGTTGCTCAAGACATATGAACGGAAAAAGTTTACTATTTTCATATTTAAAGAAGCAATCAACTAGAACCATTACTCTTGGTGATAAAGGGAAGTGTAACATTGTTGGTATAGGTAAAATTGGTTATAATTCCTCTAACTACATTGATGATTTTTATCTTGTTGATGGATTAAAGTATAACTTGCTTAGTATCTCTCAGATTTGTGATAAAGGTAACAAAGTGATCTTTGATTCAGGAAAATGTGAAGTTCAAAATAGATTATCTGGTGATGTGTTCGCCACTTAGCGTGCGTGCAAATAAGCTTTAAATATAAAACTAGAAATCAAGCAAGCGAACCCGCAGTGTACGGATCGATATAGTTGAGCAAGAATTCCAGAGTATCGAACACAGGGATTTGGGGGGAACAAATTCAATTATAGGTTATCAAGCGAGTAAATGTATGAAGCTTTTCAAATATTGGGAAAACAACAATCCTAAAGATCCAAGTATCCAGCTGTGGCAATCGATTCAAGATATACTAAAGGTATAAGGACAGAGTTGAGGGTTGCAAAGGTATGCTAATGTAAGGTAATCGTACGGTGAAGTTCCAAACACCCTATATGACTCACCTAAAAGACACTCTCTATAAAGGTTGTTGAGGTTTCAGTATAGAAAGGTTCTAAAGGTAAGAATTAACGTCAAACACCCAAACTTATAATCCAAGGATCAAGACTAACTAAACCGATTAAGGTTGTGACACTCAAAATCGAGGTAGAGTTTGTTGAGGCTTCACTACCACCTAGAAAAGGCAAGTCAAGACTAAGTTAAAGCAAATCTTTAACTTTGGATTAAAGTAAAAGCAAGTTTGTAAACTAACACAAAATTACGGGTAGTTCTTGAGTTCCACGGCCGTGGAAGCTCAAGAACAGACCGTGGATTAGGGTTGTCGGCGATTCTCTCTAACTCTCAGGGTCCAATCTGTTTACGATCGATCTATCATCATCTAAGCCACAACTATCAACCCTTCACCTTAGAATTGTTAAAGGGTTTTAGCCAACAACAGTCATATTGATATCAAATTCAAGGTTTAAAAGAGTGAAAGATGAAAACTTCCGAAAACCTTCAATAGCTTTCAAACTAATCTCAAATCCACAAATCAAGAACAATATCGTCAATAGATTCGGAATAACACAAACAATCACAAATCTTAGATAAGAAGAAAGAACGGGATGTCAATCCGTCTTCTAAATCAAACCTAAGCAAGAAGCGAAATCTTCTTACGAACAATCTTCCGAATCTTCAATCTTCCGTCAATCCGGAAATCCCAATGACAAAGCACAATTCTCTCAATCACAATCTCCGCAAGATGTGAAATTAGGGCAATTCCAAGTGTAAGCGTAAGAAAAAGTGCGTCTAAGCAGAGGTGACGGAATCTCTCTTCGTCCGTCCTTTTATAGTGTAAGATAAAATATCGGACCGGCCCAATTGCATATGAGATCGTGGCTTAAAGTGTGGCGAAAAAGATCGCCAAGATCACGGTCGTGGAAGGGTTCCACGGTCGTAATTTAGAGCGTGGAAGTTGTCACGGTTTGACACATGTCTTCCACGGCCGTAGAAGTTGCTGGAATGAACCACGCTTCCCTTGCCAAAGTTCCACCGCCGTGGACTTGAACGTGGAATGTAGTACGGCCGTATTTTAGAGCGTGGTTTAGGGCTAGAACGTGATTCTTCCTTAGTCTCGTGCATTCTTCAAGTTGGCACTTCCTTAGCTCCTAGGAATGTCCTCAATTCATGGACATGCTCCATCAAACTCCATCCTTGCACAATTCCGTTCGGAAATAGCTCTTAATTGCCTACAATCAACATAAAGCTTGTGTAGATCTCTATATCGACATTATAGATAAACTAGCTCACAAATGCATCAATGCTTAAACAATGACTATCAATATGGATGAAATATACTTAGAAAACGTGCCTAAAATATCACAATATTTCATGCTAACATGATGTTGTGCTTACTGCCCCTCAGTGTAATAACGTATATTCTATGAGCACTAACCAAGTTTCAAGAACTAGTTTAAAGTGTCTCAAGGCCTTGACGGACAATCCAAGGCTTTGGCATAGAAGACTTGGTCATGCAAGCATGCATACTATAAAGATTCTTATTTTCAAAAGATTTGGTATGTGGATTACCACATTTAAACTTCAAGGTTGATTGATAGCATGAATTAGTGTTTAAAATTTGGGACCTGTTTAGACGTTTTATCTTCAATAATCTGCATGTTTGTATATATATTATGTGATTATGTTGTCGTTTCATCTACCTTTGCGGGAATCGAGGTCTACACCAAGTTTCGTTGTAATCGTAGGTAAAATGGCACGTTTTGCATCAAAAAGGAGCAAAAGAAGCTAAGAAGTCATTGAAGCTACATTCAGGAGCTTAAGGAATAATTCAGGAATCATGGAATTGGATTAAAGTTTCACTTTGGACCAGATTTGAGAAATTTCACATTCAGTTGTGATTCACCTCGGTTGACTACAGAGTCACCTCGACCGAGGTGATCCAGAGCAGCCGACTCGACCGAGGCGAACACCTTGGACGCGGCAAGGATATTTTATTCTTGGATGAGATCTTTTATTTTTGGAAGGAGGATCTTATCTTTTTGGGCTGGATTCCTGGAAGGAAGAAGATAGTTTAGCCCATATATTTTACCTATTTTTATGGGAAAAGATCTTTCTAAGATATCTTATCTTTGGAGGGTAATTTTCCTATAAAAAGGGTTGGACTTTCCACAAATCAAACATCCGCTATCACCGGAAGAGCGCTAGGGCTGCAAAAAGATCTCGCATACATCGTGCTTAGACAATCTGCATACACCGAAGATCCGCTACAGCCATACTCCAGTTGGGAGAGTTGAAGAACCTTTTTGAAGGTTGAAGAAGGAAGTTTTTAGCTTTTATAGTTTTGTGAAGGGTTTTGTAAGATTCTCTCAGATTCCCTTCGTTGTCGTTTGTCTTGTTGGATTTTAATCCAAGGAACGCTTGTTGTTTGATAATTGATTCAGTTATTGAAGCCTTTCTCTTAAGGTTTTCTTGTTCAATTATTCTCTTTCTTCCCATATATTTGATTATTACTTTCATGATGATGAGTGGCTAATTTCTTTGTGTGATTCTAGGGTGATTGGCTGAAGGTTGTGGAAAAAACAATGATAGAATAATCTTAATCACAGTAGGACCCTGAAAACTCGAGTCTTTATCCTTAACCCTAAGGCATGTCGCTCAGTCGATGAACATCTCGGCCGGGGTGGAATTCTTCTGACCGAGGTGACTTATCTGATCAGAAACTGAGAGTTAAGTGTTAGAATTTGCCAAACCCTATTCTTATTACACCTTTCCTGGTTAAATGCAAGCCTAGGATGAGACTTACCCGGTAATTCCTTTGCTTGTTTACCAAAGATCGTAAGTGTAGGTAATAAAGGTTTATCCTTTATTAGGGTTTGAGTGTGCTTTCATCCCATCTATGTGAGTTAGCCTGAAACTTACCCGGTAAAGGTTGATTCTATTCCCTTAGGTGGTGTGTTAGTTTGAGGATATAGTTCTTTACCTTGATTCCTTGAGACTTACCCGGTAATAGGAGTTACGGTTTGGGATTAGTGAGTAGTGAGACTTACCCGGTGATCTCTTCCACTTTAGTAACACCTTCCCTTTGCAAAGTCTCAGCTTTGTCCGCTTATCTTTAGATCTTGAGTTGGAACCACAACTAGATGCTTTAATCCCTAGAATTTCATAATTCCTTTAATTGACTTTTTATCATCCTTGATTGTCTTAATCGCTTTTGTGGTTAGTTATTACAAAGCTTACCTATTCCGACTTTGTTTCACTAAGTCCTTGTGATCGACCCCTGGAATTCCTTGCTTTTTACTACGATTGACCCGTACACTGCAGGTTCGCATCCTTGTTTTAAGCTTACATCTTGGGTTATAAATTTAAAGCTTGCACACACCGTTTGGAGCGAACAAGTTTTTGGCGCCGTTGCCGGGGATCGAACCCGGGTCACCCGCGTGACAGGCGGGAATACTTACCACTATACTACAACGACCACACAGCCATTCGTTACTTGCTTGCTAAGAAAGATGCCAAGCCACGCCTTATTCGATGGATTCTCTTACTTCAAGAGTTTGACCTAGAGATCCGCGATAAGAAGGGATCCGAAAATTTTGTTGCGGATCACCTCAGCCGGCTACCTCCATCTTCACGCGAGAAGGACAACCCACCCATAGACGATTCATTTCCCGATGAGCACTTGCACTTGTTGGAGCGTTTGATAGACTTACTTATCTCACCCCATGGTGAAGGTGAAGTATGGGGTGAGGACACCTCCCATCACACATAGAGACGCCGTACGGTCCAGCTAGCGACCTTAAATCAAGCGCTTCTTGTGAGGCAACCCAAGGTATTGCTTTCTTTTCCCTTTTTCTAGTCTAGCTTAGATAGTTTTCTTTTGCTTTGCTTTGTTTTGTTTTCGGCGTCCTAGACAGACAACAGGTGAAATCTAAGGAAGGAATACAAACCAGGAGCACAATTGGAAGGACAGAAGTTCGAGAATTTGAGAAGACAGAGTTTGACTGAGACACATCTCGGTTGCTGTCACAGCATCTCGACCGAGATGATTCTTGAGCAACCAAGGCGACTAGGGTTTCTGAAGATCCACCTCGGTCTGTACCATCTCGGTCCAGTCGAGACCACCTTGACAGAGGTGACAACAGTTCCAAAAAAGGGTATAAAAGGGGGTTGAGATTTCTCTCTCCTCTCTTTACCTTCTCCTCGACCGCGGCACGTCTCTCGCCTCGCTTCACCATTCTTCGCTCGTTTTCGACGATTCTTGCTTCCAAACTACTAAGAAAAGGTAGAGGATCACAGTGCAAGTGCTAATCTGCAAGAAAAACGAGCCAATCGACCGAATCGGGGTAAATATCGAAAAAACCCTAACCTCGTCTTTCTCCACTGTTTTCCCTCGATTTGGGCTTTGGTTGCCCCTGCATTTGTTGAGAAACAGATTAAGTACCCCATAGGAACCTGTGGTAGTGATTTTGGGGGAAAAGAACTGGATTTTTGAGGGAATCGTTCGCACAGTTTTTCGCCTCGGTCCAGTCGGCCTGTGCCTCGGCCGAGGTGTTCTACAGAATTGTGAGGCCGACCGAGGTGACCTGACAGATTATAGAAAACATGAGTTTTGATAGGCAACTGGTCCTGAGGGACAGATCCTCTCCTTCCCCTTCTTCTTCCTCCCGCCGCACGAGATCGGTGATCCACGAGAGACACCAGGTTGATTATGACCGCATAGCGGCCTGTCCAGTGATTGCACCTGACATTTCTGCCTTTGACTACCTCCATGTGGATGGAGATCTGAGACGTATGATCTCTATGGTGGGGCTAGATCAGTCCATTGAGATCCGCGCTCCTTCTTACTTAGAGCCGACTCTGGAGTTTGTCAGCTCCTTCACCTACCTTTCCACTGAGCGCGCCGTGAAGTACCGTTGATGAACCGGAACTTCATAGTTCCCTTAGATCACTGGCGGGATATCTTTGGTTTCCCGGCCCCGACTGCTGCTGATTTTCCCTCCCGAGTTGTAGCTAGGGAGTTCTGGGGACAGATTGCTCACGTAGTTGAGCATGTAGATAGATGGCGCCCTGGAGACTCTAGGGAGCGTATTATATTTCATCTTGCCATCACACTAGCTAACAGGATATTCAGTGAGACTCTTCTGGCGCGTACTGAGACGCCCCAGAAGATCAGACAAGGTGAGCTGTTTAGCCTATACTGCATGGTGACTAGAGG
Organism: Fagopyrum homotropicum; assembly: GCA_033239125.1. Classification (NCBI taxonomy): domain Eukaryota; kingdom Viridiplantae; phylum Streptophyta; class Magnoliopsida; order Caryophyllales; family Polygonaceae; genus Fagopyrum; species Fagopyrum homotropicum. Next base: position 21,135,823 of record BSWB01000006.1, read on the forward strand.
GATTCCAGATTTTGGACTTATGTTGGCGGAGGATCTGCATAGGATCAAGGCCAAGGCGAAGGGCGACATCTGCTGCGGAGGCATTGTGACTCACATAGCAAGTTACCAGGATATGGACCTCAGCGCTTGTACCATGGTGGCGGCTACCAAGCCGCTTGGACTTCAGGAGATGATCACTCGGAGGATACTGGTTCCCCGAGGACTTACTATGGCATATGTGGCGATGCCATGGGAGCCGACTGCACCGCAGGGGATCAGATGGTCAGCTCAGTTCTCTGTGTTCAATCCACATTACTAGAAGACTGCGTGGATCCCATTTATGGAGGATGCTAGAGAGGCAGCAGCTGCACCAGCTGAGGAGGATGAGGTTGAGGAGGTTGCTGATGATGATGATGATGATAGGGATGGTGGAGTTCCTATGGATACGGGCACTGATACTGTTGGGACGAGTGCGCCGGTCATCGATTTGGATGATGACGAGACTAACACCGAGCCGGCTGCAGGACCAGCACGTCCTGCTAGGCGTAGGGTTTGCCGACAGAGGGATCGAGATGCTCACCGTCGGATCGATGACCTCACCGATCAGATAATAGACTCCTACGCGGCTCTGACTGTAGACATCCAAGAGAGATTCGCCGACCAGCGCCGAGAGATCGACAGCTAGACTCATCAGATGCTAGAGGGCCAGCACTATCAGAGACGGATGGCTGATATTCAGTTTCAGCAGGTCATGGGTTATCCATTTCACCCGTCCCAGTACCCGTATGTGCCACCACCACCACCACCGGATCAGGATTATTGAGAGCTTGCAGGATTTTCTTTCTTTATTTATTATGCAGCTCAGCTATGTCCGGTGAGTACTTTATTTCTTTAGACTTATTTGACCCATTGGGACAATGTGTCCCAAGTATGGGGTATTGATGTATTATTCGACTCTTATGTGTATGCTTGGATGACTTTACTGGATATTATTGTTTTATCTTGCTCTATGTATTTATCTGAGACTACATGCATGCATACAGGTTATTTGATTGAGAAAAACGTCAAAACTGGTTTAGAAAAAAAAAAAAATTGACCTCGACCGGGATGGTTCTGGCCAAACGAGGTACTTCACCTCGGTTGACTTAGAACACCTCGACCGAGGTGGTTTAACTGAAAGTTTTCGAAGACGATTTTTGTGCTTCTTATCTGGATATGATCTCAGTGAAGATATTGTTTGTTGAATGGTTTTGAAATCTTTATATGTTTGAAAGGTTCTATGATATGTTTAAGTTGCTAAATGCTTTGTTTGAAATTAGTGGCATGTTTAATACTTTTTATTTATCCAAATTATGTTGAATTTGAAGGTTGACACCACATTATGAGTTCTCTCACTTTCTTCCTGGAAAGACCAAAGCAATTCATTCTTCTCTCTTCTTCTTCTTGATCATGCTTAGCCCCTCATATACATTTTTGCCTCCCTTTACCTATCCGGGAATTTGGAAGCAAGCAAAGTGGTGAAAGCAAGTGAAGTAAAAGTTGAGAAGTTGGCTGGAAGTGAAAGTGTTAGAAAGTAATAAATAGGTTTGGGGAAGTCAATCATGATGATGAGTAACTCGGCACCATTCACATAGCCGGGTGTTTGTGTCTTGCCAAAGTCGGATTGAGCGATATTCCTAACGGGTCATGGCATGTGCATCAAAGGTTTGATGCATCTCAAGAAATTGATGATTGTTGATTTCCTAGGCTTCGGCTATTGTGCACCTCTGTCCATGCATCCCAAAAAGTAAAGTAAAAAAAAAGGAAAAGTGTGAAATAAGCAAAGCTTATTGGTGGAAGATGTTGAAGTTCAAAAGAAAGTGAAGTAAAGATCCTTTTCCCGGATTCTAGCACCACATTCCCTATATACATCCCTACCCTACACGTTTCTTGACCTTTCTTTTGGGAAGCCCTTGAGACCTCGAGCTTGTTGATAGACTTAGTGCTTTAAACTGGATTATACATGATTAATTTCGATAATTATGATTTATTATGCATTATATGGTTTTATGCAAAGATGAACAACTTTCTTACATTTATAAAATGTTTTGAGCATATTTTGATTTTAAATTCCATGAAGCATTCTCTTAGATTGAACTATGATTGTAGCACACCATTAAAATGTTTTTGAAAGACTATTTCATTGATCTTTATGACTAATAATCCATTCTATCTTATATTTTATATTCGGAACTTGCTTGGGGACAAGCAAGGGCTAAGTATGGGGTATTTTGATAGCATGAATTATTTTCTATATTTTGGGACCTGTTTAGACGTTTTATCTTCAATAATCTGCATGTTTGTATATATATTATGTTATTATGTTGTCGTTTCATCTACCTTTGCGGGAATCGAGGTCTACACCAAGTTTCGTTGTAATCGTAGGTAAAATGGCACGTTTTGCATCAAAAAGGAGCAAAAGAAGCTAATGAGTCATTGGAGCTACATTCAGGAGCTTAAGGAATAATCCAGGAATCATGAAATTGGATTAAAGATTCACTTTGAACCAGATTTGAGAGATTTCACATTCAGTTGTGATTCACCTCGGTTGACTACAGAGTCACCTCGACCGAGGTGATCTAGAGGAGCCGACTCGACCGAGGCGAACACCTTGGACGCGGCAAGGATATTTTATTCTTGGCTGAGATCTTTTATTTTTGGAAGGAGGATGTTATCTTTTTGGGCTGGATTCCTAGAAGAAAGAAGATAATTTAGCCCATATATTTTACTTATTTTTATGGGAAAAGATCTTTCTAAAATATCTTATCTTTGGAGGGTAATTTTCGTATAAAAAGGGTTGGATTTTCCACAAATCCAACATCCGCTATCATCGGAAGAGCGCTAGGGCTGCAAAAAGATCTCGCATACATCGTGCTTAGACAATCTGCATACACCGAAGATCCGCTACAGCAATACTCCAGTAGGGAGATTTGAAGAACCTTTTTGAAGGTTGAAGAAGGAAGTTTTTAGCTTTTATAGCTTTGTGAAGGGTTTTGTAAGATTCTCTTAGATTCCCTTCGTTGTCGTTTGTCTTGTTGGATTTTAATCCAAGGAACGCTTGTTGTTTGATAATTGATCCAGTTATTGAAGTCTTTCTCTTAAGGTTTCTTGTTCAATTATTCTCTTTCTTCCCATATATTTGATTATTACTTTCATGATGATGAGTGGCTAATTTCTTTGTGTGATTCTAGGGTGATTGGCTGAAGGTTGTGGAAAAAACAATGATAGAATAATCTTAATCACAGTAGGACCCTGAAAGCTCGAGTCTTTATCCTTAACCCTAAGGCATCTCGCTCAGTCGATGAACATCTCGGCCGGGGTGGAATTCTTCTGACCGAGGTGACTTATCTGATCCGAAACTGAGAGTTAAGTGTTAGAGTTTGCCAAACCCTATTCTTATTAAACCTTTCCTGGTTCAATGCAAGCCTAGGATGAGACTTACCCGGTAATTCCTTTGCTTGTTTACCAAAGATCATAAGTGTAGGTAATAAAGGTTTATCCTTTATTAGGGTTTGAGTGTGCTTTCATCCCATCTATGTGAGTTAGCCTGAGACTTACCCGGTAAAGGTTGATTCTATTCCCTTAGGTGGTGTGTTAGTTTGAGGATATAGTTCTTTACCTTGATTCCTTGAGACTTACCCGGTAATAGGAGTTACGGTTTGGGATTAGTGAGTAGTGAGACTTACCCGGTGAACTATTCCACTTTAGTAACACCTTCCCTTTGCAAAGTCTCAGCTTTGTCCGCTTATCTTTAGATCTTGAGTTGGAACCACAACTAGATGCTTTAATCCCTAGAATTGCATAATTCCTTTAATTGACTTTTTTTCATCCTTAAGCTTACCTATTCCGACTTTGTTTCACTAAGTCCCTGTGATCGACCCTTGGAATTCCTTGCTTTTTACTACGATTAACCCGTACACTGCGGGTTCGCATCTTTCTTTTAAGCTTACATCTAGGGTTATAAATTTAAAGCTTGCACACACCGTTTGGAGCGAACATTGATGATGTAGCACCCCGAATCCGCGGGACTCAGAGTGCCACATTGGGCTAGGATCTGTTACGCTAGAAATGTGTAGCTCAAAAAGCTTTACAATTTATAAACTCGATATATTTCTCCGAACTCCTAGCGAACCCGCAGTGTACGGGACATTTGTAGTAGGGATAGTATTCCGAGGTCGAACACAAAGACTAAGGTGAAATCAAGTCAAACAATGGTCATAGATAGTGTGGATCTAGTCTAAGAAAAGGTCAAGGAACAAAGAAATGAAAATCTCGATATTTTTGGTTGGTTTTTGTGGTGATCAAGCAAAGATCACAAATCAAGCAAGATAATAAAACAAACTAACGACTCAATCTAGCAAGGTAAACAAGTAACACAAGCACAAAATATGTGATAAAAGAGAGAAAGATGGATTCTAGAGGTCAAGATTTCCGGTTATAGCATTGGACTCAAGCTACTAAAGATTCTAAGGATAAGGCTACGGTGTTGGGAAAGGGTGTTTCACTAATGGAAGCAATTACCGGGTAGGTCTCTTACTTCACTAATCCCGCATCAAACTCCTATTACCGGGTAAGTCTCAAGGAGGTAAAGTAAGGAATTCTACACAAACCGGACACTACTTAAGTGGCAAACCTCTCCTTACCGGGTAAGTCTCGGAAAAGTAAGTCTCAAGCAATAATCCTAGCACACTCAATCCAATAGCGGCTTGTGAGGCTCACTACTACCTAGAATTCATCATCTTAGGTATCTAAGATCGGAAATCATCGGGTAGATCTCTTCCCTCACTTAGGTTGATAGCATTAGGTGATCCTAAGCTAAATTAAGCTAAATAAACACTAGGATTTCAACAACCTAACACCCTAACATACAGATTCATCAATTAAAGAGCAACAGAGAGGAAAATCGGGTGGATCATGGAAAAATCGGCCGATTTGACTAAAGAACAGCCCGATTTTTCTTTCTGGGTTAGGTTTCGTGCATACAAATCATCCTAAACTAACATATAAGTCCATCCTATCATCACCCAAGCCATAACCATCAATCCATCACTCCAGAATCACAATAAACTAGCCAGTAATATGCATATCAAGATCCAAAATCATCACACAAGCATACATGGTTTTCATAGATGGATGATGAAAGATAAGCAAGTAAAAACAATAAATCTCAGCTGAATCTAAGTTTCAGCAAGACTTACAACCCTATAAATGAAGTTCCAAAACGTTCCTAACAATCCTTGCAATAGTTCTTCAATCAAAGACTCCAAAAATCACTCAAAATCACTCAAAACCTCACTATCACTCTTAGATTGGTGATTTTCTTCTTCCTTCAGTTTGAGAGAGTTTTCCTATTATCCAAGTCTATCCCCAATGGAATCAGCTGTCAATGAGAGAATGTGGGAGAAGAGAGATGCTCAGCAACAGCTTGCAGGACCACTTATATTCTCCACCAAGAGCAAGGCCGGGCAAAGAGATCGTGGGACACGTGGCTTAAGCTGCTGAAGGCCAAAAAATCGACCTACTCAGGAAAATCGGCCGATTTTCCTGAGTGATGGTCCGATTTTATTCAACAGAGGTATGTTATAATCGTCTAGCCATTAGTTGCTCCATTGCTTGCACCAATTATGGTCCTTGTGTCCTTTGTTGCTCCAATTATGTTCCTTCAAAGCCTTGGATGTGTACCACCATGAGGCTTGACCCTCAATTGTATCGATTAGTGTACGAAAGATCCCCGAAATACCTACAAAACCGACAAAAGCTCGTGTAGACGTCTTTTCTAGAGATATGCATAAATTAGACGTAAACGTTATGAACTAATGTCGAACCGTGCATGAATAACGGGAAAAACTATCTAATTTAATGCTTAAACTAGCGTCATAAATCACGTTATCAAAATACCCCATACTTAAGATTTGCTCGTTCCCGAGCAAGATCCAACTATAGACTAAGAGATGACATGATTTATGCATGCAGAAAAACAACAAAATCTTTTTGGAATTGTGCTTCTAACATTGGATCACCTTCATAGTCATGTTTCATAGCAATGGATAAGCAATCATGCATCAAATGAGTGAAGGTATGGAAAGACAATTATACTTAACTAGAAAGCATGCATGAGAGGTGAAAATGAAAAAGTCAAGATGATCATGAGTATATCCAATCTAGATCACTAAGTCTTACACACATGCATTTAGGTCACAAAGACTTAGGAAAGAAGAGGCTAATAAACGTTGTGATTAGGTGGGAATTTTTAAGTCATGTGATGCTAATCCGGGAAAGGAACTAACTCCACAATTTCATCTTTGCTCAACTTCCCAACAAGTTTATAATTTTCCCATCTTTTCTTTGTTTTCTTTTCTTTTTCACTCATTTTTGAGACAATGGCATTGGTGTACAAAAGCCGAAACCTTGGTGATTAGCCGTCCTTGGGCTTTTTTATTTTTCGAGGTGCATCCACACCGGGCACACATACCAAAGCTCGTTAGGATTATCGGTTTATTTGACTTTGGCAAGGCACAAACACCCAATTATGTGAATGGTGCCGAGATACTTGTCATTTAAACCAACATCCCCAAACCTATATTTTTGTTCTACACTTTTCACAACAAATTCAGCACTTCATTCACATCATTCCTTTATTGACAACTTCAACCCACACTTGCTTTTCACACACTCAACACACTAGCATGCTCCTATTCCCGGATGGGTCAAAAGAGGTCAAATTTTTTCATCAATTGAGGTGCTCAAACAACATGATCAAGATGAGAAGTAGAGAAAGATGAATTGCCTTAATCACTCCTAAATGATGTGCAAGACTAGCATGTAATTTCGACTTTCAATCCTCAATCCAATCAAGGCAAACATTCATGATCACAATTCACACATGGGATTCAAGATAAGTACTTCAAGTCCACATATGCATTCATCTATTCAACACATAAAGCCATCCATAGCCAATTCACAAGAAAATTTTCATCATAAGGGTCATTCCCAAGCTTAGAAGCACTAAAATTTTTAAAATTTTCTGATTTTTTTTGGATTTTTTTCGAAATATATATGTACAATGCAAGACATAATGAAACATGTGACAATATTAAACTATTCTAGATGCTAATCATGCAAGTGATCATGAAAACCCCACCCCATACTTAGAAACACATTGTCCCTAATGTGCAAACTAAATAAAGAAGTGAAAGAGAGTCCTCACAATGTAAAATTGGTGATGCTTTGGTATTTCGGTTCACATCGAATGATGATGGTGGATGATCGGCCGATTTCCTGGGCAGTTGGTCCGATTTTTCCTTCTGTAAAGGAAAGTGATGATCTCCAATCAAGCATGGGTGGAGCGGACGTGGAACTTGGACGGCTTGCGGTGCCAAACGCGGGGAAGAGCCGCAGCCTCGAGTTGAAGAGAAGTACTAATTCACCCTCATTCAACTCCATTGGGATGAGGCGCTTGTCATGCCAACGCTTGGTCCTCTCCTTGTAGATCCGGGCATTCTCATAAGCATCCAACCGGATCTCCTCAAGGGCGTTCATGTCTAGCAACCGCTTCTCTCCGGCCTCCTTGAGGTCAAAATTCAGCCACCTTATGGACCAATATGCTCAATGCTCCATCTCTACCGGAAGGTGGCAAGACTTGCCATGGACTAACTTGTAAGGAGTGGTGCCAATCGGTGTCTTGAAAGCGGTTCTATATGCCCACAAAGCATCATCGAGCTTCATAGCCCAATCTTTTCTTGTTCTAGAAACCGTCTTCTCAAGGATCCCTTTGATCTCCCAGTTGGAGATCTCCACTTGGCCACTAGTTTGGGGATGGTAAGATGTTGCCACCTTATGAGTCACCCCATACTTAGCCAAAAGTGCTCCAAAGTTCCTATTAGTGAAGTGCTTCCCTCCATCACTTATGATCACCCTTGGTGTTCCAAACCTAGGAAAGATCACTCGGTTGAAGAACCGCACCACCACCTTGGCATCATTAGTGGGAGAGACGATTGCCTTCACCCATCTCGAAACATAGTCTACCGCCAATAGGATGTAGAGGTTGCCACATGAAGAAGGGAATGGTCCCATGAAGTCCACACCCCACACATCAAATATCTCCACCTCTTGTATGTTGTTCAAGGGCATTTCATTCCTCCTTGAGATGTTGCCCGTCCTTTGGCAAGCATCACAAGCTACCACAAAGTTTTGCACATCCTTGAACAAACTTGGCCAAAAGAAGCCCGATTGCAACACCTTAGCACATGTCTTGTGTGAGCTAGCATGCCCTCCACATGGCAAGGAATGACAATGGCGGATCACACTCTCCACCTCATCCTCCGGTATGTATCTTCTAAAGACTCCATCCGGCCCTCTCTTGAACAAAAGTGGTTCACTCCAATAGTAGTGCCTCACATCTTTGAAGAACTTCTTCCTTTAGGCGTATGACAATCCGGGAGGCACTTCCTCACACACTAGGTAGTTAACAATGTCGGCATACCATGGCTCACTTCCTCTAGACACTTGGAACAAGCATTCTTCCACCATTTGCAATTGCTCATCCCGGAAGGAGTCATCAATCGGGATGTCATCTCTATCAAGCTCTAATGGTGGGAGTCTACTAAGGTGATCCGCCATTGAATTTTCGGATCCCTTCTTGTCCTGGATCTCCAAATCAAACTCTTGAAGAAGAAGGATCCACCGAATCAACCTAGGCTTGGCATCCTTCTTTGTAAGGAGATAACGGATCGCAGCATGATCCGTATACACTATGACCTTCGCTCCAACTAGATATGAGCGGAACTTCTCAAATGCATACACCACCGCTAGCAACTCTTTCTCGGTTGTGGCATAGTTAAGTTGGGCATCATCTAGCGTCTTGCTAGCATAATAGATGGCGTGTGTGTGTCCATCCTTCCTTTGTCCTAAAACAGCCCCAACGGCCACATCACTTGCATCACACATCACTTCAAATGGTAAGCTCCAATCCGGAGGTTGCATGATGGGGGAGGAGATCAAAGCATCCTTTAACCTACAAAAAGCTTCAAGGCAATCTTTGGAGAAAACAAACTCAACATCTTTCATTAGTAGGTTAGTAAGAGGCTTAGAAATCTTAGAGAAATCTTTAATGAATCTCCGGTAAAAACCGGCATGCCCTAGAAAGCTCCTTACCCCCTTCACCGAGGTAGGTGGTGGCAACTTCTCTATCGTTTCAATCTTGGCCCTATCAACCTAAATGATACGGTTGGACACCAAGTGTCCCAACATAATACCTTCACTTACCATGAAGTGGCATTTTTCCCAATTTAAGACAAGATTTGTCTCCTCACATCTCTTAAGCACTAAAGACAAGTTAGCTAGGCAATTATCAAAGGAAGATCCATAAACAGAAAAGTCATCCATAAACACCTCCATGATATTCTCAATATATTCAGAAAATATGGCCATCATACACCTTTGAAAGGTGGCGGGTGCGTTACACAACCCAAATGGCATTCTCCTATATGCAAAAGTTCCCCATGGACATGTAAATATGGTTTTTTCTTGGTCATCGAGGTGGATAGGGATTTGGAAGAATCCACTATAGCCATCTAGGTAGCAAAAATGAGAGTGTTGAGCTAATCTCTCTAGCATTTGGTCAATGAAAGGAAGAGGGAAATGATCTTTCCTAGAGGACACATTTAGTTTCCTATAGTCAATACACATCCTCCATCCCGTAACCGTCCTAGTTGGGATTAGTTCATTGTTCTCATTAGTTACTACGGTCATCCCACCCTTCTTAGGAACCACATGTACGGGACTAACCCACTTACTATCCGAAATAGGGTAGATGATTCCCGCATCTAGTAACTTAATGATCTCTTTCTTGACTACCTCTTTCATTATAGGCTTCAATCTTCTTTGATGTTCAATAGAGGGTTTATGGTTATATTTCATCATTATCTTATGCATGCACAAAGAGGGCTTAATGCCAACAAGGTCATCAATGGTGTATCCTAATGCCTTTCTATGCAGTTTTAATTCATTCAACAATCTATTAAGCTCATCATCATTCAAAGATGCATTCACAATCACCGGATAAGTAGAATTTGAACCAAGGAAAGCATACTTTAAATGAGGAGGAAGAGGTTTAAGATCAAGTTGAGGAGGACCTTTTTCGGTTGGAGATGATCCATACAATGTAGGTTAAGATGATTGCAAAGCCATGGAAGCCTCCCCTAAGTCCCTTGATGATAGCTCACAAACACGTGGATGTTGCTCAAAAGACTCAGGAAAATCGGCCCAGTCAGAAAAATCGGCCGATTTTCCTGAGTGTAGGTCGATCTGAGTTTCTGTATTTGCAGAATTTGATGAAACTTCAGGATAAGTATAAAAATCGGCCGATCTGGCCCCCCCAGTCCGATTTTTCTGCCTGCTTCTCTCTTCTTCTAGTACTTCAAATCAACACTTGGTAGCTCGTCCAATGCATTCAAGGCCTTGTTTACTTCATTGCTACTCTCCTCAACTCCTTCCTCCATCAAACTTGAGCTAAGAACCCTCTTAAGTGGATCTTTGAGCAAGATTGAGCTCACAACCTCTCTAGACTCCTCTTCCTCAACAATGTTGAAGACATCTTCACCTAGGACTGGCCCCTTCACCATTGTGGACAAATTAAACTTGATGTTCTCTTCTCCAATGTTGAAAGATAGAACCCCATTCTTGCAAGCCACCAAACATCCGGAAGTAGCTAGGAAAGGTCTCCCCAAGATGATAGGAACCGGATAGTCCGCCGGGATATCCAAAACAACGAAGTCTATGGGCACATAGAACTTCCCTAGTTGCACCGAAATGTCTTCCAAGATTCCAACCGGATGAGTGATTGAGCGGTCCGCCATGTAAAGGGTCATCTTGACCGGATTTGGCTCTCCTAGCCCAATCTTGTTGCAAAGTGCAAGCGGGATGATGCTTACACTTGCCCCAAGATCACATAGGGCGTCATACTTCACTTCTCCTACTCCGATTGGCACACAAAAGGATCCCGGATCTCTTAGCTTAGGAGGCATCTCCTCCTTCATCGTTTGAATCAACTCCGAGGATCTCTTTGTCATTCTTACTTCCCCATACTCCTCCAACTTCCTCTTGTTGGAGAGTATTTCCTTCAAGAACTTGCCATATGCCGGCATTCCTAAAATGGAATCCATGAACGGAATGTTAATATGCAATTTAGACATAAGTTCAAGGAATTTACCAAAGTGTTTTTCCAAACGAGCTCTTGCTCGTGATTGTCGGAATGGTAGTTGATAGCATGAATTATAGTCTATATTTTGAGGTTTGTTTGGACGTTTTATCTTCAATAATCTGCATGTTAGCATGTATAATATGTGATTATATTACCATTTCATCTACCTTTGCGGGAATCGAGGTCTACACCTAGTTTTGCTGTAATTGTAGGTAAAATGGTACGTTTTGCATCGAAAAGGAGCAAAAGGAATCATAAGTCATTTGGAGCTACATTGAGGAGCATAAGGAACCATCCAGGAAGCATAGCCATGGATTAAAGATTCACTTTGGACCAGTTTTGAGAGATTTCACATTCAGTTATGACTCACCTCGGTTGACCAGAGATTCATCTCGACCGAGGTGATCCAGAGACGCCGACTCGACTGAGGCGAACACCTAGGACGCGGCGAGAATATTTTATTCTTGGATGAGATCTTTTAAAATTGGAAAGTGATCTTATATTTTTGGGCTTGGCTCCTGGAAGGAAGGAGATATGCAGAATCATATATTTTACCTATATTTATGGGAAAATATCTTTCTAAGATTTATTATCTTTGGAGGGTTATTTTCTTATAAAAAGGGTTGGATTTCCACAATTCCGACATCACGCTATACCGTCGATCAGGGTTTATAGCACGCAGCAGCCGCAGCATACTCCAACTGGAGAGATTCGAAGAACCTTTTTGAAGGTTGAAGGAAGATTGAAGTCTATAGTTTTTATAGCTTTTTGGAGGGTTTTGTAAGATTGTCTTTAATTCCCTCACTTGTTGGCTTGTCTTGTTGGATTGCTATCCAAGGAACGCTTTGTTGTGATATTTGATTCAGTTATTGAAGTCTTTTTTCATTAAATTATTCTTGCTCAAATATTCACCTTCTTCCCATATATTTAATACTTTCATAATGATGATGAGTGGCTAATTTCCTTGTGTGATTCTAGGGTGATTGGCTGAAGGTTGTGGGAAAAACAATGATAGAATAATCTTAGATTCCAGTAGGATCCTGAAAGTTCGAGTCTTTAACCTTAACCCTAAGCATCTCGTTCGGTTGATGAACATCTCGGCCGGGGTGGAATTCTTCTGACCGAGGTGACTTATCCGATCCTAAACAGAAAGTTAAGTGTTAGAGTTTGCTAAATCCTATTCTTATTACACCTTTCTGGTTCAATGCAAGCTTAGGATGAGACTTACCCGGTAATTCCATAGTTTGTTTACCAACGATCATAAGTGTAGGTAATAAAGGTTTATATTTTATTGGGGTTTGAGTGTGCTTCCATCCCATCTTTGTGAGTTAGCCTGAGACTTACCCGGTAAAGGTTGATTCTATTCCCTTAGATGGTGTGTTAGTTTGAGGTTATAGTTCTTTATCTTGATTCCTTGAGACTTACCCGGTAATAGGAGTTACGGTTTAGGATTAGTGTGTAGTGAGACTTACCCGGTGATCTACTCCACTTTAGTAACACCTTCCCCACGCAAAAAAATCTCAGCTTTGTCCGCTTATGTATAGATCTTGAGTTGGAACCACAACTAGACGCTTTAATCCCTAGAATTGCATGTTTGCTTTATTGACTTCTTATTCATCTTTGATTGTGTTAATTGCTCTTGTGGTTAGTATTCACGAAGCTTACCGTTACTGACTTTGTTTCACCGAGTCCCTGTGATCGACCCCTGGAATTTCTTGCTTTTTACTACGATTGACCCGTACATTGCGGGTTCGCATCCTTGTTTTAAGCTTAAGTCTAGGGTTATAAATTTAAAGCTTGCACACACCGTTTGGAGCGAACAAGTTTTTTTTCTCTTGACTTGTAATCCATTCTATCTTGTCTTCTATATGAGGAACTTGCTTGGGGACAAGCAAGGGCTAAGTATGGGGTATTTTGATAGCATGAATTATAGTCTATATTTTGAGGTTTGTTTGGACGTTTTATCTTCAATAATCTGCATGTTAGCATGTATAATATGTGATTATATTACCATTTCATCTACCTTTGCGGGAATCGAGGTCTACACCTAGTTTTGCTGTAATTGTAGGTAAAATGGTACGTTTTGCATCGAAAAGGAGCAAAAGGAATCATAAGTCATTTGGAGCTACATTGAGGAGCATAAGGAACCATCCAGGAAGCATAGCCATGGATTAAAGATTCACTTTGGACCAGTTTTGAGAGATTTCGCATTTAGTTATGACTCACCTCGGTTGACCAGAGATTCATCTCGACCGAGGTGATCCAGAGACGCCGACTCGACCGAGGCGAACACCTAGGACGCGGCGAGAATATTTTATTCTTGGATGAGATCTTTTAAAATTGGAAAGTGATCTTATATTTTTGGGCTTGGCTCCTGGAAGGAAGGAGATATGCAGAATCATATATTTTACCTATATTTATGGGAAAATATCTTTCTAAGATTTATTATCTTTGGAAGGTTATTTTCTTATAAAAAGGGTTGGATTTCCATAATTCCGACATCACGCTATACCGCCGATCAGGGTTTATAGCACGCAGCAGCCGCAGCATACTCTAATTGGAGAGATTCGAAGAACCTTTTTGAAGGTTGAAGGAAGATTGAAGTCTATAGCTTTTATAGCTTTTTGGAGGGTTTTGTAAGATTGTCTTTAATTCCCTCACTTGTTGGCTTGTCTTGTTGGATTGCTATCCAAGGAACGCTTTGTTGTGATATTTGATTCAGTTATTGAAGTCTTTTTTCATTAAATTCTTCTTGCTCAAATATTCACCTTCTTCCCATATATTTAATACTTTCATAATGATGATGAGTGGCTAATTTCCTTCTGTGATTCTAGGGTGATTGGCTGAAGGTTGTGGGAAAAACAATGATAGAATAATCTTAGATTCCAGTAGGATCCTGAAAGTTCGAGTCTTTAACCTTAACCCTAAGCATCTCGTTCGGTTGATGAACATCTCGGCCGGGGTGGAATTCTTCTGACCGAGGTGACTTATCCGATCCTAAACAGAAAGTTAAGTGTTAGAGTTTGCTAAATCCTATTCTTATTACACCTTTCTAGTTCAATGCAAGCTTAGGATGAGACTTACCCGGTAATTCCTTAGTTTGTTTACCAACGATCATAAGTGTAGGTAATAAAGGTTTATACTTTATTGGGGTTTGAGTATGCTTCCATCCCATCTTTGTGAGTTAGCCTGAGACTTACCCGGTAAAGGTTGATTCTATTCCCTTAGATGGTGTGTTAGTTTGAGGTTATAGTTCTTTATCTTGATTCCTTGAGACTTACCCGGTAATAGAAGTTACGGTTTAGGATTAGTGTATAGTGAGACTTACCCGGTGATCTACTCCACTTTAGTAACACCTTCCCCACGCAAAAAAATCTCAGCTTTGTCCGCTTATCTATAGATGTTGAGTTGGAACCACAACTAGACGCTTTAATCCCTAGAATTGCATGTTTGCTTTATTGACTTCTTATTCATCTTTGATTGTGTTAATTGCTCTTGTGGTTAGTATTCACGAAGCTTACCGTTACTGACTTTGTTTCACCGAGTCCCTGTGATCGACCCCTGGAATTTCTTGCTTTTTACTACGATTGACCCGTACACTGCGGGTTCGCATCCTTGTTTTAAGCTTAAGTCTAGGGTTATAAATTTAACGCTTGCACACACCGTTTGGAGCGAACAAGTTTTTTTTCTCTTGACTTATAATCCATTCTATCTTGTCTTCTATATGAGGAACTTGCTTGGGGACAAGAAGGGCTAAGTATGGGGTATTTTGATAGCATGAATTATAGTCTATATTTTGAGGTTTGTTTGGACGTTTTATCTTCAATAATCTGCATGTTAGCATGTATAATATGTGATTATATTACCATTTCATCTACCTTTGCGGGAATCGAGGTCTACACCTAGTTTTGCTGTAATTGCAGGTAAAATGGTAAGTTTTGCATCGAAAAGGAGCAAAAGGAATCATAAGTCATTTGGAGCTACATTGAGGAGCATAAGGAACCATCCAGGAAGCATAGCCATGGATTAAAGATTCACTTTGGACCAGTTTTGAGAGATTTCGCATTCAGTTATGACTCACCTCGGTTGACCAGAGATTCATCTCGACCGAGGTGATCCAGAGACGCCGACTCGACCGAGGCGAACACCTAGGACGCGGCGAGAATATTTTATTCTTGGATGAGATCTTTTAAAATTGGAAAGTGATCTTATATTTTTGGGCTTGGCTCCTGGAAGGAAAGAGATTGCAAAATCATATATTTTACCTATATTTATGGGAAAATATCTTTCTAAGATTTATTATCTTTGGAGGGTTATTTTCTTATAAAAAGGGTTGGATTTCCACAATTCCGACATCACGCTATACCGTCTATCAGGGTTTATAGCACGCAGCAGCCGCAGCATACTCCAATTGGAGAGATTCGAAGAACCTTTTTGAAGGTTGAAGGAAGATTGAAGTCTATAGCTTTTATAGCTTTTTGGAGGGTTTTGCAAGATTGTCTTTAATTCCCTCACTTGTTGGCTTGTCTTGTTGGATTGCTATCCAAGGAACGCTTTGTTGTGATATTTGATTTAGTAATTGAAGTCTTTTTTCATTAAATTCTTCTTGCTCAAATATTCACCTTCTTCCCATATATTTAATACTTTCATAATGATGATGAGTGGCTAATTTCCTTGTGTGATTCTAGGGTGATTGGCTGAAGGTTGTGGGAAAAACAATGATAGAATAATCTTAGATTCCAGTAGGATCCTGAAAGTTAGAGTCTTTAACCTTAACCCTAAGCATCTCGTTCGGTTGATGAACATCTCGGCCGGGGTGGAATTCTTCTGACCGAGGTGACTTATCCGATCCTAAACAGAAAGTTAAGTGTTAGAGTTTGCTAAATCCTATTCTTATTACACCTTTCTGGTTCAATGCAAGCTTAGGATGAGACTTACCCGGTAATTCCTTAGTTTGTTTACCAACGATCATAAGTGTAGGTAATAAAGGTTTATACTTTATTGGGGTTTGAGTGTGCTTCCATCCCATCTTTGTGAGTTAGACTGAGACTTACCCGGTAAAGGTTGATTCTATTCCCTTAGATGGTGTGTTAGTTTGAAGTTATAGTTCTTTATCTTGATTCCTTGAGACTTACCCGGTAATAGGAGTTACGGTTTAGGATTAGTGTGTAGTGAGACTTACCCGGTGATCTACTCCACTTTAGTAACACCTTCCCCACGCAAAAAAATCTCAGCGTTGTCCGCTTATCTATAGATCTTGAGTTGGAACCACAACTAGACGCTTTAATCCCTAGAATTGCATGTTTGCTTTATTGACTTCTTATTCATCTTTGATTGTGTTGATTGCTCTTGTGGTTAGTATTCACGAAGCTTACCGTTACTGACTTTGTTTCACCGAGTCCCTGTGATCGACCCCTGGAATTTCTTGCTTTTTACTACGATTGACCCGTACACTGCGGGTTCGCATCCTTGTTTTAAGCTTAAGTCTAGGGTTATAAATTTAAAGCTTGCACACACCATTTGGAGCGAACAAGTTTTTTTTCTCTTGACTTATAATCCATTCTATCTTATCTTCTATATGAGGAACTTGCTTGGGGACAAGCAAGGGCTAAGTATGGGGTATTTTGATAGCATGAATTATAGTCTATATTTTGAGGTTTGTTTGGACGTTTTATCTTCAATAATCTGCATGTTAGCATGTATAATATGTGATTATATTACCATTTCATCTACCTTTGCGGGAATCGAGGTCTACACCTAGTTTTGCTGTAATTGCAGGTAAAATGGTACGTTTTGCATCGAAAAGGAGCAAAAGGAATCATAAGTCATTTGGAGCTACATTGAGGAGCATAAGGAACCATCCAGGAAGCATAGCCATGGATTAAAGATTCACTTTGGACCAGTTTTGAGAGATTTCGCATTCAGTTATGACTCACCTCGGTTGACCAGAGATTCATCTCGACCGAGGTGATCCAGAGACGCCGACTCGACCGAGGCGAACACCTAGGACGCGGCGAGAATATTTTATTCTTGGATGAGATCTTTTAAAATTGGAAAGTGATCTTATATTTTTGGGCTTGGCTCCTGGAAGGAAGGAGATATGCAGAATCATATATTTTACCTATATTTATGGGAAAATATCTTTCTAAGATTTTTTAATCTTTGGAGGGTTATTTTCTTATAAAAAGGGTTGGATTTCCACAATTCCGACATCACGCTATACCGTCGATCAGGGTTTATAGCACGCAGCAGCCGCAGCATACTCCAATTGGAGAGATTCGAAGAACCTTTTTGAAGGTTGAAGGAAGATTGAAGTCTATAGCTTTTATAGCTTTTTTGAGGGTTTTGTAAGATTGTCTTTAATTCCCTCACTTGTTGGCTTGTCTTGTTGGATTGCTATCCGAGGAACGTTTTGTTGTGATATTTGATTCAGTTATTGAAGTCTTTTTACATTAAATTCTTCTTGCTCAAATATTCACCTTCTTCCCATATATTTAATACTTTCATAATGATGATGAGTGGCTAATTTCCTTGTGTGATTCTAGGGTGATTGGCTGAAGGTTGTGGGAAAAACAATGATAGAATAATCTTAGATTCCAGTAGGATCCTGAAAGTTCGAGTCTTTAACCTTAACCCTAAGCATCTCGTTCGGTTGATGAACATCTCGGCCGGGGTGGAATTCTTTTGACCGAGGTGACTTATCCGATCCTAAACAGAAAGTTAAGTGTTAGAGTTTGCTAAATCCTATTCTTATTACACCTTTCTGGTTCAATGCAAGCTTAGGATGAGACTTACCCGGTAATTCCTTAGTTTGTTTACCAACGATCATAAGTGTAGGTAATAAAGGTTTATACTTTATTGGGGTTTGAGTATGCTTCCATCCCATCTTTGTGAGTTAGCCTGAGACTTACCCGGTAAAGGTTGATTCTATTCCCTTAGATGGTGTGTTAGTTTGAGGTTATAGTTCTTTATCTTGATTCCTTGAGACTTACCCGGTAATAGGAGTTACGGTTTAGGATTAGTGTGTAGTGAGACTTACCCGGTGATCTACTCCACTTTAGTAACACCTTCCCCACGCAAAAAAATCTCAGCTTTGTCCGCTTATCTATAGATGTTGAGTTGGAACCAGAACTAGACGCTTTAAACCCTAGAATTGCATGTTTTCTTTATTGACTTCTTATTCATCTTTAATTGTGTTAATTGCTCTTGTGGTTAGTATTCACGAAGCTTACCGTTACTGACTTTGTTTCACCGAGTCCCTGTGATCGACCCCTGGAATTTCTTGCTTTTTACTACGATTGACACGTACACTGCGGGTTCGCATCCTTGTTTTAAGCTTAAGTCTAGGGTTATAAATTTAAAGCTTGCACACACCGTTTGGAGCGAACAAGTTTTTGGCGCCGTTCTGGGGACTTGGTCTAGACCGAGCCGGTACGGTTTGCTTTTGGGGCGCTTGCCCCGTGTCATCTAACCACTCTACTTGAGTGACTTTTGCAGGTTTTTTCTTAGGTATATGCAAAGAACCCGCACTGGGAAGGAAATCGTTCCTTACGATCCCAAACCGGAAAAGACATACAAGCGACGCTTAAGAGAAGTGAAGATGGCCCAACAAGACGACCGCGATCTTGCGGCCGAATTGAAAGAGACGCTAGAGCTGCTACGTCTCAGCAAAGAAGAACTAAGGCAAGAGAAAGAAGAGAATCGCACCAGGACTGCAGCAATCGAAGCGGAGATAGCAGTCATACGGGACCAGATTCTACTTCGACCGAGGGAAGATCCTCCTGTTGATCCTCGACCGATGCAAGATCCAGTAGCTGATCCTCGACCGAGGCAGGCTCCAGTACCTGACGCCCCGGCCGATATACTTCCACCTCGGAGGCTAGTCCGAGATGTTCTTCTTGCAGGAATCCCAGAAACCCTAGGTCAAAGGATGGACCCTAATCAACAACTGAGGCGTCCAGGAGTGAACCTAGGAGATCCAGCGGATCATGACTACGAACTTCGACCGCAAGTTCTAGCCATGATTCGCCAATGCCAATTCGGAGGGCTAGAGAAGGAGTCGCCACATCAACATCTTCAAAACTACGAGATCTTGATGGAAACCTTGCGACCTTCCAGAATTGAAAATAACAACTACAAGCTAAGACCTTTTTACTTTTCTTTAAAAGATAGAGCTCTTACTTGGTATCAATCTCTTCCTCCAGGAAAAATTAGCACATGGGAGGAGATGACTACGGAATTCTTGACCAAATTCTTTCCCCCCTCAAAGACCGCTGAAATGAGAGGGAAGATCAATGCTTTCATTATGAAGGACAAGGAGAGCTTGTCCAAATCTTGGGAGCGGTTCAAGGATATCCTTTTGGATTGCCCACATCATGAGATTCCAAAGATCGAGTTGTTGGAGATCTACTTCAAGGGACTGGACGGAAGCACCCAGTTCAATCTCCAACTACTCTCCACTGGCACCTTCATGGACATGGCGATTGATGAGGCTTGGGACTTCATTGAGAAGCAAGCCTTGCACATGGAGAAATATACCCACCAAGGAGCTGAAGGTGGAGTTAAAAGAGTCAACTTTCAAGAGACTCAATCCAACAATAATCAACTCACGTCTTTGAAGAATGACGTGAAGCAATTGAAGGAACTCTTGATGGCTCAAACTAAGAAGGAAGAGCAAGGGCAAAGGAACAACAACAACAACGGGTACCGTAACAACGGTCCCCGAAACAACAACTACAACAACAACAATAGAGGATCCAATAGCAACAACTGGAGGGAGAATAACCAAAATCACGGTAACAATCATTCAAACTCCAACTCTAACGATTCCTCTAACCCTTTCCTCTCCCCCCCTTCTTCTTTTTCTACTCCATTAAAGAGCCAAGGGCAAGGATCAAGTTCATCCCAACCAGAAAAGAAAGACGCAATTCTGGAGGCTATCTTGATCAAGCTTAGCGCTATGGAGAATTCTATGACTTCATTTTCGAGGGCCCAAAAGTCCTTCGAACAACAACTTGCTAGTAGGGCGAATGAAGCGCCAAGAGATCCAGGGAAGCTTCCAGCAAAGACGGAAACTAACCCTAAGGGCCAGTGCATGGCCATAACGACGAGGAGTGGACTTAAAACTGCAGATCCAGTACCTCGTTCGACGCAGACCACCTCGGTCCAGATCCAGTCGAAGAACACCTCGACCGAGATGCCAACCGAGGTGGAGCAGCAGAAAGCAGGAGGGACGACTGAAACTTATATTCCACCTCCTGCATACAAACCACCACTTCCGTTCCCTCAGTCCAGAGCCAGAGCACATCTAGACAAGCACTTTGGTAAGTTTCTTGACTTGATGAATAAGCTACATATTAATATTCCTTTCCTTGATGCTATTTTAGGTATGCCCGCCTATGGGAAGTTCTTAAAAGAAATCTTATCAAGGAAGAGGAAGCTGGAGGATGTTGGTGAAGTTAGGATGACATCTAAATCTTCGGAGCTTATCAAGATCATGAAGGAAAAGATGCCACCTAAGTTGAGAGATCCCAGCTCGTTTTGCATTCCCATTCAAGTTGGGGATGTCACTTGCGAAGCCCTTTGTGATCTAGGAGCCAGCGTGAGCATCATCCCGCTGGAGCTATGCACGAAGATCGGTCTTGGAGAGCCCAAGCCGTTCAAGATTCGACTTTATATGGCGGATCGCTCCATTACCCATCCCGTGGGCATCTTGGAGGACGTTCCGGTCAAGTTAGGTAACTTCTATCTACCTATAGATTTTGTTGTACTTGACATTCCCGCAGATTATCCTGTTCCTATTATTCTCGGGAGGCCATTTCTAGCAACTTCGGGTTGCAACGTGGATTGCAAGAACGCCAAGTTGAAATTCAACGTTGGTGGCGATGAGGTGGAGTTCGCATTACTTGCAGCCATGAAAGGGGAGCAGCTAACTGATGATATCTTCAACATCTACGATGAAGAAGAATCAAGGGAATTGGTGAGCTCTATCCTTATTAACGATCCACTCGAAAGAGTTATAAGCTTCAGTTTAATGGAGGAAGGTATAGATGCTTCTTGTGATGCAGATATACGGAGCTTGAAGGCACTGGAAGAAAATCCAGGGGCTAAAACTGAGAAGCTAATCCAGGAGACGAAGATCTCCAGTGTCGGTTCCAGTTGCAGTACCTCGACCGAGGCACTTCCTGGACTGAGCGAGGCGACTGAAGAACATCTCGGTCAACACCTCTTCACCTCGACCGAGGTCGATGGCGAGACGACTTCAGCTGAGACTTCCGAAAGTCCAGTTTCTAAATCCACTCCACTGGAAGGAGGAAGCAAGGATCCCCCTCAGAAGACACCCCCAGTTGTGGAGCTTAAACAACTCCCTAGTCACTTGAGGTATGTCTTTCTTGGGTCGGATTCCACTTATCCCGTCATTATTAGTGCTTCCCTTTCCGAATCAGAATTATCTAAGTTAATGCATGTCCTGAGAAAGCATCGAAAGGCTATAGGTTACACCACGGACGATCTTATTGGCATTAAGCCTTCTTTCTGCATGCATAGAATTCTAATGGAAGATAATCATAAGACTTCACGGGAACCTCAAAGACGGTTAAATCCGATCATGAAAGAGGTTGTGAAGAAGGAAGTTCTTAAGTTGTTGGATGCAGGTATTATTTATCCTATCTCGGACAGCAAGTCGGTTAGCCCGGTGCATGTCGTTCCGAAGAAAGGAGGGATGACCGTTGTGACGAATAAGAACAACGAGTTGATCCCAACTAGGACCGTTACGGGCTGGAGAGTTTGCATCGACTACAGGAAGCTGAACACGGCCACACGGAAGGACCATTTTCCACTTCCCTTCATCGATCAAATGCTCGAGCGGTTGGCCCAACATTCACACTTTTGTTACTTGGACGGCTATAGTGGATTCTTCCAGATTCCTATCCATCCCGATGATCAGGAGAAGACCACTTTCACTTGTCCATGGGGGACATTTGCCTATAGGAGGATGCCGTTTGGATTGTGCAGTGCACCCGCTACCTTCCAGCGATGCATGATGGCTATCTTTTCCGAGTACATAGAGGAGATCATGGAGGTATTCATGGATGATTTTTCTGTATATGGTTCCTCTTTTGATGATTGCCTATCTAACCTTTCTCTAGTGCTTAAAAGATGTGAAGACACTAACCTTGTTCTGAATTGGGAAAAGTGTCATTTTATGGTTAATGAAGGCATTGTACTAGGACACCTCGTTTCTAATCGAGGTATTGAGGTCGATCGGGCTAAGATCGAGACTATTGAGAAGCTCCATCCTCCTTGTTCTGTTAAAGGTGTGAGGAGTTTTCTCGGGCATGCAGGTTTCTACAGGAGATTCATCAAAGACTTCTCTAAGATTTCTAAACCTCTAACTAACCTCTTGAATAAAGATGTTGTTTTTGAGTTTTCGCAGGAGTGTCTTGATGCTTTTTACAGGATTAAGGAGGCGTTGATCTCCGCTCCCATTATCCAACCTCCTGACTGGACCTTGCCCTTTGAGGTCATGTGTGACGCAAGTGATGTAGCCGTAGGAGCGGTGCTTGGACAGAAAAAGGATGGCCGGACCACCGCCATTTACTATGCTAGCAAGACACTAGATGTAGCCTAGCGCAACTACGCTACCACTGAGAAGGAATTGTTGGCGGTTGTATACGCTTTCGAGAAGTTTCGTTCCTACTTAGTTGGGGCGAAGGTCATTGTCTACACCGACCATGCAGCCATTCGTTACTTGTTGGCTAAGAAAGATGCCAAGCCGCGCCTTATTCGATGGATTCTCTTGCTTCAAGAGTTTGACCTAGAGATCCGCGATAAGAAGGGATCCGAGAACTCAGTTGCGGACCACCTCAGCCGGCTACCGGAATCTTCCCGCGAGACGGATGACCCACCCATTGACGATTCATTCCCCGATGAGCACTTACACTTGTTGGAGCGTTTGATGGACTTACTTACTTCACCCCACGATGGAGGTGAAGTATAGGGTGAGGGCACCTCCCAACTCATTTGAGACGCATTATGGTCCAGCTAGCGACCTTAAACCAAGCGCTTCTTGGGAGGCAACCCAAGGTATTGCTTTCTTTTCCCGTTTTCTAGTCTAGTTTAGATAGTTTTTGTTTTTGCTTTGCTTTGCTTTGTTTTTGGCATCCTAGACAGATAACAGGAGATATCTAAGAAAAGAACATAACTGGAAGGACAGAAGTTCGAGATTTTGAGAAGGCAGAAGCATCTCGGTCACTGTCAGAGCACCTCGACCGAGTTGATTCTTGAGCAACCGAGGCGACTAGGGTTTCTGCAGAACCACCTTGGTTCGTACCACCTCGGCCCAGTCGAGACCATCTCGACCGAGGTGACAGCAGATCCAGGAACAGTATAAAAGGGGGAAATTTTTATTTTTTTCACTTTTTACCTTACTCAACTCGACCGCGGCGCCCTTCATCACCTCGCTCCCTCAGTTTTTGCTCGTTTTCGAAGATTTCCGCTTCCGAACTACGATTGAAGGGTAGAGGAGCCTATTGCAACAACAGATCTGCGAAGAAATCGAACGAATCGACCGAACAAGGTAAAAAACAGTCGAAACCCTAACTCGTTCATTCGTTTCGATTTGGGATTTGGTTGCCCCTGATTCTGCTGAGAAAAGGCTTAAGTACCCCTTAGGAAGCAATTGTAGTGATTTTTGGGGGAAAAGAACTGAATTTCTGAGAATTGGAATCGCAAACTGCTACGCCTCGGTCCAGTCGAACTGCATCTCGACCGAGGTGATTCTTGAGGGTTGTCAGCGACCGAGGTATTCTGACAGTGTTTGAGGGAAAATGAGTTCCGATCGTCGCCTAGCCCTCAGAGATAGATCCTCACCTTCTCCTCCTTCTTCTTCTTCCGCCCGACCCTACCGCCCGGTGATCCACGAGAGATGCCGGGTAGATTATGAGCGTATAGCCAGCCGTCCAGTCATATCACCACGTTTCCTGGACGTATCAGCTTTCGATTGCCTAGGGTTAGATGGAGACCTTAGGAGGATGATTGCCACTGTTGGGCTGGATCAGTTTACTGAGATCCGAGCCCCAGCTTATTTGGAGCCGACCTTAGAGTTTGTTAGCTCCTTCTCCTACCTCCCCACAGACCAGTCTGTGAAGTACCGGTTGATGAACCTGAACTTCATAGTTCCCTTAGAGGTTTGGAGAGAGATTTTCGGCTTCTTTGAGCCCACCGCCACCGACTTCCCCTCCCGATCTGTAGCTAGGGAGTTTTGGGGGCAGATTGTCCATATTACTGAGCATGCAGACAGATGGCGCCCTGGAGATTCCAGGGAGAAGGTTATCTTCCACCCAGCCTTCAGATTAGCCCATAGGATATTCAGCGAGACACTTCTGGCGCGTACTGAGACGCCCCAGAAGATCTGACAGGGCGAGCTCTTCAGCCTTTACTGTATGGTTACGGGGGGTTTCCCAGACTTTGGCTTGATCTTGGCAGAGGACCTGCACAAGATCAAAGCTAAAGCGAAGGGAGATATCTGCTGCGGAGGTCTAGTCACCAATATTGCTGCCTATCACGGGATGGACCTCAGTGTATGTACGATGGTTGCGGCTCCGAAGCCGCTTGGGTTGCAGGAGGTGATCACACGGAGGATTCTAGTTCCCCGTGGTCTGACCACTCCATTTACTGCTATGCCATGGGAGCGGACTGCGCCACAGGGGATCCGCTGGTCTGCACAGTTCACAGTTTTCGATCCACATTACTGGTAGACAGCTTGGGCTCCGCTGATGGAGGATCATAGGGAGGCAGCAGCTGCCCCGGCTGAGGAGGAGGAGGATGACGATGACGAGGAGACGGTAGATGAGAGAGATGGTGGAGTCCCGATGGATACAGGGACGGATACTGCAGGTACGAGCGCGCCGCCGATCATTGACTTGGACGATGAGGAGGATACTGAGCCTGCACCAGCTGAGACTTCTCCGGTCAGACCCGCCGGACGCAGGAGGCGCGGAGAGAGAGCGAGCTGCTCACAGACGGATCGATGACCTGACGGGTCAGGTCATGGACTCGTATGTTGCATTATCGCTGGATATCCGCGAGATGCAGGAGCGGCAGCACTATCAGCACATCATGGCTCAGCTTCAGTTCGAGCGTGTCATGGGTTACCCGTTCGACCCGACGCAGTATCCGTACGTACCACCACCACCACCACCGGATCGAGACTATTGAGGAGCTGCAGGATTTTCTTTATTCTATTTTTATTCAGTTCAGCTTTTTATCCGGTGAGTACTCTTGTCTCTAGACTTTTATTGACCCACTGGGACAGTGTGTCCCAAGTATGGGGTGTTTGTATATATTTGACTACTTGATGTACTTATTTGACTACTTGATGTACTTATTTGACTACTTTTGATGTATGACGCACATTTTATCTTATCGCATATTTTATTTATGCTTCACTTCTGCATTTACATGATTATCTAATATTACATGCATACCTACAGGTTATTTGATTAAGAAAAACGTCGAAACTGAAAAAAAAAAAAAAATTTGACCTCGACCGAGTCAGTTCTGGCCAAACGAGGCGTTTCACCTCGGTTGAACCAAGAACATCTCGACCGAGGTGGGTTAACTAAGAGTTTTCGAAAACGATTTTGTGTTACTTATCTGGATATGATCTCAGTGAAGATCTCGTTTACTAACTGGTTTTAAATTCTTTATGTGTTTGAAAGGTTTTATAATATGTTTAAGTTGCTAAATGCTTTGTTTGAAATCATTGGCATGTTTAATACTTTGTTTTTATCCAAATTATGTTGAATTTGAAGGTTGACACCACAAGATAAGTTCTCTCACTTTCTTCCTGGAAAGACCAAGGCAATTCATTCTTCTCTCTTTTTCTTCTTGATCATGCTTAACCCCTCATATACATTTTGCCTCCCTTACCTATTCGGGAATTTGGAAGCAAGCGAAGTGGTGAAAGCAAGTGAAGTTAAAGTTGAGAAGTGGCTGGAAGTGAAAGTATTAGAAAGCAATAATAGGTTTGGGGGAGTCAATCATGAAGATGAGTAACTCGGCACCATTCACATAGCCGGGTGTTTGTGTCTTGCCAAAGTCGGATTGAGCGATATTCCTAACGGGTCATGGTATGTGCATCAAGGGTTTGATGCATCTCAAGAAATTGATGATTGCTGATTTCCTAGGCTTCGGTTATTGTGCACCTCTGTCCATGCATCCCAAAAAGTAAAGTAAAAAGAAAAAAAGTGGAATAAGCAAAGCTTATTGGTGGAAGATGTTACAAGTCAAAGTGAAAGTGAAGTTCATCCTTTTCCCGGATTCTAGCACCACATTACCTTACATACATCCCCACCCTACACGTTTCTTAACCTTTTCTTTTGGGAAGCCCTTGAGACCTTGAGCTTGTTGATTGACTTAGTGGTTTAAATCGGATTATACATGATTAATTTTGATAATTATGATTTATTATGCATTCTATGATTTTATGCAAAGATGAACGACTTTCCTATATTTATAAAAGGTTTTGAGCATATTGAGTTTTTAAATTCCATGAAGTATTCTCTTAGAGTGATCTATGATAGTTGCACACCATAAAATGTTTTTGAAAGACTTTTTATTGATTTTTATGACTTATAATCCATTCTATCTTGTCTTCTATATGCGGAACTTGCTTGGGGACAAGCAAGGGCTAAGTATGGGGTATTTTGATAGCATGAATTATAGTCTATATTTTGAGGTTTGTTTGGACGTTTTATCTTCAATAATCTGCATGTTAGCATGTATAATATGTGATTATATTACCATTTCATCTACCTTTGCGGGAATCGAGGTCTACACCTAGTTTTGCTGTAATTGCAGGTAAAATGGTACGTTTTGCATCGAAAAGGAGCAAAAGGAATCATAAGTCATTTGGAGCTACATTGAGGAGCATAAGGAACCATCCAGGAAGCATAGCCATGGATTAAAGATTCACTTTGGACCAGTTTTGAGAGATTTCGCATTCAGTTATGACTCACCTCGGTTGACCAGAGATTCATCTCGACCGAGGTGATCCAGAGACGCCGACTCGACCGAGGCGAACACTTAGGACGCGGCGAGAATATTTTATTCTTGGATGAGATCTTTTAAAATTGGAAAGTGATCTTATATTTTTGGGCTTGGCTCCTGGAAGGAAGGAGATATGTAGAATCATATATTTTACCTATATTTATGGGAAAATATCTTTCTAAGATTTATTTTCTTTGGAGGGTTATTTTCTTATAAAAAGGGTTGGATTTCCACAATTCCGACATCACGCTATACCGTCGATCAGGGTTTATAGCACGCAGCAGCCGCAGCATACTCCAATTGGAGAGATTCGAAGAACCTTTTTGAAGGTTGAAGGAAGATTGAAGTCTATAGCTTTTATAGCTTTTTGGAGGGTTTTGTAAGATTGTCTTTAATTCCCTCACTTGTTGGCTTGTCTTGTTGGAATGCTATCCGAGGAACGCTTTGTTGTGATATTTGATTCAGTTATTGAAGTCTTTTTACATTAAATTCTTCTTGCTCAAATATTCACCTTCTTCCCATATATTTAATACTTTCATAATGATGATGAGTGGCTAATTTCCTTGTGTGATTCTAGGGTGATTGGCTGAAGGTTGTGGGAAAAACAATGATAGAATAATCTTAGATTCCAGTAGGATCCTGAAAGTTCGAGTCTTTAACCTTAACCCTAAGCATCTCGTTCGGTTGATGAACATCTCGGCCGGGGTGGAATTCTTCTAACCGAGGTGACTTATCCGATCCTAAACAGAAAGTTAAGTGTTAGAGTTTGCTAAATCCTATTCTTATTACACCTTTTTGGTTCAATGCAAGCTTAGGATGAGACTTACCCGGTAATTCCTTAGTTTGTTTACCAACGATCATAAGTGTAGGTAATAAAGGTTTATACTTTATTGGGGTTTGAGTGTGCTTCCATCCCATCTTTGTGAGTTAGCCTGAGACTTACCCGGTAAAGGTTGATTCTATTCCCTTAGATGGTGTGTTAGTTTGAGGTTATAGTTCTTTATCTTGATTCCTTGAGACTTACCCGGTAATAGGACTTACGGTTTAGGATTAGTGTGTAGTGAGACTTACCCGGTGATCTACTCCACTTTAGTAACACCTTCCCCACGCAAAAAATCTCAGCTTTGTCCGCTTATCTATAGATCTTGAGTTGGAACCACAACTAGACGCTTTAATCCCTAGAATTGCATGTTTGCTTTATTGACTTCTTATTCATCTTTGATTGTGTTAATTGCTCTTGTGGTTAGTATTCACGAAGCTTACCGTTACTGACTTTGTTTCACCGAGTCCCTGTGATCGACCCCTGGAATTTCTTGCTTTTTAATACGATTGACCCGTACATTGCGGGTTCGCATCCTTGTTTTAAGCTTAAGTCTAGGGTTATAAATTTAAAGCTTGCACACACCGTTTGGAGCGAAAAGTAGTGGTGGCTTGTATGGAGATGGCGCCACATTTGATGGCTCATCTTCCTTGCTCTTCCCTCCATCTTCTTGCAATTGCTCTTCTTCATTCGCCACTTGCTTCCCTTTGTCATTTCCCTTAGGTAAGGGATCCTTCATACTCAACCCACTCCTAGTTGTAATGGCCAACACTTGGCCTCTTGGGTTGTCTTCGGTTCTTCTGGGAAGCTTTCCCGGATCTCTATGAGCTTCACCCGCCTTTTGGAACACTTGTGCTTCCAAAACCTTTTGAGCCTTAGAAATAGAAGTCACCGTGCTCTCAAGGCCACTCAACCTTCCAAGCAATTGCTCAAACATCATTTCGGTTCTATCCTTTGGAGGTTGAGTGAATCCGGGTGGAGGTTCTTGTGAAGCCTTTGGTGGTGGAGTTGTGCTTGTGGAAGCGGGAGGATTCAAGGCTCCATCCGGGTTAGAATAGGAAAACCCGGGATGGTTGTGGTTAGGCCGGTAATTGTTGAATTGCCGGTTGTTGTTGAAGTTCCTTGGGCCTTGATAGTTGTTGTAATTGCCCCTTCCCATGTAGTTCACATCTTCCTCCTTGGAAGACAAATTTCCTTGCACTTGCACTTGAGGGGTTGTTTGGTTCTTCAAAGTTGTAGCACACAACTCCCTCAAAGACTTTAGCTCGTTGTTGATGGCGTCAAGCTTGAAATTGCTCATGGTGACTTCACTCACCTCATATGCTCCCGCTTTCCTCCCTTCACTCTTCCTATGAGAGTACTTCTCAATCACTAAAGCTTGTTTCTCTACAAACTCCCAAGCTTCATCTACATTCTTTTCCATGAAAGTCCCACCGGAATGAGATTGGAGCTTGAATTGGCTATCTTCATCAAGTCCTTTGAAGTAGATCTCCAATAGCTCAATTTTCGGTATACCATGGTGTGGACAATCTAGGAGAAGGTCTTTGAACCTCTCCAAAGACTTGAACAAGCTTTCTCTATCCTTCATCACGAAGGCATTGATCTTCCCTCTTAACTCGGTAGTCTTGGAAGGTGGGAAGAACTTAGTCAAAAACTCGGTTGTCATCTCCTCCCAAGTACTCACTCGCCCTTGTGGAATAGATTGATACCAAGCTAAAGCTTTATCCTTAAGTGAGAAGAAGAAAGCCCTAAGTTTATGGTTGTTGCTCTCCAATCTAGGCGGTCTAAGAGTCTCCATCAAGATCTCATAGTTCATCAAGTGTTGATGAGGAGACTCTCCTTCCATCCCTCCAAATTGATTATGCCGGATCATTTGTAGAACTTGAGGGCGGAGCTCGTAATTGTGGGTTGCGGGATCTCTTAAGTTCACACCCGGACGGTGTGCTCTTTGTGCCGGATCCATACGTCTCCCTAATGTTTGTGGCTCTTCAATTGCAATGGGCACAACCCTTACATTCGCCGCCGGCTGCGGGTGTGGTGGAGGAGGTGGAGGTTATTGACGATTAAGCTCTCCTTGTACAAGGGCTTGCCTAATCTCATCAATCTCCCTCCTAGTTGCTTCTTGCCTCTCATTGGCAAGTCTCCTTTCTTCCTCCAAGAGCTCATCTCTTAGCCTTATTTGCTCTAAAACCTCATCCAACTCAGCTTCGAGATCTCTTCCGGCCATCTCTTTTCCCTTTTTAATGCTCTTGGATCTAGATCTAAGGGTTTTCTCCGATTCGAGATCGAATGGAGCTAAATCCTTGCCACGAGATCTTCGCATACACCTAAAGAGTAAGAGATGTCCTGAAAAGCAAAGACACAAACCAAAGAGAGATCAAAAGCAACAAGAAAGATCTACACTATAAACAATCACAAAATAGACTCAATCTAGACCTAGTCCCCGGCAACGGCGCCAAAAACTTGTTACGCTAGAAACGTGTAGCACAAAAAGCTTTACAATTTATAAACTCGATATATTTCTCCTAACTCCTAGCGAACCCGCAGTGTACGGGACGTTTGTAGTAGGGATAGTATTCCGAGGTCGAACACAAAGACTAAGGTGAAATCAAGTCAAACAATGGTCATAGATAGTGTGGATCTAGTCTAAGAAAAGGTCAAGGAACAAAGAAATGAAAATCTCGATATTTTTGGTTGGTTTTTGTTGTGATCAAGCAAAGATTACAAATCAAGCAAGATAATAAAACAAACTAACGACTCAAGTTAGCAAGGTAAACAAGTAACACAAGCACAAAATATGTGATAAAAGAGAGAAAGATGGATTCTAGAGGTCAAGATTTCCGGTTATAGCATTGGACTCAAGCTACTAAAGATTCTAAGGATAAGGCTACGGTGTTGGGAAAGGGTGTTTCACTAATGGAAGCAATTACCGGGTAGGTCTCTTACTTCACTAATCCCGCATCAAACTCCTATTACCGGGTAAGTCTCAAGGAGGTAAAGTAAGGAATTCTACACAAACCGGACACTACTTAAGTGGCAAACCTCTCCTTACCGGGTAAGTCTCGGAAAAGTAAGTCTCAAGCAATAATCCTAGCACACTCAATCCAATAGCGGCTTGTGAGGCTCACTACTACCTAGAATTCATCATCTTAGGTATCTAAGATCGGAAATCATCGGGTAGATCTCTTCCCTCACTTAGGTTGATAGCATTAGGTGATCCTAAGCTAAATTAAGCTAAATAAACACTAGGATTTCAACAACCTAACACCCTAACATACAGATTCATCAATTAAAGAGCAACAGAGAGGAAAATCGGGTGGATCATGGAAAAATCGGCCGATTTGACTGAAGAACAACCCGAATTTTCTTTCTGGGTTAGGTTTCGTGCATACAAATCATCCTAAACTAACATATAAGTCCATCCTATCATCACCCAAGCCATAACCATCAATCCATCACTCCAGAATCACAATAAACTAGCCAGTAATATGCATATCAAGATCCAAAATCATCACACAAGCATACATGGTTTTGATAGATGGATGATGAAAGATAAGCAAGTAAAAAAAATAAATCTCAGCTGAATCTATGTTTTAGCAAGACTTACAACCCTTCAAATGAAGTTCCAAAATGTTCCTAACAATCCTTGCAATAGTTCTTCAATCAAAGACTCCAAAAATCACTCAAAATCACTCAAAACCTCACTATCACTCTTAGATTGGTGATTTTCTTCTTCCTTCAATTTGAGAGAGTTTTCCTATCCTCCAAGTCTATCCCCAATGGAATCAGCTGTCAATGAGAGAATGTGGGAGAGGAGAGATGCTCAGCAACAGCTTGCAGGACCACTTATATTCTCCACCAAGAGCAAGGCCGGGCAAAGAGATCGTGGGACACGTGGCTTAAGCTGCTGAAGGCCAAAAAATCGACCTACTCAGGAAAATCGGCCGATTTTCTTGAGTGATGGTCCGATTTTCTTCAACAGAGGTATGTTATGATCGTCTAGCCATTAGTTGCTCCATTGCTTGCACCAATTATGGTCCTTGTGTCCTTTGTTGCTCCAATTATGTTCCTTCAAAGCCTTGGATGTGTACCACCATGAGGCTTGACCCTCAATTGTATCGATTAGTGTACGAAAGATCCCCGAAATACCTACAAAACCGACAAAAGCTCATGTAGACGTCTTTTCTAGAGATATGCATAAATTAGACGTAAACGTTATGAACTAATGCCTAAACTAGAGTGCCACATTGGGCTAGGATCTCACAATAGATCTTGACCCTAGCTTGACAACAAGTTCACTGGACCTTACAACATGGCACTACCAGATGTAAAAACAAATACATAAAACCATATAAACTGTAGAACCAAAGGCAAACAACAACATAGCCGAGTATGAAACGACATCCTCACACAGGAGGGAAAACAAGACATCATCCTCACGCAGGAGGGAAAACATAAACAACCCCAAAACCAACCACCTAATGTACGAGAGTCCTCGGCCTGTCACCCTGTCGGATCACCCAGCAGCGCCTATCCTGCAAACATCTACAACACGGTATGAAACCGTTAGCTAACCATACATATATAAGGTAATGTATAAGCACAAGCATAATCATGAAAGATAAACACATCAGCATGCTATAACACATTTACCCATTTTATCATCTTTATATAATAGTCATTCACTCAAATCGTATATATATAGATAGATGAAAGTATGTGACACGAGGACCGATACATCCTCGCCTCTGAGTGCTATATCTAGTTGTACGAGTATCGGTCACACAACCCGTGTACCCTATGGGGGTGGATTGCGCCCTTCCTGTAAACCAGTCTGGCCTGACGTTAGAGAACCTCCCAAACTCCGTGGCAGGATGATAGGGAAGGGTTATCATAGCCACGCAACGGGGCAGTCAATAAAACATAGGTCAGAATAAACGATATCTCATGCTATCATAGCAAACATATAACGCACACACCACTCATGCAAACACCCAATATAGGGATGGTAGCTAAGTAAGTCCTACGGACATACCTCAACCTCGTACTCAGCTCAACCACAACAACCTCCAATCTTGAGAGAGGGAACTGCCTAATAACAAGGCATAAAGATATATCAAACTCTATTCATCAAAGGGATCACACCGAGATCCAAAGGGATCCATGAGAATCATACTCAATCTATAACCCTCACAACCAACTAAACCTCAATATATCAGCATAACTCACAATTTCTCAAATCTCAAGGTAGTATCTAATCAACATTCCTCAATCTCAATTATAATCCTAATTTAATTAATTAACCTTTAATTAGTTAATTAGATTTCGCCAGAATAACGTTTTGCCCGCAGGCAATTTCTAAACCCCCTGTCATCAGATTTCATCAAACAAATAGCCCATAATCACTAGAATAATATAACGACCATAATAGAATTTCTAATTATCCATTTTGACAAGCCTAAATTCAATTTAGGCCAAATTGCAGTATGGAAAACGAATTAAATTCATAACTTATTCGTTACTAACCCGATTGACGATCTGAAAGAAGATTCGGAATCACAGCGACGCAGGCTACGCATGGACAACATCAAATTCACCGGAATCTAAGCGACGGAACCTGTCTGGTGACATATATGCTCGACCAACCCTTCATCTGCTCGGAAATGCATAAACTCGATACCGATATGAAGAGAATGAAGAGAGGAGTCCAAAAACTCAAACGGAATTGAAATCGGATTAGAAACGGAGAGTAGATCTGAGTTTGAAGGTTGAGAGAAATTAGAGCTTTTACGAGGAAACGTGAAAGGAAATGAATTAATAAAGGATTCTCCTCTATTTATAGTGAAGACGATAATTATCCTTTAGCAAAGTCGATAATTATCCTTTAACCGATGCAAAGGTGGGTCGAACCTCCTTCTCCAAACTTCTCGAGCTTGCAATATTAAATCTGGAATATTGTAGGGATAATTATTCCACAACTGTCTCGAAAAATGTGTATTCCTTAGCCGTCTTTCTTAGCCGTTAAGAAACGAGTTAGCGACTCTTTTGGCCGTTTTGCCTCTCCATATTATTTCATATCTAGGACATATCCGATGTCCTGATCATTTCTCTCAACTGCATTTTTATTAATTGGAGCTCCCAAATGCTCCAAATAACACCGGAGGTTAAAAATAATTACCCGGGGAAAAAGTAAAAATTTCTCCAAACGTCCAAAATTACGCTAGGAATATAACGGTGGGACTCATACTCATCACTTGCGAAATCTTCGCGAGTTATATGTCAATTACTATAAACGATTAAGTTAATCAACATTAATTAGAATTTCGAAATCCTAGCTATTACAGATGAGCTATGTAAAGCTTTTATACAAGGTAAACAAACAAGAGGTTCATTCAAACCAAAGAAGTTGTAAGTTCTTCTCGACCTATGAACTTTTACATATGTATTTATGTGGTCCTATGCGTGTCAAATCTTTCAAGGGTAAACAATACATCCTTGTCATTGTGGATGATACTTCTCGTTTTACAAGGATCTCATTCTTATGAGAAAAATCTGAAGCTTTGTATTAGTTTTCAAAACTTTGTAAGGAGTTGCAAACTTTGAAAAACCTACCTATTATTTCTATTCGAAGTGATCATGGTAGATAATTTCAACAACTCAAACTTGATTTGTTTTGTGAAAAATACGGTATTTCACACAAATTTTCATCTCCTAGAACACCTCAACAAAACGGGGTTGTGGAACATAAGAACCACACCTTGGAGAATATGTCTAGGACTATGCTTTTAGAAAATAGTTTGCCAAAAGCTTTTAGGATAAGGTTGTTAACACAACCAACTACATCTTAAATAGATGTTTGATACGCTCTATTTTAAAAAAGACTCCTTACGAACTCTTCAAAGGTCGAAAGCCAAATATTTCTTATTTTAAACATTTTGGATGTACGTGCAATGACAAAGATAACCTTAGAGAATTTGATGCTCGTAGTGATGAAGCTACCTTTATAGGATATGCTTCAAATAGTAAAGTTATCGGGTTTATAATAAATGTACCAAAATTGTCAAGGAAAATATTCATGTTATTTTTTATGAAAGCAATGATGATACTTTGAGTGATAGCTTTACAAATCTTAATTTGAATTGACATGGAGATCAAAGTTCTGATGGAGAAGAAGAAATTCCTAAGACTCGAGATAGGAACATGCAAGAACAAATTCAGGATACCGGTGAACAATCTCAAGAACTTGATACGCACCTTCAAGACCTTGAAATGACCAACAACAACACTGTTGATGATCAATCTCAAGGCCTTGAACAACAACTTCAAGGCCTTGGCATCGGAAACAAAGATGCAATTGTAGCGGTACATGAATCAAGTCCAGCGCCCGAGCCTTAAAGATCATCAGAATATACCTTAAACGTTCCAAACACAAAAAGAAGAATTTTCAAACATTCATCATCTCATCCTCAAGAGAATGTGATCTCATATCCAAAATCAGGTGTGCAAACTCGATCTAGGTTAAACAACGTGCGTTCTTTTTCTACGTTTGTGTCCCTTGTAGAGCCCAAAAATTACGTTCAAGCACTTCAAGAACCAGATTAGATTATTTCCATGCAAAATGAGCTAAATGAGTTTGAGAGAAACAAAGTCTGGACTCTCACGTCTAGACCCAAGCATCAATCCGTCAAAGGAACAAAATGGGTGTTTTGAAACAAGTTGGATGAACATGGTAAAGTTATTCAAAACTAAGCACGACTTATAGCACAAGGCTATAGTCAAGAAGAAGGTATTAATTATGAGGAAATCTTTGCTCCTGCTGCCAAGTTAGAAGCCATGCGTATGCTACTTGCATTTGCATCTTTCATGAACATAAAGATTTTTCAAATGGATGTTAAGTGTGCTTTTCTAAATGGCTTCTTAAAAGAAGAAGTCTACGTTGCTCAACCTCTTGTTTTTGAAAATGATGAATTTCCGGATCATGTATTTAAATTGGACAAAGCTCTTTATGGTCTTAAACAAGATCCTCGAGCTTGGTATGAAAGATTATCCAAGTATCTTTAAGAAAACGGTTTTCGAAGAGGTTTGATTGAAAAAACTTTGTTTGTCAAAACCAGAGGCAACAATTTATTAGTAGTACAAATCTATGTTGATGATATATTATTTGGTGCTACTAATGATTCTCTATGCACGGAATTTTCAAGTATTATGTGTAGAGAATTTGAAATGAGCTGAATGCGAAAGTTGAACTTCTTTCTTGGTCTACAAATTACTTGATAACACGATTTATGACTTAGGTTTAGGTAATCATTTAGATAGATTTCTCGCTCATTCATGCATGGTTTGGCACTAGCTAACGACGTTTGCACTCAATTCACGTATTATGTCGAAATAGACGTCTACACGGACTTGTGCATTGCTTTGTAGGTATATTGGGAGATTTAGGAGCTAAAACGATACGTTTGAGGATCGTTCATCAAGGTGACACACCCTCGGACTCATTAGGATGAAAGCTAAAGGCTAGGGAGGACTCATGGAACCTTGCCAACACAAGCCATGCACCAAATCGAAGCTTAATGATCAAAGGCAAAGCTGAAGCACAGAATCACGGTTCACTGACACTCCACGGCCGTGGAAATGACCGTGGATTTTGCCAGGTTTTCGTGACAGCTGTGCCACGATCTCTTGGCCAGCTCTTGCAAAGTTGTAGTATAAAAGTGGTCCTGCATTGGCTGAGAAAGGTATCTTGGAGCAGCTCTCCATTATCCACTATCATCCAATCAAAGATATTCTCTCAACAAGAAGATTCTTGGAGAAGGAGGTAGAAGGAAGCTACCATAGGAGGAAGAGCTTGATTGAAGAAGAAGAGGAGCACACCATTGATAGATTTGGATAGCTTTGTAGTGAAGAATTTCGGAATCGATTTCTTGAGTTGTATGAACCATTTGAACCTTCTTTGAGAAGGGTTGTGAGTCATTCTAATTTCATTTTTTTTAGCTTGGTTTTGTTTACTTCACTTGTTCATCTCTTTCTCTTCATTATCTTGCAAATGGAAGCTATGATTCTATGTTTGATGATTTCGATTGCTATGATGAATGTTGGAGGTTAAATAGATGTGATTCTAGGGTAAGGAAAGAATGGCTATGGCTAGGACTGTTACGTTAAGATCGTGATGCGCAAATGGGTTTTAAATTTATAACTCGAACTAATTCCTAACTACCTAGCGAAACCCGTAGTGTACGGGACGTTTGTAGAAGGGTTAGTATTCCGAGGTCGAACACAAAGACTAAGGTGAAATTGATTCGAATTGTGATTGAATTTAGTAAAGATCTAGGTTGAAAGAAAAGAAGGAAATAAAGAAAAGAAAATCTCAAATGTTTTTGGTTGGTTTATGGTGATCAATCCAATATCACAATTCATGCAAAGTAAACAATCAAACTAAGTTAAGAATCAACACAAATGAACAAGCTAAACAAGATAATGATCAAAGAAAGAGAAGACGGATTCTAGGGATTGGAAGTTCCGGTTATGGCATAGGACTCAAGTTATCTATTTATTTCTTGGATTAAACATGATATGTTAGGATTAAGTGTTTCTACATTGGGATCAATTACCGGGTAAGTCTCATGATCCAACTAGTCCATTCCTAAGGTCTTATTACCGGGTAAGTCTCTAAGAACCTAAGGATAGGAATTCTACACATACCGGATTGTTAATTAGGGGTTTAACCTATCCTTACCGGTTAAGTCTTGGAAAGGAAAGTCCTAAATAACTATCCTAGCACATCTAATCCAATGGCGGCTTACTAGGCTCACCACTACCTAAGGTTTGTTATCTTTAGAATCTAAGAGCAAGGATTACCGGGTAAGTCTCTCCTAACACTTAGTTACTACACTAGGTTACCCTAGGGTAGGTTAAACTCAACAAACACTTAGGATTTCAACATTCTATAGATCTAAGGCAAGATCCTTCGAACTAGGGAAAATCACGGTTTGTTCTACCTAAACCACGGCCGTGGTCAGACAAGAACTGCCCGTGATTTCTAACAGCAGCTACGTTCATAAACACAAGTCATCCAAGGGTAAATCTAAGTCCGTCCTATCATAGCCCTAGCCATAACCATCCCTTCCTTACCCTAGAACCACATCAATTTAGCCTACAACGTTCATAATAGAAATCGAAACAAACAAACATAAAATCATAACATCCATTGCAAGATAATGAAGGAAAAGAGATGGACAAGTGAACTTAAACAAAACCAAGTTGAAAATAGAATCAGAACAACTTACAATCCTTCCAAAGGAAGGTTCAATGATTCATACAACTCTTAGAAATAAAATCCGGAATCCTTCACTACAAAACTATCAAGTGTGGTGATGGTGTGTGTTCTTCTCCTCCTCTTCAATGGAGCTCTTCCTCTTCTCTTTGACACTTTCCTTCCTAGAAAAACTTCTTGTTGAGAGAATATTTCTTGTTAGAGAGAAATGGATAATGGATGAGCTACTCTCCCCACTCCCAGCTGCCTCTCACAGCCCATGAAGGACCACTTTTATAACAAACTTGCATGAGCTGGCCATGAGAGTCGTGGCACAGCTGTCACAAGAATCTGGAAAAATCCACGGTTGATTCCACGGCCGTGGAGTGTCAGAGAACCGTGATTCTGTGCAGAAACTTCGCCTTGGATCATTAAGTTGTGGTTTGGTGCATGGCAAGTGTTGGCAAGGCTCCATGAGTCCTCCTTAGCCTTTAACTTGTGTCCTAATGAGTCCGAGGGTATGTCATCTAGATGAACGATTCTCAAACGTGTCATTTTGCTCCTAAATCTCCCGAAATACCTATAAAACGCGCACAAGTCCGTGTAGACGTCTATCTCGGCAAAATACATGAATTGAGTGAAAAACGTCGTGAACTAGTGCTAAACCATGCATGAATGAGTGAGAAATCTATCTAAATTGTTACCCAAAACTAAGTCATAAATCGTGTTATCAAAATACCCCATACTTAAGGTTTGCTCGTCCCCGAGCAAATTCCCAATTATAGACTAAGAGATGACATGATTTATGTATGCAGAAAAATGGCAAAATCTTTTTGGGTTTGTGCTTCTATTTTTGGATCACCTTCAAAGTCATGTTTCATGGCAAAGGACAAGCAATCATGCATCAAACAAATGAAAGCATGGAAAGACAATTGTACTTAACTCAAAAGTATGCATGAAATGTAAAGATGAAGAAGTCAAGAAGTTCAAGAGTACATCCAATCTAAATCACTAAGTCTTACAAACATGCAAATAGGTCATAAGGTCTTGTGAGATAAAAGGGCCAAGAAATGTAGTGATTGGGTGGGGATTTCTAGATTATGTGATGCTAATCCGGGAATGGAACTAACTCCACATCCTTGTCCTCGATCAACTTCCCTCAAGTGTATATTTTCCTCTATCTTTTCTTTCTTTTCTTTTTCTTTGACTTGTTTTTGAGACAATGGCATTGGTGTACAAAAGCCGAAACCTTGGTGATTAGCCGTCCTCGGGTTTTTTCTTAGTTTTCGAGGTGCATCCACACCGGGCACACATACCAAAGCTCGTTAGGACTATTGGTTCATTTGACTTTGGCAAGGCACCAACACCCGATTATGTGAAGTGTACCGAGTTACTTGTCATTTAAACCAATGTCCCCAAACCTATATTATTGGCTACACTTTTCACAACAAATTCAGCATTTTATGCATGATGTTCTTTTCATCAACAATTTCACCTCACACTTGCTTTTCACACAACTCAACACACTAGCATGCTCCTATTCCCGGATGGGTTAAAAGAGGTCAAATTTATCTCCATTGAGGTGCTCAAGCAATCATGATTAAGATGAGAAGTAGAGAAAGATTGAATTGCCTCATTCATTCCTAGATGGTATGCAAGAACTATCATGTAATTTCGATCTTCACTACTCAATCCTTTTTAGGCAAACATCATGCTCACGAATCATTCATAGAATTTCAAGAGAAGTAGTTCAAGTCCACATATGCGTTCATTAATCCTAACACATGAAGCCATCCATAGCCAATTCACAAGACAAGATTCATCATTAGGATCATATCCAAGCCTAGAAAGCACAAAAATTTTTAAATTTTCTGAATTTTTATGGGATATTCGATTTAAGTATGTACAATGCAAGACATGTGAAGATTTTAAACTATCCTAGATGCTCATCATGCAAATGATTATGCAAACCCCACCCCATACTTAGAAACACATTGTCCCCAATGTGGTATACAAGTAAAGAGAGTGAAAGAAGGTTCTCACAATGTAAAAATGGTTTGTTATGGTATTTGGGATTTGCTCAATAGTGAAGTGACGTTTGATGATCCTATCAACCATGGTAGAGAGCTCTAAGCATCCATCAAAGCTTCGGGACCCGCGCTAGGCACCGCTAGCCGTCCAAGTTCCGCGTCCGCTCCACCCATAATTGATGAGGGTTTCATCATCATCATTCCTATGTCAAGCAAGGCCTCCAATGCCACTAATGTTCTAGCACACACACAAAGTAGACAAAACACACACAAAGATAGAAAAATCTAGAAACAAAAGCAAATTAAGAAAAGAAAAATGTTACCAATGGGTTGCCTCCCACCAAGCGCTTCTTTAAGGTCATTAGCTTGACCAAACTCGGGGGCGTTTACTCTAGGTGAAGTGGGGCAATTATCTCCACCGGAGCTCCCGGGATATACTTCTTCAATCGGTGCCCATTCACCTTACAGTTCCCACAATGTTCCCCTTCTATCTCAATGGCTCCATGGGAAAAGATCTTCTTTACTACATATGGCCCGGTCCATCTTGATTTGAGCATTCCGGGAAAGAGCCTTAGCCTTGAGTTGAAGAGAAGGACAAGATCTCCTTCACTCAACTCCTTGGGGATGATCCTCTTATCATGCCATCTTTTGGTTCTCTCTTTGTAAATCCGGGCATTCTCAGAAGCGTCCAACCGGATCTCCTCGAGGGCATTCAATTCAAGCAATCTCTTTTCTCCCGCCGCCTTGAGATCAAAATTTAGCCACTTAATGGCTCAATAAGCCCTATGCTCCATCTCTACCGGAAGATGGCAAGACTTGCCATAGACCAACTTGTAGGGAGTGGTGCCAATCGGTGTCTTGAAGGCGGTTCTATATGCCCATAAGGCATCATTGAGCCTCATAGCCCAATCCTTTCTAGTCCTAGACACCGTCTTCTCAAGAATGGCCTTGATCTCTCGGTTGGAAATCTCCACTTGGCCACTAGTTTGGGGATGGTAAGGTGTCGCCACTTTGTGAGTCACCCCATACTTGGCCAAAAGCGCCCCAAAATTTCTATTGGTGAAGTGCTTTCCTCCATCACTAATGATCACCCTTGGTGTTCCAAACCTAGGGAAGATCACCCGGTTGAAGAACCGCACCACCACCTTGACATCATTTGTAGGAGAGGCGATTGCCTCCACCCATCTTGACACATAGTCCACCGCCAATAGGATGAAGAGATTCCCACATGAAGAAGGGAATGGTCCCATGAAGTCTACACCCCACACATCAAATATTTGGACTTCTTGGATGTTGTTCAAGGGCATCTCATTCCTTCTTGAGATGTTGCCCGTCCTTTGGCAAGCATCACATGCCGCTACAAAACCTTGCACATCTTTAAACAAGTTAGGCCAATAAAAACCGGATTGCAATACCTTTGCACACGTCTTGTGTGAGCTAGCATGGCCTCCACATGGTAAGGAGTGACAATGCCGGATCACACTCTCTACTTCATCTTCCGGTATGCATCTTCTAAACATCCCATCCGGGCCTTTCTTGAACAAGAGTGGC
Source organism: Fagopyrum homotropicum (assembly GCA_033239125.1). Classification (NCBI taxonomy): domain Eukaryota; kingdom Viridiplantae; phylum Streptophyta; class Magnoliopsida; order Caryophyllales; family Polygonaceae; genus Fagopyrum; species Fagopyrum homotropicum. The sequence continues at coordinate 21,177,744 of BSWB01000006.1, forward strand.
TCACTCCAATAGTAGTGCCTAACATCGTTGAAGAACTTCTTTCTTTGTGCATATGTCAATCCGGGAGGCACTTCCTCACACACTAAGTAGTTCACAATGTCGGCATACCATGGCTCATTTCCTCTAGACACTTGGAACAAGCATTCCTCCACCATTTGCAATTGCTCATCTCGGAATGAGTCATCAATTGGAATGTCATCCCTCCCAAGCTCTAATGGAGGCAATCTACTAAGGTGATCCGCCACGGAGTTTTCGGATCCCTTCTTATCTCATATTTCCAAATCAAACTCTTGAAGAAGAAGGATCCACCGAATCAACCTTGGTTTGGCATCCTTCTTTGTAAGTAGATAACGGATCGCAGCATGATCCGTATAAACTATGACCTTCGCTCCAACAAGGTATGAGCGGAACTTCTCAAATGCATACACCACCGCTAGCAACTCCTTCTCGGTGGTAGCATAATTGAGTTGGGCATCATCTAGCGTCTTGCTAGCATAATAAATAGCATGAGTGCGCCCTTCTTTCCTCTGCCCCAAAACAGCCCCTACGGCTACATCGCTTGCATCGCACATGATCTCAAATGGTAGACTCCAATCCGGAGGTTGCATGATAGGTGCGGAGATCAAGGCGTTCTTCAACCTACAAAAAGCCTCAAGACAATCCTTGGAAAAGACAAAATCAACATCCTTCATTAGTAGGTTAGTGAGAGGCTTAGAAATTTTAGAGAAATCTTGGATAAACCTTCGGTAAAAACCGGCATGCCCTAAGAAACTCCTTACCCCCTTCACCGAGGTAGGTGGCGGCAACTTTTCTATCGTTTCAATTTTGGCCCTACAATCTCAATGCCACGGTTAGACACCAAGTGTCCTAACACAATGCCTTCACTTACCATGAAGTGGCATTTTTCCCAATTCAAGACAAGATTTGTCTCCTCACATCTTTGCAATACTAATGACAGGTTAGCCAAGCAATTATCAAAGGAAGAACCATAAACAGAGAAATCATCCATAAACACTTCCATGATATTTTCTATGTATTCCGAAAAGATAGCCATCATACACCTTTGGAAGGTGGCGGGTGCATTACACAACCCAAATGGCATTCTCCTATATGCAAAGGTACCCCATGGACATGTAAAGGTCATTTTCTCTTGGTCATCGAGGTGGATAGGGATTTGGAAGAATCCACTATAGCCATCTAGATAGCAAAAATGAGAATGTTGAGCTAACCTTTCTAGCATTTGGTCAATGAAGGGGAGAGGGAAGTGATCTTTCCTAGAGGCCATGTTCAACTTCCTATAATCGATGCACATTCTCCACCCTGTAACCGTCCTAGTCGGAATTAGTTCATTGTTCTCATTAGTTACTACGGTCATCCCACCCTTCTTAGGAACTACATGAACGGGACTAACCCACTTACTATCCGAGATAGGGTAGATAATTCCCGCATCTAGCAACTTAATGATTTCCTTTTTGACTACCTCTTTCATTATAGGATTCAATCTCCTTTGATGTTCAATAGAGGGTTTGTGGTTATCTTCCATCATTATCTTATGCATGCATAAAGAAGGCTTAATGCCAACCAAATCATCAATAGTATAGCCAATGGCTTTCCTATGCAATCTTAGTTCATGCAACAATTTAGCAAGTTCATCATCACTCAAGCATGCATTAACAATCACAGGATATGTAGAGTTTTCACCAAGAAATGCATACTTTAAATGAGAGGGGAGGGGTTTGAGTTCAAGTTGAGGAGGACCTTTATCGGTTGAAGATGATCCAAATAAAGTTGGATGAGATGAATCCAAAGCAAATGAAGACTCCTCACGGCTCCTAAAAGCTTGACCATCATCAAGGACTGGTCCAGGGAAAACCACGGTTGGAATCACGGATTGCTCAACTTCCACGGCTGTGGTTCTTGCTAAGCTTGCTTCCCGGAGTTGTCCAGAAAGTTTGACGGCCGTGGAACTAAAATCTCGACCGTGGAACTTGAAGCTGTTCAACACCTCTTCGTGGCTTTCAAATCCAACTCTTGGCTCCTCTTCTAATGCTTCCAAGGCCTTGATCTCTTCATTGCAGGCCTCCTCAACACCTTCCTCCATCATACTTAAGGTGAGAACCTTCTCCAAGGGATCCTTGATCAAGATCGAGCTCACAATTTCCCTAGATTCCTCTTGCTCGACTATGTTGAAGAGATCCTCATCAAGGGCTGGCCCTTTCGTCATTGTGGATAACTTGAACTTGACGTTCTCTTCTCCAATTTTGAAGGAGAGAGTTCCATTCTTGCAATCCACTAGGCATCCGGAGGTGGCTAGGAAGGGTCTTCCTAAGATGATGGGAACCGGATAATCCGCCGGAATGTCCAAGACCACAAAATCTATTGGCACATAGAATCCTCCTAGTTGCACCGGGATGTCTTCTAGGATCCCAACCGGATGAGTGATAGATCGATCCGCCATATAGAGGGTCATCTTGACCGGTTTTGGCTCTCCTAGCCCAACCTTGTTGCAAAGTGCAAGCGGTATGATGCTTACACTCGCTCCAAGATCACAAAGGGCCTCGTACTTCACATCTCCCACTCCAATTGGGACACAAAAAGATCCGGGATCTCTTAGCTTGGGAGGCATCTCCTCCTTCATTGTTTAGATCAATTCCGAGGATCGCTTGGTCATTCTTATCTCCCCATACTCCTCCAACTTCCTTTTTTTGGAGAGTATCTCTTTCAAAAACTTGCCATATGCCGGCATTCCTAAAATGGCATCCATGAACGGAATGTTAATATGTAATTTGGACATTAGTTCAAGGAACTTACCAAAGTGATTGTCCAAACGAGCTCTTGCTCTTGATTGTGGGAACGGTAGTGGTGGCTTGTATGGAGGCGGTGCCACATAGGTTGGTTCTACATCCTTGCTCTTGCCTCCATCTTCTTGCAACCTTCCCTCTTCTACCACTACTTGTTTTCCCTTAGCATTATCCTTGGGCAAAGGATCTTTCATACTCAACCCACTCCTTGTTGTGATAGCCAACACTTGGCCTCTTGGGTTGTCTTCGGTTCTTCCGGGAAGCTTTCCCGGATCTCTATGGGCTTCACCCGCTTTTTGGAACACTTGTGCTTCCAAAACTTTTTGAGCTTTAGAGATTGAAGTCACCGTGCTCTCAAGACCACTCAACCTTCCAAGCAATTGCTCAAACATTATTTCGGTTCTATCCTTTGGAGGTTGAGTAAATCCGGGTGGAGGTTCTTGTGAAGCTCTTGATGGTGGTGTTGTGTTTGTGGAGGAGGAAGGGTTCAAGGCTCCATCCGGGTTAGAGTAAGAAAATCCGGGATGGTTGTGGTTGGGCCGGTAATTGTTGAATTGCCGGTTGTTGTTAAAACTCCTTGGGCCTTGATAATTGTTGAAGTTGCCCCTTCCCATATAATTCACATCTTCCTCCTTGGAAGACAAGTTGGCTTGTGGAAGCACTTGAGGAATTGCTTGGGTCTTCAAAGTTGTAGTACACAACTCCCTCAAGGACTTCAACTCGTTGTTGATGGCGTCAAGCTTGAAATTGCTCATGGTGACTTCACTCACCTCATACGCTCCCGCCTTTCTTCCTTCACTCTTCCTATGGGAGTACTTCTCAATCACTAGAGCTTCCTTCTCCACAAACTCCCAAGCTTCATCTACATGCTTCTCCATAAATGTCCCACCGGAAAGAGATTGGAGCTTGAATTGGCTATCTTCATCAAGTCCTTTGAAGTAGATCTCCAATAGCTCAATTTTCGGTATGCCATGGTGTGGACAATCAAGGTGAAGATCTTTGAACCTCTCCCAAGACTTGAATAAACTCTCTCTATCCTTCATCACCAAGGCATTGATCTTCCCTCTTAACTCGGTAGTCTTGGAAGGTGGGAAGAACTTAGTCAAAAACTCGGTTGTCATCTCCTCCCAAGTACCAACTTGCCCTTGTGGAATAGATTGATACCAAGCTAAAGCCTTATCCTTAAGAGAGAAGGAGAAAGCCCTTAGCTTATGGTTGTTGCTCTCCAATCTTGGCGGTCTAAGAGTCTCCATCAAGATCTCATAATTCATCAAATGTTGATGGGGAGACTCTCCTTCCATCCCTCCAAATTGATTATGCCGGATCATTTGTAGAACTTGAGGGCGGAGCTCATAGTTGTGGGCTGCGGGATCTCCTAAGTTCACACCCGGACGGTGTGCTCTTTGTGCCGGATCCATACGTCTTCCTAGGGTTTGTGGCTCTTCAATGGCAATCGGTGCAACCCTAATATTAGCCGCCGGCTGCGGTTGTGGTGGAGGAGGTGGAGGTTGTCGGCGATTAAGCTCTCCTTGAACGAGAGCTTGCCTAATCTCCTCAATTTCCCTCCTAGTTTCCTCTTGCCTCTCATTGGCAAGTCTCCTTTCTTCCTCCAAGAGCTCATCTCTTAGCCTTATTTGCTCTAAGGCTTCATCCAACTCAGCGTGGAGATTTCTACCGGCCATCTCTTTCTCTTTTCGGATGCTCTTGGATCTAGATCGAAGGGTTTTCTCCGGTTCGGGATTGAATGGAGCTAAATCCTTGCCACGAGATCTTCGCATACACCTAAAGAGTAATAGATGTCCTGAAAAGCAAAGACACAAACCAAAAAGAGATCAAAAGCAACAAGAAAGATCTACACTAGAAACAATCACAAAATAGACTCAATCTAGACCTAGTCCCCGGCAACGGCGCTAAAAACATGTTACGCTAAGATCGTGATGCGCAAATGGGTTTTAAATTTATAACTCGAACTAATTCCTAACTACCTAGCGAAACCCGCAGTGTATGGGACGTTTGTAGAAGGGTTAGTATTCCGAGGTCGAACACAAAGACTAAGGTGAAATTGATTCGAATTGTGATTGAATTTAGTAAAGATCTAGGTTGAAAGAAAAGAAGGAAATAAAGAAAAGAAAATCTCAAATGTTTTTGGTTGGTTTATGGTGATCAACCCAAGATCACAATTCATGCAAAGTAAACAATCAAACTAAGTTAAGAATCAACACAAATAAACAAGCTAAACAAGATAATGATCAAAGAAAGAAAAGACGGATTCTAGGGATTGGAAGTTTCGGTTATGGCATAGGACTCAAGTTATCTATTTATTTCTTGGATTAAACATGATATGTTGGGATTAAGTGTTTCTACATTGGGATCAATTACCGGGTAAGTCTCATGATCCAACTAGTCCATTCCTAAGGTCTTATTACCGGGTAAGTCTCTAAGAACCTAAGGATAGGAATTCTACACATACCGGATTGTTAATTAGGGGTTTAACCTATCCTTACCGGTTAAATCTTGGAAAGGAAAGTCCTAAAAACTATCCTAGCACATCTAATCCAATGGCAGCTTACTAGGCTCACCACTACCTAAGGTTTGTTATCTTTAGAATCTAAGAGCAAGGATTACCGGGTAAGTCTCTCCTAACACTTAGTTACTACACTAGGTTACCCTAGGGTAGGTTAAACTCAACAAACACTTAGGATTTCAACATTCTATAGATCTAAGGCAAGATCCTTCGAACCAGGGAAAATCACGGTTTGTTCTACCTAAACCACGGCCGTGGTCAGACAAGAACTGCCCGTGATTTCTAACAGCAGCTACGTTCATAAACACAAGTCATCCAAGGGTAAATCCTAAGTGTTTGCTGAGTTTAACCTATCCTAGGGTGACCTAGTGTAGTAACTAAGTGTTAGGAGAGACTTACCCGGTAATCCTTACCCTTAGAATCTAAAATAGCAACCCTTAGGTAGTGGTGAGCCTAATAAGCCGCCATTGGATTAGATGTGCTAGGATAGTTGTTTAGGGTTTTCCCTTCCAAGACTTACCCGGTAAGGATAGGTTAGATCCCTAATTAACAATTCGGTTTGTGTAGAATTCCTATCCTTAGGTTCTTAGAGACTTACCCGGTAATGAGACCTTAGGTGTGGACTAGTTGGACCATGAGACCTACCCGGTAATTGATCCTCAAATTAGATACACTTAATCCCAACATATCATAGTTAATCCAAGGAACGATTAGATAACTTGAGTTCTATGCCATGACCGGAACTTCCGACCCCTAGAATCCGTCTTTCTTCCCTTGATCATTACCTTGTCTAGTTTGTTTATTTGTGCTGATTATTAGTTTAATTTGATAGTTTACTTTGCATGAATTGTGATCCTTGATTGATCACCAAAACCAATCAAAAACAATTTGAGATTTTCATTTCTTTGTTTTTCCTCTTTTCTAACCTTGGACCTTCACTAAACTTAATCACAAAACCGAGTCAATTTCACCTTAGTCCTTGTGTTCGACCTCGGAATACTATCCATGCTACAAACGTCCCGTACACTGCGGGTGCGCTAGAAGTTAGGATAATTATAACGAGTATAAATTTAAGGTTTATTGCGTGCACACTTTTTAGCGTAACAAGTTTTTGGCGCCGTTGCCGGGGACTAGGTCTAGATAGAGTCTATTTTGTGATTGTTTCTAGTGTAGATCTTTCTTGTTGCTTTTGATCTCTCTTTGGTTGGTGTCTTTGCTTTTTAGGACATCTATTACTCTTTAGGTGTATGCGAAGATCTCGTGGAAAGGATTTAGCTCCATTCGATCCCGAACCGGAGAAAACCCTTCGATCTAGATCCAAGAACATCCGAAAAGAGAAAGAGATGGCCGGTAGAAATCTCCAAGCTGAGTTGGATGAAGCCTTAGAGCAAATAAGGCTAAGAGATGAGCTCTTGGAGGAAGAAAGGAGACTTGCCAATGAGAGGCAAGAGGAAACTAGGAGGGAGATTGAGGAAATTAGGCAAGCCCTTGTTCAAGGAGAACTTAATCGCCGACAACCTCCACCTCCTCCACCACCGATGGTACAACCGCAGCCGGCGGCAAATGTTAGGGTTGTTCCCATTGCTATTGAGGAGCCACAAACCCTAGGGAGACGTATGGATCCGGCACAAAGAGCACACCGTCCGGGTGTGAATCTAGGGGATCCCGCAACCCACAACTATGAGCTCTGCCCTCAAGTTCTACAAATGATCCGGCACAATCAATTTGGAGGGATGGAAGGAGAGTCTCCTCACCAACATTTGATGAACTACGAGATTTTGATGGAGACTCTTAGACCGCCAAGATTGGAGAGCAACAACCATAAGCTTAGGGCTTTTTCCTTCTCTCTTAAGGATAAAGCCTTGGCTTGGTATCAATCTATTCCACAAGGGCGAGTTGGTACTTGGGAAGAGATGACAACCGAGTTCTTAACCAAGTTCTTCCCACCTTCCAAGACCACCGAATTAAGGGGAAAGATCAATGCCTTCGTGATGAGGGATAGAGAAAGTTTGTTCAAGTCTTGGGAGAGATTCAAGGACCTTCTCCTAGATTGTCCTCACCATGGCATACCAAAAATTCAGCTATTGAAAATCTACTTCAAGGGACTTGATGAAGATAGCCTATTCAAGCTTCAATCCCTCTCCGGTGGGACTTTCATGGAGAAGCATGTAGATGATGCTTGGGAGTTTGTGGAGAAGCAAGCTCTAGTGATTGAGAAGTACTCTCATAGGAAGAGTGAAGGAAGAAAGGCGGGAGCATATGAGGTGAGCGAAGTCACCATGAGCAATTTCAAGCTTGACGCCATCAACAACGAATTGAAATCCTTGAGAGAGTTGTGTACTACAACCTTGAAGAGCCAAGAAACTCCTCAATTACTTCCACAAGCTAACTTGTCTTCCAAGGAGGAGGATGTGAATTATATGGGAAGGGGCAACTTCAACAATTACCAAGGCTCAAGAAATTTCAACAACAACCGGCAATTCAACAATTACCGGCCCAACCACAACCATCCCGGGTTTTCATACTCTAACCCGGATGGAGCCTTGAACCCTCCCGCCTCCTCAAGCACAACTCCACCACAAAGAGCTTCACAAGAGCCTCCACCCGGTTTTCCTCAACCTCCAAAGGATAGGACCGAAGTCATGTTTGAGCAATTGCTAGGAAGGTTGAGTGGACTTGAGAGCACCGTGACTTCAATTTCTAAAGCTCAAAAGGTCTTGGAAGCACAAGTCTTTCAAAAGGCGGGTGAAGCACATAGAGATCCGGGAAAGCTTCCCGGAAGAACCGAAGCCAACCCAAGAGGCCAAGTGTCGGCTATCACAACGAGGAGTGGGTTAAGTATGAAGGATCCCTTGCCCAAGGACCAAGCTAAGGGAAAGCAAGTAGTGGTAGAAGAGGGAAGTAGGCAAGAAGATGGAGGCAAGAGCAAGGATTTAGAGCCAACTTATGTGGCGCCACCTCCATACAAACCGCCACTACCGTTCCCACAATCAAGAGCAAGAGCTCGTTTGGACAATCACTTTGGTAAGTTCCTTGAACTAATGTCCAAGTTACATATTAACATTCCGTTCATGGATGCCATCTTAGGAATGCCGGCATATGGGAAATTTTTGAAAAAAAATACTCTCCAACAAAAGGAAGTTGGAAGAGTATGGGGAGATAAGGATGACCAAGAGATCCTCGGAATTGATCCAAACCATGAAGGAAGAAATGCCTCCCAAGCTAAGGGATCCGGGTTCCTTTTGCGTCCCAATAGGAGTGGGAGATGTGAAGTACGAGGCCCTTTGTGATCTTGGGGCGAGTGTAAGCATCATACCGCTTGCACTTAGCAACAAGGTCAGGTTAGGAGAGCCAAAGCCGGTCAAGATGACCCTCTATATGGCGGACCACTCTATCACTCATCCGGTTGGGATTCTAGAGGACATTCCGGTGCAACTAGGAGGATTCTACGTGCCTATTGATTTTGTAGTGTTGGACATTCCGGCGGATTATCCGGTTCCTATCATCTTAGGAAGACCTTTCCTAGCCACTTCCGGATGCTTAGTGGATTGCAAGAACGGGACTCTCTCCTTCAATATCGGGGAAGAGAACATCAAGTTCAAGCTTTCCACAATGATGAAAGGGCCAACCCTTGACGAAGATATCTTCAACATAGTCGAGCAAGAAGAATCTAGAGAAACTGTGAGCTCGATCTTGATCAAGGATCCTTTGGAAAAGGTTCTCGCCTTAAGTATGATGGAGGAAGGTGTTGAAGAGGCCTGCAATGAAGAGATCAAAGCTTTGGAAGCCTTGGAAGAGGAACCAAGAGTTCGATTTGAAAGCCACGAAGAGGTGGTAAACAGCTGCAAGTTCCACGGTCGAGATTTATGTTCCACGGCCGTCAAACTTTCTGGACAACTCCGAGAAGCAAGCTTGGCAAGAACCACGGCCGTGGAAGATGAGCAACCCGTGTTTCCAACCGTGGTTTTCCCTGAATCAGCTCTTGATGATGATCACGCTTCTAGGGTCCATGGGGAGTCTTCCTTTGCTTTGGATTCATCTCATCCAACCTTATTTGGATCGTCTTCAACTGATAAAGGTCCTCCCTCACTTGAACTTAAACCCCTTCCCTCTCATTTAAAGTATGCATTTCTTGGTGATAATTCTACATATCTTGTGATTGTTAATGCATGCTTGAGTGATGATGAACTTGCTAAATTGCTGCATGAATTAAGATTGCATAGGAAAGCCATTGGTTATACTATTGATGATTTGGTTGGCATTAAGCCATCTTTGTGCATGCATAAGATAATGATGGAAGATAACCACAAACCCTCTATTGAACATCAAAGGAGATTGAATCCTATAATGAAAGAGGTGGTCAAAAAGGAAATCATTAAGTTGCTAGATGCGGGAATTATCTACCCTATCTCGGATAGTAAGTGGGTTAGCCCCGTTCATGTAGTGCCTAAGAAGGGTGGAATGACGGTAGTAACTAATGAGAATAATGAACTAATACCGACTAGGACGGTTACGGGGTGGAGAATGTGCATTGATTATAGGAAATTGAACATGGCCTCAAGGAAAGATCATTTCCCCCTCCCCTTCATTGACCAAATGCTAGAAAGGTTAGCTCAATACTCTCATTTTTGCTATTTGGATGGGTATAGTGGATTCTTCCAAATCCCTATCCACCCCGATGACCAAGAGAAAACGACTTTTACATGTCCATGGGGTACCTTTGCATATAGGAGAATGCCATTTGGGTTGTGTAATGCACCCGCCACCTTCCAAAGGTGTATGATGGCTATCTTTTCGGAATATATAGAAAATATCATGGAAGTGTTCATGGATGATTTCTCTGTTTATGGTTCTTCTTTCGATGATTGCTTGGCTAACTTGTCATTAGTGTTGCAAAGATGTGAGGAGACAAATCTTGTCCTAAATTGGGAAAAATGCCACTTCATGGTAAGTGAAGGGATTGTGTTAGGACACTTGGTGTCTAACCGCGGCATTGAGGTTGATAGGGCTAAGATTGAAACGATAGAGAAGTTGCCACCACCTACCTCGGTGAAGGGGGTAAGGAGTTTCTTAGGGCATGCCGGTTTTTACCGGAGGTTTATTCAAGACTTCTCTAAAATTTTTAAGCCTCTCACTAACCTACTAATGAAAGATGTTGATTTTGTCTTTTCCAAGGATTGTTTTGAAGCTTTTTGTAGGTTGAAGAACGCCTTGATCTCCGTACCTATCATGCAACCTCCGGATTGGAGTCTACCATTTGAGATCATGTGTGATGCAAGTGATGTGGCCGTTGGGGCCGTTTTAGGGCAAAGGAAAGAAGGGCGCACTCATGCTATTTACTATGCTAGCAAGACGCTAGATGATGCCCAACTCAACTATGCTACCACCGAGAAGGAGTTGTTGGCGGTGGTGTATGCATTTGAGAAATTCCGCTCATACCTTGTTGGAGCGAAGGTCATAGTTTATACGGATCATGCGGCGATCCGTTATCTACTTACAAAGAAGGATGCCAAACCAAGGTTGATTCGGTGGATCCTTCTTCTTCAAGAGTTTAACTTGGAGATACGAGATAAGAAGGGATCCGAGAACTCCGTGCCGGATCACCTTAGTAGACTCCCACCATTGGAGCTTGGGAAAGACAACATCCCGATAGATGATTCATTCCGGGATGAACAATTGCAAATGGTGGAGGAATGTTTGTTCCAAGTGGCTAGAGGAAGTGAGCCGTGGTACGCCGACATTGTGAACTACTTAGTGTGTGAGGAAGTGCCTCCCGGACTTACATATGCACAAAGGAAGAAGTTCTTCAACGATGTAAGGCATTACTATTGGAGTGAGCCACTTCTATTCAAGAGAGGCCCGGATGGGTTGCTTAGAAGATGCATACCGGAGGATGAGGTGGAAAGTGTGATCCGGTATTGCCACTCCTTACCATGCGGAGGCCATGCTAGCTCACACAAGACGTGTGCAAAGGTATTGCAATCCGGTTTTTATTGGCCTAACTTGTTTAGAGATGTGCAAGGTTTTGTAGCGGCATGTGATGCTTGCCAAATGACGGGCAACATCTCAAGGAGGAATGAGATGCCTTTGAATAACATCCAAGAAGTTGAGATTTTTGATGTGTGGGGTGTAGACTTCATGGGACCATTCCCTTCTTCATGTGGCAATCTCTACATCCTATTGGCGGTGGACTATGTGTCAAGATGGGTAGAAGCGATTGCTTCTCCTACGAATGATGCCAAGGTGGTAGTGCGATTCTTCAACCGGGTGATCTTCCCTAGGTTTGGAACACCAAGGGTAATCATTAGTGATGGAGGGAAGCACTTCACAAATAGGAACTTTGGAGCACTTTTGGCCAAGTATGGGGTGACTCATAAGGTGGCAACACCCTACCATCCCCAAACTAGTGGTCAAGTGGAGATCTCCAACCGAGAGATCAAGGCCATCCTCGAAAAGACGGTGTCTAGGACAAGGAAGGATTGGGCTATGAAGCTCAATGACGCATTATGGGCATATAGAACCGCCTTCAAGACACCAATTGGAACCACTCCCTACAAGTTGGTCTATGGCAAGTCTTGCCATCTCCCGGTGGAAATGGAGCATAGAGCCTATTGGGCCATTAAGTGGCTAAATTTTGACCTCAAGGAAGCGGGAGAAAAGAGGTTGCTTGATATCAATGCCCTTGAGGAGCTCTGGTTGGAAGCTTATGAGAATGCCCGGATCTACAAGGAGAGAACCAAAAGGTGGCATGACAAGAGGATCGTTCCAAAGGAGTTGAGTGAAGGAGATCTTGTCCTCCTCTTCAACTCAAGGCTAAGGCTTTTTCCCGGAAAGCTCAAATCAAGATGGACCGGGCCATATGTGGTGAAGAAGATCTTTCCCCATGGAGCTATTGAAATAGGAGGGGAGCATTGTGGAAATTTCAAGGTGAATGGGCATCGCTTGAAGAAATATATTCCGGGAGCCCCGGTAGACATGATTGCCCCACTTCACCTCGAATAGACGCTCCCGAGTTTGGTCAAGCTAATGACCTTAAAGAAGCGCTTGGTGGGAGGCAACCCATTGGTAACATTTTTCCCTTTTCATTTTTGCTTAGATTTTTCTGTTTTTGTGTGCTTTGTGTGTGTTTTGTCTACCTTCGTGTGTGTGCTAGAGCATTAGTGGCATTGGAAGCCTCTCTTGGCAATGAAAATGATGATAATGACACCCTCACCAATTATGGGTGGAGCGGACGCGGAACTTGGACGGCTAGCGGTGCCTAGCGCGGGTTCCGAAGCTTTGAAGGATGCTTAGAGCTCTCTACCATGGTTGAAAGGATAATCCAACATCAATTCACTTGAGAATTCCAAAATACCATAGCAAACAATTTTACATTGTGAGAACCTTCTTTCACTCTCTTTACTTGAATACCACATTGGGGACAATGTGTTTCTAAGTATGGGGTGGGGTTTGCATGATCCTTTGCATGATGAGCATCTAGGATAGGCTAATATTTTGCACATGTCTTGCATTGTACATACTTAAAACGAAAATCCCATAAAAATCAGAAAATTTAAAAATTATTTGTGCTTTCTAGGCTTGGATATGTTCCTAGTGATGAAACTTGTCTTGTGATTGGCTATGAATGGCCTTATGTGTTAAATTGATAAATGCATATGTAGACTTGAACTACTTCTCTTAAATTATATGAATGACTTGTGATCATGATGATTGCCTAGAATGGATTGAGTATTGAAAGTCGAAATTACATGATAGTTCTTGCATACCATTTAGGAATGAATGAGGCATTTCATCTTTCTCTACTTCTCATCTTGATCATGATTGCTTGAGCACCTCAATTGATATAAAATCGACCCCCTTTAAACCCATCCGGGAATAGGAGCATGCTAGTGTGTTGAAATGTGCGAAAAGCAAGTGCGGGGTGAAGACGTAATGAAAAGAATGTCGTGAATGAAATGCTGAAATTATTGTGGAAGTGTAGCCAAAATATAGGTTTGGGGGCGTTGGTTTAAATGACAAGTAACTCGGTACACTTCACATAATCGGGTGTTGGTGCCTTGCCAAAGTCAAATGAACCAATAGCCCTAACGAGCTTTGGTATGTGTGCCCGGTGTGGATGCACCTCGAAAAAGAGAAAAAGCCCGAGGATGGCTAATCACCGAGGTTTCGACTATTGTACACCAATGCCATTGTCTCAAAAATGAGTTAAAGAAAAAGAAAAGAAAGCAAGATAGGGAAAAATATACACTTGGGGGAAGTTGATCGAGGACAAGGATGTGGAGTTAGTTCCATTCCCGGATTAGCATCACATAACCTAGAGAATCCCCCGCCCAATTGCAACGTTTCTTGGCCTTTTATGTCACAAGCCCTTATGACCTACTTGCATGTTTGTAAGACTTAGTAATCTAGATTGGATAGACTTTTGATCTTCTTGACCTCTTCATCTTCACATTTCATGCATGCTTTTGAGTTAAGTACAATTGTCTTTCCATGCCCTTATTGTTTGATACATAATTGCTTATCCAATTGCCATTGATCATGACTATGAAGGTGATCCAATAGTAGAAGCACAAACCCAAAAAGATTTTGCCATTTTTCTGCATACATAAATCATGTCATCTTCTAGTCTATATATGGGAATTTGCTCGGGGACGAGCAAACCTTAAGTATGGGGTATTTTGATAACACGATTTATAACATAGTTTTAGGTGTACATTTAGATAGAATTCTCGCTCATTCATGCATGATCTAGCATTAGTTCAAGACGTTTTGCACCCAATTCACATACTTTGTCGAGATAGACGTCTACACGGACTTGTGCGCGTTTTGTAGGTATTTCGGGAAGTTTAGGAGCTTAAACGATGCGTTTGAGGATCGTTCATTTAGATGGCACACCCTCGGACACACTAGGATACAAGCCAAGGGTTAAGGAGAACTCATGGAGCCTTGTCAACACAAGCCATGCACCAAATCACAGCTTAATGATTCAAGGCGGAGTTTCTACATAGAATCACGGTCCTTTGACGAACCACGGCCGTGGAAATGACCGTGGATTTTGCCAGATTCTCGTGACAGCTGTGCCACGACTCTCATGGCCAGCTCATGAAGGATTTGTTATAAATGTGGTCCTGCATGGGTTGTTTGAGGCAGCTGGGGTAGTTTGGGAGCAGCTCATCCATTATCCATTTCTCTAACAAAATATATTCTCAAGAGAAGAAGATTTTTCTAGGAAGGAAAGTGCAAAAGAGAGGGAGAAGAACTCCATTGAAGAGGAGGAGAAGAACACACCATAGCTTTCTTGTATTTCGGATTTCGTTTTCTAGAGATTGTATGAGTCTTTGAACCTTCTTTTGGAAGGGTTGTAAGTGGTTCTAATTCTAATCTTCAGCTTGGTTTTGAATTAAATTCACTTGTTCATCTCTTTTCCTTCATTATCTTGCAATGGATGATTTGATTTTATGTTTGTTTGTCTCGATTTTTGTTATGAATGTTGTAGGCTAAATTGATGTGGTTCTAGGGTAAGGAAAGAATGGTTATGGCTAGAACTATGATAGGATGAACTTAGATTTACCTTTGGATAACTTTTGCTTATGAACGTAGTTTCTGTTAGAAATCACGGGTAGTTCTTGAAGAACCACGGCCGTGGTTTCGGTAGAACAAACCGTGATTTTCCCTGGTTCGAAGGATCTTACCTTAGACCTATGCAATGTTGAAACCCTAAGTGTTTGCTGAGTTTAACCTATCCTAGGGTGACCTAGTGTAGTGACTAAGTGTTAGGAGAGACTTACCCGGTAATCCTTACCCTTAGAATCTAAAATAGCAACCCTTAGGTAGTGGTGAGCCTAATAAGCCGCCATTGGATTAGATGTGCTAGGATAGTTGTTTAGGGTTTTCCCTTCCAAGACTTACCCGGTAAGGATAGGTTAGATCCCTAATTAACAATTCGGTTTGTGTAGAATTCCTATCCTTAGGTTCTTAGAGACTTACCCGGTAATGAGACCTTAGGTGTGGACTAGTTGGACCATGAGACCTACCCGGTAATTGATCCTCAAATTAGATACACTTAATCCCAACATATCATAGTTAATCCAAGGAACGATTAGATAACTTGAGTTCTATGCCATGACCGGAACTTCCGACCCCTAGAATCCGTCTTTCTTCCCTTGATCATTACCTTGTCTAGTTTGTTTATTTGTGCTGATTATTAGTTTAATTTGATAGTTTACTTTGCATGAATTGTGATCCTTGATTGATCACCAAAACCAACCAAAAACAATTTGAGATTTTCATTTCTTTGTTTTTCCTCTTTTCTAACCTTGGACCTTCACTAAACTTAATCACAAAACCGAGTCAATTTCACCTTAGTCCTTGTGTTCGACCTCGGAATACTATACATGCTACAAACGTCCCGTACACTGCGGGTGCGCTAGAAGTTAGGATAATTATAACGAGTATAAATTTAAGGCTTATTGCGTGCACACTTTTTAGCGTAACAGAGCTCTTCCTCTTCTCTTTGACACTTTCCTTCCTAGAAAAACTTCTTGTTGAGAGAATATTTCTTGTTAGAGAGAAATGGATAATGGATGAGCTACTCTCCCCACTCCCAGCTGCCTCTCACAGCCCATGAAGGACCACTTTTATAACAAACTTGCATGAGCTAGCCTTGAGAGTCGTGGCACGGCTGTCACAAGAATCTGGCAAAATCCACGGTTGATTCCACGGCCGTGGAGTATCAGAGAACCGTGATTCTGTGCAGAAACTTCGTCTTGGATCATTAAGATGTGGTTTGGTGCATGGCAAGTGTTGGCAAGGCTCCATGAGTCCTCCTTAGCCTTTAATTTGTGTCCTAATGAGTCCGAGGGTATGTCATCTAGATGAACGATCCTCAAATGTGTCGTTTTGCTCCTAAATCTCCCGAAATACCTATAAAACGCGCACAAGTCCGTGTTGACGTCTATCTCGGCAAAATACATGAATTGAGTGAAAAACGTCGTGAACTAGTGCTAAACCATGCATGAATGAGTGAGAAATCTATCTAAATTGTTACCCAAAACTAAGTCATAAATCGTGTTATCAAGGACTATGATAGGATGGACTTAGATTAACCCTTGGATGACTCTCTTGCTTGGACGTAGTTTCTGTTGGAGTCCACGGTTTGTTCTTGCCTTTCCACGGCCATGGAAGGCGTAGAACAGCCCGTGATTCTCCCTTGTCTGATGGATCTAGCTTAGATTGTTAGAATGTTGAAATCCTAAGTGTTTGTTAAGTTAAATCTACCCTAGGGTAACCTAGTGTTAGCAACTAAGTGTTAGGAGAGACTTACTCGTTAATCCTTGCTCTTAGATTTCAAAGATGACAAACCCTAGGTAGTGGTGAGCCTCATAAGCCTCCATTGGACTAAGTGTGCTAGGATAGTTGTCTAGGACTAACCCTTTCGAGACTTACCCGGTAAGGATAGGTTAGACCCCTAGGTGACAATCCGGTTTGTGTAGAATTCCATCCTTTAGGTTCTTAGAGAGTTACCCGGTCATGAGACCTTAGGGATGGACTAGTGGACCATGAGACCTACCCGGTGATTGATCCCAATCTAGAAACACTAAATCCCAACATATCATAGTTAATCCAAGGATGATTAGATAGCTTGAGTCCTATGCCATAACCGGACTTCCCAACCCTTAGAATCCACTTTTCTCCCTTTGATCTATATCTCGTTTTAGCTTATTTGTTTGAGTTGATTTGTTAGCATAGTTGATTTGTTCATTTGCATGATTTGTGATCCTTGATTGATCACCTAAAAACCCACCAAAAACATTTAGATTTTCATTTCTTTATTTCCTTCCCTTTTTTTTTTCTTCACCTAGATCCTCACTAAACTTAATCACTAATCGAATCAATCTCACCTTAGTCTTTGTGTTCGACCTCGAAATACTATCCCTACTGCAAACATCCCGTACACTGCGGGTTCGCTAGGAGTTAGGATAAATATAACGAGAATATAAATTTAAAGCTTATTGCGTGCACACATCACACGATCTTAGCGTAACAAGTTTTTGGCGCCGTTGCCGGGGACTAGGTCTAGATTGAGTCTATTTTGTGACTGTTTATAGTGTAGATCTTTCTTGTTGCTTTTGATCTCTTTTTGGTTTGTGTCTTTGCTTTTCAGGACGTCTCTTACTATTTAGGTGTATGCGAAGATCTCGTGGCAAGGATTTAGCTCCATTCGATCCCGAACCGGAGAAAACCCTTAGATCTAGATCTAAGAGTATTAAAAAGGGAAGAGAGATGGCCGGAAGAGATCTCCAAGCTGAGTTGGATGAGGCTTTAGAGAAAATTAGGATAAGGGATGAAGCTTTGGAGAATGAAAGGAGACTTGCCAATGAGAGGCAAGAGGCAACTAGGAGGGAGATTGAGGAGATTAGGCAAGCTCTTGTGCAAAGAGAGCTTAACTGTCAACAACCTCCTCCACCTCCACCACAACCGCAGCCGGCGGCGGTGAATATTAGGGTTGTGCCCATTGTTATGGAAGAGCCACAAATGTTGGGGCAACGTATGGATCCGGCACAAAGAGCACACCGTCCGGGTGTGAACTTAGGAGATCCCGCAGCCCATGATTACGAACTCCGCCCTCAAGTTCTACAAATGATCCGGCATAATCAATTTGGAGGGATGGAAGGAGAGTCTCCTCATCAACACTTGATGAACTATGAGATTTTGATGGAGACTCTTAGACCGCCAAGATTGGAGAGCAACAACCATAAGCTTAGGGTTTTTTCCTTCTCTCTTAAGGATAAAGCCTTGGCTTGGTATCAATCTATTCCACAAGGGCGAGTTGGTACTTGGGAGGAGATGACAACCGAGTTTTTGACTAAGTTCTTCCCACCTTCCAAGACTACCGAATTAAGAGGGAAGATCAATGCCTTCGTGATGAAGGATAGAGAGAGTTTATTCAAGTCTTGGGAGAGATTCAAAGATCTTCTCCTAGATTGTCCACACCATGGCATACCGAAAATTGAGCTATTGGAGATCTACTTCAAAGGACTTGATGAAGATAGCCAATTCAAGCTCCAATCTCTTTCCGGTGGGACTTTCATGGAGAAGCATGTAGATGAAGCTTGGGAGTTTGTGGAGAAGCAAGCTCTAGTGATTGAGAAATACTCCCATAGGAAGAGTGAAGGGAGAAAGGCGGGAGCATATGAGGTGAGTGAAGTCACCATTAGCAACTTCAAGCTTGACGCCATCAACAATGAATTGAAGTCTTTGAGAGAGTTGTGTGCTACTACTTTGAAGAACCAAGCAACTCCTCAAGTGCTTCCACAAGCTAACTTATCTTCCAAGGAGGAGGATGTGAATTACATGGGAAGGGGAAATTACACCAATTATCAAGGCCCAAGGAACTTCAACAACAACCAGCAATTCAACAATTACCGGCCTAACCACAACCATCCCGTATTTTCCTACTCTAACCCGGATGGAGCCTTGAACCCTCCCACTTCCACAAGCACAACTCCACCACCAAAAGCTTCACTAGAACCTCCACCCCGATTTACTCAACCTCCAAAGGATAGAACCGAAATGATGTTTGAGCAATTGCTTGGAAGGTTGAGTGGTCTAGAGAGCACCTTGACTTCAATCTCTAAGGCTCAAAAGGTTTTGGAAGCACAAGTGTTCCAAAAGGCGGGTGAAGCCCATAGAGACCCGGGAAAGCTTCCCGGAAGAACCGAAGACAACCCAAGAGGCCAAGTGTTGGCCATCACTACAAGGAGTGGGTTGAGCATGAAAGATCCTTTGCCCAAGGAGAATGCTAAGGGGAAACAAGTGGTGATAGAGGAAGAGACTTTGCAAAGAGATGGAGGCAAGTGCAAGGATGTAGAGCCAACTTATGTGGCACCACCTCCATACAAACCACCACTACCGTTCCCACAATCTCGAGCAAGAGCTCGCTTGGACAATCACTTTGGTAAATTCCTTGAACTAATGTCTAAATTGCATATTAATATTCCGTTCATGGATGCTATTTTAGGAATGCCGGCATATGGCAAGTTCTTGAAAGAGATACTCTCCAACAAAAGGAAGTTGGAGGAGTATGGGGAGATAAGAATGACCAAGAGATCCTCGGAATTGATCCAAACGGTGAAGGAGGAAATGCCTCCCAAGCTAAGAGATCCGGGTTCCTTTTGTGTCCCAATTGGAGTAGGAGATGTGAAGTATGAGGCCCTTTGTGATCTTGGGGCAAGTGTAAGCATCATACCGCTTGCACTTTGCAACAAGGTTGGGCTAGGAGAGCCAAAACCGGTCAAGATGACCCTCTATATGGCGGACCGATCTATCACTCATCCGGTTGGGATCTTAGAAGACATCCCGGTGCAACTAGGAGGATTCTATGTGCCGATTGATTTTGTTGTCTTGGATATTCCGGCGGACTATGCGGTTCCCATTGTAACACCCCAATTTCTGGCGCGTTTCAACATTTATTTTTTTCTTGGATTTTATGGATATATTTTATCACCCGTATTCAATTATTATATTATATCGTGATATAAATTTCGAGAATAGTTTTTGTATTTCAAGTTTATTTACGAGTCTATATTTTTGTTTGATCCACATATATAATCCGTATTTTATCATTCGGAAAATGTTGGGAAAATTTTCCGATCCGAAAGTCCCGTTCCGGTTTATTTCATCGAGTTTAGTTTATCTTATTTAATTTTAATTTTTTTTATTTAGTTAATTCTTTTTTTTTCCCCTTACCCGACTCCTCGGTCTTGGATGCCCTGTATCAAATTGCTGCTACCCTTGCCGCCCCAGACTATGATTGTTGCAGTCTTGGCCTAGCCTTCCTCTAGCCTGAGCCAGCTGACCCCTCGACTCCCCCATGTATGTCCCTATGCAACCCTCTCCGGGCAAGCTTGCAAGAAACCCCTCTCCTTCACCCATTCCCCCTCTGGATTGGAAGATCTTCTTCTCTCTTCTTCATTGACAGCCCCTGCTTCACCCTTTCGGATTGCCTCCTCAAGCACAACAACTTCAATCTCTCTTCACCAACCTTCTGCTACCTCCTTCTCCCTCACTCAACTCCCTTACCTCACCTTTGCTTCTCTCATCGCAAATCTCACCAGCAAGCACCTCTCTTCGGGTCACTGTCGAACTCAACACCATCCATCCTTCTCTATTCCTCGGTGTTGTCCACCTCCCTAAGCCAGAGCATGTGAGCCAATGCTGCCTCTGTTTTCCACCAACTCAGTCCTCCTCTATCGATCCAACACCACTGTCGGAGCCGCCATCGTTGTGCCCTGCCACCGGGAGGTCCAACCGGATCCACAACTGCCCTCAACCCTCTTCTGCACACCTCCGAAGAAGCTCATGCCGCCTTGGGAACACCAAGGAGACGCCCTGCTTGCCGGAGTGGCCCGCCACTGTCACCAGAGAAGCCTGCCGCCTTGCCCTGCTATCTCTCGGCCGGATCCACGCCTGCTGGTCGCCGTCCTGCCCTCCTCTTCCCTCCTCCGCGTGACTGTGTCTTTAAGGGTTAGAAGAAAGCCTTCTTTTTACACTTTTTTAATGTGGCACCCCTTCAATATGGTATAATGGCAAAGTTTTGGGAATTTGAATTTATGCCCCTGCAGGAATATATATTTTATTTTTTTGGCCAAAAGTTATTTTTGGGATATGGTTTAAGTTCTTGAGTTCCGTATTTACGGCCCGGAGTTTGGATTGCGGGTTTACGACGTATGTTGTGATATTGTGTATTTTGCCCCAGAAATGGCTTAGGGGTATTGAACCTTGGATTTTGTTTACGGGATATTCCTATAATTGAAACGCAATATATTATGCTTTGTTGGATTAAATTCGGTTTATGACAAAGTTTCTAGAATTTCATATTTTGCCGAAAGGGTTTTGCGGGTTTTAACGAGGGCATTTGAAATCGAGTTTTCCTAATTTTTATATATCATATATATTTCGATCAAATTTAGCGTACGAGCTAAATTTGTCTAGTTTTGGTGTTAGGTTCGGAAGCGTCCCGATAAAGACGTAATGAGTCAAAGTCGACATCCATAGACCGTCTTCTGTCTTTTGACGTCGTGTGAGTTACCTTTTTCCTCGATCTAATTATGTATAGTATTAGTATCATGCTAGGATGGATCTAGCAAACTTAGTGGAAATGCCAAGTAGTGGTCTTGAACCGTATATAGTTGTTGGATGGTTATGAGTATTGTGATGTTTCTGTACGATCATAGGATGATCTTCGAGATTAGGAGTTGGACCTAACATGCTAGGGTTGTGACATCGTATAGGTTTTGGGAGACTAGAAGCCCCGCTTATTGGTTAGTATTGATAGTGTGCCTTGTTTGACCAGGCGTTGAGCGTCTTCCAGCGGGAAACCGAGTACGGGATTTATCGGGTTTATCTTTGGGACAGGTAAGTCTTCGGACTTACTTAGCTCGTATTCTCTGTATTAGTTTCAATGCGTGTTTGGTGGTGTGTGTGTTTATTGTTTATGTGTGTGTTTATCGCTTATGTTATAACATCTAAACCGGTAATAGGACCACCGACTTTATATGTTTATATTTGGCCCAAGTGTATGATAACGGGCGGTGACCGCTTGTCCAGTCCAAAATGGGGATGACTGGGAGGTGCCTTGCGACCAACCCATCGGGTGATGCTGATCCGCATCAAGTACAAACCCGTATGGTGAAAGGGGACAAGGGCGAGATCTTTAAGATTCTCGTGTCACAAAAGAAGTTGAATTAGAACGGGATATGACCTAATAATAAAAAGATAATAAACCGGATTGTGTGTTTTAGAACATGTTGTGTGTTTATGATGCCTTATGTGTGTGTGTGCCAATACCATGATTCTAATGCCTTGAATGCTAGCTAACGGTTTTATACCGATATTGTTGTAGTTGCCTTGCAGGTTAGGGGCGTGGCCGAGAGATCCGGAAGAGTGGGCAGCCGGGGTCCGTACATTTTAGGATGGGTTTTGGGGGTTGTTTTTATGTTTTGTTTAGGGTTTTATGTATGTCGCGTGTATGGTGGTTGCCTTTAGCGTTGTATCTCGGCTGAAGTCTTTCGTTGTTTTCTTTTGGGGTTCATATCATTGCATTAAAATGAATTTCGGTTTTGCCTTTATTTGTGTCTTGTTGTAAGATCCAGTGAAATTGTTGTCAGACTAAGGGTCGGGACCAATTGTGAGGTCCTAACCCGTAGCATCCCGAGTCCCGCGGATTTTGGGTGTTACACCCATTATCTTAGGAAGACCTTTCCTAGCAACCTCCGGATGCCTAGTGAATTGCAAGAATGGGACTCTCTCCTTCAACATTGGAGAAGAGAACATCAAGTTCAAGTTGTCCACAATGATGAAAGGACCAACCCTTGATGAGGATATCTTTAACATAGTCGAGCAAGAGGAATCTAGAGAAGTTGTGAGCTCGATTTTGATCAAGGACCCCTTAGAGAAGGTTCTTACCCTAAGTATGATGGAGGAAGGTGTTGAAGAGGCTTGCAATGAAGAAATCAAGGCCTTAGAAGCCTTAGAAAAGGAGGCAAGAGTTGAAGATGAAGACCACGAAGAGGAGCTGAACAACTGCAAGTTCCATGGGCGTGGAAGTGGTTCCACGGCCATAGAACTCTCTGCAGAGCCACAACAAATGAGCCAGGCAAGGTCCACGGCCGTGGAAGTGGAGCCAACCGTGGTTCAAGCCGTGGTTTCCCCTGAATCAGACCTTATTGATGATCAAGCTTCAAGGAGCCTTGAAGGGTCTTCATTTGCTTTGGATTCATCTCATCCAACCTTATTTGGATCGTCTACACTCGATAAAGGTCCTCCTAAACTTGAACTCAAACCCCTCCCCTCTCATTTGAAGTATGCTTTTCTTGGTGATAATTCAACATATCCGGTGATTGTTAATGCATGCTTGAGTGATGATGAACTTGCTAAGTTGTTGCATGAACTAAGATTGCATAGGAAAGCCATTGGCTATACTATTGATGATTTAGTAGGCATTAAACCTTCTTTGTGCATGCATAAGATAATGATGGAAGATAATCATAAACCCTCTATTGAACATCAAAGGAGATTGAATCCCATAATGAAAGAGGTAGTCAAAAAGGAAATCATCAAGTTGCTAGATGCGGGAATTATCTACCCTATCTCGGATAGTAAGTGGGTTAGTCCCGTTCATGTAGTTCCTAAGAAGGGTGGGATGACCGTAGTGACCAACGAGAACAATGAACTAATCCCAACTAGGACAGTTACGGGGTGGAGAATGTGCATTGACTATAGAAAGTTGAACATGGCCTCTAGGAAAGATCACTTCCCTCTCCCCTTCATTGACCAAATGCTAGAGAGGTTAGCTCAACATTCTCATTTTTGCTACTTAGATGGCTATAGTGGATTCTTCCAAATCCCTATCCACCCCGATGACCAAGAGAAAACCACCTTTACATGTCCATGGGGTACCTTTGCATATAGGAGAATGCCATTTGGGTTGTGTAATGCACCCGCCACCTTCCAAAGGTGTATGATGGCTATCTTTTCAGAATATATTGAAAATATCATGGAAGTGTTCATGGATGATTTCTCTGTTTATGGTTCTTCCTTTGATAATTGCTTGGCTAACTTGTCATTAGTATTGCAAAGATGTGAGGAGACAAATCTTGTCTTGAATTGGGAAAAATGCCACTTCATGGTAAGTGAAGGCATTGTGTTAGGACACTTGGTGTCTAACCGCGGTATTGAGATTGATAGGGCCAAGATTGAAACGATAGAGAAGTTGCCACCACCTACCTCGGTAAAGGGGGTAAGGAGTTTCTTAGGGCATGCCGGTTTTTACCGGAGGTTTATTGAAGACTTTTCTAAAATTTCTAAGCCTCTCACTAACCTACTAATGAAGGATGTTGATTTTGTCTTTTCCAAAGATTGTTTCGAGGCTTTTTGTAGGTTGAAGAACGCCTTGATCTCCGCACCTATCATGCAACCTCCGGATCGGAATCTACCGTTTGAGATCATGTGTGATGCAAGCGATGTAGCCGTTGGGGCTGTTTTGGGGCAAAGGAAAGATGGGCACACTCATGCCATTTATTATGCTAGCAAGATGCTAGATGATGCCCAACTCAATTATGCTACCACCGAGAAGGAGCTGCTAGCGGTTGTGTACGCATTTGAGAAGTTCCGCTCATATCTTGTTGGAGCGAAGGTCATAGTTTATACGGATCATGCTGCGATCCGTTATCTACTTACCAAGAAGGATGCCAAACCTAGGTTGATTCGGTGGATCCTTCTTCTTCAAGAGTTTGATTTGGAAATCCGGGACAAGAAGGGATCCGAGAACTCCGTGGCGAATAACCTTAGTAGACTCCCTCCATTGGAGCTTGAAAGAAATGACATCCCGATTGATGATTCATTCCGGGATGAGCAATTGCAAATGGTGGAGGAGTGCTTGTTCCAAGTGTCTAGAGGAAGTGAGCCATGGTTTGCCGACATTGTGAACTACTTAGTGTGTGAGGAAGTGCCTCCCGGTTTGACATATGCCCAAAGAAAGAAGTTCTTCAAGGATGTGAGGCACTACTATTGGAGTGAACCACTTTTGTTCAAGAGAGGGCCGGATGGAATGTTTAGAAGATGCATACCGGAGGATGAGGTGGAGAGTGTGATCCGCCATTGTCATTCCTTGCCATGTGGAGGGCATGCTAGCTCGCACAAGACATGTGCGAAAGTGTTGCAATCGGGCTTCTTTTGGCCAAGTTTGTTCAAGGATGTGCAAGGCTTTGTGGTAGCTTGTGATGCTTGCCAAAGGACGGGCAACATCTCAAGGAGGAATGAAATGCCCTTGAACAACATACAAGAGGTGGAGATATTTGATGTGTGGGGTGTGGACTTCATGGGACCATTCCCTTCTTCATGTGGCAACCTCTACATCCTATTGGCGGTAGACTATGTTTCGAGATGGGTGGAGGCAATCGTCTCTCCCACTAATGATGCCAAGGTGGTGGTGCGGTTCTTCAACCGAGTGATCTTTCCTAGGTTTGGAACACCAAGGGTGATCATAAGTGATGGAGGGAAGCACTTCACCAATAGGAACTTTGGGGCACTTTTGGCTAAGTATGGGTGACTCATAAGGTGGCAACACCTTACCATCCCCAAACTAGTAGCCAAGTGGAGATCTCCAACCGGGAGATAAAGGCCATTCTCGAGAAGACGGTATCTAGAACTAGAAAGGATTGGGCTATGAAGCTCAATGATGCCTTATGGGCATATAGGACCGCTTTCAAGACACCAATTGGCACTACTCCTTACAAGTTGGTCTATGGAAAGTCTTGCCAACTTCCGGTAGAAATAGAGCATAGAGCGCATTGGGCCATCAAGTGGCTAAATTTTGATCTCAAAAAGGCCGGAGAGAAGAGGTTGCTTGATATGAACGCACTTGAGGAGATCCGGTTGGATGCATACGAGAATGCCCGGATCTACAAAGAGAGGACCAAGCGGTGGCATGACAAGAGGATCACCCCCAAGGAGTTGAGTGAAGGCGATCTTGTCCTTCTCTTCAACTCGAGGCTGCGGCTCTTTCCCGGAAAGCTCAAATCAAGATGGACCGGACCATATGTGGTGAAGAAGATCTTTCCCCATGGAGCTATTGAGATAGGAGGGGAGCATTGTGAAAACTTTAAGGTGAATGGGCACCGGTTGAAGAAGTATATCCCGGGAGCTCCGGTGGATATGATTGCCCTACTTTACCTTGAGTAGACGCCCCCGAGTTTGGTCAAGCTAATGACCTTAAAGAAGTGCTTGGTGGGAGGCAACCCATCGGTAACGTTTTCCTTTTCTCGTTTTGTTTTTGCTTTAGATTTTTCTGTTTTTGTGTGTGTTAGAATCTTAGTAGCATTGGAAGCCTTGCTTGGCAAGTGAATGATGATGATGAACCCCTCATCAATTATGGGTGGAGCGGACGCGGAACTTGGACGGCTAGCGGTGCCTAGCGCGGGTCCTGACGCCTTGATGAATACTTAGAGCTCTCTACCATGATAGATAGGATCATCCAACATCAATTCCACTTGAGAATCCCAAATACCAAAGCAAACCATTTTTACATTGTGAGAGCCTTCTTTCACTCTTCTTTACTTCATTTACACATTGGGGACAATGTGTTTCTAATTATGGGGTGGGGTTTGCATGATCCTTTGCATGATGAGCATCTAGGGTAGTTTAATTTTTTCACATGTCTTGCATTGTATATATTCATTCCGAAAATCCCATAAAAATCAGAAAATTTAAAAAATTTTGTGCTTTCTAGGCTTGGATATGACCCTAATGATGAACCTTGTCTCGTGGATTGGCTATGGATGGCCTTATGTGTTAGATTGATGAGTGCATATGTGGACTTGAAGTACTTCTTTTGAATTCCATGGATGATTTGTGATCATGATGTTTGCCTAGGATGGATTGAGTATTGAAAGTCGAAATTACATGCTAGTTCTTGCATACCATTTAGGAATGAATGAGGCAATTCATCTCTCTCTAATTCTCATCTTGATCATGATTGTTTGAGCACCTCAATTGATATAAATTTGACCTCTTTTGACCCATCCGGGAATAGGAGCATGATAGTGTGTTGATGTGTATAAAAAGCAAGTGTGGGGTGAAGATGTTGATGAAAGAATATCATGCATAAAATGCTGAATTTGTTGTGAAAGTGTAGACAAAAACATATGTTTGGGGACGTTGGTTTAAATGACAAGTAACTCGGTACACTTCACATAATCGGGTGTTGGTGCCCTGCCAAAGTCAAATGAGCCAATAGTCCTAACGAGCTTTGGTATGTGTGCTCGGTGTGGATGCACCTCGAAAAATAGAAAAAGCCCGAGGATGGCTAATCACCAAGGTTTCGGCTTTTGTACACCAATGCCATTGTCTCAAAAATAAGTCAAAGAAAAATAAAAAGAAAGAAAAGATAGAAAAATATAGACTTGAGGGAAGTTGATCGAGGACAAGATTGTGGAGTTAGTTCCATTCCCAGATTAGCACCAAATAGCCTAGAAGAAAATCCCCACCTAATCACAACGTTTCTTGGCCTTTTAGTTCATAAGACCTTATGACCTATTTGCATGTTTGTAAGACTTAGTAATCTAGATTGAATATACTCTTGATCTTCTTGGTTTCTTCATTTTTACATTTCATGCATGCT
Organism: Fagopyrum homotropicum; assembly: GCA_033239125.1. Taxonomy (NCBI): domain Eukaryota; kingdom Viridiplantae; phylum Streptophyta; class Magnoliopsida; order Caryophyllales; family Polygonaceae; genus Fagopyrum; species Fagopyrum homotropicum. The sequence goes on from BSWB01000006.1 coordinate 21,205,249, forward strand.
TTTGAGTTAAGTACAATTGTCTTTCCATGTCTTCATTTATTTGATACATAATTGCTTGTCCGTTGCCATGAAACATGACTATGAAGGTGATCCAATAGTAGAAGCACAAACCCAAAAAGATTTTGCCATTTTTCTGCATACATAAATCATGTCATCTCTTAGTCTATAGTTGGGAATTTGCTCGGGGACGAGCAAACCTTAAGTATGGGGTATTTTTGATAACACGATTTATGACTTAGGTTTAGGTAATCATTTAGATAGATTTCTCGCTCATTCATGTATGGTTTGGCACTAGTTAACGACGTTTGCACTCAATTCAAGTATTATGTCGAAATAGACGTCTACATGGACTTGTGCATTGCTTTGTAGGTATATTGGGAGATTTAGGAGCTAAAACGATACGTTTGAGGATCGTTCATCAAGGTGACACACCCTCGGACTCATTAGGATGAAAGCTAAAGGCTAGGGAGGACTCATGGAACTTTGCCAACACAAGCCATGCACCAAATCGAAGCTTAATGATCAAAGGCAAAGCTGAAGCACAGAATCACGGTTCACTGACACTCCACGGCCGTGGAAATGACCGTGGATTTTTCCAGGTTTTCGTGACAGCTGTGCCACGATCTCTTGGCCAACTCTTGCAAAGTTGTAGTATAAAAGTGGTCCTGCATTGGCTGAGAAAGGTATCTTGGAGCAGCTCTCCATTATCCACTATCATCCAATCAAAGATATTCTCTCAACAAGAAGATTCTTGGAGAAGGAGGCAGAAGGAAGCTACCATAGGAGGAAGAGCTTGATTGAAGAAGAAGAGGAGCACACCATTGATAGATTTGGATAGCTTTGTAGTGAAGAATTTCGGAATCGATTTCTTGAGTTGTATAAACCATTTGAACCTTCTTTGAGAAGGGTTGTGAGTCATTCTAATTTCATTTTTTTTAGCTTGGTTTTGTTTACTTCACTTGTTCATCTCTTTCTCTTTATTATCTTGCAAATGGAAGCTATGATTCTATGTTTGATGATTTCGATTGCTATAATGAATGTTGTAGGCTAAATAGATGTGATTCTAGGGTAAGGAAAGAATGGCTATGGCTAGGACTATGATAGGATGGACTTAGATTAACCCTTGGATGACTCTCTTGCTTGGACGTAGTTTCTGTTGGAGTCCACGGTTTGTTCTTGCCTTTCCACGGCCATGGAAGGCGTAGAACAGCCCGTGATTCTCCCTTGTCTGATGGATCTAGCTTAGATTGTTAGAATGTTGAAATCCTAAGTGTTTGTTAAGTTAAATCTACCCTAGGGTAACCTAGTGTTAGCAACTAAGTGTTAGGAGAGACTTACTCGGTAATCCTTGCTCTTAGATTTCAAAGATGACAAACCGTAGGTAGTGGTGAGCCTCATAAGCCACCATTGGACTAAGTGTGCTAGGATACTTGTCTAGCACTAACCCTTTCGAGACTTACCCGGTAAGGATAGGTTAGACCCCTAGGTGACAATCCGGTTTGTGTAGAATTCCATCCCTTAGGTTCTTAGAGACTTACCCGGTGATGAGACCTTAGGGACGGACTAGTGGACCATGAGACCTACCCGGTGATTGATCCCAATCTAGAAACACTAAATCCCAACATATCATAGTTAATCCAAGGATGATTAGATAGCTTGAGTCCTATGCCATAACCGGACTTCCCAACCCCTAGAATCCACTTTTCTCCCTTTGATCTATATCTCGTTTTAGCTTATTTGTTTGAGTTGATTTGTTAGCATAGTTGATTTGTTCATTTGCATGATTTGTGATCCTTGATTGATCACCTAAAAACCCACCAAAAACATTTAGATTTTCATTTCTTTATTTCCTTCCCTTTTTTTTTCTTCACCTAGATCCTCACTAAACTTAATCACTAATCGAATCAATCTCACCTTAGTCTTTGTGTTCGACCTCGGAATACTATCCCTACTACAAACGTCCCGTACACTACGGGTTCGCTAGGAGTTAGGATAAATATAACGAGAATATAAATTTAAAGCTTATTGCATGCACACATCACACGATCTTAGCGTAACATTACTCAAGCTAAGAAAGGAATCTTTCTCACCCAAAGCAAGTATACCAAGGATTTGCTCAAGAAATATAAAAATCTATCAATCCAAGATAGCAAAGACTCCAATGAGTTCTACTCTTTCATTAGATCAAGACAAGAATGGTAAGAGTGTCGTATAAAGGAGTATCGAGGTATGATCGGTTCTTTGTTATATTTAACCGCTGGCCGACCTGATATTATGTTTAGCGTGTGCGTGGGTACTAGATTCCAAGCTAATCCCAAAGAGTCACACTTGATAGATGTGAAAAGAATTATTCGATATCTCAATGGTAGTAAGGATCTAAGGCTTTGGTATCCACGTCAAAACTGGTTTCACCTCGTTGGCTATTCAGATGCAGATTTTGCAGGCTATAAGGTCGAAAGAAAGAGCACTTCTAGGTGTTGCCAATTTTTAGGGTCATCCCTAATAAGTTGGCACTCCAAGAAGCAAAATTATATCGCTCTATCCACAACTGAGGCCAAATACATAGTTGTTGGAGCCTATTGTTCACAAATTTTATGGATAGCTCAACAACTTCTTGATCTTGGTTTTTATCTCAAAGGTATACCTATTAAATGTGATAATACTAGTGTTATTTCGATAACCAAAAATCCATTGCAACATTCAAGAACAAAGCATATCAATGTAAGACATCACTTCATACGTGATCATGTTGAAAAAGGTGACGTATCGGTATCTTTTATTTGGACTAACTTGCAACTTGAAGATATATTCACTAAGCCTCTACTTGAAGATCAATTCAATTTTATTAGATTGGAGCTTGGCACGTTGAACAAGGAAGCATTATCTTAAGGACAGTAAATTGTTTTATTTTCTTCATATAATGCAGTTTGTTTTTCCATTTCAAGGCCTTGAAATAAATACAATTCAAGGTCTTGACACGAATTCTGAACACAAAAGTGATAAACTCGGATCGAATTTATGATTTTCATCTTTTTACCTGATTGATTATTAAATCATTTTGAAGAAGAATTTTTAAAATGATTTCAAAAAGATATTCACCAAGATTTTGATTTCAAAATTCAAATCTTATTTTTAAAATTGGTTAGGATTTAAGTGAGAAGATTTTCAAATCAAATCGATTATCAATTTTTGGTCTTTTCAAGGTCTTGATTTGAGTTTACACCTTCTTTACTTAAATTACCTTTCCCATCCCACTTTACTCACTTATCTCTTTTTGCTAACAATTTTTAGACCCAATCTCGTTTTTTCTCTCTTCGGTTTTACACTCTCTCACCATAACTCTCATCCATGGCGCCCAAACGTTCCTCCAACCGGATTACCTCATCCTCTTCCACCAAGAAGGCTAAGAGCTCCTCACCGGCACTACCCAAATCATCAGCGCCTTCAAAAGATGTGACCATTCACATCTCTTCCGACTCGGCCACTGCATCTCCTCCGGTGACTCAGGCCGAGTTGGCCATTCAAGTCTAAACTGGGATGTCAAGCTCCTGGCTTCGCAATTTCAAGACCACTGACACTTGGCTGGACGGATTTCACACAAGGCCTCTCTACATGTAGGAATCAGTGGAACTGAAGTTTTTATAAACTCTTCAACTACCATGCATCACCTTGCTTAAGGGATAGGGGAACCCTACACAAGGTTCACACGACTACACAAGGTTCACACGACTGTTCTACGTGAACCTCACGACAAGAAGGGACAAGGGAACCCTAACCCTTGAATCGGTGGTGAAAGGTAAACCTATCGCTCTTACTCCAACTCTCATTGTCGAGCTTTTAGGCCTTCCCACCTCCACCACTTACCACCATCCATCCCGAACTGAGAGTGTTTGGATGGTAAGGAGAAATTTCACATCCCCTCCTCCACATCTTGCCAACTCACACACACCTCTCTAACCCTAGAAGACAAAATTATATTTACTTTTTTGGTTAGGTGTGTTGTTCCAAGATCCAACTCTAGGGAATTGTTGACTGATCAAACCCTGTAGTTGATCTATCAAGTGATGAATGACCTCGACGTGGATCTGCCTAACCTTTTCCTCGCCCGTTTGCTCCACACGATTAACTCCACCTAAGTCATTCCCCTCCCGCATGCCAACTTCCTTCCAAAAATCTTCTCCTATTTCTCTAGTGACACCTCAAATGAGGATCAACATGTGTCAACTGGAAAGATCGACGAAGACTTATTTGAACATCAAGGGGTCGAAAAGACCTTGGCCAGGGAATGGAAGCTAAACAAAAGGGTTGTAGCTTCATCATCTTTGGCTCTTGGATTGCTAGAAAAGAGGCTGGACGATTTAGAATTTGGACTGGATAGCCTACGAAGGGATATGATTGACTTTAGATCCGATATATCCGACAAGTTAGATGCAACTCATGAGTTGCTATCTATCGTGCATGCCAAGGTAAATCAAATGTTCTATTTGAATGCTCTTACATTCACTACTGCTGGAAGTATTCTGCCCTTAAGTGAGGATGTTGCTCAGCACAATAGGATAGAGCGGAAAATGTGTTGCTCAATTGCCAAAGAATTGTGAAGAATCAACCGATTCTTTGCCCAACACATGTGGAGCCAACCGTTCTGACCATCGAGTATGGTGTCATGAAGAAGTACATGGATGCGAAGAAGGAGCGTCGGGTAGATGAGTACAAGAAAATGAAGATTATGGATGAAGCACATGCAAGGTGGAAGAAAAAGTGTCATGACGACGTTTGTGGCAAGAGCAATACCCGTTGATACTAGGAATAGATTTCAAAGCCTTGAAATCAATTTCAAGGCCTTGAACATGGATGTCAAGTCCTTGACATGCGCTTCATAATTTCCCTTGTTTTAACTTTTAAGGCCTTGAACTTGTTTTGTGTGTGTGTGTGTGTTTTGAACCGTGTTTGTTTTTAACTCTTTGGGTTTAACTACTTTAAGCTATTTTCCTTGTTGAAAGAGATAGGGGCAGAAAAATATGGATCCAACATTTCTGCATTCTGCATTTTTTGAATATTAATATTTATGCATGCATATATCTAACATTAAATAATACAGGTATGATATTTGTCTTTGTCTTTCATCAAGGGGGAGATTGATAACTCTACCTTAATAGTTAATTATTTTATTTATAATTTAATGATGGAACACTTAACATAAAATGTGGTTTTTATACTAACAAATATCGATTATATATTGTAGTTTTGGTTTGTTATATTTAATGGAGATTGTGTGATCTAACATTTTGGACTACAACAAGAAGATCTCGATCTAAAGGTGGTTGAAGATTTCAAACGGCTAACAAGAAGATCTAGGAGAGTGAAGATCTCGAACGACTAAACAAGAAGATCTCGGAGAAGATCTTTGTGAAGATATACTCAAACAGACACAACAAACAATCGGAGATCTTGAAACGAGAAGATCTTGTTTGAAGACTTACTCAAACGGCTACAAGAAGATCTTACTCAAACGGGTAAAACTCACAAGCAAAGATCTCGTTCACCCAAAAAGGATTCTATGGAGTGAAGACAACGGCTAGAAGACAATGGCTAGAAGAAGCTACCTCCATAGAAGACTATAAAAGACACATCGATGGAAAAAGAAGATAACAAGCTTACAAGTGAATATCCAAGTCTTCTTCATCGATCCAAAAGTTTATCTTCCTCTTCGAGCATACTTGGTTTTATTTGTTAGAGAGAGATAAACACAAGAGCTACATTGCCATATCATTATAGTGTTATACTCAAGTGCGTTACTCTATGAAGTAACTAGGCAATTATTGCTAGATAGGAGTTGACTAGATCGTAGCATTGATGCTACATTGAAAGAAGAACGAAAGTTCTTCTAGGTTGTATGTAGGACTCACACGAAGTAGATAATAGATATTTAGAATCCTAGGGTCGGAAACCCTAGGCGGAGAGTATGTTGTTAGGGCCGAACTTCAAAAACATATCGTGTGTCAATCTTTTAATTTCCGCACCTTATATCGTTTATAATTTGACTAAAAACTTTATGTAGGTTTCGAAGTCAAGACCTTGAGATTCACTTCAAGGCCTTGTGAAACAGTTTTGTCACGTAGCACAAAGATCGACTTCAAGGCCTTGAGATTCATTTCAAAGCCTTGATATCCGATATTGCGAAAAGTTCTCATACTCTATTCAACCCCCTCCCTCCCTTCTAGAGTATTTCTATCCTTATTAATCCCCTACTCGGTTCTTCAAGCACAACCAGGATCACCTCCAGTGCAGGATCACATCCAAGATCACTCATAGAAGCAAAAGCACATCTAGGATCACCCATGGATTCAAGAACATGTTTAGGATCACCCGTGAACGCATGATCACACCTAGGATCACCCATGGATGCAACAGCATGTCTAAGATCACCCATGGATAAAGTAGCATGTCTAGAACCCCCTACTAAGAGGAGAAGCAAGGAAGGGAAATGAGTTGTATTCGTGGAACTCAAATTAAGCCTAGGAGAGGAAGGAAAAACAACATTAAGAAAAAGAACTGGTTGATATCCTTTCGTGCTAGAAGATCAAGGATGCATGAGAACATGATCAACCATGTTCTAAGGATGCAAGAGAAAAGAAGATGATAACGTGATTTATGACGTTAGTATAGGCATACAATTAGATAGTTTTTCCCGTTATTCATGCACGGTTTGACATTAGTTTAAGACGTTTGCGCTTATTTCGTGCATATTTCTTGAAAAGACGTCTACACGAGCTTTTGTCGGTTTTGTAGGTATTTCGGGGATCTTTTGGACATTAATCGATACATTCGAGGATCAAGCCTCATGGTATTACATATCCGAGACCTTGAAGGAACATAATTGGAGCAATGAAGGACACAAGGACCCTTGTTGGTGCAAGCAATGGAGCAACTCGTGGCTAGATGATCATAACAAGTCTCTGTTGAAGAAAATCGACCTACACCCAGGAAAATCGGCCGATTTTTCCTACTGGGTCGATTTTTGGCCTTTGACAACTTAAGCCACGTGTCCCACGATCTCTTGTCCGGCCTTGATCTTGGTGGAGAATATAAGTGGGCCTGCAAGCTGTTGCTGAGCATTCTCTCCCTCTCCCACATCCTCTAGCATCTTCCAAAAGACTCTTCCAATTGGGAGCTCTCTTCAAGACACCCTTGTGGGTGTTCTTGAGAGAGATTAGGGTAGATTTCAATTTCGTAGTGAGATTTGAGTGATTTTTGTGAAGAAGCTTGTTGAAGGTTGTAAGATCTGACTTGGAGCTACATTTGGTGTGTTGAAAGACTTGTTTTGAGCTCAAATCCAGCTAAGTTTCATTGCTTTCATTTCCTTACTTCATCTTCTTGCAATGGATTCCATGTATGCTTGTATGATGATTCTAGATCTTGAAATGCATGTTTTTGGCTAGTTTATTGTGATTCTGGAGTGATGGATTGATGGTTATAGCTTGGGTGATGATATAATGGACTTATATGTTAGTTTAGGATGATTTTTATGCACGAAACCTAACCCAGGAAGAAAAATTGGCCTATTCTTCAGGTAAATCGGCCGATTTTTGCTATGATCCACCCGATTTTTCCTTCTGTTGCTCTTTAATGGATGAATCTGTATGTTAGGGTGTTAGATTGTTGAAATCCTAGTGTTTGTTGAGCATAATATAGATTAGGGTGACCTAATGCTAGCAAACTAAGTGAGGAAAGAGACCTACCCGGTGATTTCCGATCTTAGATACCAAGGATGATGAACTCTAGGTAGTAGTGAGCCTCATAAGCCGCTATTGGACTGAGTGTGCTAGGATTGTTGCTTGAGACTTACCTTTTCCGAGACTTACCCGGTAAGGAGAGGTTCGCCCCTTAAGTAGTGTCCGGTTTGTGTAGAATTCCCAACTTTACCTCCTTGAGACTTACCCGGTAATAGAAGTTTGGCGCGGGATTAGCGAAGCATGAGACCTACCCGGCAATTGCTTCCATTAGAGAAACACCCTTTCCCAACACCGCAACCTTGTCCTTCGAATCTTTAGAACCTTGAGTCCAATGCCATAACCGGAAATCTTGACCTCTAGAATCCACTTTTTCTCTCTTTGATCTCATATCTTGTGTTTGTGTCACTTGTTTGTTTGCTAGCTTGAGTTGTTAGTTTGTTTTATTACCTTGCTTGATTTGTGATCTTTGCTTGATCACCACAAAAACCCAACCAAAAATATCATCATTTTCATTTCTTTATTTCTTTCTCTTTTCTTAGACTAGATTTGCACTATCTTTGATCATTGAATGACTTGATTTCGCCTCAGTCCTTGTGTTCGACCTCGGAATACTTTCCTTCCTACATAACGATCCGTACACTGCGGGTTTCACTAGGTAGTTTAGGAGATTAGATCGAGTTTATAAATGTAAAGCTTTTTGTGCTACACATCCTAGCGTAACAGAAGACTCATGGGTTTCACAATCGGTCATCTTCTAGCAAAACCATGCCTCGAGAAGAGAAGATTTGGGCCCACGCACACCATCTCGGACCAACCTCGGTTCCCTAAAGCCTGAGTACACATGCAAGCACTTCCACCTTCTCCATAGACTCATGCGCACGTGAAAGGAAGCCATGCAATACTTCATTTGATCCACGTACGCCATACACGTGTGAGAGGTAGCTACGCCACGAGCCATGCAAGGCATGCAACGTCGGTATGGAATCGAATCCCACATGCAACTCCAATTTAAGCCGTCCTTACAGATCCATCAATTATGGTCCACAACCTTGAAGGATACCCATTTCGGTCCCTCCCGTCAAAATTCACGGACCATCTTTTCGATAACTGGACCAACTTACTTGAGCATCCATGCCATCGCGAACCGCGGTCTCCAAGAGCCAATTCGGACACTATTTGTATGGGGAGACCCCCCTATAGTGGCTAAATTAGGCCCCTTATTTTATTATTTAGCCCATAAAGGCATGTTTACTTATGAGTTAATTCCGTGGGTTTTAAATGTTATTTTCATCCCAAGTTTTTTTTTTTTTTGAACATAATTTAAGTTTCTAATATGGAAACTTAAAGATAGACTTGGAATCATATTACTTGATCCCCACGCCTTGGAAGATTCTTCTCCTAGAAGATCGATCTTATTTTATTATATTATTAGAACAAGGTTGTATCTTATTTTAAATATGATATGATTTTGCGGGCTTGGTTAAAAAACCCATTAGGCCGATCCACACCCTATAAATAGGGACCTTGTGCCTCTTATTTTATCATCTTGAAATAAATACCTTTTGTTTAACACGTTGCATTATCTTTGCGGTGTTTACCGTCGTCTCCACGTGTGAGAGCAACTTGAGTAAGAAATGTCTTGCTCGCAACTCTCTTGGACTTGTTTAAATGTGTTCTACTTAATTACCACGGCAGTGCAGAGTGCTTCTATTGGCCACAAGCAATCCTCCATGTGATCTAGGTCTCTTTTAGAACTCCTATTGTATTTGGTTGTAGCGGAAGGGTTCTACACAAGCCCGACCTTGCTACTGGGCGGTGTGGGATCTAGCTCAGGGGCCCATCTAATTTGGGGCACCAAACTTGCAAAATAATGTGGGCTTAAATTTGATAGGTTAATATTCTCTTCATGGGTAGTATGGGCAGTGGTAATGGGCTTAAATGTGAGAAGTCCGATATTTAAAACCTCCATTCTCAATTTCCAATACCACAACCATCGTATTGTAGAATTAAAAGATATTTTTAATTAAGTGATTATATTTGAAGATAACTTAGATTATTAAAAAAGATTTTAATGAACTAGGTTTTCCAAATATAAATATAATATTTATTATTTTTGTTTAATATTTTTTTATAATCTTTAACTTTTTTTCATCAATACTCTTTAGACTTTTTTTCACCCCTCTTATAAAAAACTTCACTTCATCTCAACTTAGTTCACTATATATCGTCTTGCTTCTATTGCGATTGAGATAAATTTTGACTTACATTCGGGATAGATTGACTTGGTGAGAGACACACACAAATAAAACAAGGTTTTGGTTTTACGCCCCCTCTTATTTTATATGAGTACGAACATCTCTAGTTATGTAAAAAATAATTGAGGATTTTGCTTAATAAAATGCAAGACGACACCATTTTAGATGATTAGGAACATGTCTAGTTATGTATGTCATATGCACTTTTGATTTATTTCAATTATGTAAAACGGGATTTTGGTTTTATGTCCTTGTTATTTCGTATTTTATATCTAATAAAAATCAGTGTGGGATGAGTCACCCATTGGAGTCCAAACCCCAAAAAATAATCTATATGACAATAATTTAAATCAATAAATACTAAATAAGGGCACCGGAATAATATTGCCTTGGACACGAAAAGTTCAAGGACAGGCCCTGGTTCTACAAAACTTCGTTGGTTGTGTATTTGGGCGATCCTCCTGATCGTGTCCTTTTGTACTTTCATATTGTAACTTAGGATTCGACCTTGATCTATCCAACTACCGATTCATTCCCATCATTGGATAATCTTCTCTCCACATCTCTTTCTTTTATAGTCTTTTCTATCGAGTCCTTAATTGTAGAAAGATCGGGCCAAACTACACGGGCGAATACCCCGTATCAAAGTGGTGTCAAAGTCAGGTTAATCGATCACATCTATCTTTTCTATTAAAAAATAATCGAATCTTTCACACTTTCCACAAAAAGAGTCAATCGGAGCAGCCGCTATTACGGTTAGTTTTTTTTATCATTCTTGTCATTTACTACTTTCAATATCAATTGCAATTGCTCTAATTGGTTTTTTTAGCCGTAAAATTTTTTTTTAAAATTTCATTCACCCTCGAAATCTCACCGAAGAAACCCCGGGTTATCCGCAATTCCCCCGCCGACTCACCGTCGTCGCCGTCTTCACGTCGTTGAATGAAACTTTGGTTGAGAAAAAATACATATTTCAGTCGTTGAATGCGTAAGATATATCCAACAACAAGCTTAGATAGAAGACATACGTGCACCTCATAAGCGGTATATATATGTGCGCCTCACAAGGCACATATGTGCAACGTATGTTATGTATGTGCATGTGTACACCTCACAAGGCGCACATGCCTAGTAAATGTCATGGATTTGGACGGTGAATCCGAATTAAATTAACGTTCAATAATAATTGTACCTTTTTCTTATTTCACGACCCATTTTCACCGATATGTGTTCCCCTCTCGCTATTTATAATATCCGACGTTAACTTCTGAGTAAGTTGTTGTAACTTAGTGATAGGTTATGTAATTATTGTAAATAGAGGGTTGTCCTATGTAATTATTGTAATCCGTATTCTTATTAATATGAGTTGTTTGTCGACGAAAACCCTTATGGGAATGCATCCTATTCTCACATGGTATCAGACTTATCGTTCTTCTAATCTCTTCTGCTCTTTTCTAAACCCTACGGTCGTTCTCCTTCAACGCCGAACGTTCCCCTTCAAACACGTTCTTCGATGGCCGCTGAACGGAAACCTTATTTCCATTTCGCCCCAGGAATCTCCAACATCAAGAACAACATTGCCCTCGTCCTCGACCATGACACTCCATATGCATCTTGGGTAACCCTTTTTCGCGTTATTATGAAAGCACACAACGTTCTTGATCCTATCAATGCGAAGGTTCCCAAGCCAATGGATATTGATGATTCATTATGACTTCAAGTAGACGTTGCGGTTCTCCAATGGATTTACAGTATGGTCTCTTGGAATATTCTGTAGCAAATCCTTGACTCTGATGATACTACGCTTCAAGCATGGAATCGAGTACAAGACATATTTCAAGATAACAAAAACACTCGTGTCGTTTACCTCGAACATGAATTCTCGAATTGTAAGTTATCTGGCTTTGCATCAATTAAAGCTTATTTTCTTCAACTCAAGTCTTTGGTAGATCAACTCAAAGAAGTTGGTGACGAGGCTAAAAACCTATGGTCGTTGTCTTTTAGCTTAAGTCAAAGTAGATTACTATAACACCCCGAATCTGCGGGACTCGGAGTACCACATTGGGCTAGGATCTCACAATGGATCCTGACCCTAGCCTGACAACAAGTTCAATGGATCTTATAACAAGGAACAGGTAGATTAAAACCAAAATACATAAAGCTGTATAAGATACATCAATAGGGTTTTACAACAACAAGCCGAGTACAAAACAATACCACAACATCAGATACAAAAGATATCTCATATCCCACACAACCCTAATGTACAGAAGTCCTCGGCTGGTCACCCCATCTGGCTCACTCTGTATTCTTCCTAACCTGCAGACCATCTACCACACGGTATACACCGTTAGTTACAGTAATGAATAAGTATGAAGGTAATAGCACAAACACACATCAACATCTCATACATGAAATGCCACACACATTCATTTATTAACTTTCAATTATGTTATTCCATTACTAATTCAACTTATTTTGTAACACGAGGAGCCTCAAGAACCTCGTCCCTTCCCCCGTAACACAGGGGTTTTGCATGGGGGTGATCCTCACTCGTCCCCCCTGTGTTACTGGCTTTTGGGCGCCCCCTCCTACCTAGCGGGCGGAGGCATATGTGGTCACGACCCATTATAATACACTTGGGCCATTTAATGTAATAAATGGTCATCCTAGTCCGGTTTAGGTTATAAATTCATAACCATATGAACACACAATCATTACAATCACACAAACCCACAACTGAACGCTAAGTAAGTGCTATGGACTTACCTGATATACTCGTAACCTTTACCACGTCACAGCTTCCCCTTGGGGAAGTAATCAACGCCTACAATAGCAAGGCACACATCATCACATATTGTAAGCGTTAGGAGACTCGTCTTCATAACCATACCAACCTACAACCTCAATCTAAACCTCGAGATCATAACATGCTCACAGATGCCTAAGGAATATCCTCAATATAAACACAAGTGCCGAAGGCAAATCTCTATCATGCAACTCATCATACTCATCCCAACCAAGCTAGCCTAGCCAACATCTAAGCCAAAGCCAAAGGAAAGGAAAGAAGGAATCATACCAACAAGGTATGCCCTGGACGCACCAGCGGAAACAAAGGACGCGGGGGCTGAACTAGTGAGGCGCAGGGGCGGCTCACTCAAGGCGCCGGGGTGGTTCACAACAGGCGCAGGGGCGGCTAGGCTCAAGCGCAGGAATTCTCTTCGATCCCTTTCTCGACTCTCTTCACGTCTTCATCATGCAGCAACATATCACATACATATATACTCATCTATGAACATCAAAACATCAGGAAAGGATCCACACAAGCTCAGCTTGTGATTCTAAGCTAAAGATGAAAGAAAGAAGCAAGGAAGAAGAAGGAAAGAAGATGGAGATGGAAACCGTACCACAACAGAACCCTAAGCAGCAAGAAGAGCATCCAACACACCTCACAACCTCAACACATCATCCACAACACTCAACCACAAGCTCATCAACAAGAACTCACTCAGCACTAGCCTAAATCAAGATCAACTCTTGATTCCAACAAGAACAACATCAAAGGGAGAAGGAGAGAAGAAGAAGATCGTAAGGAGGAAGAAGGAGCTGGGAAGAGATGAAGAAACCTTTCATCTGAAGTCTAAGATGGCTTATAAAGGAAGCCATCCGCAAAGCACAGATCAAAGAGTCAACAAAACCGGCTGCAACCACACAAAGCCGCAAGGGCGGGCTCTGTGAGGCGCAAGGGCGTTGATAGCATGAATTATAGTCTATATTTTGGGGTTTGTTTAGACGTTTTATCTTCAATAATCTACATGTTTGTATGTATAATATGTGATTATATTACCATTTCATCTACCTTTGCGGGAATCGAGGTCTACACCTAGTTTTGTTGTAATCGTAGGTAAAATGGCACGTTTTGCATCAAAAAGGAGCAAAAGGAGCTATGGAGTCATTGGAGCTACATTCAAGAACATAAAGAAACATCCAGGAAGCATAGCCATGGATTAGAGATTTACTTTGGACCAGATTTGAGAGATTTCACATTCAGTTGTGACTCACCTCGGTTGACTATAGAGTCACCTCGACCGAGGTGATCCAGAGGAGTCGACTCGACCGAGGCGAACACTTGGGACGCGGCGAGAATATTTTATTCTTGGCTGAGATCTTTTATCTTTGGAAAGAGATCTTATATTTTTGGGCTTGGCTCCTGGAAGGAAGAAGATATACTAGATCATACATTTTACCTATTTTTATGGGAAGAGATCTTTCTAAGATATCTTATCTTTGGAGAGTAATTTTCCTATAAAAAGGGTCGGATTTCCCACAAATCCGACATCCTGCATACATTCGCTTACACCTAATACACCGCTGCAGCCATACTCCAGTTGGGAGATTTGAAGAACCTTTTTGAAGGTTGAAGGAAGAAAGTTTATAGCTTTATAGCTTTTGAAGGGTTTTTGTAAGATCATCTTAGATTCCCTTCTTGTTTGTTGTCTTGTTGGATTTCTATCCAAGGAACGCTTGTGTTTTATAATTGATTCAGTTATTGAAGCCTTTCTCTTAAGGTTTTCTTGTTCAATTATTCTCTTTCTTCCCATATATTTGATTAATACTTTCATGATGATGAGTGGCTAATCTCTTTGTTTGATTCTAGGGTGATTGGCTGAAGGTTGTGGGAAAAACAATGATTGAATAATCTTAATCGCAGTAGGATCTTGAAAGTTCGAGTCTTTACCTTAACCCTAAGCATCTCGCTCAGTCGATGAACATCTCGGCCGGGGTGGAATTCGTCTGACCGAGGTGACTTATCTGATCTGAAACTGAGAGTTAAGTGTTAGAGTTTGCCAAATCCTATTCTTATTATACCTTTCCTCGTTCAATGCAAGCCTAGGATGAGACTTACCGGGTAATTCCTTTGTTTGTTTACCAAAGATCATAAGTGTAGGTAATAAAGGTTTATCCTTTATTGGGGTTTGAGTGTGCTTTCATTCCATCTTTGTGAGTTAGCCTGAGACTTAACCGGTAAAGGCTGATTCTATTCCCTTAGATGGTTTGTTAGTTTGAGGATATAGTTCTTTATCTTAATTACTTGAGACTTACCCGGTAATAGGAGTTACGGTTTGGGATTAGTGAATAGTGAGACTTACCTAGTGATCTATTTCACTTTAGTAACACCTTCCCTTTGCAAAAACCTCAGCTTTGTTCGCTTATCTTTAGATCTTGAGTTGGAACCACAACTAGATGCCTTAATCCCTAGAATTGCATATTTCCTTTATTGACTTCTATCATCTTTGATTTTTTTAATTACTTGTGGTTAGTAATTACTAAAGCTTACCGTAATTGGACTTTGTTTCACTAAGTCCCTGTGATCGACCCCTGGAATTCCTTGCTTTTTACTACGATTGACCCGTACACTGCGGGTTCACATCCTTGTTTTAAGCTTACATCTAGGGTTATAAATTTAAAGCTTGCACACACCGTTTGAAGCGAACAAGTTTTTGGCGCCGTTGCCGGGGACTTGGTCTAGACCAAGCCGGTTACGGTTTGCTTTTGGGGCACTTGCCCCGTGTCTACTAACCACTCTACTTGAGTGACTTTTGTAGGTTCTTTCTTAGGTTTATGCGAAGAACCCGCACTGGGAAGGAAATCGTTCCTTACGATCCCGAACTAGAAAAGACATACAAACGATGCTTAAGAGAAGCGAAGATGGCCAACCAAGACAATCGCGATCTTGAGGCCGAGTTGAAAGAGGCGTTAGAACTGCTACGCCTCAGCAGGGAAGAACTAAGGCAAGAGAAAGAAGAAACTCGCACCAGGACTGAAGCGATCGAAGCAGATATGGCTGCCTTACGAGACCAATATCTACTTCGACCGAGGGAAGACCCAGTCCCCGATGTTGGACCGATGCAGGTCCCAGTCGCAGACCCTCGACCGAGGCAAGTCCCAATACTTGACGCCCCGGCCGAGGTACTGCCACCTCGGATGCCAGTCCGAGGCGCTCTTTTTGCAGGAATCCCGCAAACCCTAGGTCAAAGGATGGATCCCAATCAACAACTGAGGCGTCCAGGAGTTAACCTAGGAGATCCAACAGACCATGACTACGAACTTCGACCGCAAGTTCTGTCCATGATTCGCCAATGCCAGTTCGGAGGGCTAGAGAAGGAATCCCTACATCAACATCTTCAAAACTATGAGATCTTGATGGAGACCTTGAGACCCTCAAGAATTGAAAACAACAACTACAAGCTAAGACCTTTTTACTTTTCTTTAAAAGATAGAGCTCTTACTTGATATCAATCTCTTCCTCCAGGAAAAATTAGCACATGGGAGGAGATGACTACGGAATTCTTGACTAAATTCTTTCCCTCCTCTAAGACCGCTGAAATGAGAAGGAAGATTAATGCGTTCATTATGAAGGACAAGGAGAGCTTGTCCAAGTCGTGGGAGAGGTTTAAAGACATTCTTTTGGATTTCCCACATCATGGGATTCCAAAGATAGAGTTGTTGGAAATATACTTCAAGGGACTGGACGGAAGCACCCAGTTCAACCTCCAACTACTCTCTGCCGGTACATTTATGGACATGGCTTGGGACTTTATCGAAAAGCAGGCTTTGCATATGGAGAAATACACCCACCAAGGAACTGAAGGTGGAGTTAAAAGAGTCAACTTTCAAGAGACTCAACCTAACAACAATCAACTCACGTCTTTGAAGAATGACGTGAAGCAATTGAAGGAACTCTTGGTTGCTCAAACCAAGAAGGAAGATCAAGGACAAAGGAACAACAACAATGGATACCGTAACAACAACAATGGTTCCCGGAACAACAACTACAACAACAACAATAGAGGATCTAACAGCAACAATTGGAGGGCGAACAACCAAAATTCTGGTAACAATCATTCTAACTCCAATTCTAACGATTCCTCTAACCCTTTCCTTTCTTCCCCTTCTTCTTCTTCTACTCCATTAAAGAGCCAGGGGCAAGGATCAAGTTAGTCTCAGCCGGAAAAGAAAGATGCAGTGTTGGAGGCCATCTTGATCAAGCTTAGTGCTATGGAGACTTCTATGACTTCATTTTCAAAGGCCCAAAAGGCCTTCGAACAACAACTTGCTAGTAGGGCGAATGAAGCGCCAAGAGATCAAGGGAAGCTTCCAGCAAGGACGGAAAGCAACCCTAAGGGCCAGATTATGGCCATAACTACGAGGAGTGGATTGAAAACTGCAGATCCAGTGCCTCAGTAGATGCCAGTATCGACGAAGACCACCTCGGTCCAGGTGCAGTCGAAGAACACTTCGGCCGAGATGCCAACCGAGGTGGAGCCACAAAGAGCGGAGGGGAAAACTGAAGTTTATGTTCCACCTCCTGCATACAAACCACCACTTCCATTCCCCCAGTCAAGGGCCAAAGCACATCTAGACAAGCACTTTGGTAAGTTCCTTGACTTGATGAATAAACTGCACATTAACATTCCTTTCCTTGATGCTATTCTAGGGATGCCCGCCTATGGGAAGTTCTTGAAAGAACTCTTATCAAGGAAGAGGAAGCTGGAAGACTTTGGTGAAGTAAGGATAACATCTAAATCCTCGGAGCTTATTCAAATCATGAAGGAGAAGATGCCACCTAAGTTGAGAGATCCCAGCTCATTTTGCATTCCCATTCAAGTTGGGGATGTCACTTGCGAAGCCTTATGCGATCTCGGAGCCAGCGTGAGCATCATTCCGCTGGAGCTATGTGTGAAGATCGGACTTGGAGAGCCCAAGCCGGTCAAGATTCGATTGTACATGGCGGACCGCTCCATTACCCATCCCGTGGGCATTTTGGAAGACGTTCCGGTCAAGTTAGGTAACTTCTATTTACCAATAGACTTTGTTGTACTTGACATTCCCGCAGATTATCCAGTTCCTATTATTCTCGGGAGGCCATTTCTAGCAACTTCAGGTTACAACGTGGATTGTAAGAACGCCAAGTTGAAATTCAACATTGACAGAGATGAAGTGGAGTTCGCATTACTTGCGGCCATGAAAGGAGAGCAGCTAGGAGATGATATCTTCAACATCTATGATGAAGAAGAATCAAGAAAATTGGTGAGCTCTATCCTTATTAACGATCCACTTGAACGAGTAATTAGTTTCAGTTTAAATGAGGAAGGTATAGATGCTTCTTGTGATGCAGATATACGGAGCTTGAAGGCACTGGAAGAAGATCCAGAAGCTAAAACTGAGAAGCTAATCCAGGAGATGGAGATCTCCAGTTTCGGTTCCAGTTACAGTACCTCGACCGAGGCACTTTCTGGACTGAGCGAGGCGACTGAAGAACATCTCGGTCAACGCCTCTGCGCCTCGACCGAGGTCGATGGCGAGACGATTTTAACTGAGACTTCCGAAAGTCCAGTTTCTGGATCTACTCCGCTGGAAGGAGGAAGCAAGGAGTCCCCTCAGAAAGCACCCCCAGTTGTGGAGCTTAAACAACTCCCAAATCACTTGAGGTATGTCTTTCTTGGACCGGATTCCAATAATCCCGTTATTGTTAGTGCTTTCCTTTCCGAATCTGAATTGACTAAACTGATGCATGTCCTAAGAAAGCATCAAAAGGCTTTGGGTTACACTATAGATGATCTTATTGGCATTAAGCCTTCTTTCTGCATGCATAGAATTCTAATGGAGGATGATCATAAGACTTCACGGGAACCTCAAATACGGTTAAATCCGATCATGAAAGAGGTTGTGAAGAAGGAAATTCTTAAGTTGTTCAGGTATCATATATCCTATCTCGGACAGAAAATGGGTGAGCCCGGTGCATGTAGTTCCAAAGAAAGGAGAGATGACCGTTGTGACAAATAAGAACAACGAGTTAATCCCAATCAGGACCGTCACGGGCTGGAGAGTTTGCATTGATTATAGGAAGCTGAACACGGCCACTCGGAAGGACCACTTTCCGCTTCCCTTCATTGATCAAATGCTCGAACGGTTGGCCCAGCATTCACACTTTTGCTATTTAGACGGCTATAGTGGATTCTTCCAGATTCCTATCTATCCGGATGATCAGGAGAAGACCACTTTCACTTGTCCATGGGGGACATTTGCTTATAGGAGGATGCCATTTGGATTATGCAATGCACCCGCTACCTTCCAGCGATGCATGATGGCTATCTTTTCCGAGTACATGGAGGAGATCATGGAGGTATTTATGGATGATTTTTCAGTATATGGTTCCTCTTTTGATGATTGCCTATCTAACCTTTCTCTAGTGCTACAACGATGTGAAGACACTAATCTTGTTTTGAATTGGGAGAAGTGTCATTTTATGGTTAATGAAGGCATTGTGCTAGGACACCTCGTTTCAAATCGAGGCATTGAGGTCGATCGCGCTAAGATCGAGACTATTGAGAAACTCCCTCCTCCTTGTTCTGTTAAAGGTGTGAGGAGTTTTCTCGGGCATGCAGGTTTTTACAAGAGATTCATCAAGGACTTCTCCAAGATTTCTAAACCTCTAACTAACCTCTTGAATAAAGATGTTGTTTTTGAGTTTTCGCAGGAGTGTCTTGATGCATTTTACAGGATTAAGGAAGCGTTGATCTCCGCTCCCATTATCCAACCTCCGGATTGGACCTTGCCCTTTGAGATCATGTGTGATGCTAGTGATGTAGCCGTAGGAGCGGTGCTTGGACAGAAGAAGGATGGCCGGACCACCGACATTTACTATGCTAGCAAGACGCTAGATGTAGCACAACGCAACTACGCTACCACCGAGAAGGAGTTATTGGCAGTTGTATATGCTTTCGAGAAGTTTCGTTCTTACTTAGTAGGGGCAAAAGTCATTGTCTACACCGACCACGCAGCCATTTGTTACTTGCTTGCTAAGAAAGATGCCAAGCCACGCCTTATTCGATGGATTCTCTTGCTTCAAGAGTTTGACTTAGAGATCCGCGATAAGAAGGGATCCAAAAATTCGGTTGCGGATCACCTCAGCCGGCTACCTGCATCTTCGCGCGAGAAGGACGATCCACCCATAGACGATTCATTCCCCGATGAGCACTTACACTTGTTGGAGCGTTTGATAGACTTACGTACTTCACCCCACGATGGAGGTGAAGTATGGGGTGAGGGCACCTCCCATCACGTTTGAGATGTCATATGGTCCAGCTAGCGACCTTAAACCAAGCGCTTCTTGGGAGGCAACCCAAGGTATTGCTTTCTTTTCCCTTTTTCTAGTCTAGCTTAGATAGTTTTGCTTTTGATTTGCTTTGTTTTGTTTTTGGCGTCCTAGATAGACAACAGGTGACATCAAAGGAAGGAGTACAAACCAGGAGCATAACTGGAAGGATAGAAGTTCGAGAATTCGAGAAGACGGAGTTTGACTGAGGCACATCTCGGTTGTTGTCAGAGCACCTCGACCGAGATGATTCTTGAGCAACCGAGGCGACTAGGATTTCTGAAGAACCACCTCGGTCCGCACCACCTCGGTCCAGTCGAGACCACCTCGACTGAGGTGACAGCAGTTCCAAAAAGGGTATAAAAAAGGAAAAAAATCTCTTTTTTTCTTTTTTACCTACCCCCTCGACCGCGGCGCTCTCCTTCACCTCGCCCCTTCGATTCTTGCTCGTTTTCGAAGATTTTTGCTTTCAAATTGCGATTAAAGCGTAGAGGATCGTGTTGCAAGTGCGGATCTGCGAGAAAATCGAACCGAAACGGCCGAACGAGGTAAAAGTAGACAAAACCCTAACCTCGCTGTTTTTGCTTCGATTTGGGCTTTGGTTGCCTGCATTTTGCTGAGAAACAGATTAAGTACCCCATAGGAACCAGTTGTAGTGATTTTGGGGGAAAATAACTGGATTTTTGAGAGATTAGATCGCACAGTTTTTCGCCTCGGTCCAGTCGTGTTGTGCCTCGGCCGAGGTGTTCTTGGGTTGTGTCAGGCCGACCGAGGTGATCTGACAGTTTGCTGAAAATGAGTTCTGACAGACAGCTAGTCCTTAGGGATAGATCCTCCCCTTCCCCTTCTTCTTCCTCTCACAGACCTTATCGACCGGTGATCCACGAGCGACACCACGTCGATTATGACCGTATAGCAGCTCGTCCAGTGATAGCACTTCGCTTCCTGGACGTATCAGCCTTTGACTGTCTCCATGTGGATGGAGATCTTAGACGGATGATCTCGACGGTAGGGCTAGATCAGTTTACTGAGATCCATGCACCTGCCTACCTAGAGCCTACCTTAGAGTTTGTTAGCTCTTTCACCTACCTCCCCACAGAGCGAGCTGTGAAGTACCGGTTGATGAACCGGAACTTCATAGTTCCTTTAGAGTATTGGAGAGACATTCTTGGGTTCCCAGCCCCGACTACTGTAGATTTTCCCTCCCGAGCTATAGCTAGGGAGTTTTGGGGTCAGATTGCTCACGTTGTTGAGCACGTAGATAGATGGCGCCCTGGAAACTCCAGGGAGCGCATCATATTTCACCTAGCTTTTAGGTTAGCTCACCGTATCTTCAGCGAGACGCTTCTGGCGCGTACTGAGATGCCCCAGAAGGTCCGACAGGGGGAGCTTTTCAGCTTGTACTGCATGGTGATTGGGGGGATCCCAGACTTTGGCTTGATGTTGGCAGAGGACCTGCACAAGATCAAGGCCAAGGCGAAGGGGGACATCTGTTGCGGAGGGATTGTGACCCACATTACCAGCTATCAGGACATGGACCTCAGCGCTTGTACTATGGTGGCGGCTGCCAAGCCGCTAGGGCTGCAGGAGATGATTACCCGGCGGATTTTGGTTCCCCGAGGACTGACTACGCCATATGTGGCCATGCCATGGGAGCCTACTACACCGCAGGGGATCAGGTGGTCAGCCTAGTTTACAGTTTATGACCCTCATTACTGGCAGACTGCTTGGTTCCCACTGATGGAGGATGCGAGATAGGCAGCAGCTGCACCAGCTGAGGAGGAGGATGAGGAGGAGACTACTGATGCTGATGATGACAGGGATGATGGAGTTCCGATGGATACAGGGACGGACACTGCTGGGACGAGTGCGCCGGTTATTGACATTGATGATGATGATATTGAGCCTGCACCAGCCACATCACCAGTGAGACCTGCTAGGCGTAGGGCACGCCGACACAAAGTTCCAAAGGCTCACCGTCGGATCGATGATCTGACGGATCAGATGATCGATTCTTATGCTGCCTTATCACCGGATATCCGCAAGATGCAGGAGCGACAGCACTACCAGCACATGATGGCTCAGATTCAGTTTTAGCACATCATGGGCTACCCGTTCGACCCATCTCAGTATCTATATGTGCCACCACCACCACCACCGGATCGTGACTACTGAGAGCTGCAGGATTTTCTTTCTTATTTATTATGCAGCTCAGCTTTATGTCCGGTGAGTATTTTATTTCCTTAGACTTATTTTGACCCACTGGGACAGTGTGTCCCAAGTATGGGGTGTTTATTGATGTATTATCTAACACTTATGTGATGTATGACTCTATTTTGATTGGATATTTATGCTTCAGTTTGCTTCTATAATTTTATCTGAGATTACATGCATACAAACAGGTTATTTGATTGAGAAAAACGTCAAAACTGAAAAATTTTAAAAAAAATTTTGACCTCGACCGGGGCAGTTCTGGCCAAACGAGCTGCTTCACCTCGGTTGACCTAGAACACCTCGACCGAGATGGGTTAACTGAGAGTTTTCGAAACGTTTTGTGCTTCTTATCTGGATATGATCTCGGTGAAGATCTTGTTGCTGACTGGTTTTGAAATCTTTATATGTTTGAAAGATTTTATAATATGTTTAAGTTGCTAAATGCTTTGTTTGAAATTTTTGGCTGTTTAATACTTTGTTTTAATCCAAATTATGTTGAATTTGAAGGTTGACACCGCAAGATAAGTTCTCTCACTTTCTTTCTGGAAAGATCAAGGCAATTCATTCTTCTCTCTTCTTCTTCTTGATCATGCTTAGCCCCTCATATACATTTTTGCCTCCCTTTACCTATCCGGGAATTTGGAAGCAAGCAAAGTGGTGAAAGCAAGTGAAGTAAAGTTGAGAAGTTGGCTGGAAGTGAAAGTGTTAGAAAGAAAGAAATAGGTTTGGGGAAGTCAATCATGATGATGAGTAACTCGGCACCATTCATATAGCCGGGTGTTTGTGTCTTGCCAAAGTCGGATTGAGCGATATTCCTAACGGGTCATGGTATGTGCATCAAGGGTTTGATGCATCTCAAGAAATTGATGATTGCTGATTTCCTAGGCTTCGGTTATTGTGCACCTCTGTCCATGCATCCCAAAAAGTAAAGTAAAAGAAAAAGTGTGAAATAAGCAAAGCTTATTGGTGGAAGATGTTGAAAGTCAAAGTGAAAGTGTAGTATATCCTTTTCCCGGATTCTAGCACCACATTACCTTACATACATCCCTACCCTACACGTTTCTTGACCTTTCTTTTGTGAAGCCCTTGAGACCTCGAGCTTGTTGATTGACTTAGTGGTTTAAACTGGATTATGCATGATTAATTTCGATAATTATGACTTATTATGTATTCTACGATTTTATGCAAAGATGAACAACTTTCTTATATTTATAAAATGTTTTGATCATATTTTGATTTTTAATTTCATGAAGTATTTTTTTAGAGTGATCTATGATTGTTGCACACCATAAAAATGTTTTTGAAAGACTTTTTCATTGATTTTCTTGACTTATAATCCATTTTATCTTGCCTTTTATAAGCGGAACTTGCTTGGGGACAAGCAACGCCTAAGTATGGGGTATTTTGATAGCATGAATTATAATCTATATTTTGGGGTTTGTTTAGACGTTTTATCTTCAATAATCTGTATGTTTGTATGTATAATATGTGATTATATTACCATTTCATCTACCTTTGCGGGAATCGAGGTCTACACCTAGTTTTGTTGTAATCGTAGGTAAAATGGCACGTTTTGCATCAAAAAGGAGCAAAAGGAGCTATGGAGTCATTGGAGCTACATTCAGGAACATAAGGAAACATCCAGGAAGCATAGCCATGGATTAGAGATTTACTTTGGATCAGATTTGAGAGATTTCACATTCAGTTGTGACTCACCTCGGTTGACTACAAAGTCACCTCGACCGAGGTGATCCAGAGGAGTCGACTCGACCGAGGCGAACACCTGGGACGCGGCGAGAATATTTTATTCTTGGCTGAGATCTTTTATCTTTGGAAAGAGATATTATATTTTTGGGCTTGGCTCCTGGAAGGAAGAAGATATACTAGGTCATACATTTTACCTATTTTTATGGGAAGAGATCTTTCTAAGATATCTTATCTTTGGAGAGTAATTTTCCTATAAAAAGGGTCGGATTTCCCACAAATCCGACATCCTGCATACATTCGCTTACACCTAATACACCGCTGCAGCCATACTCCAGTTGGGAGATTTGAAGAACCTTTTTGAAGGTTGAAGGAAGAAAGTTTATAGCTTTATAGCTTTTGAAGGGTTTTTGTAAGATCATCTTAGATTCCCTTCTTGTTTGTTCTCTTGTTGGATTTCTATCCAAGGAACGCTTGTGTTTTATAATTGATTCAGTTATTGAAGCCTTTCTCTTAAGGTTTTCTTGTTCAATTATTCTCTTTCTTCCCATATATTTGATTAATACTTTCATGATGATGAGTGGCTAATCTCTTTGTGTGATTCTAGGGTGATTGGCTGAAGGTTGTGGGAAAAACAATGATAGAATAATCTTAATCACAGTAGGATCCTGAAAGTTCGAGTCTTTACCTTAACCTTAAGCATCTCGCTCAGTCGATGAACATCTCGGCCGGGGTGGAATTCGTCTGACCGAGGTGACTTATTTGATCCGAAACTGAGAGTTAAGTGTTAGAGTTAGCCAAATCATATTCTTATTATACCTTTCCTGGTTCAATGCAAGCCTAGGATGAGACTTACCCGGTAATTCCTTTGTTTGTTTACCAAAGATCATAAGTGTAGGTAATAAAGGTTTATCCTTTATTGGGGTTTGAGTGTGCTTTCATTCCATCTTTGTGAGTTAGCCTGAGACTTACCCGGTAAAGGCTGATTCTATTCCCTTAGATGGTTTGTTAGTTTGAGGATATAGTTCTTTATCTTAATTCCTTGAGACTTACCCGGTAATAGGAGTTACGGTTTGGGATTAGTGAGTAGTGAGACTTATCCGGTGATCTATTCCACTTTAGTAACACCTTCCCTTTGCAAAAACCTCAGCTTTGTCCGCTTATCTTTAGATCTTGAGTTGGAACCACAACTAGATGCCTTAATCCCTAGAATTGCATATTTCCTTTATTGACTTCTATCATCTTTGATTGTTTTAATTACTTGTGGTTAGTAATTACTAAAGCTTACCGTAATTGGACTTTGTTTCACTAAGTCTTTGTGATCGACCCCTGGAATCCTTGCTTTTTACTACAATTGACCCGTACACTGCGGGTTCGCATCCTTGTTTTAAGCTTACATCTAGGGTTATAAATTTAAAGCTTGCACACACCGTTTGGAGCGAACAGCGGCCAGCCGGAGGTGCGGCCACCTGGTTTTGTAGAGGCGGTCGTTGTTCGCTCGAAAGTGTGCGTCACAAAGTCTTAAACTTATATCTAGAACTTATGCAAAAGCGAACCCGCAGTGTACAGATCGGCGTAGTAAGACAAGAAATTACAGAGTCGAACTCAGGGATTTGGTGAGAATAAAATCAGTTCACAAATCGTTGAGCAAGTAAAATATAGAAGCTTTGCAAGTAATATTGGGAATACATAAATTTTAAAGATCCAAGTATCCAATAGTGGCAATCGATTCAAGATATTCTATAGATGTAAGAAAAGAGTCGGGATTGCAAAGGTATAACTAATGTAAGGTTATGTACGGTGAAGTTCCAAAACCCTATATGTATTACCCAAGGACTCTCTCTATAAAGGTTGTTGAGGCTGCAATGTAGAAAGGATCAAAGGATAAGAATTACTCTCAAATACCCATGCCCAAACCCAAGGAATCAAAGATAAGCCAAAACGGTTAAGGTTATGACACTCAAAACCAAAGTAGAGGATGTTGGGTCTCACTACTACCTAGAAAAGGTAAGCCAAGGCTAGGTTAAGGCAAACCTCTAACTTTGAATCAAAGCAAAAGCAAAGGACGTACGACAGAAGAAACCACGGCTGGATCTTAAAGAACCACGGCCGCGGAACTCAAAAACAGACCGTGGAAAAGGTTGTCGACGAAGTTTCTCGCAACTCTCAGGGTCCAATCTGTTTTGGTTCAATCTATCATTATCTAAGCCACAACTATCAACCCTTCACCTTAGAATCGCTAAAGGGTTTTAGCCAATAACCGTCATCATTGAATCAAATATCAAGTTTAAAAGAGAAAAAGGTAAAAATCTCGAAAACTCAATAATAATCAAATAATCAATCTCAAATCCAAACAACAAGTGTATGTGTTTAATGAATGCGGAAGAGGAAACAGAAATCCTCCCAACAATCTCGAGGAACAATGAAGAACGGGATGTCAATCCGTCTCCAAATGTAAACCCTAAGATATTCTCTAAGTACGCAATCTCCAAATCGCGTCCTTCTCGGGATCTTCCCTGTATGCAATGGAATCTTCCTAAGCAATGATCCGAATATCTCTCTTCGGGGGTGTAAGCAGCCGTCCTCCTTGTCGGTGGGGGTCCAAGTCCACCCTTCAATGTTAAAAGCTATCGGATATTTGTTCTAGGGTTTAAACACAAAACCCTGAATATTTGGGCTGAAAAGAAGTTGAGCCCGCTGGTATCAGAAAATACTCTGGGCCGCGTCAGACGGTATCAGAGAATACTTTGCCATCAGACGGTATATGAAGATATTTTGGCGCATCAGACGGTATCACAACATACTTTGGCGCGTCCCTTTTTCCATTTATGCTCCTTTTTGTCCCTCTTCAAGGTTTGTGTTCGCTCCAAATGGTGTGTGCAAGCTTTAATTTTATAACCCAAGAAGTATGCTTAAAACAAGGATGTGAACCCGCATTGTACGGATCAATTGTAATAAAAGCAAAATTCCAGGGTATCGATCTCAGGGACTTAGGTGAAACAATACCAATATGATTAGTCAATATTGCAACTAACCACAAAAGCGATTAAAACAATCAAAGATTATAATAAGGTCAATTAAGGGAAATATGCAAATTCTAGGGATTAAAGCATCCAGTTGTGGTTCCAACTCAAGATCTCAAGATAAGCGGACAAAGTTGAGATTTTGCAAAGGGAAGGTGTTACTAAAGCGGAATAGATCACCGAGTAAGTCTCACTACTCACAATCCCAAGCCAAAGAACCTATCACCGGGTAAGTCTCAAGGTACTAAGGAAAGGAATTATAATCTCAAACCAACAAACCAACTAAGGGAAAAGAATCGACCTTTACCGGGTAAGTCTCGGGCTAACTCACAAAGATGGAATGAAGGCACACTCAAACCCCAATAAAGGATAAACCTTTATTACCTACACTTATGATCATGGGTAAACAAACAAAGAAATTACCGGATAAGTCTCATCCTAAGCTTGCATTGAACCAGGAAAGGTGTAATAAGAATAGGATTTGGCAAACTCTAACACTTAACTCTTAGTTTTGGGTCAGGAAAGGTCACCTCGGTCAGTCAAGTTCCACCCCGGCCAAGATGTTCATCAACTAAATGAGATGTTCTAAGGTTAAGGATAAAGACTCGAGCTTTCAGGGTCCTACTGGGATTTAAGATTATTCTATCATTGTTTTTCCCACAACCTTCAGCCAATCACCCTAGAATCGCACAAGGAAATTAGCGACTCGTCATCATGAAAGCAATAATCAAATATATGGGAAGAGAATGAATATTTGAACACAAAAACCTTAAGAACAAGGCTTCTATATCTGAATCAAATAAACAAATCAACGTTCCTTGGATAACAAATCCAACAAGACAATCAACAAGAAGGAAATCTAAGAAAGTCTTACAAATCCCTTCACAAAAGCTATAACAAGTTATGAACTTCCTTCCTTCAATCTTCCTTCAACCTTCCAAAAATCCTTCCTAACTGCAGCTTCTTCAATCTCTAAGTGTTGCGATGGTAGCGGGTTGTTGATCCGAAGATGGGTGAATTATAGAAAATCCAACCTTTTATATAGGAGAATTATCTTCCAGAGATAAAATATTTTAAAAAGATAATTTCCTATAAAATATATCCATATCTCCTAAAATAAATATCTTCCTTCAAGATATAAGATATTTCTATAAAATATATGCATATCTCCTAAAATAAATATCTTCTTAAGATAATTTTATAGGAAATATCTTAAAAGATAATTTCCTATAAAAATATATCCAAGTAAATCAGCTGAATATCTTATCTTCCTTCCGGAAATCCAGCCCAAAAATATAAGATATCTTCCTTCCAAAAATAAAAGATCTTAGCCCAAAAATATATACCTCGCCGCGTCAGGATATTCGCCTCGGTCGGGGCGCTCCTTTAGATCATCTCGGTCGAGGTGACACTATAGTTGACCGAGGTGATCTCAGCTGAAGGTGAAATCTCTTAAATCTGGTCCAAACTAAATCTTCTTTGTTAATTCATTGCTTCCTAAGTCCTTCCTTAAGCTCCAGAATGTAGCTCCAATGACTCCTTAGCTCCTTTAGCTCCATTTTAGTCCAAAATGTGCAATTTTACCTACGATTACAACGAAATTTGGTGTAGGCCTCGATTCCCGCAAAGGTAGATGAAACGAAAATATAATCACATAATATACATTCAAACATGCAGATTATTGAAGATAAAACGTCTAAACAAGTCCCAAAATATAGACTATAATACATGCTATCAAAATACCCCATACTTATCCCTTGCTTGTCCCCAAGCAAGTTTCAAATCTTAAGTACAAGATAGAATGGATTATAAGTCATAAGATCAATGAAAAGTATTTCAAAACATTTTTGGTGGTGTGCTCCAATCATAGATCGCTCTAAGAGAATGCTTCATGGTGTTTAAAATCAAAATATGATCGAAACATTTCACAAATATAGGAAAATTGTTCATCTTTGCATAAAATTATAGAATGCATAATAAATCATAATTATCGAAATTAATCATGCATAATCCAGTTTAAACCACCAAGTCAATCAACAAGCTCGAGGTCTCAAGGGCTTTTCAAAAGAAGGTCAAGAAACGTGTGAGGGTGGGATGTATATAGGGAATGTGGTGCTAGAATCCGGGAAAAGGATCTTTACTTCACTTGCTTTGATCTTTAACATCTTCCACCAATAAGCTTTGCTTATTTTACTTTTTTTACTTTTTGGGATACATGGACTGAGGTGCACAATAACCGAAGCCTAGGAAATCAGCAATCATCAATTTCTCGAGATGCCTCAAACCCTTGATGCACATACCATTACCCGTTAGGAATATCGCTCAATCCGACTTTGGCAAGACACAAACACCCGGCTATGTGAATAGTGCCGAGTTACTCATCATCATGATTGACTTCCCCAAACCTATTTGTTTCTTTCTAACTTCCAGCCAACATCTCATCTTTTCCTTCACTCGCTTTTCATTTGCTTGCTTCCAAATTCCTGGATAGGTAAAGGGAGGCAAATATGTATATGAAGGGCTAAGCATGATCAAGAAGAAGAAGAGAAGAGAATGAATTGCATTAATCATCCCAGGAAGAAAGTGAGAGAACTTATCATGTGGTGTCAACCTTCAAATTCAACATAATTTTGATAAAAACAAAGTATTAAACATGCCACAAATTTTAAACAAAGCATTTAGCAATTTAAACATATCATAAAACCTTTCAAACATATAAAGATTTCAAAAACCAGTCTGCAAACAAAATCTTCACTGAGGTCATATCCAGATAAGAAGTACAAAATCGTTTCGAAAACTGTTTCAGCTAAACCACCTCGGTCGAGATGTTCTAAGTCAACCGAGGTGCTGCACCTCGATTGGTCAGAATCACTTCGATCGAGGTCATAAAATTTTTTTATTTAACTAGTTTTTGACGTTTTTCTCAATCAAATAACCTGTATGCATGCATGTAGTCCCAGATAAACACATAGAGCAAGATAAAACAATAATATCCGGTAGAGTCATCCAAGCATACACATAAGTCACATAAATACATCCAAATACCCCATACTTGGGACACATTGTCCCAATGGGTCAAAATAAGTCTGAAAATAGAGTACTCACCGGACATAGCTGAACTGCATAAAGAAATAAGAAACAGCTCCAGATAAGACCGTCTCGGTTGGCGAAGAACATCTCGGTCGCGGTCCTATCACTGAACCCGAGATGTGTCTTAGTCAAGCTCCGTCCTCTCAATTTCTTGAACTTCTTTCCTTCCAGTGTATCTCCTGAGTTGTAATCCTTCCTTAGAAAGTACCTGGTTCCTGTCTAGAGGATGCCAAAAGCAAAGCAAAGCAAACTATCTAAAAATAAGCTAGAAAAGGGAAAAGAAAGCAATACCTTGGGTTGCCTCCCAAGAATCACTTGCTTTAAGGTCGCTAGTTGGACCTTTCTCCATAGAATTACTCAATGTACCTCGAACACCTTGGAGTGCTCATCACATCCATCATAAAATTCTTCCAAAAAGGTTCCGGTTCCTAATTTCACCGGCAAATGGTAAGATCTCCCACGTACAAGCTTGTACGGTTTGATTCTCACCGGAATCCTTCTAGCTTTCCTGCACTTCAATGGGACATAATCTTGCGTCCCATCCTTTCCTGGATCGAGAAAACAACTTCTCGAGAATCCTAGTAGCTTCCCCATCTCCATTTTGGGGATAGTATAAGGTCTTTGTCATGTGAATGACCCCATACTTGAACAAATAACACTTTGTTGCCTTAGCGGTGAAGCGCTTGTTAACTTCACTCCTTTTAGTCCAAGGAGCATTTACTTTCAGCAAATTCAATGGAGGTTTCATCTTGATCTTAGGAGGTTCTTTAGGAAGAGACCTCCAACTCTTCGGTGCATCCCTGAAGAAATCTAGAACTTTAGTAGGAATTTCAAAGGGAGTAAGAGAAGACACCTTATAAGTTCTCCAAAGCTTGGGACAAGTTTCATGTTAGGTTGATAATCCACACATGAAATCTCTCCCAACTCAGCTGATCTTTCTTCCACCTTGGCCACAATCTCAATAATTTGGCCAAGGTTCTCTGCATCTTCCACTTCTAGTTATACAGATTCTTCTTCCATCTCGGCCGATCTCTCTTCCACCTCGGCCGATCTCTCTTTCACCTCGGCCAAAGTTTCAACAATTGGATCGAGATCTTCCACATCTTCCTCCTTCTCAAAAGCTTCAGGAGAAACTTCTAGTTCGATTGGAGGAATGCTCGAAACTTGCAGTTCTTCCTTATGCTCCTCTTTCGGCTTAGCATAGGATAGGGTGCTTTCCTTGAGCTCCTCCACCTTCTTCATCAACTTCTCCCATCTTGATTCAAGTGAATCTTCAAGAGGTTGCTCATAAATCTTTCTAGGGGCATTCATCTCATCCCATATCGCAAGCTCCTTCTCAATGGCCTTTTCTCTTGCCCTCTCATTGTTAAACCAATAATAGCAGTATTTTTCTTCCAAGTATTCATAATGGTCTGCCCTACCACTTTGTCTTGCTATCCAGGCTGGATCAAATGTGGTCATCGGATATCCTGAAAACTACAAAACTCATACGACAAATGGTTAATAGCAACAAGGGCAATAGCCCCGAAAGACAACCGCAACCGGCTCGGTCTAGACCAAGTCCAGGCAACGGCGCCAAAAACTTGTTCGCTCCAAATGGTGTGTGCAAGCTTTAAAGTTATAACCCAAGAAGTATGCTTAAAACAAGGATGTGAACCAGCAGTGTACGGATCAATTGTAATAAAAGCAAGAATTCCAAGGTATCGATCTCAGGGACTTAGGTGAAACAAAACCAATATGAGTAGTCAATATTGCAACTAACAACAAAAGCGATTAACAATCAAAGATGATAATAAGGTCAATTAAGGGAAATATGCAAATTATAGGGATTAAAGCATCCAGTTGTGGTTCCAACTCAAGATCTCAAGATAAGCGGACAAAGCTGAGATTTTGCAAATGGAAGGTGTTACTAAAGTGGAATAGATCACCGGGTAAGTCTCACTATTCACAATCCCAAGCCAAAGAACCTATCACCGGGTAAGTCTCAAGGTACTAAGGAAAGGAAATATAATCTCAAACCAACAAACCAACTAAGGGAAAAGAATCAACCTTTACCGGGTAAGTCTCAGGCTAACTCACAAAGATGGAATGAAGGCACACTCAAACCCCAATAAAGGATAAACATTTATTACCTACACTTATGATCATGGGTAAACAAAAAAAGGAATTACCGGGTAAGTCTCATCCTAAGCTTGCATTGAACCAGGAAAGGTGTAATAAGAATAGGATTTGGCAAACTCTAACACTTAACTCTTAGTTTTGGGTCAGGAAAGGTCACCTCGGTCAGTCAAGTTCCACCCCGGCCGAGATGTTCATCGACTGAACGAGATGTTCTAAGGTTAATGATAAAGACTCGAGCTTTCAGGGTCCTACTGGGATTTAAGATTATTCTATCATTGTTTTTCCCACAACCTTCAGCCAATCACCCTAGAATCGCACAAGGAAATTAGCCACTCATCATCATGAAAGGAATAATCAAATATGTGGGAAGAGAATGAATATTTGAACACAAAAACCTTAAGAACAAGGCTTCTATAACTGAATCAAATAAACAAATCAACGTTCCTTGGATAAAAAATTCAACAAGACAATCAACAAGAAGGGAATCTAAGAAAGTCTTACAAATCCCTTCACAAAAGCTATAACAAGTTATGAACTTCCTTCCTTCAATCTTCTTTCAACCTTCCAAAAATCCTTCCTAACTGCAGCTTCTTCAATCTCCAAGTGCTGCGATGATAGCGGGTTGCTGATCCGAAGATGGGTGAATTGTAGAAAATCCAACCCTTTATATAGGAGAATTATCTTCCAGAGATAAAATATCTTAAAAAGATAATTTCCTATAAAAAAAATATATCCATATCTCCTAAAATAAATATCTTCCTTCAAGATATAAGATATTTCTATAAAATATATCGATATCTCCTAAAATAAATATCTTCTTAAGATAATTTTATAGGAAATATCTTAAAAGATAATTTCTTGTAAAATATATCCAAGTAAATCAGCTGAATATCTTATCTTCCTTCCAGAAATACAGCCCAAAAATATAAGATATCTTCCTTCCAAAAATAAAAGATCTCATCCCAAAAATATATATCTCGCCGCGTCAGGATATTCGCCTCGGTCGGGGCACTCTTCTAGATCATCTCGGTCGAGGTGACATTGTAGCTGGCCGAGGTGATCTCAATTGAAGGTGAAATCTCTTAAATCTAGTCCAAAGTAAATCTTCTTTGTTAATTCATTGCTTCCTGAGTCCTTCCTGAAGCTCCAGAATGTAGCTCCAATAAATCATTAGCTCCTTTAACTCCATTTTAGTCCAAAATGTGCCATTTTACTTACGATTACAACGAAATTTGGTGTAGATCTCGATTCCCGCAAAGGTAGATGAAACGACAATATAATCACATAATATACATTCAAACATGCAGATTATAAAAGATAAAACGTGTAAACAAGTCCCAAAATATAGACTATAATACATGCTATCAGCTTGATCCTTAAATGTGTCATTTCTGCTCCATAATTCGCCAATTTACCTACAAATTCAATAAAACTCTGTGTAGACCTCTATTCTCGCAAAGTAGGTGAATATAACCATAAATGCCATGAATGTATGTCTATGCATGCAAAATAAAGGGAAATTATACATAAATACAAGCCTAAATATAGGTCATAATTCATGTCATCAGTCGTCTAGGTCATCCAAGGTCAGCTAAGGACTCCAAGGCTCCAAGGACTAAGGCTCTTACAATTACCTAACGTTACACTAACCGGATTGTATAGTGTAAGTAAGGATCAAACCCAAGAGAGTTTTAGTCGAGTTTTTATTATATTCAATTACCGAATTGTAACCAATAAGGGGGGGGGGGTTTGGATTGTAACACAACAAGACAAGTGCAAATGGAAATTAAGCAAAGATGGTGATAATAGATATGGAATGAAGAACTACACTAGGTTGGATCTTAGGATGCACACTACTTGGTTGGTTCTTTTTATAAGTTATTCACCAAAGTCTCATCTTGATCTTAGATATGTGTTGAGCCAACCGGCATCAACACAGCTTAACGAGATTATTGATCCGTAAACCTACAAGATCAAAGCACAAGTTAGAATTCTAGTAAAGACAAAGAGATATAAAGAATTACAAATTGTTAATCCTTCTTTATAGTCATATTCCTTTCCTTTACATAATTACAACCAGCTTTTACCTAAAGGTTTACTACTAGATTAAGGACCCGAACCCGGAAGCGATTAATCCTAATACTTTGCATGCATAAGACACTTAAGGTGATCAATCTAAGTGATAAGAGACATGCAAACATGAGTTAAAGCTCAAGAAAATATAACACAAATTGATTGAATAAAACTTATATTATAAAAGACTTACAATCAAGTAGCAATGCAGCTTCAAAACAACTCAATGTAGCAAAGGAAGCTAGAAATTCATTACAAGATGGCACTAAGGAAAATAGAGCTTTTTGGGGAAAATGATGGATGATTCTAGCAATCAGCCAAGGGCTCAATTTGTACTACAAATTACATTAAAAGGGAGTAAATGGGTTGTCTAAACGGCCATCGTAAATGTCATATAGGTCGTGCAAACAGCCGGAGTTAAGTTCCTTGGCGTTAAACCGCGGGGGCGGGCTTCAAGGCCGCAAGCGCGGTTTAGGTCAGAACATTCGATCTTCTTCTTGACCGCTGGGGCGGCTTGGCAATCCCGCAGGGGCGGGTGTTTAATGCTTCTTAAACGTCTGACTCTTCATCTTTCTGTCGTTTTTGATGATTAAAACCAAATACATAAAGTTGTATAAGATACATCAAAAGGGTTTACAACACAAAGCTGAGTACTAAACAACATCCATAAACAATAGACACAAAAGATAACCCAAATCCCACGCAACCCTAATGTACAAAAGTCCTCGGCTGGTCACCCCATCTGGCTCACTCTACAGTCTTCCTAACCTGTAGATCATCTACAACACGGTATACACCGTTAGCTACAGTAATAAATAAGTATGAAGGTAATAGCACAAACACACATCCACATCTCATGCATGCAATGCCACACGCATTCATTTATTATCTTTCAAGTATGTTATTCCATTACTAATTCAACTTATTTTGTAACACGAGGAGTCTCAAGAACCTCGTCACATCCAACGTAACACAGGGGTTTTGTATGGGGGTGATCAACACTCGTCCCCCCCTGTGAGATCATCTTCAAGGCACCTTCTCCTACCAACAGGCGGAGGCAAGTGGTCATGACCCGCTATAATACACTTGGGCCATTTAATGTAATAAATGGTCATCCTAGTCCGGTTTAGGTTATAAATGCACAATTATATGAATACACACAACCATCACAATCACACAAACCAACAACTGAACGCTAAGTAAGTCCTATGGACTTACCTGTAATACTCGTATCCAATACCACGTCACAGCTTCCCCTTGGGGAAGTAATCAACGCCTTCAATAGCAAGCCACACAACATCACAAACTATAAGGGTTAGGAGACTCGTCTCCATAACCATAACCAACCTACAACCTCAATCTAAACATCAAGATCATAACATGCTCACAAATGCCTAAGGCATATCCTCAACATAAACACAAGTGCCTAAGGCACATCTCTATCATACAACTCATCCTAACCAAGCTAGCCTAGCCAACATCTAAGCCAAGGCCAAAGGAAAGGAAAGAAGGAATCATACAACCAAGGTATCCCTGAATGCACCAGCAGAAACAAGAGACTCAAGGGCTGAACCACTAAGGCGCAAGGGCGGCTCACTCAAGGCGCAGGGGCGGTCCACAACAGGCGCAGGGGCAGCCTAGTGCAGGCGCAGGGGGGCTGTCTGTGTAGGATATTGGCCCCGACTTCTCTTCGATCTCCTTATCGACTCTCTTCACTTCTTCATCATAAGACAGTAACACACATACATATATACACATGTATGGACATCAAAACCTTAGGAAAGGATCCACACAAGCTCAGCTTGTGATCCTAAGCTAAAGAAGCAAGAAAGAAGCAAGGAAAGAGAACGAAAGAAGATGGGTATGGAGATCTTACCACAGCAAACCCTAAGCAGCAACTAGGAGCATCTAACACACCTCGCAACCTCAACACAACAACAACAACTCTCATCATCATCCTCATGATCATCCAAATCCAAAGCCACAAACAAACTCTCAAAAACTCACACACGAGATCAAAGAGAGATCAAAGAAGATCAAGGAAAAAGAGAGAAGAAAAATGAACGTGAGGAGGAAGAGAGAAGCTGGAGAGATGAAGAAACCCTTCATCAGAAGCACGGGGAAGCTTATAAAGGAAGCTCACCAAAATCAAGGTCAAGAGGTCAACAAAGGTGGCTGCAGCCGCACAAAACCGCAGAGGCGGATCAGGCAAGGCGCAGGGGCGGCTTTCCTGAGGCGCAGGGGTGGCTAACAGAATCCGGAGGGGCGGCTAACAAAATCCGCAGGGGCGGCTGCCAGGGACACCTAGGGCTCAGCAAGGACACAAGGCTCATAAGACTTATGCTCTTACATTGCTAATACCTTCTTTTTCTTCATTTGGACTTCTTCTTTTGGATCAAGGTATTAGTAGCACAAATTGAATCAAAGACACTAAAAAGACACTAAACACTATACTAATTGATAGTGATTCCATCACCTATCAGTTGGCTAACGGTTCCTAAAACCCGTCTCGTTCTTCAAGTTATTTTGGGTTTATTTGCGGAATACAACGTTTCTGCGAGTTTTGTTCAACAAACAGATCCACTTCCGAGTTTTAAAAAAGCTCGATCTCAATTGTTACTCAAAGAAACTTGAATGGCGTCGCAGACTATATCCGGATCCTCCACCGCTCTCACTGCGGCTAGTTCGACGGGCTCCACTCCGGCCACCGGTTAACTGTCACCACCGCCGGCCACCGCTCCAAAGCCACCGTCTGGGAGGCGTGGTCGTGGCCGTAAGTGCCATGGCCGGACCACCAGCAGCTCGCAGCCCCAGCAGCGGTACGTCCTTCGGCCACCATTCTGATGGTTTCCCATGCACAAGTCCAGCCCTAATGGGCCTTCTTCTGCTGCTTGATATCCGGCTCAGTTCGCTGCCAGCCTAGCCCAACCCCCATGCCCCTACCCTCAGCAAGGAATAATTGGGCATGCTCCTCCACAACACTCTACGCAGGCCCATCTGGCCACTGATTTCCAGCCTACTACGCTGGACCACTCCTTTGCTACTATGTCCCTCAATCCGACGGATAATTATTGCTAAATGGACACGGGTGCAACATCACACATGACGAATAATTCAGGTTCTCTCTCGTATTTTTCTCATAATGGTTTATCAAATTTGATAACTGTTGGGAATGACATGCGTATTTCATCTACACTTCTTGGAGAAACCACCCTACAAACCAATAGCCAACCTTTCCGATTATCCAATGTCCTCATAGCACCTAAAATTTTCAAAAACTTAATCTCTTTTCGTCGTTTTACCACTGATAATAGTGCTTCTGTAGAGTTTGACCCTTTTTGTTTTTCTGAAGAATTTACAAACGGGGACAATTTTCTTGAGGTGTAATAGTTCCGGGGAGCTCCATCCTGTCAGTCGTTCTTCTACCCATCCTCATCAAGCCCTTTCAATCGAGTCCTCTATTCTTTGGCATGCACATCTTGGTCATTCCAGTACACTTGTTTTATATTTTCTTAGGAATGCTTCTTTTTTCAAGTACAACAAACAAACCTTGTCTCCTCTTTGTCATGCTTGTCAATTAGGAAAACACCATAGGTTGCCGTTTGAGCCCTCGGAAACTAGTTATATTGCACCTTTTGATATATTTCATAGTGATCTTTGGACCTCTCCTATCCCTAGTAGGGAAGGTTTTAAATATTACTTTCTTTTTTTCGTTGATTTCACACATTACTTATGGATCTTCCCGATCAAGTTTAAATCTCAAGTCTTTGATCTCTTCGTGCAATTTCATCAACTAGTCAAAACGCAATTTCAACACAATATTAAAAGCTTCTAGTGTGACATGGAATGTGAATTTAACAACAACAACTTTCACAAGTTCTTTGTAGATCATGGCATCGTTTTTCGATTTTCATGTCCACACACATCTCCTCAAAATGGCAAAATAGAACGTTTCATCTAGACGATCAATAATATAATGTGTTCCCTCTTGTTTCATGTCTCTCTTCCCGTCTCCTTTTGACCTCATGCCGTGGAAACTTCTTGCTATCTCCTTAACATTCTTTCATCGGTCTCAATTCAAAATAAATCTCCCACACAATTGTTGTATCTTACAACACCTTCGCTCAATCATCTTTGGGTTTTTGGTTGTCTTTGCTACCCAAATCAAAGTGCCACTATCTCTCACAAACTCTAACACTGCACCACACCGTGTGTGTGTTTCTTGGGTATTAAACCTATCATAGGGGTTACAAATGTCTAGATAGAACAACAAATAAAATCATCATTTCTCGTCATGTCACTATTGACGAGAACATTTTTTCGTTTGTTACTCCCTCCCGAATCTCCCCGGAATTGTTGACCCATACAAATGATGATACAAACTCTCGGTATTTTTTTGACCACCTCAGCAATGTTTTTCCCTCAGCCCAGCAGCCTCCTCAGTCCATCACACTTGGCCCAATGCTACAATGCTATCCTTCCAGCCCATCCCTCCTTCTCCCATGTGCCGGCCCAATCCAGCCCACTCCAACCCCTCCCTCACGCTATAGTGACACCGTACCTCCCTCACCTCTCAACTCCAACCCATCCGTCTTTCCAGCCAAATCCGCTACAGCCCATCCAGCTACAACCGGCCCACCCACCCAATAGGCCACTAAGGCACCACGCCAGTCCGCTCCTGTCCTCAGCCTAGATTTTGTCCCACACCGATTAATTCCAGCACCATTTTCGGCCAACCCACCCATAAATGAACCGGATTCTCTAGTTCCAATATTTCCTCTTTAAAACCGGCCCCAAACCCGAAGTCAATCCGATATCGTTAAACCAAAACCAATTTTTGACGTATCCGTCTCCACCATACCATCTCCCATTCCTAAGTCTCACATTGTAGCCCTCCAAGATCCATATTGGACCGTTGTCATGCTCGACGAATATCAAGCCCTTATATGAAATTGGATATGGGTACTTGTTCCTCGTCCCCGTGATGCTAACATTGTACGATGTATGTGGATTTTTTGACATAAGCACAGGTTAGACGGTTCTCTTGAGCTATACAAAGCCCACCTAGTTGCTAATGGATTTTCTCAACAGGTTGGCATTGATTGTGATAAGAATTTTAAGTCCCGTTGTCAAACCGGCAACCATCCGTATAGTTCTCAACATTGTCGTATCTCGCTCTTGGTCTATTCACCAACTGGACGTTCAAAATGTCTTCCTTTAGGTATCTAAACGAAATAGTTTAGATGTTTTAACCACCAGGTTTCCGCGACTCCTCCCGACCTAATCATGTTTGCCTACTGCATAAGTCTTTATATGGTCTTAAGCAAGCCTCAGGCATGGTTTCAACGCTTTGTTGGCTTCTTGCTTTGCATTGGATTTATTGGAAGTAAGAGTGACTCCTCCCTTTTCATTTATAGATAGGGAATCAACACTGCCTATTTGTTCCTATATGTCAATGAGATCACCCTTACAGCTTCGTCTGACGCTCTGCGCAAGCATCTGATACATCTCCTGGGTAAGGAATTTGCCCTTAAAGACTTAGGCCCTCTATCCTATTTCTTAGGCATATATGTTCGTCGGACATCCTCCGATTTGTTCTTATCCCAGGATATATAAGCTCGTGAGATTGTTGAACGAGCAAAGATGACTAACTGCAAACCATTGTCTACCCTTGTTGAGACGTCTGTCAAGCCCAATGCTTTATCTATTTTAGCTATTAGTGATCCGACACTCTACCGGAGTCTGGTTGGGGCACTTCAGTACCTCACCTTCACACGCCCTGACATTAGTTTTGCAGTACAGCAGGTGTGCCTCTTTATGCACGATCTCAGGGAAGCTCATTTTGATGCTCTCAAGCGCATCATTAGATATATCTTTGGCATGTCATCATTAGGTATCACCATCTCCTCTTTTCCAAAATCTGATCAATTGCCTATACAGATGCCGACCAGCAGGGTGTCCTCATACACGCCGTTCAACCTCGGGTTATTATGTCTTCTTCAATGACACTCTAATCTCGTAGTCTGCCAAAAGGCAATTTGTAGTCTCCAGGTATACTGTAGAGGCAAAGTATCGAGGATTTGTCAATGTTGTTACAGAATGTTCTTGGCTGCGCAACCTTTTGCTTGAGCTCCATTGTCCGCTTGTCAAGGCATCCATTGTATACACTGACAACATCTCTGCTGCTTATGTTGCCAGCAACCCGGTTCAACACCAACGGACCAAGGATATTGAAATAGACATCCATTTCTTCAGAGATAAGGTTGCTCGTGGTCACACTAGAGTTCTTCACGTACATTCTGCTTTTCAATATGTAGACATTTTTACAAAGGGCCTTCCCCGACAATTATTTCTAGTCTTTAGATCCAATCTTACTGTACTGCCTCCTCCAGTTTCGACTACGGTGGTGTGATAGATTATGTAATTATTGTAAATAGAGAACTTTCCTATGTAATTATTGTAACCCGTATTCTTATTAATATGAGCCGTCTGTCGACGGAAACCCTAAGGAGAATTCATCCTATTTTCACACTTAGGATTTGTCTAATGTGTAATCCTTCCTGGTTTTCAAAGTTCTAGGCTTGCATGAAGTTAGAGTCTAAAAAAAAGATTACATGAAACTCGACCTGGGAATAAAATATTAGAGAACAACAAGCATGTTAGTGTAGGTGGCAACTTTAGGATGTATTAGGC
Organism: Fagopyrum homotropicum; assembly: GCA_033239125.1. Classification (NCBI taxonomy): domain Eukaryota; kingdom Viridiplantae; phylum Streptophyta; class Magnoliopsida; order Caryophyllales; family Polygonaceae; genus Fagopyrum; species Fagopyrum homotropicum. Next base: position 21,246,314 of record BSWB01000006.1, read on the forward strand.
TATGATATGAAATGGTAGTTCGAATCGAAATATACAATAGTTGAAGATGAATAAATATACGTCCTTTTCTTTCTTCAGAAAACAAAACAACCTTGGGTATGATGAAGTAACTGCATCGCGACTAAGATAAAATTAATTTCATTTGGTTAAGAATTTATGAAGGACGACACCATGCATTCATATGCAGTTCAGAGCTAACGTAAATATGACCACATACGTGATCTTGAGAGCATACACTAGCCAGTATCAATATTTGTGTAAATTAAGGTGTCTGTGTTTTACTATGTACTATGCTTTTCAAAATATATTCGGCAGTCATTATGTTGTTCATATATATGTAACCATGAATTCTCAGAAAATAAAAATGGCACAGTGCCTGAACTTACGTAAATAGGTTGCGTAAACAACAATATTTGCTGAGAACGTGCACAGGAGAATATATGACTCTAGGGCTGTTATTCAAAACCCTAGCTAGGTTTAGTATGTTCAGGTGCAGTTTGTTTACAAACTGTAACTAAATTTTAAGAGTGTAACATTGTTTTTCATATTCGACTTGTTTTGTTATATATATATGAGCGAGTTTGAGACTTGTATTTTTGAAAGTTGAGCTCGAATAATTAGGTTAGTATAGTAATCTACTAAATGCCAATGCAGTTCATAGCTAACATATATGTATGATGTACATTCAACAGTCTTTTTTCTTTTACTTTTGTTGTGTGGATTTATGGAAAGGAAGAGAATTAACAACACAAGAACGAAAATGACACATAAATTTATAGGGGCTTATTCAATTACAATTACGTTCACTTTACAGAGATTTTATTGAGGAGTTTTGGATACAAATATACATATGATAGGACGCACATGAAACGCTACAACATATAAAGTTACGACACTCTGGATAATATTTGGTCGTCAAATATAAGACTAGCCTAAACAATAAAGGCCCAAATAGATGACATGCGACTAAAACTACGCGGATATCAAGTCAAAGTAACGGATCCTCATTCTGAACCCGGGAACAACTCCTTCCCGGGTCGCCCAAACTTATAAAGTAACGAAATCCTAGATAATACTTGGTCGTCAAGTATAAAGGAACGATACTCCATTTTCGGATGTGGGAGTGAATCGGTGCTCGTACTCTTTGCGAGGGGACGAAGTCCCTCTCGACCCTCTGACTGAATTTGTAAAGTATGACATTTAATACATCAAACCGAATGGATTATCCAAAAAGTACCTATAAATCGAAAGTAGAAGATAAAGATATACAATCATCAAGTAAAACCGCTTCAGCTTCAGCCACAAAAGGACTTTGTGATGCAACTGTACGTTTTTTAGTTCCATCTTGTCCAAGAACCGTTGCGTCTATGTTCCCCTTTAAAATACCAAATCTTGAAAGTTAAATGGGCCGAAACCCAAATTTCAAAGATCAAACATGGACTATCGGGCCAATTATTCATGATGCCCGATAAATTAGTGGCATTAATCAAACCTAACTCATAAGGTATTGTTTGAGTAACCCACTTTGAGCAAAACCTAAGATACTGTTCGAGTAAATTGGATAAAAAGAAACATTTTGTCAATTGTTATAATGAATTATTGTTTGAGTAACCTACTTCTAACTACAATTTATTTTCAAAAGTCAGTAATATTAACCGAAAGAAACAAATCTTTAAATTTGAAAAAAAAAAAGGAAAAAGAAGTTAATTTAGTTTTTTCAATTTTCAATTTGCAACATGAAAGTTGTGCATAAGATAGACTTTGTTATTAATAAATTAAGATGATTTTGTAAATTAAAATATTAAAATTTAATCTAAACCAATAATTTTAAAAAATAATTTACTCGAATTATTGTTGATTTGGCATGCCACCCTTAAAAACTATATAAACGCTACATGACATAAATTATGTCAACTTTTATACTAGCTTTACTACACAGTGTCAAGAAGTTTTAAGTTGTAGATAATCGTCAAATTAAGATGTTATCTATCCATTTTAAACGTTACTAAACTAATTGATGCTCAAAAAGAAGATTTGGACTCGTGAAAGGTACCCTTGTCCACAACCAAACTAGAAAACCTTATATTTCTCTTATTGCTCTTTTAGTCTTTTTTTTTTTCTCTATCATTTACCTTTTCATGTTATTCATCGTTTTGATCATTTCTTTGCATATATATCAAATTAAGCTTTTTAATGTTCCAAATAATACTGAAAGACAAAATTATTTTCCTGGAAAAAAAGCAAAATCCCGAGACCAATTTCAAACCAGTAATAACGGCAAAATCTATACTTCAACGTCATAAAACTGAATGTATTTCATATAGTGAACAATAGAATTCACTGTTACAGATTCACTTGCACTTTTAGGCTATTTACAAACTGAGACCTATAATGTCTGTTTATTACATGTATTGTCCATACTATCCTTACAACATGGAAAGGTGTATACGGATTAGTGGGGGACCAGCTGACGATGAATTCTTGAAAACAAAATCGTCAGTGTACTTCAATGAGAGCCCTGTACTGTAAGAATCCAAAATATGCACAGTAAAAAAATCCAATTACTGTTGAAGGTTTGAAGGACACCTGGGCCAAAACGCCCTAAAGTGATTGAAATTCAAGTATTTAGTTACAAAACGCCCTAAAGTGATGGAAATTGAAAAAATATCGTTTTTATTGATTATTTTTTTAGTTTTGTGTCGTTTAAAGTATGTTTTCTTTCGATCTTAACTAGTTTAGTGCATGTATCTTGCACGCGTATTTAAAAATATATATATATATATATATATATTTTTTTTTTTGAATGAATAATTTTTTGTAGAGGTATTTTTCTTATTATATTTGGTTGATTTGATTATGAGTAATTTTTTGTAACTCCATTTCAATATTGCTTCCACAACGCGTTACGCCATCAAAATGTATAATAGATTATGACCCCGTTTGGGATGCAGCTTATGCAAGCTTACGAAGCTTATACTAGCTGATGCTTTATACTGTGCAAAGTTACAGGGTGTTTGGGAGGCGCAGCTGAAAGAAGCTTAAGCAACTGAAGGTAGCTGATGATAGCTGAAATTTTTGGGCTTTCCATCAGCTCCCCATGGCAAGCTTATGGGAGCTGATGAAAGAATTGATTTTTATCATTCTCAAAATACCCTCCCTAGAAAATCAGTCTCTCTTTCCTCCAGCCACACAAGCTTCGTTCGATAGGCAGGTAAAAATCGATCTCTCTTCTCTCTTCTTTTTCCATCTCTTCTTCTGATCTTTGATTTTACATCTGTTTCGAAGGCTATAAATCGATACAAATCGAAGGGTTTATCTATTCTTCTTCGAAGTTCATCTTCCCAATTACAACCCTAGAATCGATCTCTTGAAGTCTTACAGTAACTTTTGCTGGTGCTTGTTTATCATTTTCTTTTACCCAATCCATTGTGATTGTAAGGTTCCCATTAATCTTTTGTTTTCCTTTCTTCTCCATTTGGAACTAATTGCAAAATTGAGGTTCAGCTCGATTGTGTTTACTTTTTGTTTTCCTTTCTTCTCCATTTTTTAGTGGGTACCCGGAATGGTGAACTAGTTGCATGATGTTCAGCTTGCATAAATAGACAAGAAGCTTATATTTGCTAGAGTAGTTTGACAGAAAAGAGAGATACCCACTTCTTTCATACTCATGAAGCTTTTTCTCTATTT